>CM062347.1:11889179-13161679 GCA_031216105.1 Dalbergia cultrata
TGTTTACAGTGGGTAATCCCTGCATTGCCCACTTCAGTGATTTGTTTTTCCTTTTGTGTCATCCCTATTCATTTATAATTTTATAGTAAATTAAGATATTTAATTTATAAAAACATAGAAAGATATTTTATAAACAATAAAAATTATAAATGAATTTAATTGATGTTATTTCAAGTACACTTCCTTTTCTTATACATCCTTTTAGCAAATTATAATATAAATTTTTAAATCTATGTTATAATCAATGTGCTATAATTAGTAAAAGATCATATATAATCATAATTTATGTCATCTCAATTATTGGAGTAGAATATCAATTGCACAGCTATTTTCAATAAAAAAAAAATGTAATGTAATTCTTTTTTTAAAAAATTATAAATAATTTGTATAATTATCAAAGAAGTGTAAATATTGGAATTATTTTTTAAAATATTTTAATGTTAAAAAATTGAATTTTTTTTCAAAAATATTAATATGAAACAATTGTAGAATTGATAAGTTAGAATGTTTAAGATGCAAAAAATTAAATCCATATAATTTACTTTGAATATTAGGATTATGAAAATGATCGGGCATAATTTTTGCGTGAATGTCATATGGAAAACTTTCAATGACTCTTAAATATTAGTATTATATATTATAGATTATAGATTTGAAACGTAAATATCTATAATAACAAATATCACCGGTGCAACATAATCTAAATTAAAAATAAAAATAAATTCATAATGCAAATCCAATAAAGATAATTGAAAAAATTAAGGTGTGCTATCATTGTCCCTATCCCACTTGACAAATAGGAATTTTTCTGCCCTGTTGCCCTCCCCATGTGAGTAATCCTGCATTGCACACTTCAGATTTTTTTTTTTTGGTATCATTCCTAGCCATTTATATATTTTTTTGATAAATTAAAATGTTTAATTTATAAAAACATAGAAAGATAATTTCTAAATAATAGAAAATAATAAATAAATTTAATTTATGTTATTTCAATTACACTTCTTTTCCTTATATATCCTTTGAGCATATCAAAATATAAATTTTAAAATCTATGTTATAATTAATGTGTTATAACTAATAAAAAAATCAAATATAATCCAATTTATGTCATCTCAATTATTGGAGTAACATATCAATTGCACAATTATTTTTGATAAAAATTAATATAATTATTTTTTAAAAAATTAATAAATAATTAGTATCATTATCAAAGAAATGTAAATTGTGGTATTAATTTTTTCAAATATTTTAATTTTGAACAATTGAATTTTTTTTTTTCAAAAATATTAATATGAAACAGTTGTAGAATTGATAAGTTAGAATGTTTAAGTTGTAAAAACTTAAATCTATGTAACTTACTTTAAATATTAAGATAATAAAAATGATAGGGCATAATTTTCTTGTGAATGACACATGAAAAACTTTCCATGTAATGAGTCTAAAATATTAAAATTATTATAGAAAGATTATAGCTTACAGATTGAACAATCCTTATACATAAATACCATGACTATTTTATATGATTCATTTGTGTGCCATGGTATTTAATAGCTATTCAAATACATAAACAACTAACACTAAGACAAATAAGAATTTATTAAGGTGTGAAGATTAAAATATAAAGACAACAAATCACAAAATCAACACATATGCATGTGTGTGTGTGTGTGTGTATATATATATATATATAGATTTTCAATTCACGTGATTGATAACATAAAAAAATATTATGCCATAACTGATTTGAATTTTTATGATTGATTTATATCTATGTACAATTGATTGATTTCAACTCATATCTTTGATTGATTTTCAATTTATGTTGATTTGTCAAATTATACTTATTTCATTTATTAATTTGAACAAAAGGAATATTTAATATTTATTTTTATTATTTGGTATACCATTAATAATGTTATTTTTTTAAAATGATTAATACTGTTATTATTATTTTTTATACGGTATTATCATTTCATATATATATATATATATATGTTAACATTATTTGACTTCTTTTTTTGGTGTAAACACTATTTGATTTGACATTCTATATGTTATATTTGTATCTTCCCATGATATATACGTTATTTGATATATGTTATATTTGAAATATGTATTATTAGTAATCATCATCTCATTCATATATACATTTACAAATTATTGGAAAAGTAGTTGATTAATTTGAAAGCATTTATTAATACTATGTTCTGTGAAAAAATTGATCTGATTTGATAATTTGATTTAATATGATATGTTATAATAAAATTATTTTCAATTAATGAAATTGTAGGGTGTATAGATTTAGAGAGAAAATGATTGTTCACTATATTAAATAAGAATTGAATAGTGTGTCATTTAAGAAGATTTATTGGATAATTATTAGTCTTGTTTATTATATTAAATTAAATAAAAATGTTGAGAAGGTTGCAGGGTATAAATTGTTCTAAAGATGATATGTGGCATAACTTTTCATGTTATGAGTTTTCTTATTAGTATTATAGATATATTATAGATTATAGATTAGGATAATCCATCATCTGCACAATTATTTTCAATAAAAGAGTTATGTAATTATTTTAAATATTTAATAAAAGATTTAATAAATAATTAGTATCATTATCAAAGAAGTACTGTAAATTGTGAAAATGAAGTTTTTTAATTTTTAATTTTAATGTTGAAAAATCGAAGGCTTTTTACACCATAGGTAAATTGATATTTATTCATTATTAATTAATATTAATTATAAAAATAAAAACTGGAATATCAATAAAAAAAACATATCAATGTAATTTAACAAATTTTAATCATCATTTGATTCATTTAAAAAAAAAAGGAAAATATTGACCTTCCAAAAACACCATAATAGTGAGCGATAAGATCAAAATCTTTAAACTAAAACTATTCTCATTTTAAGTCGAGAATATCTATTATAAATTAAAGCAATCTTCTTTTACTTATTTGTTTTTTTCTTCGCTATCTCTTTCAAATAGAATCATATATTTATTAAATGGTCTTTTACATAGAACTAAACTAACCCATAAATAAAAAATATCTTTTAGATAATTCAACACTGTTACTGACTTTATTAGCATCAAAAGCAAATAAATCAAACATTAAATTATGCATGTTGCTAAAAAAATAGATTAATCTTTAAAAACCTCAAATTAATAAAACAAAAATTACTAATAGAACAATCTTTCCATCTATACTACTATATCCCTCAATGGAAAAGTAAATGTTCTCAATCATGGATCCAATGGTACAATCAACATCCTAAAGTTTGGAATAAAAACTACAACTTATGCACTAAGGGATTTTAAATAGTAAAAAAAAAACATATTAAGAAATGGATACATCATCTAACATACAATAGGAGTAGCAGTAGAAGTTTAGAAAATTTCAATTAAGGATGGATCATCTATCTTACCCATCACATTTGACATGCCTCCCTTCTTGCAGTCCATTGAGAAATATAAGATCAATATTTTTTTCTGATTGAGGTGTGAACCTGTATATCATCAAAAAAGAAATCAGATATAGATTAATAACTATACAGAAAATTATATAAATAAACTATAAAAAAAAAACTAAATATGATAAATGGACTTACAGATTTGTTAATCAAAACTATTTCAAGTAAGAAAGGAAACTTTGAATTTCCAAAGCTAAGAATATTTCACAATTGAACAATCCTTATACACAAACACCATGACCATTGTATATGATTCATTTGTGCACCATGGTATGTGATAACCATTATGAGTAATAAATAACAAACACGGAGACAAATAAAGAGTTATTAGAGTGTGAAGATTAAAATATAAAGACAAGAAATCACAAAACGTAACCAACACACACATGCATGTATATATAGAATTTCAATTCACGTGAGTGATAACATAAAAAAAAAATTATGCCATAATTGATTTGAGATTTATGATTGATTTATATCTATGTACAATTGATTAATTTCAATTTATATCTTTGATTGATTTGTAATCTATATTGATTTGTCAAATTATACTTATCTCATTTATTAATTTGAACTAAAAGGAATATTTAATAATAATAATAATAATAATAATATTTTTATTATTTGGTGTATCATTAATAATGTTATTTCCTTTTCTCTGGAAGTGATGGTTAATAATGTTGTTATTATTATATACTGTATTATCATTTGATTAACATTATTTGATTTGACATTATACATGTTTGTTATCTAGCATTTATTAATACTATGTTTCATGAAAAATTAATTTGATTTGATAATTTAATTTAATATGATATGTTATAATAAAATGATTTTCAATTAACGAAATTGTAGGATGTACAGATTTAGAGAGAAAATGACTATTTATTGTATTAAATATAAATTGAATAATGTATCTTTTAAGAAGATTTATTGGATAATTATTAGTCTTGTTTATTATATTAAATTAAATAAAAATGTTAAGAAAGTATTGGGGTATAAAATGTTCTAAAGAGGACATGTGACATAACTTTCCATGTTATGAGCTTTTGTTTATTAGTATTATAAATTATAAATGCTCCAGGAAATTGAGCCAATTTGATATATTAAAAAGTCAATGTATTTGGGTATAAATTATAGTTAAATATATTGACATTTTAATATATCAAACTAGCTCAATTTTCCATCATGATTATTACTCCCTCCATTCCTTATTAATAGTTACTCTCTGGAAATTGTGCTATTTTGGTACATTGAAAAGTTGATATATTTGGTTACAATGGACTCGGATGGGAGACCCCTTACCTTAGATGGTAGGCCACTTGTACCTAATGGTAGACTGCTTCGCCAGATTAGGTCGTATGGTAAAGACAAGTAAGTTTAAACATGTTTTCTAGGACATTTTAATTTTGTATTGTATATGATATTTAAAATATCTTCGTTGTTTTAATTGAGTTAATCTATTTAACAACTTTGAGCCATTTGATGAGTCACAATCAGATCATAGAGGTTACACAGAGTAAGTATAACCACCCATCACCTACTTGGACTGACATCCCAAGGGATGTCAAACAGATGTAATGGTAGGAGTGGAAGATAATTCTATGATTTATTTGCTTTTGTTAAAATTTGTTTATATTATTTACATGCTTATAATTACTTATATATTGTGAGTTTTGTGTATGCAGAGGACGTTCTACCTTTTGCTCGAGCATGAGCCCCGCTGTTAAGAGAGCTTGGAGGATTAGGCTCTCCAAGCGATTGCCAGACATGTTAGCTTGTGACTGAATGATCCCACCATCAATGAGTTGTGGCGCCACTGGCCTCAAACATGACCTTCGAGGAAGTAGCTGCATATGGGTGGGTTGAGCACCCAAGAGGGAATTAGTAAGCATCTGGTAAATCTTTAATCTTTCTACATTTGATTTTCTATTAAATGTTAATTTACTACATTTAAATTGTGGCAAATACTATGTTTTTATTACTTTATTATACATATCTATGCAGTTGAGGGAGTTAAATCACCCTTTGACTTAGGGAGAGCTTTTTCGGGAGACCCACACCCGAAAGGGTGAGTAGTGAGGGGAGAGTAGAGAGGTATATGTATATCCTCATGCTGATGCCACTTATGTAAGTTTTAATTCATATATCTTTGTGCTTAATTTTTAAGGTAAAAACACAAACTACCCTTGAAATTTGTTGAAACAACACTTAACCCCAATCTTGTGTAAAATTGTCACTCTACCCCAATCTCTCATAATACATCTTACTAATAGTCAACTGACAAAACATTCTTTGAAAGATTCTCGGTTAACCATGATTTAGAGTTTGGACCTATATTGTCACGTTGTTCTCTACCAAGACAGCTTACCTTCATCTCTATATCACCATCTCTATCCTCTTCATCGAAACACCCTCTATTCCTTGTAGCCCATCTTTATTTTAATCTTCATCCAACGCGAAGTTCAAAGCAAAACAGGCAATTCGTAAATGGGAGACAAAGTCAAAGCTAAGTTTTCATTTTCAACATTCCAAATTTCAAATTGAGTGGTTAAGGAATTGCAAAACTTTTTGGGCCATCTTCGTGATTTGAGTGACTTTTTCTTGCATTATGATGTCAGCTAAATTAAAACAAGTAAATTCTCTATGATTGAAAACTTGTGGTGATTAACTTGTGATGATTTTGGTGATAAACAGATAGCATTAACACGAATCTGTTGAAATGGGAAATTCAAGCCCTTCAACATATAAATTTGATACTTTTTAAGATTTTTATTAATGGATTTAATTGGAATACATTGACAATATGAAAAAGTTTTACACATTCATCCAATCATGTAATGACACATCAGTAAATATAATTACTTTTTCACCCCACTATTTGAAAAGTCATAGAAAAGAAGAGATTTGATTGGATGATAGAATAAAAGTGTTTTACACTGTCAGTCCATCAAAATTAAACCCTTTATTAATTAATAGTTTAACAATATAAAATAATTTTACATTGTTACTGCATAATTTAATATATGAAAATTTTATAATAATTTAAACTCTTAATATAATTAACGTTAGTGTATATGAAAACGTTTTATCTTTTGATACTGAAAAAAAAAATCCAAGAAAGGACAATATGGATATTATTAATATCAATATTATAATATACTAACAAGCCAAATAGCCAATTAATACGTCAGCACGTTCGCTGTACAGGTAGCTACACTCTACAGGGTTCCGTAAGCTACGGTATTGTTGGAATGCAAGATTATTGTGCCATTCTCCCTTCCTTGTCCGTCCGTACATTGGGAGACAGTATCTGTTCCTTTCAATTTCCTTCAACAGATAATTATCAAAATACTTGGATTGAGGAACTAACGCGACATAAGTTTGTAAAATTAGGAACCAATTTAACTCATTTTAAATTTTAGGAACTGTATTAAGTCACGAATATAATTTCAAAGATTAGAATGAGCATTAACTTGATAATGTACTATTCTAAATAAAAGGGTGTAAAACCTGCTTAAGTGGTCCAATTAATAGTAGTCATGTGTTTAATGACTTGTTGATTTAGTACATGTCACGATCACTTGGATCGTGACTAGCACGTGAAAGACTAGGTTTTTGTAGAAGCCTTTGATAACGTGATTAGCTGAAGATGCATAATAAACAGAATTCTCATTTCAAAACAGTTTAATTTCAAAACATAAATAAATCTGATTACTTAATATGTTCTCCCCATAAATCCATAATAAATTAAAATCCATACGGACAACTTGCCCCAACATGCACAATCGTAAAATAAATGTAAACAATTTTTCTACTTTGTCTCAGTAAAACATAAATGGATAAACCGGGTTAATACATAAATTGAATAATACATGATCAGATTTTGCTTGCAAAACTACATGACCACTCTATAACTAACATAAACCCATCTAAGCTTCACTTCAAACGAAGCTCGTCACTAGAATAACCATAACACTACAAAAGATGGAGGAACCTAAGGAATGATCAGATTTGCAGTTGTATCTAAAAGAGGAGGAGAAGAGAGGGGTCAGTCATCTAATTAACTCAATAAGTAAATAGCCACCCATAGCTCATATGGGACAACGAAAAAGTATATAATAATAATATGTACAACAATGTCATGTGAGTAATTGTATAATAATAAAGTTTACATTCATGTAATTCCAATTTGCTTTCTTTACTAAATAAAATCTAACTTAAGGAAATTAACTTGGAACTTAATGTGAGTTCAATAAACATTCCCTTGCATCATGAACATATATTTAGGGGGCTATCCCACACGACCCATATGCTCTAGTGTATTTGATCATAAAAGCATACCTTCAAGCTACTTGGCATACCGCTTCAATGGTAGCTAGGTTTATGCCAAGGGTAACGACTTATAAGATTACTTCTATAGCCACTTGGTACATCGCCTCCATGGCAGCTTGGCATATTAACATCTTAAAAGATCGCCTCAATGGCAGCTTAGCGTGCCCCCTCTTTAGCAGCTTGATAGACTAAGGTTAATGACTTTTTGAACATAAATCGTATCTCTGGTTAAATAAATTTCATTGTACATAACTTAATTGAATAAAGAATAAAATCAAACAACATTGGAAATTATTTTTAAGGCTTTGTTTGCCTTTCACATGCTAACAATTAAAATGATAAACATTATGTCATAGAAACTATTCATACTTTATTGTCTACTGATCCAATAATAATAATAATAATATTTTAACTGCGAAGCTTTAGTAATTATTTGTGTAACGACTCTCCTATTTGTATATTTTTGATAAAATAATTAATTGAGAGAAATTGGTAAGGATTTTAAAAATTCTGACAGACACAGTTAGGATCGAAATAATATGAGGATTCTGTACAAAAGAAAATGAAAATTAATTAAATATTAATCAAAATTAGAATAATAATATTTTAATCAGTAATATAGGATGAGATCTTATAAATGATATTAAGACATAGAAAAAAATTAGAATAATGTTAAAAAGATAATTCTACCGAAATGGTAATAACCGGTACACCGAAACATCAAGACTAATCAAATTAATGGACATTATCATATCTCAAATAAATTGTTAGTCAGAATAATCAAATAAATATAGATATTTATAATATTGATAGGAGGCAAATTGATCAGGAAATTTTAATTTCCTTACTTTCTCTCCAAGTTAAGGAATTAATAAAAAGGAAAAAGCAAGGAAATTTCAACTCCTTCTCGGTTCTTCTTCCAGATACACGTTCTCCCTTTCATACTCCCTTCATTGCCTTCCTTTTCTTCATTTCTCCATTCTCTAAATTTCCTCTTTGAAGAAAACTTCATCAAATCACCATAGTTGCAAATAATACTCTTAGGTAAGCATCTAAACTACTTCAAGAACATCTTCTCCACATCAAAATCAATTGAGAACCTTATTTTTTCTTTGCACTTGGTTCTCATGGCAGCTTAATCTAGGGCTGAAACAAAGGGGTTTGAGGTTTGTTTTGAAAGGAAAAACTAGAGAAAAGCTTGGAGGAAGGTAGGAAAATTATCCTAGTCTTTTCTTTATGATGTTTTGCGTTTTTGCTAAGATAAATGCTTGAATTTGTTGAATTTATTGTGGCTGAAATCTAAACCAAATTTGAGGATTTAGGAGTGCTTGAGTTATGATGAATCATTCCTATAGGAACCAGAATTTTTCTTTAGGAATTACATGTATTGAAGTTGATAGATATAGAAGAATATACCAATTACAATTTTGTGGATTTGCTGAAAATCCTATTCGTGGGCATCACTAACCTTAGAACCAGAAATTTTATTATTTTAGAAACTAATCTTACACCATAATTTTTATTAGAAACCAACCTTAGAACCAGAATTTTTATTCTTTTAGAAACTAATCTTAGCACCAGAATTTTTATTAGAAACTAACCTTAGAACCAGAATTTTTATTCTTTTAGAAACTATGCTTGGAACCAGAATTTTATTTCTTGGATTATTATGAAATCTGGTGTATTGGAATATAGGTGCTGGAAATTTGTACAGCATCAATTCTTGGTTTGTATGATATAGTAGGTGCTTGAAATGTGTATGTGCCTGAAATTATAGGTGCTGGAAATTTTACAGTATTAAGTCTTATGTTGTATGATCTTGCTACACATAATAATCAAAACTTGAAAAAGTGGTAGTAGTACTAGGATTGTGTATTTTCAAAATTTAGGAGCAATTAATGTCCAAGAAATGTTGATTTATTGCAAAAATAGTTTGGAATCCAGCGCAGGAAACTTGGTTCAATTGTTGGAAAATTGATGAGAATTATTACTAACCAAAACATGTAACAGAAATTATGATGGTATAAAATTTATTAAAAAGCCTGGTAGACTTTACAGAAAAACATCACAACAGTATACCAAATGTTATGGGAAATATCTCCTAAAAGTTAAAGAGAGACATTATATTTATTCAAGAGATTTTAATAGGTTATTTCATAAGAGTTTAAGTAAGTTTCAAGGAAATATCTCAAAGGAAAGCATGAAAAATAAAATTCTTGAAGAATAAATCTTACTCAACAACTATGAGAAATTTTATACAAATGATAAAAAAAAATGCGTGCAAAGAAAGAAAACTTAAGAGAATAAATCTTATGCAATGTAAATTGCTTAGTGGTAAGCTCATGGATTCACGGGTAGTAGTAGACGTGCTACGCCCTTAGAACTATATCAGAGTGTGAACGCGACGGCGTCATATCGTTTATGAGAAAAGGGATGTATTGAGGATAGCAAGGCTATCTAGAATAAGATGTAGTAGACATACTCCATCTAGTGAACTATATTAGAGTGTAGTCGCGACGGCATTACACAAGTTGCCAGTACGATCCAAAGAGAAGTATATAAGAAGAATCCTATGAGTTCTACCATTAAGTTTTCCAATTATCTAATAAAATTAAGTCATAAGGAAGAATAACACTAACTAATGTGATCATTATTTGAATAACTGAAGTTACTTTGCTTATCTTGCATTAAGTTAAATATCATTGAGTATTAGACGGGTTCTTTTCCTATTGGGAATCATTGATTCTCATTCCTGCTATATGATGTATGTTATATAGATGGCCTTGATCGTGTTCTTTCTCGAGATGCCTGACTTTCTCCACTTGTTTGACTGACTACAGGTATTCAGCTTGTTGACAGATGTAGTACGACTTAGAATCCCTCATATTATCTGACTATCATGGGCTCTTATGTCTGACCTTTTGATGAGCCATTGACCGAGGAAATTAGGTTTATCTATCTGTAGTTAGTTGTATTTTGTTAGGCCCTAACCCGGTTTAGGTGGTCACTGCGAGGGCCAGGGCAGGGTTGTTTATGATACTTATGTAATTATGTGTGAATGTATAAAGTATATTTGTATAACTTAACGTACTATGGATGTGATATAAAATGTAAATTATCGTGTGACCAACTTCCTAGAATTGCTAGTAGCGAAAAATTAGCATAGCTTTTAGTATAAGGCTCATATTTATTACAACACATATGTATATAATTCATATAGTTAATACGAGTAAAATCTGTAAGGTAAGTTATGGGTAACGACTACTTACTGTAATATTATGACTCGAGCATAGCACTATAGTAGGAGAGGTGTTATAATTTGCATGTTTTATTAATAAAATATTGGATTCTCTCATACTATATAAATAAATTAACTATAGAAACTAATAACAATTAAATAACACCAATAAGATTGAAAAACTAATAATCTTGTTGTGTTGAACACTACTTATATATTAATAATTAGTTTATAATTTAATCATAAAAGCTTCAATAGCTATTAGTTAATTTCTATTGATTAACTGTGTTATCATGCTACCAAATAATAATACTTAAATTAATTAATCATTTAATTGGGAGACTACGCTAACTTTCTAGCTAAATTATGGAATTGGACTGGCTTATACCATGAATAATTATGGCAATGTTGCCAATGTTACTTATTGATCCAAATAGTTTGCATAATAGCCAATCATGTGATAATTGGAAAATTATACAAAAAAAAAAAAGAGTATTTACCAATCCTCAATCATCATTATAGCCTTGTTACGACCTAAAATCCCAAATATCGCGGTCCAAGGTGGCGCCAGGTCGCTACTCCCAACCCCATGGGGAAGGAACCGACCACCTGGAATTCTTGTTGTGAAGGGTGAAGAGGGAATCTGCCACCTCCTTCAGGGGTGCTCCATCAAAAGGTCGGGGCTAAACCCAAGGCTGGGGTCGGGAAGAATGCGAAAATCTGATGTCATTAAGCATTTTCTAGGAGCATCATGAGTTGCATACCGGTTTGCATAGATTGTAGAAATAGTATAAAGCATAAAAGGACGTGCCAGCTAACCCCTATAATTCTTTAGGGCAAAGTCAATGGCCCTCATTTAAGGTACGCTATCGAGTCCCCACAAATATACCTCACGGACACGGCATTAACATAGGCAGCAGTTAAATGAGTTTTTTAATTTTTTTTTTCAAATAAATTTGTTGGGTTAATTTCATACTTCATCCGTTCCTTATTCTTCTATTCTTTATTTATACTCATTCTTTGAAAATTATGTCATTTTAATATATTAAAAAATTAATATATTTGACTATAATTTATGGTTAGATATATCAACTTTTTTAAAGAGTTATTATTAATAAGAAATAAAAAGAGTAATAATCAAGATGAAAAATTAAATCAATTTAATATATTAAAAATTAAATGTCTTTGAATATAATTTATATTCAAATATATTGAATTTGTAATATATTTTCCCTCAAAGCATTTAATATATGGCTAGCCTTTATTAGCACATTTAAGAAGAGAGGGCGGCGTGAACCCCTTCATTTTGAGGGGGCATGAAGGACACGTATTGATGTCCGAGGACGTACCATTGTCAATAGTAGTTGACGGGAATAATGGGATTCATTAATTGCAGTATCGAGTACTTTTTTTTAAAGAAATACTGAAATAGTCCCCCTACTTTCTTTTATTATTCGTTTTAAAAAAAGTATTTCATATTAATTGTCATTTTAATATTTTAATAGAGAAGTAATTCTTCTATACCAATTTTTCCTTTAATTATTTGTTTAAATTACGTAATGAACTAGTGGGGTGTGATAAATACATGAGTTAGTGGGAAGAAATTAGAGGAGTGAATGAAAAGATAATTTAATTATTTAAATCAATTTTTTTTAAAAAAAGAATATTTAAGCATCTTCTTAATATTTGTACTTAAACCTTAAATTGCCACTTCTTCCATTTCAAAATAATGGTTATTTCTTTTTCACTTTTCATGTTTCAAAAAATTTATCTATTTATAATACCTTGGTAGGATTATTTTTTTCTTTCTATTTCTACCGATAATTATCATAAATATACTCATTGTAATTATGAGCTCATCTATCATTGGACAATATGCATGACCATTGGGTAAGTGTAATATTAATAGAAATTTATTTTTTATATAGAGATATTTTTATCAACTCATAATTTAATTTTCTATAGTTATCAAGATTTTTTTTATTTTTCTTAATATGTATCTCGTTTGATTTTTTATAGTTGTTATGAAACAGAGGGAGTAATAATAATAAATAGAAGGAGTACATTCATGCCACTTCTATTTACTTTTGAGAGTTTATCTAATCAGGCCCTTAGGGTAGAGCTATGTATACAGGTCGTGATTTGTGAACCGACCAGTTTAACTCGCAATCCGCATCAAAATGGACAAAAAAATTTTGAGTCCACTAATTTGCTAACTTGTTTTATCCGCACCGCTTAACCTCGTAGTTAAACATGCCTGGACTGCAGGTTTGCGAGCCGACTTGCTAGCCTGCATAAGTGAGGGAATTGGATACTTCCATTTACTTATTTATTTACATTCTTGATGGATGGACATCAGTGAGTTAGTTTATTTTACTATTTTTTATACATATATTTGGTATTTGATTTGCTTATGTTTAATATTTGATAGTTGGCAGTTGTTAATTTATATTCCTTAGTAGTTTCACTATTTTTTATGATTGAAGCCATTATTTATATGTGATTAGCAATATTTTGGGTACTGTAAAAAAATGTGTGTATATATTTATGCGAGGTAAAATATATTATATAAATATAAATATATAAATATAATATAGTGTAGGGTATAAAAAAGCTAAAAAAAATGAAAGAAAAAAGGGTTAGTCCACAAACTGGTTCGTAGGTTGGTGTGGTTAAAAAATGTTAACAAAAAAGGGGTTACGCAGACTGAGCTGTGGACTTGCAGGCTTATTCGGGGCGGATGTAGATAAGGCTAAAATCCAGTCCATTTATGAAACAGATTAGCCCCATCTGACCTGTTTAATTGTGGTCTATCATGGACCGGGTTAGTCCATATACCCACCTCTACCTTAGGGCACTGGTTAAGGAGTTAAAAATAGAAATGTTAGAATTGAAAACATGAGAATTTAAATTTTCAAAGCAAAAGACTCACACGCAACAAAATTTTAAAATTTGCCTCTTTTAATACGAGGACACTAATTAGCAAACCATACTTTTAAAAGCTTTAGGCACGGCTGGTTTTTTCCCTTGTATATAAGAGTGCAAATCTGCTCAGAAAGCGAAGAATATGCCTTCTTGGAGATTGAGTGACAATTTCGTACTCAATATATTGTCTCACAACACAAATTAAGGGATAATGTGGGTACTAGGATTGTCTGTCGTGGCTGTGCTAATCATCTATGCCGTTCACTGGATTATCATGCATACCAACCTGAAATTTGGTAATAGATCATCTCTCCCTCTTGGTTCAATGGGTTTTCCATTCATTGGAGAGACCCTTCAATTTATTATCCCGAGTTACTCACTGGACCTCCACCCTTTCATCAGAAAGAGAATCCAATGGTATGTAATATTTTTGTTAAATTCAAATCTACTATTGACTCGGTACATATTATTGTGTCATCAAAGTTGGTGTTTCTACTATATGAAGTTGAAATAAAATTATAAATTTAATTTGTAGATACAGACGATCTAAAACAAGAGTAATGCTATACACTAGAATAAAATAACTAAAATTTGGTACAAAATACACTTGGTGGTAATTGGATTAAATATAGTGATACGACCCACTTATTCATCAAAATGTTATTACTTATACCACATCGTTCTAACACTTGTTTTATAAAAAAAAAAAAGGGTATAAAAGCCACCAATCACAAGAGATAGGCCAGCCAGGAAAAAAGAAAACATATATAAGGCAACAATATCAAGAACAAATAGATTCTGTACTAACCCATTTGGCATTGCCATCAAGGTTAGGAATAGAAGCCACCAATCACAAATGTATGAAGGGGCATATTAGATATAAAACCATTTAGGTACCTCAATTCAATAACTTAAGCTTTTGGGATAAGTGGTTTTATGACATGCATACTTATACATTATTCTAAATATGTTGTGGAGGTTGAGAATTTTATGTGAGGCAGACCTTTAGATTTTGTATTTTGGGATAGTTTGAAAAATAGAGAAAACCCTATCTATTTTTCAAGAAAATTATGTGTATTAAGGTTTGTTAGATCGTGTTCCCTATTTGCAGTCATGATCTGAGTTGAGTCGTGACAACTATTCTCTAGAATATTATTCCCGGTATAAAAAAAGAGCCCCCTTAGTGAGGTTTTGACGAGGCAACTTCATATAATACTGTAAAAGCACATTTTACGTATAATTGATTTTACTTGTGTTAGGTGAAAGTTGATAGTTACAATTGTAAAAGGTGCATTATCTTAGAATGTGTAACACTGCTCTGCCATTGATGTTTTAGAGTCCTATATGAAGGACATATTAATTTCTTATGAAAAATTACATAAGAAAATAATAGAGATTATATAGCTAGTTCATAAAGAACCAGACAGCTTGAGTTAATCTTTTTATTTTGTTCATCTTTTTACTTTTCTTGTCTTATTTTATTTATAACCAAAGGTACTTTTCTATCATTTATTTATCCAATTCGGTTTTAGACAATTTTTTGACATTTGAGTCAACGTATAAATAACAATGGATTCTATTTACATTTTTTGGTTTTAGATTGTAGCCAGCATCGTAAAATAATTAATATAATATAATATATTGTTGGATTAAATATATCATAGAGAGCTTTTGTATTTTGGTTTTAATAATCTCTTTAAATTTTTTTCGAATCTTTTTGATATTATTTTTTATAATTCCTTCTGTTAACCACCGTTATTAAGTAGTAATACTTTTAAGAATCAAAATCAAAATTTTCAATATTTGTAAGAACTAATTAAGTAATTTTAAAGTACTTAGTTGTAGAAACCTAAATTTAGAATGATGATGACCAAAAATATAATATTAAAAATAAGAGGGATTAAAAGGTAAAAAATTTTTAGATGGACTAAAACTAAAATACTTTAGTCAAAATTCTTTCATAATATTCACCACTTGCAATCTATAATTATTAACATACAATTCTCCAAATTTTCTTTTTAATAAATTTTCACTTACTTAACATAATATTTTTTTAATACTTTCTTTTTATATGGTACGGGGCAGAACAGCCCAAATTTTTTTAATACTACACTCTGGGGTTGTCTTTCATTTGTATGCCCAAGACCGTTGTTTCGTGCACAATGCTTTCCTCAAATAAAAACAAAAGCTAAAACAAGGCGATGTATGAATATTCCAGAAACAAATGTAGTTCAACCGCACGCCTTAATGGAAAGAAAGGCACCCACGTCCACCAATCAAAAATACTATTAACACCAAAAAAATAGGTGTTCAAGTAAGACACTCACTCTATTATCATTGGATATGATGGTAATCTTAATTTTCTTCATTTATCCATCACATCTAATAATGATGGAATAAGTATTTAATTGGGCACTCACTTTTAGGTATTAAAATAGCAATACTTACCACCAATTACAAAGAACTAGTGTAGTACCTGCACTTTGCATAGGGAAGTATAGTGCAAATGTAATATAGATTGTTTGTTGTATTTAATTAAATACATTAATAATGTAAAACTTTTCAATTAACAATTGATCCTACTTAAATAAACAAAATAGGAAAATAAAACCCAAGATCATTAAGAACTTCAAAAAAATTACCAATAATATAAGATCAATTTAAGGTAAAAAAACACAGGTTATGAATTGGGAAAAATTAATTATATTATATGTAAAATACAATTTATATATTGACATCGCATATACACTTAGTATCACCTATTTTTATTAGAATATAAACTTCATATTTTTTATTGTATCATATAGAAATTGAGATTTTGAGTAAAATTAAATACATGAGATTTTTTTCAATACACTTGAGAGACTTGTTTTCTTTAGTGTTACATTGATATCAAATAGCAAGCCAAGAACACATAAGAAATTAAAGTTTTCATTTCAATCCTGATATCAAATAAACTTGCTGACAATACCCTCATGGTTCCCATCATTTTCAGATTTTTAGGCTTTTAGAAAGCCATATTTGTAGCTACAGTTATATTGAATATAGCTCATCGAATAATAATATGCCCTAAACTAACATAAGGTAGATCTATCAAAGGACAAGTGATTGATCATAAAACACCGTTAGATTAATTGATCATTAAAAGAAGTAAGACCAGTAGCTCTACATTAACGAAGCCAATAGCGGTAGCTCTACAAACTTGAAGAACAAACACCAAAATATAAACTTCTTCAAATACCAGGACTGAAGACACATAACCATAATAACAAAAAGAAAATGACAATAGACTAAATAGACAACAACAACGAGTAACTTGATAATTTCGCAGTAAATGAATTCAATCTTTATTTTCCTTGACCACCTTGCTCAACTTGATTAAAGGTTGGTTGAAGTCATCAGGTGAAAATTCCAAAGGTTTTACCACCCATCATTGATCATATATTAACATAGAAGGAGTCACAAAGAGTGGTTCTTTGAATATAGAAGGAGTTTCACACGTCTAAGACCAAAATTCCTGCATTTCATATAGTTATAATCAAAATTGTTAAAATTGTGTTAAAGTAACATTCAAATTTACAATGTCAATTTACCTTGTTAGATACTTATATTAGGACAATCAGTAGATTGAGTCCATAAATCAGTTGTCAAGCACAGATGAAACCTAGCATCACAAATCACAAACAAGCATGTTTCTATGATAACATGAGCTAAAACCATATTCATTTTGTAAGATAATTTAAAACATACACCACCAATCTTGTGTTTATCTATGAAAGCAGAAATAATGACCTCATCTAGCAACTTTCTTATCAAACAAAATGAAAGTAGTTGAATTAGTCCCATCCATCACTATCATACAAATGTTATACCTGTTTAAATAAAAGGTTAGCTCCATAACATATTAATTGTTTATCTTAATTCAAATGGAAAATATGAATCAATCAAGATTACTTAGGAATGAAGTTGTTAGGATAAGCATCACACCTTCTCCAATGGAATTTTGTACATTTTTTTCCTTGAAAACAATTCCAATGGTGACAAAGATTGATTTCTACTATAAAAAACATGACATTACATCACTAAGTTAGATAATGGACAAAGAATTTAATAGGACAACATACTCATTGATAATCAATTGTGTTAGAATCTGATTAGCATCCTTAAGGTCAATTATAGGCTTATAAATAGATTGGTTAAAGAAATCATCTTCCATTGAGTATGAAGGATTGGGACCTAACTGTGTAAAATAATGAGCTCCAATTGGTTAATCATATTGACAGAGACTAAATTATAAACACAATTAGGAATAAGAAGACCACATAAATATATCCTTATATGTAATCAACTTTATCATTACATATCTTCTTCATGATAAATTTAGACCTCCATGTTCACAATATATGCTAAGTTTTCACAAATCACATCAGGCAAACACTTTCCTTTCAAAACCATTATCACTTCTTACATTAAGTTTGACCTACAAAGGTCATACCACACCAAATTCAACATCATAGATAAATACTCACATGATTTATTTCATATAAACAAAACTCAATCACA
Source organism: Dalbergia cultrata (assembly GCA_031216105.1). Taxonomy (NCBI): domain Eukaryota; kingdom Viridiplantae; phylum Streptophyta; class Magnoliopsida; order Fabales; family Fabaceae; genus Dalbergia; species Dalbergia cultrata. The sequence continues at coordinate 11,907,713 of CM062347.1, forward strand.
CAAATGGCTTCTATTCCTTGACAATATATACAACTATACATAGAACTTAAAAAATATTTGACTCTTTAGCTGATATAACTTTGATTCAGGATGGCATGAATCACAAAAAATAGGATGAATAAATTAATTAAAATAAGGGCAGAATAAGAAATAAACATATGTGCTTACACCTTAGATATCCCTAAGTCCGACTATACTTTTAATGTCCCTTTTAAGAAAGGTAAAACAAAAGACATTTAGGATATAAGAAATTTAAGATAAAGCAAGATAATACAAAGAGCTCTTTATACGATGATTTTCATAGCCATTGTATTTCAAACCAAGCTTCTTAGAAGGCTCTCCAAAAAAGTTTCTGCTACCCCTGTAGTACTAAGAAAAACCACATAAATGAACATAGAGCCAAGCCTTAACAACGCAAAGATAATACATATTCTCTAAATTAGCTAAAGTTAGGGAAAATATACATGCAAATTTTGAGAGATCTAACACTGCTATTATTCATCACTTGCATTTTTATAAGAATTTCAAGCAAAGATAATACATATTCTCTAACACTTTGTTATTATTCATAAAACAATGACAATTTTCGGAATTGAAAGAATAGGTTCTTCATAGAGATCAGTTTTCTTTCCAAAGGCAACACAGTATGTATTAATTCACTCAAGTTTGTCACATGGTCCAATTTTGTTTTTTGGCAGGCAGAGTTTTTTCATAAAAACATCAAATCCCCATTTGAACCAAATTTAATGAAGTATTAGCCAACATAAAACAGTGTCCATACTGCAAGTTTACTTACCTTGAAATAAAGTTAATGCTTTGACCTTTATTTCTATTTAGATCCAAGTCAGCACCATATGGCTCAATAAGCTAACACAATAAAGGCATATTCAAAAGTGGCACATCAATATAAAAAAAATTTACTCATCAAGGCTGCAAGATATATCAGATGTTTAAGTAAAAAAAAAAACAATTCACAGATGCACCATGGACTATATTGTTTTCTTAGAAATATGCCGGAATTATGCCTTGCAACTTCTTAATACATTAAACACGCTTTGTTTTTCATAAAAATATGCATGAACTATGCCACACAACAAGGCTTGTACTTCCAGAATGAGAATGAAAGTGTGTAGAAATTCTAGTGAAGGCAGCTGCAATCAAAGAGTAGGAACTGTGTAGATGTGAAATAATGTCAAAAAAAGCTTAAATTTATATTGAAACGCAACAAATGTCAACAAAGCTGGTTTCAGAAACTTGCTGCTGAAATCTCATTGGCCAAGAAGGGAACATTTCTAGTGTTGCTGCAGGCCTTCCTATGAATAAAGCAGCAAGAATTACAAAAGTAAAATATCAGAGAATCATCAAAAATCACACATGAAAGAGGCTTCTGGTTTTTTCTTTCCAATTATATCAAAAGGTGGATGACCATTTTGAATGAGAATACAATTCAATGGTAGTTATGACGATGAGTTTGACAAACAAAAGAAAAGCCAGATGCACAGTGCTTATTTCCACACTCATGGCAGAAGCAAAGTTGAGATAATTGGAGCATTGTTATAAAGCTAAAATTAAAAAGGTTATTTAGCATGATATATATATATATATAGTATGACCCCTGAAAATAGGACGCACTTGAGAAATTTCTATGAAGTATGACTAAAATTTATATATGCAAAATTGATATAAGACATGAATACAACTTGTTCATTATCGGAAAAACAAAATCAATAGAAAGCAATATAGTTAAATCCATCATTAAATCCAAAGTTTTTTTTTATCAATAGCAGAAGCCAAACTAAACAACCAAGGATTGGAAGTAAAAAAATTTAAAACACAGAAAAAATGAGAAGCTTCTTCGGTAAAAATGTACTTATATTTTTAAAATGCATTCCCTCCCATGTATGCAATTCTCAGCATTTGAAAAAAGTTAAATAATTATGAAGGATGAATGTGCAAGGGAATCAAGAAAACTTGTCATTGAAAAGCACGATATCTTAGATACGAAGAAGAGGCACGAACTAATAAGTTGTCAACCATTGGTTAGCTTTCATGGGACCACCAAATTTGCATTAATTGAAAAGAAAAATGCTGACATGTATAGGAAAAACAAAAAGCAGTGCGATGATCCAGAAGCTAGAAAGACAAAGTAACACACTTTGTATGGAGCTAGAAAAATTGTGTATTCGAAGTGGCATCGTGGTACTCAATGCATTAGAACAAAGCAATATATACAATGGAATAATTATTTTTACTAGAAGGGTATTACTGAATGATTCAGTAAGACTATTTTTATTGGAACGACACAAAATGCAATAATAATAATAAAAGCACAAAGAGAAGCTATTCACTAAGGCAGAACACTTGAAACAATTATTTACATGGGAAAACTGAATTCCCAAGTGACAATTAATAGTACTTGCTATTATCCCTCTTTTAAAGAAATTGATGGATAATAATAATGAGCAATATAGGAAACAGAATGATTATTCAGTTCTTACATTTGATTGATTTTCTATAATTAAGTGTTTGAAATATAATAATAATAATAATAATAATAATAATGCAATGAGCATTATAGCAAAGAGGATGACCATTCAGTCCTTATGTTTGGAGAAGTTTTATAATTATGTGTTGGGAAATGCAATAGATTAAATGCAAGAGCTGCATTTCTATATATCATTAAACAAATAGTTCTCCCACCTCAACGTATTGGAACAAAACAATACACATACCAAGTGGTGATTGATGGTGCATGCTATTACACCTCTTTTACGTAAATAGATTGATTGATGTGTTAATAAGCATCACTAGGGGTGTTCATGACTCATTCCATCCTGCCAACTCAGCTCAGCCTGAAGCTCATTGGGACGGGTTCGGGTCTTAAAATTTGACCCGGTACACTTTTCGAGCCAGGTTCGGGTCATACATCAGGTTGGACCGACTCGGTCAAAGTCAAATAATTCCTTAAGAGATATATATTTTTATAATAATTTATGAAAAATATAAGATTTTAAAGTCCAATTAATATATTTTACAACTTGATGGTATTTCTATATTGATCCATATGATTTATTTTGGAACATATACCATAAAATATCCCTAAAATTGTTTCTTACTGGTAAAATTTTATAACTTTACTATGTATAATATCTAAATTCTCATATATTGTTCGAATGGCGGGTTGACCCCATACAATCGGAACATAGTCAGGTCATCAGGTTCGGGTTTGAAAAAATTAACCAAATCTAAAAATTGGATCAAATTCAGGTCTTGTCCAACCCTGGATAACCCATCCCTTGTACCCCTGTAAGCATCACAGTCGCGTAGGAGGTCAGGAAGGGCAAAATGGCCACCTATCTTAAGCTTGTTTCGCCGCCTTGGTGTTTGATGGGCTGTGAGGAGTGGGGACTGAGGTGGTGAGAGAGTGACAGCTGGGAGGAGAAGATAGAACGCAAACAGAGAATGAAATATTTTGGATAATTTAAAATTGGATAATAAAAATAATAATATAAGGTGTAATTAACTCTCTCAAAACATAATGAATTAATATAATAATCGTGAGATAAAAATGGTTAGACAAAATAATATTACATTATCATATATTAAAACAAACATATAGTAAAAATAGATTTGATAGTTTAGCTACTATAATCAGGTATTATCCCACCTAGCAAATAAATTAAATTTATTCTGCTCGAAAACATCCCCTAACTGTTCACTTTTATGAAGCTTTTATGCATGGCTCATTTTTTCTACTTATATATACGAGTGAAAGTCTGCTCCGAAAGCAGAGAATATATTCTCTTGGAGATTGAGTGACAATTTCATACTCAATATATTATCTCATAACATAAATAAATTAAGGGATAAAGTGGGTACTAGGAGTGTTTGTCGTGGCTGTGAGGAATCACTCGACTTCAATGATTATGCATCATGTACATAATTATTTGTATCTCAAACGAATGGTTTAAAATGCTTGCTGTTTTAATTTGCTGATAAGGAATTATTGGAGTAGGATCAAAATTTCTAGGTGTTTACTTATATTAATTTAATTTGGTCATTTGATTATGGAATTATTGTTGATATACATTTAATATTATTGTTGATTTAATCTCAATTTTAAATTCAAATATTTAAAGATGACCAAATCTAAAAGAATATGTTCTCTGTCTTTCAATAACTGTCCATTTCAAAAATTTATTATAGTGATAAATATTTATATGAATTCAAAAAATTAGTCATACAGGGAACCAATTACCACCTAACATACAAAATGAATGATCCAATAAAATATGAAATACATTTCAACTTATGTCTCTGTTGGCCATAAAATAGTATAGTATGCATTCCATAAACAATAGATTTTGTAAACTAACATCCATGATTAAGATAAATATATATAGTCAGGAAAAATAATAATAGTAATTGAGAAATATTTCAAAAGATATGAATTTCGCAACAGAATAAAAGCAAACAAAACACAGTTCAAAGAAAGAAAAAAGGTATATTAAAAGGAGAACAGCCAATAACATGGATTTAGAAGGACAGCTACATGCATAGATTGTTACATGTGTCATTTCATAAATAAGCCCCTCATGCTTAAATGCCTCCCCAAATTGAATGAAAAATTTCAAACTTCTATATATATATATATGCGTGCGCGCAACATGTGCAATCAACTCGAGATGTACCACAAAACAATTATTTATATAAATAACTGTCATAATTACTTTGAAGTTACGAATTATTTTCTAATAGAATATATTATAAAACTAGTCGTTTGACCCGTGTGTTGCACGGGGTAATAATAAAAAATAGTTTGTTAACTATTAAGGAAAATAAATAATAATTTATTTAAATATATCTTATAGAAAATTGAATATAAATTTATTTTGAAAATAAGTTAATAATTAAATAATTAAATAAATGGCAAAAAATTATAAATTTGTCATTTTATTTTATATCTTATTTCAAATAACATGTTTATAAGACTGAAAAAATCTCAATAGATGACTAATAACTAATAATAAAGATCCTATTTTATGAATATTTTACACATTTTGAAAGTTGAAATTGTTGAAAAATGAAAGAGAATAAGTGGGTAATTTAACTATATTATGAGTCATTTATAGAAATGACAATGGATATCTATGAGAAAAGAGACAGTTTCACGCTCCCTTCCCGATTTAGAATTTTGCTTTGATCCCCATCCCCATTCCTGTCACGAGTCCCCATTCCTTATCCTCGTAGGGATTTGAATCCCTATAGGTATTCATATTTATTAAAAATTTTCAATAAGAGAAAAATTAAAAATATTTTGAGATTTAAAACATAAATATCCATAGTAACAAATACTACTAATGCAACATAATCTAAATTAAATTACAAATGCATACATAATGCAAATCCAATAAAGATAATTGAAAAAAATGAGGATTTGATATCCCCATCCCTATTCTGTTTAATAAATGGAAATTTTTCCCCTGTCGGCCTTCCCCAAGAAGACAAAATCTGCCTTCATTCTAATCCCATTATTACGGGTAATCCTTGTGTGTATCCACTTTCATTTTTTTTTCTTTTTGTTATCCTTAGTCATTTACAACTTTGTAGTAAATTAAATTATTTAATTTATGTGATTTCAATTACATATCCTTTCCTTATACATCCTTTTAGTAAATTAAAATATCAACAAACATCATATATAATCCTAATTTATGTCATCTCAATTATTGAAGCAGTAAAATTATGGAATTGATTTTTTAAAAATATAAACAATTAGTATCATTGTCAAAGAAGTGTAAATTATGGAATTAATTTTTTTAAAATATTTTAATTTTGAAAAATTGAAGTTTTTTTTTTAAAAAATGAAACAATTATGGAATTGATAAGCTAAAATGTTTAAGTTTCAAAAAATTAAATATGACATAGTGATATATATGATTTTCGAAAGCTCTAGATTTGAAGTAAGAAACTTTTTTCCAACCCCGTCCTCATTTAGAATTTTCCTCTGATCCTCATCATGGGTCCACATTTCTCATTTCTTGTGGAGATTTGAATCCCTATATGTATTCATGGATTTATTAAAAAAAAATTAAAAATGGTAACGGAAAGGATAATAATACTATTAGTGTATATATATATATATATATATATATATATATATATAATATATATATATATATATATATATATATATATATATATATATGTTATTGATTGATATAGATATCAGTATCAATTAAAGGTTATAATATTAGGCTTATAAAAAAAGTAATAATATTATTTATTATTAATTTGTGCTATGTTTCTATTTTTTTTGTGTGTGTAATATTAGTTTTTATGAATTAGAAAATAAAATTTGTCACTTAAATAGTTAGGTGGGCATTTGGAAAATAAAATCAGAAATCTATCAATAATTATATTTTTCTAAATAAAATAATATATTAGTAATGATTATACCTTAAAAAAGCAAACACAAATAAATATGGATTGTATATACATATAAAAATAATATTTTAAATTTTATCAATTAATTAAAATTTGAGTAAACATCCAAATTGGTCTCTAACAATTTTCTTGATGGATAAATTGATCCCTAACAATTATAAACACCCAAATTGATCCCTCACAATTGTAAAATAGAACACTATAAGTCCTTGAGTGGCTTGTCAAGCTCGGATAGGATTAGGCAGAGCTCGGATAGGACTAGGTGAATCTCGAATAGAGAGAAGATGGAGCTCATCTGAAAGGAAACAGAGCTCATCTTGACTCAGAAAAGTGTTATTCTCGACACAACAACAATTCCCTCTCATATAAATGTTCTGCCAAACAAATGAGCAAAATAAAATCAAAGGTAAAAATAGAAGTAAAACCAAACATAATCTTCAATCGTTCTTAGTCCTTAATCTTTACTATCTTAAGTTTAGTTAAATGACCAGTTGAGATAGTCCATCAATAGCATCTCCTTTACTTAACTGTGGCTTCAAATTTTGAAAAGAAAAAATTATAAAATCATTAATACTTGTTTGTAAACAATAAAATTAATCTCAAATTCAATAAAATATTTATTAAATTTATTTATGAAAAATACAATTATATTTGCCATAAAGGATTGAACAATACGTGGTTGAGCTTACAACCTAGTGATTGCCTATTGCACAAACCATTGAAAAAGACCATTAAGACATTATAGACAAAGTAAAAGACTAAATAAACATTGAAAAATCTCTATACAAAAAAAAATTACAAAGAAGAAAGGTAGAAAAAAATTGGATATAAACAATGAAAATAAAAAGGATAAATAAATTGGTTTATTTTAAGAGAACTTAAAAAAATCAAATCTTTATTTCATTGAGGAAACATTTAAATGTATAAAATATATATACAAATTAAAAATACTAAACAAACATAAAAATCATTGTACAAAAAAAATCTCATAAAGAAGAAAAGAGCTTTGTCAAAGAAGAATGGTGGAACATTTGAATTTTCTAACCTAAGAATTCCTATTCCTTAATATAAACCATGTAGAAGAAAATTAAAAGATGAAATAAATTAAGGTGTTGTGAGAGAACTAATAGATAGTGAACGAAGAGAAATGAAAAATATGAACATATCAGAGAAAGAATGGAAGAGAAAAGAAAATTATGAAATATAGAGGAGAAACGAAATGAGGTGTTAGTATTAAAACTTTAGGCAGTAGAGATTTCAGTAACAAATTGATATTACGGATTCCAAAAGAAGTTAAGGGTTTTTATTTCGATTAGTATAAGTGGTCATCTTTTATAGCAATGAATATGTTACATATTTTAGAAATAATTTAAGGGCTTATACTTTGATTATAGCAAACCTTTCTTGGTAGCAATAGTTTTTGTTTCCATTTTTGTTTTTGCACTAATATGATTGGATTCTAGTTTGTTGTGGAATAGAAATTAAATAGTCTATTAAATCTAAAATTCAAAATATCAAGGTGAATTCAAAATTTAAAATTTTGTAATTAATATGGAAAAACACGTTTTTAATTTTAAAAAATATTATAAAGAAAATAGAAAAAGATATGTATCACATGAATATCCAATTTTAATATTAAATAATTTAGATTGACATATTTTGATCAGTTATATCATTTAAATTAAGAATTATAATGATTTGAAATGCAGTATTTAATGTAAAATATTTATGTGGTATTAATGAAATATATAGGAAGGTAATTTTTATAACAAAATAATTAATAATCAAGGTTATAAAAATTGTGGGCCATAAGTTGCTCTATGAGCGATACTTGTAAAACTGTCCCTAGAATGAGTCTGAAATATTAGTATTATAAATGACAGAAATATTCAATAATTTAAAGGTAAAAATATTTTTTATTCTACTTCAAAAATGACAAAAGCAAAGTCATAATGATCTAAAATATTAATTTTATCATTTAAATTTAACCTTTCACGTACAATTAACGTAGTCTTGATGAAAATGTCAGGATCTTATTCCTTTATGCTTTGGTATTCAATAATCCAAAGATCTAGTTTAAAAAGTGAATTGGTTTAATTTCACAACCCAAACTTCTCTCAACAAGTTTCAGGGCACGTTATTGGGTACTCAACACGCTTAATTTGAAGAGTTTGATGACGACATTGCTATGCACAATCAGTTCAAGGGAATACAACTCAATATTTGTAAATGTTAGACAAATTGAACTACTGCTCTAAATTAGAGTTTTTCGTTTGGGCATTAGAGTTTTCAGCTAACAAAATTGATTTTAGGTTATTTAAGTATGAAACTCATCCACGACAATTTTTCTTTTCAGATTTGGTCCTATATTTCGAGCTAGTTTGTTTGGTAAGCTGGTTGTGATATCTACAGAACAATTACTTGATTCAGCAAGAAGGTAGATTGGTTGAAATATGGGCAGGCCCCATAACAGACATTTGTCTAAATGAGAGGATACATGAACTTTATAACATAAACAAGTACGTAAGAAGCATCATTCTGAGTCATGCTGGCGTTGTGTGCATTAGAGAAAAGTTGACTCCTCAATTTGAAGTGATGTTTGGTGAGACTATGCATAAGTGGTCAACTCAAACATCGGTTGGCGTTGGACAATCTACTAACAAAGTATACTATTGGTATTTAACCCAAAGTTCCATATCGATAAGAAATAGAAGTAATGTTATTATTTTGGCCTATAAATATAGCTTTGGTTATTTGAGTTTTGTTATCCTCCAAAAAGTGGGAGTGATCCATATGGACAGCTTTTAGGAGTTGTTCATGTGATAAAGTATTTGTAAGGATGGTTTACAACTTCAGCCGTTCAAAAGTTGCAGATAGTGAAATATTTGGAACTCCTTATAAGGTTTGTGAATGTAAGTAGTTAAGGTCAAACCACGCTAAATTTTAGCTCCTTTATATTGTTTTTCTTCTTGCATTGTTTCCTCTATTGAGAGAGTTTGTTCTTATATTTTTTTTAGCTTCCGCTACCTAACAAGTTGTATCAAAGCCTATGGTTCGGGTCAGTTGAGCTTGGTTGAGTGTTGGTTAGAATGGTAGTTTTTGGATCGATGAGATCCCTTGTGTCGAAAGTCTTCCTGGCAATACAGAGGTTAGGTGGCATGTCCGGTGGAGCAGTGATGGTGCAAGTGAAGAAAACTTGTGTCAAAAGTCTTCTTTGTAATGTAAAAGCCAAGAGGTGTGTTTTGTATGCATCGGCGGTACAAGTTAATAGAACATGCATAAAACTAGTGTCAGAATGACGTGGTATAAGTAATAACCTTTTGACGAATAAGCGGGTCCTATCTTTATATTTAATCCAATAAGCACCATGTGTATTTTGTACAGTGTTACACTAAAGTGATAAGTTGTATAAAATAACTACCCACTATTATAATCATGACATGATTGGCAATTTTGGTGAAATTCTATTGATTGATCACGTGAAACTGTTTTGTATTATTAGTGTATAAAAATTAAAGTATAAAATTATTATATTTTGATTTTATCAGTTTACACTTATTTTTCACTTATAACATTTTCCCTTGCCATTTGTTTATTATATTCAAATGAAATAGATTTAGTTCACAAGTCTTTCATGGACAATAACGGAAACTCAGAAATAAGAGTTATGTTATGAAGAGGCGTTCTGTCTTTTTTCGATAATTGATAGCTAAAAAGAAAAAGAAACAGAAGATCGAACTCGTTATTCAGCAGAGCTACGATAAATATAAATATAATCAAACTCTCAGTTTATTTACACTACGCTGACAGTGTACGGTATTTTAAAAATATAATCATATTACGTCAAAATATTTTTTATACATTTAATATATCAAAACTAGTTTTTTTTATTTATATAAAGTATTGCTTAAAAAAGAAAAACAGACGTAATTATGTAACTTTTTTTATCAAATAATTTTTTTTATTTTTACTTATGTGCTCTTTTTATCAAATAATAACATGTTATTTCCCTTTTCTTTTATCAAATAACGAGTTTACTACCCGTGTGATGCACAGATAATTGATAATAAAAAAGATATATTGAATATTAAATTCATTTATTTATTTTTAAAAAATTATACTCCATATATATATTTATGCAGTTAAAAAGAGTATTGTATCTCTTCAAATAAATATATTAATTTTTATAAAGTACAATCCAAAATAAAATATTAGAAAAACATTTGGAGTACAATAGTAAATAAATAATTTTTTTAGTTTCATTTATTTATTATGCATATTACGAAGAAAAGAGAACCATAACTAATTATTATCTTTGTGGTGTCAAGTGTAATATCATAACGTTATGCCTTCATTATCTCCAAAATATCAACATATTTAGATATTAGTTAATCATACACTTGACATTATTTTAATATATGTATATAAGATGTAGAAAATAAGGTATTAATTAACTAGTTAAAGATATCATTTAACTTTACAATCCCAAATATTTCTCACTCATGATAACAATTAATCTAAATTTTTTCATCCAAGAAAATTGTAGTTAGTTTTTGATGAATATAGCTTGCTTGGAATTGACTCGATAAAGGGATAATTAATCCAAAACATTAACAATTAATTATATTCAATTTTCAGTTCTACTTTAGGTGAAACCAAAGAGGAATCACTCGACTTCAATGATTATGCATCATGCACATAAGTATTTGTATCTTAACAAGTGGTTTAAAATGCCTGTCGATTTAATTTGTTGATAGGGAATTATTGGAGTCGTAGGATCAAAATTTGTGGGTGTTGATTTATATTAATTTAATTTGTTCATTTGACTATGGAATTAGTGTTGATGTACATTTATTATTATTATTGGTTTTATCTCAATTGCAAGTTCAAATATTTAAAGATGACCAATTCTAAAAGAATACTCCTTTTGTCTTCAAATAATTATCCATTTCAAAAATTTACTTTTAATTGTCCAATTCAAAAGTTTAGGTAGTATTAATTATTTTGTTTTTACCAATAATACGCCTATTAAATACTATTGACTCATTAGTGAAGAAGGAGAAAGGAAGTTGGAGTATTGAAAAGAAACAGGGGCAATTTAGTAAACTATTTATAATTTTTATTAATATGAATGTTTTATCAATCATTTCCTTAATTCCAGTGAGTATTTATAATTGGAAAATTATTCAAGGACGAAGGGAGTAACATACTATAATCTCTAAAAAATGATTTAATAAAAAACTATAAATAATGACTGGTGATAAAATATAATTAACTATTACATTATTATATTTATTAAAATCATTATAAATAATACATTCTCTAAATAAATAACCCTAAAAGGAATTTAATTTAATTTTTTAAAGTCATATATCAAATATTATTATTTAAAATAGCTGTCTAAATTAAAAATAAATTATTATATATGATTTAACCAAAACTTAGAGGCCCTAATTGATAACAAAATTGAAAAAAAGGCATACCTGAATTAGCCATGAGAGATTGATTAGGTTGAGATGAGGAGAATTCCTCTTTCCAGACCCATCTTTCTATCTACTTTTCCTTTTGGTAGCTGTCAATAGAGCAAGCCAAGAATGCTTATAACATGAGTAGTAAGAAAGCGAACTAGGCATATATTATAACCGCAATGGGGTCTTCTACCAAGAGTTACTATTAGTAAAACCATACTGGGCCAATCTTTAATAGGTCTACATTATGCCGCCTAACTGCACTAACTCTAAATGACAGGTGTGCACAATCCATAACAAGGATCAATAATAAATTGGGTTTATCGTACTTGTCTACAACTAAGATCATATCATCAACCCAATTTTTACAAAATAAAAATTCACAAATAATTGCAGCCCACGTTCGAAAATTCCAACAGGAATAAGTATATTATAACTTACTCTTGAAATAAAGTGATTCTCACGCTTTACTTATATATCCATTTTATAATTTTTTAAAGCATTTTGTTGTATTGTATTTCAAAATTTTATGATTTGGTATGATTTACAATTAAAATACTAACCTTTTGATTAATGATTTGAATATAAAGGATGGATTAGATTATATTGAATTGAATTCAAATTTGACCTAATTTTTAGATTGAGATATTTCTCTGGCACTAAATCTGACTCGATGGTAAGCAAATCAATAACCTTATCAAACTGACATCAACACAACATATAAACAACAATTAATTACAAGAGATATTTCGTAATCTATATTTCAAAACAAATTATATAAATATACAGATAACATTGAATAAAATGTATTAAAGAAAGCATAAGAGTATTTCATAATTTATTGCCACCATTTTTTTTAAGAATGCAACTTCAAAAAAAATATTTGACTTCAAGTCTGTTCGAACCCAACTCGAAATATGACCTAAATCTAGTTTAAAAAGTGTATTGGGTTTAATTTCACAACCCAAACTTGACTGAAGAAGTTTCAGGATACGTTATTGGGTACTCAACACCCTTAATTTGAACAATTTGATGATGACATTGCCATGCACAATTATTTCAAGGGAATACAACTCAATATATGTAAAATGATTGCAAAATTGAACTATAGCTTTAAATTAGAGTTTTTCGCTTGGACATCAGAGTTTTCAGCTAACAAAATTGATTTTTTAGGTTATTTAACTACGAAACCCATCCGCGACAATTTTTCTTTTCAGATTTGGTCCTATATTTCGAACTAGTTTGTTTGGTAAGCTGGTTGTGATATCTGCAGACCCAGAATTCAACAATTACTTGATTCAACAAGAAGGTAGATTAGTTGAATTGGGGGCAGGCCCGATAACAGACATTTGTCTAAATGGGATATATGAACTTGACAACATCATCAAGTACGTGAGAAGCATCACTCTGAGTCATGCTAGTGTTGGTTGCATCAGAGAAAAGTTAATTCCTCAATTTGAAGTGATGTTTGGTACGACCATGCATAAGTGGTCAACTCAAACACCGGTTGAAGTTAGACAATCTACTACCAAAGTATACTACTAGCTAAAACTAGTTTGTTTTCTTTTAGAAGATGAAATTACGTTGAGTTAAAAATAAATAAATATGAACTCATCGTTTTTCGCCATGTGTTACAGATGGCCTTTCACTTCTTTGCAAAGCATTATCTTGGGTATGATGCTGAAGAGTTAGCTGAGACTGGGAGGATATCAGATCAATTGTTCATTGATTATTTTGAAGGGCTGAAGACAATTCCATTAAACATTCCTGGAACCACCTACCACAAATGTTTGGAGGTACAGAACGTTAGATATTCAAAATCATTCATTCACATATAAAAAATAATAAATACTTATGGTATTCAACTCTTTAACCCAACAACTTAAACTTTTTAAAGATTTAGTGTGTGTTTGGATGTAAGTTGGTGCATCCCAGAATCAATTCTAGAGTTTGAAATTGTCTTGAAAGCAATGCAAGTGCAAATATGTTTAGATGGTTTTTAGCAAAATTAACTTAGCACTTAAAATTGATTTTGGACCTCTAATTGGTGAGGTAAGACTTAATTATTTTTACATTGGGCAAACTTTCACTAAGATGTGTATTGACAAAAATACCCTCTAACTTAATATTATACTATCATGTAGAGATTAACTTTCATAAAGTGACAATGTGAAAGAGTTTCAAATTATCATATAATTATATATTGTTATACCACCAAATTAGTAGTTGATTCTTACATATACTACCTACAACATCATATAGTTTGATAATAATGAAAAACTCTTTTACACTAATAGTACATCAAAATTAAATTTTATTATTTAAAAATAATATAAATAAATAAACATTTAAACTAATAAATCATATTTTAATTGAAAATAATTTTATTTATAATACTTCAAATTGTTTTACTATATTGTTAAAAAAATTTATTCATCAATAAATTTTAATTGCAATAAAATTGTGTTTATCAATTTATTTATGGTGATTGTTTACATTAATTTGTTTTTTTAATTTTAGTGTATATATAGAATAAATTCATTCTTGAAATTGTTGAATGAAACTATACTAATTTAATATGGACTAAACAATATTTATCTCCTTTTTTATAATTACACAGCGAAAATTGATTTTGATAAATATTATCCAAATAATATTTTCAACTAAAAGTTATCCAGACATAAATTACTTCACTTCAAAATCATATTTAACTAAAATTACTTATAACAAAATCATATCAATTTCATCTAGAATGAATTTTACAATTGTAAAGCCACATACACTTAATTTTCAACATGATGTGAAAAACCTTTATAATAAAGTGGTTTAGTTTTTAGGGATGAAGGAATAATATCATTTGTCCCATATTGAGTGAACAAGTGTAATGCCCAGTGACGACGGTAGGGAGTGATCGTCGATACAAGAAGGCACGGACAAAGAGTGGCTCCTAGCAAGCTTCTAAGCGGAGGGGTACATGAATGAACCTATTACACACAAGAATAAGAGGGATCCTAAGACTGTATAGGTATGAGACTATACAGTTAAGGATGACCTTTATGAATTGATTGGTACTACCTATACTATAACACCCTAATTTTTAACCTTTTAACGCTTGGATCATTTTAAGGTTAACATTTGGTTATTACTTTCTAGTCATAAATTTTTTGGACAAAATAAGATATAAGGAAAATAACAATAATAATTTCATAACTTTATAAAAATCAAACTAGAAGCCTTGGGCATAGATAAATTGTGTACAATATTTATTTCGCAGAAGCTAACCAAATATTCATAAACACATACGAATCATCAAATGCCTGAACAATATATATAGCATAAATACATAAATAAATCCAAATAGTATGTCATAGAGACTAAATAAGTAGCAAAGCCAATAAATATTTTCTAGCTAACAATGGTCCGGTAATCAATGAAGTAATTAAACTTCCAACGGAGTCATAACTCATCTAAAAATAAGTCTGATGAATTTTAATAAAATCCTAGCTACTCTCATAATCTAATCTAAAATAAATTCCTATATACTCTTCCTTGAATGTGTTCCATCCAATATAAACCAACATATTGATAATCCTGGTTCAATTACTCCCTTGAGTCGCGTCAGCAAGCTCAAGCTTTTGGCTAGTGGCAGTTGAACGGAGAGTAGGATCCTTCTCTAAGGAGGGGGTAGCTGAAACCTCCTTAAATTCTTGGATGGGTCCTTTTTGTCTTACTCTAAGCGCCATAGGTTCATTGTGACTGTCTGCTGATATGCTAGGCTAGTGAAGTAGGTAGGGGGATTCGGCCCTATAGGCATCACATTTTAGATGTCGATCCTTTCGTCTATACTGGTGCATGGACTCTTGTAGTAGTAGGTACTCATACTAGTAGTGACTGTGACACATATTGCATGAATGAGGGGCAGTATCGTCGCTTGACTGAGGGAGTTCCTAGCACCACATGAATTTTCTTCTCCGTCTAAAAGCGATATGGAAATAAAGAAGAAATGAGAAATATAATATTTCTCAGTAGGGAAATGCATGGGTGTCATCGTCTTTGCCTTTAGCCACCTTAGGTTTATTTGTAAAAGAAATGTGTGCATGCATATATTTTCAAAGTCTTTCATTAGCCAAGGTGGGTCCCCTTTTTTTCAATGTTTCTTCTACGGACATGCCAAGATTCATGCATGCACCTTTCCTTCATAAGGTAAGGTGTATACTCTTTTCTCTTGTTATGTGATCATGTCATGACTAATGTGTGCTCCGTCAACTAATCATGCCATAATGTATGGATGTACTTAGTAAATTGACATGCAATATACATATGCACATTTCATTCATAAGGTAAGGTGTATCCTTTTTCCTCTTGTACAGGCTCATGCCACAATTTATGTATGCATGCATCATGAGCTATTTACTTGGTAACATAACGTGCCTTGACTTTGATCTTTGGCATCAACCTTCGATCTTAATTCTTGATTTCTTAGTGTTATCTGGCATCAACCTTCCATATTAATCCTTGATTACTCAGTGTCATTTGTGATCTTTGGCATTTACCTTTGATCTTTACTTAATTATTAACTTAAAACCCATAGTGGGCTTCCCTCCTGAAATCATTGGCATCAATCTCGGAGCTTCAGTAAATGGTATTGAGCTCAAACCAACAGCTGTCGCTGTCCTGGGGTGAAGGGTAAAACTTTCTCCTTCCAAATCGCGAAAGGGTACACTTAACCTTTCAACTTTCTTATTTAATGCAACACGTGTTATGTGAAATCTTATGCATGTCCATGATATGTATTACGCAAGACATAAGAAGAACAATTGTATAATCAACATAACTCAGTAGCCTCAGCACCACCACATTTCAAATGACATTATCAAGCATCAATAGGTATGGTATCACAGGAGCATACATCTAGTATATAGAGGCATTTTAATATAGCATCTCATGAAACATGCACAAGGGGTACATCACAATAAATAACATATTCAATATGTGTCCTCATAGTTAGCAAGTCTCATTATCAAGAACAAGTCTTCATAACTTAGAGTTTTTGATAATGTGTGGAGTGTCTTAAAGACCCATATTATTGGATCCTAAGACCCTTTATATTTTTTTATTTATTTTTATTTGTAACATTACTAAAGTTATTACTGCATTGAGGTTATATCTTAACCCTCATTTTATTCCTTATAGCTTGGCAAATAATTTGAACACTTTTAATTTTCACTATCGTGCATTTTCTAACTTTTAGATTCTGACAGATTTGGCAACTAATATAGAAAATTCTATCGTGACTCCTACCCTTGAATTTATGGTCTAATATTTTTTGGGGATGATCTTAATGAATCCAGTTTGAGCCTAACCACTAACTAGATAATTTTATAAAAATTCTGAATTAAGACTTTTCGGTTGCATGCCCAACAGATTCTGTAGCAACTTATGAAAATAACTGGGGAAAACCAAAGAAGGCTTTGTCTGTGGAAATTTCTAGGATGCTAGCTCTATGTGTCAGCTTTCATTTAAAACTAGTTTAATTTGATTTCGAGTTGTTTAGCTCTATTTTCAAATTTTTCTTTACGCATTGCCCAAAATCCCAATAGCAGCATCTAGTGTGAGTTTAACAATTTGTCCTAAATTTTTTAGAAGGCCTATAGCAGTGGGAACAAAACAACCTTGCAGTCTATGTCTTAGCTTTCTCAAGAATTTTAAACA
Source organism: Dalbergia cultrata (assembly GCA_031216105.1). NCBI lineage: Eukaryota > Viridiplantae > Streptophyta > Magnoliopsida > Fabales > Fabaceae > Dalbergia > Dalbergia cultrata. The sequence continues at coordinate 11,925,340 of CM062347.1, forward strand.
GGCTCAAACGGAGGTTTAGAGACTGAGAAATGGAATTTTATTGAAAACTGCCTAGATTCCATTACCAGTCTAAGATTAGTGACTTATGTGAGTTTTGAGGTTTTTGTTTGAATGGGTTGCTTCATGTATTTATTTGTTTATTTGTTTATTTTCAAAATTTTAAACATATACACACATGAAATACTAACCAATCTTTGTAGTACAAACATCATACCACGTTATCTGAAAGAGTAACTGTGCCAATGTTCATGACTATGGAAGGAACTAGAATGTGCTAGCCATGGTTTCGAGTTTGACATACTACTCGTAGCCATGAAGAGACTAGAACAAGTTTATGCTTAACCCCAATAAAAAGAAAACACAAAAAACCCTACCTTAAAAAGCTGTTTGAAAGGAAATGAGAAAGGCAAAAGATGAGTTCTTCAAACGACAACAATGCTTGTCCAAGAATCCTTTGGTTATGAGCCTTCCTTCGGTGTCGGTGCTCTCCCTTTTCTTTTGAAAGAATGCATTGTGTAGTGTATAGGGTTGTTGCTGATGAGTGTATTTTAGGGTGGGAATCAAGTGTTTAATGACTCAATAATGAGCCACCTAAAAATTTGATCCTTCCCGATATAAAGTACCTCTAATGCTGATTTGATTAAAAAAATTAAGGTAGTATATCATGCTGATTGGTTTCAAAATTAAGGAATATACATATGTATGCTTCACGTGATGGTTTTCCCCTGAATCCTAATCTTGCTCATATCTACATTTAATTCCCTTTTTAATTATTATATCAAAATACCAATCAATGCTTGGCTAGGTGAAAACTTAGCTACATTCACTGTTTGCTCTCATACACATATTATGTGTGCATATTAATTCTTGTATCCTATTGGCCAGACACAGACACAGACAAAGACACAGATATATATATATATATATATATATAAAAAATCACGTATATACAATTACATATTATATATTATATATAATTACTTTTTATGTTATGATTATCTATATATATAATCATTAATATGTATATATATCATTTAGTATATAATATTTTAATGTGTATCTATATAATTATGTAGATATTACATGTGTTTGTGTATATATATATAAAGATATATTTGTTAAAGTGTTTGATCTCTTATTTGTTTGTTGCTATAAAATAGAGATTTAGAAAGATATTATATCTTTTAGTTAGTGTGAACATAATTTATAGAGATTTGGTGAGAGATTATTAATTATTTTAATATTTGAAACTAAAAATATGAATCTTTTAAAATTTTGCACATTCTCTCAATATTAGTTGATTGTGGAAAACTATTTATCTTCTAGAATCTTATTTTTAATTTTAATTCTTAACATTAACAAATTTATTAAATATTTAAAATTACCTTTTTATCCTTCATCTAAGTGGGTTGACTTTTCCATTGGTTTTTTTTTTTTGAATGATTAAGCTTTGGCTCATTTTTTAATTAGTACTTGATAAATTTATTAATTATTTATTTTAATGACTCCTAAAGATGAGCTAGTTAATATGAAAGAAAATTGAGGATGCTACACCTATTCTGAAGTTGCTTGGAAAAAGACTATAGGTTTGCGCCCTTATGGATAGATGGATTCATCGCATGTTGGTGAAATAAGGGACTATTCGAGTTTTGTACATGAATGAGGATTTCTTGATGATCAAATTCGCATATGTGAGGGACTACAAACATTCTCTTTTTGAAGATCCTTGGATGATTGCAGACCATTATTATCTATTAGTCCAGACGTGGCAACCCTTATTCCAATCTAAGGAAAAAGGAGGTGAGAAAGGTTGTTATATGGGTTACGGTTCTAGGCTTATCGATGGAGCTAGCTGTATAACCCTCGGTTTCTCATGAGGGTGGGTTCTCATTTAGGCACAAAGCTAAAAATCAATGAACTCTCATATTTGCATGGAGGATCTTCGCAAAAGATAAGTTCAATCCCCTTACGCACAGCTCTTGATAAGGTTTTCATAGTGGAATATGAAGGTTTGCACCTTATTTGCTTTGGTTGTGGCTGATATGGCCATAAGGAAGAGTTATTTTTTTAGACAACGGTGAAAGGCTTGGCTAAGCTATGGTGCTGCCAGAAAATGCTGTAGAAGAACTAGTTAATGGTGTATCAATGAGGATCTATGAAGGATAGATCTATGGGGAAATCATATGAAGATTTCAGGCAAGATTTATATTGAATTTAGTGGAGATCTTGGGGCAAAAAATTGGGGAGATGATTTGTTCTTCAGGCCGTGGATGTCAATTAAGAGAAATCAAAGACTATGTTTCAGTGATTCTCAATTAGCACAAAAATCAAGGAAAGACTGGGGCAATCATGAGGTGAGGAATTCAAGATTTGATGTTCTTTAGGATTCTGATAATCACTAAATCATTGGAAGATTGAATTCTGCTAGCTAAGACATCTTCAATAGCGTGCCAAGCCCAAAAGATAGGAAGGAAGCCATTCAAGAAGGAGACTAAACAAATGGGCTACAAAAAAAGAGAAGTCACATGAAATCGTGTGGCCCTCAGCATTTTCATTTGTCATAGGTCTTTTCCTCACAACACGAATTTCTATACTAGAACCTGAGCTTCTTTTTACCAAACTTTTCAATTTATGTCCTGTTAGGGTAAAAGGCTTATTTAAGCTCTTATACAAAAGTAACTTATGAATGAAATATTTTATATTTAAATATATAATAATAAAAGTGGTTGTTTTTAATGTTTGAGAAAGTTCTTCTTAAAAAGCTAGATATTTTAACTTCTCAAAAAGTACTAAGAATAACTTTGAGAGAAGTAATAAGCTATTTAGCCAAATAGGATAAAAAGTAAAATATGAGTTTTGACTTCTAGAAAGTTAAAAAAGGTCATAAATTGTACAATCCAAATGGACCTTTTAACCCACTTCACTTGGTGGTTAATGAGCTTCTTCACCACCTTGATTACACATTATTTACCAACAAAATGAATTATAATCTTAATTTATTAATTATAATTTATTATCGACAAGTTTCTTGACGTGTTCTTGAAAGTTCACAAGTTGCCATGCAAATTTTGCAATACCATTGGTATACCCGTTGGTAACTACTAGTTATTGAAAACATTGTTTCACTAAACGCATGCCCGTCGGTAACCCCCGAATTTATAAACACCATGATCTTCTTCCTTTACACACACACACACACACACACTCTCTCTCTCTCTCTCTCTTTCTCTAAGCTGCCACCGCCGCCATTTTTGCCTCTGTTCGTCGCCACTGGAGCTTCTTCATTAAACAGAGGCCACTATTACGATCTAAGGACTTTGTTTACTTTTTCTATTCACCTATGGGGGTCCATAGTGTTGTGTTTTATTGCATTGGGGAGTAATTATTGTTATTAATTTGTTAATGTAGGAGTTTTATTTAAGGGTGACAGAGATTGTCAATTTGATATCGGTTTGCAATTCTTATTCTTTATGTTATTTTATGTTTTCTATGTATATAAGTGTGTTGATTTAACTTTATCATATTGGATTTTCAGGATTGGAGTTAGTTGGATGTTGAGAGCTTTCCTACATTTTGCATTTTTGTGCTGCTATAGAGGTTAGCAACTAAATCCTTTTATTTATATCATTTAATGGTTTAATATATATATATATATGTGTGTGTGTGTGTGTGTGTGTGTGTGTGTGTATGATATATATAGACTTATGTTTTCTATGATAGAGTTGTAGGAAATGAAGATTGCATGACTGGGGGAAGGGCGTAGAGGTCCTTGCCCGACTTGTTTGCTTTGTTTACTGTGGGAATTTTTTGTGTTTGCGGAGATTGCAGGATGCATGTTGTGGAGTTACAAGAGGATATCCAATAGAATGGTTTTTAGAATTATGTGAATTGTATATAATTATTAACATGTAACCGTTTCACTATATCTATTCTGTTGTGATTGTTATGATAATATCTATAATTGTTGAATTGACTGAAATATTTGACGACGGAAGCTCCTGATTTAAGGGGAGATGTTGTTCAAATTTTGTTAAATTTTTTTGTAGGAATAATAGATTAAAAAAAGTAACTATATTTGAAAAAAAACTTAAAACCTAGTCGAATTTGTTTAAAAATAATAATTTAAATAAAATTTAAAGCCTAATTGCATCTGTTTTAAAGACTAAGTAAAATAAATATTTGATGATGGAAGTTCCTAATTTAAGAGGAGACACTGTTGAAATTTTGTTAAATTTTTTGTAGGAATAATTGATTAAAAAAAGTAACTATATTTAAAAAAACTTAAAACCTAGTTGAATTTGTTTAAAAATAATAATTTAAATAAGACTTAAAGCCCAATTGAATGTGTTTTAAAACCTAGTTGAATTTCTTAACTCATCACATAACATTCACACCATGACACTTACACATACTATATTATAGTTAGCCTATATATTATTATATTTTGTATGTATTATTTACATTACATGTATCTATATAATTATATTCTATATTAAAATTATAATTGATAATATATATTAAAATTATAATTAATAATATATTTTCTTATTATAGAAATTTATTAATATAATAATCCAATTCTTTGATAAATTTTTATTAGGTTGTTTTACAAGAAAATTAACTCAAACAAACAACAAAATATAATAAAAAAACTCTAAATAAAATATATTATAAAAAAGTGGATGTTAATTCAACAAAGAGAAACTAAGACACCAGTAAAATAATCAATACAAACACTAAGAAAAGGGGACAAAAATGTACCCACAATAGGGGCAACATAATCAAAAGAAAAAACAAAATCCTTAAATAACGAAAAGGACAAAAAATGGAACTATCATATAAGAAGAAAGTTGGGAGATCTTCTTATCAATGTTCACACGAGAGAAAATGAGATAAAGAGAGAAGAGAGAAAATGAATAATCAGGGCTAGCTCCTTTCTTAGCAGAGTTTTTATGGTTAGGACCGACTCACTTATTTATCAAAGAGTTAATGAATATGACAAATCGTTCTAGTCGTTAAATTCAAACAAAATATCTTACTATCTAACATATTTCCAGCTTGAGAATTTCTAGGGTATTTTGGTTATAGGGTAAACATGGAAAATGATATTTCACGAATGAGCTTAATGTGTAATTTTACGCATAAAATTCATGCGTAAAAAAATTTCTTTCTATTTTACCCTTCAACCAAATATGAACTTATAGGCAAAGATAGTCTTTTTGTGCCCAATAGATGTGTGGAAACTACTTAATCATCAGCAAAATAAAATGACCATGACTTTTTCAATGTCAATAAATCGAAATCAAGCACTTAAAAAAATATCATGTTGCTATCTGAGTTTCTTTAAAGAATAATTATAAGCATACATAATAAAATTTAAAATAATTAAATAAGTTTTTAAGAATAAAAGAAACTAATTTAAATATATTGTTAATGTAAAATGGTTGACATTATTAACCAATGGAATTTTATCTTTTATATGACTGATATAGTTGTAGTGAGAATTAAACAAACAAAATAATGTGATTGAACATAATTAAATAAGTATAAAATATCTATGCTTACATTACCGTCAGATTAAACCGTCAATAAAATTATAAATTTAGTAACTTTCTCACTTTGGAAACATAAGCATTCACATTATAGAAGTCACTTAATACAAGCATCCATCATCAATATAAAAGTCATCAATCTTAGATAATTAGAGGTATTTCATGTATGTTGTACATGTTTATTTATATTTTTTAAAATAAATTTTGATAAAAATACATTAAAAAAATAAAATTACTTGAAAATTAAATAAGATAAATATATTAATATTTTTGCAAAAACCCTTCTAAGTATATATGTCCTACTAAAGAGAATAATACATAATAACTCTCCATAAATGACAATCAAATACTGTAATAATTTACACCCTTTTTGCACAAAGAGATAGCTACAACACGCATAGTCATAGCAAAACTAATCTCATTCCATGCTTCAGTATGACTAGTAAAGGCACAGGCCGACTTCGGAAGACCTCAGCCACTGCCCCTCTCACCACCTCCATCACCCTCCTTATCCACTACCTCCACCTTAGTCCTTACTATTGGCACCCCAAGCTTCAGGATGATACCCACTCCTGGGTATGCCAGGCCCCCACCTCCTTCGTATCCACACCCATAGCCTACTCGCATTAGCGACCCTACCCTTAGCCCTACCACTGCCCTTAGCCCTATCACTGCCCTTAGCCCTACCACTGGCTAGACTCCCAGCCATGTATCTGATCAGACTCCTCCTTCCTCTACTAGGTCACAGCCACAAGACATGGATGGGAGGCCCCTTGGGGATGATGGTAGACTGCTTCGGTAGATTAGGCCGGATGGTCAAGTTAGGTAAGTTGAAACATGTTTTTTTTTATTACATTCTAATTTTACATGGCTTATGATAGTAGAAGATTTTGATTTTTTGATTTATTTTATCTATGTAATGTTTTCATCCATTTGCAACAGCTCACCACAGGATCACGAAGGTTATACAGAGTCGGTGTAACCATCCGTTGCCCACATTGACTGACATCTCTACTGATGTCAAGGAGTCATGGTGGAAGGAGTGGAGGGTAGTTCTATGATTTATTCGCTTTTATTAAAATATATGTTTATATGTCATAATTATATGCTTATATATAATAACTTATGTATTGTGAATTTGTATATACAGAGATCCTTCTACTTTTAGCCCGAGCATGAGCCTACAGTGAAGAGGGCTTGGAGGATTCGATCCCCCAAGCGACAACAGGATATGTTCCATGATGTTCGTAGGGGACACACGAATAGCTCGTGGCTGAATAATGCCACCCTAAGCACACTCCAGTGCCACTAGGCTAGTGACCCGACCTTCAAGGAGAGGTCAAATAAGGGAAAGACAAATCAAGCCTCACAGAAAGACAATTCGCTACACACGAGTGGGTTGAGCACCCAATAAGGGACCCGAAAGCGTTTGGTAATTCTTTAACCTTTCTACATTTTTATAATAATATTTACTATATTTGAATTGTGGCAAATACTATATTTTTAAGACTTTATTATGCTTATTTATGCAAGCGAATGAGTTGAGCTGCCCCGACACAGGGCGAGCTATTTCGAGAGACCCACACCTGAAAGGATGAGTAGAGGGGGAGTCCAGAGAGGTCTAGGTAAACCTTCGCTCTGAGGCCACCTATGTAATTTTGAATTTAGATATATCTTTCACTACAAGAAAATTTCCATATACCTACGGTAATTTTTAGCTACACATATATAAACTGTAGGTACAAGTAGCATATAGCCACAAATATGTGGTACTGTCACTATAAGTGACGGATATTAATACCTACACTCATTGTACTGTCACTATAGTTTTCTTTTTCAGATATATATTTTTTCCTCCTTCTGGCGCCAATTTGAAAAAAAGTAGCACCTAAATTTTTTGTTCCCTTGTTTTTTTGTTTTTGTTTTTCCCTCTCTTCACACAATGTTCACAAAGGGAGAGATGGCTGTAACTAAAAAGAAACAGAGAGATTTGTCTTTATTCCCAATTTTTACAATCCTTAATTTCCCTATGGCCACACCACCACACACTCTTGGCCGTGAGTCATACTACCCGCTGCCATCTCCATAGTGCCAGCAACTCTACCCATCGCCAGGAGCAGATCCAGTGGCTGCCTCAAGCAGTTCATTTTGCTTCCGCATGAGGTCCTCAGTTCCAATCGCCTTCATGCGCTTCCTCTTCTGCCAGTCTTGTGCCTACTCTTCCGCTCCCTTCTATGTGCTCCCGCTCCGATCCTGCCCTCTGCTCCGTGCACCCGTGCTGTGCTCTTGGTTGCTCTGCTCGCGATGCCACGTATCTGAGAGGGACATCGGCGCGCCGCTCGCTACGACACCAAATTGAGAGGGACGGCACCGATATGCTCGCGAAACCACTGACGATGCCATGGCTTCGCCCCTTGCGCAGCCATCCCCGATCTGCTCACGACCCAGTCCCCCGTGGTTATCAAAGCAGCAATGGATGACTAACTGAAGCATTCGACAGTGGGTGGTTGGATGGTGGCCGGTTGTGATGCCGCTAGCAAAAGGTAATCTTTCCCCTCTTCTTAATTTTTTTTTTTTGCTTATTTTTTTCCTCAGTTTCTCTACAAATATCTGTGTTTCAAACATGGGCAACGGAGGTCAGCCATGTCGGCGCAGATCAAGCTCTGGCATCCGCAAATTGATGGGTATGAAATGTTTGTGTAATTCATTTTCTCATATTTCCATTTTATATTCCAAGACTTTATGCTTCTGTACGTCTTGGATATTTTTTATATTGGACTTTTTGTTTCATATCTATTTCATTTTAATAGTTTTAAAATGATTGATACAGGTTCCTCTATATTCATGTAAGCAAATCTATATCACCTTACTTTATTTTTCTTGGCTGGTTGTGTTCTTATTTGCTACAATGATGTTATTTTCTACAATTTGAGTACAAAATTTATACAGGCAGTCAATCCCAGCAATTCTTGGACAGTTTTCAAGGTTTTTTTTTATGGTTTGAACTCTCTTCATTTCTTCCTTCTCACCTTTTCTCTTGAAGCAAATTAACTGGAAATTAATGAGATAGCTTCATTAACACTTTCACTTAACCATCATAGAATAGTGTTATTTTCCTCTTAGCTATGATTTCATAGGTTAGATTACTGAATTAAGATGGGCTTGTAGAGTGAGAGCTCATACTCTAATATTTGTAGGTAAAACATTCTCAAGACTTGAGCAGTATTCTTTAGCTTTGTGTTCAACTTTTAGTTGGTTTATTTTCAATGTAAGTACTTCAAGCATTCTTTAGCAAAGGACACAGGCATTGAAAACTATGTGTCCGTACTATGAAATTGTGAAGGGTGAATCTCATTATCCAAGTGGAGGTGGCTTCCTGGTAGGATGTTATGTCATTTGAGCCATATTAACTACTCGTATTTTCATGTAAACTCATATATGTCCTACCTTTTTTTGGCTTGTGCAGAGGTTTAGGAAGAAGCATATTGAATTGAAAGTTCTCATTGAACTTCTGTCTGATGGTGAACATTTCTGTTTAAGGTAACATAATTCACAACAAATTGTTATTTGCATCATGTGTAGCTTTGTTTAATTTTATTCAATAAGATTTACATTGTTCATAACTAAGTCTCTAGCCTATTAAATGAATGATGATGTGCATTAGGTGGCTTCTTATGGTTCTTGATTGAATTCTTAGTTCTTCCTAGCAATCTTTTTTCAACCTCTGCCCATTTGCTTCCTAACTCTACATGAGCTTGGATCAATACCATATCCTCTTCTTTAGTCCATATGTCTTTCTGGGAAAAAAAAATGGGCAAAAATAGTTTAATGAATTGAAAGGAAGGACTGTTGCATTGAGAGTGAGAACTGAGAATCTTTGGATCATGCATCTAGTGTTAGTGAGAGTTGTGAATATTTTTATGAATCATCTCTCTCTATGGTACCAACAAACTCTATTACATCTAAACGTTGGCATTATTGTGAATTGTTAGTTCTATAATGTGAATATTTTTTTCTTTAGTTCAGTGATTAAAATTGTTGGAGTATTTTATCCATACAACCAAGGGGCTATATTTATTGCACTAGTTGTCATATATGTACTCATTTAAGGAATTGCTGGCTTCACTGCAGCTTCCTTTTATTATCAATTGGAGGGAACAAACTGGGTATTCACTTGTGAATTTACCTTGCAATATGGTCCCGGCACCACTAAACTTGCATTTTGTTTTCTGTCATGGGTCATTTATATATTCTTGTTCTTTCTTTTATCTTGACAGGTTAAGAATCTGTTAATGACTAGATGCCTCTTTTGTGGGCCTTTGTTTCACACATTCTGCTTCCTGAACACTGTTGCAATTGGTTACAATGCTATTGCTGCCCTCCTATTTGGCACAATCATTGTTATAATTCTGATATGGACACTTGTTACATCTCCTCTACTTGTATTGGTTAGGATTGCTGGGAAGAATAGCAAGGTTGAGTATCAAGCTCCGTGCTGCACAACTAAGTATCCAAGGGAGATTGTATTTTGGAATTGTATTTTGTATGCACCATATTTACTTTATGGGAGCATAATATATGTACTTTTTTAGATTGATATGATTATATTTTTTTGTAACATTAATACCTATTACTTTAAGATTTATTTTACTTTTAATATAATTGGAGTCTTTTTTTTATATAATTGTTATTCGTATATAATTAAATTTAAATACATAAATTGAATTCCAAATTTTAATTTTTTTTTGTACAAAAAAAATTATTATAAACTATACCCATGGAAAATTAAAAACTAATAAAAATGTGGCTATAAGCTATACCCACAGAAAAAAGACCTTTACTCTAACATATATAGTGACAGAATTGTTTATGTGGGTATTTACTTGGTGATTATTTGTGACGGTTTAGTTCTGTCACTAAAACATATAGTGACAGAATGAAATCTGTAGGTATAAGTTAAGACATTTTCTGACAGTAATGGGTTTCGTCACTACATATTTTACCCACGGCAAAAAAACCGTGGGTAAAGACATATTAAAAATGACGGAAGTGGACATCCGTGGGTATAGGTTTTTTATGGCTATACCCACGGTTCTACTGTTTTTACCTACGGTTTTTTGCCGTAGGTATATGGCAATTTTCTTGTAGTTTACTTAATTTTTGTTATTATTTTCATTTATGTCCTAATTATTATTTACAGTGTGTTTTACTTTTTACCTTTGCAATGTGAGTTTATAGACCTCTAGTAGCAAGCACAGACCTAGTACCAGACCCAGGTGGCTGAGATTGGGCCCAATGATAACATTCCTCCTCCTCCAAATGAGAAGGATGTCTGGGTCTAAGTGATTGGCGACTCTTACAAGGGCCGCACATATGGGATGAAGTACTACCATGATAGTATATCCCCATCCTCTACCATTGAGTTAGCTACTGGGGATCATGCCCTGCATGCCTTCAACCAAGAGCTGCAGCAATAGGCATAGCTCTTTTAGCAGCTCTAGGAGCAGCAGGTAAGGCAAGCAGCTGTGGAGTAGAGAGAGATTCGAAAGCTTAAGGTCTCCTTGGAATGGTAGCAACAGGGGAAAGCAAAGAAGGAGAGGGCTCAATTCTAGAAGATGCAATAGAAGATCATTGCAGACGTGATGACCTTCTTCCCAGATATGCAGGCTTCGGGATCCTCCAGCTCTGACAAGACGCTCCCCCAGACCCCATTCCCCAATATCCCACTCCTTTCCATTTCTGAGGGCCACTCACAGTCGGACGGCGCGGATAATGATGATGACATCGTCGATGCTGCCAACGATGCCAACGCCCAAGAGTTCAGCTAGTTTTTATCTAGCTTCATTTTTTCCATTCTGGAATTTTTTACATTTATTGTAATTTGTATATATTTTATTATCATGATTTGATAATTTATTTAATCATTTTAATTTAATCATTTTTTATTTTCTTAGTCAATATCAATTTAATTGATAATTAGGTTATCTTATAAATAAATAAATAAATAAATCAATAATTTAATAGTGAATTTAAAAAAAATTAATTTTTTATTGACGAGTATACCCATCGGTAATAATTAATATTTTTAAATAAATTTTTTATAAATAAATATACCCATCAATAAAGCTATCGATAAATGGTTTAACAAATTATTTTATTTACTTAAACATCTGTTGATATGATTAAATAAACCCGTTGGTGTAAATATGTCTCTGATGGCCTTGGTGACGCATTTTATTTAATTGTACTGACGGCTATATTCTCTAATACTTGTTGGTATAAGAGTTGAAAATAACCAACGGGTTTTTTGGTACCGTCAGTAATATTCATCAACAGCCTGGGAACCGATGTGCCTGTAACTGTTGGTACACCCATTGGTATAACTAACACCCATTGATAAAACTGTCAGTACACCCGTCGATATAACTAACACCCATTGATAAATCCGTCGGTGAACGAGTCGGTACCCTGTGTTTTCTTGTAGGGGTAAGTACCTAGGATTTCCCTTGTGGCATGACCGAATGAAACAACAAGATTTCCAATATATCTTAGACCATATGCTAAACAAATAGAATGGCTGGAAAGCTCGCACTTTCTCTTTAGCAGGTTGAGTTACTTTGGGCCACCCGGCACTGTCAACAATTCCGTCATGTATCATGTATACCACTCGTATCCCTATTAGTATATGGGAAAAAATTGACCAAATTTACAGTAATTTCATTTGAAGTGGATCAGAAGATAAAAGGAAGGCCCATCTGGTTAGTTGATATAAAATCTGCCAACCAAAATATGAGGGTGGTTTGGGGTTCAAGTGCTGTAGGGACACTAATTCTGCTTTTTTGGACACTAATTTGGTTCCCATTGTCAATAAAAAGACCCAATCTTCCAATGTCTGGCTTGGTATTTGCCAAGTCTGGAATTTTTTTTTTCATAATTTTATTTGGAGATTAGGTGATGGGGGTCAAGTTAACTTTTGGTTGGGTCACTGGATTCCTAGTGTCCATAATTTACAGGATTTTTCTACTATTGATTTAGGTGATGAAGAGATCTCCGCTAAGGTTGGAGATTATACGACTGAGGATGGTGGTTGGGGCTGGTTGAAACTCTCTCAGGTCCTCCCTCCTGATGTTGTGGATTTAATCAAACCAATTGCCCCTCCGTATATGGGTGGTGCTAAGGATAGTTTGGCCTGGTTTCCAGAAACAACAGGAATATTTTCTTGCAAATTAGCTTTTGCTGTGTGCCGTTCTTACCTGCCCTCTAGACACTCTCCCCTGTTTAAGTTGACTTTGAAGCTTAATGTTCCCCAACGCCTAAGGGCTTTCCTTTGGTTGGTTGTGAGTAATGTTCTTTTTACCAACCAGAGAAGAACCCAACGTTGCATGACTACCATGGTAGGATGCTCCTTATGTGGAAATCATCTTGAAACAGTGTTCCATGTACTTCGAGATTGCACTTTGGCAATGAGTATCTGGTCTAACACTCGCGTCATTTACTCCCTCTTTGGTTTTGATTCCCACTCCCTTCCATTTTGGTTGGAGCTGAACCTTTGGGAGAAAACTCGAACCTTTAATGGGATTTGCTGGCCCCTTTTCTTCAGTACTACTTGTTATGAGTTTTGGTAAAGGAGAAATAAGGTAATTTTCGAGGGGGGGAGGTTAGATCCCATTTCTACCTGTCACACGATTGTGAGGAAAGCACAAGATTATCATTCAACCTTCGGGTTTTATTTGACACTAGGAGATGGGTGCCTACCCTCTCTTTGATTCATATTGCTTAGTCACCCCCACCTATCAACTGGATTAAGCTGAACATAGATGGCTCTGTCATCGGGGATGGGTCAACAACTTGTGAAGGCATTTTGCGATATCACAGTGGGTGTTTCATCAGAGCATATAGTATCCAAATTTGTATCTGTAGCATCACCGCAGCAAAGCTCTGGGGCATTCTCCACAGGCTTCAAGTGGTGTGGGACATGGGTTTCAAACAGATCATAGTGGAAACCGATTCGAGATGTGCATGGGATTTTTGCCAAAGCTTGGATTGCACTACCCACTCGGCTTTTTCTTTGGTTGGAGCTATCAAATCCTTCCTGGGAAGGAACTGGACAGCACACATATCACATGTCTACAGGGAGTTTCTATGCTGACACCTTGGCTAGGCATGCGCACCATCAGGCTAGAGAAGTGTTGCTTTACGATAGGCTCCCTAGCTTTCTATCTATTGAGTTTAGTAATGATTTGAGGGGTTCTTTACTTCCCTGGATAGTTAGTGTTTAACTTTTGTTTTGGTCTGGGCCTCGGCCTCATGGTTTATAAAAAAAAAAAATAAATAAATATATAATGAAGATAATAAATCGGTACCAAATTAAAAAATAATAACAAAACAGTCTTATGAAATATTATTTGATTATATATATATTCATATCTGATATAGTTCACTTACCCTTTCATTATAAATAGCATCTTTCGGTGCTTATTGTATGGTATCTATGAGATTATCAATAAGATTATTCTTTCTCTCATTCTGTATTATTCTTTATATTATTATTGTTTCACAACATGTTATAGCAAGAGATTCTGCCATCATATGGCAAGAGGAGCAATACATGTAACGATAGCATATGTGGGGAAACTCCTTGAATCAACATCCATTCTTCCTTGATTAATTTAGCATTGGTGAGTTCTACCATCTAAGAAAAGAAAGCTTGAGGTAAAAATTATAATTATGTTTATTCTTTTCAATGTATCTTGAATCTTATATATTAAAATTCATCTTGATCTATTTAGTCCTAAAGACACGATGAAATAAGAAATATCATTCACCGTTAATAAAATGATATAATGGTGCCGCTTGTTGTGGTGTAAAAAATATAATGGCAAAGCTCCTGATTTGAGGTATACATAACTTGATGGGTTAAGATGGAACCCCACTTGAAGGATTGCTCAAAACAATTATTTGAGATATGCATATAATTTGATCGGTTGAGATGACTCCCCACTCAAAGGATTGCGTAAGTAATGATTTTTTTAATCTTTGTCTATGATTCTATCAAATATCATTCCATGAATTGAATGATAATTACACCAAAAAAGGAATAATTATTCCTAGCGAACACATCTCTATTATTCAAAATTATCCGAAAAAATTTATTTCTCTATTTAAGGGGATATTCATATTCTAGAAGTGAATATGTCAAAGCATCTTTCCTTAAAGGGAATGAATCATTTATATAATCTTGTGTGTGTCAATATAACTCAATATCTAAATGTTTTACATTCCTTGAAGTGAATGTGTCATCCAAGGATAATTTTGAGTATTATAATTTATTAATTGTATAATTTTTTGGTATCTATACTTTAATACTCTTTTTCTTGAAGAGAACAATATAATTTCTTCACTAATTTCCTTATAAATATTCTTAAAAGATCCTATTGATCTTTGTTACTTTATTTGAATATGAAATTTTTGACAATTTTTTTTCAACTCATGATTGTAATTTAAAAAAATATTATTAAAGAACATGATTTTACTCATAATGTCTTGGTTTTCTTGATTTCATCATATGTTGGATTTGTTTAGGTCAATCTTATTTGAATTGATGTTTTATCATTGCAATTGATTGTTTGTCAGTGTTTTTGGCAAATAAAACACGATTTTATTCAACAAGTACACAACATTTTATTTTTCTTATGCCAGTGCTTAAAAATGTTGGTTTATGTTAACTTAATGTCACGACCCGACTTGAAAACGTGATCGGCACGTGAGGAATCTCATCCCCACGTAAGCCTCATGACCTCTAAGTCTCTCTCTATATGCATACTTAGATAATAAATTCCATTTATAAAATATTGTTTCATCTCAACTAATTAATTAGCTCATTTGAAATCAGGCTCTATATCAATAACATATTATATTTAAAACTCTAAATATATCTCTGTATCACAAAATGAATGAGTTACTCTCTATACAATAAATCCATGAAACATAATCATGTGATTGCAAAAATAATAATAATGATGAATTAATGCAAATATCTCTATGGTCCGGGACCCTGCCTGCAATATACACTGGAGCACTCTATCATATACAAACACAAAAAGGTACTTCACCCCAAGTGAAGCTCACCAACTGACAACTCTACTGCTGGGGAGGAGGTGGTTAAGAGGAACCCGCAGCAGCTAATGTATCTATAATGGAAAAAGGGAAAAGGGTGAGTTTTATCTAAAACTTGGTGAGTAGGTACTCACCCATAACCCCCTCATGGGACAACAACAAGGATAAATATATATATACACATAAAAATCATCAAAACTGATTAATACGTTAACTCTAATCATTTTCATATACGTAACGTCATAAAGGAAATAAAAGTAGAAATTCTTTGGTAAAGCATAAATAATAGAAATCTATTAGAGAAACAAAAATTTTTGGTTATGCCTCGCATAACAAAATATAATTTCTCTGGTTATGCATGTCAACCATGACATAACAATTTCTCTAATCTCTGGGATCCTTCTGGGATCCAAATTGGACACCTAACTAGGTTCCATTCTTTGCTCTGTGAGATTGTTCTTTTGGACAACTTGGTACCAAGGTTAACGATCAGGCTCAACCGTTAACTCACTGTCTGTTTCTCTATAGTTATCGTCTGGTCTCTAATTTATAAAATATGTTAGTTTCTCTAAATCTCTGCTCTAGCTTTTCTCTAAGCATAAAACTTCATAATATACAATTAAATAAATCTTAGCATCAATGGGGAAAATTTATAAAGTCTCTAAATCATCACACTCATATTCTAGCTCTTTGATAAAATCATTTTATCAATAATGGTCCCATGAGTTTATATTAAAATAAATATTTCATGCTCATGTTGAAAATAAGCTCCTCCAATAATTTCAATAACCAATCATAAACTCAAATCTTTTAAGTTATTATCTAAAATCAAGAAAATCATGTTATGATTTAAAGAAACTAACTCTAATGACCAATATAAGGGCCATAGGATCTAAACCCACTCACTTGGAGGGGAGGGAGGGGTGACGTCAACTTTAACTAAGCTCTGGGAGCAGGGGGAGGCACCACGTCGACTAAAATAACTAATAAACTCAATATTAAAATTTATCAACACTTAAATAACTCTAATATAGCCCTAACAATATTGGGGGAGCACCCCCATTTAACAAAAAGAGAGAAATAAAAATGTCCATTTCGAGAATGTGCAAGAATGACAAAAATGGAGACAAGATCTTATAATATATACTCACCTTGATGACTTATGGGAGCTAGGTAGGAATGGGGTTAAAGAAAAATGACAGAAAAAGAGAGGGGATGGTTTCTGGTTTGAAGGAAAATGGAAGGAAAATGAAGGGGAAAGGTTTTAACCCTTCATTCGCATTTTTAGGATGGGGGTATTGTGCACTTATGGCCTCACAGCTGTGGAATTACATTCCCAGCCATGGAAACCCATTCCCAGCTATGGAAACTCATTCCCAGCTGTGGAAACTTATCCCCAGCTGTGGGAAACTCAAGCTCAGCTGTGGGAACTCATTCCCAGCTGTGGGAACTCCTTCACAGCTGTGAAAAGAACTCTATGACAGCAAAATACTGTTGTCATAAAGCACTTTGCTGTCATTTTGCTGTCATCTTGCTGTCATCATGCACTAGCACTACTTTTCTAAAATTACTAGCCATGGACAGCAAACTCTCTAGCCGTGGTTAGCAAAATAGCCAGCCATGGACAACAAATCCAACACTGCCACCTTTATGGAATCCTTAGCCGTGGACAGCAAAGGAATTCCAGCCATGGACAGCAACATCAACACCAGCCGTGGACAGAAACCGTGGACAGCTACACAATGCTGTCATGGTATCAGCTTATATCAGTAACTGATATATCAGCAGACCTGTTGCTGTCATGGTTATTTACATTTCTTTACTTTAAGTTAAATCATTAACTTTAAAACATAAATGTAAATAAGGAAATACCCCTCATTTGGATTAAAATAAAATATCAAAAAAATCAAAACCCGAACCAATCAAAATCTCATTTTTGAGTTTTAGTTCAAAATATGAAATTTTGGCGATTTTCTAAACTTGGGGGCTAGAAATGAAACATCTAGAGGTTTCCTAAAATTCATTAAAAATCACTCTTCAATTCATATCCATCTAGAGAGAAATTACCGGGACTTTTGATCCCAAGAAAGTGGCTTTAACATATAGCTCTCCATTGAGGTGTAGGGTTCCAAACTTGGCAAAAACCTGAACCCGGTAACATAGGTGGGTCTCGGGGGACCTTAGGATCACCCGAAACTTATCTACTGACACGTGTACACCAGATATTGCACTTAAGCTCGGACAATAGCTACTATATTTTTGGAATGAAATTAAGCATATCCTTCAGTGCCTTCGAGAAACAATTAATAGTGGTATTTTATTCTTATAAATCCAATTCACAATTGGTTGGTATGCAGATGCGAGATACTTTTCAAATCCACATAAAGGCAAATCTCAAATAGGTTACTTATTCAAATATCATGACAAAACTATATCATGGAGACATACAGAATAGGCCTAAGCTACCACTTCTTCATATCATGCAGTAATAATTGCAATACATGAAGCAAATCGTGAATGTTTTTGGCTAAAAGCAATAAATTAACATGTTCGAGTGTCATGTGAATTATCTTATAAGGAAGAAACTCCAACAACTTTGTATGAGGATAATATTGCATGTATAGCTCAGCTAAAGGAATGTATAACAAATTAGATAGAACAAAATATATTTCTCCAAAATTCTTCTTTACACTTGATCTTTGAAAGCAATGAGCAATTGGTATGCAGTAGATTCATTCAAGTGATAATCTAGCCAATTTATTCATGAAGTCACTTCATACACCTTCTTTTGAGAAACTCGTCACAAGATCGTGATGTGTTGTTTGAGAGACCTTTAAGATGCTCTTGAGAAAGGGAGACATATTGTACTTTTTTTCCCTTAATAAAGGTTTTTATCCCACTGGTTTTTCCTTGATAAGGTTTTTAATAAGGTAGTTCCAACTTATCATAATGAAGATATTGTACTTTTTTTTTCTTCACTAAGATTTTTTTCTCAGTAGATTTTTTCTTAGTAAGGATTTAATGAGACATATCCCTAATGAACATCCTAGAGGGAGTGTTATGAAGTATTATTTGATTATCGATGCTTATGTCTTTGACTAATTTAGTTAAGATTTGATTTGATTAGATAGAATATGCTATGATCATATTTGATCTTATATCACTCAGCCCTTGGTATAAATAGCCCCTTTGGGTACTTATTGAATAATACCCATGAGATTATCAATAAAATTATTCTTTCTCTTCTCCATGATTCTCTCTATTATTATTGTTTCACAACAAATTAAACTAATATTATCCTAAATCAATACAAATAAATTTAGGATAATTATTTATTTTTAATACAAACCTTGAAATAAACACCCAAAATACACCATTAAATTTATTTTTAAGTAGGTGGTTAGGTTTGTTCGGCATTTATCATGAATGATAGTGATTGGTTAGCTATATGCCAATGATAATTCATAAAGCAAAATTGACTTCTAAGATGGCATTTATTATTATTATCGTTATTTGAACTTAATTTCTAAGATTTATTATTATTATCGTTATTTGAACTTAATTTCTAAGATGGCATTAAATTAGAGATAACGAAAGAAGGATTTAATCTCACTTTAGAGGATAAAGTGAAGGGATTTTACCATTAGATCAATAAAGTAAAGAGGATCCCATTTCTAATTTTATTAATCCAAAGGTGAAATCCCTCACTTTACCTTCTAAAGTGAGATCCTCACTTTAGAGGATCCTTACTCACAAAAGACAACATTAGTGGAATTATATTGTCCTTCAAGGCAAGTACGGTGAGAAATTCTTTCCTCAACCGGGAAGAAGAAAATTTTTTTTCCTCCACATCTCATCTCTACCATCTAACTTTAAATGTCCCATCCCTTTACACATTCTCGATAACATTTTATCGGCACAAGATTCACAAGGAGGAGAATTTTGTTTTTCTCCCCCATGAATATAAGAAATATTCACAAGTACGATACAATATGGTTTTTAACTTTGAGTAAACAACCATTTTAGTCCTAACATTTTAGTTTGACATCTGTTTGATCCAACAAAATTTTTACATTAATTTGATCCTAACAAAATTTTTCACATAAATTTAGTACTAATATTTTCAATTTCAACATCAATTCAGTCCTAACATTTTATATTTTGATATCAATTTAGTCATTTTATTAAAGTAGAAATCTAACAAAATGATTAAATTAATGTCAAAATAAAAATATTAGGACTAAATTAATATAATTTTTTTTTTGTTAAAACCAAATTGATATCAAATTAAAATCATTAGGACAAAAAAGATTATTTACTCTTGACTCTTTTTACACCACATTGTAAAGAGGTACAATACAATATAATTGACAGATTAAAATCGACATTAAAATATTACTGTCCGAGGAGATGATAATTAAACTCTTTTGTAAATACTAGAAAACTAGAAATTAGTGTTTAAATTTTAACAAAATTTTAGTCATAAATAGAGTGGGGATAAAGAATTATTAGATATGTCTATAAATCATAGAGAGGGATTTTGAAATGATAGAATGAGGATTAGTGTATAATTCTTTGAAACTTATAGCTAGTAATGATAATTTAACAACTAAATCTATATTTAAGTATTATTCAAATACACGGTCTCTTTTAAAATGGGAATTAGAACTGATTCTTTGGGGGAACTATAGACATTATGCAACGGAGATTTAATAAATAAACTTGTATTCGAATATATATTTTAAATACATGTGATTTTTTTTCAATGAAAATTTCTCAGTTATAGTACATGTTTGGTTAGAGGTAAAAATGAGCTTACAATTTTCATGAATAAAAAATTTTCATGAATGACTCATCCATAAAATTCTAATCCATCATAAAAATTTTCATCATATTTTTTTTCCTCTAACCAGATATATCCTTAAAATTAAAGTCTTTATACATGGTTTCCACTCATTTGTGAAAGTTTTATCCTATATTGATCACCTAACCAAACATAAATTTAAGCTAAAATTCTCTAAATTTTACACATAAATCCTACCCATCTAATAATATGACAAAAAAAAAGTTAACAAAAAAGGAATAATTAAAAGTTGGGGAACTACAATTTTGACCTCTAAATGATCATTTCACTAACAAAATAACCCCTAAAAAAAACTATATTCATTTGTGACCGTCCAATGATTCACCTCATTTAACAAAGTCATTCAAATATCAATTGATCTCTATTTTCATCAATGAAAATAATTCTTTAAGGAGTTGTTTTGTCAAAGATATGTATGATTTTTTGAGGACTAAAATGATTCTTCTACAATGTTGCTTGACATAAAATGTGCTATTTTTTTTTAAAAAAATGATCTTTTGAGACCAAAGTAGTGGTTCTAAAATGTAAACTTGACATAAAACATAAAACATAATCACTTTTGATAACAAAAATTGAGGTCAATTGACCTTTAGGTAAATTTATCAAATAAGGTGGATCTTTTGAGGGTTACAGATAAATACAATTTCTTTTAAGGGCTATTTTCTCAGCAACATAATCGTTCAAGGGCCAAAATGGTAGTTCTCCCTTAAAAGTTAGTTCTCCTTATACACCTAAAAATCCACACAAAATTGCTAATTATTTTTCGCATACTGTTTATTCGATACATTTTTTTTTTGAAAATTTTAAATTAGACACTCTAAAACTTGTTGTGAAGACCAACACGAAATTAAACCTTGTTTTGGTAGCACCACGAATTAACTATAAGTAAAAGATTATTTTTGCTCATTTATTGTTTTCATTTGGTTTTAGACAAAAAAAAATGACATTTGAATCATCGTGTAAATAACAAGGGATTCTATTTGTTTATTTTTAATATTTATTGAACGTGGTAAAATAATTAATATAATATAATATGTAATTGGTTTAAATATATAATATAGTTTGAGTTTCATTTTGATACAGTGCATTATAAAAAAAATTTATATAGTTATTTAATTAAATTTATCTTTTTATATGACTTTTATCTTTATTATTTGAAAAGTTATACAAAAAAAGACATTTGATTGGATAACACTGTGTAATATTTTTTTTACACTCTCTTGACACGCATTACATCATAAAGTACGATAAAATTAATATGGTTGATCGACTTGAACATTTAAATAGTTCTCCCGGGACGTGCCAATATTAACAGTTTAGTTGATAGAAATAAATGACATGTTTGTATTGTATTTTAGATGGCTCTTGTACTGTTAATGATTGAACTATTGAATATTCATATTTTTTTTAATATTATAAGATTGGAAATTAGTATTTAAGCTTTATGGAAATTTTAGTTATAAAGTGAGGATAAAAAAAATATTTTCTCTCTGGCTTTTCATGTCTCTAAAATCTAAAGTGAAATTTTTTTTAAGAGACATAATTGGGATTAGTGTATAATTCTTTGAGAATTGTTTATGCAATAAGGATTTAATAACTAAATTTATATTTGAATATATATTCAGATTCATGGCCTCTATTAAAATGGAAATTAGTGTTCAATTCTTTGCGGAACTACAGTTTTGTAATGATAACTTAATAAAGAAACTTGTATTCGAATATATTCAAATACATGTGGCTTTCTTCTAGCGATTCGTTTATGACATGTATAACAACTATAAAATGATATGATAGCTAAAAATCTTCCAAGTTTTAAACATGAATCTCACTCTACCAATAATGTGATATCAAAGTTTGTGAAAGAATGATTAAAAGTTGGTGTTCTCATCATATACCACAACCTACTAATTATGTTCACAAAGGCACTACAAACTTCTGTTTTCAAGAAGCATATGCACAATATTAGAATGCTTCAGCAAAAAGGATAGTTGTAATAATTTGAATCTCTTTGAGGGGAAGTTAGTTACTCTAATGTTTTGTACCATTTTTCCTTTGCTAAGTTTTCTTTTTTTAAGAATTTTTCAGGTTTATACTGCAATTATATAGTCTAATTGTTTCCTAGAGACCCATATTAGTATTATTTTGTAATCTACTATGGGTTTGGACTCACCATGCATTATTGGGCTACGGCTCAATTGTGGGAGTGCAGAAAGCACGAAGGGGTATATTAAAGTCAATCAAATTTCATGCTCCAAATTCCTTATCTAGTTCTAAGCATGAGGGGATATATTAAAGTCCCACATCACCTAGATATAAAACCTAGATCGCCTTTATAAGTCTTAGACAACCCCATATTTTGAGTTAGTTTTTGGGTTTGAGTTAAGTCCACTTAATTCTAATATGGTATCTTGATAATTGAGATTCATGGTCAATACAAACTAGTATTTAAGGAAATTGAGTATATATATCAAGTGAAAGAGGTAGTTTATTATGAGAGTAAGAAAAGTAAATTTAGTTCATTGGATCTTACACCAACCATGTATAGTTATATAGCTTAAATTTGAATTAGTGTCAATTGATCCCCTTTTACTGCTCATACAATAAGTACTTGTTTGGGATAGGCACTACCAAGCTGCACCAAATCCTTTTTCAATTGGTTTCTAGTATCATTGTAAAAAATATTATTTTATTTTCCATATTTTTCTTTTCTCCATTGATATATATAAGGAATGACTCTAGTGAGAGGTATATGAATAGTGGTATTTTTTTTCCATTGATCAATGATTTCGATTTTTGGGAAGTATCATGGCCATCCAATATGTTACCTTGTCCCTTAACTATGTGGTTGCGGGTTCAATCCCTGCCCATGGGAACGGAGCACATTTCATGGTCAGCCGTTTACCTCTTTGGGAGAGCTCCCACATGAGGGGATTAGTCATCACACGTGATGGATACCCTGATTTCGATCAAAAAAGAATGACGATGATCAAAATATAATATTAAAAATAATAAGGACTAAAAGGTAAAATTATTTTTAAATGGACTAAAACTAAAATAATTTATATTTAAAGGGAATAAATACTTTAGTCAAAATTCTTTCACAATATTCACCACTTGCAATCTATAATTATTAACATATAATTCTCAACATTTTCTTTTTAATAAATATTCACTTACTTAACATAATATTTTTTTAATACTACACTATGGGGTTGTCCTTCATTTGTATGCTCAAGACCGTTGTTTCGTTGACTACATAATGCTTTTCTAAAATCAAAACAAAAGCAAAAACAAGGGGATGCATCAATGTATGAAAATTTCCACAACAAATCTAACTCAACTGCACGCCTTTGAATGGAAATAAAGGCACCCTAATCCACCAATTACCAAGAATGAGTTAATAAGCGTCACAGTCACGCGGGTGTACAATAAAGTAACATGGCCACCTGGCACGTATCTTGTCTTGCCGTTGGTACTTGGTGGTCTGTGAGGAGTGAGTGGGGACCGAGGTGGGTGACATAGTGACAGCTTTTTTCAAATATTTTTTCCAAAGATTTTTTTTTCTTTTTCAAAATTTATTATGTATAATATGATCTCCTTTTCTTTATATTTTTATTCTATGTATAAAGTATTAAGATTATTTTTGTATTCTACTTATTTCGAGTTTAGTTATTCGTATTCATTAGATATAAGACACCGTATTGACTCACACCTCATCCACTATTGGATGAGATATGGATCCCATTTGAATGAGGTTCATATCTCATTGGTCCACATTTCATCCAATGGAGGATGAGGTGTAAGTTAACACGATGTCCTACATTCAGTTGGTACAAAATGTTTATTACATATGATGTTTCAATTACAACATCACACCTTGTATCATGACATGTTTAGCGACTTAATGTCATGTCCCCGATATTATCAGCTAGTCAAGGGATAAGATTGCCAATTTTCTTTTTATAAGGAAAAAAATTGGCAATCCAATATGATTTCATAGTACATAACATTTATTACTTATCTAATATTTGTCAACTTTCTTATCTAATATTTTTCATAGTACAAAACATTTATTACTTATCTAATATGATGTTTCAATTATAACATCATACCTTGTATCATGACACATTTAGTGCCTTAATGTCATGTCCCTGATATCGTCAATATTGCCAGCTAGTCAAGGCATAAGATTGTCAATTATCTTTTTATAAGGAAAAAAAAATTATCAATCTTATACCTTATAGTGATTGCCAATTGATAACTTAAAAAGTAAACCCTCAACCTGATCCCTGATAATTTTAGCGTCAGCCAACCTAGTCCCTGATAACTAGAAAGTACATAGTTGCTCTCTGATAATGTCAAATGTTGGACACCCAATGGTCCTTGCCATTTAGTTTAACGAACTTGCTTACATGGTATACATAATCAAAATTAGTAAAGACTCCACCCCCAAAATTACTTCCTTATCCCAACTCATCCGTCACTCTCCCTCTGTCCCTCATCCCTAATACCCCCACCCCTAGCCTTACTGCCACCATCATCATATAATAAAAATCAAGCAAAACACCATCATCTTCATTCCCCACTCAATGAAAGTTCGTCCTTCAATTTTCCATATCAAAAACACAAAAAATGCATAATTCTTATGCAACTGTAAACACCCACAAGGTAATGACACAAACTGAAACAAGTGAAGCTTATGGCGACACATGGACAGATGAGGTGGTGCCGCGGTAGAGGCATCTAGTAATACAGAGGTGTGTGCTAATCGCAGTGACTTCATGCGGCTATGGGGGAGATAATGGTTGTATGATCTGAAATGGCAGAGATGATGATGCAGTGGCTCACGACGGCAATGGAAAAGACCGCGACATAACTCAAGGTGAGGGCGCAGCCAATGTGCAGTGGTTTGAGGCATAATGGAAGTGAGGGAGGAGAGCAATGAGGGCTGTGACTTTATTCTTCTTTCTTTTCTTTTTTTCATTTTTTGGTTGGATTTGATTACCTGTGATGATGGAGAAGGGATTATGAGCGGATTGTATTGTGAACGGATTGTAATGTATTTTGATGATTTTCTATTTAAGCACTTGGGGTTTGGTTATGGATTTTCACTTATGGTTTGGCTATGATTTTAATTAGATGAAGATTGGGTTTTTTTTGTGATTTTTTTATTTAGGGTTTGCATTTGTGATTTTTTTTTATTTGGTTATTTTTTATGGTTGCTGGGTTTGGCTTGAGGATTTTGAGATAGGGATGGCTTTTTTATAAGGGCAATGGAGTTAATGATCGATTCTTGATGATGTTGCTATTGCTATGGTTGTGTCGCAAGGAAAGGGTGTAACATCCTCCCAAATACAACATCATCCTTAAGTCATGACATTATACTTAAGAGTCATTACTTATAAATCAGCAGACTCTTCTTAAATATCTATAACAAGAATCAATCGAATAGTGTGGTAACTAATTTGTGGTTCTATCAAAATATATATATCAGATAAATAAAATAGTTATTTAAATACAAAGTCAAATATAAAAGGAAACTCTTTTAAAAGCTTTATAGTACATCTATTATCTCTTAAAGGTACAAACATATATATAAAACTAATTATAACAAGTACAAGTCTTCTCTACTAAACTACTGTAATTCCAATTCCTTTCATGCAGCCCCATAGTTCTCTAGATTAACCTGGAAATGACATGGAAACACAAACACGTATGGGTGAGAATTATACCAATTCTCATTTTCAGGCCCTAATTCTAGAGTTTTGGCTGTCCTAGCGAGTCTATGGGACCTGTACATTACTATTCATCTTTTTTTTATAGATCCCTTGGATTGTACTCATCATTGCTATGTCTATCTGATTTTTGAAATTATAACTAGTAAAGCTCAAATTAATTTTTAAATAATTTTTAGGGTGTTACAGAGGGGGAGTTCTTTGCTAGAAGGGTGATGGAGTTAAGGATGGGTTCTTGATGATGGTTTTTGATGATGATGTTGTTGTTGATGTAACTCTTCTCTTTTATGTGTCCAAGTACTTTTGTTTTTTCTTTGCCTAGAAGATGATGGTGATGGTGGCAATGGGAATGGAGACGGAGGGGGGGGGGTGGAGATAGAGCGAGTGTGTTGGGTGGATGGGGGCAGAGAAGTAATTTAGGGGGGTGGGATTTTTACTAATCCTAATTAGATATGCCACATAAGCAAATCAGTTAGACTTAATAGAAGGACCATGAAGTGTTTGGCTTTTGACATTGTCAAGGAACAATTAGGTACTTTCTAATTGTCAGATACTAGGTTTGCCAACACTGAAATTGTTAGGGATCGAGTTAGGGGTTTACTCTAACTTAAAAAACCAAGTTCAAATTTTATGTATTTCAATGGTTAGATGTGGTTTAACCTTAAAATTTGTCTCTTATAGAAATTGTCAAAATTATTAACAACTCAAAAAATATATTATTATATAAATGATATATCAGTAATAACCAATTCTAAAATAAAGAAATATTAAAACAATTTGAAATAACATAAACATAAGGGAACAATAAAATTTGATTGCAATGATAAATAATAATGACCAACTTAAAGTAATCAATTAAAATATTTTGAAATAAATAATGAATAACATAATTATAACTAAATATAATTAACAAAAAATATTTAAATAAAATAAAACTAATTTTTTAATATTTTATATTTGTTTACGTAATGTAGTATTGATTGGGATTACTGCCCCCAAGTGTCTCTGTCTTATTGGCTACACATCACAGCTTCATCAATGACGCGTTTTCAACAGCTTCGCTGTAGTAAATTAAAGAAAAATTCTTGTATACACCGGGAAGAAAAACCCTAAACCCTAAATTAAATTTATTCTGCTCACAAAAACAACCCCTAACTGTTCGCTTTAATGAAGCTTTCGGCCACGGGCTGATTTTTTTCTCCTTAAATACACGAGTGAAAATCTGCTCATGAAGCACAGAATAATGTGGGTACTAGGAGTTTCTGTCGTGGCTGTGTTAGTCATCTATGCTGTTCACTGGATTATCATGCTTACCAACCTGAAATTTAGTAATAGATCATGTCCCCCTCCTGGTTCAATGGGTTTTCCATTCATTGGAGAGACCCTTCAATTGATGATCCCCAGTTACTCACTGGACCTCCACCCTTTCATCAGAAAGAGAATCCAAAGGTATGTAACATATTTGTTAAATTCAAATCTACGATTGACTCTGTACATATTCTATCCCAAGTTGCCACAAAATTATGAAGTTAATTTAGATACTGACAATATAACACTATGTTATACTAAAGTGAAAATTCATAGAATATAACAAATAGAAAATAATTATCCATTGTCATAACTATCTGTCATGATTTTTCATTTTGGTGAAATTATATTGACTGATCATGTGAAACTGTTTTATATTATCAGTATATAAAATGTAAACTCTAGAATTATTGTATTTTGATTTATCAGTCTACTCTTATGATGAGGCGTTCTCTCTTTTTTCAATAATTGATAGCCAAAAAATAAATAAATAAAAGAAAGAACAGAAGATCGAACTTGTTATTCAGCAGAGCTGCTCTAAACATATATACTAGTATTAATTTGACTAAAAGAAAAGGCTGGTTTCAGCAGGTTATCCAGTTAATAATAGCATCCAATATGTTACCGGAAACGAATTTTTTTCGTATATTTTACGAATACGAATTTAGTATTTATGCGGCATATTTTTTTTTTTATGTATTATCATGTAAACAAACCTTTAATGACCACTGCTATTTGAAAAAAGTCATTTAAATAAAACAAAATGGATAAGATAATAGTGTCCAACAATACATGATTGCATGAATGTTAAAGTTGTAGGTTGATCAATCTTATTTAACATATGTAAAAATATATGATTAAATGATTACATATAAAAATTTAATACTATCAGTATATTAAAATAAAACTTAAAAGTTTTACACTACAGAGTATCAAAATCAAACACAAACTTTATTTACACTGCAGTGATAGAGTACAATATTTTTTTTCAATATAATCATATTAAGTGAAAAGAGTTTTTGAAAATGTTCTTTTAACACTGCTAGATTTAACGTGAATGCATATTTAATTACAAAGTGTTTTTTAAAAAAACCGTTGAAAACGTGCTAAAAACACTTCCAAGAAAAAGGAAGAAGCCAACAACACAAACAGAAAACAAAGTCAAAGCCCAGTCAAAATACAAAAGCAAAACCGAAAGATAAAGATACAAAGAAAACAAGATCGCTTACTGGAGCTAACCAGCAGACTAACAGCAGGCGTTAGAAACTTCACCAGACACATCAAATGGACCACGTGACGGAAATCCACCAACCTTAAAAACCAATTTCCTTTGCCAATCAACTTCAAATCCCAGAAGCCAAAAGCCATATCATACTACAATATTGCATCAATCACCAAGCATTTCCAGTATTCACTGCCAACGCAAATTCTTAACCTTTAATAGAAATCCATATTGACTTGGGCCAATTAACAAGAGAAGCCCTTTAAAGTCATTGCTCACGCCTTTGAAAATATGACTATGGCAACACCAGGAAAATTCAGACAAACCTCCGACTACACCATGGATGGCAATTGTTAGGCACTAGAACCAAAAGAAATATGAAAAATAAACTATCTCTCGGCAGGGAAAGTAACACAAGAAGAAAAATAATATAAAGAAAATAAAATTTAATGTAGTTTAACTTTAACTGTTTATTTCCATGACCTCAATAAAAAGTTTAAATTTTTTTTACTATCTGTAACTATTGAACAACTAAAATTGCAAGACATCCATATATAAATATTTAATCACATGGACAATTCCTAATAAAGACTATCCATATGGATCATTCTCACTCTTGGAGGATATTTAAACCTAAATAACCAAAGTCATATTTATAGGTTAACATTCTTGTGAGTCTTCCACTTTTCTCAATATGAGACTTTGGTTTAAATTTCAACAGTAACTAATTCCATGAGTACCCAAAAAAAAAAACAAAAAAACAAAAGCTAGTATGCATCCAATAAACTCAAGCGGCATAACAGCATCATTATCCAAAAAGGCATGTAAAAAAAGGGGGACAGTAGCACAGCAACACATGAACATAATGGTGACAGTCACGATCTTGTTGTTCACAAACCGATACATTCACGGTTTGATTTTCTTTTGGGGAATGGCTATTGCCACTCATTTTTTACTATTGTCACTCTCACTAACATTCCTCTTTATTAAATATTACCAAAGCAACCTTCTTCTATTTTAACTAAAAGAATAAGTAATTAATATTAATTATTTATTAATTATCATAATAATATCAAAATTTATTATTGTCCATTTAAAAATTAAAAAATAATTTAATTAATTAAAAAATTTAATATTTATCTAAGCACTAAATAAAATATAAATATTTAACATTAGCATCTTTAATATAATAATTTATAAATACTTATATATTGAGTTGTAAAGCTTTCTTAAGACAATAGTTACCTAAACAATATAAAAGCGAATATTTTAGAAAAACAAAATCAATAAGAATGAACAACTATAAAGAGGAATAGCTAAATCAAAGCATCCAACACATATATTAGTATTTTATCGTTCAATGTTTATATCATTTTAAAAGTGTTGAATAAATATATGATTTTTTATATAAATAATTAAAATAGCTTAAACCCCACACTAAGTGAGAGGGCATCCAAAAAGTACAAGATCAACAAAAAATATAAGATGCACCATATTAGATCTATGCAATCACTAACATCCTTGTTTTGCTCCACAATTCCTTTTCAAATTTTGAAGCTCATCCAACAAAGCAATCGTATAGTACCTGGCCATGTTGACGTTAGCCAAGAAAGTCTTGAGTTCCTCAATCTGCAACCTCTTCTTTATTTTGTTTTTAGTTGTTGATATAAAACTTATTAGTAGGATAAATTGCAAAATAATAACTCAATGTTTGGCTCATTTTTTATGTTTGTGTGTGAGATAAAGTAACTTGTAGCACACAACTTTATTAAACTTTGTTGAACTAAAAAGGCTATTAAATAAAGTGTTAGATTGACCAATGACATGAGGTGAATGTAGTAAAAATGTTGCTTTAAGGTTTTTATGTTTAATATTTCTAATTAAATTATTTTTTAATTTATAAATTATTAATAATAACTTTTGACAACATTATATATGATAATAAATAAATAATGGTAATTGGTCATTCTTTTTGATAATACAAAGAAGGGCATTTCGGTAACATTCAACTAGAAAAAGAGTTAGTGGGAGTGGCAATAGCCAAAAGGGAGAGGCAAGCCACTCCCTTTTCTTTTGATAGAAAGATTAACAAGATATATTGATTTATCATTTCTATTATTATTCAAGTTTGCTACATAAAATAAAAAAGAACAGTGGATCTTGAATCTATATAACATGGCTTTGACACATACCACATGTAAGATAATTTTGAATAATATAAATTCAAGGCACCAACATCAAAATTTGGAATAAAAGACATACCTGAATTAACCACGAGAGATTGATTAAGGTTGAGATGAAGAGCATTCCTCTTTCCATGCCCTTCTCCTTATTATCTACTATTCTCCTAGGTAGTTGTCAATGGAACAAGCCAAGAATGCTAATCACATTTGAGTAGTAAGAAGGGGACCTAGGCATATATTTATAACCACAACAGGCTCTCTCGCCAAGAGTTATTATCAGTAAAACCCTAATAGACCATTGTTTAATGGGTCTACACTATACTGCCTAACCACACTAACTCTAAATTACATGAGTGTACAACCCACAACATGGACCAATAATAAACTGGGCTTATCATCTTGTCTATTGATGCGAGCTGTCGCGACTCACAACAAATTAAAATTTATAAAAGTGCTAAGTTGCACCAAAAATGTAGTAAAGGGCACAACTCAGGTCGTCTCACAAGGAAGTGTTACTAGTCAATTAGAAATTAGGGGTTTGGAGAATTAAGATTTAAGCAATTTAAATTAAAAGATAATAGCAACAAGGTAACAGCAACAATGAAGGAAGTACTAGTGCAAGGTATTCCTAAGATTGGAAATTAATTATCATTGACCAAATATTAAACCCATTGGTGGCTATTAGTAATAAATTACTGGCAATTCTACTAGTGATCAATCGACCTCTAGAATTTAATCAATGCAAATAACTAATAAACGACAATCGCCAATTTATTTTGAAATCACATCAATTTAATAAACCAATTGCTATAGCCTAACTGCCAATCGGAAAGTTAATTCTAATGTTCTCCCTCAAACATAAACCAATAGATCTATCAATTTATACCCAAAGGGTTTCCCTAAATGACGATCGCCAATTTAGTTATCTCAATAAAGATTATAGCAATCACCACAATAATTATAGGAATAGAAACTGCAGAACATTAAGAAAACCAATGCATTTAATATCAAAAGAGGTCTCAAACATCATCCCAATCCATCCGGAAACCCTTACACTAGTAAAGAAATCTACTCCTCCATCTCTGGAGGATTACAACAATAAAGATAAAAGAACCTGGAAATAATAGCAATGATCATCGCCACAATCTCCAAGACAAGTCACCTTCACTAATGAAATCCTAAGAGAGAGAAGAATAAAGAAGAAGAAGATGTAGAGAGAAGATGGAGAGAGATGTAGAGAGAGAGAGAGAGTTTTCTCAACTGAAACTCCAAAACTCTAAAGTCTGGAAAAATTAGGGTAAAAGTCTGTAACATTCCTATATATACTGCCTTCTAAAAATAGGCCAAAGCGGGCCCAAAAATAGATGAAATAAGGTCTTCAGTCATCGCGATTTAGTGCCGTGCAAAGACTCGTTATGCTATGCAAGAAGCGCTCACCAGTGAGCAATGCTGATAACAGTCAATCTTCTGGGTGCTGTTGAGCGCTGCAGCGCTAAATAGCGCTGCAGCGGTAGACAGAATAGAATTTGCCCTCGACACCAGAAATAGTAATTGTAGACCTTTGAATAAGCTTTCCAACGCCACCAAAATCACCTCAATCGGAGATCTGTAGCTCCAGATATTGCAAACATACTGACTAGAGGTCAAGTTTGACAGCATCAGAACATTAGCAACCTTTAATCTTGCAACTTGGTTTTCACCAAGATACTCTTAGAACTGGGTTTTGAGCTAAACATAAAAGTTATAGAAGACTTCTTGAGCTTTCCAAAACATCCTTTTTCATCTCAATCTGATCCCTTGTTCTTGACATTTTGCACTTGATCCAAAGCTCCTGTGCATAAAACCATACTCAAAGAGACAAGTTAAACGCAACAGCTTGTAATTACAAATTATTCCCAAAATCAATGCAAAAGCCAATAGTTCTATCAAAAGTACACAATGAGGAATAAATCAAATATCTAATTTATCACATCAATAACATAGAAAAACTCATGTAAAAAGCTAAGAATTAGAAGTAAGATAAGTGGCATAAATGCCTCTTATCATCTATATCTAAGATCATATCATCAACCCAATTTTCACAAAATAAAAATTCACAATTAAATATTGATGTCCATGTTAGAAAATTCCAATAGCAATAAGAATACTATAACTTACACTTGAAATAAATTGATTCACACAATTTATTTATATATCCATTTTATAATATTTTTAAAGTATTTTGTTTTATTGTATTTCTAAATTTTATGATTCAGTATGATGTACAATTAAAATATTAGCCTAACGATTTGAATAGGATGGATTAGATTGTTTTAAATCGAATTTAAATTCGACCCAATTTTTAGATTGAGATATTTCTAGGTCTAAATCCGACTCAATGGTAAGTAGATTAATGACCTAATCAAATCAACCTCAATGCAACATATAAACAACAGATAAAAACATTACAAGAGATACAATGCAAGGGATATTTCAAAATACATATTTCAAAACAAATTATATAAATGTACAAATAACATAATGTAAAATGCATAAAGAAAGCATAAAAGTATTTTATAATTTATTACTATTTTTTTAATGCAACTTTAAAAAAAATTTAACTTCAAGTTTGTTCGAATTCAACTGAAAATATGACCTAAATCCAGTTTAAAAAGTGTATTGGGTTTAATTTCACAACCCAAACTTGACTCAAGAAGTTTCAGGACACATTATTGGGTACTCAAACACCCTTAATTTGAATAGTTTGATGATGGCATTGCTATGCACAATTATTTCAAGGGAATACAATTCAATATTTGTAAATGATAGAAAACTGAACTACTGCTTTACATAAGAGTTTTTCGTTTAGACATTAGTGTTTTCAGCTAACAAATTTGATTTTTGGTTATTTAAATATGAAACTCATCCACAACATTTTTTCTTTTCAGATTTGGTCCCATATTCCAAACTAGTTTGTTTGGTAAGTCGGTTGTGATATCTACAGATCCAGAATTCAACAATTACTTGATTCAGCAAGAAGGTAGATTGGTTGAATTGTGGGCAGGCCCCATAACAGACATTTGTCTAAATGGGATTCATGAACTTGATAACATCATCAAGTACGTGAGAAGCATCACTCTGAGTCATGCTGGTGTTGGTTGCATTAGAGAAAAGTTGATTCCTCAATTTGAAGTGATGTTTGGTGAGACCATTCATAAGTGGTCAACTCAAACATCAGTTGAAGTTAGACAATCGACTACCAAAGTATACTACTAGCTAAAACTAGTTTGTTTTCTTCTAGAAGATGAAATTATGTTTAGTTAAAAATAAATAAATATGAACTCATCATTTTTCACCATGTGTTATAGATGGCCTTTCACTTCTTTGCAAAGCATTATTTTGGGTATGATGCTGAAGAGTTACCTGAGACTGGAAGGATATCAGATCAATTGTTCACTGATTATTTTGAAGGGCTGAAGACAATTCCATTAAACATTCCTGGAACCACCTACAACAAATGTTTGGAGGTACAAAATGTTAGGCATTCAAAATCATTCATTCACATATAAAAACTAATAAATTAATTATGGTATTCAACTCTCTTTAACCCAACAACTTAAACTTTTTAAAGAGTTTGTGTGTGTTTGGATGCAAGTTGGTGCATCCCAGAATCAATTCTAGATTTTGAAATTGTCTTGAAAGCAATGCAAGTGCAAATATGCATGTTTTGATGGTTTTCAGCAAAATTAATTTAGCACTTAAAATTGATTTTAGACCTCTAATTGGGAAAGCAAGACTTTATTATTTTTACATTGGGCAAACTTTCACTAAGATGTGTATTGACAAAAATACCCTTTAACTTAATATTATACTATCATTTAGAGAATAACTATCATATAGTGACAATGTGAGAGAGTTTTAAATTATCATATAATTATGTATTGTTATACCACCAAATTAGTAGTTGATTCTTACATCTAATACATACAGCATCATATAATTTGATAATAATGAAAAACTCTTTTACATTAATAGTATATCAAAATTAAATCTTATCATTTAAAAATAATATAAATAAATAAACATTTAAACTAATAAATCACATTTTAATTGAAAATAATTTTATTTGTAATACTTCAAATTTTTTTGCTATATTGTAAAAAAAAATTTCTTCATCAATAAATTTTAATGGCAGTAAAATTATGTTTATCAATTTATTTGTGGTAATTTTTAACAGTAATTTGTTTTTTTAATTTAAGTGTATATATAGAATAAATTCATTCTTGAAATTGTTGAATGAAACTATAATAATTTAATATGGACTAAACAATATTTATCTCCTTTTTGATAATTACATAGCTAAAATTGATTTTGATAAATATTATCCAAATAATATTTTCAACTAAAATAATTTTTTAAATAAAGGTAAGCAAACATTGTAAACACCCGATTTTATTCGGCCTATAAAACAAAAATCCAAAAAAAAAAAATCAGTATATTTGTAGAGTTTAATCCATTTATAGAATCATGTTTGTTGTTTAATTTTTGTTAAGTGAAATTGTAAACCGTTTCAAGTTTTGTTTATTAGTTCTTTATTTCAAACCATTTCAATTCTTAAAAAAAAGAAAAATACAAAATTGAAAAAAGTAAAAAAGGAGACAGAACATCACGGGTGTTTCTTTGACTCCTTCACGTGAACTACAGAAAACAAAAAGTATAAGGAGGAAAGTGCAGACACAATGATGATTATCAACTCCTTGCAAAATGAGAAATTCTCCTTCGGTGTGCCAACCTGTAAAAAAGAAGAGGGGTAATGATTTTGGTCAAGATATAGAGGAATCCAATAATTATCAATCAAGAGGGTTCCTGAGACCAGAACAATCCTTCATCGGTGACGTTTTAAAAGGGGGATTCTTGGCCATTAAAAGATGATCCCGAGAGTGCTAAGGGAGGATTTTCATTCTTGGATTTTTTCTGAGTGTTACACGCTTTATTTTTAGTTCTTTGCACAATCAAGAAGAAAAATCAAGCAGAGAAGAGTGAAGGTAAATTATTTTACATTGGTTTATCCTATACTCTTTTCTGAGCCAATTTGTTCTAAGGTCCCCTATAAACCAACCTTACTTCAAAACCCAAACAAAAAAAAAACCAATGAGCAAAACCCAATGCAGTCAGAATCAAACACAAACCAGAAAAAGCCATCTTAGTCAATTGCCTCATCTCAAAAACCAAAGAAATCAGAAAAAAAAATAAAGACCAGCTTCAAACAAAGAAATAAAATAAAAGACAAGGGGAAACTAGAGACAAAGGGAGGAAGTATAGCTTGCCCAGCCGCCATCACTGCCGACCTCCTCCTCCATCGTGTGCCGATCGACGTACAGCCACCCAAATCTCTGTGCAGTCAGCTTCCATGCTACTGGTTCTCCACCTCGCGGCACCGTCGCGAGCCACTCCTCCTTCCTCCGCGTCACCATCAACCCGCGACCAGCACAGCCTCCATCACCACTCCTCCCAGCGCTGTCCAAGTCGCCGATTAAAGCTGAATCGCGAGCAAGCCACCGCTAGCAACGTACGCTGCCGTCGTGCCATCTTCGTGTTGCCTCTGTCTCGCGTTGTCAGTCCCGCCTCCGCCCCTCGATGTCCAGCCGCGCCTCCTCTACCCCAGATCGCATCATTGGCTTCCCCCTTTAGCCGCACAAACCCCCATCGCAGCTCCCCCTCCCCTTCTTCTTCTCATTCCATCTTGCGCTCTCTCATTCTCTCTTTCTCAATCTCTCTCTATTTCCCCTTCCCTTTCTTTTCCGTTCTCTGAGGCTCTCTCTTTCTCTCTGTCTTGTACTCTCTCTCTCTCTCTCAATCCGTGTGTGTGTGTGTGGGTATGTGTGGGGTAGGTTAGTATCAGGATAATAATATTAGTTTTAGGTGAATTTAGTAAATGGGGTTTTGTTTTATTTATTTATCTATTTAATTTTTGGTGAAAAATATGTTATTAGATCAGATTATAGGTTTATTTGTTTGGGTTTAGTTTTTTTTAGGTTTGGGTTTAGATAATTTGGGTCAAGAACCAATAAATGAATAAAAAAATTTTACTTAATTGAAACTTTAAAAATGATTTTTCAAGGGGAAAAAGTAAGTTTTTTTTTATTTAATTTAGGTTAAAAATGAATTTTCGATTGTTTTATTTAATTTATTCTTGACTAAATCTTTTAGTAAATTAGATTTTAGAGAATGTGATTAATTTAGCTGTGACGGTTTGTTAATCCTACATTCTAGAATATTTTAACTGTGACAGTTTGATATTCTGTAATTCTCTATTTTCAAAAATAAAATCAATTCGTAAAAAAGGAACTACGTGACTTTGAATTCCTCATCGTCGAGGATACGTAGGAAGCAAAGTTATTCCTGTCAAGTCAAAATTAGATTTTATTAGGTTATTTTATGTTATTTTATTTCTGATTTGTAAATAATTATTATCTTTGTTTACTTATAAATATTTATTATTTTTTATTGTTATGTATTATTTTTAAATTTTAGTTAATAATCAGATTGTTTTAAATGAGTATGTTAATTTAGCCGTGACGGCTTATTAACTCAGTTAAACATCTGAGCTGTGACAGCTTGATGTTTTAAATTTTCAAACAAAAATTAGTTTTTTTTAGTTTGTATTACTTGTAAATATTTTCTTTAATATATTTTTTTATTCTTTGAATTGTAAATTAATTAATTATTTGTTAAATATTTTATTTTAAATAAAACGTTAATTTAGTCGAGACGGCTTGTTAACTGAATATTTTGGACATCTAAGCTGTGACAGCTTGATGTTTCAAAATTTTCAAGCTAAAAATAAGTTTTTATGATGTCATTTTATTGTGTTTAGCATGTAAATATTTTTGTCCGTTATTATTATTATTATTATTATCCTTTTTCTTTATTATATTAATTTGAGTTAATCATTGAAGTGTATATATTTTATTTCAAACAAAGAGGTTAATTTAGCTGAGACGGCTTGTTAACTGACATTTTAGAATATCTGAGTTGTGACAACTTGATGTTCTATTTTCTTTTTTTTTAAAAAACATAAATAAATATTTTGAAAGGTTATTAATAATTTGCACAATTAATTAAGGTACCGTCTAAAGACGGGTGTATTAGGGGTGCTGTAGGATTAAGTCCCTACCCTTCCCTAATCATAACCGACTCCCGAATTCAAATCTGGTTTCAAAGATCATTTTTATTGAGTTAAATGGGTTTTCCATATTTTTTCCCAATCAAATAAAAATTTGGTGGCGACTCCATTTTAAACTTCAAACTCACATTTTTTTTCTCGCCGTCCCCGTCGCGATCCCGGTTGCGACAGATGGCGACTCCACTGGGGATTGTGAGAGTCAGGCCTATAATAATTGATTGTGCTTATTATTACAACCTCATTTTTTTTATATATTTTCATTTACTCTCTTTCTTTTAAAATTTGTTACCATTGTAGTTGTATATATCTTCATATTTAATTCTTTGCAACCACCCTAGTATAGAAGATTTTGCACTGTTTGTATATATTTATTTATATTTAATTCTTTGTGACTACCCTAGGATAGAAGACTTTGCTCTGTCTGTATATATTTATTTCGGTTGCCTTGACTCTAGGATAGAAGACTTTGATCTGTCTGTATATATGTATTTTTGTTTCTTTGCACTCTAGGATAGAAGACGTTTGTTCTGTATTGTCTATTTTGCAGGTGTTGTCATGGGTAGTTTTAGGATTCCAGGTTTGTATGCTCTCTTCACACATAACACTTACACATTAATCACACACGAGTGGGGCCCTATACCCGGGTCTGAGTGCAACTTGAGATAGGTAAGAGATTGTGTAGTGGTAGCCATTTTGGATGTTCATCCTGTTTGGTTATTGCGAAAATCTCGTCTAGAGTGTGACTCTTTTGTGAATATTCTACACCTAGCGGTTTACCTGCTGTTGTGGATAGTATTCCGAAATGAGTCTTAACTCTAGAGGCCGTAGAATCCTGAGAATATAGATCCACCTGTTGCAAGTGTTCACAAAGTAGAATAACCATAGAACTATAGATTAACCTCCAGATCTCACCTCAAATAGGACACAAAGAGAGCATACTCTTTC
The DNA here is from genome assembly GCA_031216105.1 of Dalbergia cultrata. Classification (NCBI taxonomy): domain Eukaryota; kingdom Viridiplantae; phylum Streptophyta; class Magnoliopsida; order Fabales; family Fabaceae; genus Dalbergia; species Dalbergia cultrata. The sequence goes on from CM062347.1 coordinate 11,964,430, forward strand.
TTTAATTCATTTCCTTGTACATAAATTCTTTAACATGTTCAAAGTATTTATTATTTCCTTTTACATTTAAATGAAAATCATCACATTTTTTTGCTTTCCAGGTTTGTTAGAGAATCATATCAGAATCTTGTTGTGAGTATCTTTGGAAAATGGAAATAAACATGAAATCAAACAATCATGAAGGGGAAAAGTTAAAGAAGACTTTACATCTTAAAGCTAAGAAGCCTAACGCAGAAAGTCTGAGATCCTTAAGTCAGCTGTTGAGTATGCCACATCGCCTTTCTCTTGCAAAGAAGTATGGAAAAGTTTTGAATCTATTAGAGGTGGAAGAACAGGTAGAGGCAATCACAGCGTTGGCACAGTACTATGATCCTCCTCTCCGATGCTTTACCTTTCAAGACTTTCAGTTGGCACCGACTCTTGAAGAATTTGAGCGAATCCTAGGGTTACCACTCGAAGAAGAAAAACCTTATCAATACCAAGGTCATTATCCTTCCTTACATACCATAACAGCTGTTTTAAAGATCAATGTAAGGGATTTGCATGAAGCACAAAGGTGTAGAAATGGGACCAATGGATTCCCAAGGGATTATTTGGAGAAGCATATGCATGGCTTAGCTGAAGCTAAAGATTGGGACACTTTTGTAGATGTATTGGCTCTCACTGTTTATGGCACTGTTCTGTTTCCAAATATTGAAGGCTTTGTGGACTTCGCGGCTATTGATGTATTTCTGGCTCGAAAATTTCATAGTCACAATCCTGTTCCAAATTGCCTTGGCAGATGTTTATTGTACCCTAAATTTTTGCTATGAAAGGAATGGCAAAAGAATTCTATGCTGTCTACCGATGCTTTACGTGTGGGTTACTGCACACGTATTCCAAAGGAACTACAAAGCACCATGCCCGATTGAAGACCTAAAAATGCATCACATCAAGAAGAAGAATGGACAAGAATGGGCCCAAGACCTAGCCAGATTGAATGAAAAGATGATCCGATGGTACCCTTGGTGGGAAGACGGGCAGACTTTGATCTATCAGTGTGGAAACTTCTCAAATGTTCCCCTCATGGGTACCCGAGGATGCATAAATTACAATCCAGTATTGGTATTGCGTCAACTTGGTTACCCCATGATGGGACCACCTCCTGAAGCCGCAATCACTCCATTTGTCTTATATTACCTCGACTCTGATGATCTCAACCTACTACAGAAGGTCCGATCTGCTTGGAACAAGGTTGTCAGGAAAGGAAAAGAATTAGGAGTTAGAAGCTGTGCAGTGAAAGAAAGCTACCGTCAATGGGTGAAGAATAGGGCCCAAGAGATTAAACTGCCATTCAGAACCTGGACAACAACTCCACCTAGCAAGGCATCATCCTCACATCTTGATGAGGATGAGGGAATCAAAGAAATAAAAGAGAAGTTAGACAGAGTTAAGCAAGAAAAGATGCAAGTTGAGGCTGCATTGGAAAGTGCTCACCATAATTATGCAGATTTGAAGCGAGAAAGCACTGAGAGAAACCAACTTCTAGAGGGCACCACTAAGAAGTTGAAAATGGGGTATGACCACATGATGAAGACCAAGGAATGCCTCCAAGCTGCTAATAAAGAGCTAGGGCTTCGAAGGCAAGAGCGTGACAGAGCATTAGCCGAAAATCAACGGTTAAGGAATCAACTTCAAGATGCCAAAATTGCTGAGGAAGCCGCAATAGCAGGAGAGGAACAAATGAAGCAAGAAATGAGAGAGATAAGCAAGGAATACCAGAGGAAGATTGGGGAACTAAAACAACACATGAAAGATGAGACCATGAAGTTTCAAACTGCCTTAGAAGAAGAAAAGAAAAGAGTTACAGATTTGGAGTTTGAGGTGCAACACCAAAGTCATATCATTCATAAGTTGAAAATTCGTTTTTCAAATTTGGCAGAACTAGCTAACACAGCAATAGAAGATGTTCCAAGATACCTGCAAATAGCTGAGCAAGCAATTATCCCTTTTAAGACCCCAACTGGAATTCACAACTTTGTCAGCTACTGCAAGGATTTGGTTGGAAGGATGAAACAAATAATTGCCGAAAGAAGTTGAAGAGGCATTACTTTTTAGTGATGATGTTTTTAGGATCATTATCTAGCTTTATGATGTATTTTTTTTGTCATTGTAATCTACTCCTCTGATGAATGAATGGTTGTTTCATTATTTTGGTCTTACGGCAATATCCATTAAAGATAACTTATTACCTTTGAACGAGACGTTCTGGGAAAAAGTTGTGACCAAAGATACTCACATCAAGACTCAGCACGATTGACGGTCTCTAACAAATCGCGACATTTTTATCTTTTTACTTAAACTATTTTTTTACTTAGGTGAAACATCGCAACCATTGGGCGCCCAAGGAAAGAAGATACCGATCTAACTCGTGTTCATAACACTAGAGCTCGAACCAAGATGGCCGGCGGAAACACTGAACCAGGAAGGACTACCCCGTCTGCAATTGTTTCTGAATCGGGAAGAGCTATTCCAACTGTAACCACCTCGGCTATAATTACTTCTGAACCCGGAAGAAACTTAAGCATGGAAGTTGATGTAGTGAGAGGAAGATCAACGAGTTGTCAAACAACCAGGGAAGAATGGAGGAGATGATGCGGGCTATGATGGAGTCACTCGACTTATTGAGAGCCCACCAAAACTCAGGAGGTGTACAACCAAGTGCTACAATGATGACCATACCTGTGGTATCAGATGCAGCTCTAAATGTCACTCAAGGGATGAATGATAGGGAGGGGATTTCGAATAACTCTCTTGGACAACCACCACCAACAATGCCAATTACTATCCCTATCGGAGAAGGTTATCATGCCATAGAGAATGTTCATATTGATGGACATGGACATGTTGCCCCTATTTGGGAGCCATCTCGTGTTGTCATCCAAAAGCAACCATCTTCCTCGGAGAATAGCCGTGCGTAAGCGAGAAAGGACAAGTTCAAAGAAGAATGGATGAAGAAAATTCAGGATCAAATTAAAGCCATCCAAGGGCCTAGTACTTATGGCTATATGGAGATCGAGCAACTTTGCACTCCTATCGATGCAGTGGTTCCAAAGGACTTCAAGATTCCTGACTTCTCGAAGTATGATGGAACAGGCAACCCTCTATTTCATTTGAAGAGTTATTGTACTAAGATGTCAATCTGGTCTAAAGATGAAAAGTTTCTCATTAGCTTTTTCCATGAAAGTTTAACCGGACCTGCTCTAGAATGGTATATTCAATTAGACCATTCAAAGATTTCTAGCTGGAGAGAACTGGTGGAGCAATTCATGAGTCAATACAAATTTAACATGGAAATAGCACCAACTAGAGAACAGCTTGAGCACGATGCGAAAAAGAGGGATGAATCTTTTAAGCAATATGCTCAAAGATGGAGAGCTCTGCTCAAGTGCAACCGCCACTTATCCTATCCAAATGTGTTCGTACTTTTGGGAACCTTGGGATCTCCTTATATCGGAGCCATGGCAGGGGCAGCATACAAAGATTTCTCTGAGTTGATCACTGCTGGAGAAAGAATTGAGAATCTAGCCAAAACAGGTAAACTTCCCATGGGCAATGAAGACACAAGAAAAAGTTTCCCACCTAAGAAGAAGGAGACTGATATAAACTATGTGCAGAGTCAGCAACCCTTTAACCCAAGACACGCACCAATGCACCCAAGACCCCAAACACCACCATACCAAACCTCAACCACTCTTTACCCATTGTACCAAACCACACAAACCACAAATACCATCCCATATTCCCCACCGCAAGTCAATAACATTCACATACGACCATACCAACCAGCTCGACCAACATACGCCTATAACTCAACCGTGCATCCTCGTAACTTTTCAAACACCACACCACCACGACCAAATACTCAAAATCAAAGCCGCTCCCGATTCCGTAATTTGCCACCTTTCCCTAAACTATCCATTTCAAACGCCGATCTCTTTCAACGATTAGTTGATGCCCACTTGATCTCGGCTTATCCTCAGACGCCCATTAGAACCACCATATCCAGTTTGGTACAACCCGAACCTTACTTGCAAATACCATATGGACATAGCAGGGCATTCAATTGAAGATTGCGAAGGCTTCAAGACGGCAGTAAAAAGACTGATTGCTTGTGGAAGGCTAGACTTTCAAGAGGAGTCAAAACCAGACATTGTCCATAACCCAATGCCAAATCATGAAAGAGGAGGCCGGGTAAATGTCAGAGGAAGAAGAATTCTTGATAAGGAAAGTTTTGAATCTCAAAACACCCATGGAGAGAATTTTTGTTGGCCTGAATGAGTCTGGTTACGACATCATGGCATCTGCTCCGACAATAAAGGATAATGAGAAATATGACATGAATTCAAGCCGCTCAGATCACCATGGGGCCCTTGGCCATGACATAGAAAATTGCTGGGATTTCAAGGCTCGGGTACAGAGATTACTCAACTTAGGAGTAATACAAGCAAAGAAGGGGCCGAATATACCTGATGAGGTGAATGTAATCGAACCTTTTGTTCTTCGAGTGCCATTACTTAATCCAACTCCTAAGCCAGAAAAGGTGGTGATTACTATCAAGAAACCTACACCATTTGAGTACAAGAGTACACATGCTGTGCCTTGGAATTATGAGACTCAGGTCAAGACGAATGGAGACATAGGGGAAACCTCGAAGGCCCGAGAAAATGAAGAAATGATCGGTGTCATGGAGGTGAAAGGAATAACAAGAAGTGGAAGAGTTTATGGGCCCGGAGAGCTGGAAAAAGGGAAGTTTATCAATGAAGGACATGCTGGAAAAAGTTCAGATTCAGAAAGAAAAGAAAAGGAAGATGAGGAAGAAGAGTTTCTGAAGATCATGAAACAGAGCGAGTACGATATTTTGGAACAATTAAAGAAGACTCCCGCCAGAATATCTCTTTTATCATTAATCATGTCGTCTGAACCTCATCGAAAGGCAGTAATAAAAGTTTTGAAGGAAGCTTATGTCAAACCTGATGTTTCATCGGAAAATGTGGTGAATATGGTGGATCCAGTGAAACGTGTTAACATGATCACATTTTCAAATGAAGAAGTTGTTTCACAGGTCAACCCACGAGCACTATACATAACCCTCAAATGTAAAGGATACATAGTGCCCAGTTCTCATTGATGGAGGGTCGGGATTGAATGTCTTACCGTGTCGACTTTAAGCTATTTGTCGATGAGTAAGGAAGATATACTACCACAAATGATGGTAGTGAAAGCTTTTGATGGAGCAAAGAAAAGCATCCTAGGGAGATGGTGTTGTTATTGGAGATCGGCCCGAGCAAATTCGATGTATTGTTCCAAGTGATGGAGATTGAGTCAGACTACAATATGTCGCTTCTAAGACCATGGATAAATGGTGTTGGTGCTGTCCCTTCAACCTTGCATCGTAAGGTCAAATACATTGAAAATGGTTCACCATTACAATCCATGGAGAAAAGGAGATCCTGGTATCCAAACCAAGTGACATTGCCATATGTTGAAAATGTGGAGCTAGTGGAGAGCGATTCATGGCATAACTTGGAGGCAGAGGGTCGAGACAAGAGCAAGATAAGACCCCGATGCAAAATCGTGTAGTGGCTCACATCATGGCCAAGAATGGATATCTGGAAGGAAAAGGACTAGGACCACAACTGCAAGGCTCCCAAATTCCCATATCGGTGCCAGAGAAGGCTAATCGATTTGGTCTAGGATATGAGACCTCCCTGGATGACAAGATGAGTGCCTTGGCTCTGGAACAGAATAAACAGAAAGGGAAAATGAAGCTGATTCCTCACTTGAAAGAGATATTCCCTGGTCCAGCTGAAGTGATTATGGCCGGTGAAGTTCGCTCCCCTTGTTATTTCTCCACCATCAACACTTTGGATGCTGAAACAATTGAAGAAAATAACAAAGTCCATGTTGCTAGCAATGATGAGACGCTGATGAACTGGACAGCTGAACCAATGCTTGATGTTATTGCTGAAAAGTAATTTGTTGGGTTGTATTATTCAAGAATTATTTATGCTTTTGTTTATGCTACTCAGTGACATCATTTGAATGAATTTGCATGATTTTCAATAATCTTTCTCTATATTTTCCATTTGCCTCGTTCTGCCTCTATTTCTTTTGCTTTCTCTTTTCTGTTATGTTTTTTTCTTACCATTCTCAATTCGTTAATTTGCATTTTCCATGCTATTTTATAATCCACCATTTGGTTTAGCATTCCAATCCACCACAATTACTTTCCAGGAACTTGAATGTCATAGAAATGTTGCCACATGAAAAGGAATTTGGGAGCTTATCAATTGATTCTCTTGCTGCACTTGACTGCGATAACCATGAGTTTGAAGATGATGAAGAAGCTATTGAACAATTTTCAAACCTCCTGGATTATTCAGAAAAAGGATTTGACTTAGACAATGAGGTGGTCGAGGTGATTAACATGGGCACCGAAGAAGACAAAAAGGAGCTGAAAATAGTGGAAAATCCTGAACGCACAGAAATGGTTGCATTGTTTAAAGAATTCCTGGATGTGTTTGCATGGTCCTATCATGATATGCCAGGATTAGACCCAGAGATTGCTTCACACAAGATCCCTTTGTATCTCAAGTCGAAATAAGAAGCAAAAGTTGAGAAGAATGCGACCTGACATGTCATTAAAGATTAAAGAGGAAGTGACTAAACAGCTAGAGGCTGGATTTTTAGAGGTATCAAGACACACTGATTGGGTGGCCAACATTGTGCCTGTACCTAAGAAGGATGGAAAAGTTAGAATGTGTGTAGACTATCGAGATTTGAATAAAGCTAGCCCGAAAGATGATTTTCCTCTACCCCACATTGATGTCCTTGTTGATAATACTGCTGGAAATCCCCGATTTTCCTTTATGGACGGATATTCTGGGTATAACCAAATTCCCATGGATATTCAGGACAAAGGAAAAACTACTTTTATAACACCGTGGGGAACATTTTGCTATACAGTCATGCCGTTTGGATTGAAGAATGCCGGTGCCACCTACCAACGGGCTATGGTTGCATTATTTCATGACATGATGCATAAAGAGATTGAAGTGTATGTAGATGATATGGTCGCCAAATCTAAGGAGGGAGAAAGTCATGTGACAGTTCTGCGAAAGTTGTTTGAAAGGCTCAAAAAATACAAGTTGCGGTTGAATCCGAATAAATGCATTTTTGGAGCTTCTACAGGGAAGTTACTCGGGTTCATTGTCAGCAGAGAAGGGATAAAAGTAGATCCGGACAAGGTGAAGGCAATACAAGAAATGTCTGCTCCTCGAACTGAACGAGAAGTGAGAAGTTTTCTTGGAAGGCTCAACTATATTGCTAGATTTATCGCCAATTTGACTAGCACTTGCGAGCCTATATTCAAGATGCTGCGGAAACATCAACCTGGGGAGTGGAATGAAGAATGCCAAGAAGCTTTTGATAAAATAAAAGCTTATTTGATGAAACCTCCAATTTTAGCCCCACCTATACCAAAGTCAGTCCTTTAATATTGTACCTCACAGTGTTGCCCATGTCTCTTGGGGCAATGTTAGGACAATATGATGAGTCCAGAAAGAAAGAGCAGGCAATTTATTATCTGAGCAAGAAGTTTAATGACTGTGAATCTCGTTATCTGGCGATTGAAAAGACTTGTTGTGCATTAATGTGGGCATCCAAGAGATTGAGGCAGTACATGTTATACTACACTACCTGGTTAATCTCTCGAATGGATCCATTGAAATACATATTTGATAGTCCTCATGTTTCATTGAGAATGTCAAAATGGCAAGTGATGCTGTCTGAATTTGATATCAAATATGTGACCCAGAAGTCTATCAAAGGAAGTGCAATTGCTGATCATCTAGCTGAAAATCCTCTTGAGGATATACAGCCTATCATGCCTGAATTCCCCGATGGTGAGGTGTTAACAGTGGAAAAAGATGAGAAAGAAAAGGAGAATGTATGGAAAATGTACTTCGATGGGGCCGCCAATATGAATGGGTGTGGAATAGGAGCTGTAGTAGTGTCACCAGCTGGAAAACAATACCCAATTTCCATCAAGTTAGATTTTGAATGCACCAACAACATTGCAGAATATGAAGCCTGTGCGAATGGTTTGCAAGCTGCAATTGACCTAGGGATCAAAGAATTAAAGGTGTTTGGAGATTCTCAAGGCTCATAATCTATCAAGTTAATGGAGAATGGCGTACGAAGGATCCGAAATTGGTGCCTTATCAGAAATACTTGCTCGATTAATTGAAGAATTTGATGATGTGTCATTCTCTCACTTAACTCGAGACCATAACCAATTTGCGGATGCATTGGCAACCCTGGCTGCAATGACAAAATTGGAAGTCCATACCAATGTCCAACCCATCCACGTAGAGGTGCAAAGTGAACCAATATACTGTGACAATGTGGAGGTTGAGCCAGATGGACAACCATGGTATTATGACATCAAGCGGTATATTCAAAAAGGAGAATATCCGACTGGAGCAAATGAAGTGCAAAGAAAAACAATTCGACGATTGACCATGGCCTTTTTCTTGAATGGTGAAGTCCTTTACAAGAGAAATCATGACACTACTCTCCTCAGATGTGTGGATGCTCATGAAGCTCAAATGATCATGATGGAGATCCATGAAGGAATTTGTGGAACCCATGCTAATGGACACATGATGGCACGCAAAATCCTAAGAAGCGGTTATTACTGGTCCACCATGGAGAATAACTGCATCAATTATGTTCGAAAGTGTCATAAATGTCAAATATATGCAGACCGAGTCAATGCTCCTCCAGTTCCGCTGCACAATATGGTATCTCCTTGGCCTTTCTCAATGTGGGGCATGGATGTCATTGGCCCGATTAATCCCAAAGCCTCAAATGGTCATCGTTTCATCTTGGTGGCGATAGACTATTTCACAAAGTGGGTGGAAGCTACTTCATATGCTAACATCACACAGAAAGTGTTTCTCAGATTCATCAAAAGAGATATAATCTGCAGATATGGGATTCCAGAAAGAATTATCACAGATAATGCTCCTAACCTCAATGGTGCTGAAGTTCAAAAATTCTTTGAGACTTTCAAGATTAAACATCATAACTCAGCTCCTTATAGACCTCAGATGAATGGTGCAAATCGAAGCGCAAATAAGAATATCAAGAAAATCATCGCCAAGATGGTGGTGAATTACAAAGACTGGCATGAAATGTTGCCTTATGCTTTACACGCATATCGAACCAACATACGATCAAGCACAGGGGCAACTCCTTTCTCATTGGTATATGGAATGGAAGCTGTATCTCCTATAGAAGTGGAAATCCCGTCCTTAAGGTTTCTGATGGAGTCTGAGTTAGAAGAATCTGAATGGGTGAAGACCCGATATGAACAGCTCAACATGATAGAGGAGAAAAGACTGACAGCTATTTGTCACGGCGGCTGTACCAAAGCAGAATAGCTAAGGCTTTTAACAAGAAAGTCCGTCCTAGAGATTTTCATCCAGGAGATTTGGTTTTGAAGAAAATTCTCCCTAATCAAGAAGATGCACGGGGAAAATGGGCCCCGAGCTATGAAGGTCCTTACATTGTCAAGCAAGCATTCTCAGGTGGAGCATTGATTTTGCAAAACATGGATGGACAGGAATTGCCCAAACCAATTAACACTGATGCAGTAAAAAGGTTTTATGCTTGAAAAGATGTTGAAAAAGCCCGTTAGGTTGAAAACTCGAAAGAGCGACCTAAGCAAAAGTTAGGGTAATATGAAAAGAAAAAGAAAAAGAAAAAGAAAACAAAAAAAAAGAAGAGCTCGTTAGGTTGAAAACTCGAAAGAGCAACCTAGGCAAAAATTAGAGCAAAAAGATAAGCATCATCTCAAGCAACCTATACTGGGGCAATTTTTGAGTGTTGAATTTGTCCAGTGAATCAAGCTGACCAAGATTGAAACTGGGGCAATTTTTGGAAAGAAAAGGTTTGAAAATATCATTAAGGATCATGGCTATGGTGTTCAACTTGCTGCGAAATCGATTGATTAAGTCACAAAGAACTTAAACTGGGGCAAAATTTCATGTCTTTCACAAGCTTGTCTTTCAGTTTTGTGTTGTAATCTCTTTTTCAAACATCTTGTCATCCAATACACCAAGCAATGAAGATGCCTATTCAGCCAATCTTTTGTTTCCTCTTTAAATGCATATTTATTTATGATGTCTCGAGTAAGCATAAATTTAAGTTTAAAGTTATACAACCTAATAATTCTTACAGCAATACATCCATGACTAGCATCACACTAAGAGAATTCTGAAGTTTCAGTCAAACTCGGCAGAAAAGCAAGCATCATCCTAAAAAAGGGGAAAAAGGAAAATGGGAAAGGAGTGAGCAAAGGTCCAGAAGTAAAGAAAGTTTATGTCAGAAAGTCCAGCGCATGAATTACGAGTTTGATCGGTCATAGTCTTCCTTGAGGTTTGCTTGATTTGGTTACGGTTAGTTTTTCTGAAATAAACTGAAAATTGATGACTTGTGCATATAACCTGAAAAAAAAAAAAAAGATAATGTGGACATTGTTGTTTTCCATGCCACCATTTAATTTTTCAGTCGGCCTCACTTTGCCAATTTACATTTCCTGTCGGCCTCAGTTTGCCAATTTACTTTCCTGTCGGCCTCAGATTGCCAATTTACTTTCCAGTCGGCCTCAGATTGCCAATTTACATTTTATGTCGGCCTCAGATTGCCAATTTACATTTCCTGTCGGTCTCAGTTTGCCAATTTACTTTCCTGTCGGCCTCAGATTGCCAATTTACTTTCCAGTCGGCCTCAGATTGCCAATTTACATTTTATGTCGGCATCAGATTGCCAACTTACATTTCATGTCGGCCTCAGATTGCCAATTTACATTTCCTGTCGGCCTCAGTTTGCCAATTTACTTTCCTGTCGGCCTCAGATTGCCAATTTACTTTCCAGTCGGCTTCAGATTGCCAATTTACTTTCCAGTCGGCCTCAGATTGCCAATTTAATTTCATGTCGGCCTCAGATTGCCAATTTACATTTCCTGTCGGCCTCGACAAGTTAATTTACTTTCCGTCGGCCTCGGGGACAATTAATTTACATTTCTAATCGGCCTCAGATTGCCAATTTACATTTCGTCGGCCTCGGATTGCCAATTTACTTTCCCCGTCACCGGGGACAAGTTAATTTACTTTCTTGTCGGCCTCAGTTGCCAATTTACATTTCCAATGGCCTCAGTTAATTTTACTTTCTTGTCGGCCTCAGTTGCCAATTTACATTTCCGATGGCTCAGATTGCCAATTTAATTTTCTTGTCGGCCTCAGATTGCCAATTTAATTTTCTTGTCGGCCTCAGATTGCCAATTTACTTTCCTGTCGGCCTCAGATTGCCAATTTACTTTCATGTCGGCCTCAGTTTGCCAATTTACATTTCATGTCGGCCTCAGTTTGCCAATTTACATTTCATGTCGGCCTCCGATTGCCAATTTACTTTCATGTCACCCTCAGATTACTATTTTACCTTTCTATCATCATCAGATTGTTCTTTTACATGTACAAACTATCTCAAAGTGTCATTTTTCTGATTAGTCCTTTAACATTTCTTTTAAGTTGTGAATTTGGGTCAAATTGGTTAGCTATTGTTCTTTGAGTGATTCACACATATTTGATTTCTGAACCGCATCATTTTATGTGACTTTACTTGAAAGTTTGTGTCATTTTTGCTTCGGATATAGATTTCATTGCATTGCATGCATCGCCGAACAAAATCGATGTTCATGTCTTTACTCATTCCTTATGAAGACAATATTTAAAATTCAAATTTTTGTAATTTCTTATAAGAAATGAGTAAAGAGGGGCAACTGTAAACACCCGATTTTATTCGGCCTATAAAACAAAAATCCAAAAAAAAAAAATCAGTATATTTGTAGAGTTTAATCCATTTATAGAATCATGTTTGTTGTTTAATTTTTGTTAAGTGAAATTGTAAACCGTTTCAAGTTTTGTTTATTAGTTCTTTATTTCAAACCATTTCAATTCTTAAAAAAAAGAAAAATACAAAATTGAAAAAAGTAAAAAAAGAGACAGAACATCACGGGTGTTTCTTTGACTCCTTCACGTGAACTACAGAAAACAAAAAGTATAAGGAGGAAAGTGCAGACACAATGATGATTATCAACTCCTTGCAAAATGAGAAATTCTCCTTCGGTGTGCCAACCTGTAAAAAAGAAGAGGGGTAATGATTTTGGTCAAGATATAGAGGAATCCAATAATTATCAATCAAGAGGGGGTTCCGGAGACTGAACAATCCTTCATCAGTGACGTTTTAAAAGGGGGGGATTCTTGGCCATTAAAAAATGATCCTGGAGAGTGCTAAGGGGAGGATTTTCATTCTTGGATTTTTTTCGGAGTGTTACACAGTTTTATTTTTTTTAGTTCTTTGCACAATCAAGAAGAAAAATCAAGCAGAGAAGAGTGAAGGTAAATTATTTTACATTGGTTTATCCTATACTCTTTTCTGAGCCAATTTGTTCTAAGGTCCCCTATAAACCAACCTTACTTCAAAACCCAAACAAAAAAAAAACCAATGAGCAAAACCCAATGCAGTCAGAATCAAACACAAACCAGAAAAAGCCATCTTAGTCAATTGCCTCATCTCAAAAACCAAAGAAATCAGGAAAAAATAAAGACCAGCTTCAAACAGCAAATAAAATAAAAGACAAGGGGAAACTAGAGACAAAGGGAGGAAGTATAGCTTGCCCAGCCGCCATCACTGCCGACCTCCTCCTCCATCGTGCCGATCGACGACACACCACCCAAATCTGCGTGCCAGCTTCCATGCTATCTGGTTCTCCACTCGCGGCACCGTCGCGAGCCACTCCTCCTTCCTCCGCGTCACCATCAACCCGCGACCAGCACAGCCTCCATCACCACTCCTCCCGGGCCACGTCCAAGTCGCCGACAAAGCTGAATCGCGAGCAAGCCACCGCTAGCAACGTACTCTGCCGTCGTGCCATCTTCGTGTTGCCACTGTCTCGCGCTGTCAGTCCCGCCTCCGCCCCTCGATGTCCAGCCGCGCCTCCTCTACCCCAGATCGCATCATTGGCTTCCCCCTTTAGCCGCACAAACGCCCATCGCAGCTCCCCCTCCCCTTCTTCTTCTCATTCCATCTTGCGCTCTCTCATTCTCTCTTTCTCAATCTCTCTCTATTTCCCCTTCCCTTTCTTTTCCGTTCTCGAGGCTCTCTTTCTCTCTGTCTTGTACTCTCTCTCTCTCTCTCAATCCGTGTGTGAGTGTGTGGGTATGTGTGGGGTAGGTTAGTATCAGGATAATAATATTAGTTTTAGGTGAATTTAGTAAATGGGGTTTTGTTTTATTTATTTATCTATTTAATTTTTGGTGAAAAATATGTTATTAGATCAGATTATAGGTTTATTTGTTTGGGTTTAGTTTTTTTTAGGTTTGGGTTTAGATAATTTGGGTCAAGAACCAATAAATGAATAAAAAAATTTTACTTAATTGAAACTTTAAAAATGATTTTTCAAGGGGAAAAAGTAAGTTTTTTTTTATTTAATTTAGGTTAAAAATGAATTTTCGATTGTTTTATTTAATTTATTCTTGACTAAATCTTTTAGTAAATTAGATTTTAGAGAATGTGATTAATTTAGCTGTGACGGTTTGTTAATCCTACATTCTAGAATATTTTAACTGTGATGCTTGATATTCTGTAATTCTCTATTTTCAAAAATAAAATCAATTCGTAAAAAAGGAACTACGTGACTTTGAATTCCTCATCGTACCGGAGGATACGTAGGAGCAGGTTATTCCTGTCAAGTCAAAATTAGATTTTATTAGGTTATTTTATGTTATTTTATTTCTGATTTGTAAATAATTATTATCTTTGTTTACTTATAAATATTTATTATTTTTTATTGTTATGTATTATTTTTAAATTTTAGTTAATAATCAGATTGTTTTAAATGAGTATGTTAATTTAGCCGTGACGGCTTATTAACTCAGTTAAACATCTGAGCTGTGACAGCTTGATGTTTTAAATTTTCAAACAAAAATTAGTTTTTTTAGTTTGTATTACTTGTAAATATTTTCTTTAATATATTTTTTTTATTCTTTGAATTGTAAATTAATTAATTATTTGTTAAATATTTTATTTTAAATAAAACGTTAATTTAGTCGAGACGACTTGTTAACTGAATATTTTGGACATCTAAGCTGTGACAGCTTGATGTTTCAAAATTTTCAAGCCAAAAATAAGTTTTTATGATGTCATTTTATTGTGTTTAGCATGTAAATATTTTTGTCCGTTATTATTATTATTATTATTATCCTTTTTCTTTATTATATTAATTTGAGTTAATCATTGAAGTGTATATATTTTATTTCAAACAAAGAGGTTAATTTAGCTGAGACGGCTTGTTAACTGACATTTTAGAATATCTGAGTTGTGACAACTTGATGTTCTATTTTCTTTTTTTTTAAAAAACATAAATAAATATTTTGAAAGGTTATTAATAATTTGCACAATTAATTAAGGTACCGTCTAAAGACGGGTGTATTAGGGGTGCTGTAGGATTAAGTCCCTACCCTTCCCTAATCATAACCGACTCCCGAATTCAAATCTGGTTTCAAAGATCATTTTTATTGAGTTAAATGGGTTTTCCATATTTTTTCCCAATCAAATAAAAATTTGGTGGCGACTCCATTTTAAACTTCAAACTCACATTTTTTTTCTCGCCGTCCCCGTCGCGATCCCGGTTGCGACAAACATAAATTACTTCACTTCAAAATCATATTTAACTAAAATCAATTATAACAAAATCATATCAATTTCATCTAGAATTAATTTTACAAATGTAAAACCACACACACTTAATTTTCAACATGATGTGAAAAACCTTTATAATAAAGTGTTTTAGTTTTTAGGGATAAAGGAATAATGTTATCAGTCCCATATTGAGTGAACAAGCAATTTCAATTTAGTGCTCTATTCATGCACTTGAGTCACAACATAAAATTAATTCATACCTCAATAATATTGATAACAATACTAAACAACCAAAAATTTTGCAAATGCCTTTCTTTTTTGCAGAACAACGTTATATACTTATTGATATTTAAACAGATGAGTTATATATTTTGCTAGAAAATAAGTGAGATATAAACAAAACAGAGGAAAAAAATTGTAAGAAACTAATTAAACATATATGCTAAGATTAAATATAATTTAATTGAGTTCATTTTTTTAAAAATGTAATATATTGTTAATTATGGCCACTTGAATACATATTATCAAATAAAATATATCATAATCTTAGTCTAAAGAATAACTCAGCAATAAAATATTTTATTTGTTTGATTTAAAATCATTTTTTTTAACTTAAGCAAACTAGTCACCCCCAAAAAATATGCTATCATAATAAAACGTATTAATGCAGTTATTTAAAATTGAAATTAATAGATTTTGAAGTAAAAAAAAATTATATTAGCATGTGAAATTAAATAATGTGTTACACGAAACCAGTATTCATTGAGAATGTTAATAAGTTTTTTCTTAAAATTTAACTACTAAATAGTTCAGTAGTAAAAATTGTTTTTTTTTTGTTTACTTTAAAAAATTAATTTACACATTTTAAAATTTATGTAAATTATGTTTCAAAATTAAAATCTCAAAAATTGATTTATCATAGCTTATATATTAATATAATTATTTAAATTTTTAAATAATAAATTTCAAAAACAACATATTAACATCCATTTGTGCAACTGAATTTTAAAGTATAATATGTATTTTTTTTTTTTTTGAGAATTTTAAGGTTGCTTCTTCCTTTAAACTTGACTATTAAATAATCTAAGAGTAAAATGTAATTTGTATTCTTTAAGAATAAATTTAATTTCATAAATTTAAAATTTTAAGAAAATTAAAATAATAATCAAATTATCATGAGCTAAACTATATATATATATATATAATTCAAGGATAAATATTAGTATTTTTATGTGCATTAATAAAAAAGGATATTTTTTAATTATTATAAATTAAATTAATATTTATAATAAATTATATTATTACTTGAATAGTATATTAAGTACAAAATTGAGTATATATTTTAATTATAAAATATGGAAAGTAACATCAATAAATTGCTAAGTGCAGTGAATATTAGTTAAGAATAGATGGGTAATATAGTTGAGGCCTCCGTTCATAGCAAGGAGGAAAAAGACTAGGTCACATGTAGTAGAAAGAAGGTTAAATGAAGATTACCCTCAATTGATGGGGATAAGATGGAGATGAAAAATGGCAAAGGGGAATATGGATAAGTCCATTGATGAAGAGGTAGTAACGGAAGTCATGAATTATGATTACGATCATAATGCCCTAAAAGGAGATAGCACTTGACCATGAGAAAATGTCCTACAACGATACAGCCTTGACAGGGGATTTTGCTAACTCCCTACAATCAAAGGATATAGCACAAGTTATCATGGAAGATGTCATGACCCGACTTGGATCATGATCGGCATATGAGAAATCACATCCCCAAGTAAGCCTCATGGCTGTTGAGTCATACTATAATGCATAATTTAATATGATTTTAATTTCAAAACATATTCAAACATATATCTTCAAAGTTCATAATTCAAATCCATAATCCATATCCATCATAATGAAATATATATATATAATGAGTTGCTCTAATACAAAACCCTGAAAACCATAAAAATATAAATACATATCCAATCTAAATCATAGTAACAAGTTATATGTATAGCCTAGGACTCTATCCATATAGATACCGGGGCACTCTACTGCTTACAAAATCTAAACACTTCAATGAAAAGTGAAGTTCACCAAAATCAAATTACTATAGCTACTAAAGAGGAGGAAACTAAGAAGTATCTAGCTTAGTAGCTGTATCTAAAAAAGGAAGCAAAAGATAAAAGTGAGTGCATCAAAACTCAATGAACATATTCTCACCTTTGGGTTTTTCTGCATGGGGTTGTTTTTAGCAAACCCTGAGGTCGTATTTGAATTAACTAGGGACATGTGGACCTAAGGTATCATTGAAGACTATGATCCTAAAAATAGAGACAAAGAAGAAAGCAGAGGATGGTGCACCTTTTGATATTAAGCCAACTATCTAGGTGACTCTTGAGGAGTATAATGTGTGGAGTAGGCCATGGAGACACTCACATTGTGAAGTTACTTGGCAAAAGACTATAGGTTTGTGCCTGATGGATAGATGGATTCAACGCATGTGGGTGGAATAGGGGACTATTCGAGTTTTGTACATGAATGAGGATTTCTTCATTATCAGATTTACATATGTCAAAGACTACAAATAAGCTCTTTTTGAAGGTCCTTGGATGATAGTAGACCATTATTTGTTAATCCTGAGGTGGCGACCCTTATTCCAATAGATGGAAAAAGGAGGTGAGAAAGATTGTTGTATAGGTTATGATTCTAGACATATTGATGAAACTAGTTGTATAAGCCTCAATTTCTCATGAGGGTGGGTTCTCATTTAGGCACAAAGCTAAAAATCAACGAATTCACATCCATACATTCAAAATGGTGTTTCTCTTGTATTTGCATGGAGGATCTTAGCAAGAGGTAAGTTCCTTCACACACACAGCTCTTGATAAGGTTTACATAGTGGAATATGAAGGGTTGCACCTTATTTGCTTTGGTTATGGCCATAAGGAAGAGGTTTTTCTGGAGACAGCGACAAAAGGCTTGGCCTAGCTATGGTGCTACCAGAAAACACTGTAGAAGAACTAGTTGATGGTCGATCAATGAGGATCTCTGAGGGATAGATTTGGGGGGAAATCATATGAAGATTTCAAGCAAGATTTATGTTGAATCTAGTAGAGATCTTGGGCAAAAAAATTAGGAAAGGATTTATTCTTCAGGCCGTGGATGTTAGTTAAGAGAAATCAAAGATGATGTTTCGGTAATTCTCAATTAGCACAAAAATCAGGGAATGACTAGGGCAATCATGGTATGAGGAATTTAGGATTTGATGTCTTTTAGGATTTTGATAATGGCTAAATCATTGGAAGATTGAATTCTGCCAACTCAGACATCCTCAACAGCAGGGCCAAGCCTAAAAGACAAGAAGGAAGCCACTCAAGAAGGAGACCTAACAAATGGGCAAGAAAAAAGAGAAGTCACATGAAACAACGTGCCCTTCAACATTTTTGTCTACCATAGGTCTTTTCCTCACAACACCAACTTCCATGCTAGAACTTGAGCTTCTTCTTGCCAAAATATTCAATTTATGTCCCATTAGGGTAAAAGACTTATTTTAGTGCTCATACAAAAAGTAGTTTATGTAGTTTATGAATGAATTATTTTATATTCAAATATATAATAATAATAATAATAATAATAATAATAATAATAATAAAAGTGCTTATTTTTATTTTTAAGAAAGTGCTTCTTAAGAAGCTAGATATTTTAACTTCTCAAAAAAGCACTAAAAAAAACTTTTAAAGAAGTAATAAGCTATTTAGTCAAATAAAAAAGTAAAAATATGAATTTTGACTTCCAGAAAGTTAAAAACAGTCATAAGTTGTACTATCCAAATGGACCCTTAACCCACTTCACTAGGTTGCTAGGAGTTGAAGCAATAATATTAAACACCATCATGTCTTTATCTTGCTGATCTTGGTAGTTAATGAGCTTCTTCACCACCTTGATTACACATTATTTACTAACAAAAAGCATTATAATCTTAATTTATTAAAGAATTCAAAATTTAAAAAGGGAAAAAAGCACGTTACCTTGAGAAATATAGGCTACATGTATTTTAGTCCCAAATTTTTAAAAAGTGCAAGTTAAACCATGAACATTCTCAAATGTGAATTTTATTCCTTTTGTTAAATTTTTGTATATTATTAGCAAAAAATAGGTGTAGTATATAACTGAATTTTCGTTCATGTACAACATGATAATCTAAACTTTCTTGAACGCATGCTATTTCCATTAACAATATAGAAATGTAAATATTATCTTTGATAATTGTTTCACTTTGTGTATTGTACATAGTCCCATAAATAAGATAACCCAATAGGTGAAATTTGAATACATTTTATTTTAATTGAAGTATATCTTTTACTTATTAGAATTTTATATTATAGACTATGGACTATTTAATACAATTTTCAACCATTATAAACACATATGATTAATTTGGTATTCTAGGGACAAAGTACACATGACATATAGTTCATATGAGAAAATGATATCTCAAAAATATTTTGGTTCTTTGCTTTAAAAATAAATTTAGTTTTGGATTTTCTTAAAAACTTTAAGAATTAACTATCAAATTAAAATCACAAGGATTATGTTATTAGGAGCTATCAAATTAAGGTAGTAATTACGGCTTTATGAAATTGGATGATAAAAGACTAATAATGTCATATGCTACTAGACAAAGTACTATATGGAACTAATTTTGTTTTGGATATTATGGTCACCTTTTTATTTAAACTTGACCACTAAATAAGAGTAAAACCCGAACTTAGTCCCTCAAATTTATAGTAGGGGACAAATTAGTCCCTTAGATTTGGAAAATCTCATACTAGTCCCTTAAATTTCACAAATAGGGACAAATTAGTCCCTCTGTAAAATTGTCATCTAAGCTATGTCCTCTTAGCTTACTTATGTATACTATTAATTTTGATGGTGGGCCCTAATTTGCCTCACTCCTCTAAATAAATTCGTTTAGAATTTCATCTTCATCTTCTCTCTCACCATAGCTCTTTGTTCAGAAGAAAGATTTTGACTTTAAGTTATCATTTGCTCTGCGCGGAATAGAGGAGTGAGGCAAGTTATTACTCATCGTGAAAATTAACAGCAAACATAAGCAAGTTAATAGGACGCATGAATATTTCTGTTAACAATTTAGATAATAATTTGACAGAGGGACTAACTTGTCTATATTTACGAAATTTGAGGGACTAATTGTCTCCTACTATGAATCTAATGTGCATTTGGATGGAGTATTTCCAAAATACAGGGGAATTTAAAATACTAAGAAACTAAAATGCTTCAATTAAATTTCCTTCAATTTTTACATTTTTAGATAATTACATTTTTTTCATTTGTAAAATACTTTGTTTGAATGAGGTAATTACATTACCTTGATTTTAACATATTTTATTTATAAAACATAATGTATTTTTTTTAAAAAAAGTTTTTTTTATTAATAATCAAAATATAACTGATCTAAAATCAATTATAATGAGTTCCTATTTCATAAATTATCTTAAAGTTTATTCAGAAAATATTTTAAATTTGGATTATAAAATTTAATTGTTATATAAATAAAATAGAATGATGTATAGATATAACATCATGTAATATAAAATAGATATTCAAAAATTTAAAATGCAACAAAATGAATTAAAAATAACATTAAACAAAAATCTCATAAATATAAAAAAAATTGTAATGGAGTATAATAATAAGTGATAGTTACCAAAATGAGGAAAGCATATAATTGTGAGTGTGGGGATTTTCAAAATTCTCTCTATATAGGTGGAAATTAAAATCCTCTATTTTAGGTAGATAGAATCTCCCTTTAAAATCTCTTAAATTCTGCAATTTCTTCTAAGTGAATATCCAAACAAGATATTTTATCATAATGAATTTTAAATCCTTCCAAAAATTACATTCTCCCTATAATTGCTCCATCCAAACACATAGGGCTTGAGTTGGATATTTAGTCACTAAATAAATTGAAAATAAAATACTTTTGATTTAAAATAAAATTACCTTTTTCTAATTTTGAAAATTAAAATTATAAACCTTATGATATCATCAACTAAAAGATTAATATAGTTTTTAAATTCTAATCCAATTAACTTAGAAAATATAATACATATATTCATATACAACTAAATTATAATAAATTAGAGTGAGTTTTAACTACAAATTACAATATTATTAGAATTATATAATAATTATAAATTAAAATAAATATTGATTAAAATATAATAAGCTATGTAATAATTTCAAGTTGATTAGTGATAGTATTAAATGCCAAATATGATTATTTTTACTAATATATATATATATATATATATATATATATATATATATATATATATATATATATATATATATATATATATATATATATATATATATATGTATGTATGTATGTATGTATGTATGTATATATTATTCAATTAATATCCTTGTCTACCTTAAAACTTTAGAGTAAAACCCTAAATTGTTCCTTGATAAATGTTTGAAGATCAAATTACTGAAACTAGTCTTTCAAGATTTAAAAATCTTCTCATGATCCCTCACTTTTCACAAAATGAGATATGATTCACTTTATGTTAACTCGTCAATCCAACACTTAATGTAGAAACAAGTTGATCATTAAATTGATTATTTGACCCTTTCAGATTGCATAATAGTACTAGATGACCTCATTTTGATTTGAGATATGTGAAAATGTATAAGCTATTTAAGAATGACGGTTGTTAGAGTTTGAAAATGAATAAGTGTGATTGATAAAAAAAGAAAATTGAAATATAGTCATTTTCATGTGAGATATCAATAATACGCTACACTGGAGTTTAATAAAGGGCTAAATTAGCAATTTAACAATCAACATGTACTTTTTAACCAAGTGTTGGAATAAGGAATTAAGATAGAGACTAATGTGTGCTCTGTTTTGAAAAAATGAGGGATCATGAGCAAATTTTTATATCTTGAAAGACTTATTTGTCCTTGCAATATTTGTCAGAAAGGGTCTTAGTAAAAACTTGATGACAATTTTCTGGCATAATTGCTCCAAACACTTGATCACATGGTAAAATTAGTCTAAAACTTTCACTTAATTATTTCCAAAACGAAAGGTCCACATGTCATTGATGTTTTCATTGCCAATGGATTCATCATTCAGGAATGGAAGAAAGCGATTACTGTTGTAAAGAGCATTATGGAGGAAAGGCGCAATTCACCAGAAAAATATCGAGGAGATTTTCTTGACCAGGCAATCAATGACATGGCAACTGATAAGATATTAACTGATGATCAGATTGTCTACCTCGTAGTTGGGCTATGGTTTGCTACTTGTGTGTCAATTTCATCAATGGTGGCGTTAATCTTCAAGTTTTTTTCAGAATATCCAGCGGTCATAGAAGAACTAAGAGTATGCAAGCATAAGTTTATACACACACATAAGATTAATTTTGTGATGATGGTATGAAATAACTTTATGTAGTCAATTAATAAAAATTGAAAAAAAAAATAAGTCGTGATGGTTGCTTATAGAATTTGATGGGCACCTGGCATTATTGGCTAATAGTGTAAATTAAGTGCAAAATATCCATCATTATTTATCAATTTTTATAAACTTTATTTATTGACAGTGTAAAATTATTTTGCACCCATCACTCTGTATGTGTGGAAACTAAATCCATTGTAGTATATACAGAGTTGCTATCTTACTAAGGTTTATCTGTGCATACTAGACCGAACATGAGGAAATTCTCAGGAGCAGAGATAAATCAAGCTCTTCAATATCATGGAACGAATACAAATCCATGAAGTTTACCCAACAAGTAATTTAAAACTTCTAATTCATTTGTTTTGTTACTCCTTCTCAATTGAACTTAAGCACTAGCACCTTAATTAATCATGTTTAAGTGTATGTTACAATGTGAATTTTCAGGTAATCAACGAGGTTCTTAGATTCTCACTCTTGATTCCTGGATTATTAAGAATAGCATTGAAAGATATAGACGTAAAGGGTATATTCTCATTCCCTAATTTCTCTCTCTATATGTGTGTGTGTGTGTGTACTTTGTAAGTGATGATATTGCTTAATCTTTCTAAAATTTACAGAATACACTATTCCTGCTGGTTGGATCATTCTGGCTGTTACTCCCATTCTTCATATGAACTCAGAAATATACAAGGATCCACTTACCTTCAATCCATGGCGCTGGAAGGTGTCTATGAAATTTTCTCTTAATTTATTTTGAGTAAAACTTCAATTAGATCCTATAAAAAATAATGTAAGGTAAGTTGATATGTTTTTAGAAAGAAAAATAAAAAAAGAAGAAAAGTAGTCTAACGTTATCCTTAATTTAATATTTTTAAATGATTTATATGACAAAGTAATCCTTAACAATAAAATAATTCAAATCGATTCCGAATAAAAACACAAATAGGTCAAATAAGTCCATCAAAATAGAGAGAGAGAAATTGTCCTATAATTTCAATTACCTGGGATCACAAAATGTATTTGTTTTTCTTAAAAGACCAATTTTATCCAGCATTGTTTTTGTCAATGATCGACTTGACGGTGTTAAGATCCATGCTAGAGCATAGAAAATGGGAAAAAAAAAAAGAATTCCTTGGATGTATCGGTACAATAAGGTAAACGTATTTATAAGGCAAAAATAAGATTAAAATATATTGACAAATTTAATCTAACATTAACCTAAATCAATATAAATCTGTCTAAGATATATCTAAATCAATCTAAAATATATTATCTAAACTAACATATAATAAGATAATATTAATTCTTAACACATGTCATCCTTATTTATTTTTCATTTTTCATACCATCTTTATGTTGAATAGCTAACAAATTCCATACTTTTTGTAATGCATTCAATTAAGGACCTTGACTCCTATACTGTGTCCAAAAATTTCAAGCCTTTTGGTGGAGGGTCGAGACAATGTCCAGGAGCAGAGTTGACTAGAGCTTTCATGGCTACCTTTATTCATGTTCTGGTCACAAAATATAGGTAAAACATTTAACAATGATTGCTTCATTACGCCATGACGCATCCAATGTTCTTCATAATATATTTATAGCGAGAAAAATTCATGATGTAGTGAAATATTTATCCTGTTAGGTGGGAAAAAATCAAAGGAGGAAGAGTTGTTCGGAATCCCATTCTCGGATTTGGCGATGGAATTCATATCAAGGTTTGGGAGAAGCATAATTAGAATGGAAAGCTATTTGGCATTCAGAAGTGTGCATTAAATAAATAATGAGCTTTCAATATAATATTCAGTGCTCACAATGATATAACTATGGCTTAGAACTTTCCTCGTTACATCTTGCTATATCGGTTTGTAATGTTTGTGATAAAGATATTTAATATATATTCGCAAAATATATGTATTGTGTTCGTATAAAAAAGTGAAAGATATTTTAATATTTCTGTTTTAACATTTATCACTTTTATTTTTTCCCCTCACGTGTACATGACGAATTGGATTGAAACATGCACCTCCTCAGCATCCACGTTGGTTTTGATTAATGGAACCCCAACTAAGCCATTTAATCTTGAGAGGGGCCTAAGACAAGGTGACCTCCTTCACCGTTCCTCTTTGTTCTTGTGGCTGAAGTGTTGAACAGATTTATTGCAAAGGCAAATGAAAAGAAATATATTTATAGCTTGGTTGTAGGTAAGGACAAATTGGAATTAACTCACTTGTAGTTTGCAGATAATACAATTCTATTTTGTCCAAAGGATGATAGAGCTATAAGGAATTATAGGTGGCTTCTATAATGCTTTGAGGTGATGTTTGGATTAAATATTTATCTTGAAAAGTCTACTTTGATTGCCTTCAAGTGCGATGAGCACTGGACTAAGAGAAATATTGACGTATACCGCTAGGAGCAATTTTAAGAGAAAGGAGACATGGAAACTTGTCAATTATCGCATCAAAAAGAAATTAAGCCAATGAAAATCCAAAATGTTTTCAAAGGCAAGGAGGTTGGTGCTCATCAAGTCTGTGTTGAATAGTCTCCCCCTGTATATATTGAGTTTGTCCAAAATTTCAAAAAGGGTTGCAAAGAAAATAATTTCTCTTCAAAGTAGGTTCTTTTGGGGGAACTCCGAGAGTAGGAATGGTATTGCTCTAGTTAACTGGAGGCAAGTTCATAAACCAAATTTAAAGGAAGATGGTAGATTGGGGGTGGTGGATATCGTGTTGAAGAATTCTACCATACTTTCCAAATGGTGGTGGCGGTTTTCAAAAGAGGATTGCCCTTTGTGGAAGAGAATGGTTGTGTCATGCAATGAGATTCAAGTGAAAGAACCACCCAACAAGCAAGAAATAAAGATGGAGTGTGGGATGGTATCTGTACTAAAAATTTTGACGGCAATGATCATTTTAGATCATTGATTGCAGGTATGCGAAAGGATATAGGACAGGGTAAAAAGACAAATTTCTAGAGTGACATATAGGTGTTAAATATAAGATTGACAGATGTATTTCCTAGGCTCTTCTCCTTGTCAAATTAGAAAGAGTGCAATGTGATTTTCGGGATGGATTAAATTGGGGATGGAACTCTCAATGGAGAAGGAAATTATACCATAGGGAACTTGATTTAATGCAAGAACTCCGTAATTTCCTTAATACATCGAATGTCAAAAGACACTCACAAGGTACACTAGTCTGGAAATTCGTTAAAAAATGGTTATTTTCCACAAAATCGGTCATAAATTATGTTAGTGCAGCAAAGGAACCATTTGAAAGTGTGAATAGCTATAGCCTTTGCAAAGCTATGTTGAAAGGAGTGGTTCCCCCAAAAGTTTAGTTATTTTGTTGGTTTGTGGTGATGGACAGAGTCAACACAAGAGTGAGGCTGCATAAATTGGGTATTTCGGTACTGAACCAAACCTCTTTTTTGTAATAAGGCCATGGAAGAGGGATATCATTTATTTTTTGATTGTGAGTTCTCTTGCCCCTTATGGTGGGAGTGGTCATAGAAAAGGAACATACATTGGGTGGACCTTCCTAATCCTAAGGCTTTCTTTGAAGTATGGATGGATATACCTACCAAAAACAGGGACAAAAGAGGATGGGGGCAAAAATTCTTTGTAATTGTTTGGGTTGTGTGGACATGCACGAATAGTTATATCTTTGAACATAGGAAAGTGGAAAGGATGAAGCTCTTTGAATGGCTCGTTTTTGCTTGGGCAATGGAAAGAGATGACCCAATTAAGATATGCTTAAATATATATATTTTTTTGTTTATAGGCTGGTGTGTTTTTGACTCAATGCTATATGCACTGATGCTTTTCAAATTCAAATTATTCTCATGTGTTTTGTTAAAGAAAACTGTAGGTGATGCTATAGGAGGTTTGGTGGAAATGAATTCTATAGGAGGCACTATCATGAGCATAAACTCTGAGAGAAAGTGAAAAATCATTGTAAGGGAGTGATACACATCAAGTGAGATCATTAAAGGAAATGTTTGGTTGAGTTCAGTCAGTATTTATCCTTTCTCTATTTTGCAGGTGTATTCTCAAAAGTCTAAAAATTTCTGGTTGTAGATTATGAATGAGTGGGGTGATACACAATGAAGGAAAAGGCATTATCTTAATCAAGTGAGGAGTGATACACTTAGGGGGCTTATGTGAAACACTTTGAGTGGAGTAAAACACTGGAGTGCGATAGAAATAGGGAGGGGTTTTGTGACTCAAAATGGGGGTGAATGACATGAGTGATACAGTGGTAAGAAAGTATGCCTAATATGATGCATAAGGCAAATTATGTGTATGTATGTTAAACACGTGTGTGGGTGTGGTGTGTTCAAAGCGTAATCATAGGGTGTGTGTGTGTGTTCGATGTGGTCTGCTTGCTATATGTATGGTACTTCTCTGTAGAATTTATTTGGGGGTGTTACTGTGGTGACTGAATCACTGATGCAACACTTTGAAAGGATCACATTGTGTACAAGGAAATAGACAGCCATGGTTAAGCTCCATATATTACTCAAGTGTGGAATGAGACTTGGAAAGGGTGATTGCTTTGTAATATTGCCAAATTGTTCAAGAAGTTTCTGCTACCTTGACCAGAATTGGCTATAGCAATTATCACATTGGTGTTTCTAAAAACAAAATGTAAGGTATCATAACCTATTGGATATGGAGGTGATGAGGTGAATTTAGGAAGAAGGAAGAGAGCAAAAAGTTGTTAAGCTTGTATGCATTGAATTATAAATTGAACTAATGATTAGTACATAGAGGAGTGTCCTCTATATATCATGTGGTAATATTATCATATGTGATAATACTAATCATCTAACAGAATACCAAAATTCTAACTAATGCCAAATCAGTTACAACTCACTAACTCACTTAGCCATTTTTAGTTACAGACTTAGCTACTTGATTACCCCTAATATCCCCCCTCAAACTTGGGGGTGTGGTAGCCACAACCTTGAGTTTGCTGTGAAGTTTGAGGTAGGAATCAGAGGACACTGCTTTGGTAAGTGAGTCTGCGATCTGATCAAAGGTTGGAATTTGTTGTACATGAATATTGTGCTTCAGCAAGTTATCCCTCACAAAATGCAGATCTAATTCAAAGTGCTTAGACCTATTATGGAACACTGGATTAGCTAAGAGCATCACTGCACTTTGGTTATCACAAAAAATGATAGGAGGGAATTTGCACTGCAACTGTAATTCAGATAAGAGGGTCTGCAACCATAAAATCTCGGCTACAGCAAATGCCAAGCTTCTAAATTCTGCCTTTGTGCTACTTCTGGAGACTGCATGTTGCTTCTTGCTAGACCAAGAGATGAGATTAGGCCCTAGATAGATGCAAAAACCACTTGTAGATTTCCTGTCATCTATATCTGACCCCCAATCTAAATCACAAAATGCTAAAAGTCTGAGTTCTTTGACTGGGCTGAACTGCAAACCATGGTGCATAGTGCCTGCTAGATACCTTAATATTCTTTTTACAACTTTCCAGTGGCTATCTAATGGAGTGTGCATGAATTGGGAAACTTTATTAATTGCAAATGAGATGTCAGGTCTTGTGATAGTGGCATATTGTAGGCCACCTACCACAGATCTGTACAAAGAAGGGTTAGGGAATGCTAAGCCTATGTGAGCTAAGAGCTTCTGAGAGGACACCATAGGAGTAGGCATTGGCTTGGCTGTTTCCATGCCAGCCTTTTGTAGTAATTCCTTGATGTATTTTGTCTAAGTCAGGCTGATACTTCCTGAGGCTGTTGTTGTGCACTCTAGTCCCAAGAAGAAGTTCATTTCCCCAAGGTCTTTGAGAGAGAATACCTCATTGAGCTGCTGAATTAGGCTGGAAATTTCTTGGGGTTTGCTACCAATTACTAGTATGTCATCTACATACACTAGGATGTAAGTTATTGAAGTGGGAGTGCATTTGGTGAATAGAGATGGATCAGATTTTGTTGCAGTGAAACCAAACTGGTGCAAGGTGGTTTTGAGTTTGCAAAACCAAGCTCTAGGAGCTTGTTTAAGGCCATACAGTGACCTTTGTAGCTTGCAAACTAGGTTAGGATTAGTGATGAACCCCTCAGGTTGTTCCATGTATACATCCTCCTCAAGGTCACCATTGAGGAAGGCATTGTTGAAGTCAAATTGCCTGTCTTTCCAGCCCTTGGACAGGGCTATAGAGAGCATAACCCTGATAGTGGAGGGTCTAATCACAGAGCTAAACACTTGGTCATTATCCAAGCCCTCCTTTTGATGAAAACCTTTAGCCACTAATCGAGCTTTGTATTTTCACACTGATCCATCTGGCTTTCTTTTAACCTTGTAAACCCATTTGCACCCTATAGGTGTGGTATTAGGAGGAGGTGATACCAGCTTCCAGGTATGGTTTTCATGAGAGCAGCAAATTCTTCATTCATTGCTATTTTCCAGTGGTTTGAGCTAAGTGCTTGTGTGACTGTTTGAGGCTCACATTTCACTAAGTCAGGTGAATCTCCTTTAACCACTACTGCATACGATTTTGGTTTGAACACCCCTTGTTTGCTTCTGGTGAGCATTTTGTGCTTATTATCAACCATTACACACTGAATTCCAGGGACTGGATGCTTTGGTACTACAGCTGAGGTATAATTTTCAGTTTGCCTTGTGTTATTGTCAGTTTGAGCTTCATCAGTTGTGTTATCTGGAACAGTGGGGATTGCTGGCTTGACATCAGCATTAGAGGGCACTTGACCTGCATTACCTGAAAGAGAAACAAAACAAGAGGAACCAGCAAATGTAGTATTTGTGACAGGGTAATGACAGGGCACACAATTGGTAGTGAGTGGTGTAACAGTGGTTAGTTGAGGGATGGATTCTGTGATAGGTATAGGAAGGCTTAGGTTGGTTGATTGTGTTGAATTAGAGGTTGTTTTGGCAGTAGATGATAGAAACAACTTAGAATATGCAAAATCAGTTTCATCAAATAGCACATTTCTTGAATCTATTGTTTTTCCTGATGTAGTAGACACTTGTATCCTTTTTATCAGGTGCATAACCTATGAAAATGCATTTTTGGGACTTTTAATTTAGTTTCTGGTTGTTGTAAGGAGTTAGTAAAGGGTAGCACGCACAACCATATACTTTGAAAAGTTGGTAATCAGGTTTGTGGTTATGTAACATTTCATAGGGTGATTTGAGGTTAAGAACTGGTGTGGGAAGTCTATTGATAAGGTATGTGGCTGAAACAAAGGCTTCATCCCAAAAGGATAAGGGTAAGGAAGCTTGGGCTAAGAGGGTGAGTCTAGTCTCTGTGATGTGTCTATGATTTCTCTCTACATTACCATTTTGTTGGTGAGTGTAGGGGCAGGTAAGTCTATGGGCTATTCCATGGTTCAAGAGGTAGGATTTAAAGGTGTTAGAAAGGTATTCCTTGCCATTGTCACTTTGTAAGGCTTTGAGTTTGTGACCAATTTTGTTTTCCATAAGGGCTTTGTATTGAAGAAATGAGCTGAATGTAACGCCCTGATTTTTCTGTTAGAGTGAAAATGACCAAAATGCCCCTGAGGTCATTTTCAGCCCGGAATTCGAGGAAAGCCAGTGCGGCAATACTCGAAGGGCAAACTCAATGTTGGAGGGGGAGTAGAAAACTTATGTACCTTCCCGGGATCGAAAATCTCGCTTTTGAAGCCGGGTCAAAATGACCAAAACGCCCTGGTGTTTTACCCGCTTGCAAGTGCTTCTGATGAACCCGAAACTTCTCCGTATAGTTTTAAAAGGCGTTTTTATGTATTCTATGACCTCAGTTTTAATTTTAGAAGTCCTGGCAAATTAGTGCAAAATTACGGTGTTTTGCCCTAGTTTTCGTATTTTTACGCTTAATTGCGTGATTAAGCAAACCTAAGCAATATTAGGCTCTAATCGAAGGTTAATTAATTTCCTTAATTAATCTTGAGTCAAAATAATTTATTAAAGTTGATTAGAACCAAAAAGTACTTAATTACAACCTAAAATCATATTTTAATTTTATGACACCTAGTCATAGAATCTTGAATAGTGTTTTCTCTTTCCAATTCCTTAAATCATGGAATTGTGTTCACATTGTTTATTCATAAATGAGTTTTAAATTCTTTAATGATGTATGAGCACTCCTAAACTTGTCATAAACTCTCTAAATCACATTCTTAGTTACCTAAACTTAAGCTTAATCATTCCTAACCTTGTACCTAAGCTAATACACATCTAAACCTACCATTAACACACAATTAAATTATCAAACTCACCTCCTCCCTTGCTGAACCAGACCAGGCCGTGAACCTTCTCCCCCATTATGCATCACATGTTCAATTTTTCAACACTCCAAGGCCATACCTCAAGTCACATACACTATACCTTGTCATAACTTTCATTTTCGGCCATGAGGCCTTAATTTGAGCATGATAGCTTGATGATGAGAGTTTCTAGATGATGACATTGTGTTCATCTCAAAGAAACCTCTAAAGCTTGAGTTTTCCTTTTCTTACAACTTCATCTATATGTTATCTAGCTCACATGGTTTTTCAACTTAAGAAAATTAATCTAAGGATTTCTAAAAGCCCAAGCCTACCCTTGTCAACCTTAAAGTTGGCCGGCACGTTCTAGAGATTTGTCTCTAGATAGGGGTTTTGGGTACTTAATAAAGAACTTGATGTAGCTTCACTTTCTTTCTCTTTATATGATTTTCGATTCTTGTGTTGTGATCTTTGAGATGTTGTATGGGGTTATTATCTTGTTAAAGTCTTAAATGAGCTCTAGTTAAACATAAAAATGAAACTTGCATCATGTTTACTTTAAGCTTTGCATATCATGTTTATTTCCTTGCTATCACTAAATCCCAAGATAATGAATGAACTTGCATTATCATGTTTATGTTTCAAGCTTTGCATTATCATATTTATATTTCAAGTCCTCACCTAAATATCAAAGATAATAATATATTGCACCACATATTTATTTTATGCTCTCACTTTACTTTCTAGCAATAACTAAAATAAGTGCATGAGCATGTTTATTTTTATGTCATCACTTTAATGATTCTAGAGCTCAAAGACTTGCCCAATGATATCTCAAACAAAGGTCTAAAACATTTATCTCCTATGGTTCATATTTGCCCTATGAGGCCTTAATGTTTTCAAGTATTGAAAACTATGTTTTATAATTTTTCTAAACTTATATGAGTATAAGGAATGTGTAGAACTAAGTGTTATGAATTTAGGACCCCTTGAGAGGAAAATAATATAGCTACTGCCCTATTAAGTATTTTCATGAGTTTAGATGATAAAAGTGTACATGAAAGAGTTTTGAAGGTTTTAATAAGGTTCCAAGAGAAACTAGTATTTTATGTGCTTTAGAAACTATGATTCAATGCCTTTAAATGGAGTTTCTGTTTCAGTTCTGCCTTGCTATGTTTGGCCACTGTATGAGCTGTGTTAATGATGTTAATATGCTTATGTTTGGATAATAATTATGTTAAGACTCATATGTGAAAGATAGGATAAGTTAGGAACTAGAAAAGAATTAATTTGAGAGTTCTAGATCCCTTAAAGATTTATTTTTCTGGATTCTGTCCAGCAAGGTTTAGATTCAATAATCATGGTTTTAAATTAGTTTATATGTGTAGGAATGACTCATAATTGGTTTAGGACTTAATCTTGTAACCTTAGGAGCAAACCTAACTTAGAAAGGGTCATTATTGTGACTTCTAGGTACCCGTAGTTAGTATTTTGATTTCTGCACTCTTGAGGTTTAGAGATGTTCTTGACCATAGGGTGAGGTGAGAAATACTTAGTTATAACCTTATAGGTTCCCAAGAGACTAGGTGTTGATGAGCAATAACTTAGAATGTGAGATAAAGATCTAAACCATAATTTCTAGAACTCCGTAATCACATAAACATAAAGCTGTCCAAATTCTGCTTTAGCTATTTGGATTAGTTCTTGAGCATAAAATTTGTATAACTCATTAATTGTCAAACTATAGGTGTATAAAGAAGTTAAGGATAATGTTAGAACAAGTAATTTGCAAGTTTAAGACTCATAAGAATCAAGTTTAAAACACTATGAGTTATAACATATCATGTCTATGAGCTTATGGGGATGATTGTTAGATATGACTATGTGATGATGTTTGTGTGAAAGTTTTATGTGACGAATGTTATGAGAAAGTTTCATGTGATGATATATATGTTATGGAAAAGCCATATAAGAATGCATGATAAAAACGAATATGATAAATGATGAGGTAATTGTGATTTAATACTTATGAGAATATAAATGTGACACAACATCTGAGACGCGCTTCTCTCAAGGGTGACACCTGCTCCGAGCACTCCCTGTGAGGAGACAAATCCGTGAGGGTATGTGTAGATGCAGCTCACAAAGCGGACAAATTGCGAGGCCCACGTGGCTAGCAAAGCGTTTCAAAGAGGAAATGTTCCTAGAAAGGAGATCCTTAATTTGCCCCCTAGCCCGTACTTTAAGTCGGGATTATGTTACGCTTATCATAGGATAAGTAAGAACTAGTGATCACTAGTTAAGGTATGAGCTCATAACCTAGAGAAGTTTTAGGGTGGCCCCATGAGATGAAAGTTAAAGTTAACAATGTCACATAAACTATACTTATGCCAATGTTATAATGTTTCCTAGTTATTCTATTGTTTGGTTTACCTTATGATGCATTCATATCATTAGTATATTTCGCTAAGTTATAAAGACGCATTATAAAATATGACGGACCTTGGATAAAATAATTCTTTGGGAAACCAACTTAAAAGGAATTTATATGCATGCACACCTTTAGAAATAAACCCAAGGTTCTCGAGGATGTGACGATGTCACCTAGGTAGGGATAACCCTACCGAGAATTCTTTTTAGAAAGATTCTCATTCCTCTCTTTTCTTCCGTCATATCTTCAGATGGCGACATTCGTGATTCCTTCATCGACACCCTGGTATGGGAGCCTGCACCATGACCCTAAGACTCAGTCATACCATTTTGAGGGTCGCCAGACCGGTCAGAGTATTCATGTTCATGGACGACTTCGCACACCCCCGTCCCGAGTTACCGCTTCACCCCGATCGCTTCCTACCGAGCCATAACGGGATTTTTGAGCAGCGAGACCGCGCTGATGAGCAGATCCTCCGCATGGAGCCCGAGACATCAGCAGACGCGAGTACCGAGTATGTGCCGCCCGCATTTCAAGACGGACCCATCCGAGGACCCGCCATCCCATATGTACGCTTGGAGCTCGCCCCGCCTCAACCGAGCAAGGGCCGGGAGTGAGGAGATCGTGGTCCAAATGAGGTTAGCTCGACGGCCATCTATGCGCGGCCTCGCCATGTGGACATGCCCTCGATGATGCTTCGACCACTCCCCGCCGAGATTCGCAAGGATCGACTGACCTACAAGATTCTACACTGCAGGAGTAGTCATAGGAGGGGTAGTAGTTAGTGCACACACACGCCACATAGTAGAGGACAAACCTTCTTTTGTATATGAGGTTGTCTCCTTTAGGTGCACATGGGTATGGGTGTAGTTTCTCTTGTATTTGCTTTTTATGATTTCCTTGTATTGCATTTCAGTTGTATTTTGCTTCATGATGTATCAAATAGTCCTGCCGCTTTGGGTAGGCACGTTATATATACATATCTATGATTCAGTTGATGTTCCCATGACATGATGTGTTTCTTATGCTTTACTTATATGTTTCTCTATGCTTCTCTTATGGATTCGTGCGTGGCTCTCACTTTGATTTTAAATTCCAAAAAGAAAAATTTTACCCATATTTCCGCTAAGTATTTTCTAAGTAAAAGATGAGACCAAGAGGTAATATTCTAAAGATTAACCTAAGTACATACTAGTAGTCTTGGGTTAAGATTTAGGGTGTTACACTGAAGGCTTAGGACTTGGTTTCAAGGAGGTATATACAAGTAAACTTGGTGAATGCATCAGTAAAACAAATACACTTGGTGAATGCATTAGTAAAACAAATATAGTATTTACTGCCTGACCTTCCAGTGACAGGTGCAGGCCCCCAAATGTCTGAATATATCAGACTGAGGGGTGCATCGTATATGGTTGATGATGTGGGGAATGGTAATTGATGATGCTTACCCATACAACAGGCAGTACACAAAGAGGAGAATGAATCAGAAGTGCTTTTATTTCCTGAGTTTGAAATATTACAGGATTGTAACACATGAGATACAATTTTATTTGCTAGGTGTCCTAATTTTCTATGCCACAAGGTAAACAAAGAATCATCCATTGCACTAGCTCTAAGACAGGAAATATTGCTAGGTAATTTGTGTAATTCATCAAGATGATATAGCCTTTCTTTAAGTGTTCCTTGTAGTAGTGTCTATCTTGACACCTGAGATTTAACAAAGCACCAATCAGGCCAGAACTCAAAAAAGACTTTGTTATCTCTAGCAAATTTGGAAACACTAATCAAGTTTTTAGTCACAGAAGGTACATACAAGAGATCTTTTAATACAAAGGAACTAATGGGTGATTGTAGTGTGGATTTGCCAATGTGTGCTATAGTCATACCTTTGCCATTTCCTACATACACTTGTTTAGTTCCTGCATATTTTGTGCCTCCATTCAGGTTCTTTGGATCGAAGGTGATGTGGTGTAAAGCTCCTGTGTCAGCATACTAATCATCATCAGCTACTGTAGCAGCAGAAGCAAGAAGTGCTTGAGGAATTGTTGGAGCGTTGGGATTGTGAAAGGCATTGGGGGGGGTGGGGGAGGCCCATTTGGAGCTCTGTTGGGGTGTGGGAAATCCTGGCTGAATCTATGAAAGCATTGCCATACTGTGTGGCCAACCTTCCCACAGAGCTGGCACACCGCTCTTCCTCCATTGTTCCAATTCCAAGAGCCTCTTCCACGAGAGCCTCTACTGTGACCACCTTGTCCTTTGCCATAGCCACTACTTTCTTGATCCCTTTAAGCTAGGTGCATTTGAACAGAACCAAGTTCTGTCTTGTGAAATCGTTCCATAAGATCTTCTTGAGACAAAAGTAGGGATTCGAGCTCACTTATACTCATTACATCAGCTTTTGACATTGCCATTGTAATGAATGCACTGTAGTCTTCATTCAATCCTTCAAGCACAGCCTTAATATATTCTTCTCTTGTCACTGGTGCACCCAAAGCAATGAGTGAATCTGAAATCTTCTTGATCTTGCTCAAGTATTCATTTGTAGAGGAGTTTTGTTTCTTGATCCCTTTGAGCTGAGTTTTCATTTGTTTGACTTTAGATTTTGCTCGAGAGGCAAAGTAATCTTCAAGTTGCACCCAAATTTCATGATAAATTCACAATCAACAAGTCGATTTGCGAACCCAATGTCCATTGAAGCAAAGAGCCATGTAACAAGGTGTTGATCCTGCTGCTCCGAGGCCTGATATTCTTGGGTTTCATTCTAATCACGCTCATCTTCTATGGTTGCAAAATGCTTTGGAACCTTTCCTTTGCATAGATGATCTTGAAGCATGTTGGCTTTGATGCAAGCAAGCGCTTGTCTTCTCCATGGCATAAAGTTTTCCTCGTTAAGCTTGAACGAGATTGGGTTAGAGAAGGTTTTCATGGTGAAATTCGTTTGAGCTGAGAGTGCGGAAATGGGTGTGGATTCTGAGTTGTCCATGGATCACAATAGCTCTGATACCATGTAAGGTATCAGAACCTATTGGATATGGAGGTGATGAGGTTAATTCAGGAAGAAGGAGGAGAGCAGAAAGCTGTTAAGCTTATATGCATTGAATTGTGATTTGAACTAATGATTAGTAAAGAGGGGAGTGTCCTCTATATATCGTGTGCTAATATTATCACATGTGATAATACTAATCATCTAACAGAATACTAGAATTCTAACTAATGCTAAATCAGTTACAACTCACTAACTCACTTAGCCATTATTAGTTATAGACTTAGCTACTTGATTACCCCTAAGACAAAATGCAAATGGTTATGGTAAAGTTTGCTTTATTTTAGACATTCAGCCTTTTGAGGTTATGGTAGAGTTTGCTTTGTTTTAGACATTCAGCCTTTTGAGGTTAAGAATAGCTAGAAAAGTTTATAACTGGAGTCACTCATGGATAGAATTCTATATTAAGAAGTGGTTTATATGTTTTTGGTAAATAAGAATAGGTTTATATGGAGTAAGGGTAGCAAATTATGTGAAGTAAGGGTAGTTATTGTAGTGTTATTGATTCTTAGGATGTGGAGGTCTATTGGTTTTCCTTATATTGATGTGTTGATATGTACATGGTTGGAACTCTTGACACTCTTTGGCCTTTCCTTATGGGCTGAAGTTTGTTTCATTAATTATCAAAAAAAAAAAAAAATGCATTGATGTGGTTGCATTATTTGTTTTCCTATGTTATTAACTTATTATCATTATTTGTAAAGGCAGTATTGGTTAGCAGAGCTTCTTTGTTGAGATCTTATATCCTCTTCTCGATGGAAGAATTTCTTCCTTCATACATCTTAGCAATTATCGCTCATTCCATTATTTATTATACTTCCTCTTTCTTCCTCTCAAGCATTATATGGTTAGTATTCATTCAAAGAAAGATAAAGTATTTTCTCCAGAACTATACAAGTATTTTCCCTTCTTAATTAGCGGCAATGGATGGCCAACAAGCCATCGCCTCCAATTGTTTTTAGAGTATATTTGGTTGAAGAGTAAAAATTGGAATAAATTTTTTATAATTGAATTTCATGTGTAAAATTATATATAAAACTTGTTCATGAAAAATTTTCTCTCTTTCTTATCCTTCAATCAAATATAGCTTAAGAGTAAACTACAATCTCCTTCATTGAGGGATAATAATATTACACTCTCATCTTCTCTATTTATAAAACATACACTTTCGTTCTCTATTAAAATTTTCTTTATTTTGAATTATCAAAAAATAAAAAATGAATTAAAAAAATTGAATTGATCACAAAGCCCAAACATATAGAAAAGATCAAAAATTAAAAAGGGCATCAATCCAAATGCCCAATTTCGAAGCTTCAGCCCATAAGAAAAAAAAGGTTCAGTCCAAATGCTCTAATCTAAGGAAGACCACCGCCCCCTGTTCTGCAAATGACATCATAACTTTCAACAATAAAATAACACAACTTGGTGGAAGCTTGACTGAAAATCTGAAAATTGCAACTTTTGACCCAACTAATAATAATAATAAATGAAAATTACAACTTGTAGGATTTTGGGCGGTGGGCATGTCTATAAATGGAGAGGATGGCTTCTACGTTGCTCTTTGCTCCATGGTAGAGATATCAAAATGAGCTTAGTACGCGAGGTTAATCCATTAAAATCACCATTTTTAATATGTTAGGTTGAAGTTTTGAGCTCGTTAAAAGATTCCAGCCCATCAAAAAATTCCAGCCGGCATAACCCACTTCACTTAACCCGCGAGTTTCAATAGGTTGGGGTAGACTTGACCTGTGAGCCAAGTCTTTTTTTAAAAAGTCATAATTTATTAGTAAAAAAATTAAAAAACATATGACCCAAAAAAGAAAAAAGTAAGAAATGTGTACACTCACTAACACAATAACACTGTATAGTTAACAATGTGAACTTAAAGTTTAAACTTAAATATAAAATGGTGCCATAACTCACAAATAACACTATTAACAATAATATTTTTTAGTCAAAGCTGGTGTATATATAGTTGTTATGGACCTTGAAAAGTTAGATATACATAAATAAAAAAATATTTTTCCAAAAAAATTTATCAAAACATTAAAAAGCATTTTTCTTATAATTTTTTTATTTTTTAACGGGTTGGCCTACAAATCTGCCAACTTGCCTTAAAATGAGCTAGTTGATTGTTTTAACCTACTTTATTCTGGCCTACTTCACCCTGCTTTTTATGGACTTTTGACGGAGCTAAATGGGAATTTTGGAGCTTTTGGTGCTTTATTTTTTAAATGACAAAATGATCGCTATGTATTTAAACCCCAAATAAAAAATATTGCTAATTAGGGGTTTTCACCTCAGAAAATCACCACCGCCACCACCCTTGACTTCCATTCCCACCGCCCTGAACCTCGAAACCATCACCTCCTTCCCCGACTGTGGCGCCAACTTCAGTGGGTACACCCCATGGGGCCAACATGCAACAAGATGATATGCATGTCACTATCAACCACCTCTAATAGTGGCGTCCCTTGCCATCACCACCGCGATAGCCACCCATCCACCATCGCTTCCACCATAACCATTGCCTCTTAGCCCATGTTGTGTCTACTCAAGAAATAGGTCATTCCTCCTAAGTTAAATTGAGCAAATTTTATGTTTCTCCCAAATTCCCAATTGTAAGAATTGATGTACTTTATTCACCATTTTCTATTCCTTCTCTCCTTGCTTAACATAGAAACATGGAGCTGAACTTCAAAGGGAAATAAAAGGTTGACAAAGAGGATAATACCACCCTAACTTTTACCCTTTTGCAAATCACCACCAAGAACATAAAAACCTTCCCAATTAGTGTCTAAACCTTGACTAATACTTCAATAGACTGTTTTGTTTTATAACACATTAAAAATATCAACCATTTATTTTACATTAAAAACCCCGTCATCACAAGCCATCGCACCGCCGTCCTTTGTTTTTGTAGCCTGAGCTGCAGGCATCATTCACCACCGCAACAGTTGCGGTCTTCCCTGCTTCACCACGAACCACCAATGAGACCACTACACCTCAACCTCTGTTAGCCACCGTGAACCATTGCTAGAGGTCTTGATGGTCGTCACGCTCCGCCATGGTGTTGCAGATCTATGAGCCATCCTTCTCGTAGTGCCTCTGTCGTGCTTGTTATCTCTCTGTCTCTTTGTCTCTCTCTCTCTCTCTCTCAACGGCCGGTCAATGCCGATCAACGACTAGTCAACAAAAGGTCAACACAAGTCAACGGTCTTCAATGGTGGTCAACGTCAGTCAATGGAAAAGTCAACGTATGTCCCTGTCTTTACAACCAAACATAATACAAAAACAATATTTATTATGTCTCCATCTTTACTGTCCCTATATTTCTGTCTTTATCCCCTTATCCCCCTTGCCAAGTGCTACTTCAACCTTGGTCCAATTCTTTTGGTTTCTTTCTTTTATTTTAGGTCATGTTTGTTACGTTTCTTTACCTGATAATGGTATAGGCTTGTTCAATGAAGCAAGGGTTGTGACCATTTGGCCTATGCCCATAGTATGTGTTTTTTTCATATTACATATTGAATGATGACCAAAAACTATATATTGAATATTAGTGGGTTTATTGGGCTGATCTCTCTGTTTTTAATTTTAATTCATTCTTTTATATCTTTGTAAATTTAGCTTACTTTTTTTTTCTTTTGATTTTATTTTTTCTTCACTTCTTTTATAATTTACATTGTACAAAATAAAAACAAAAGAAAACCTATCATTCTTAATAGCTTAAGTTCATATGTTCATGTCTGTTTAATTGTTATTTGTAAAATGAATTTTATTTATAAAATTGGCTGGTGGCAGAAAGATTAGGAGAGAATTGGAGTACCAATTAAATTATACTTTTCTTGAAATTCTTGAGGCATTACAATACATTTTGTTAGGAGCACTAATGAGGTTTAACATCAACCACTAATAAGAATAAAATCCATATATAATAACAATGGATAATTTTTCATAATTTGAATCTTTTAAATAATAACATAAAATAGTACTTTTCTTTCTTTTTTATATTATCCTTTGATTCATAATTTTATAGAGTAATTTAAAATCATCCAATGATGGAAAAATTAGAAGAGGACCATACCAATCATGTAAACTCTTCTTGATATTCTCCAAGCCCTTTATGAGATTTTGCTAAGAGAATCGACAAGATCTTACCTCAACAAATAATAAAAATAAAATTTGAATATAAAATATATAAATAATAACAATCAATAATTTCATATAATTTTAATTTTACAATAAAAAAATTTAAATACTCAGTAAAAGTTTATTAATTTTTCTTTTGGCCTTGAATCTATAACTTTATAAAATAATTCAAAATTGGCCGCCAGTAGGAAAATTAGGAGAGATTGGAATACCAATTAACTAAGCTCTTTCTAAGACTCTTGAGGCATCATATCAAATCTTATCTAGAGTGCCGAAAAGATTTGACATCAATTATAAAATATTTTTTTTCATTGAGAACAAATTCACATGGCTGTAACATCATAATCATGGTGAGTTATCTTTTATTTTCTCTTATTCTCATTAATAAATAAATAAAATATTGCCCTTTATCAGAACTGATTTTCTTTTTATTCCCTTCATTAAAAATATTTTCCTCAAATTAAAAAAAAGCTTTCTTTAAAGTCATCTTGAAGAACCAAAGTTTCAATTAACCATTTTTATGTAGTATGTTATATATAAGCTCGAATTTTTTCAATAATAATGGTTATTTAACCACCCATTCATTGTCTTAATCACTTATGATTATTGATAATATGTTGACAAAATGGGACATTTAAAATAAAAACACAAAAAAATATTTCAAATAATAAAATTACCAATGTAATCAATTATGAAAATAACATTAGATGAACGGGCAACCGTGTTCTTGGAATAGACGTTGTAGGGTGATAATGCCTTCCTTACTCCTAATCTGAACTTTGGTATGGCAGACCATTTCCTCTCTTTCTTCGTATCCAATCTAACATTTCATTTTTAATGGAAAAATTGATTGGTGCAACTCTGATTCATCTTTTATCTCATCATTCATCCTATTTTCTTATTTCGCCTCCTACATTGGTGGCATGCACAAACAAGGATGTTGCGACAACTTGATGGCTTCATTGTGGACAATTTGAGGGTTAAACCCATATTAATCTTTTGTTATCTCTTATTTGGTTTGATTTGTCCTATATTTTTGTTCACTCCATGATACTTTGTACATACTTGCTTAATGCGTTTTACATTTTGTACATTATACATATATTTATCTATTTATTATTTCTTATACTCTTTTCACTTCATTATCACTAACATGCTCTACACCTCAGCTCAATACCTTGTAGGCTAGACAGAGTGGCAAGTAGTGCTGCTTTGAGAAACCTCTAGTTTATACATAAAAATGTGAGAATCCCTTGCTTGAATTGAACTCTCTTCAATTAAAGTTTTAAATGTGAAAAGATTGAGATCCTTTGCTAGCCAAAGTGTTGGCAGCAGTAGAGGCAATTTGAGAACCTTTTGTCAAATAGTGAGCATGACCCTAAAGTTGCCAAGGTAAACCCATCCTTTAGAGTATGTTTGTGAATTTGGATTTTGAAGAGGAAGAGAGGGAAAGACTTGAAGGTGGGGAGCTTCATGAATAATATTACCATTCTTGTCTTCTCCTATGATTATTTTATGAATGTCATTTCTTCTTTAGTGCATTTACATGCTACTCTTCTTTGTCTTGCATGTACATTCATAGTCAAATCTTGTAGTAGTATTGATAAGATTCAATTATGATAACTATCCATCATGATTTGGAAATTTGAATTTTTATTAGTTCATGATGTAAATATTTTTATACTATCAGTATATAAATATTAAAATATAGTAATAATATATCTTAATAAATTGTATAATAGAATATATATTTAATCTCTTTAACATAAAGCACTATATAATAAAAAATTTAAAAAGATATAGCACAATAATTTATTGTTATTAACTACTCCATCCTTCGCACAAGGTTCATCACAAATACTTATAATATTTAATGGTTATATAAAAATTAAAAGGGTTTCTTTGAAAAAATATATTAAATAACTATTGATTAAACAAAAATAGTAATAAGTTTAAATAAAATCATAATTGATAATGAAACTTAATGTCAAATTATTATTTTAATTAAAAAAATGATGTTTTAGAGAAATCAAACATAACTTATTAAAAATGAGAGTAACAATAAATATTAAGGAATGATAAAAATAAAAATTTTTATATAAAAAAATATATGTTTTTATATTTTCCAAGTGTATGACTCAAAAAAATTTTACGCCTTAATCTTTGTAATATTCTTAATCAGAACAGTTAGCAAAACCCAACATACATTTATCACCTGCAGAATAGTTGGATGCGGTATTTATGAATCAGCGAACAATTTTGGAGTACATAATTAGTGTATGAGAGCTGTTATTTGAATGCACCAAGTCGACGCAATACCCGACACATACGTCAAACTTACTGCAATGCAAAAAAATAGAAGTATAATCTATCTCCTCTAAGGTTGCACAGTAAAAAAAAATGAACTTTCAGCTTTCTCTCTCTTGGTCAAAGCATCTCTCCCACAGCCTTGCCATTGAAACCCATCACTTTCTTCCTCCGTCCTCAACAATGCTCATCTGCCATTTTCTCCACTCTCCATCATCAATCAGCAGCTTTACCTGACAACGGCCAGCAACAACCACCATGAGCAGTTCCATGACATCCACCGCATTTTTGTGATGATCTTCATGGCCTCTGCTATGATCCCATGAGCACCACCACTGCACGCCCCAATGCAACTTGAAGGTCCGTGGCGAGGACTACTACTTTGTCACCAAAGAGGCTTTCTTCATGTTGCTGAAGAAGCTTGAGCTCCTTGAGTACACACACATCTACGGCTTGGCTATGATTGCTAGTCATTCTCTCTATTTGGGAATCTTTTTTTCATTTTCTCTCAAAATCCCTAATATTCAGTTTGTCCTTTTCTATAGAGTTTTGCTTTATTTACGCTCATCACTTTCTTCAATTAATTGAACTAAGAGGTAAACATTCAAATCTAAAGACTTAGATCAGATCTATTTGTGATTTTTTTTCAATTTCTTTAATCTTATTCCATACCTTTGAAAATGGTGAACCTAATTTATGTCACTTATTCGTCTTTGATGCTTTCCATTTTTTGGTCTAAATCTTGATTGAGTCATTGTTGTGTGTGCATGAGATTTTTAGTTTGAAGCATGGAATTAAATGAATGAATTGCCTGTAATTTCAAGTATTTTTTCTCCTTAATCATTTAAGAGAAAAAAGATTATTCAATCATAGAAATGCATAGATCCTCTGTTTAGTTGGCAACCAAGCCTTGACTTTTTGCACATGAAGATTAGAATGTTGTAGTATGTAGAACTCGTTTCACTAGTTAGTGATGTAGTTGCCAACAAGCTTAAGAGGAATATACCTTATTAATCCAAAATCTCGTTTGGTTCTCTAAAAATAGGTTTTAGTTATTGTTAATACCTATTTGTAATGTCATTTGGTACATTCCAATTGCAAGTTGAATATGTAATAATTAACAAGATATGCTTATGTAATGGTAAATATATTATTGCCCTTTTGCATAAACTAATGGTAACTACTAACCATGGTTTTGATTACCGATTGGAGTTGAGTTTAGCAGGAAAAAAAGAAAAGAAAAACAAGTTAACTAGGAAAAAAGGGAGAGTAACTGTAATTGAGTTGAAGAGAAAAGAGCAAGGAGGTTTAGTTAGAAAAGCTAGAGGAATAGCAGTTACATAAGAAAGAAATATTTATATATAAAGATACCATTTTGTCCCCAATCCTAATATATAGTATGCATATCTTTCTATATTTCATTGTATACATGATCTTTTGTATTCACATGTTTATGTTAATACTTATTCTACCATTGCTATGGATAAGGGCAGGATAATTTGTATTATCAATGATCAAACATTAAGCCTAGAACACAAGCCATGTAATGGAACACATAATGCAAAAGTCAGAGAGATATCATAGGTTTGCCATCACATTCTTATATTTACTCACTATAAAGTGGTTTTGCTAACTTTATTTATAAGATATATCCTCTTATTTATTGTACCTGTATATAAATTTCATTATGAATGTGAGTAAAGATGAGATGGTGAACATTCATTCATACAAATATTTTTCAAAATCAAATAGATAAAAATCATGCAACTTATAAACCTACAAGGCTACAACACAATCTGGTCCAATTTAAGTGGATATGTAGTTCTTCGGATGTTTGTCATGCATTGTGATTACTTGCTTCTTTAAAATAAATTCTTTTCCTATATCTAAAGTGAGTGATGAAGAGAATGAATCTAGTGGGGAGATAGAGTATCAACTTGGAAATCTTAATGGTATATTTCTTAGACATCTACTTAGCCTTTTAAAACTAACTTTGAAGTAATTGCCAGTATCTATTGCAACTTACACTCTATAGATTTAATTATATTGGTAATTACCTAACTCTTTTTAATTACCTTACTCTCAATTGTACTATTAAGTGCAGGCACTCAAGTGTATGAGCTTTGTTTACAAAATATGAATGTATGTGTAATTCAAGTGAAATCTAAGGAAATTTTTCTGATCTTTCTTATTGGTTTTCCAGCTTAATTATTTAGCATCCACACTTTGAAAGACTTGGACAACAAATTGGGAGAATGGAAACTTTATTGAGCAAGTTTGTAATTATCTTGGATTTTGTTCAAAGTGAT
The DNA here is from genome assembly GCA_031216105.1 of Dalbergia cultrata. Lineage (NCBI taxonomy): Eukaryota > Viridiplantae > Streptophyta > Magnoliopsida > Fabales > Fabaceae > Dalbergia > Dalbergia cultrata. The sequence continues at coordinate 12,009,219 of CM062347.1, forward strand.
GTGCTTCAAGTAAACAAAGGAAACTAACTTCGAGAGTAGATATCTTATTGCAAGTTTTTCAATCGTGCAGTTCTATAAGTGAAGACCTTCAATTAGATGGCTCAATTGAGAAACCATGAAGAATATGCAAAGTTCAACAAGTGGGAAATTTCAAAGCTGTAGTTGGAATGATGTTGTTGTTTAGATCTAATGAATTATTTTTCCTTTACATACTAGATTATGATTAATACTATTATCTTCAAAATTTTCATAGCTTTAACTTTGTATGATATATCCTTTGATTTAGTAGAAGGCATTTGATCCAATATGTATAAAGTGAGGTGCTGAGAGCAACTTATTAGTTCTTAAAGAATAATTGGATTGTATGCATATGCTTATGTGTTATATATGTGCCCACTAAGTTGATGGAAAATATTGAATAAAAAACAAAATTCATATATCCTCGAATATAAACAAAAATTGATGAAATACTAACATTTTTGAATGAACACTAACAAATTGATAAGGAATCACTAACATATTTGTAGCACTTACCAACTTGTATTAAAAAAAAAATCTCAAATCTCTTTGGTGTTGGAGCACATATTAGATATTTTTATTGAATATTAATTCATCAATGTATAAAGTCCATGAGTCTTCTAGAATAGTCCTCTAACTTAATTTCTCAAAAAAGATTCATATCTACTAGACTAAAAACAAAAACTGATAACATACTATCGTTTTTTAATGATCACCAACAAAATGGTAATGAATCATCAACATATTTGCAACACTTACCAACTTGTATCAGAAAAATCTCAAATCTCTTTGGTCTTGGAGCACAAATTAGAAGTTGATTGAATATTAGCTCATCAATGTATTGAGTCCATAAGTCCTCTAGACTAGTCCTCTAACTCAATTTCTCAAAAAAAAAGATTCAACCCATGAAGAAATCAGAGTTTAAATTTTTAAGTTTTGATTCAAAATACATTTATGTTTAGAATACTATTTCATTCTATGATAAAATTTATTGATACAGGGTCAGCATGTAGAGTGTGCCCCTTTGGCAAAGAGATTTCAAATATTTTATGGGTTCTAAACTTGTTGGTTAGTTCAACAATGTTCAGATTTGCTGACAAATAGTTTGGTGATAAATTTTAAGAATTTGGTAATACTTAAAAAGGGTTGAATCTTCTTAGGAAATTGAGATTGAGGACTATGCTCGAAGACTTAGAGGCCTATTATATTGATGAATTGGTGGTCACAACAACATCCAAGATGTACAAAATGAAAAAAATTGATCAAAATTTTTCTAGTTCATGTTGGTAAATGGTGGAGAAATGTTGGTGATTCATGTTGAAGTTATTGGTAAATACTCCAAAATGCTGGTATATTTTCAGTTCTAGTAATACTTAAAAGAGGTTGAATCTTCTTGGGAAATTGAGATTGAGGACTATGCTAGAAGACTTAAAGGCACATTATATTGATGAATTCATGGTCACACCAATATCTAAGTTGTGGAAAATGAAAAAAAAAATTGATCAAAATTTTTTTGGTCCATCTTGGTAAGTGGTGGAGAAATGTTGGTGATTCATGTTAATATTGTTGGTGAGTACTTGATGTTGGTATATTTTCAGTTCTAGTAATACTTAAAAGGAGTTGAATCTTCTTGGAAAATTAAGATTGAGAACTATGCTATAAGACTTAGAGGCACATTATATTGATGAATTCGTGGTCACACCAACATCCAAGTTGTGGAAAATGAAAAAAAGTGATCAAAATTTTTCTGGTCCATGTTGGTAAGTGGTGTAGAAATGTTGGTGATTCATGTTAAAATTGTTGGTGAGTAATAAAAAATGTTGGTATATTTTCACTTTTGGAAATACTGAAGAAAAGGTTGCATTGTCTTGGGAAACTAAGCTTTAGGGCTATGGTAGAGGACTTAGGGGCCCTTCAGATTGATGAATTAGTAGTCACAACACCATCCAACATGTATGATACGAAAAAAACTGACCAAAATTTTTCTGGTCCATGTTGGTAAGTCAATACAAAATGTTGGTAAGTCATGTTAAAATTTTTGGTGTGTAATAGAAAAGTTTGGTATATTTTCAATTTTGGAAATACTGAAAAGGGGTTGCATTGTCTTGGGAAACTAAGTTTCAGGGCTATGGTAGAGGACTTAGCAACCCTTGGGATTGATGAATTTGTGGTCAACACAACATCTAAGTACAACCCAAGTGACTTATGCAATATATAATTCATAAACTTAGCCTCAAAATCACATCCAATTTGTACTCCAAGATTAAAATAGCTTGATTTTTTTTTTCTAATACAAAATGGTAAATGTTTGACATATGTCAGTGATTCCTTGTGAATAGCTTTAGATATGCTGGTGATTCCAACACTCATTGTTGGCGAATTTTACAAAATATTGGTATCTTATCACATTTTATTTATATTAATGCTATAAAGTTTTTAAGTTTAATTTGCTAACTCTTTATATGAATCTGCTATATAGCTATAACTTAAAATGGATATTTGCATCTGTAACTCCTCACATAAGAACTTTAGTAGCAAATATGCAACATTTTTTCTCTATAGACAAATAAGAACCTATGACATTTAGAGAGCTCCTGCACAGTTAACAAGAGTTTTCTTAATCAAACTCTATCAACAAGGCAATAGTGTTCTAAGTACAAAATAAGATGAAATATTGATTACAACCATTGACTATTCCATGTGTAAAGATTTATATGATGTTAAGGGATACAAACAAGATCAAAGCAATAGTCAATTTTCAAAATTCTAGTCGTCATCCATGCCAACAGCAGGTTGCTCTCTCATTGGGCCACCCACTGGTTTTGCCATAATGATATGAAAATAGCAAAATACAATCTCCATAAATTTGTGCCTAGCGAATAATGTGACATGATACACACCATAAAAACTTGTTCACACCAAGAGCTTTTTGCTTGGTTAAACTTTTCAACTTGATTTTGAGAAAGGCTTCATGCATGTAGTCTACTACTAAAGTAGTATTAGGAAAAAGGCTTCATGCATGTAATCTATGTCTAAACATCTCCTTGATCTATCATCTGTCATAAGCTATAACTAAATGTATCAGTGAAATAGAAATACATGGTACCTTTTCATTCTGTTTGTAGATGGTATCAACCTTTTCCATATACTTATCTGTTAGCTTCTACATAAAGATAACACAGTTAGTATAATAGGGAAAAAAAGAGAAAAAAAAATGTTTCTATTTTTAGTTTTAAATAATAAGCTTGGCTTATAAATCCATTGGTTTCAATTTACCGATAACAATAATAATAATTGAAAAAAAGTAATCATGCTATCAAGGAAAACTCAAATTGATACTGAACACACAGGTGAAAAAAAATAAATATTCAACTCCAATATAATAGGAAGAGCATCCTCAAGGTATGAAGATAAAAATTGTCATGCGTATGCAACTTTCAAAAAATTTAATTCAATTCTTTGATACCTATAGAATCAAACATTGGTTTGTCTTTCTCACTATAATGATCATGCATAAGTCTAAAAAGGTTACAAATGCATTGCTGGTATGATCTACTTCCTCTTTACTCTTTTTCTTGAAGGCAAGGGAATTATCCTTTTGATCACATTGTTTATTGCACCTTGAAGATTGGGTTTGTGATGGTTTCATTTCACATTATTGGCCCATACCCAAGAAAAAGAGAAGGTTCATAGCACTATGTACAAGTAGTATTAAGAAGTTACCTGCAAATCACTTGACAAATCCTTCACATTATCTTCTAAGAGCTTTTTCTCCTATTAGAAAATTCCAACAAAGTGATTAGCAAATATTTGAAATCTAACAATCTAAAAAAGGAAGAAGAATAGCAAACAAGGAAGGAATCACTGAAGAGAATCAAGAAAGGTGAGTGATTCAAGAATTTAAACCTTCTTGAGTTTTGCATAAGCTTTCAATGCATCTCTTCTTATATTCCTCAAATCCAACTGAAAAAGAATAGAATATGCCAGATCATTAAAAAGGAAACCATAAACAACTGCAATTTAGACAAAACATTGATAGAAGCATATGACAAATAATGCTAAATGATTTACATGCCAAATGATAATACAATACAACAACGAAATGACAAGCAGTCTTTAAATTAGTGCTTTTAACTATTACAAATCATTTATTGTTATCTCTCACTAGGTTATAGCTACAAGCTCTAAGAAAATAGGGAAAGAAAACAAAATTTGGCATTAAGAAGAATTGGCTTGAGATTATTTTCCCCGTAACCATGAAAGAAGTTCCAAAGAAACCTCATAAAAGAATGAGCTTAGACACTACAAGATCAATGGAACCAGAAACTACCTTCCTCCTTTCAAATGTAAACTGAGGGATAGTCAATCGTATCAATTCACCATCATTGTTTGGAGTCATACCAACATCAAAGCTAACTATGGCTTTCTCAATAGCCTTCAAGTTGAAAGAAAATATGAATAAGCAATTGTTTGCTAAGAATTGCTCTACACACATGCCAACTTATTAATATATTCAACCACTCGAACAAAAATGAAAGAAAAACAAAAAACTATTTAATTTCATGTGATTGAAGAATGCTTCAAAAAATAATTCTTCACAAAGTCAAATGGTAGGGGAAAAATGAACAAACCTTTCCAGTAATGTTTAAAATCTCAAACCCTTACATTCCAAACACCCAAACCCTAGCCATTAAAGCAAAATAACCGAAAATATGGCAAACCTTTAACTTGTTGAGAGCTATCATGGGAAGAGGAGGACGCGCCACTATGGAGGTGGAGGAGGTCCCCTCACGGTGGCTCCATTGCTGTCACGACCTCACGATGGCTCTTTTACTGGTGTGAATAGTGGATGTTGTCTCGATAGGGTGAAAGAAGAAGGATGATGAATGGGGGATTCGCGGGGTTCCGGGGAAGAAGGTGTGATGGTGATGCATGGTCGGCTATGCTACGGTGAAGAGAAAGACCAGTGACAAGAAAGATCAATGCGGGAGATTTATCGAGTTGGGGAGAGATTTTGCATGGCTCAATGGCAAGAGGGAGTAGTGGTGTGTGCAGACTTAGTAATTAGGATGAAAGAAGAAGGTCACTTGGGAGAGAGTTCACCTTGTTTGTGGGAAGAGGAAGAGAGTGATAAAGAGAGGTTTGTGTTGGGGGTGGGGTTTGGGGGGAAACTGAGCCTCCTTTCATGTAGGTTTCTTTTTTTCAATCTTTTTCCCTACTGCAGCCTATGCACACCTTTACTATATTGATGCACACTATGGGACACCCTTTCCCGTACCATATGCATCGCTTAGTGCGTCGCAATGGTGCGTCAACGTAACATTTTCCTTAGTGTATAGAGATAGCGTCCAGATATATGTCCTTTAAGGGGGATTCTCATATACAAATGAGATGTTATCTGTACAATGCAGATTTAATAATGATTTGACACGTGGAGGTGAAAAAATTGTTGAGGTAACGTCATATATACACTATGTGTGTGTATTGTTATAAAGTATTGCTCCAAAGCCCAATTTTAACTTGACTGACATTGCTGGCACTCCGTAGATATGTCACGTCACTTTTAATTTAAAATTATTATATCATTAATTAATTATTTATAAACTTAAATTGATTGAAAGCTTGGTAGTATCCTTCGTTTGGGATCCCTTTTCTTTTGTTGGGCAACTCCTCAGGGGTGATGCATAATAGATTGTAGTTCTTTTATCCATTGATAGAACACCCAAAAAAAAAAAATGGTTGAAAGCAATGTCCCATTTTAACCTTCTATACAAATGATGCATAAGAATTGTATTAAAAAAAATTAGAAAATAAAAACGCAGCACCATTACTACATAAGCATAAGCACCGACAGCATCATTGCCAGGCCAGAGTCAACATCACTTTATCTATATGCAAGATTAAATAACAGGAGTGTTGAAATCTTAATTAATCTCACACTTTATAATTATATTTCTAATAGATATTTTTATTTTAAAAATATATAAAATACATAGTCCCTCCTTTTATAAATGAGAAAATCTCAAATTGTTCCTTAAAAATAACATCAAATAAATTAGTCATCAAGAAAAGAAAAACCCTTCTTGGTCCCTCACAATTCTAATTATAGGACAAATTATTCTTTTCTCAATATTTCAATGAACTTATTTGTCCTATTTATATTTTTATCAAGGACCAATTTGATCCATTTTTATAAATCATTGAGATTAATTTGTCTTATTTTAACCATGAGAGACCAATAAGGAATTTCTTTTCCCAATCGACTAATTTGTTTAATATTATTTTTGTGAAGGTCAAATTGGGAGTGTAATTTAGATTTTAATATTTTTTGCTATAAAATATAACTCGTCGGAACCAAATATTAGAATAAAGATTGCTTAGTTGCCGACGTGGGGATAAGAGTCAAATTCATGACATCTCTTAGCACATTAAGACGTACAAGAGTATACCACTAAACTATGGGCTCATTTGCATATTTTGTTTTTTTTTTCTTTTGTTAGAACAATTTTGTGGACTAATATAAATCAATGTAAAATTCAATTAGACCCAAATTAATTAGATATCAAAATAACTTGATTTTACTTTTTTTAACCTAAAAATTTGTGATTAATATTATTATTGAGCTTATTATTGTTAGTACTGCTTGTTGTGGGTATTATTATGCTACTTGTATATGGGCTTGCTATAATGAGGAGGCTCAACCCATGTTTCACTAATATAAAAAAGAGGCCATTGCTCTTAACCATTGGCATTGGCTGAGTGCCTGTTGCCCTATTAAGACAGAACAAGTACTCTCTAACTGTTGTAGGCATAGGAGTTTTCCCTTTATTCATTTGTATTCTTCTATCTAATATGTGTTCTTCCATTTTCTTCTATGGCATGTGAAAGATGGATCAAAACAATACATCTTGATTTATCACCTTCTCAACCTTTCTAGGTAACCCAAATATTTAATCTCCTTAGTGTTTCACATACCATAGTCAAAATTAGACCATTGTAATGTAGGAATTTATTTTGTTGTTTGTATTGTTTGCTTATAAAATTCCTACATATTTTACATTTATTTAAATAACAATGAACTATTAAAAATATTAAAAAATTAGTTATTGTTAAATATGAAATATAATTTTATATAACAAAAAGAAAAGAAAAGTTTAAGATGACTAATACTGAAAAATAAAAAAGTATTTGAATAATAATATTTGTTTGTTAATTTGTAATTGATAAAACTTACTGCTTTTATTATAATTTCATTTTTATTAAGTTTTCTTAGTGTAATTATAGGTTATAGTGAAAAGATAGTCTTATTTATATGATATAGCATCCAATACAATGGTAATATATATATATATATATATATATATATATATATATATATATATATATATATATATATATATATATATTACACTGTGTGAAAAGTTTGTAATAATATATAATTAAGCTGTGTATACTTTTAGATATTATTTATCTGCATCTTACCATTCTTATATGGCTTTATATGATTACAAACTTTTCACACAATGCAATATTTTTTTTTTTTTTACCATTGTCTAAGATACTATTTCATATAAAGTAAAACTATCTTTTCACTATAATTTATAATTACACTAAGAAAACTTAATAAAAATGAAATTATAAGAAAAATAGTAATTTTTTATCAATTACAAATTAACAAATAAATATAATTACTCAAATACTTTTTTATTTTTCAATATTAGTCATCTTAAACTTTGCTTTTTTTTGTTATATAAAATTATATTTCATATTTAAAAATAAATTTTTTTTAATATTTTTAATAGTTCGTTGTTATTTTAATAAATGTAAAATATGTAGGAATTTTATAAACAAACAATACAAACAACAAAATAAATTCCTACATTACAATGTTCTAATTCTGACTATAGTATGTGAAACACTAAGGAGATTAAATATTGGGGTTACCTGGAAAAGTTGAGAAGGTGATAAATCAAAAGGTATTGTTTTGATCCATCTTTTACATGCCATAGAAGAAGATGGAAGAACATACGGTAGATAGAAGAATACAAATTAATAGAGAGAAAACTCCTATGCCTACAATAGATACAATAGTTAGACAGTGCTTGTTCTGTCATAATAAGGCGACAAACACTCAACTAATGGTTAAGAGCAAGGGCCTTTTTTTATATTAGTGAAACATGGGCCAAGCCTCCACATTATAGCAAGCCTATATACAAGTTGTAACACCCATTCATACAAAAGCTAATAATATGAATTTACACATGAAGTATAACAATTAACATTAAGTAAAAATATTACAAGCAAAAGGTTCTAGTGTGACTATTTAATATCATTAATTTCAAACTAAATATTTCTAAAATTCGCAATATAAAATCACACATTGATTAAACATAACTCCGTAAGTTCCTAGCAGCTACTTTCTGTAACGCCCCGATTTTTTGTTAGAGTAAAAATGACCAAAAAGCCCCTGAGGTCATTTTCGGCCCGGAATTCGAGTAAAGCCGGTCCGACAGTACTCGAAGGGCAAACTCAATGTTGGAAGGGGATTAGATGACTTGTGTACCTTCCCGAGATCGAAAATCTCGTTTTTCGAGTTTTCAGATCAAAATGACCAAAACGCCCCTGCGGTGTTTTACCCGATTGCAAGTGCCGGATGAACCCAAAACTTCTCCAGATGGTTTTTAAAGTGTAGACTATGACTTTAGTTTTGGTCTCGGAGGTCCCGGGCAAAATTTGTGCGAAATTACGGTTTTGCCCCTAGTTTCGTGTTTTTACGCTTAATCGCGTGATTAAGCAAACCTAAGCAATATTAGGCTCTAATCAAAGGTTAATTAATTTCCATAATTAATATTGAGTCAAAATAATTTATTAAAGTTGATTAGAATCTAAAAGTGCTTAATTACAACTTAAAATCATATTTTAATTTCAAGACTCCTAGTCATGGAATCTTGAATAGTGTTTTCTCTTTCCAATTCCTTAAATCATGGAATTGTGTTACACATTGTTTATTCACAAATGAGTTTTTAATTCTCTAATGATGTATGAGCACTCCTAATCTTGTCATAAAATCCTTAAAACACATTCTTAGTTACCTAAACTTAAGCTTAATTACTCCTAACCTTGTACCTAAGCTAACCTACATTTAATCCTATCATTAGCACCCAATTACATGAAAGATTTTTCCTCTCTATTTTCTGCCCAATCTGGCCAAAGCCATGCCTCCCATTTATCCATCACATGTGTGAATTTTTCCTACACAAAGAGCCATGCTTTGTCCTTGCACAAATCATGCTTTGAGTCATACAAACCATGCTCTCATCCATGCTTCCAAGGACAACATCTAGAAGCCTTTCTTTCCCCCATTTTCTAGTCTGAAATTCATGCCAGCCCTCTCCCCATTTTCATGAATTATTTCATTTCAAAACTTGAAGAAAAATCACCTCAAGTCACCATACTTGTCATACCTTGTCATAGTTTCAATCAAGCTTGCTTTTCCTAATGAATAACCAAGTGAAATAAATCAATTCCTCCATTTATTTGTGGCTGAAAAACTTCCAGCCATGTCTCACTTCTAGAAGCCTAATTTCATTCATAATTAAAAGAAAAACTCACTCAAAAACCCATGCCTAAAGCCATACCTCTCATACTTTCAACCATGCTTGTATGACACCATCAAAGAGATATTTTCTCTTCCTTTCCCTCCAATACCACACGGTTACCCTCCTCTCCTTTTGGGCCTTCATTTGTTTTCATTCTCTATAAATACCTTGCCTAGAAACACATGCAAACACTTTAGCTCATTTGCATACTTTTAGTTTTCTAAGCTTTCTTTGTATTCTCTCTTTTTCTCTCTAAGTTTCAAGAGAGTTTCCTCTTGTTCTTCATCTCCATCTTCATCCTCTCTTCATCTCATAATCATCTCTCAACCTTGAAACACCACCCCACCACCTTAGATCATCATATAAACACCTAAACTTCCATTCTCAAACACAAGCCTACCAAGAACACATCACCTTTCTTTTCCTCTCCACAAGGCCAAAGCCATATCCACCTCAAGGAGGAGCTCATCATCTTGTTTTCCTTTTTAAAGTTCAAGCTTTGTGTCTTCACTCTAGGTAGGAGTGTTTTTCTAAACTTTGTTTCTTGGAAAAATGATTTTTCTAGCTTTCTCTTGGATTTCTTTTGAAACTTTTCCTTGGTTCGTTGTTTTCCTTTCATTTCGGCCATGAGGCCTTGATTATGAGCATGATAGCTTGATGATGAGAGTTTCTAGATGATGACCTTGTGTTCATCTTAAAGAAACCTCTAAAGCTTGAGTTTCCCTTTTCTTATAACTTTATCTATATGATATCTAGCTCACATGGTTTTTCAACTTAAGAAAATTAATCTAAGGATTTCTAAAAGCCCAAGCCTACCCTTGTCAACCTTAAAGTTGGCCAGCACGTTCTAGAGATTTTTCTCTAGATAGGGGTTTTGGGTATTTAATAAAGAACTTGACTTAGTTTCACTTTCTTTTTCTTTCGTAAGACTTTCGGTTTTGGTATTTTGATCTTTGAGATATTGTATTGGGTTGTTATCTTGTTAAAGTCTTGAATGAGCTCTAGTCAACCATAAAATGAACCTTGCATCATGTTTACTTTATGCTTTGCATATCATGTTTACTTCCTTGCTATCACTAAATATCAAGATAATAAGTGAAACCTTGCATTATCATGTTTATATTTCAAGCTATGCATTATCATGTTTATATTTCAAGTTCTCACTTAATACCAAGATAATAATGAGTTGCATTCATATTTACTTTGTGCTATCACTTTACTTTCTAATGGAACCTAAGATAAGTGCATGAGCATGTTTATTTTTATGTCATCACCTAAATGAACCTAGAGCTCAAAGACTTGCCCATTGTTATCTCAAACAAAGGTCTAAAAATATTTATTTCCTTTGGTTCATATTTCGGCCCTAAGGGGTCTTGGTGTCTCTAAGTATTGAAAACTATGTTTTATAATTTTTCCAAGCTTTTATGAGTTTAAGGAATGCATAGAATTAAGTTTTATGAATTTAGAACCTCTTGAGACAAGTTTGATTTAGCTACTGCCCTCATAAATATTTTGATGGTTGTTAAAAATGTTTATAAATGAGTTTTGAAAGTTTTGAAAAGGTTCCAAGAGAAACTAGTATTTCATGTGCTTTAGAAAATGTGTTTGATGCCTTTAAATGGAGATGTTTGTTTTGGTTCTACCTTGCTATGTTATGCCACTGTATGAGCTGTTTTAATGGTGATAATATGCTTATGTTTGAGTATAATTAATGTTAAGGCTCATATGTGAAAGATAAGAGAAGTTAGTAACTAGAAAAGAATTAATTTGAGAGTTCTAGATCCCTTAATGATTGAATTTTCTGGATTCTGTCCAGCAAGGTTTAGTAATGCTAATCATGGATTTAAATTAGTTTAAATGTGTAGGAATGATTCATAAATGGTTTAGGACTTGATCTTGATGCCTTAGGAGCAAACCGGACGTAGAAAGGGTCATTGTTGTGACTCCTAGGTACCCGTAAAGTTAGGAATATGAATTCTGCACTCTTGAGGTTTAGAGATGTTCTTGATCATAGTGTGAGGTGAGAAATACTTAGTTAAGACCTTATAAGTTCCCGAGAGCTTAGGTTTGATTATTTATAACTTAGAATGTGAGAGGAGGACCGTAAGGGTCAATGCATAAGACACTAAAGAGTTGTTAATGCTATGATGTGTTGTATGATGCAATGATATGATGAGATGTGCTTGATGCATGAGAAAATGATTGATGAAAATGTTAAAGTTTATCATAGCATGAGTTTTCATGAGAACATGTTGTGTAAATTAGCTTGTGGCAGTTTGAAGGAAATTTCGGTTTAACAGCTATCTTTGCCAATTTCCGTCAAACCTTAAGGGGTTGAAAGAAATGTTTATGAGTACCATATGAGTTGAAAACCCTGGGTGACACCGGTTCGGCCGAGCACCCCCAGGAGATTTTTATGTGACAAAGCACTGAGACGCGCTTCCCCCGAGGAGGTGCCGGTTCGGCCGAGTACCCCCGGGAGGAGACAAATCCATGAGGGTATGAGTAGATGCAGCCTACCAAAGCGGACAAATTGTGAGGCCATGCGTGGCTAGCAAAGCATTTCAAAGAGGGTATATCCTAAAGAGAGGTGATCCCTACCCCCTACCCATACTTGCGAGTCGGGATTATTATTTATGTTTCGCTTATTCAAGATAATAAGCAAGAGCTAGTGACGACTAGCTAAGGTATGAGCTCATAACCTAGTTATTATTTTTAGGGTGGCCTATATGCTAAAGTACCATGATTGATGTCACGAAGTTGAGGAATGATTCACTTCAAAGTTATATGCCCTCATGCCACATGATTTATGTTTATGTGCTTTGATGTTGTCTTATATGCTCAAGTATTGCCATGCATCCATGATATAACATGTTGCATTCATAACATCAAGATGCATGCTAAAAGGAATGGACCTTGGATAATTAGTTTTGGAAAACCTTAATTAAACCTTATATGCATGATCATTACTTTATAAATAAGCCCAAGGTTCCTGAGGATGTGTACGATGTAACCCTAGGATAGGAGACTCCTACTGAGATTTCTTTAGCAAGATTTCTCACTCCTCTCTTTCTTTCCTTCCGTCCCATCTTCAGAGAGCGATGGCAATGTTCATGCTTTTCATTGACACGCCAGTATGGGAGATACACTTCGACCCGGACCACCGTTCATATCACTTTGAGGATCGATGTGCCGTCCATGTTTTGTGTACATAGGACGACCTTTCGCTTATCCAGTTTCAAGCTACCAGTTCACTCCTACTGCTCCCTTCAGTAGTGACGACATGATCCTCGAGCGCACCCATCCGCGAGAGGAGCAGTTGCGACGTGCCCGCACCTCTGCCTCTGCCATTCGAGATTTCCCGGAGTACGTACCTCGTTGAGGAGATCCGAGATTGACCCATCCGAGGATTGGCCGACACATGTTCCTTCGGAGGATTCAACCCCCATTCCCTGATCCCGACGTATGGGTAGTGAGGAGACTGTGGTGCAACCGCGCCTGGCAAGGAGAGCCGACATGCATCCGCATCAAGGAGTTCACGTTCAGCCACCTCGTGTGCCTTTCACGTTGCATTGGACCACACAGGAAGAGATAGAGCGTTTCCCGGGTTACCTGCCTCCATCACCCGAGGACCCCCGACGTCACTAGTTCCTGATGGAGAGCCTTGCGAGTACTAGAGCTTTTATGAGGATCTTCCCCTTCGGTCGTACCTTTTGGGAGGGGTGTGTAGTTTGTACTCATAGCCTAGTAGGAGGGTAGCATTTTGGGTTTTCTATCTTCATGTTGAACCATATACTTTGCTATCTGTTGTATTTCCTTTTCCGTTGTAATTCAAGCTCTGCCCGTTTCTATAAGGGTATGACTAGTTATGTATTTTAACTACTTCATTATTAATCTGTTATCTTCATGATCTATGTTCTTCTGATGTATGTTTTATTACATGGTTGTTCATGATTGTCACACGTGCTTTATGTTTCTATCATTCGACTCGTTAAGTTTGTGGCTCTCACTTTGTTTTATGTTTTCAAAAAGAAAAATTTACCCATAATTTCCGCTAAGTATTTTAATCAAAGAATGAGACTATGAAGTAATAGCCTATTGTTTAACCTAATGTGTTCTAGAAAGTTGGGTTAAAAATTAGGGTGTTACACTTTCCATTCAGCGTTACTCGGCAAATCTAAAACCATCAGAAATAAAAATCAAGAAAAATGAGAATTTAAAATAAATTCTCAGTAGAAAATGAATAGTTTTAAAATATTTGAACAATGGTTGGTTTCAGCTATGTCAACATAAAAAAATATACAAGGCTACAATAACGTTATATGAACATAATCGGTTATCATATTATAAATAAAATATGCCATGTAGAGCATGTCATGCATATTGTATCAAGATTACGGTTTCTTTTACTTTAGTTTTACTTCCATTTGTTTACTTGTCTCACACATAGTCAAAGGCCTTATCTTAAGCAATTCTCATTCTTTCTTGTTGTTCTTTATATCGTAACGATAAAACAAGACTTTTACACTATTCTAATCGAGGCAGGAAACATAAAAGGGTCTTATATGTATCATTCTGTCTTGCCAGTGGTTAGCGAAAAATTTTAATTAATCATATTTTTTTTAAAATTAATTAGTAGTTATTGTGCATAAATTCACAATAAGGAATTCATACTATTAATCCATAAATAAAGCTTAAATAAAACCTCATAAATTAATCAACTGTTTAAATAGTGAAACATAAACTAAAATAATTGCACAAAATTTATAAATTCATGCATAAAGAAATTGGACCAAAATAATATAAGCTCAATACATTAATAAAATTTATTAAACCATAGAGTTTCCAATCTAAATATTAATTTCAAAAGGGACTAATTTTAAGAAAATTTTTATTAAATTTTCTCTTGTCATTTTATCAAAGTCCATGAGTTGGCCTTTGTCAACATAAAGTCATAATAAGTTTAATATTTCAAATTCATGTACAATAACCTTCTTTTATTCTTAGTATTAGATTTTAATTATATTTTACCTTTAATTTAGGTCCTTTATAGAAATTACTATAAACATTGACAACTCAAATTAATATAATATTATATAAACAATATGATAAATTCTAAAATGAAAGAATGATAAATTAATGTACAATAGATAACAACATAAATAAAAAGGAACATTTGACTAACTTGAATTAAATAATGAACCACGCAAATATAAAGAAAAATTAAAATAAAGGAAAAAACTAGAGCGTCGATAGTCCTTACTAGACCAGCGAGAGCAGAGAAGATAATCCTTATAAGTAACTAATAAAATAAAAAAAGATGCCCAAGCGCAGGAAACTGACAAGTCCGATAAAGAGAGAAAGGAATCTTTATAATTGAGTGACAAAATAAAATAAAAAAATCGGAGCGCGATAAACTGACGAGACCAGTGAAAAAAGTAGGGAATCTTTTATAACTAAGTTATTTGTATTATTTTCATTAACATGTAGATTCATAATCATCTATAAATATAAAAGAATGACAAAATAAAATGACAATAGTAGATAATGCTAAGCGACTTTAATATAAAATGATAGTATGCGAAACAAGTAATAGTAGTAATAAATGTAGGCATAGTTTTATTTTGCATAAAAATAAATTCATTTTCTACCTATGAATATTTGTAGAGATAAAAACAGTTTATACTGCTAAACTTGTCTTTACTTCTTTACTCCTATATTGACTATGCACTCCTCTCTTTTTCTCTTATATGTTTTTCTCCTTCTCTATCTCTCCTTTATTTTTTTTGTGGCTAACTGTGCTTCTCCTTGCAATAATAGAGCCACAACCACTACTGACTTTGCTCTTCCATCACCTTCGCATTTCCCTTACCCTTTATATAGATTATAAAAGGCAAATTCTTCTTGACTTTTACCAACATGTAGCCATTTTTTCTACCGTATGCATTTATGACTATTAATGCAATCCTCAACCACCTACTTTTTATTTTAGTTATTTTATTTTATCTAGTTGTATAAAATTATATACCTTACTCATATCATTTAATTTAATATTCTTTCTATATTTTAGTAAATTTTATCCTCAACATGTTTTGAACTCACCTTTATTAATTTATAGTCTTATTTTAAATAGTTAATGTCAATTATTTAACCATTTGATCTATTCTTTAAAATAGATATTGGTACAAAATAATCAAGTACTAAAAATAAAATATTTAATTCATATACAGAAATTAAAATCACTTTCATATAAATTATTTTATGAAAAAGGGGATGTTATACAAGTAGCCATAAGAATGCCCATAATAAGCAGTCCTAACAATAATAAGCCCAATAACAATATTAATCACAAATTTTTAGCCTAAAATAACAAACTCTAGTTATTTTAATATCTAATTAATTTGGGTCTAATTGAATTTTACAATGATTTATGTTAGTCCATAAAATTGTTCCAACAAAAAAAATCACGAAATATGCAAGTGAGCCCATAGTCTAGTGGTAGACTCTTGCATGTCTTAATGAGCTAAGAGAGATCGTGAGTTTGACTCTTATCCCTACGTCGGAGACTGAGCAATCTCTAACCTAATATTTGGTTCCGACGTGTTATATTTTATAGTAAAATAATATTAAAATCTAAATTATACTCCTAATTTGACCCTTCACAAAAATAATGTTAAACAAACTAGTCCATCAAGAAAAGAAATTCCTTATTGGTCTCCTATGATTAAAATAAGACAAATTAATCTTAATGATTTATAAAGATGGATCAAATTGGTCCTTAATAAAAATATAAATAGGACAAATAAGTTCATTGAAATACTGAGAAAGGAAAATTTTGTCCTATAATTAGAATTGTGAGGGACCAAGAAGGTTTTTTTTTTTCCTTGAGGACTATTTTTTTTTATGTTATTTTTATGAAGGACCGATTTAAGATTTATGACTAATTATGTATTTTATATATTTTCAAAATAAAAACACATATTAGAAATATAATTATAAAGTGAGAGATTAATTGAGATTTCAATACTCCTGTTATTTATTCTTACAATACTTGTATAGATGAAGTGATGTTGACTCTGGCTTGGCAATGATGCTGCCATTGCTTATGCTTATGTAGTAGTGGTGTTGAGTTATTATTTTCTATTTACTTTTATACAATTTCTGTGCGCCATTTCTATAGAAGGTTAAAATGGGAGTCATTGCTTTCAACCATTTTTTTTTTTTTTGTTGGTGTTCTATCAATAGGTAAAAGAACTACAATCTAATATGTATCACCCATGAGTAGAGCTGGGTAAACGGATTGGTCTGGTCTGGTCCGTTTAGCCCGGTCTGCGACGGACCAATTGTAAACAGGCCGGACCGGACTGGTCCATTTCATATATGGACTACCTTTTTGCCTAGTCCAAGCCCGGTCTGCCTAAGCCCAAAAATCCGCAGACCAATCTGCATTTTTTGCCCAATAAGAAGCCCGCAGACCAACTTTTTTTTCCTTTCATATTTTTTTTTTACTTTTTTTAGTACCCTATATTATATATTTATATAATTATATTTATACTATATATTTTACCTTACAAAATATATATACACATTTTTTTTTACAAAATTTAATTTAAATTTTAAACAAATAACAATACTAATTACTAAATACTGCAAATATTAAAATTCAATTGTTAATTTTTTTTCAAAACAACATACAAGCTACAAATCAATCAAATATGTATAACTCATCCAATCATAAAAAATATTGAAACTACTAAAGAATATAAACTAATAACTCCTAACTGTCAAACACCAAATATAAGCAAATCAAATACCAAATACAAATACCAAAAATTGTAAAATAAACCAAATCACCAAAACAAAAGTCTTAAGTCTTAACACATCAAATTTAAATTATTACAAAGTCCATCTATCACCATCAAGCACATAAATAAAGTTCATCCATAAAAATATAATGTCCTTACAAAGTCCATCCATAAAAAAGGAAAGATAAAGAACACAAATGTTTCCAAAGTCCACTGAAAGTTTAAAACTATTGCAAATCATTATTCTCTATTCCACTGAAACTCCATTATTAAGTGCTTTTGAATTAGTGCCTTCTTCATCTGAACTTGAATCTCCTTCTTGCTCTACAACTCACAACACAAATAATACAAAACAATTACCATAACATTTATTCAAAATATTACAATAGGAAAAAAACAAGAATTGAAAATATATTATTTACCTTGCACATCAAAGGCAACCAACTGATTTCTAGTACATATCAAAGCTTGCACATTTTTTGAAGGAAGAGAACTTTTGTATTTGTTGAGAACACGAGAACCAATACTAAATGCAGATTCAAATGCCACAGTTGTTATAAGAATGCTCGAAATATCACAAGCCATCAGTGCTAAATCTGGAAATCGATGTCTATTGTCCTTCCAATAATGCAATACATCAAGATTTTGATGAGATTGAAACTCCATTTTTTGCTCATCCAAATAAATATCCAATTGTCACTTTCCAACTTCAGTAACATTTTTGTTACTTACCATAATCCTGACCAAGGTGTGAGGGATACTCAAAAGGTGATTTACTGAACTTTCCTCCCTTCTAGTAGTGGATGGCGGTGGTGGGATACCTGCAAAAGGCACTCTGATGCTCAAGTTAGATAGGGAAGGCTACTATTTATAGCCCAGGAAAACATACTTAATGTCATTTTCCCTCCCCCTATTTGTATGCGAATTCCTAAGGCTGAGGCGTACAATACTAACTTGTTGACCTGTGCGGTACAGATGGGATGTCAATCGACATGGGGAATCTTCTAGAAGATATTTGGTCCGTTATCACCACGTGGCCCCTTCGTTGTTCTTCTGACATTTGGACTTCTTTCGTGGTAGGTGCTCTTTGTACTGACGAGGAGTGGAGCTCTTTCTATTCTTGTCCTAAAGTCTGAGGTTCAAGTTCGGATTTTCGGAGTTCAAAGGGATTTATGCCTTATTTACTACCCCATCTGACTTTATTCCAGATTCTGGCCATCAAGTTCCGGTCTTCGACTTCATATTCGTAACAGTTGCCCCCAAGTCAGTAGGCGGGACTCATGCCGACTTCCAAGTTTTAAACGATCTTTCTCCTGTTGGTTGGTACCTTTCACACATAAGGATTTATTTGTGCTATACGAGGTTCGAGGGATGTGGGTGTGATGGGATCAGAGGTTCAGGCCTTAGTATGGGTTTAGAGTTAATTTGGTCTAGACCTGGTGTAGCTTGAAGGGTTATTGCATATGTTTTGAGTTTTTATTTTCATTTATTCATTTTCAGATTTATGACATCCAAATGTCGTATTACTTGGTATTCTATGGATGGAAGCATGCCACGTATGCTCTTCGACAGTTACAAAGGCATCGTGGGGCCTCTGGCTTCTTCAGGCCTTAAATACCTTTTTCTGGATCCTTCCTTTCACTTTTTTTCCTTTTCCTAATTCTTAAATCCTTTTCTCTTCGCCTTTTCACCGCTGCTTCTGTGACATCTGCCGATCCCGATGTGCGCCACCACCATCCTTTCTTGTCTTTTAATCATTTTACCGATAACTTCTTCTTCTTTTCTTCTTCTTTTTTCAAATGTTATGTTAATGGTTATTCTTCCATGTGTTTTCACTTTTTCGTTCTTGATTTTCTGCTTTTCTTACCTGTTCTGGGTTTTCTGGGGCGGCGTAGGGTTTGTTTTGGTTTTTTGTTACTCCTCCCAGGGCGGCGTTGCCCTACCTTGTAGTGGGGGACCACCCTTAGTTTTCCCTTTTGTAACACCTCTCCTACTATAGTGCTATGCTCGAGTCATAACATTACAGTAAGTAGTCGTTACCCATAACTTACCTTACAGATTTTACTCGTATTAACCATATGAATTATATACATATGGGTTGTAATAAATATGAGCCTTGTACTAAAAGCTATACTAATTTTTTTCGCTGCTCACAATTCTAGGAAGTTGGTCACACGATAATTTACATTTTATATCATATCCATAGTACGTTAAGTTATACAAATATACTTTATACATTCACACCTAATTACATAAGTATCATAAACAACCCTACCTGGCCCTCGCAGCGACTACCTAAACCGGTTAGGGGCCTAACAAAATACAACTAACTACAGATAGATAAACCTAATTCCCTACGGTGGTGGCGCATCAAAAGGTCAGACATAAGAGCCTATGATAGTCAGATAATATGAGCGATTCTAAGTCGTACTACATCTGTCAACAAGCTGAATACCCGTAGTCAGTCAAACAAGTGGAGAAAGTCAGGCATCTCGAGGAAGAACACGATCAAGGCCATCTATACAAAATACATCATACAGCAGGAATGAGAATCAATGATTCCCAATAGGAAAAGAACCAGTCTAATACTCAATGATATTTAACTTAATGCAAGATAAGCAAAGTAACTTCAATTATTCAAACAATGATCACAACAGTTAGTGTTATTCTTTCTTATGACTTAATTTTATTAGATAATTTGAAAACTTAATGGTAGAACTCATAGGATTCTTCTGATATACTTCTCTTTGGATCATTACTAGCAACTTGTGTAACGCTACATCGCGACTACACTGATATAGTTCACTAGATGGAGTCGTCTCTACATCATCTTATTCCGATAGCCTTGCTATCCTCAAGACATCCCTTTTCTCATAAACGATGTAAGCCGTCAAAGGCTCACACCTCGATATAGTTCTAAGGGCGTAGCACGTCTACTACTACCCGTGAATCCATGAGCTTACCACTAAGCAATTTTCATTGCATAAGATTTATTCTCTTAAGTTTTCTTCCTTTGCGCGCATTTTTATCGGATGTATAAAATTTCTCATAGTTGTTGAGTAAGATTTATTCTTCAAGAATTCTATTTTTCATGCTTTCCTTTGAGATTTTTCCTTGAAACTTACTTAAACTCTTATGAAATACCCTATTAAAATCTCTTGAATAAATATAATGTCTCTCTTTAACTTTTAGGAGATATTACCCGTAACATTTGGTATACTGTTGTGATGTTTTTCTACAAAGCCTACCAGGCTTTTAATAGATTTTATGCCATCAGAATTTCTATTACATCTTTTGGTTAGCAATAATTCTCATAACTTTTCCAACAATTGAACCAAGTTTCCTGCTATGGATTTCAAACTATTTCTACAATGAATCAACATTTCTTGGACATTAATTGCTCCTAAATTTTGAAAATACACAACCCAAGTCTTACTACCACTTTTTCAAGTTTTGATTATTATGTATAGCAAGATCATACAACATAAGAATTAGTACTGTAAAATTTCCAGCACCTATAATTTCAGCACATACACATTTAAAGCGCCTACTATATCATCAAAACTAAGAATTGATGCTGTAAAAATTTCCAGCACCTATATTTCGATACACAAGACTTCATAATAGTCCAAGCACTCAAAAATTATAAAATTCTGAAATAAAATTCTGGTTCCAAGAATAGTTTCTAAAAGAATAAAAATTCTGGTTCTAAGGTTAGTTTCTAATAAAAATTCTGGTGCTAAGATTAGTTTCTAAAAGAATAAAATTTCTGGTTCTAAGGTTAGTGATGCCCATGAATAGGATTTTCAGCAAATCCACAAAATTGAAATTGGTATATTCTTCTACATCTATCAACTTCAATACATGTAATTCCTAAAGAAAAATTCTGGTTCCTATAGGAATGATCCATCATAAATCAAGCACTCCTAAATCCTCAAATTTGGTTTAGATTTTAGCAACAATAAATTCAACAAACTCAAGCATTTATCTTAGCAAAAAGCAAAACATCATAAAGAAAAGACTAGGATAATTTTCCTACCTTCCTCCAAGCTTTTCTCTAGTTTTTCCTTTCAAAACAAACCTCAAACCCCTTTGTTTCAAATTTCCCTAGATTAAGCTGCCATGAGAACCAAGTGCAAAGAAAAAATAAGGTTTTCAATTGATTTTGATGTGGAGAAGATGTTCTTGAAGTAGTTTAGATGCTTACATAAGAGTATTATTTGCAACTATGGTGATTTGATGAAGTTTTCTTCAAAGAGGAAATTTAGAGAATGGAGAAATGAAGAAAAGGAAGGCAACAAAGGAGTATGAAGAGGAGAATGTGTGTCTGGAAGAAGAACCGAGAAGGAGTTGAAATTTCCTTGCTTTTTTTCCTTTTTATTAATTCCTTAACTTGGAGAGAAAGTAAGGAAATTAAAATTTCCTGATCAATTTACCTCCTATCAGTATTATAAATATCTATATTTATTTGATTATTCTGACTAACAATTTATTTGAGATATGATAATGCTCATTAATTTGATTAGTCTCGATGTTTGATTGTACTCAGGTTATTACCATTTCTAATTACTGCTTTTCATTTTTTCAATACCCGATTGACATAAAAAACTTTATCGGGTAGAATTATCTTTTTAACATTATTCTAATTTTTTTCTATGTCTTAATATCATTTATAAGATCCCATCCTCTATTACTGATTAAAATATTATTATTCTAATTTTTATTAATATTTAATCAATTTTCGTTTTTTTTTTTTTTTTTTTTTTTTTTTACAGAATCCTCATATTGTTTTGATCCTAACTGTGTCTGTCAGAATTTTTAAAATCCCTTCCGATTTATCTCAATTAATTATTTTATAAAAAAAATATACAAATAGGAGAGTCGTTACACCTTTCCCTTTTGAATTTCAAAATTTTTCGCGCTCAAATTTTAGGCATTTCCTGTGGTGGTTGCCTTGTAGGATTTCTAATGTAGAGTAATGTAACATCTTCCTAACAACCATATATTACTCGAGTGTCTACATAGTAATTAGAAAAGTATTACTTTCTTTTATACTTTATTCTATTCGAGAGAAATGAAAAGATAATAAATTGAACTCCTATGTTGCAACAACTCATGCACACACACACACACACACGTGTGTGTGTACATCATAAACAAGTTAGCAATATACACAGCACACTAGACCATAAACTGGTCGACTACTGAACTATGTAGGGACTTAGTACAAAAGAAAGCATCTCAAGTGTCTATTATAACTTGCTCAAATCTCAAGGCCCAACAAAATATCATATATGCACAGAAATGGACCTAAAACATCTAACAGCAATTAGTCGGTAGGCTGGTAAGATCCTACCATTATGCTACACTATGTACAAGTCATAAGTCCCTATAGATCTCATGTCCTCCTAAAGGAACCCGTTGGCCATCGGTACGGTGGCCTCACCTCCTCAAGGGGCATCAGGATCCTCTGGTGGGTCTGAGTCAGAGGACAAGGATGAGGAGGAAGCATCTACTGGAGGGCACGCCAGTGGTGCTACCGGGATATCAAATACAACTGGGTGCGGCATATGGAGAGGCACACCATCATAGGGAAAAGCTGGATCAAAATCAGCGGTGAAGACAAACGCACTAAAGGAATGGCCAAAGAACACATATGCATGGATCTGAGAGTAAGCTGCTGCATAAAGAGAGTCAAGCACCTGATCGTAATGCCACACCCATTGTGGAAAATCAAGGAAGAATACTATTGACGGCATCTGCTGGATCTTAATACAATATAAAATATATGCAGACATAGGGATGAGAATATTATAAAATTCTTGGTAGAGTACTCCCTCAAGTGTAACCAAGTATAATTAACAATTTCATATAATTTCAATCATGCAAGACTACATCCAGGAATAATTATATATTCAATAATGATAATCAGGCATTTATCTCAAAGTAATAAATTCGATTAAGTGTGATATTCTCTTTTCCATCAGCGTAGAGAAGGCTTAATTCCATATCAAGTAGTATCTGTAGTGAATCACTACACCAAGGACAATAGATTGTTAGGACATGAGCTCATTCCTATTCATGATCATTGGACTTCATTTATTTTCCATTTTCAAATTACACACAGTTCTATTCCTAGCCAATACATCTACTGACTCATAAAATTTCCTAGGAAGTTCTTCTTTTTGCCTCCCCAATATAACCCATATAAGCCTTGTCTCTGTTTTCTCCTATGCTGGAATTTGCAGAACTGAAAGTCACATTTTCTCTTTTATCATCATAATATTCATATGATGTAATTATCTTCTCAAAGGCCCACTTATATCACATATAGGAATATAATTATATTGGAGACTCATCCATATCTCCTCAACATTTTTTTAGAACAATTGGCATGCATTCATATGATATATGCTTTAATTCCATGCCATACTATCATTAGTTTAAGATATTTGTATTATTTCCAGCAACCAGGCAGATTTATCACTCTAGAATTCATAATTAGTTTCCACATCAAATGACCAATTCAAGAGCCACAAAATTTCCCTGTGACACCTTTATATGTCTAAAAGACCCTGTAAAATTTTCATGACAATCGAAATTCTATAATCATGTCACCAAATTTTAAAAGTTTGGTGGTTAGAGAACACTTTTTCACAACCTAGGACAAGGTTCTCATGATTTTTAAATTCAGCAAATGATGGAATTAACCCAAAATAAAAATTTCAGTTTCATTTCAAGATGTCATTAACACCCTATAAAAATTTGAAAGGAAAATTCGATCAGCTACTATGATAATAAAATCATACAATTTTACTGTTTTAGTTTCAGAAATCTAGGCAGCATGAACATCATTTCGGTCTATGATTTTTTTAAAGAAGTATTTCTTGAAACCAATGCTCAAGAAAATTCGTGTAGGTAGTTCAAGATATTAGGTCCAACATATAATTTTTCCAGATCATGATCATGATCACAAATATGTCTAAAATTTCATGAGATTTTACTGCCTTCAGCAAAACCGAAAATCCAGCACTCTAACTAAAACTTCATTTAATAAAATAATTACTCTAACCTCATCCAAACTCTCCACAAAAATTTATACATCAACATCCATATATCATTAACCAAAAAAATAAAAAATTTCGGGCATTACAAGTCAGAAATGAGAAATATAAATTTGGCAAGGAAAGGCTCAATAAAACCCTACTCTTGGAAGCTAATGTCTCTTTGTCTCTTGTATACTTCAAGATATATGTAACCCACCCCAAAGCTCTTGAAACACACTCAAATCCTCCTTTAATCAGAGATGAGTGATGTAATAAGGTGATGTTTTTGGAGAATCTAATCGGTTATATTTGTAGAGGTTGAAGTGTAGACCAAGTTTACTTAAACAGGTTTTTGATTTTAACAAGGTTTGGTCTAGGGTTTTTGAGGTTGAAATCAAGGTTTTGTGAGAAAGAAAATGGAGTTTCTGGTTCTTCCTTGTTGCTGGCCGAGAATGGATGATGAAAATTATGAGGTTAGGTGTGTTATGTTTATCATATAAAGTGTGATTTCATTGGTTAGAAATAAAACTTGAATTTTTCATTAAAAGAATTTTATATCAATGGCTAGGATTTGATCTTTCATTCCAACACGAAATCCTAGCCATTCATTGGTATTCAAATAGATAAACTTCATTATTAGTAGATATTAACTAGCTTTTGGTGTTAAAAATCGCACACCAAAATTTCATCAAACGGGTGAAACAGTGTACTCGGGTAATCAACTATTGCTCGAAAATTAATTCTAAGTATAAAATTTTTATTCCTACCTATTTCTAACCTTAATCCTATATTTTCTCAACTTTGGACATCTCCGGGGCCCAATTCTAGGGTTTCGATTGTCCTGGCGGGCTACGGAGCTGGCAAAATACTATTCATATTTTTTCTTACAGAAATGTTATCTTAACACCCCAATCGGGTGTCTATACGCGGACACCGTATAGGTGCATACATAGACAAATAAAAAAGATCACATCATAGTGAATCCCAAAATTTCCTTCTCTTCACTTGGCTCCTCTCCATCTCGTATTTCCCCCCCAATCTCATACCCATTTGGTTCTCCTTCTCAAATCCAAGCTCGCCCATTTGCTTCTCCCTATCAAATCTAAGCTTGTCAAACTCTCACTCCCTGAAAACCACCCATATTCTCTAAACTCAGCTTCTGGCGCACTCCTAGTGTCCCTCTCTCCTGTTCGTGGTGCTGCGATGAAGGTTGCACACCCAGAAAACCACTCATATTCTCTGAACTCATTCTCTGGCGCACTCCTGGTCTCCCTCTCAGAAATTGCAAGTATTTTATTCCCTTTGAAAACCAATCCAGGTGCCACTTCAGAAATTGTCCTAGAATTTTGATTCATATATGTAACAATTAATCCACTGTAATTCCTTTCAATCTTATTCAAGAAAAAGCCAAAAAAAAAAATTCTTGCCTATCTGTTATTCTAATCTGAGTAATAAATGAATTTTAGGAAGGAATATCAAGTTGCTGCATTGTATTAGTGATTAGTTAAATAAAAAGTGCTGAAGATGGTAAGCTATCTAAATGTTGGTCAGTTATTTGTAATAAAGTCCCATTATAGTTAAGATTCCAATAGATTTAACATGAAAGCAGGTTGGTTAGCACTTGACATTATTTATTATTTTTTCGTGAACTATATTGCTAGGTGGTTTCCTAATGTTGCTTCAACAGGCGTATTACTCTTTCTTTTTATGTAAATTGAAACTGTATGGATGCTTGTATATTTTTCTTATGATTGCGGTGTGCACACCATAAAATATATGATGATATGGGATGGTGAGTGCCACCAAGAAATAATTTCATCTCTGTTGCACTTTCCCCCACTTTTTTGCCTTTGAAACAAGCATCCAATATTATAGTGAAGGAACTTGGGAATAATCAAAAATTTTATATTTGGGATGGACAAGTCGAAGACTCTAGAAAGGTTTAGGTTAGGTTATTATTCAAACCTTTGAAATTTGTTTTAACAAATAGTAAGAGGTTAATCTATGAGAGTGACTCAGAATTTTTAGAATTACTAGCATTATATGGGGCATCTAGCTTGGGCTGATGCATTTGTTGTCATAGGAGATTCCTTTAGCATGATCAATGAAGCTTGTAACACTAGGAAAGCTTGTCAAACTCAATTTATTTGATTCGATTAATTTTAGTTTATATCTCTTGATACATGTATTTTAATTTCTGATACTCTGTTTTATTAAGAAATCAATTTTATTCCTCCACAGGAAGCTTGTTTATGTTATGGGAGCTGAGCATTGCAGACGGAAATTTATAGAATTCCACAAATCATTGAGAGAAAGGAGAATTGTTAGGGCTTTTATAGGTTTCTGAAGATGTAAGTTAGCATCCTACTAATCTAATACAATGATTAAAATTAATATGTAGAATGACATTTGTTGTGAATTTGTGATATATCTTACATTGTCGACATTCGAACACCTAAGTTTTAATGGGTATGTTTCTTTAAAATTTCAGATATCAGAAAGTTGGAGTTATCCATCCCTTAATGACACTGCTGATGCAGCTATTCTTTCATGAAGCACTTGTTGCCCGAGGGTGGACACTGAAGACATAGAATACAATTTTTAGTTGACAAATTTTTTGTTAGCATATATGCGCCAAATGACACTAGTGTCATTTTTATTTATTGATATTAGTCCCAAAAAAAGAATATAGGCTATGGAAGACTTTAATTAAGTTGAGTGAGACTTATGGGATTGGGAATAAAATTTTGAAGAGACCTATACGATTACTAGCCTTTGCACGTAATTATCAGCATTTTTTAATTAATTACTAGTATATTATGCCAAATTACTAGAATTAGCAGTCCAATTCAATGGAAATTCTAATCATTTTAGAATTAATTTCATTTTTTGAAGATGCATTGGTCCCAAAAAAAAGCTAGAGGCTATGGAAGACTCCAAATAACTTGAGTAAGAATTATTGGATTGAAAAAAAAAATTCGAAGAGATTTCCACGATTACTAGCTTTTTCACATAATTACTAACATTTTCAGAATGAGCAATACTTATGGGATTGGGGAAAAGAATTTTGAAGACATCCGTTGGGTTATTAGCATTTTCATATAATTACTAGCATTTTCAAAAGGAATTATTAGTAGAATATGTCAAATTACTAGCACTGGGCAGTTCAATTAAGGGGAATTCTAATCATTTTAACACTAGTGTCATTTTTCTTTGTTGGTATTGGTCCCAAAAAAAAATATACATGTTATAGATGATTTTAATTAAGTTGAGCAATACTCATGGGATTGGGGAAAAATTTATTGAAGACACATGCATGAATACTAGCATTTTCAGAGAATTACTAGCGTTATCAAAAGGTATTACTAGCAGAATATGTCAAATTACTAGCACACGGCAGTCCAATTAAGGGGAATTCTAATAATTTTAACACTATCATCATTTTTCTTTGTTGGTCTTGGTCCCAAAAAAGAGATACATGCTATGGAAAACTTTAATTAGGTTGAGCAATACTCATGGGATTGGGAAGAAAATTTTTTGAAGACATCTACATGAATACTAGCTTTTCCACATAATTACCAGCTTTTTTTCAAAACGTATTACCAGTAAAATATGCCAAATTACCAACACTGAAACAATCCAATAGCTGAGTATGACTTATGAGAGTGGATAACCAATTCTTTGTAATGAGCTGCAGGATTACCGGCGTTTCCAAATAATTACCAGCACCTTCTAGCTTAATTACCAGTGTATTATCCACTTTACCAGCATTGGGTAGTCCAATTCAAGGGAGGTTCTACTCATTTTAGCACTAGCGTCATTTGTTATTTGTTGGTATAGGTCCCAAAAAAGGCCAACAATCTAGGAAACCTTTAATTAAGTTGAGTATTACTTATGAGAATGACTAAAAAATTTTTTGGACAGACCTGCACAATTACTAGCGTTTCCTAATAAATACCAGCAATTGTCAATAAAATTACTAGCGTATTATAGATTTTACCAGCGTTGGTCAATCCAATTTAAGGGAAATTCTACTCATTTTACCACTAGTGTCATTTTGTTAGTTGTTGGTATAGGTCCCAAAAAAGGCCAATAGGCTAGGGAAACCTTTATTTAAGTTGAGTAAGAGATAAAGGATCAGCTAAAACATCTTCACTTATACCAACAACTAAATGAGTAGAATATTTCTTCAATTAGACTAGCCAATGCTGGTATTTTTTAGAAAAAGCTAGTAATTTATTTACAAGATGCTAGTAAATTGTGGAGAAGGCTGGTAATCTTGTAGGCCTTTGCAACGAATTTTTCACCTACTCTCAAAAGTGAAACTCCACTTAACTAAAGGTTTCGTTAGCTTTTTAGTGCTAAAATGAATAGAAAATCCCTTCAATTGGATTGGCCAACACTGGTAACATGAATAACCTGCTAGTAATTTGCTTAAAAAAAAGCTGGTAATTATTTTGAAAGGCTAATAATTCTGCTAAGTTTTGCTAAAATGTGATGGTAATTCATACAAAATGGAACTTGAGTATGAAAGGGATGTTTCCTACATATTTAATTTTAAAATTTACGTGATACATTTTCACATAGTGTTTGTTTGCCTTGGGAAAAAATTAGCAGGAGAAATTTTATTAGTTAATTGTGTGTATGTTTTATATAAATTTAATTTAATTATAATTAGAATTTCCCCTTTTGCACCTCTTCACACACACACATATATATATCATCAAATAGAATGGCCAATTTACTATGGCTAATTCAAACTTTTCTTGTTTCACTAAGCACTACAACCTAATTTGGATAACAGAATGTGTCATCAAATAAATCATTCGCAATGTGCAGAGAATAAGGCTAAGAAATTTAAAAATTACATATATCTACATTGATCTTCAAAATCCTTTTCCTCTGTGCTATTTGTTGCCAAGTTGGGTGCTGGAGTAGAGGCTTCAACTACTGTTTCCTTGTTGAGGCTTAGGTCGGCCAAAGAATCTTCAATATTCTCAATCAAACTTGTTGGCCAGATGTATCTTTATTCTTTTTGGATAGGCTATTTTCTTGTGGCAGTAAAATCTTTAATTCTTTGTCCATTTTAACAACCCGTTTAAACTCTTTATTTTGTAAAAACTCAGTTGCCACATATTTTTTCCCTTGAGTTTCTTTAGCCAGATCAATTTGTTCTCACTTCAGTTAGTCCTGATTTAGCAAATTTCTTCCTACTACAATATATGTTTCTCCTAAAATGCAATCTCCTGCAAACAATCCAAGTTGGAAATAGATACAGATACCAAGTACATTAAGTGAAAAGTTTCTGAAAGAGGGAACGAAATGTTGCAGAATGTATTCTGGTTCATTTATCCACCACAACCTGTCAACTACTACCACTAGCAATCAAAAGGTACTCAGCTTCAACATGTTCAGCATGATCAGCTAGTTGCTGCTTGACCTCAAGAGGGAATTTGCCACTATTTGTAACAAACACTGCAGTAATAGCTTTTCTAGTCCGCACAAAAGCTGATTGATCAACAATTTGAACTTACATCACTGAAATTAATGAATTCAAATGAATGAAATATTGAGATAAAAAAAAATAAAAAAAGGCCAACAACTATGACTTCTAATAAGGTGAATTATGAAACAAAACAGACAATGTAGATTTTAACTCAAATTTTAAAGCTAACGAGTAAGTTTTAAACCACAAAACATGAATACAAATTGTACAATAATGTCAATGCTTAAGAAAAAGTGAACCTAGAGCTAATAGTTATGTTACGCCACACAAATTCACCAATTAAAAGAATGTTATACCTATAGACCAGGATTTAACTTCAGACAAAGGCATTAATCTTCTAACAGTAAGAGACAAAGTTTATGAACCACAAGCAATGCAAGTTACAGAATGCCTAATACTTTTCAAACACAAGGATTTGCTGACCAAAATCTCCATGATGCCAAAAAAGCCAAAATCATTTGTAACCAAATCAACATACCTCCCCTTTGTTTTACTTCAGTCATGAGACAGTCAATTATCGAAGAAGAACTGTCACTAACACGAAACACTCTACCATCATCCTTAATTTATGAGCAGTTAATCATAAATCAGAGACATGTATTAGAACCAGAAACAATTAACAAGTAGGATTTCAAAGGATAACCTTCAGTTCCACCCCATGAGAGGAAACCAAGACATGGTATCCTACTCTTTCTCCAAGTAGGTTTTCAAAGGATAACCTTCAATTAGACCGGAAGTGTGCCAGAGAATGAGTTCAGAGAAGATGAGTGGTTTTCAGGGCATGCAACCTGTAGGAACTATTGGATTTATGCGGAAGCGATTTAAGGATCTAGTACATTGGTATGCTTATCGAATCATCATTGTTTCATAAACACACAAGGAATATTATCTCTCGGAGTGTGGATCTTTGATGATCTCCCTCGCCTTAGAATCCTTGTGTCACCGCACGATTGATCTCCTTGTAGTCGGTTGACGGCAGACCTTCCAGACTATGTCTCAAGGGGGAAGGAGAATAGTGTGTGGGTACTTTCTCTCAATCAGGAGATGACCTTGCCTCTACCTTTGTGACTGCTCTCTCTGCCTATGGAGAAGGTTAAGTGTAGTATATATATGGGTTCTTAGAAAACCTAACCCTTAGATGTAACGGGCTCTAGATTTCTTAGGCTCTTCTTACACACTAGGCCCTATTAGGCTTTAGTGAAAGAGCAAAAACCCAACAATCTCCCACTTGCTCTTGAGTACAAACTTGAGCTTAAAGCCCAAGACCATGTAACTCACTAGTCATCATCAACTGAAATTTCCCCATCCCTTATCTTGAGCTAGCCTGGGGATCTACCAGCTGTTATTAATCAAGGCTCATGATAATCAACAAATGATTATCTAATTCGGTGCTACTCCACTAAAAGCCCGAACTTGAACTCCAAGATTAATAACACATATAACATGTATATGCATAACCCTTTTGTAGAATGTCTATAATTGATTGACTAGTTTTCTGTTACCCAATCAATTATTTATTCCCTTGACTATGATAGTTTCTCTAATGGATTACATGCACGCCAAATGTCTTCAATATCCAAGTACCAAAACATATCAAGGGGACATTTCCTACAAATTTCATATTGTTTATCTCATAAATACCGATAATCAAACAATCTCACTCCCAAAATACCGAGTTATTGGCCGTCAATAGATCGCACCTCACCCGTTGGTAAATCAACGAATGAAAACCATTTGATTACCTATTTATAATAAACTCAGAATTAAGAGCAATCTTATAACTATAGTTATCTGGAGATTTGATACTTTATGACAGAAAAAACACCCTTAATCAAATCTCTCCTTGATCCTTTCAATGTGAATGTTAATTAACACCAATATTTTACAATGATTTGGACAAAACCATTTCATAAAATATTGCAACCTAAATGAAATGCCCAACTTTATTTAATAGCTGTGAACCTGTTCATAAATTATGAGAACCTATGATCATGTCCTCCATGAACGTATCCATATGATCATATACTTCACAATTGATCCGAACCTTAGTGTTTGTAAATAGTGTGCGGAATAAATGAATAATACCTCATTTATAACATTCAGAAAAATTACAATGTCATAATGTCTTGCTCAAAAAGCACAAAACAACAAAGTGAAATAACAACTTCCTAAAGCTATAGCAAATCTGGAATCCTCCTAAGACCCATAGATGTTATATGCCTCTCGAACACACGTTCAGGCAAACTCTTAGTAAAAGGGTCAGCAAGGTTCTCGTTTGATGCTATCTTGACTACCACTGTATCTCCTCTTTCAATTATATCTCAGATCAAGTGGTACTCCCTCTCTATGCGCTTTTATCTTTTGTGACACCTTGGTTCCTTGGATTGTGCTACTGCCCCACTGTTGTCACAGTAAAGTGTGATGGGACGACTAACACCTGGTATCACCTGAAGATCCGTTAGGAACTTCTTTAACCATGCGACTTCCTTTGCAGCCTCAGAAGTAGCTACATACTCAGCCTCTGTGGTAGAGTCAGCCACACATGATTGTTTGACACTCCTCCAACAAATGGCCCCGCCATTAAGAGTGAACACATACCTAGAAGTGGATTTTCTTGAGTCAATGTCTCCTTGGAAATCTGAGTCTGTGTAACCAATGGTTTCAAGACTCCCACTAGAATAGACTAACATATAATCTCTCGTTCTCCTAAGGTACTTGAGTATATGTTTAACCGCTATCCAGTGTTCCTCTCCAGGATTAGATTGGTATCGACTTACTACTCCCACTGCATAGCAGATATCTGGTCTGGTGCAGAAGATAGCATACATAAGGCTACCCTCTTGCTGAGCGTAAGGTATCCTACTCATGCATTCTCTCTCGCCAGAGTTTTAGGAGAATGCTCCTTAGAGAGATGAATCCCATGCCTGAAGGGTAAAATTCCCTTCTTGGAATTCTCCATGCTGAACTTGGCAAGTATTTTGTCGATGTAATTAGCCTGAGATAATGCCAATACCCTATTCTTCTGGTCTCGCAAGAGCTTAATACCAAGAATAATATTGGCTTCTCCCAGGTCCTTCATATCAAATTGCTTGCTTAGCTAAGTCTTTATGCCTAACAATACCTCCGTATCATTTCCGATAAGGAGTATATCATCCACATTAAGTACCAGAAAAGATACTGCGTTACCTTGGATCCTTTTATACACACATGGCTTATCAGGACTTTTCTCAAAACCATAAGACTTAATGGCTTGATCAAACCTGATGTTCCATGATCTGGACGCTTGCTTAAGTCCATAAATGGACCTTTGCAACTTGCATACCATGTTTTCTTACCCTTTGGCTATGAACCCTTTTGGTTGCTGCATATAGATATCCTCTTCCAAATTTCCATTTAGAAAAGCAGTTTTGACATCCATTTGCCAAATCTCATAATCAAGATTTGTTGCAACAGCTAAGAGAATCCTAATGGACTTGAGCATGACAACCGGTGAAAAGGTTTCTTCATAATCCACATCTTCTATTTGGGTGTACCCTTTCGCCACCAATCTACCTTTGAAGGTTTCAACATTCCCGTCCGATCCTCTCTTTCTCTTGTAGATCCATTTACACCCAATAGGTCTTACCCCTTTTGGTGCATCTACAAGAGACCAAACTGAGTTGGAATACAAAGAATCCATTTCACGATTCATAGCCTCAAGCCATTCCTGAGCATCAACATCTCCTAGTGCCTCGTCATAACTCGTGGGATCATCATTTTCTTCAATGATGACATCCTGAGGTGATTCACCCAACAAGAGAAATCTTGAAGGTTTACGAATCAATCTCCCACTACGACTTTGCCACACTTGTTGTAAACACCCGATTTTGTCCGGCCATTTAAAGAAAATTCCAAAATTCGCATATTTTACAATTTCTTTCAGAGTCTATTAAAACTAAAAGGAAAAATAAAAAAAAAGAAAAAAAGCTATTTTGTAATCTCTTTATTCATTTCTTTTGAGAGAAAATTAAAAATTACAAAAAAAAAAAATTGTCTTTTAATTTGTGTTGTACTGATTCTTCTATTTGCATAACAAAAATAATACAATAAGTCCACTTTTTTTATTTTATTAAAATAATAATAATAATAATAATAATAATAAAAAACAAAGGTAGTGGCAAGATTGAACCCCACCACGTAATTGATTGAACTAAAGCCATTCTTTTTCCTACGGTGCATGCATGACTTCATATGTTGTGCGGTGGGGACACTAGCATGTGGCATGAGTCAATGGAGCACCTTTGTCTATTCATGGACCTGCGGAATCTTTTTCCTTCCTTTTTATAATTCATGCACATTCATCAAAGAGTGACATAGAATTTCTAGCTGTTACACATTTGCCACGCGTTGCATGATATAATTAAAAGGATGACAAGTGTCTCATTATGGGCCTGGCCCTGTCCCCACGCTCTCTTTGCAAACCCATTCCCTGCATGCTCCCTACTCACTGCAGACGAGGAATATGGGTTCCCTCAAATTGCTGAGCCATGCACAGAGAAAGAGGGACACAAGTGGGGTGGTTGTTCTACCTTACCCATACCTTATCTCGCACACACACATCAGCATTAAGATTGAATGATGGGAGGTACTAAAAAAGAAGGATGGCAGACACTACTTGATGGGCATCTCCTTTGCAATGGCGGACAAGGGATGGACTCCCTGCCCTCTGGCTGGCCAGACAGCATGAGTAAATAGAGAGAAGGGGATTTTTTTTTTTTTTTTGGAAGGGGGGAGCTTTAACATCAACACCATCCATTATCACCAGATGATTATCATCATCATCATGGACCAAAGGAGAAAACCATCCATTAGCTCCAACCTCATCACTCTCATAATCACTGCAAGATAGCCTTGACCACCACCATTCTAAATTCATCCCTCGCCCAACCAGCCGCCTCTCGCCAGTGAGCCCGCATGCAAGCAGCGTGAAGTTTGGCCGTGCGTGCTTTGATTACGCTACACCATCGATCACGCGATCCCTCTCCCTATTGCATGTCACAACCTGCATCCGCGCCTGTCACATTCTGTGCAACCTGAGCACGCCACCGGTAGTCAGCCTTTTGCCGTCGACAGCCGTGCCTGAAGGAACCACGAGCTTGCTGTCCGCGCAGACTAGTCTCCAGGTCTACACTAGCACTCTCCGCGTCATCTCTGCTTGCTCCAGCTCCTCCGCCTAGATCCAGCATCGCCATCGCCTTCGAGACAAAGATCCCCGCCACTTCCTCTTTCTCCATCTGGTTCTCTCTCTCTCTTTAGATATATCTCTCACTCTAGTTCTTCCTCTCAGCATGTTTGTATGTGTGTATTTGTACCAAAGTGAATAAAGGAATCCAAATTCCTAAATTCCAGATACTTCTCACGTGCCTCTGCTTTTGTTGCTTTTTAAAATGAAAAGAAAAAGTCAATATGCTTAAAGCACATGCATGGTCCTCGAGTGCCAGACCCTTCTTTGTTTTTATTTTATTAATCTTTTATCTTTTTATTTATTTAGTGTGGCTGTGTGTATATGTGTTTATGGTTTTCGTGGGCAAGGTGCCCATATTCTCATATTTCATTGCAAAATAATATTCCAAAACCAAGTCTGTTTTGCAAATCCTCTTTAGTGGCCTTTTTTTAATAAATTGTGTTAATGGGTTAGATGTCTCTATCTAGAATAGGTTTATGGACTGATGTTCTCTTAAAAAATTGGTCTTGGGCCGTTCATGTTACTATGATTTTGGGAATTTTGTTTTTAGTGTGGTTTTTATTTCTTTGAATAAAAAAAATGCGGTTTGTGATGAGTAATTAGTTTTAAAATCATTTGAGAAGAATTTAATTATGTGTTCACTGTTCAATGAATTTGGTGCTAAAGACTCTAATTTTCTTTTTTATTTTTTTTTTAAAAAAAAGGGTTAAAAAAAAATTGAATGAAAATACTAATTAGAGTCCTTGTGTTTTTCTTTGATTATTTTACTTGTTTTAGTATTTTGCATTGGTTGATTTCATGCTTGTTATTTGTTTACAAATTAGCTTATCAATTCATGATAAAAATAAATAAATGAATAAATATGTTTTATTTTTTTCTCCTTGTAAATAAATATATATTTTTTATATGAAAAAATAATAAACAAGAAATATTTCCCTATGTAATAATCGATAATAGTGATTGAGTAACAAATATTATCTTCACTATTGTCGAATCACAAAAGATCATTGAGTAGCCTGGTGCTAACTTGAATCTCGTATAGGAATAAATTTTATAAATTTTATCTCAGATCTTTTTGAATCCGTGTAATGATCAATGATGATGATTGAGTAACAAATGTTATCTTCATTATTGTTGAATCATTAGGATTTATTGAGTAGCTGAATGCTAACTTGAATCCTCTTCAAGAGCGGATTTTTTTTTTTTTTTTTTTAAAAAAGAAAAGGTTCTTCATTCAGAAAGATTTTCATTAATTAAAATTGACCAACACACAAGTATTTTTTACAGAACTACGTGACTTTGAGTTCCTCATTGTACCGGAGGATACGTAGGAGCAGGCTATCCCTGTCAAGCCAAAATTAAATCTTCTTAAATTTGTTTAAATTGTAAATGTAATTATATAAATTAAATTCCTTAATTTATACATTTCAATTGTAAAATATATTTGTCTAAATTAATTCTTCTTAATCTATGTGTTTAAATTATAAGTATTTTGCTAAAGTAATTTTCTTCTTAATTTATTTTCTAGTTTATATGTTAAAATTGTAAATATATTTAAAAAAAAAAACTAATTTATGTTAATGTATTCGTTAAAATTGTAAATATGTTTGTCAAAGTTAATTCTTAGTTTATGTGTTTGAATCATGAATATATTTATGTAAATTAAATTTCTGGAATTTGTATGTTTAAGTCAGAATGTATTTGTGTAAATTAATTTATGTGTTTAAATTAAATACATTTTTTTGTAAATTAAACTTCTTGAATTGATATGTTCAAATTATAAATAGATTTGGGTAAATTTAATCTCTTGAATTTATATGTTTAAATTGTAAATATTTTGTGTAAATTATTTATTAATTGTTAAAATTGTAAATATATTTTCTAGGACTAAATTTTCTTAATGTATTTATTTAAATTTCAGATATACTTGCCAAAATTAATTTTTCTTTAATTTATTCGTTGAATTGTAAATACGTTTATGTAAATTATTTACTTTTTCTTACATTGTAAATATATGTGTAAATTATTTTTCTTAATTTATGTGTTGATTTCGTTAAACTAATTTCTTCTTGATTTATCTATTTAAATTGTAAATATATTCACGTAAGTAAATTTTTGAATTTATTTGTTTTGTATTCTTTCATTAATTTATATTTTGAGGGGTTATTATTTAATTTGCATAATTTACTAAGGTACCGTCTAAGGACGGGTGTATTAGGGGTGCGTGGAATTAAGTTCCTACCCTTCCCTATGCATAACCGACTCCCGAACTTATATCTAGTTTTCAAACACTATTTTCAAAAAAAATAATAATAAAATTAGTTTTTCCAAGATTTTCCAAATTAAATAAACTTGGTGGCGACTCCATTTTAAAACATGATTTAATTATTTTTCATTGCCTCGTCAGCGATCCCTGCCATGACACTTGTTGTTGTGCATCTACAGGGGGATCCAAGTTTGGTGGGTTAACAATTTCTAAATGAGGACCCTCATTAAGTGGATTAACCAATTGATGATTTTGTTGTTCTTCCACAAGCGGTAACTGCATCTCTACAGTTTCCACTTATGATCATCATGCTGAACTTCTGGTTTTATTTCTGGTTCCTGTGTGTGTTCAACAACAGGTATATTTTCCCCTCTTTGAACAACCACAGGAACAAAAGTTGGAACCACCTGAGGTTGAGGTGTAACTTGATCTGAGACTAGCTCATCAAGAATAACCTTACTTCTTGGCTTATAATTTGCCATATAGTCCTCCTCTAAGAAAGTCGCGTGTGTGCTCACTATGACCTTCTTTTCTTTCAAACTATAAAACAACCAACCTCTGGTTCCTTTAGGATAGCCTATAAACATGCATACTTCTGTATGCGAGTCCGTCTTATTTGGCTTCTGTTGTAAGACATGTGCCGGAGCACCCCAAATCCGAATATGATTCAAGGAGGGCTTACACCCTCTCCATAATTCTATTGGTGTCTTTGAAATCGTCTTGGACGGCGCTAAGTTCAATAGGTACATAGCAGTTTCTAGGGCATATCCCCAGAATTAATCAGAAAGAAATGAATAACTGAGCATAGATCTTGCCATTTCTAAAACGGTTCTATTTCTCCTTTCAGCAACTCCATTTTGCTGGGGTGTCCCTGGAGAAGATAATTGTGAAACCATCCCCTCTTTGGTCAGGTAAGACCTGAACTCTCCAGATAGGTATTCACCTCCTTGGCCAGATCAAGAGTCTTAATTTGAACACCAAGATGCTTTTCTGCCTCAGCCTTGAACTCTTGGAATTTTCCAAAAGCTTTAGACTTGTAACACATCAGGTATACATATCCAAATCTAGGGTAATCATCAGTAAAAGTGATAAAATACTCATACCCACCTCTGGCCTGGACATTCATTGGTCCACATACATCAGTATGTACCAATTCCAGCTGAAGTGTGGCACGATTTCCCTTGGCTTTGAAAGATCTCTTAGTCATTTTACCCTCTAAACAAGATTCACAAACTGGTATCGGTTCAAAGTTCAGGGATTTTAAAATCCCACTATTGACCAAACCTTGTATCCTGTCATAATAAATGCTAAAGATAAGTTTCATTGGAAACTTTTCTTTTTCTTTGATGAATGAACATGCTCAACAAATCCTAATTCAACATGATTAACTTCACAGGGCACAGGACTAAGGAAATAAAGACCATTAAACATTACACCGGAACAAATAAAAGAAGATGAACTTCTTATTGAAACTGAGGAATTAAACTGAACTGTCAAACCATGTTTAACTAAACAACTAACAGAAATTAAATTCCTCTTAAAATCCGGAATAAATAAACAGTCTTCTAAAACCAAAGTTCTACAATTATCAAAAGATAAAACAACTTGTCCCACTGCTAGTGCAGACACAAGCTCCCCATTTCCAAGCTTCAAAACTCTTTGTCCTTCACTTAAAGGCAAGCTATATTTGAACCACTGCAAAGAGTAACAAACATGGTTAGTGGCTCCTGAATCAATGATCCATTTATCATTGTAATTCTCCACTAAACAAGCCTCAATCACATGTAAATTACCCATACCTGGTTTATTCATACGTGGGCAATTTTTCTTCCAATAACCCTTTTGTCCGCACTTGAAGCACTTGCCTTTTGGCTGCTTCATTGCAAATGGTTTGGCAACTGGAACACCTGATTTCTTTTTTTCCTTTTTCTTGTTCCTTTCCTTGGGTTTCCCCTTAGGTTTCACAAAACTCTCACTAGTAAAAAATGCACTGCCTTGCTTGACTAGAGACTGTTCAGCACTCTCAAGCTCATGCATCAGCTGAGTAAGGTCAAGATTCATCTTATTCATATTACAATTCATCTTCAACTGATTGAAGTATTCAGGTAATGACTGCAAGAGAATGTCAACTTTTACTTCTTGTTCAAATCTGACCCCATGGTCTTCAGCCTTCTTGAAGTTTGCTATCATTGTCAGACAATGATCCTGCACACTTCCTCCAGACATCACTATCTTGGTGATCGTGATTCAGAGATTCTGCCTAGCGTAATCAAGTAGACGTAGCAAACATGCCATCAAGAGTCTGGACCATCTTTGCTCCACTCTCAATCATGCTTACTTGCTCCTGAAGGTGACTGGAGAGACTGGCTAAAATATAGAAGCGAACTGCCACATTCGCCTTCTCCCATCTTTCCTTCTCTTACTGAAAATGTGTCTTTGTTGCCTCAAAGCATCTTCAAAGAAAGGTCATACGGCATAGGGGTAGTCAGAACAAAGTTGAGCTTTTCATATTGAAGAACAATATCCAAATTAGTTTTCCATTGTTTGTAGTTTGTACCATCCATAGGTTTTTGACTCAAGATAGTAGCTAAAGGATTGAATGAAGACATTTTTCTAAAAACAAGGAAAAAACACACTAATTACAAACTAGAATAACTATAAACAGATACTGTGCTAGTAGATTCTGATAACTACTACTCATTTATAGTTTAACAATCTATTAGTTATCTTTACAAGGCTTACGATAGGCAAGATACTTGTAAAACTAATATTGTTATTTTGGGCCTTCAGTTCCATTGCCAGAGCCTCGATGGGAGGGTTAACAACTTTACCAAAGTTGAATGTATTTAACCATTGTTTACTTTCAAAGTTCTCTTTAGTGTCTAAGTGTTGCCGACGATGGGCCGTACAAAACTTTACTAAAATTTTGAAAATATTAAGGTTTAATCTAGTGAAATCCGATTATCCTTATCCGATAGGGCTTCAGCAATAACTTTTTCACTAATAAACCCACAATTGGAGCTCATAGGTTTTTAAATTAATTACTTAATAAAAAACCTTCACCCATTCAATATTTTAAAATTTAGAATTTTCCAATTTCCAACAATTGTTTAAATTCGAGTATTCTTTGTTTGATTTCAAAAACTATGTAAGCACCCGCAAGCCGATGAACGTGCAAGGTTAGCTTATCGAAATTTTAAAATCATTAAGGTCCTAAAATCCGATCATGATAGGCATCGTGTGCTCCACACAATCATGATACATGATTGTGGTATGCAGCGTGTGTTAACACATGACCATTTTAGAAGACCCACAAATTACTCGCAATGTAAACAGTTCTCTTAGGAAATAATTTGGATTATTTGTCTTGATTTTAATTATTCAAAATTAATTAATTCAATCATTAATCTAAATTTTTAACAAAAAATCATAATAATTTTAATTAATTTTCGAGAATAATTTTGAATCAAAATAATCCTATAATAACTATCATACTAGTCGCGGAATGACAAAATAGCTATTATGCTCATGTAATTTTCAAGTTATGCAGCAATATAGCACCACCTATTCTATATGACATGTTATCACAATAAGCATGTTATCAATCATATAATTCATCCATTCATAAAATAAAGCAATTTAAATAAAATAGACTTTAATCCATGGTTTCCTAGAGAAAAAATAAAATAAAATAAAATAACCAAAAATATTCCAGTCCTTCTTGTCTTTCCTTTTAGTCCATAGGTATTTATCTCAAGCCCTTTTATGGTAACCATGGGTCCATAAGCCCAAAATACCAAATTTTGGCAAGAAAACCTAAGACAACTTCAAGGAACCCTAACTGTTTCGTCCACTGCGCCATCACCTGAACTCAGATCAGCATGACATTTTAGGGTTAGTACCACCATGAAGAGACGAAGCCAACGCCACTGGAATCACCCAATTTGGATGTTCCACGCGCCCTCACTCTCTCCATTTTCACAGGCGCATGGAAACCACTGTCAGAAACTTCTGGTGGTGCGTGGCAGCGCGTGAAGGCTCCTCTGGCCGCGTTCCACCCACCATTTTGTTCGTCTTTCCATCATCTTTCCAACGATATATGTTACGTCCAATTCCGAGATCCAGAGATCCACGAACATGTCCAAACAGTGACGAACGTCCTTCTTTTTTGCATCTTCTTGATCTTCTTTTTATTACAACTTTTGTATAACATCAAAAAAAATATCCAAGAATTGAAAATAAAAAAAATCAAGGAGGAAACATAATCATATGGGATTAGCCTCCTTGTTACAACCCAAGAAAATACATTCAAATCTCTACCATGGATTAAAGTTGAAAACCAAATAAAGCACTGATTTTTTTATGAAAAGAATTATAAAGATAAACATACAACACATATGATCAACAAATATAGAATCCTAGGTGCCATATTTCACGAAGCAAACTAATTACATGAATAATGAAACTAGATTCACATACCAATGTACAGCCATGCTCTGATACCAATATAGGAACTATTGGATTTATGCGGAAGTGATTTAAGGATCTAGTACATCGGTATGCTTATCGAATCATCATTGTTTCATAAACACACAAGGAATATTACCTCTCGAAGTGCGGATCTTTGATGATCTCCCTCGCCTTAGAATCCTTGTGTCACCGCACGATTGATCTCCTTGTATTCGGTTGACGGCAGACCTTCCAGACTATGTCTCAAAGGGGAAGGAGAATAGTGTGTGGGCACTTTCTCTCAATCAGGAGATGACCTTGCCTCTACCTCTGTGACTGCTCTCTCTGTCTATGGAGAGGGTTAAGTGTAATATATATATATGGGTTCCTAGAAAACCTAACCCTTAGATGTAACGGGCTCTAAGTTTCTTGGGCTCTTCTTACACACTAGGCCCTATTGGGCTTTAGTGAAAGAGCAAAAACCCAACACAACCTTCATCGCAGCACCATGAACGCGAGAGAAGGACACCGAGAGTGCGCTAGAAGCTGAGTTCAGAGAAGATGGGTGGCTTTCAAGGAGTACGAGTTTGACAAGCTTGGATTTGAGAGGGAGAAGCAAATGGGCGAGCTTGGATTTGAGAGGGAGAACCAAATGGGTATGAGATTGGGAGAGAAATACGGGATGGAGGGGAGCCAAGTAAAGAGAAGGAAATTTTGGGATTCACTGTGATGCACTATTCTTTATTTGTCTAGATATGCACCTATACGGTGTCCACGTATAGACACCCCATTGGGGTGTTAAGATAGCATTTCTATTTTTTTTTTATACATTTGTTACATTGTTCTTATCATTTCTATATACATCAGAATTTTGATATTCTTATTACTAAAGCCTCAATTATTTTCTGAATAAAATTTAGGGTGTTACAAGTAAGATCATGATCCTGGGCTCCCTGGATAGCAACCTGGTGGTCCATTTTTCCTTTGAAGTGGTTGGGGTCCAGAGTATTATGAATGAGAGAATGCTGGAGAGATATGGGGATTCTCTGATATTTTCTTATGCTGAGCTCTCAGGTTACCACGAAATCGTACTTCTAGGAAGGGAGGAAAGAGTCTTTGGGAAACCCAGAGAAGGGGATGATGACTTTTTGTGGATGTATGATACAATGACATCCCGCTTGA
The DNA here is from genome assembly GCA_031216105.1 of Dalbergia cultrata. Classification (NCBI taxonomy): domain Eukaryota; kingdom Viridiplantae; phylum Streptophyta; class Magnoliopsida; order Fabales; family Fabaceae; genus Dalbergia; species Dalbergia cultrata. Next base: position 12,052,314 of record CM062347.1, read on the forward strand.
AGGTCATCCTTCCTTTCTCGGAGTTTGAGATGGCCATATTTAAGAGAATGAACATGGCCCCTTCTCAGCTTCATCCGAACTCTTGGGCCATACTCCAGGGGTTTTGAGATGGTTTACAGATTTTTAGGAATTTCGTTGTGCTAACGGGTCTTTTTCTCTCTTTTCATGCTTATGACTTACCAGGGGAAAAATTAAAAATCAGCTATGGTGCCCCTCCAGGTAGTGGTTAATAAGAAGTGCTTTGAGACATACAAGGAATCTCATCACAACTTCAAATCTTAATACTTCAAAGTGAAAGCCAAGCTCGGTTCTTCCCCTTTTTTCCTTTCTTCGGACAGGAACCCTTGTTTCCTCTCTACTAAAAGTCATCCTACTCTTCTCTGACATATCGTGCTCAGAATCTCACACCCGGGGAGGCTACTATTGTAAAATTTTTTGTCGACACCTGGGGCCGAACCACTTGAATTTAAAGAGAATCATTGATGCGCCTACTAGGGATGCCAAGTCGTATATAGGTTTAACTTAGTCTTCTATTTTCATCATACATTACACGTACTTGGTCTTCCCATTCATAACCATTATTATTTTTATTTTTGCAAAAATGTCCTTGAAGAAGAACATTGCCTTTCTTCGGTCTTTGACCAGGGGTGCCACCTCTATGTTGACTGAGAAGGAGGCGAGTTCTGAATTGGGGGCCTCAGGATCATCCCCTCACGAGGCTGGTAAGAAGCGTAAAGCCTCCAAGGATCCGGAGACTATTGCAGTTGATTCTTTACTGGACAAACCCGAGGTTCCTTCACGTGATGTTTCTAGTTCTCGCTCGTGGGGAGGTTTTCCATCTCTCTCTCTCTTTTGGCTCCCAATTTCCGATTTAGGAAGTTCATGTTTGGTATCTATCACATGGCCTTCTGGCATCATGTTCGTCAACACGATCCCTCGAGTACCTTTCATGCCTCCATGAGGATTTAGTTAAGGCTACCAGCTTCCTCCACTGTTATGAGGAAGTTATTGCTGAGGCTCCCATGCTCCGAAGTCGGGCTAAGTCTTTGTAATCCGAGAAGTCAAGTCTAGAGAAAAAAAATTAAAGGGCAGAGAGAAAGAACTGGGGAAAGATATCTCCAACCTCAAAAAGAGGCTAGACACCTTGGAGGAGAAAAAGAAAGCTTGGGGAGAGGAGAAGGAATCTTGTTGCTGCCAAGGCCAAGGTGAAGGGTATGCTGGCTGAGTCCGAGTCTGAGCGAACTGATGTAGGTAAGGCCTGGATAGCTAGTTCTAATGATACATTTGAGAATGTGATAGTGCAAGTCCGAGTCCTTGTTAGTCCTGATGTAGATTTATCCTCTGTGGGTATCTTCTACCATGTAGTTGATGGTTGGATTGAGGATATTCTCGAGGAGGTTGACGATTAGGTTGTTTATTTTTAACTTTTTTGTAAGTCCCCTTGGGACCCCTTATGTACTTGCTTTTTGAAGAAATATTAATGGAAAATTTTTCTTTTTATTATATTCCCAAGCCTTTGAGATATTAGTTTGCTTAGAATTTTCGTGTTTTACTTTGCTCGTTTTATTGTTAAGATTCACTCTTACTGCCCCCGAGACGGGCAGGGTAACGGGGAACGGTAGTCGAGTCATCTTTTGATTGTGAGTTCGGACTAATGCTGGGTGTTTTTTTTTATCATTAAACAGAGTCTCTCTGTGATGATGTAAGGAGGAGTTCGGGTGAGGCCTCCTCCTAATATTGAAGTTTGGGTGCGGTCGTGCTCCCTTTTTCAGGGATGAGGCCAAGAGGAATTCAGGTGTGACCTTCTTTTTGGAGAGAAAGAAGAAGAATGCGACATTGTAATAATGGAATGTCAATAATGTATCTGAAGATACTTTCATTAATGAAAACTGGTGGTAGTTATCCAACCGGCCCATGGGGTTGGGGCCTCATTAAAACCTTCCCGGAAAAACCCAATTGGAAAAACCCGGGTAAGGAAAAAGAGTACCACGACCTTCGTGGTTAGTTACATGATTCTACAAATAGTATTTCCTCAAGTTTACAACATTCCATGCTCGGGGAACTTCTTTTCTTTCCATCATGAGTAGTTTGTATGCTCCTTTGCCTAGGACTTCTGCAACCTTATAAGGCCCTTCCCAGTTAGGTGCTAATTTACCTTGGCCTGGTTTGGGTGGTCCAATATATGCTATTCTCAGTACAAAGTCTCTGAGATTGAAAGATCTTGGGCAGACACCACTATTCTATCTTCGTGCTATCCTTCTTTTTAGCTCTAGTTCTCGAATATGTGCTTCATTTCGCACTTCGTAGAGCAAATTGAGTTCTTCCCTTCTCCTAGCTGAGTTATGTTCTTCGAAGTATAGAATAGTTTGGAGCATTGGTTCTCCGACCTCAACTGGAATCACTACTTTCGTTCTGTATACTAGCTTAAATGGAGTCTCACCGATTGCGGAGTGAGGGGTAGTCCATTGAGCCTAGAGTACACTGCCAAGTTTGTCAGCCCACATCTCTTCGCTTGCTCCAATCTTCTTTTTTGCCTTTGTAGAATTACCTTGTTAGTGGCTTCTGCTTGTCCATTGGCCTGAGGGTGCTCCACCGAGGTGTAATGATGGGCTATGCCGAAGTTCCCCATTAATTGTTTAAATTTCTGATCGGTGAATTGGGTGCCATTGTCAGATATTATTCTTCTCGGGATTCCGAATCGGGTGATGATATTCTTCTAGATGAATTTCTGACATTGTGCTAATGTTATAAAAGTGAGGGCTAAGCTTCTATTCACTTTGTGAAGTAGTCGACTCCGACGATAAGGAACTTGAGCTGGCCTAGTGCTATAGGGAAAGGTCCTAGGAGGTTGAGCCCCCATTGATCAAAGGGCCATGGAGTTGTAACTATTGTCATCTTCTCGGCTGGAGCAATATGGAACTTTGCATATTTCTTGCAGTTGCTGCACTTCCTGACAAGTTCTTTTGCATCCCTCTTCATTGTAAGCCCATAATATCCCGCTCGGAGAGCTTTTAGGGCTAGAGCTTGCCCACCTAAGTGTTGGCTTCCTACCCCTCTATGAATTTCTTCTAAAACGTACTGGCTTTGCTTCAGGCCGAGGCACTTCAACATTGGCTGGGACAGACTTCTCCGATAGAGGACCCCTTTCAACTGGGTGAAGTGTGGAGCTTCTTGTTTAATCTTTTTGCCTTTCTATTGATCTTCTGGCAGTGTTCTATGCTCCAGGAAACATTTGAGGTCTAAGGTCCAATCTACTTCGCTGTCAATTGCTCCTATTACTTTTCCCTCAGTTATCATGGGTGAATACAGTGTTGCTGTGATCAAGCTTCGATTATTGCCCCCAGGTTTAGTACTCACCAATTTGGATAGGACGTCTGCTCAGGAATTGCCTTCTTGGGGCATGTGTTGTATCCTTACATCCCCGATCTCCGCTATCCGTTCTTTTACCAATTCCAAATACTTCTTAAGACGTGGTTCCTTAGCCATGTATTCTCTTGTTATGTGGGATGCTACAACCTGAGAGTCTATGTCGTAATATTTAACTCTTTCGCCAAGTTTAATCTAGCGATTAGGGCTTCGTATTTTTCCTGGTTGTTGGAAGTTGGAAATTCGAAGGTAACGAACATCTCTACCATGGTTTCTTCATCCTTCTCTATCATGACTCCGGCTCTACTTCCCTTCTGATTAGAGGATCCATCTACGTATAGCTTCCATCTATTGGTAACGAGCCTTTCGTCACCATTCGTCCACTCTTGGATGAAATCAACCAATACCTGAGCTTTTATCGGGATTCAAGCCTAGTATCTAATGTTAAATTCGGATAGTTCTATGGATCAAGATATCATCCTCCCAGCTAGGTCTGGTTCTTGCAAGATCTGTCGAATCGCCATGTTAGTTCTGACTCGAATGACGTGGGCTGGAAAATACTGCCATAGTTTTCTGGCAGTGAGAACTAATGCGAATACGGCTTTTTCTAGCCTCTAATAAAGGAGCTCAAAATCATGGAATGCCTTACTCGTGAAATAAACTGGCTTCTGCTCTCCTTCTGACACCCGGATTAGAACTACTCCAATGGCTTAGCTGCCCATAGACAGATATATGACCAACTCTTCTCCTTTAACCGGTTTGGAGAAAGTGGGTGGAGAGGCGAAGTACTTTTTGAAGTGCTGAAAGGCTTCTTTGCACTGCTCGGTTCACGTGAACTTGTTGCCTTTCTTCAATAGCTCAAACAGTGGTAGGGATTTCCTTACTAACTGAGATAGAAATCTCGACAGTGCCGCCAGGCGCCCCGTCAACATCTGAACTTCCTTTTTGTTCTCGGGACTCCTCATATCTATTATTGTTTGACATTTGTCCGGGTTGGCCTCTATTCCTCAGTGTGTTAACATGAAGTCATTTGAAGACAACCTTTAAGTTGGCAAGTAGGTGCCCGAAAGCAGTCGTCTTGACCAACATGTCATCTATATATACTTCCAAAAACTTTCCAAGGTGTTCGTCGAAGACCTTGTTCATTAGTCATTGATACATCTTCTTGCTGCTTCCTGGCTCCCTTCCATCCTTCCGACATCCAGAATTGTATTGTAACAACTTCTTGCTGCTTCCTGGCTGCCTTTTACAGTAACAACTCGGCCCTCATCATCGTGAAACTTCATGACCAGGTGGACTGAGGAAACGATAGCCCCTAGTTTATTGATCGTTGGCCGTACCATTATGACATTATAGGCTTATGGTTTTTGGAGAACTAAAAAATCAACCGGGACTATTTTGGCATAGGGAGATTCCCCAACAGTTACATGGAGGCTAACGTAGCCGTCTGGCCTTGAGCTCTCCTATGTGAATCCCATGAGATCTTCTAGGTAAGCCTTCAGATCAGTATCTTTTAGCCCAAGTTTGTCAAAGGTGTTTCAGAATAGGATGTCTGCAGAGCTTCCTTGATCAACTAGAACCTTTCTGACTTCTGTGTTTGAGGTCAGTATTGATGTGACTATGGGGTCATCGTGTCCCGAGGTCAGCCCGGGATCATCTTTCTCCGAGAAGGATATCGGGGGGAGACCCGTGGTTTTAGCATCCCGCTCTCTCTTTTCGACTCCCATGACTTCCTTCAATGCCCTTTTCTGGAAGTCTTTGATATTCCACCATCGGCGAATCCCCCTGTGATGGTGTGGATGGTGCGAGGTGTGGCTTCTCGATGGTCACCTCCTCGGGCTTCGACTCTTCTAGCTTGCATTGCTGGATCCCGGGGCCTTCTTCCATGGTCTCGGGGATTTGGAGATGACCACCTCTTTCTCGGGCTTTTCTGGGAAGCTATATATCTTGCTAATTTTCCAGTCCGGATTAACTTCTTGATGGCATCTTGGAGATCCCAGCAATCTTTAGTTTGATGGCTGTGGCATCGATGATACTTGCAATAAGAAGATTTGTCAGTATGGGAAGTTACCTTTAGTTGAGTAGGGCAGGGAAGGTTCTCCATTGCATTGATTTCTCGGTAGATTTGTGCTAGCGATACTCGGAGCGGGGTGTATTCTTGAAAACGTCCCCCATTTGGAACCCGAGTTTCTCTTCGCGTTCGGTCATCTTGTTTGGGGCTTATTCTTTGCGGGTCATGTTTTTCAGCAAGGTTTAGGTCCTCTTCCAGATTGATATACTTTTCCACCTTGCTTTGGAGTTCTTCAAGGGTTCTTGGTTCCTTCTTGGCTAATGAACGTTGGAAATCCCTGGGTCTTAATCTTGCAACGAGGGTTATCAAGTCCATTTGGAGGGGGGGTGAGATCTCTGATCTTGAGGGCTTCCTAGTTGAACCGCTCTAGGTAACTCCGGAGGGGCTCAGTAGGCAATTGTTGGAAACCAATCAAGCTAGTTACCGACTTTACTTTTTTCCGGCTAGTGGTGAATTGTGCCAGGAAACGGGAACTGAGATCCGAGAACTTATGAATGGACCCCCACTGCAGTTGATTAAACCATGTGAGTGTGGACTTCTACAGTGTCAATGGGAAAGCTTTGCACCTGATGGGATCTGCGATACTGTTGAGGAGTATTCTTGTCCTGAAAACATCCAGGTGCTCTTGTTGGTCTGTAGTCCCATCGTATTGCCTGATGTCTGTTAGGGGCCTGAAGCTTGCCGGGACTTGGTATCTCATGATTGCCTCGTTAAAGGGCATGTCCAGGTCATCATATACTTCTGGGGACGGCGAGTTATCATTTTTTTCATTTTCCACTAGCCAGGCGCTGTGATTGGTAGGGGGTAGAGGCTGCTACAAATGACATTGGGGTCCTTCTGCTCCCATGTTGAAACATCAGGTCCAGGCTGTTTGGACCATAGGAATCTTTTTCCCAGCTTTTGTACTCATGGAGCGCAGAGCGTATCTCCTTGAAGTCATGGATTTTCTCGTTTCATTTCCTGAGCTTCCTCTCTACTTTCTCTATTAGGACGTAATCTATGTGGCACCTTCTTCATGGTGCTTTCATCGCTCAATCTCGTGTTCAAGACTAGCCATCCTCGCTCCTTACTCGTTTAACAAATTTAGTATCTCCTGGTAAGGGAGACTGCTACCTTCTGGGATATGTATGATTGAAGTTAGTTGGGTCTTGCCGGTAGGGGCTGCTGGTTCCTGGGGGGCCTTCCCCGGCCTTTCCCCTGGCTCGCCAGTGGTAGAGGCTGAAGCTGAGGCAGTAAGGCCATCCTGGGGCTGAGATGATGGTGGGGCGGTAGGAGCTGGTTCGAAAGTGGGAGCTCCTTCCCCATCGCGAATGGGTTTTCCCATTGTTTTTATTTTGGCCATGCTCAGGTGGTAATAGCTTGCAAGGAAAATGGGTATATGATGGAAATGAGAGGGCTGAAACGAAGGGTTCCATTTTGGTCGTCGTTGATAATCCTATAACAGGATTACAGGTGGTGGGGGAATGAGGTTATTTTGTATCTGGGAGGTTGCGTGTAACGATAGGGTTATGTGGTGACGAGGCTGTGTAGGGTTGTGTATGGTGGTGAGTGTCCCAGTCCCCGGCAACGACGTGACCATGGTGAGAGGGACACTCTAGTTTATACTTATGTGCTAAAAATAGTCAATGTTCATTTTGGTCCTTAAAATTGCATGTGTGCTTCACTAAGTCTCTAAAATTAACAAAATAACAATTTAGTCTTTGAAGTTGCCAAAAGGTCTTTTAAGTTAACTCCTTCAGAAATGCTTACGTGAACTGACTTGAATCATCAAAAGAACTAGTTCAAATCACTTTTTGCAATTTTACAGACTAAATTATTAATCTTTTTAATTTGAAGGACTAAAGTGAAACACATATGCAACCCAAACAAATCTTCATTCGTGCAAAAAATTTGGACTAGTTGTTGTTCCTCAAATTCCTATTCTCTTCACTAATTGACATTCTCTAACATAGGCCCTGGATAAGTGTCAACTTGGAGATGAAATCAGAAGGAAAGAAGGAAAGCTAGACTCTGCAAGTTTTTTCATTTAAACTTCTTGAACATAAAGATATTCTATTCATGAGTGAATCTGTTGTTTACATGAAAAATGGATGCCGCGTGCAGTTAGTGAGAATGGTGAGAACTGGAGTATGGGTCAGAGGCAGTTGGTCTGCCTTGGTAGGGTGCTGCTCAAGAAGGCTAAGGTCTTGGTGTTGGATGAAGCTATTGCATCAGTTGACACAGCTACAGATAATTTGATTCAGCAAACTCTTAGGCAACATTTCTTTGATTGCACTGTCATTACCATTGCACATAGAATAACTTCTGTTATTGACAGTGATATGGTTCTGCTTCTTAAACAAGGTGAGAAGAAAATGGTTGTTATATATATATATATATATTGCATTATTCTATGAACTTGCACTTTATTTATGCACCTTATGTTATTTCATTGGACATTCATGAAGGACTAATTGAAGAGTATGATTCCCCAGCAAGATTGCTAGAGGACAAGTTATCATGTTTTGCTCAACTTGCTGCAGAATATACCACCAGGTCCAATTCTAGTTTCGATCAACTAAAATAAGAGGTGTGTTTTTTTTCTTCTTTTCGTATGGAGCATATAACAGTATAGTTTATTCACATTAAAAAAAAAACCGATATAGTTTATTTAGAATGATAATAAGTTGAGGAACCTAAAATCTAATCACTTCGTATAAAAATTTTATGCATAAATAAAAATAAGAAAAGAACTCTTTTCGGCGCTTAGCAGAATCACCAAGTAAGTAATCATATTGAGTTGTCTTAATATATTTATGTTTGGTCGAAATTTTTTTTTTAGTCATATTATTTGATCTCAAATTTATACAATGAGATGTAATGGCCTAATGGGCATATACTGCAACAAAATATATCATGGACGAAATCTCCAAATTAGCCTCTCTTAAATTGAGCCGGAACATTTGATGACTTTAATATGAAGTTGACAAGTAAGATGACAATCTTATATTAAAATTGCCATTATGTTAAAATCGCTAAACCAATTGGACTGGCATCATCCACGTGAACTAATATATATAATGATAAATTATTATTTTAATTTGATATTTTATTTTTAAATTAAAATTTAAATAATAATGATAAAAAATACAACAAAAGTTATAATATAAAAAGAAAATAATTTTATAAGAAACCTCTCTTAAATTGTGTTGAACAAATTGACTCTTCTGGAAAAAAAAATCAGATATGGATCAATTTGATCTCTTCATGATTTCTGAAGGACTAACTTGTCCTATAATTTAAATTGACAGTAACTTTTTTAAATTTTTCTTAGAAGGAGCAATTTGTGCAACTAAGAACCCTAAACCAATCTATCCAACACAAAACTTAAGAGAAAGTCATTGTGAGTTTTTCAAAATTCCTCATTGCTAATAAGGATTTATGACTAATTCTCATCCCACATTTTTTTGTCAAAATCCCACGATCTCATGATATAGTTTTTTTGGGTCATGACCCTTATATAGTTCAAATTGAACCCATCTAATATAGGGCTGTAGATAGGCCACACGACCAAATGGCCTCTTTGATCTCATCTTTTACTGGTAAAGTTCGAGTCCAGCAGCTGACCAAAACTAAAACAACTTACTCCCACTTCTCTACCAAAAATATGTAATCCTGCTTCTGACCAAAATGAAAAAGTCCCGCTTCTAACGAACAACATAAATAAAACCTTAATCCCGCTAAAACTTCACTTCGAAGCTTGTATTTCCATGACCCCAAAAACAAAAGCTTGTATTTCGACCAAAATAAAAAAAAATGAAGAGCTTGTATCATTTTTATAAATGTTTTTGAAAAACTTGCTCATTCCTTTATTTATTAGGGTCGACCTTTGAAAAACTTACCTATGTGTAGTCTAAGAGTGAGCTTCTTCTATACCCCGTAGCATAGTTTTCAGACTCAGACCGGTGATCAACTTGGTCAAAGCACCGGATTACTGGTTCAACCAGTGGGTCATTGGTCGAATCGGATTTTATAAATTATTTTAGAAAAATACAATTTAATGTTGTTATATATATATATATATAATTGATTGCACATAAAAGCATAATAGCAAGGTTGGCTTAGTGGTTGTTGCTTGCTCCCAATAGCACCACTGCCTAAGTTCAATTCCCACCTAATACAAAATTTTAGAATTTTCAACATTTTACATGGTGACCTGTTAATATATATATATTAAATGCAACATATATAATAAGAAGCATCACTAGCATGGTGATAAGAGCATTTGTTGCTCTCCTTGAGGAAAGGGGTTCGAACCTTGCCTGGGAATTCCCTCATGTTGGTTCGGTCCAATTTTTAATACTATGCTCCGTAGTGTTCTGATTTAGTTTTCCTCTCTGTTAGTTTGGGCCTTAGGGCCTTCCCCTATACAAAAGAAGAAGAAGAAGAATGTTCTTCCTCCTTCAAGTTGTAGGTGTTCAAAATCGATCGAAATCAAATTAAAACCAATAATCCATCCAAAAAATCAAATTGGTTCTTAATTTGTAAAAATATAATCAAATTGATTAACTTTCGGTTCTTATGTCCAAAATTGATCTATATCAAACCGAATTGATAATATATTACATTAATAATTATATATAGAAGGCATATCACATGAGAAAAGTGATTTGTTATGAGAGTGAAAAGAGCAAATATGAGCTATATAATCAGACATGAATAGTCATGATTGAAAGTTAATTAATATAATTAATGTTCACATGCTCATTTAAAAAGTTACATGATTTTATGTTTTAATCTTGACCATTCATGATTTTATGCTCATTTAAAAAATTCATATCTCTTACTCTTACAATAAACCACTCATTTCATATAATATACTCCCTATATATATATATATATATATATATATATATATATATATATATATATATATATATATATATATATATATATATATATATACACGCTAATAGATGTATTACTTATCAAAATTTCCGATCCATATCTAAATTTGTATCACATTTTAACTCAATATTTTTTATTTTCAATCATACGTTATTCTTTTAATTTAATCAACATGATTTTTGTTCAAATCTTTTATTATTTGGATACCTTATTAGTTAGTAGTATTACATATTAGCATAACCTATAAAAATTAGCTTAGATTTTATAATTATATAGTTTTATAACAACGATTAGTCTAATATAATGTTGTTTATAATTAATTCAAAAGTTTTAGTAAAAATAAAAAACTGAACCGATCCAAACTGATTTGAATGGGTTTGATTTGATTTGGTCATTAAAAAATGAGCAAATCGGGCCAAATCGAACCAAAATAAAATTTACTGATTAGATTGGTTAATTTTTGCCTCAAAACCAAACCAAACCAAATCAAACCGCAAACACCCCTACTTTTGGTTGCTAAAACATGAAAAATATGAGTTTTCTATCCTCCATGTTTTCAACATCCTTAAATCATGAGATCTGGATCCAATAGGCCTCTATCCTAGCATACCATTTCTCTAACCACTATTGGGTTAGGATATAATATCCTGTGTACTTGCATCAACATAATTTTGGGGATTTCTCTTGTATCTTTATCAGGGCATTTGGAAAACCTTAGAATTCAATTCTATCAAGGAATTGAATTAAATTTCATGCTTTATAAGCAACTTAAGTGAAAGAACTGAAATTCCGTGGGTGTTGAAATCCAACAAATTAAAAAATTGAAATTAGACCCAAATATGTGTGATTTGGTGTGGAAATTGAATTCCAACAAATGAAAATACCAAAATAACATTTCTTAAATATAATATTTTATTTCTAACCTATTAATAAAGAATAAAGTAGTAAAAACAATTAAATTAATTCATTTTTAAACCTATTCCAAATCAAGGAATTAAAATCAATTCTTTATTTTACTGACTCATTTCAAACATAAGAATTCAATTCAATTCTACCCCATGAACGGTTTCCAAATGCCTTGTATAAAATTCAAGGACACTGATACCTCTTAGGTATTTATGGTTAAGAGTGAGTCACATATCCCACTAATCTAAAATTTTTGGAATCTATCAGATCATAACTGTTGATTATACAAAAGTACCGATACCCTATGATTACCAAACCAAAAACCAATTTTAGGGGTTTTTTTAAATAATTGCATAAAAGTCACTTCAGCAAAAGAAAAAAATGTTACTCAAGTGGCCTCAATGAACTCAAGAGAGGGGGTGAATTGAGTTCAAAAACTTTTTCTTAGATTTCACACTCAAATTACTTTTTCAATGAGTTTTAAAGATTTGACTCAAAAACTTAGATTAATGAATGCACATGCAAGAGATATAAAGGACTAATTAAATATGTGAGTGATATTAACAATATAATGAAAAATAAATTTGGAATAAACATAAATAGTCAAGGGAAGAGAGATTGCAAACTTGATTTATACTGGTTCGATCACCTCTTGTGGCCTACATCCAGTTCTCTCAAGTAACCCACTTGAGAGTTCCACTATCACTTTTGTCTTTACAAATGATGAGCACTCTTACACCTTGGGATCCCTCACCCTTGTGTTTGAATCTCTCAAGAACCAAAAGATACAACATTCTTGTTCTTCCAAGGGATACCCCCCACCCTTGTTCACAAACTTGAGTAAAAGAAAATAGTACAACAATTCACTCTCTGAATAGAGTAGATGTTACAAATTGAAGTCCTATAAGGTTTCTCCAGAATAAGACAATTTAGCCAAGTATTGATCAAGAGGATTGATTAATAAGAGTGATTGTTCAAATGATCTTTGTAATATGTTTTTCTGTGTTTTAAAAGTGTTAAACAATGGTATTTATAGAAAACAAATCGTATGAGTCGTTGAGAATTAACCCCAAGAGATGTGTCTCTTCAAAACATATCTACCGGTGCATTTTGGGGTTTGGTAATCGATTACAATGACCAGTAATCAATTACACTGTTTAAATTTTTGAAAACAGGCAACGGTCACTTGCTATAATTTTGAATTCTGGCTTGCTAGCACTTGTAGTAATCGATTACTTTACGATTTAATCGATTACATAAGTTCCAGAATATGCAAAACATAAATTTTAACACACTTTGAGATATTCTTTCATTCTAAAACTATTTTAAAATATCAAATCACACTGGTTTTCAAATCATACTCACATTTTCATAAATCAAAAACAAATTTCTTCACTAAGAACATGTGAATTATTCTAAATCAAGTTTTCATTAAAAAAAACTTATTTCTTAGATTAAAACATGATTAACTTGAAAATGGCCAAATTGAATCTTAGTAAAAGAAATCTTTTAACAGAGTAATCTAAGTCCTAATAATTTTAACCATTTAACCTTGATCACTTGTGCATGTTCATCTTCATGAAGTCCAACTCATTTTGCTTCTATTCTTTTGCATTTGGTTGAGTCATTTTCATCGTCAAAACCTACAAAATAGCATTCACAAAAAAAAGGCTAGAGGAAGGGAAAATATCCTCAAGTATAAGAGAAACACATAAATAATAGCAAAAACACCACACGCTCTATTACACCAAATCACCTAGATCTGTTACGGAAATAATAAGTTTCCATAACCATCTAGCCACTCTCTTAAGACACAATCAATTTTCCTTAATTGCCTCCATCCATCAAATTTTTGTTACTTTAGACCTGTTGAAATATTCAAACTTTCACTATCAAAAACTATGTTATATGAGGACTTTAATATGTGAACCATTCAAAAGACTAGCCTTCTGATGAGAGTTAATGAAAACTTTTTGACCGTCTTAAGATACTTGAGAGGGGAGGGTCTCAAGTATCTCCTTTAAATAGTTTCTGCACACTAATAAACAGATTAAAGATTTCAAGCAACATCTCCTGTTGTGAATGTTGTCGTAATTCCTCCAAGTCTAAAGGGGGTGTCCGGGTGAAGGAATCAACAAATGGTACCGGGTGAAGCCCTACAAGAATTGCATGAAGAGATACTGCAGAATTTAAATCATGAATTTGAATTGCTACCTGACTGCACATAAAATCATTTAAGTGTGTGTTTGGCCGGAGTATTTTCAAACAAGATTCAAAATATAAAGAAATTTAAAATAATATGAACTTAAAATATTTTAATTAAATTCCTTTCAATTTTTAAATTTTTGGTTTGGATAGATATTACATTTTCTTCATTTATAAAATACTTTGTTTGGGTGAGGTAATTGTATTACCTTGATTTTAACATATTTTATTTGAAAAACATAATATAGTTTTTCTAAATAAGTTATTTTATTAAAAATAAAAATTCAATCGATCTAAAATCAATCATAATGAGTTTATATTTCATAAATTATCTTAAATTTCATTCATAAAATATTTTAAATTTGACTTATATGCTAATTTGTCTAACAAGTTCCTTACTCACTCTTTCACTAGTGATCATAAGAAAACCTTGACTAGTTTAATCAACTTGCGCTTGAGATCAAATAAAACTCTTAAGTGTACATTTGGATGGAGTGTTTTCAAAATACAAGGAAATTTAAAATACTAAAAAAATTAAAATACTATAATTAAATTCCCTTCAATTTTTAATTTTTTTGTTTGGATAGATAATTACATTTCCTTCATTTGTAAGATAGTTTGTTTGGGTGAGATAATTAAGTTACCTTGATTTTAACATATTTTATTTGGAAAGCATAATATATATTTTTTAAATAAGTTTTTTTATTAATGATAAAAATTTAACCGATCTAAAATCAATTATGATGAGTTCATATTTCATAAATTATTTTAAATTGCATTCACAAAATATTTTAAATATGAATTATAAAATTTAATTGTTATATAAATAAAATAGAATGATACATAAATTTAACATCATGTAATAAAACTGAATATTAAAACATTTAAAATGCAATAAAATGAATTAAAAATAACATTAAACAAAAATCACATAAATATAAAGAAATTAAATGGAATAAAATAAAAGTGAAACTTACCAAAATGAAAAAAGCATATGCCTGTATGTGTAAGGATTTTCAAAATTCCCTCCGTATAGGTAGAAATTAAAATCTTCTATTTTATGAGATAAAATTCCTCTTTAAAATTCTTTGAATTTTGCAATTTCTTTTAAGTAAATATCCAACCAAGATATTTTATCATGATGAAATTTAAATCATTCCAAAGTTACATTTCTCCCTACAATGGCTCCATCCAATCGAGAGTTTCATCTGGTCTCAGGGTGATTAAACTAGCCAAGGTTTTCTTATAATCACTAGTGAAAAAGGAAGGAACTTAGCCAAATCAGCAAAGTTCTGAATATAATTTGGTTCTAAGGATGAAAACCAAAGAAGGCTGGACTTCTTGAGTGTACTAGGGAAGTTACGATTCATAATGGCATCTGTTCACAAAAAATCAACATGGCGGGAACCTTCAATGAAGAGAGAAGAACAAAGAGATGGGGTTTTGGGGAAACCCTTCCTGTTGGCTTTTCTCATGCCACAATATGAAAAAATTGTCTCCGCATAACAAAATAAGTAAGCTTCACTGTTAAAAAAAATTCAACCACACACACACCAAAATGGTCCAAGTTGGCCTTGGAATTTCAATATTCCAATAGGCTACACTCAAGTAACCGCATCCCTCTGTCCATGATCTTCATCGAATCATCATGTATTTACAACTTAAAAAATATAAACAAAACACAAATCATAGAAATTGCAGCAACAAATTTAAAGAAATAAGGAAAGACAAGGTGAGACTAGATCCAAATTTTGTTTTATGCAAGGGAAAGTAGTTTTATACTTATTCAAGTAGCCTCAATGAATTCAAGAGGAGAGATGAACTGAATTCTCAATTTTTTTCTTTATTAACACACTCTAATCCCTTTTCCAAGGATATTTAAGAGATTGTATTGAAAACTTGATTGAATAGATGAAAATGTAAATGATTAAGATTTTTTAACTATATAGATGAACAAGATAATGAAAAGTAAACTTGAAATAAATATAAAGAGATAAGGGAAGAGAAAATGCAAACTCAATTTATACTAGTTTGATCACCTCTTGTGACCTATATCTAGTCCCCAAGCAACTCGCTTGAGAATTCCACTAACTTTGAAATCTTTACAATTGAAAAGTAATCTTAAACATTGGATATCTTACCCTTTGTGTTTGAGTCTCTTAAGAACAAAGAGATATCAGACTCTTATTCTAACAAGTGATGCCTCACCCTTTACATAAACTTAATACAAAAATTCACTCTCTTACTAGAGAAAATATTACAAATTGAAGTACTATAATGTTTCTCAAGAATAAGTGTATTTGTGGTCAAGTATTGAACAAATAATTGATGAATGAGAATGATTGTTAAAATAATCTCTGCAATATGTTTTTAATGCCTCAAAAAGTGTTAAACAATGGGTATTTATAGACAAAAAAAATTTGTAGACCATTGGGGATTAATCCCAAAAGATATGTCTTTTCAAAACACATATATTTGCACGTTTCTAGGTCTAGTAATCGATTACATAAACTGATAATTTTCAATTACACAATTCAAATTTTGAATTCAAACAATGATCAAGTTCTGGTAATTGATTATATAATATAGTAATCAATTACAATCATTCTAGAATTTGAAAAACTAACTATTAAGCATAGTTTAAGTCATTCTTTCACCTTAAAAACACTTTTAAACATCTTTCAAATATTTTCTTTCAAATCATACTTGTATTTTCACAAATCAAATTAAAATCTTCATTAAAAACAATTAAATCCTTTTAAATCAAATTTACTACCTTAGAGTCAAACTCATTTTATATTTTTCAAAAGGAAATTGGTTAAAAAGAAAGGTTGAACCCAACTTGAAAACTTTAATTAACTTAACAAGGGTCAAATAATCTTATTAAATAAAAATCTTTTAACCAAATAATCTAAATTCTAATTATTCTAACCACTTGGCTTGTTCATCTTTAAGAACTCCATAGTATTATACTTCTACCTTTTTGACATTTGTTTTTTAGCATCATCAACACCTACAATATAAATATGCACAAGTAGCACAAAAGGGAAATAGCGCTCGAACAAGGAGCTGTAGGTTGGTGTGTTCACTAGCCACTGAAACTCACCCATGATATCGAAAAACAATCTCCCAATTTTTATGTTATTTTATTTTTTAGGGGAAAATCTCCCTAGTTGCAAATCCTTCCAATGCGGAAACAAAACGTGTTGTAAATTTCCCCATGCTGCCAAAATGAGAAACCAAGGAATCAAAGAGCCAAACAAGCAAAGAACTACAACCACCTTATCCAGCAGAAAACCACAATCTTCAACGCTCCAAGGAGGAAGGAGACTTGGGGCGATGAGAAGAGAGTTTGTCCGATCTTTTGCAATGACTTTAATTGCAAATAAAAAAGAAAATGACCCTCATTTGCAATATTGGATGGGCTAATTAAATGGAGGTGGGGTACATTTTCTAAATATTTTAGGGGATCATCATATGGTACAGAAGCATATGTGGACCAACGTATCCGTCACCCATTTGAAATATGCAAATTTTAGCTATTAAAAAGTTCTTCATAAGATGACTTTAATATGTGAACCATTCAAAAGTATAGCATGCGGACGAGTTTTAATGAAAACTTTCAATATTGTTTCTAAAATTTAAAAATTTTGATCATATTCGCATTTTACATTTTTAGTACAATCTGTATTTCTAATCTCTAGGATAAGCTTAGTTGGGGTAATTAAAAATAGGGTATAATATTCATAGATAAGCTTTATATATTATTTTACATATCAAATTCATTTATAAAAATTTACATTCTATTTTCACCAAATGGAACATACCCTTAAATGTTATCGTAGAAGTTTTGAATTTTTTTAGAATTAATGTGTACAGCACTATTTATATTTTGGTGACAAATTTAGGGTATACTTAGTTGAGGGGTAAATTTTCCATAAATAAAATTTATGTGTAATTTTATACATAAAATTCATTTATAAGAATTTACATTATATTTTTATTATCTAACTAAATATAACCTTTAAAGTTATACACTAGATACACTAAACGAATGGGGCAGCCCCATAATGTATTCATGCGACGTTCGGAAGTTAGTCAAAACTCGTGCGTTGAAAAATATGCAAAGCAACTTGGATCAAAATTGGTTGATTGCAGTCCTGGACCTGGAGCCATGAATTTCTTGGGTGCGACCAAACATCAACACTAGTAGTCTTTCTTAATGCGATTCATTTGGTTCCTGTAATCATTTTGAGGCTTTAAGGTTCCCATCTTTCAGACTTTCACGTGACTCGGATAATGACTGGCAAATCTCTAGCCAGTTCACAGATATTTAGTCAAGAATGAGGACTTCGCAAGGAGGAGAAAACGACTAGTGACTTTGTAAAGTGCAAAAATAAAAAGCATATTCGTTCTTTAATTATTGAATAAGAAGTTCAAAGTGTGATATATTTTATTATATTTAATCAAAAAATATTTTATACACACACACACACCATCTTTTTCACTTGAGAAAAATTGTTAGAAAAGTATGCTTTTCCAGTGAATTTTGCTAAGAACATTGATTAAAAAATTAGGAGTAATTTTTAAAAAAAAATTAATACATTTAATATATTAAACCTTACAAATCTCATTATTTAGCAAAATTCATATTAAATATTATTTATAAATTCTAAATAATAAGATATCAATAAACGAGGTTGAGTCACAGAAAAATTGATTGCAGCATATAAGTCTCTGAATTTGTGAGAATAATATTGTGTGTAAATAGCAATGGATTCTTAGATTCATGAATATATTAATAATGTATTTGAATTATTCATAATCATGGTACTATAATATAAGAATGATATTTTTTTATGCTTGAATACATTATTTGAAACCCAAAGAATATTCACATAAAACTCAATCGTTATTTCATCAAACATATTTTTCTTAATGAAATTCAATTTCAATATCAAAATTAGAATTCAATTCACATAACATAAACACCAGTTTAAGCCTTCAATACTATAGTCCAAACATAATAGTCTGCTAGAAAGAATTGACACTTTAGAATAATTGTCAAATGCAAATGATGACAGGTACTTATTACATAATTTTATACTTTGCACTTTTTGATTAATTAGTTTTTGAATTTTTCGGCCACATACAATTAAAAGATCAGCTCAAGTCAGATGAATAATAGACAAATAATAAGAGCTTGTTTGGAATTGTTTTTGTTTTTAGTTTTTCAAAATAATTTTAAAAAGTAATTCTTTTAAAAATAGAAAAACAAAAGAACCTTCTTGACAGCCATATTTATGGGGAAAAAAATAAAGATAAAAAACAGAAATATGTTTGGACAATTGATTTTGGACTAAAATTCACAAAAGCTTCCTTCCATTGCATTCTTTCTGCAATTTACCCTCTAAACCTTATTGCAATACAAAATAACTCCTATACTTTGCACACTGTGCAAAATTATCCATCAAGTTCAACCATCGAAAATGACAACTTTCTCTATCCATGGTGACTCTTCGTTATGACGCTCATCACAAGGAAAGAACAGTTCGATTTTTATTGATAAAAATGCAACCATTTTTTCAAGCGATGAAAACATAATGTTCCTCGTGGTAGTGATGAAGCTTAAAAATGCAACCTTTAGCGCTTCCCTTCCTTCTGTTAGTGATGGAACAGCCAGTGGTTCTCATTGATGATGAACACCGAATACAACAACACCGTTTTAGAGAGGAAAATGCCAATGAGACCCATTTAAAGCCTATGAAACTAGAGAAATCACAAAGATGCCAATGTGTTTTTCATTGTTTTTTAAAAAAAGAAGACCAAAGACAACTCCCAAGTGTTTTCTTTTTTCTTGTCTTTAAAATCATGATGTGTTCCTTAGTTGTTAAAACCAACTTAAAAAAAACAATGAACCAAACTAGTTTTTTTTTTAATTTAAAAAACTAAAAATGTTTTCAAAAGCACTTTCCTAACATGCCCTAATATTTTATTATATTCATATTCATTTATTAATTTATTAAGCAACAATAACTTTATTCTAGTTTACAATTTATGTTTTCTAATATATTATATTATCTTATCTTTTCTTATCATTATTATTTTGTTTTTCAGGTGTATTCTCTAATATTTTAAAATATGTTAATATGCCTAAATGGAGATTCTTCTTAATGATATTTTTCCTATACATATAAGTTCAGGAAATAAAATGAAGACTATGTACTTAAAAAACATGAACTCCTTTTACATGTAGTAATATTTAAATTTTGCATACTCATATCTATCTATGAATATTACAGGGTACCATGTCCGTAATTTTTTTAATAAAAATCATAATACGTTGGAATACATAGTTAGATTTAATTTAAGATATTACTTAAAATAATTTTGATTAAATCCTTATGTTAGAACAATTAAAAATAATGATAAAGAAAAGGTTATAAGACGTGGTGCATGAGCCCCTTGCGTGAGCATAAGACACCCGAAAATCTTGCATTAAAGCAACGGTATCATCTTGCAAAGCACCCATCACCGCATCATAAGAAATTGAATTCATCAAATTTCAAACTTCATGATTGTGTTGAACATCTTCTCCCAAAGTCCCATCTATCTTACTCCTACTAGCCATAAGTTGCCAGTTTTATGTTCACACAACTCTCACAGTAAAGCAAAGTCAACAAGTCAACCATTATCGCTCTTAGAAATCTTCCCAAAGTGGAGCTTCTTTGGCTTTGTTTTACAGTTAAGGTATGCAGTCACTCTTATCTCACTACTCCTCCACGATGCATCATGGAACTGATTTTCTCCTCCAACCCATTTTCACTCGTGGGGGATCTGGTTCATTGCACCTAGTCTTGTTACTTGTGCTGGTTGTGTCATGGATATGGGAGAAAGTGCATCTGAACCATAAAAAAGAAAGTGAGACAAATGGTTTCCATAACACTGGTGGCTTCTTGTACTACAAACACAGCCTGGTATGTAGCTTAGCTATTTGTGTGTTCAACCTTGTGTTGTGCTGCTTACTAAGCTACTTTTACTTGTACAAAAATGATGGCTCAAAGGAGGTTGTGACCATTTTGGATTTGGCTCTCAGAACAGTTGCTTGGGGTGTTGTTTGTTCTTATTTGAATTATAGAAAGCAGGAACCGAGTTTCCCTCGTTTCCTGAGAATTTGGTGCTGGCCATATGCCTTGGTTTCTTCTTGTTGCCTTGTGATAGACTTTGTAATCTATGAAAAGCATGCTTTCTTGCCAATTATAAACCTTGTTTCTGATATAGGTGCCTTTCTTGCTGGTTTATATCTTTGTTATGTGGGGTGTTCTGTCAACCGTATGGTTAAGCTTGCCCCTCTTGAAGAATCCCTTTTGAGTGGTGAGACTTGTGTAAGGAACGGTTCTGATCCTAACAAGACCAGAGGAGATGAAAATTTATCCCGTTATTTAGATGCTGGTTTTTTCAGCATTCTAACTTTCTCATGGTTCAGTCCTCTAATATCTGTAGGCAATAAGAAGGCCTTAGATCTTGAGGACCTCCCTCTTCTTTCCATCAGTGAGAGTGCCTATGGGGCTTTTCCAACTTTTAAAAACAAGCTTGAGTCACAGTGTGGTACTGACAGAAGAGTGACCACTCTTAAGTTGGCGAAGGCATTGTTCTTCTCCACATGGCAAGGGATCTTATTATCAGGCTTATTTGATTTCTTATACACATGTGCTTCAATTCTTATGTTGGCCCCTATCTTATCGACATCCTTGTTCAATACCTCAACTGGGAGCACGAGTTTAAAAATGAAGGCTATGTTTTGGTGATGACATTTGTTGCTGCAAAGTTTATTGAGTGCCTTTCACAGAGGCACTGGATGTTTAGGTTCCAGCAGGTTGGTGTTCAGGTTCAATCGATGTTGGTGGCGATGATCTATGCTAAAGGTTTGACACTTTCTTGTCGATCAAAGGATGGTCAGAGCAGTGGGGAAATCATCAACTTGATGACTGTTGATGCTTCAAGGCTTGGTGTATTTTGTCAGTACATGCATGATCCATGGACGGCTGTTCTGCAGGTTGCTTTGGCCTTGGTGATTCTCTATAGAAGCGTAGGGGTCGCTTCAATAGCTGCTTTTGCTGCCACTGTATTCGTGATGTTGCTAAACCTGCCTGTGGCATCATTGCAAGAAAAGTTTCAAGGTAAGCTGATGGAGTTCAAAGATAAATGAATGAAGGCGACTTCTGAGATTTTAAAGAATATAAGGATTCTAAAACTGCAAGCGTGGGAGATGAAGTTCTTATCAAAGATCATTGATCTTAGGAAGGCTGAGGAGATATGGCTAAAGAAATTTGTTGTTGGTTCAGTAATTATTAGATTTCTCTTCTTTAATGCCCCAACTTTTATTGCTGTGGTTACTTTTGGTACTTGTGTCCTTATAGGTATACCACTTGAATCAGGGAAGATCTTATCTGCACTTGCAACATTCCGAATTCTTCAAATGCCCATTTATTCTCTTCCTGACACAATTTCAATGATAGCACAAACTAAGGTTTCTCTTGATAGGATCGCATCATTTCTTTGTCTAGATGACTTGCAGGATGATGCAGTGGAGAAGCTTCCACGGGGTAGTTCTGATACAGCAATTGAAGTAGTAGATGGAAATTTCTCTTGGGATTTATCTTCCCCTAACATAACAATGAAAAACATATATCTTAGAGTTTTTCGTGGCATGAGGGTTGCTGTTTGTGGTACTGTTGGATCAGGCAAGTCTAGTTTACTTTCTTGTATAATAGGGGAACTACCAAAGCTATCTGGGACTGTGAAAGTGTGCGGAACAAAGGCTTATGTTGCTCAATCACCATGGATACAAAGTGGCAAGATAGAAGATAACATACTATTTGGTAAAGAGATGGACAGGGAAAAGTATGAGAAGGTACTAGAAGCATGTTCACTAGTAAAAGATCTAGAGGTTCTACCATTTGGTGATCAGACCATTGTTGGAGAGAAAGGAATCAATTTGAGTGGTGGACAGAAGCAAAGAGTTCAAATAGCTCGTGCTCTTTACCAAGATGCTGATATATACTTGTTTGACGATCCCTTCAGTGCTGTGGATGCTCATACAGGATCCCATCTTTTTAAGGTTTTATTTCCTACACTCTATTTCTATTGCTTTCAGTGCAATAATTTTTTCCCCTTGAATTCTTTAATCATTGCATATATTGTTAAAGTAAGTAGGGATGTCGGCATTATTGATCCATTATTTTGGTCTTTCTATGCATTCTAAATTTTGAACACTATCAAGTACCATGTGTTATTGTTGTCTCAAAAATAACAGCATTGTGAGAAGAAATTTGGACTATTATTTTTCTGCTGTGTCTAGAAATTCTAACACTATGCTGTGAACAAAGATACAGGAGTACGCTCCTGGATTATGATGCTTCTTTCTTCTGTGGTAGATGATACACTTTTAGTACAATTGTGCTTGTTTTATTATGCATTTGGATGCTGATTTAAACTCTGATTGAAAAAGTTATTGAATTGGCTCTGTTAGAACCAAAACAGAACAATATATCTTACTTGCAAAGCCCTCAGCAATAGAGCAATAACTAATTTTCCATGTATATATTGAGTATTTTCTCAAGAGACAGAATGGCTTTATAGGTTACCAAGCTAAGTTGGCAATTTTCATGTATCATTCTTTTGACATTAAAAGTAAGTAGCTAATTTTAACGCAGCACGGTTATACATATATGCAAGCATTTATGATCGAGGTGGAGCGGAACAAAAAACTATCCATTGCAAGCAACCGATTGGTTTGGTTACATTTCATTTTCCTGAACTGCATATCCTAGCTTATAGCATAGAACTATGGAAGTTAGGATACAGACTTACGGCTCATAGGAAAATGTGTGGGAGGAGGAGATCATTAAGGCTTGGTTTGGTTGTATACTACAAAAGAGTCCTCCTGCTTATCATAAGTCATTTTTTTTTTTTTTTTAAAGTTTAGGTAAACAAAAAAAGCTGAGATTTTCTTGGTATTGACTTTTAAAAGCCAAAGGTACTTTTGAGAGCTCCTTAATAGGTGTTTTTCAAAACTGGCTTATACTGTTTGAATTTTACAGTTACTGCTATAATGTTTCAGGAGTGTTTGCTTGGCCTTTTAAAAACAAAAACTGTGATATACATAACTCATCAAATGGAGTTCTTACCTGATGCTGATCTAATATTGGTAAGGGATTTATAGATTCTCATGTTCATGAATTCAAACATTGGAATTTACTTTTCTCTAAGTATTTTCCATCTTTCTTACAATTAATTTAGGTCATGAAAGATGGAAGGATAACTCAATCAGGAAAATACCATGAAATTCTCAAGTCAGGTACTGATTTTATGGAACTTGTAGGTGCACATAGAGAAGCTTTGTCTTCAATCAAATCATTGGAGAGAAGGCCCAAATTTAGATCATTGAATTTCATCAAGGAGGAGAAAGATGCATTAAGTTCTTTAGGATTTGAGCAAGATTTGCAAAACATAGATGATCAAAATGATGAGTCAAATGACATAATTGAAACTGATCCAAAAGGCCAACTTGTTCAAGAAGAAGAACGGGAAAAGGGTAGTGTTGAGTTTAAAGTCTACTGGAAATACATCACAGCAGCTTATGGAGGAGCTCTTGTACCCTTCATATTACTTTCACAGACACTCACTGTCGTTTTGCAAATTGCAAGCAATTATTGGATGACTTTGGCAACACCTGTTTCAGCAACTATGGAACCTGTTGTTGGAAGCATTACACTTATGGTTGTCTATGTTGCTTTAGCAATTGGAAGTTCCTTTTCCAACCTTGCCAGAGCAATGCTGACTGTGATAGCTGGATACAAGACATCCACCATACTCTTCAATACAATGCATTTGTGTGTTTTCAGAGCTCCAATGTCATTTTTTGATGCCACCCCAAGTGGGAGAATCCTTAATAGAGTATGTCATAATATTTGATAGTACTTGTTTATTTTGAAGAGACAACTTATTTACTTCATAACAATTCTGTGAATTATTTTTAACAGTTTGATTTCTCTCTCTCTCTCTTTTTTTTATTCCCTTCCCCAGTGTCCATATTGAGTACAACTGTATGTCTAAATTTTAGTTATGCTTTTTGTTGCAGGCTTCAACAGACCAAAGTGCAATAGATCTGAACATTCCAAATTTAATATGGGCAGCCGCGTTCAATATGATTCTGCTCGTGGGAAGCATCGCAGTGATGTGTCAAGCTGCATGGCAGGTGTTTATAGTATTGATTCCTGTGATGGCAGCTTGCATTTGGTACCAGGTAGTTGTCTGGATAATGTCTAATCTTTTACAGTTTGACATCACTCACATCTGAATGTCTCAAAATAGACGTGAAATTTTTTATTCCTCCTCCTAAGTTGCCTTTTAGCGGAAATTATTTAGCAACAATAAAGCCATATTCTGATTTGGGGGGTTAAGTATTTGTGTATAGTGTGAGGCAATTCTCACATCATCTTTGCCTGGTTCTGCTAAAATTGAGCTTGAGTTTGGCTATTATGAGCCAAGCGACACTTACAAGGTGGTAGCTAAGGTGGTAGCTGTCCTTTGTGACAGACTGATAGGAATGGTAGGGAGGATTCACATATTAAGGCCGATGCATGATTTTGAGTATCAATAGAACTGGGGTGTTTCTACTGGTTTTTCTGAAATCTAGGATGGGTGTTAGGAGGTGGATTTTGTCCATTATGGTGTAATATTTGCTGCCAGGTGAACTGTATGTGTGATAGCTATTGGAGGGACACTTAAGAGTTTCCTTACTTTCTCTAATCATTCAAGTGCCAAAACAAAGTCTCAGAAAAAAAGCTGGTTGTTTCCTTGATCCCCCCCCCCCCCCTTTTTTCTTTTTTTTCCCTTCCCTTTTTTTTTTTCAAAATCCAAGTAATTAAAAGAATCCAAATAAATTATGAGTGAGTGAAATTGCAAGATCAATTAAAGAGGTAGAGTAGTAGTGTTAAGTGGCATTGCTACATGTATTTTACTATTCTTTCCATAAGAAAGTTACGTTAATGTGGTTTTAGTGGAGGATTATGAGCAAACTTCTATTGGTTAAGTTCGATGCAGGTTGCCTAGTTGCTTCTACTTCATTTTTGCGCATCATAACATTGTTGATTTATTGCAAATAAGGCGTGTCTTGTGTCAAAAGCTCATTGTATTATTTTGCGTTCACTCCGTCCTCTGTTAGTCAATGTGATATCTTATAACACCATGAGAATAGTGGACATTTTCTGTTTTTGATCTATAGGAGAATAGTATACTTTTAGTTATGTAATAAGATAATCTAGTATGTAATATTTACTTTTTAGCTTAGGAATATGATATCTAGCATGCAAATATATACCTGTTACGAGAATAGTGTACTTTAATTATGTAATAAAATGGTTGTTATTTACTTTTTAGCAAACAATACGATATCTAGTATGCAAATATATACCTGTTGTGTCTTTGTTTTACTATCAAGCTTGTAATATATTTTTGTTCTGTTAGCTTAAAGACATGGTAAACTGCAACTATAGAATGCAGAAACTAAAGCATTGCTAATTTGCTATAGTATGATATTTGTGCACTATGATTGTCTGGAGGGTGATGCCTAATTTTTTTAAGAACTAATTATTCTTTCAACAATCTAGATTGAAACTTGTACTATATTCTCTCTCTCTTTTTGCTTTCAAGACTGTTGAGTTTCATATTGAATATTCATTGCACCAAGCATTATCTTGAATAGCTGAATTTTATGCACTGCCACAACTACCACTTGGGTTGGGTCAATAACTAAGTGATCACTGGACTGTCAGACTTAGATCAACATGTCTGTTAGTACAGTGCACATCAATGTGGCTTTCCTCATATCTTCCTACATTTGGGTCAATGTCCTTGTTTCTTATATATATTTGGCTAGAGGTATATTGTTTTAGTTTTCACTACTTTGCTGAGTTATATCATTAGGAGTTCAGAGGCAGTGAATTATTGAAACTCTTCTAAGCTTGGATTTCTTTTCTTACTTGCTGCAAGCCTGATCTCAGCTCAGGAATTTGCATAAAAGTGTATAAGGCACATCATTTCCTCATCGATCAAATATTGAGTGCATTTAGTTTTGTTACTTATTCTTGGATGTCCTGAGGTGAAGAAAAAGAGAAACACATGAATCTGACTGATTTTGTCGTACAAAAAATAGTATTATATGTGATAACAAAATGCTTATGTATAAATTGATGTTGTGCAGCGATACTATTCAGCATCAGCGCGGGAATTGGCACGATTAGTTGGAATATGCCAAGCCCCAGTAATACAACATTTTTCCGAAACCATTTCTGGATCAACAACCATAAGAGGGTTTGAACAACAAGCAAGATTTAATGACATAAATATGAAATTGATAGATAGATATTCCCAACCAAAACTATTCTCTGCCACTGCAATTGAATGGTTGTGTTTCAGATTGGATATTTTATCTTCTATGACGTTTGCCTTCTGTTTGGTTTTCTTGGTGTCATTTCCAAATTCAATTGCTGATCCTAGTGAGTACATACATTCAATAATCATACTTCACTCCTTATGGCACTTGGATCTTTGTTTCCTAATTCAATTCTTCTGTTTTTTCGTTCAAGGTATTGTTTGGCTGTGACATATGGGCTTAATCTAAACTCACAGATGTTTGGTTTAATTTGGTTTCTTTGCAATTCGGCGAACGAAATTATATCTGTGGAAAGAATACTTCAGTACACCAGCATCCGAAGTGAACCTCCTCTTGTAATAGAAGACAACCAACCAGATCGTTCATGGCCAGCATTTGGAGAGGTTTATATCCAAGATTTACAGGTGCCTACCAAGAGTTAGTCACTTGTTTCATTCTAAAATGAAGGCAACAAAATTACACTTGTCATGAATCATCTCTCTCAAAAGCTTAAATTGTTAGGCAGTGACGCATGATTGACAATCACCTTAACACATTTTTTTCACAAAATCCCTTTGGAATTGAAGCATGGACAATTCAAAACCCGACCCATCTTACTTATTTTATTTAGAAGAATGAGGACAAGAAAGATCAACAATGAGGACAAGAGTCATCTCTCCCAAACACTTAAGCTATTGGATTTGATTGGATCAAGGGACATGGAGGGCTTTACATCTTAACAGGATTGTTGTTAAGTTGATGGTTTTTGTATGGTATCTATCCTTAACTAGGTTGTGCATGATGCAGGTCAGGTATGCTCCTCACTTGCCTCTTGTTTTACGTGGACTTACTTGCACTTTTACTGCTGGTGCAAAAACTGGCATTGTGGGAAGAACAGGAAGTGGAAAATCAACTCTAGTGCAAACACTTTTCCGGCTTGTTGAACCAGTTGCCGGACAAATATTGATAGATGGCATCGACATATGTTCGATCGGAATTCATGATTTAAGGTCCAGACTAAGCATTATTCCTCAGGATCCAACAATGTTTGAAGGGACTGTAAGAAGCAACCTTGATCCACTGGAAGAGTACACAGATGAACAAATTTGGGAGGTAATTTAGTTTTACTTGACACTGTGAACAACTTCTTTCTATGTTTAATATAAGTTATACCGACTAAATTATATCAAGCAATATTTTAGGCTCTAGATATGTGCCAACTTGGAGATGAAGTAAGGAAGAAAGAAGAGAAGCTTGACTCCATTGGTTTGGCTTCTCAAAACTTAACATGGAATAGGACCTTTTACAAGTCAAATTTCTGTGTCAATATGCGGCGAGAATATGTTATATTATATATGATCATGAATTCTGCAGTTACTGAGAATGGAGAAAATTGGAGTACGGGTCAAAGGCAGTTAGTTTGCCTCGGCCGCGTGCTCCTTAAGAAAAGCAAGATCTTGGTGCTTGATGAAGCTACTGCATCAGTTGATACAGCAACAGATAACATTATTCAGCAGACAGTTAAGCGAAACTTTTCAGAATGCACAATCATCACAATTGCACATAGAATAACTTCTATCCCCGATAGTGACATGGTTCTGTTTCTTAGTCAAGGCAAGCATCTCTTTTGTTTTATTCTTCTTTGCCTTTTGTCTTCTTTAGCTGACATCTTTTATTCTTCTTTTTTCTCATATTGTGAATATGATTTCTCTTCATATTGATTTTGCAGGGCTTGTTGAGGAATGTGATTCACCAAAGAAACTGCTCAAGAACAAATCTTCAGCTCTTGCTCAACTAGTTACAGAATACACACGGAGGTCAAACACTGGTCTTGAAAGTTGAGTTTACAGTGAATTGAAACTAGTCTTGAACCAATTATGTCCTTGATGATGATTAGAACTAGAAAGGAGTCAAGTCAACTCA
The DNA here is from genome assembly GCA_031216105.1 of Dalbergia cultrata. Lineage (NCBI taxonomy): Eukaryota > Viridiplantae > Streptophyta > Magnoliopsida > Fabales > Fabaceae > Dalbergia > Dalbergia cultrata. Next base: position 12,081,110 of record CM062347.1, read on the forward strand.
TGAGCTATTTTCATCTCGGTTCATTAATAGCTTAATAATAAATTGAGTTTGTGAGCTCATGAGCTCATAAGCCAAGTTTGAGCTAATAATTCGAGCTCAGTTATTAAAAATGCCAAGCTTGAGCTTTACTGTGTTTGACTCACTAGGTCACGGATGTAACTTTAAATAGCTGTTACACCATTGAATAACTTTTTATTGGAATAATTTTTGCAAAATCTACCATTGGATTAGAAGTCCACATCATATAGATCATGCCTATAAAATTTCAAATTAATCTAAAATTGTTTGACGTATTTTTTATGTACATCAAAATCAATGTAATATATATGTTTAAAATAAACAAGAATAAGAGTTACATGATTATGTTCTTATTGATGTTAAATTTATATGAAATTTGGCAATGTATATATATATATATACTATTATCTATATTACGATGTGTTGGTTATGAATAATGAATGTAACTTGTTAATTTTTTGTATTATGTACATGGCAAATTATGTTAATGAGTCAAGCTTTGCCACTCACTTCTAGCCCTAATGATGTTATAGATTAGCTAGTGTTAGGTGATTGGTAAGATCCATAACAAAGTAGATAAAAATAATATGATGCTAGAGCAGAGAAAATAACATGATATATTTCAGAGGTGTGTATAATTTACAAAGAGGTAACGTCTTTCTATCGGCCAAAAATAAGATCAAAATATAAAGATAAAATCAATCTAATATCAACCAAAAATCCATGATATACCTAAATAAACAGAGATGGCACGGGAGGCAAGAGCTACAAAGGGCCCTGGCAGAATTAGTTAACATATATGGGCCTTGGCGGAACAAGGAAAATGGAGATAGGCTTGAGTGGAACCAAGAAATGAAGAGGGCCAACATGGAACTAGGTAATGAAGATGGGCTTGGCAGAACCAAGAAACGAAAATGGGCTAGGACAAAAGCAAGTAATGCAGATGGGTTTGGGCGGAACCAAGAATGGAGACGAGTTAGGGCAGAACCAGGAAACTGAGACTTACTCGGGTGGAACCAATTGCAATCCTTTGTCTTCAATTATCTAAATATCAAGATTTTTCCCTATTATTCTCTCTACAAGTGTGATAAAGTGTTGTCATGTCATCCATATTTTATACCAACAATAAACGTGTCCAGAGCCTATCATAAACCTTCAACCAATTGCATCTACAGCCCATTGTCATCTGCTCACCAATGGTTGCCACCCATGTTGCCCAATCGCAACAAGTTGCCTATCATATACCGTTATTAGCTTGATGCCCATAACCGCCAATCTACCTCATACCGCTCATTACTTGCCTGCAAAAGACGTCTGCATGCTACCTACCTCAGGCAGTTAACTGCTAGCTGATCGTCAATGGCCCACCCATTAACGTTACTCGGCACCCATTCTAGGCCCTTTATTTTAGGCAGTTCTTCACTGACTTTAACCTACCAGCTCCTCATCACCAGCTTTAAATATCTTTTGACTCTTTTTGCAAATTTTGCCCCTAATCAACCACTTATCTTTTTACAATCGAACGGAGATTAGGATAGGAGACAAGAGCTACAAAGGGCCTGGGCAAAGCCAAGAAACAGAGATGGGCCTCGATGGAACTAGGAAATGGAGAGTCGGAGACTGGCTTAGGCAAAACCAAGAAATAGAGATTGATCCAATTGATCTCAAGCACACCAAATCTTGAAATATTATAAGCTTAGACTATTTTATGCTTGTTACAATTGAACGAAGATGGTAGCGGAAGCAAGAGCTACAAATTTAAAGGAACTTGGTAGAACCAATTAATCAAGATAAGAATTGACAGAACTAGGAAATAGATAGGCCAAGGCAGAACCAAGAGATGGGGACAGGCCAATGCCGACCTAGGAAATGGAGACGAGCCAAGGTAGAACCAGGAATCTAAGACTGATGACTCGAGTGGAACCAATTGCAATCCTTTGTACTCCAATTATCTAATGCCGATATTGGTCCCTATTTCTCTCTATAGGTGTGATAATGTGTAAAAAACCAATACTGAGTTACTCATAAACACAGGTACTGATAAACTTGATTTGTCCTTCTTATTTTCTTATCCAATTGGAGATGTATATATACAGGAATTTGGTTTGAATAACATCCTAACTTTTTGGAACAACTAATTGCATCTACAACAACTTTCTACAAAATCAAATCTCCTAGACGAAAAAACAGATCAGCAAATTCTATCTAAATCTGATACAAACAGAAATTCAAAATAAGCTAACAACTTCTAATTTTAACACTCCCCCTCAAGTTGGTGCATGAATATCTATCATGCCCAACTTGTTAATTACTTCCTCCAAGCTTTTCCCAGATACTGCCTTGGTCAACACATCTGCTAGCTGATCTTCAGACCTGATGTAAGGAGTGCTGATTATTTGTTGATCCAACTTTTCCTTAATAAAATGTCTATCTACTTCTACATGCTTCATTCTATCATGCTGTACAGGGTTGTGTGCAATCTCTATGGCAGCTTTGTTATCACAATACAAGTTCATTGGCTGTCTATTCTTGAATCCCAACTCATCGAGCATGGTTTTAATCCATAATAGTTCACAAGTACCATAGGCCATACCTCTGAATTCAGCTTCTGCACTGGATCTGGCTACCACTTTCTATTTTTTGCTTCTCCAAGTGACAAGGTTCCCTTCTACAAATGTAAAATATCCTGAGGTGGATTGCCTAGTAGTCCTATCACCAGCCCAGATTGAATCTGTATACCCTTCTATGATTCCTTTTTCATGTTTGGCAAATAAAAGGCCTCTACCAGGGGACCCTTTCAGATATCTCAGAATTCAAAACACTGCTTTCAAATGGGCTTCACTAGGAGAATGCATGAATCTACTTACTACACTGACAGCATAAGCAATGTCTGGTCTAGTGTGAGAAAGATAAATTAATCTTCCTACTAACCTTTGATATAGACCAATGTCAGCTTTCGATTGATTCGGGTATATGCCAAGCTTGTGATTCATCTCCATGGGTGTGTCTGCAGGTTTACAAGCCAGCATTCCAGTTTCTGATAGGAGGTCTAAGGTGTATTTTCTTTGAGATAATACAATTCCTTGTTGTGATCTAGCAACTTCAATCCCCAGAAAATATTTTAAATTTCCCAGCTTCTTCATTTCAAATTCAGTGGCCAGTTGTTCTTCAAGGGATTTCATTTCTTCTTCTTCATCTCCGGTTAGCACCATATCATCAACATACACGATAAGAATAGTAATTTTTTCCTTTCGATGCTTGAAAAACAGAGTGTGATCTGCATTACTTTGAATATATCCAAACTTCTTCATTGCTAGAGTCAATCTTCCAAACCATGCTCTTGGTGACTGTTTAAGACCATATAGTGCCTTTTTTAGCTTGCAAACTATAACTTCATCTGAGGATGAGAGCTTTACACCCGGTGGTATGTCCATATACACTTCCTCCTCCAAGTCTCCATTTAAAAATGCATTTTTTACGTCAAATTGCTTCAAAGGCCAGTCTCTATTTGCTGCCAAAGATATCAGAATTCGAATTGTATTGAGTTTGGCTACCGGAGCAAATGTTTCTTGGTAGTCCACACCATATTTTTGAGTATACCCCTTTGCAACTAGTCTAGCCTTGTATCTATCGATGCTCCCATCAGCTTTCAGCTTCACATTAAACACCCATTTGCAGCCAACAGTCTTCTTCCCGTGTGGTAGAGAGGTTAATTCCCAGGTAGAATTTTTTTGGAGTGCTGTCATTTCTACATTTATGGCCTCTTTCCTCTTAGGGTCATCCAAAGCTTCCTGCACACTATTGGGAATACAAATACTGGATAATTGATTGACAGCTAGAACATATGGTTCGGATAGTTTTTTTGTGGATATATGGTTGCTGATTGGGTATTTTATTTTCACTTTAGGGTCAGGTTCATAGAGGTGTTTAGGTATTCCTTTGTTGGGTCTAAGGGACCTTCTTATTTGTGTGTGGGGAGTAAAGGATGAAATATAATTAATTGGACTAGAGTGTACCTCAGAGTTGTCTTCGGGTTGTCTTTCAGGGAAATCCACAGGTGATGTCTCAGGTATATGTGTTAGACAAGGTATTTCTTCTTGAAACGGTGCTTCTTGATTGGATTGACTCTGATGAAGTGCTTCTTGATCCGGTTGACAAGTTGTCTCTGTGTCAGAGGTAAGTGGAAGCGTTGGAGCACAAGGTATAACCTCTGTAGACAGCCATGTGTCTTCTTCTCTAAGCACTGGTGTAGCTGTCTCCCCCTGAGAAGAAGAAACAGGGACTCCCCCTGAATAATAGGGTTCTAATTCATGAAATGAGACTTCCAAGGTGACATACATTTTGTGAGATATTGGGTCAAAACATCTATAGCCTTTCTGAGAGTTAGAATATCCAACAAAAATACATTTTCGTGCACAGGGATCTAGTTTGTTTCGCAAAGGTTTTGGAACATGAACGTAGGTAGTACAACCGAAGACCCTAGGTTCGAGGTGAGATACATGAGGGAGAAGAAAAAAAGACTCAAGAACTTGAAGAGGGGTTCGAAAATTAAGTACACTGGAGGGAGTTCTATTTATCAAGTAGGTAGCAGAGGTTATGGCTTCACCCCAGTAACGAGGAGGGACATTCATTTCAAATAGGGAGGCGCGAACAACTTCTAACAATTGACGATTTTTCCTTTCAGCCAAGCCATTTTGTTGGGGAGTGTAGGGACAAGATGTCTGGTGTTTTATGCCATTTGAGAGTAAGAAGTCAGTAAATAACCCATTTACATATTCAGTGCCATTATCGGATTGAAGGGTGTGAATGGAGGAGGAATATTGGTTGTGAACCATAGCATGAAAGTGTTTAAAGGCAGATAGGACATCTTTTTTTTATTTAAGCAATGATATCCAGACCATTCGTGTACATTCATCAATAAATGAGACATAATAGTAAGAGTTAGAAAATGAAGAAATCTTGGCAGGACCCCATACATCAGAGTGCACAACTTGGAAAGGGATGGAACTTTTATTCAAGCTTGGGGAAAAAGGGATTCGATGGCTCTTAGCCATTTCACAAACAGAACAATGAAAATCAGAAATGGAAAAACAAGAAAACAAAGTAGGAAACAATTTCTTGAGATAACCAAATGAGGAATGTCCGAGACGCTTGTGCCAAAGCCAGAATAAGTGCTTGTTCTTGTCCTCGGTTGTAGTAGTTGCAGCGTTAACAACAGAGGCACTTGCATTTTTCGGTGAATCCAGGAAGTAGAGCTTCCCTTGTCTAACACCATAACCAAGAATCTCCTGGGTTTGGTTTCCCTGAAAAATACAGAAATCAGGCCAGAAAGTCAATCGACAATTCAATGAAGCAGTTAATTTACTGACAGAAAGTAGATTAAATTCAAGAGTAGGTACAACTAGGACATGGTCAAGAGATAACTTAGGGGACAATTGGATGGAACCTTGACCAGTAATGGTGGAAGTGCCACCATTGGCAGTGGAAACATGAGATTTTTCAGAAGGAAAGAAGGAGGAAAGGACAGTGGGATCACGAACCATGTGATCTGAAGCTCCGGTATCAATTATCCATGTGGAATTCTGAGAAAGTGTAGAGAAAACAAAGGACTTACCCAAAATACCTTCATAAACCGTATTGGCAGCGGGGTTACCAGAGGAAGAGTCACCAGCGGAGATGGTAGTCAGGGCCTTGTTGAGTATTTTTCGGCGAGGACGTTTGCTGAAGTCCCACCAATCAGGGTACCCGATAATTTCATAGCACTTGAGTTTGGTGTGGCCCGAATCACCGCAATGAGAGCATTGAAGTGGACTGGTCTTGGACTGATCCTTGCGAGGCCTTTGGGATTGAGAGAATGATCCAGAAGGAAGGCGTGGGGAAACAGTGACAAGGGCCGTTGAGTTAGAGGTTGCAGAGGGACGTCCCATAGTGAGACGTTGCTGAGCTTCGCGCCTAACGTAGGCATATGTGCGTTCAAGATCCAATTTTGGATCTTTCCGAAGAATTTCACCCCGAACAGAGTCAAATTCCTGATCCAAACCACTCAGGAAGATATGGACCCTAAGTCGAGCCATGGCGGAGTGCATGTGAATAACCCCAGCCACAGAGCCCTCTTACGCAGTCGTCCGATGGTCAATCTCCTGGAAGATCGACAGCAGTTCATTGTAGTAGGCGGAGAGGGGTCTACCATTTTGTTTTGTGTTGAAAGACTTCTGATTGAGGTCAAACAAGCATGTCTCGTCTGATCCGTTGTAGAAGGTACGAAGCGCAGCATCCCAAATTTCATAGGTGGTTTCCAATCGAAGAAAGTGTTGCATCAGGGAAGGAGACATGGATTCGATCAGCCAACTCTTCACACGCTTGTTATCAGTGATCCAGGCTTCATAGGTAGGGTCTTCAACCGGTGGTTTCTTCGTGAACCCGATTTGTTGCGGGCACCTATGCGCATGTCCATTAGCTGAGACCACAAAGGGTAGTTGGTGTCGTCAAGCACCACGGTGACTGGGAATGAGGAGCTATCTTGGTGGATGACAATGTTGGATGGGTTTGTGGTGATGGACGATGGAACGGTGGTGGAGGCATTTGGGGAATTGATTTGGAAGTTAGGGCTTTCGGTGTCCATGGTCGGGTTGGAATAAAAAAGATAAGAAAGGAACGAAAAAAAATAAGACAATGTGGGAAAAAAAAACACGTCCCAGGATCAGAACGAACCTGATACCATGTAAAAAACCAATACTGAGTTACTCATAAACACAGGTACTGATAAACTTGATTTGTCCTTCTTATTTTCTTATCCAATTGGAGATGTATATATACAGGAATTTGGTTTGAATAACATCCTAACTTTTTGGAACAACTAATTGCATCTACAACAACTTTCTACAAAATCAAATCTCCTAGACGAAAAAACAGATCAGCAAATTCTATCTAAATCTGATACAAACAGAAATTCAAAATAAGCTAACAACTTCTAATTTTAACATAATGAAATACACTCCTTATAGTTTTATCATGTCATCAATATTTCATACCAAAAATAAACTTGTCCACCCCCCATCTTTGCCTGCTCACTGTTGATTATTGCCCATGCCACCTAATCACAGCAAGCTTGCCATCACAGAATATTAGTCGCTCAATGCTTGTCACCACCAATCCACCTCATACCACTCATTGCTTGCTTGCAAAAGCCTTCCTCATGTTGACAATCAATGGCCTACCTAATAACGTTGCTCACACTACAAGAAAATTGCCATGTTACCGATAGATTTTTTTCGTTAGTATTTCCGATGGATTTACCGATGAAAACCAAAAATTTTGAGAATTTTGAGTTTTAGTAATTACCGACGGATTTTCCATCAATAAAATTCCCACCATGTTAGATAAGTATGGCGAGCATATTACCGATGGAAAAATCCATCGGTAATGATTATTAATTATATTTTTTTGTGTATTAAAATTACCGATGGATTTTTCCGTCGGTAAAACTAATTTATGAAGGTTGTAACCACAATAGGCCAACAAGAATATGATTTATTGAACTGATTATTTGGAGTAAACCCATCAGCACACAACCCTAACCTTACATTCCTAGGATCAGATGCAAACTCGGGATACACCTTATCAAAATGTTGGCAAGCCTCACTGTGAGATGGGTGAGTCATTACACCATTGATCCTCTTATTCTCACTATGTCATGTCATGTGAGGAGCAAAGCTCATAGATGCATAAAACCTCTTTTTAGCCGAGGGATTAAGGGCAAAAAATGCATCCTATTTTTTAGTACATCTTTGTGCTTACCACTTCTGCCACCTTTTCTTAGCTTAAACCTAGGCTTCCCACAGAATTTGCAATGTGTCAATGCAGCATCGTCTTTGTGATAGAGCATGAATACTTTCAAACAACAATCAATTTTTACTTCTTTTAAACCAAGCTTGGAAACTAATCTTTTTGTTTGGTAAAAGTCTTTTGGGATGACCTCAGGTTGGGGACTAAGCTCACTGATCAATGTAGCCCATTGATCAAATGGGATCTGACTTTGATTGCCTTTCGACTTAATGCTCAACATTCTGACTACTAACGATAACTCTGCTCAACATTCTGACTACTAACGATAACTCTGAGTGCACACACCCATCCCATAAAGGCTTGTTTGCTGCCTCTAACAGACTATAAAACCTTACAGCCTCTGCATTTCAGAATCACGAAAGGTTCTAAATTCAGGATCAATAGCATCATAAACCATTTTTTTTATACCAACCACTATTTTCTTCCCAACTCACACTACCCACATATTCATCTCCTAATTGCATTGCACTTGAACTGCCTCCAGCATAATCCATTCTAAACTGATTTTCCATATTAATTACTTCCCTATGTTTAGTCCATATCCAATAATTAGGTTTAAACCCAAACTTGTACAGATCATACCTAATTGAATCAATATCTAAGAACTTCCTACACTAGCACTTAGAACATGGACACCTAAATTTCTGGTTAGTAATGAATTGCTCTAAATTACAAGCAACACATACGAACTCACACCCTCATAGAATTCAGGTTTTATTACCCCCCGGCCTAGGTGCAACTTATCATACATTCATGAACGATTTCCAAGGACCATCTCGATTAAGAATTACATAAACCTAAAAATAGCAAACAACACTTTATGAACCTCTTTCATTTTATATTACAACTCTTTCTAATGTAAATTTTGACAGAGTCTCCCTTAATGTATGGACATTCCCTTTAGTATATTATGATTTAATTCAAACAATAAAAATTATATTTTGAAAAATTTCAACAGAGTTTTTCCTAATTTAAGATTATCCCGTTAACATAGTATGTCTTCAACAATCAATTAGTAAGCCACAATTTTACGGCAATTACACAAACAATTAACTACATAGCAAAATAATTATATGCAAACAATAGCATTAGACTACAAAACAAATAATTAACACATACATTACATATCACAATCCTAAAACCATTCTAGAGTGCATCCCCTTATAACTCTACAACATTCATATTCTGCAATCTCCATAAACACCAATAATCCCACAACAAACAATGCAAGCAAGTCAGGGAAGATCCTCTATGCCCTTCCCCCCAGTCATGCAATCCTAAATCCTACAATTCTATAATAGAAATCATAAGTCTCTATCCTACATACAGTAAAACATATCAACAAAACACATTTCACTACTAACCTATATACTCTAGCAAGTGTCAATAAACACAGTAATAATGGTTCCAAGCACACGCCCAGACCAAACCCTAAAAATACAAAAACTAACAAATAAATTACATTATACAGGTAATCCTTTCAACTTACCAAAATAAACCTAAACATTAACAAACATAAAACTAACCAAAATCAACTTCCTAAACACCATTACTTCCAAAATACCAAAATAAAAGATAAAACATTAACAAAATATAAAAACTTACCAATACAGTATAAAAAGGGCAACCAAAATGCTCCAATAATACTCCAAATGTGGTTCAAATCCTAAACCAATGAAACAATAACAACTAAAAACAATCACCAATTCCAAGCTCAAAAATGAAACACCAAAAATTAAAAAAAAACAATTAAAAGTTAAAGCACAATACTAGGAACACAATGGCCTAAACCGTCTGCAAAATGGAGGCTTCGATCATTGGCGGTGGCAAAAAATGTGGCGTTGGTGCTAGTAAGAAAGGGGGAGAAGAAAGAGAAACCAAACGATGAAGTGAGAAAGAAGAAGGAGGGCGTGTGCTTTTGTTGTGTATTCCTCAAATTACAGATGAATTTTTCCATCTGTAATGCAGTTAATGAAACGCATCATTTCATTAATTGAGTTACAGACGGATATTCCCATATGTAACGCAATCAATGAAACATATCGTTTCATTAATCGTGTTACAGACGATAAAATCCGTCTATAATTCGATTAATAAAATGATGCGTTTCATTAATCAAATTACAGATGAATTTTACTGTCTGTAATTCACATATGTGAAATGCGCTTTTAATTTCTAATTACAGATGGATTGTCCCATCTATAAAGGATTTTTTTTTCTTATTTTATAAGTATCCGAATCTAACTCCATTTGTATTATATAGAATAAAAACATATTTTTTTTCCTTATTTATGTCGGTATTTTCCGTCTGTATATGTTACCTGCCATGTGGCGGGTCTTCATGCCAACATTTACAGATGGATATGTTGGTTTTTACAAAAAAAAAAAAATCCCAATTTTTCTTGTCAGTAAATCCGTCTGTGATACAGATGGGAATTTATCCGTCTATACTCCATTTGTGTATTGTGAGTTTCTAGTAGTGACACTGCTTTAATGGTTTTAAGATCGACGAAGATAGAGGTGAATTTGACAAATAAAAAAGTTTATTTAATTTTTAAATGTAAATCCATTTATTTTATTTTATGTATTGAATCTCATCGAGTCATTTTTTTTAATATTACATCTAATGGTGTAGAAACAATTGTTTCAACTATACACAACTATATGATTATACCTAAGAATTGGACCGAGAAAAATTACAGCATCATCACATCTCTTAGACATGTCAAATTCGTACACGAAATATATTATTGCTTAAACATCCTTAAAATGTGAATTGACAAAAATATTATTTTGAATTAATATTATATATTATTATTTAAATAAATTTAATATTTTATATTATTATCTTTATATTTTAAAAATAATTTAATTTTATAATGTTTAAATAGATTGTTACTGTGAAAGAAAATTGTTTTCAATCACTTCATTTATAATTAAATTTTAACGTGGATTTGTTTTTAACCTAAACTAAGAAATAAATTTATATCTTTTATATTTGTAATTATATATGTAATTATGATTTTCTTTATCGATTTTACAATTCAAACGACAAATATCATATTGAAATTATTTTTAGATAACTGTTTTTCAACATAAATTACATTAATATTAATTAACCCACATCTAATCATTATATATATATATGTGTGTGTGTGTGTGTAAAGTAGTAGCATAAAAGCGACCAGAATAGATTGGAAAAAATGGTTTGATCTAATTGATTTTATATCCATCATGTTATTTAGTTCTTACTTCATTTTGATTAGCGTATAAATTGATGAAATTAATTTGAAGACCCAAAGATTCAAAGGAAATGTTGCACTTACACTATACCAGAGGAAAGAAACAGGAACGACACATCAATACTGATCAAAGAGTCTTGTTTATGTTAATATGATGGATGATAGCATTTGACTTCACTTTGTACAACGAAGGTAGTTTCAAGCACTAACAAAAGGTATATAGATTTAACATCTGATGAAACATATAGTAGATACGCTTGCGAAACAACCCATGAGATAAATAGCATGCAAAACAATGCAAGATCAGCACCTGAAACTTATTTTAATTTAGACGCAATCCAACATGACACGACAGAAGACACACGCACAAACACATACACGGACCGCTAGCAATAGATTGCATGGGTCTTATTATTTAGTACATATATAGCAGACTATGTAGCTAGCTAAGCATGACACAAACAAATATGCCATGCCATGCCCCATCATAGCCGCCTATATATTTTGACTAGGACATAATGGAAAACGAAAAGAAGCGGTTCATCAATTTCAGGTGGATATAGTTCATTAATGATAAGAGTTTCATTTATGGGTGAGGAGCTCTTGTGCCTTCTGCTCCATCTCGAAGGGGGTGTCATTGCGAGCGGAGTCGTTACCATTCCAGACGAAAATGCCAGGGAGCTCTTTGTAATTGATGAGATCCCTACAGGCCGCAATGAAGACATTTTGCGGCAATTACCCGGTGGCATTTCAGGTCATTGATGATCGCAATGAGCGAATTCGTGGCATTGGCCAACCAGGATTCCTTTGACAGCCTGCGATGTAGAAAAAGAGGCATGGTGGCTGTACATTTTGCAGCCACCGAATGTTGAAAAAAATAAAGAGATTACTGTGCACATGCACAGTAATGTGATACACAGCTGTACCACCGAAATATGCACAGTAACATGCACAGTAACTCTCCAAAATCATCTATAAATAGAGCCTTGAAGCAGATGATTTTTGCATCCCGAACTGAGAAGCATTTCCTCAGTTGTATAGGAAGAAGCAGTATAGGCTTCTTGTAGTGAGAGAAAAATAGAGAGTGTGTGTAAGAAAATTCCAAGAGTGTAGTGTGAGTATACACTGGGGGGTTTTGGATATATTCTCTAGATCTCTGTAATACTACTAATTGTAGTAGAAGAGAGTCTCATTGGGGATACACTATATTGTAATTACTCTTTAAATATAGTGGAGTATTTTTCGGAGTTTGACCCGTGGTTTTTTCCTCAAAATTACAGGAGGATTTTCCACGTTAAAATATTGGTGTGCAGTTCTCTTGATCTATTTTGTTGGTGTGAATAGTAATGAGTACTATTCATAAATAGTGAAGTGGGTCCCACTGCATAGTACTATTCATGTGAATAGTGACATGCCCCACTACAAATTACTATTCACCGTACTCCATTTTTCCGTCTCTTTGATTTGGGTGCTTCCGCTCACATCCGTAAAGTGTTTATTACACTTGGGGTGTACCCGACTCTAATGATACCATAACAAGTGGTATCAGAGCTTTGGATCTGTGGGATTTATTCTTAGTATGCTCTGTGGTTGCAACTTAGTCTGATCTTCCACATCAGAAAAGAGTTTCTCCCTAATACTTGAGGATCACCTTTTGGTTCTTTGTTCTTTGGAAGACAGTGTGATCTTTGTGAGAGTGCAGTTTGAAGAGGTTCTGGCTAAGGAAAGACTTGGTATTTAAGCGTGTCCATTGTGACCCACTTCTCTTTCCTGGGAACCCTCTTGGTGCATGGTTTACAGTTGAGTTGCACTATTCCGAGATACTGATTAACAAAGATAAGGTTCTGACTAAGATCCAAGATGTCGGTGCCAAAATTTGAAGTGGAGAAATTTGACGGGTCCAATGACTTCAGGCTATGGAAACTGAAAGTGCAGGCATTGCTAGGTCAGCAAGGTCTTGCAGAGACGTTGGAAGACCCAGGGTCATTACCTGATGACAAGAAGAAGGAGATGATGGTCAAAGCACCGAGTACAATACAGTTAAGTCTTGCGGACAATGTTCTGCGAGAAGTCATGGATGAAAAAACTGCTGATTCACTATGGAAGGCTTTGGAAGAAAAATATTCTGTAAAGACCTTATCCAACAAGCTTTATCAGAGAAAGAGACTGTACACATTCAAATATTCAGGAGGAAAATCAATGCAAGAACATATAGACGACTTCAACCGGATGATCTCTGATGTTGGAGCAGCTGGAATTAAAGTTGAAGATGTTGATCAAGCTATGATCTTGTTGATTTCATTACCTTCGTCTTATGATAATTTCTGTGATACCATACTTTATGGTAGATCCGATATCTCAGTGAAAAATGTGAAAGAATCACTGATGATAAAGGAACATCAGAAGTTAGTAGCAGGATCCAGTACCGAAGGTCCTACAGATGGATTGTTCGTGACGAGAGGGCATAGTCAAGAAAGAGGATTGGGAAACAAAAGCAAGAGAAGATCAAAGTCTAGAAAGCATAAATCTGTGAAGTGCTTTCATTGTCACCAGACGGGACATATCAGAAGAAATTGCCCAGAAAGAAAGGAGAAATCAGGAGATTCTGCTAACATGACAATTGAAAGTTCTGAAGATAGCGATGCCGATGCTGGTTCGGCCTTGACAGTATTCACAGGTGACACCGGAAATGAGTGGATCCTGGATTCTGGCGCATCCTTTCACATGACGCCTAATCGAAATTTTTTCTCATCCTATAAAAAGCGGGAGGGAAAAGTTAGATTAGGAGATAATAGAATTATTCCAATTGCTGGTGAAGGAGATGTGCAAGTCAATTTAAATGATGGTACTAAAAGGACATTTTAAGCATGGCATGTATCAGAACTGGGTAGAAACCTGATCTCATTGAGTGCCCTAGACAATCGGGGGTACAAGTTCATTGGAGAGGGTGGTTTCTTGAAAGTACTCAAAGATTCAATGGTGGTATTGAAAGGAAAGCTGCAGGGCTGAATCTATCTATTGCGTGGAAGCATAGTCAATGGAACTGCTGCTGTTCTATCCTCTGAAAGAAAGGATGATGCTACACGATTGTGGAACATGCAGCTTGGTCATATGAGCGAGAAAGGAATGACCATACTTGCTGGCAAAGGCTTATTGAAAGGCTTGAAGAATTGCAAACTTGGTTTCTGTGAAAACTGTGTATTTGGAAAGCAAAAACGAGTGAAGTTCAATTCTGGCAAACACAATAGCAAGGGGATATTGGAGTATGTCCACTCGGATGTTTGGGGTCCAGCCCCTGTTAACTCCTTAGGTGGAGCTCGCTATTTTCTTACTCTGATAGATGATTATTCCAGAAAAGTCTGGATTTATTTCCAGAAGAAAAAAGAAGAAGTGTTCAACAAATTCAAGAAATGGAAGGCCATGGTCGAGAAGCAAACCGAGCGGTCAGTCAAGAGACTAAGAACTGACAATGGCGGAGAATTTTGCAGCAAAGAATTTGAGGAGTTCTGCAGAAATGCTGGTATAGTGAGGCACCATACTGTACCAGGAACACCACAGCAAAATGGAGTTGTAGAACGGATGAACAGAACACTTCTAGAGCGTGCAAGATGCATGCGAATCAATGCAACACTTCCTAAATCATTTTGGGCTGAGGCAGTCAATACAGCTGTATATATGGTAAACAGATCTCCATCAACTGCTATTAATCTGAAGATTCCACAAGAGGTATGGTCCGGTCGACCCGTAAACTATTCTGATTTAAAGATATTTAGTTGTCCTGCATATGCCCATGTGAATGATGGTAAACTTGAGGCAAAGGCAAGAAGGTGTATATTTCTAGGATATGCACGAGGGGTGAAAGGCTACAAACGGTGGTATATAGAGAAGGCAAGTTCACCTAAAATCATTGTCAGTAGAGATGTCACTTTTGACGAGGCGGCAATGCTAAATCAGAAGAAGGAGTCTAACTTAGATGAGGCAGAGACAGATCATGGTGCTAAGAAGCAGGTGGAGCTAGAGATTGACTATGGGAAGGTGAAGCAAGAAAATGATGTAATGAATCAGCCAAATACTTCAGGGATTGCTCAACCTGAAGTAGAACAACAAGATGAACCTGACTATGAGGAAACTGGTGAACCAACCAGAGAAGCAGAGCCATACAGTATTGCTACTGGCAGAGAAAGACGAGAAATCCAGAAACCAAAAAGATATCTGGATTCTGCTGCTTGTGCACTTGACTCATTAGATGCAGATCCTATAGCCTTTGCTTTGGCTATGGCGGATGGTGCAGTTGGAGATGAACCATGTACCTATCGTGATGCAATAAAAAGCAAGGAGTCGAAGGAGTGGCTAATAGCAATGAATGAGGAGATTGAGTTTCTTCAGAAAAATCAAACGTGGGAGCTGGTACAACTTCCAAAGGCGAAAAGAGTAGTTGGCTGTAAATGGGTTTACAAAAGGAAAGAAGGAATCCCTTGCATTGAGCCCCCAAGGTTCAAGGCGAGACTGGTAGCAAAGGGTTATACTCAGAAGGAGGGTGTTGACTTCCATGAAGTATTCTCTCCTGTGGTGAAGCATAGCTCTATTCGGATCCTATTAGCTATTGTAAGTACGTTTGACTTGGAGCTAGAACAACTTGATGTGAAGACTGCGTTCTTACATGGTGAGCTAGAGGAGCAGATCTACATGAGTCAACCAGAGGGGTTTGTAATTTCTGATAAGGAGAACCATGTCTGCCTGTTGAAAAAGTCGTTATATGGCTTGAAGCAGTCTCCAAGGCAGTGGTACAAAAGGTTTGATGCATTTATGATTGGTACTGGATATAGTAGAAACCAATATGATAATTGCATCTACTCTAAGGAGCTTCCAGATGGTTCAAAGATTTATTTGTTGTTGTATGTAGACGACATGCTAATTGCAGCTCGTAATAAGGCTGAAATTAGTATGTTGAAAACTCAGTTGGGAAAAGAGTTTGAGATGAAGGACTTAGGTGCGGCAAGGAAGATTCTTGGAATGGAGATTCATAGGGAGCGACATAATAGCAGGTTGTGTTTAACACAACAAAATTATATTATGAAAGTGCTACAACGCTTCAATATGGATCAATCCAAGCCAGTTGACACTCCGTTGGCTGCACATTTTAAATTATCTTTGAAGGAATGTCCGAGAACTGAGGAGGACGTGGAGCACATGTCTCGTATACCTTACTCTAGTGCAGTTGGCAGTCTCATGTATGTCATGGTGTGCACTAGACCAGACATTTCACATGCAATGAGTGTGGTAAGCAGATTTATGAGCAAACCTGGAAAGACACATTGGGAAGCTGTGAAATGGATCATGCGGTACCTAAAAGGTTCCACTGATGTCTGTTTGGTATTTGAAGGTCAGAAGAACCGTGGAGGTGTAGGTTATGTAGATTCTGATTATACAGGTGAGTTGGATAAAAGAAGGTCATTGACAGGCTATATCTTTACAGTCTTTGGATGTACTATTAGCTGGAAGGCGACATTACAATCAACAGTGGCATTATCAACTACTGAAGCTGAGTATATGGCATTGGTAGAGGTCATTAAAGAGAGTATTTGGGTGCATGGTCTTTTGGATAGTTTTGGATTGAATCAACATGTACCAATTGTACATTGTGATAGTCAAAGCGCCATTCATCTGGCTAAAAATCCAGTCTATCATGAAAGGACAAAGCACATTGACGTTAGACTTCATTTTGTCAGAGAAAGTATCAATAATGGTACTGTTGCAATTCAAAAGATAGCCACAGCTGAGAACCCAGCCGATATGATGACAAAACCATTGCCGATTGACAAGTTTAAGCATTGCTTGGACTTAGTTAATATTTGCAGAGGTTGAAAGCTGTTGCAAAATGCAGCCAAGGTGGAGAATTGTAGAAAAAGAGGCATGGTGGCTGTACATTTTGCAGCCACCGAATGTTGAAAAAAATAAAGAGATTACTGTGCACATGCACAGTAATGTGATACACAGATGTACCACCGAAATATGCACAGTAATATGCACAGTAACTCTCCAAAATCATCTATAAATAGAGCCTTGAAGCAGATGATTTTTGCATCCCGAACTGACAAGCATTTCCTCAGTTGTATAGGAAGAAGCAGTATAGGCTTCTTGTAGTGAGAGAAAAATAGAGAGTGTGTGTAAGAAAATTCCAAGAGTGTAGTGTGAGTATACACTGGGGGGTTTTGGATATATTCTCTAGATCTCTGTAATACTACTAATTGTAGTAGAAGAGAGTCTCATTGGGGATACACTATATTGTAATTACTCTTTAAATATAGTGGAGTATTTTTCGGAGTTTGACCCGTGGTTTTTCCCTCAAAATTACAGGAGGATTTTCCACGTTAAAATATTGGTGTGCAGTTCTCTTGATCTATTTTGTTGGTGTGAATAGTAATGAGTACTATTCATAAATAGTGAAGTGGGTCCCACTGCATAGTACTATTCACGTGAATAGTGACATGGGCCCACTACAAATTACTATTCACCATACTCCATTTTTCCGTCTCTTCGATTTGGGCGCGCTTCCGCTCACATCCGTAAAGTGTTTATTACACTTGGTGTGTACCCGACTCTGATGATACCATAACATGCGATAGAGTGTCTCGAAATCACCCTTTGAGAAGATGGCGTGAGTGTAGAACTGGTAGTTGACCTAGTCAATAAGGCTTTTGTAAGCCAGGAAGAGAGTCCCGTAATGGTCTTCGACAGATTGTGAGGGAGCAATAGAGATGACCAAGTGATGATCATTCTTGAGGATGTTTACAAGCCTTCGTATGCGGCTGGCAAAGACATTTTTGTCGGGCTTGATGGTATCATAGTTAATGTCAATGCCATCAATCACATTGGTGTCCCCTGGGCCTTTCACGTCATTGATGATCGCAATGAGCGAATTCGTGGCATTGGCCAACCAGGATTCCTTCTCAGCAGGATTAAAGGGATATAGGCTGCCGCGACCTCCGATGCTTATTACCACCTTCACATTCTCATAGTTGCTCTTCAACTTCCAGATCATATCGCCATCGATGTTAGGAATGGTCCAAGCCCTGTAGAAATCCCCGGTGCCTTTTCCGCTTTCATATTTCTCTGCGGCAAAGGCCACAATGAACTGAAATTCCCTTATCTTGGGGTTGATGATACCAGGGAAATCATTTAAATCGCCAGGGTATGCCTTGGGACCAATGTATTCTCGAAAGATGGGCTTTGCTGCCATAGTGGTGACAACCTCTAGATACCCAACAAACAAGAAATAAAGGTGGAGTGTGGGAAGGTATCTTTATTGAAAACTTTGCTGACAATGATCTTTTCAGATAATTGATTGGAGGTATGCAGAAGGAAATAAGAAAGGGCAACATGACAAGTTTCTGGAGTGACATATGTGTGTTAAATGTAAGATTGAGATATGCATTTCATAGGCTCTTCTCTTTGTTATGTCACAAATAATGCAATGTGAGTGAGTGTGGTTTCTGGAATGGTTTAAATTGGGTATGGAACTTTCAATGGATAAGGAAATTATACCACAAGGAACTTGATTTAATGCAAGAACTCCATAATATCCTAAATATAGCGAATGTGAAAGGACACTTACAAGATAGGCTAGTCTGGAAATTCGATTGAACAAAGGGCTGTTTTCCGCAAAATCAATCATAAATGATGTTAGTGCGGCAAAGGAATCACTTAAAAGTGCGAATAGCTATAGCTTTTGCAAAGCGGTGTTGAAACTAGTGGTTCCTCCGAAAGTTAAGTTATTTTCTTGGTTTGTGGTGGTGGATGGAGTCTACACAAGAGCTACGTTGCATAAATTGGTATTTTGCAACTGAACCAAAACTTGTGTTTTGTGTAATAAGGTCAAGGAAGAGGGATATCATTCATTTTTTGATTGTAAGTTCTCTTGCTCTTTATAGTGGGAGTGGTTACAGGAAAGGAACATGTCTTGGCTGGCCCCTCCTAATCCTAAGGCTTTCTTTGAAACATGGATGGATATACCTACAAAGAAAAGGGCCAAAAGAGGCAAAAATTCTTTGTAACTATTTGGATTGTGTGGACACTTAGGAATAGTTCTTTGAAAAAAAGAAAGTGTATAAAGATGAAGCTTTTCAAATGGCCCATTTCTTGGGTAGTGGAAGGAGATGGCCTAATTAAGATATGCTTAACTATGTTTTTATTTACAAGTTGATGTGTTCTCAGCTCAATGCTATGTGCATGATGTTTTTCAAATTCAAATTGTTCTCGTGTGTTTTGTTAAAGAAAATCGTAGGTGATGTTATAGGAGGTTTGGTGGAAATGAATGCTATAGGAGACACCATCATGAGTGTAAATTCTGAGATAATGAGATATAGCATTATAAGGGAGTGATACACATTAAGTGATATCATTGAAGGAAATGTTTAGTTGAGTTCAGTTAGTATTTATCCTTTCTCTATTTTGCAGGTGTATTAAAAAATCTAAAGATTTCTGGGTGCAGATCATAAATGAGTGGAGTGATACATAGTGAAGGGAAAAGCATTATCTTAATCAAGTAAGGAGTTATGTACTTAGGGGGCTTGTGTGAAACACTTTGAGTGGAGTGAAACACTAGAGTGCCCTATAAATAGGGAAGGGTGTTGGGACTCAAAACAAGGGTTAATGACATGATTGATACAATGGTAAGAAAGTATGCCTAATGTGACTCATGAGGTGAATTATGTGTGTGTGTGTGTGTGTGTGTGTGTCCAAAGAGTAATCATGGGTGTGTGTGTTTGGTGTGGGCTTGCTATATGCACGGTATCTCTCTACGAAATTTATTTAGCGGCATTATTGTGGTTACTAAATCACTGATGCAGCATTCTGAAAGGATTACATTGTGTACAAGGACATAGACAACCGTGATTGAGATCTATATCTTGCTGAAGTGTGGAATGAGAGTTGGAAAGGGTGGTTGCTTTGTAATATTGCCAAATTGTTCAAGAAGTTTCAGCTACCTTGACTAGAATTGGCTATACAAATTGTCACATTGTGCAGGGTGTTTCTAAAATAAAATGTAGATGGCTATGAAAGAGTTTGCTTCGTTTCTGACATTCAGCCTTTTGAGGTTAAGAGGAGCTTGAAAAGTATGTAACAGGAGCTACTCATTGATAGAGTTCTATATTAGGAAGTGGTTTATGTGGAGTAATGGTACTTGTTGCAGTGAATATTGATTCTCAGGATGTAGAAGTGTATTAGTTTTCCTTATGTTGGTGTATTGATATG
Source organism: Dalbergia cultrata (assembly GCA_031216105.1). NCBI lineage: Eukaryota > Viridiplantae > Streptophyta > Magnoliopsida > Fabales > Fabaceae > Dalbergia > Dalbergia cultrata. The sequence continues at coordinate 12,101,470 of CM062347.1, forward strand.
TACATGATTAGAACTCTTGACTCTCTTTGGCCTTTCCTTATGGGTTGAAGTTTGTTTCATTAATTATGAAAAAAAAAAAAGGGTATTGATGTGCTTGCACTATTTGTTTTCCTATGTTATTAAGTTATTATCATGAATAATGTTATGGAAACAATAAAATTGCATAACAAATACACACCACACACTTTATCACAATTAGACGTGATGAGTGATTCTCCCTCATTCCACCCACTCATCACATCTAATCATGACAAGGTGTGTGGTGCATTTGTTGTGCAATTTTATTGTTTCCACAATATTACTCTATTATCATTGTTTGTAAAGGTAGTATTGGTTAGTGGAGCTTCTTAATTGAGATCTTATATGCTCCTCCCAATCAAAGAATTTCTTCCTCCATCCACCTTAGCAATCACTCATTCCATTATTTATTATATTTTCTCTTTCTTCCTCTCTAGCATTTTGTGGCTAGTATTCATCTAGAGAAAGAGAAAGCACTTTATCTGGGAGTATACAAGTATTTTGCCTTCTTAATTAGGGGCAATAGGAGGCCAACATGCCATTGCCTCCAATTGTTTGTAGGGAATATTTGGCTGGAGGGTAAAAATTATAATAAATTTTTTATGATTAAATTTTATGTGTAAAATTATATAAAAAAATCTATTCATGGAAAATTTACCTTCTTTTTTACCCTTCAACCAAATATAACCTTAGAGTAAACTGCAATGTCCTGCTTTGAGAGATAATAATATTATACTCTCATCTCTTGTGTTTCTAAAATATACACTTTCATTCTCTACAAACTTAAAATAAAGGGCAAACTACATCTACCTTCCTTGAAGTATATTGATACTACATTTAACCCCTCTAGTTTTTAAGATGACATCTATTTGCCTTACTTTATTTAAAAATGTTACGGTTATCTCTTTTGGTCCCAAATTTTACATTTTAAATTCTTTTTTTTAAAAGAAAATGACTCTTTTACCCTTGTTTATCTATCCTATCTATATGGGATGTCATAGTATCTTCTCTTACCAACTCCCACTCCTCTCAACTCCACCACTATCTTTCTCCAAATCAAATAATAGCCTAGACAAACAAATAAACAATAATCATTCAAATAAGAAATCCAAATCACTCAATATAAATTTGGAAAAATTTTTTGGGCAAACATGTTCAAGTTACAATTGTTGATACTCAAATTTGTCCGTGTTAAATTTGATTTGTCCCTAATAATCTAGTGTTTGTAATAGTAAATATTTCAAACACTGAAATTGTGTACATGTATTTGAAGCTCTAATAACTTTCAACTTTCAAGAAGGTCGAGAAATTTCAAACCTATACTGTGTCCAAAAATTTCAAGCCTTTTGGTGGAGGGTTGAGATAGTGTCCAGGAGCAGAGTTGACTAGAGCTTTCATGACTACCTTTATTCATGTTCTGGCCACAAAATATAGGCAACATACTAATAACTATTTAATTATGCTTTAATGCATTGAATGTTCTACATAATTTATTTGTAGCGAGACAAATTCATGATGTATTGAAATGTTGTTCCTGTTAGGTGGACAAAAATCAAAGGAGGAAGAGTTGTTCAGAGTCCCATTCTCCGATTTGACAATGGAATTCATATCAAGGTTTGGAGAAGCATAATTAGAATGAAAAGCTGGGTGTGTTTAGTTTCAGAAATTAATTTTCATTTTCAATTTTTCTACTTTTAAGATTTTGTGAAGAAAATACTGAAAATTAAATCTTATAATTTTACAATTTTTAGTATTTTCTTTACAAAATTTAAAAATAAAAAAATTAATAATAGAAATTAAAAATTATTTTATGAAACCGAATGCACCCTAATTGTGCTTTCAGAAGTGTGCCTTAAATAAGTAATGAGCTTTCAACAGAATATTCAGTACGTGCTCACAACGATATAACCATAGCTTGTCAGTTTGTATTTGTGCTTTTGTGCTAGAGATACTTATATTCATAAAATACATGTATTGTATGTACACACAGAAAATTGACAAGTGTCAACCATTAGACAATGATTAGTAGACATTTGAATATATATATATATATATATATATATATATATATATAACAGGAATAAATTGGAAACCACTAGCATGAAAATTGACAAGTGTCAACCATTAGACAATGATTAGTAGACATTTGAATCAATCATTAAGAAAAACTAACTAAACTAGGAAAAAGTGAATTCGGAATCCAACATTAATGAAAAATTAAAAAAAAAAAAAGTAATATGTATACTCGTGTTTGATGCATGTAGCAAGTTGGGCCAGCCCTTTGTGATTTCAAGATAATGGGAAGTTTTGTCAATATTGCTGATGATATTTATAGCCCAAGTACCAAGTGGTAAGGTGTCTTTTGTGGGAAGTACAAGTGAGGAACATTATTCCACTAGGCATTGCTTTCACGTGGAGTGTTTTGTTTATTGTGTTGGTGGAACCCTGAAAGCCTCTCCTTCTTACAAGACTGCAGCTCCACTCTAAATCGTTTACAATCTCATCTTTCATCCTCATCTCTCTATCTTAGCTTTTACATTCACTGAGCATTAATCATCACCATATACATTATGGATTATTGAATGGTCATTGTCTAGGAAATACAATTTTTTTGGTTCACATGAAAGATTTTTTTGCCCGTGACTTTCTATCTGGTAAGGTAGTATACCCATTCACATACTTTCAATAATTCAGACTCGATGAATAGCCTTGAGATGGTTGTGATGTATGAGTCTGTAAGTCGTTGGTTAGATTGATCTGGCCACTGTTCTGTTTAATTTTTTTTTATTGTTTTAGACTTTTAGTTAGTTTGTTGAATTAGACAGAGTTTGATTTCTGGATTTCTGTTTTCGGTTTAAATGGGCATATTGTGGTGCATTTCTGAATCTATTACCATGTTTTCTTTTTAGTTTTAATGTTGATCACAGGCTTCCTATCAATAATATACATGTTTATCTGTGAAATAGTCATTGTAAGTTTGCATGACTCCAACACAGTAGAGTTCATTATTCTTAAAGTACATTTTGTAATTTGGGACTTTGTTACCAAAAACCAAAGTAAAGAGATCACACAGGATTTACGAATATTTTTAATTTGATTAGAGTAATTAAGGAATAAGATAATTTGGTTAAATCGAACTTATGAAAAACAATTAAAATTATATACTTAATGAAAAGTTTGCAACATCCAACAAAAAATAAACATAATGTAGTGGTGATTCTAATGCGTTTATAATTGCCAATATATGAGGATGCGAAAAAGTTTGGTCTTCTAAATAAAGCTGTATAAAAAATAGTATCTGTAATTTAATTGAATAATAAATCTATATTGCATTCCCTTACTTTAGATTATCATATAATCTTTTTTATTTTTGAGAGTCGCGATAGTATTCATTATACCTATAGATATACCTACTATATCAATTAACGTTGTTTATATTCTTTAAAAATAATATACAAAGTATCGGTTAGGAGATTCATATTTTTATATAAATTTTATTTTAATTAATATCCAAATTGATAATTATATTAGCATTTTTATTTTACAATGTATTTCTTTATCTGTTATATTAGTTAACCTTTGATCCATATAGGATTTAAACTTAATAATTTATATTACGCCCGGATTTCTACACTACTCATTCATTTAACTTTGTATACTTAATGGATTATTTAATTATCACTCATATTCCCCAGATTAATGATGAATATTTTATTTGACAATGAAATATTTCATTTTATTTATTAATTTATTATATTAATTAGTAATAAATATTTATTAATCGTTACCTTTATTGAAACTTTGTAATCATATTGTTATCTTTATGATGTTTAGTAATTCTATTGATTTATTTTACATTATGATATTTATATTAGATTGTTCCAATATAAATTAAACAATAGTATAAATATACTAATAATTATAATTATCATGATATTAATAAAAAAAATTATAAAGCCATACATGCACATGGAGTAAATATGAACTATATAAACATATATGGATGATTAGGTTTAAAAATTATTGATGGTAATTAATGATCACATGATCATTAAAAATCATTACATGATTTTATGTTTTAATTCATGTAAGATCCAACGATCCAGATTTATTTCTCTCACTCTTATAATAAATCACTCCTCTCATTTAAGTTGTTCCTTTTATATATATATATTACTATTTTTTAAAATTTGGAGGTATCGCCACCCCATTGCCAAGAAGCTCCGCTGACCAATAATGCCTAATAACATAATAAGTTCGTCACCTACATGTGAGGAAAGAAAAAAAATATGAAAGTTAAAATATTAAAGAAAAATTAAAATATCTTTCTCTTTTTTTTATAGGACTACTATATATATCTGAAAATCCGTCTCCTCATTATAATATTTTATAATTTTATTATATACTACTTTTAAATATATATTATTATACTAATATACTAATTTAATTTACTATATATCTAACCATATTTTATTAATTATTGGAAATATTGATGTATTAATTAGTGTGGTTACTCATTACCTATATAAAATTTGATTCTAATGTATTACACATAATTACAATCATAGTAAAATTTCATTTCAATTTCACTCAATCATTTCTCTCTCTCTGATCACCATGGCTCTCAACATGGTATCTCTTTTCTCATTTCAATTACACACTATTTCACCCTCCATAAATTTTCCTCCGCTGCCTTGCCTTAGTTCTTTGAACTCCCTTACTTTTCCTTCACCTTCCTTCTTATTTTTTCGCATTTTCTTTCAGTTTCTTTGCTATTAAGCACGCTGTCTGAGTTCTTGGAATTCATTCGTTTATTTATTTTTTTCACTTTCCTACACTTTTCTCACTTTCCAAGTACACGTTCTCTCTATTCCTTTTCAAATACCTAAACAAAATAATAAATAAACACCGTTTCTTTACCCTAAATTCCCAAATCAATCGCATTTTCCATTATTCTTCTCGGACCGTTCTCTAGTTTGTGTTTCCGCACTTGTTGTTTCACTTCAATAGATCAGTGCTTCGTTCTCATCTTTCGATTTCAAATCGCTTCAAATCTGGTTCTTGCACCTGCTTTTATTGTTGAAGATTCAAGATCGGGATAATCACAAGCTTTTGCGATCGGTTTCCTGCGTTCGCATTCTCCTGTCGTCATCTTCGTTTGTGATGTTGGAAAACTGGTTCTCCAACACATCAATGCTTCCATCTTCGCTGCTCCGCTTCAGGCGTTGGATCTTGTCTTCAGCTTCAGTTCTCCATTTTCGGTATGGTTTGTTTCCGGTGTGGTTTCAAGTTTCGAATCTGAGGAGAAGCTTCGTGCTTTAGATCTGGTTATAGCCTTTAGATCTTGGTTTTCAAGATTTGTTTTCATCCGTTCGAGCCTTCTTGCTACTTCGATCTAATTTTCGACGAGCTTTGCCGACATTTCGGTGGTTGTTCAATGATTCTTTGTCGATCGCTTTCCTTCGTGTTGAATTCAGTTTGCAGATCAAGTTCTTTGGCGTTTCTAATGAGGCATTTCCAGGTCTATGATTGTGCAACCGTGTTCGTTCTCTGGCATGTCCATGTTAGATTAGGACTTCGCCACTAGCTATTACTCCGACGAGGCTTCATGGCGTCATCTTCTCCGATCTGGTGTGTTTGCTTTCTGATTTCTGGCAAGCATTCCTTGATCTGTTTCAGCCTTGGTTCTTTGTCGGCTTTGTTCATCTCAGCCTTTCCGATCATTGTGCTGTTTATCCATCTCTGGCAAGTTTTGTGAGCCTCTGCTATTGGTTTCAGATACATTCTCTCTGGTCAGATAGAGTTGAAGTTTTGCACAAAATCTTTTGAATATTGATTGTTGCTTAGTGATATCAATTCTTAACTGATTCTTGCTGTTTTTTGTTCAAGATGCTGGTTCTTTCTATTTTGACTTACTGGTTCTCTTGACATCTCTAGCCTGAGATTCCTCCAAAGTTGTGTTCTATTTCTCAGATTAGCTGTTGGTATGATCTTTTGAGTTAGCTTCATTCATCAATCTCTTTTGACTATGCACATGGTGCCTGGTTTGATTTTGATTTGTTAGCCTAGAATGGCTTTGACATGCTTCTACTTTGAGTAGTTGAACATGGATGTTCGTTTTTGCTCTAAGTGGTTAAGCACTGTTAAATTCTGTTGATTTAGCCTTAAATTGGCTTGATATTGCTTCTGTCATGGGTGGCATAGGATTTGAGTTAGTGCTCTACTCTTAATGGTTAAGCTATTTCAGTTTTGGCTTATGCCTTTATGAGGTGGTTAAGCATTGGTTTGCTTCTGCCATGGATGGTTAAGCGTGATGATTGGCTTTTGTCTATGGTGGTTAAGCATTGATATTTTTTCCATGTTGGGATTGTGATTGATTCTGCCAAGTGGTTAAGCTTTTGATGATCTTTTGCAATAAGCACCGTGGAGACATCGGATTGGGACTAGGCACCACCGTCATTGCTTGATGACCTTGATGATTTCTTCAGCGACAAGTGCTGTGGAGATGTTGATTTAGAACTAGGCACCACCACCATTGCATTCATGTTACATTCTTTGTTTGATTTCATTGTATCTTTCCTCATTTTCAGTTGTATTGTACTTTCATCCCAAGTTAGAGATACTAAAGTACGCATGCTCCAGCTTGCGGGGGGCTATTGGAAATATTGACGAATTAGTTAGTGTGGTTACTCATTGTCTATATAAGGCTTGATTCTCATGTATTACACACAATTACAATCATAGTAAAATTTCATTTCAATTTCACTCAATCATTTCTCTCCTTTCTCTGATCAACATGGCTCTCAACAATAATTTTAAAGACAAAATCAAATATGATTTGTTCATTATATTTTATCCCATTGTATTATATTTCTTTTAAATACATATTATCAATTAGACTTAAATTATAAGTAATTTTATGAATTATTGCAATTATTATTAGATTTAAACTGTAATTATTATTGACTTTAAGTTAAATCACCACATTAAGTTCATCTCTCTCTATATATAAGATTATGATGATTTGAATTTTATTGACTATTTATCACTATTTTATTCTCTTAATTATATTTACGAGTTTCATTGGCTGTTTCAATCCATGTGGTTACTAATTTCAATCTAAGGAGTCATGATGTGTCCATGACAAGATTCTTCACTTAGGAAACATCCCACGTTATGGAAACTTTGAGAATCCATTTTTCACTTAAATGATGTCTCCATGAGTATATTCTTTCGTTATTTATTTATTTATTTTTTTCGGTGTGCCCCGCTATATGATCATATTGTTAGTAAATAAATGGTATTGTAGTGTTAAGGAAGAAAAAAAATATTGAAGGTGAGAAAGACACCTGGTTACAAGTTTGTAAGTGTATTACAAGAATACAAAGCATACGAATTGCCGAATTTTAGTGTTGGTAAAGAATGATGTTCCTTTTATGACGACCTCATAGCAAGTATACTATAACGACCAAAGATTTGGGAATATGACCGACATGTGCAGGATGGAGTCCCCACCTAAAGTTCTAGGTAATGTGACTAGCTAACTAAAGAAAGTTGTCGCCACCTCCTCAAATTAGAATTAATTTTTATGCTAAGTTGCACAAAAAATGTAGTAAAAGGCACAACCTAGTCATCTTTCAACAAGGCTATGTCAGTTTTGTTGGAAATTTGAGGGTTTCTTGTAACATCCTTCCTACCATAAAGCTATGCTTATACCATAACCTTATAGTAAGTAGTTGTTTCTTGTTCTCTTTGCTTACCATTAGAGATTTGTATACAATATTTAAATATGAACCTGCTATTATGACAAATATAAAACTCTTTTTCCACGAGACACTAAATTTGAAAATAAATAATATAGAAAAAATACATAATTATAATTTTCTGATGACAAGTTAACATTATCTATTACTATGTCAAACCCTTATCCTAGGTCACACAAGAACCCTCTAGTCTAGGTAGGGTACTATTCAAATTCACTAAAAGAAAATAAAAGATACTGACTAAATTCTCTATCATCGGCTCGTCAAAAGTTTTCAACCATGATGCCATTATGAGTTAAGGATCTCCCTCATTGCAATCTATGTAAAAAAAAATGATAACAGCAAGAATGAGAATAAAATATTCTCGGTAGGAAAAATACCAATCTATTACTTAATGATATTCAACTTATTGCAGAAATAAGCAATATATTCTTCAGATGTTTATATAAGGATCTCATCAGTTGTGTAATCTCATAATTGATGATTAGAGTCTCTTCTTAATAGTTCTATTTCTTATACTTTTGCTTAGAAATTTCTTTGAAATTTCCTTAAATCTTATGAGATATTCTTTTCTGAATCTCCTGAATTGCTGTGAGACTCTTCTCTTGAAAATCTCTTAGAAACTCTTCGAGATTTTCTCTGTTAAGACTTCTGAATTTCTTTGAGACTCTTCTCTTAAAAATCTCTTGAAAACTCTTTGAGATTTTCTCTATTAAGTCTCCTGAATTTCTCATGACATATTCTCTTCAGAAATATCGTAACTTCTCATGACATTTCTTTGTTGAATTTATCTTTGAAATCTTTTATGAGATTTATTAGAAAGTTTAGGCTTAATGGTAAAACTCATAAGATTCTTCTGATATACTTCTCTCTGGATCGTACTGGCAACTATGTAATGTTGTCGCGATTACATTCTGATATAGTTCACTAGATAGAGCACGTCTACTACATCTCATTCTAGATAGCCTCGCTATCCTCAGTACATCCCTTTCTCATAAACGATGTAATACCATCATGTTCATACCCTGATATAGTTTTAAAGACGTAGCACGTCTACTACTACCCATGAATCCATGAGCTTCCCACTAAGCAATTGATTATTATGTAAAGCTTATTTTCTTGAATTTTCTCTCTTTGTGTGAGGCTTTTTTCTTATGTTCCCTCGCATCTTAAACTCTTATGAGATATTCTATTCAATATCTCTTAAAAATCTTTTGAATTCACGCAAAGTTTTATGAGATATTCTCTTTAAAATCTCTTAGCTTCTTATGAAACATTTCATTTAAAATCTCTTGAATTCTTATAAAACTTCTCTACTAAAATTCTCTTTAATTATTCTATAATAATTGTTGTAAGGGGACCTCAGATTTCTTAGTCTCTTACCTTGGATTACTTGGTCTCGGACCTCGGATTTCTAGTCTAGGACCTCGGATTTCTAGTCTAGGACCTCGGATTTCTGGTCTTAGTCCCTAAACTATTCCTAACTTTGGTTCTGATCTCAGAGCTCACATCCTAAACTATTCCTTAACTTTGGTTCTGATCTCAGACCTCGGAGCTCACATCCTAAACTGTTCCTTAACTTTGGTTCTAATCTCGGATCTCGGAGCTCGCATCCTAATTATTGACCTCGGAGCTCACATCCTAACTATTGACCTCGGAGCTCGCATCCTAAACTATTCCATAACCTGGACCTCAGACTTCGGATCTCTTTCCTAACTAAATCAACTAGATTTGTATCTCGGTCCTCGAACCTCAATCTCTTTCCTAACTAAATCCACCTAGATTTGTATCTCGGACCTCGGGCCTATTTCCTAACTGATCCATCAACTAGACTTGTATCTCGGACCTCTGACCTCTTTCCTAATTGATCCATCACCTAGACTTGTATCTTGGACCTCAGACCTCATACCTTTTTCCTAACTCATCCATCACCTAGGTGGATATCTCGGACCTCGGATCTCGCCCTAAAACCTCTCCAGCACAAACATAGCACGTTGGCAAAATTCAAGCCTAAGTGAGTTTAGTTTTATTTTGGTTACTATGTACACGAGTTCGACACAACTCAAGCAATCATAAATCCTAAAACTGGGTTTCAGATTTCAGAGACAACAACTCAATAAAATCAAGCACTTATCTTAGCAAAATAACCAAACATCATAAAGTAAAACACTATAATGATTTTCCTACCTCTCTCCAAGCATTTTGACAACTTTTCCTCTAGCTTTCCTTCTCTAATCCAAGGCTTAAACCCATTTTCTAGCACCTTATTTTCACTGCTGTGTAGACCAATTTGAAGGGAAAGACAAGGTTTTGAGTTGAGTTTGATATAGAGGAAGTGTTCTTGAAGTAATTTATGGGTTAATCTAGGAATATCCTTCAAGACTTTGGTGTTTTAATGGAGTTTCAAGTAAAAGAAAGTGAAGATGGTGAAAGGAGAATAAAGGAAAGCATGGATTCTGCGTCTACCCGAGAAGAAATGTCATTTATTTTCATTTTTCCTTTATATAGAAAAGCAAACTTGGAGAGAAAGAAAAAGTAAACTTGGAGAGAAAGTAATATGTGCTACTATTTTTGGATCAATTTATCTTGTATTTATACTGAAAATGTCTATATTTATTTAATTGTTCTAACTGAAAAATATTTGAGCTTTAATAATAGTCATTATGTAGATCAGTTTTGATGTTTCAGTGCACCGATTATTACCATTTCGGTGTACCAATTATTACTTTTTTGGTACCTGATTGATACCCAAATAATTTTATTAGGTTAAAAATATTTATTTACCTTATTCTTATTTTTCCTATACCTTTGTACCAATTATAGTGTTTCACTCTATATCCATTATTAAAATATTATTATATTAAATTTTTAATAATAAAAATTTAATTTTCATTTTTTTATAGAATCCTTATGTTAATCTAATAATATCTGTGTCTGTCAGATTTTTCAAAATCTCTATAGATTGTTCGCAATAATGTTAAAAATATGGGTCGTTACATTTTTAAGAATTAAAATGGAGAGAATTAAAATTGAATGAGAGTGAATTTAGGATTAAAGGCACTAGTGTAAGGTATTCCTAGGATTGGAACTAGTTATCACATACCAAACATTGAACATAGTATTGGCTATTAGTATTAAATTACTGACAATTATACTAGCGATCGATCGACCTCTAGCATTTGACTAATGCAAATAACTAACAAACAGGATCCCAATTTAATTAAAAAAAATACATTGATTTAAAATACTAATTGCTATATGATAACTATCAATCAGAAAGTTAATTCTAATGTTCTCTTTTAAATATAAACCAATTGATCAATCAATTTATGCCAAAAGGGTTTCCCAAAATGACGATTGTCAATTTAGTTATCCCCATAAAAATTGTAACAATCGTAACAGTAGTTATAAGAATAGAAACTAAAAAACAATGAGAAAACTAATATATTCAATATAAAAATGGGTGTCAAATATCATCCCAATCTATTTAGAAACCCTTACACTAGTAACCAAATCTACACCTCTATCTCTAGAGGATTACAATAATGAAAATAAAAGTGTATCTGAAGACAATAACAAGGATCCTTATCACAATCTCCAAGAATAAATCAAATTCACTAATGAAATCCCTATAAAGAGAAGATAAAGAGTAAAAAGATGTAGAGAAGGGGAGAGAGAAAATCCTAGCTGCCTAAATTGCAGATCCCAAAACTAGGGTAAAAGTTTGTTCAATCTCTTAAATACTGCTATCTAAAACAGCCCAAAGTGCGGCCCAAAAATAGATTAATTACCTATAATCTTGTCATTATACAAGAGCTGTAGTGCTAAAATGAGCGCTGGTTGAGCATTCTTCTTGGTGCTTCTATCAAGCGGGAACTTCTATTGTTTTGCTCCTTTTTAGCTCCAAACTCCTTCCCAAGAGTTCACTGCCTTATTCTTGACATTTTGCACTTAATCCCAAATTTCTATATACAAAATCATACGCAAAGAGATAAGTTAAATGCAACAGGTTCTAATCCAATAATCATCCTAAAATTAGTACAATAGTCAGTGATGCTATAAAAAAATACACAATGAGGACCAAGTCAAAATTATGCAAAAATTAAGGTTTAGAAGCAACGTAAGTGGCATAAATGCTCCTTATCACTAACATGCACAATAATTATAATTTTATTCCAAAAACTTAATTTAAGCATAAATTCTCATTTCTAATAAATCGATTTAAGTAAATAAATCAATAAATTGAGTTACTCCAAAACATGAAATCTAGAAATCAAACTAAATAAATTCGTTCTATATTGTAGCAAAGCTTAAATATAAAATAAATGTATACATGTTAAGATAGATTCATGGTCCAGAATTCTGTTGTCATGACCCGACTAAGGAACATGACCAGCACGTGAGGAATCTCATCCCTACGTAAGCCTCATGACATCTTAGTCTCTCTATATGCATAATTTAATAATAATTTACATTTATAAATATATCATTTCATCTCTAATAAATTTTTAGCTCTTTTGAAATCATGCTCCCCATCAATAACATGTTATAATCAAACTCTAAATATGTCTTTGTGATACAAAATATATGAGTTTCTTTCTATACAAAATATCTATAAAAACTATAATCATGTAAATATAAAATAATCATGATAAATCAATGAAAATATCTCTATGGTTCGAGACCCTGCCCACAATGTACATTGGAGCACTCTATCACTATACAAAATACCAAAGAGTACTTCACTCCAAAGTGAAGCTCAACAACTGGAATAGCTCTATTGTGGGGGAGGAAGAAGAAGAGAGGAACCCACACTAGCTATTGTACCTCTATTGGAAGAAGGAAGAGGGGTGAGTTTCATCTAAAACTCAGTGAGTAGGTCCTCACCTATAACCCTCGGGATAATAATATGGATAAAACATGTATATATAAATATCTATACAATCATTAAAAGTGATTAATGCAATTTCTCTGAAATCATATTTATCTATAAACATAAAGGCAATAAAACTAGTAATCTTTGGTAAAGTATAAAGAATAGTAATCTCCTAGAGAAATAGGGATCTCTGGTTATGCCTCACATAACAAAATATAAATTCTCTGGTTATGCATGTCAACCATGACATAACAATTTCTGTAATCTCTGGGATCCCTCTGAGATTCAAATTAAACACCTAACTAGGTTCTATTCTCTGCTTTGTGAGATTGTCCTCTTAGGACAACTTGATACCAAGGTTAATGAGCGGGGTTCAGCCATCAACTCACTATTTGTTTCTCTATAGCTACCGTCTAGTCTCTAATTCATAAAATGTGTCATTTTCTCTAAAATTTGCTCTGGGCTTTTCTCTAAACATAAAACTCCATAATACATAATTATCTTGCTCTTAGAAGCACTGGAGAAATTCATAAAATCTCTAAATCAAGTCATGATCATACTCTAGCTCTTTAATAAAATCACTTTAACAATAATAGTCCCTTGAGTTAACATTAAAACATATATTTCATGCCCTAGTTGAAAATTATCATTTTCCTACACTTAATAAAACCAACCATAATCTTTAATCTCTTGAATTATTCTCTAAAACCATGCCATCATGTCATAATTTAAAAAAAGTTCTAATGATCAACATAAATGTCATAGGATCTGAACCTACTCACCTAGAGGGGAGGAAGTGACGGTATCAATATCAACAGAGCTCTGGGGAGGAGGGATTGTACCAACGTCTGCCATTGAAGCCACAAACTCAAAATTAGACTCTAAATAGCTCAAACATAACTCTAACAACATTAAGGGAGTACCCCCACTTAACAATAATGGAGACAACTAACAGCTCATACTCTAGGACATGAAATGGAGAAGAAAGGGATAACAAAACCCATAAAATCTCACATTTAATCTTTTGGAGGAAGGAGGTTTGCAGTTAGATTTAGTGGTAAAAAATAGGAAGGGTTTAGAGAGAAGGAGTTTCGAAAATGGGATGAAAATCCCGAGTTTAGGGTGTTTAAAAAGGGGTGGGGGTTCACTTACCCAAAACAATGATGTTTCGCACTGTTTCTGAACCAGGGGACTGCTATAGTAGCCTATGACCTCTATAGCAGTCATCAGACCACCCACCCCTGAATTCGTACACTGTGACAGCTATAGCGGTCCTAGACCACTATAGCAGTGACAGTTTTCCAACTTCTGTATTTTTTTGTCATTCTAGTATATGGGTTGTCTCAATACTCACTCATTTACATTTCTTAATTTTAACTTTAAAACATAAATGTAAATAAGGAAATATCCCCTCATTTGAATTCAAATAAAATATTAAAAAAAATAAAACCCATGAATCTTATTCTATGGAATTGTAGGGGTGTATTTGGTAAAGGTTTTGCTATGTTGATAAAAGATTTGGATTTTGGCATAATGCCTCCTTTATTTGCTTATTTGAAACTCATGTACGAGGTAATAAAGCACGTACAATCATCCAAAACTTTGGTTTTGATGGATTTCATATTATAGATGGAGTTGGCTTTTCTAGGCGCATCTGGTGTTTCTAGCAGAAGTGTAGTTAGAAGGTTCAACTTATTCAGGAACATATGCAGTTTGCTCATTTCATGGTTCAATTCAATGGTGATTCTTCTTGGCACTTTATAGCTTTATATGATAGCCCTCATTCTGGGTTGCATAGCGACTTATGGCATTTTCTTCATAACTTGGCTGATAATATCCATGATGCTTATTGTGTAAGGGCAATTTTAATTCGAATATTACTATGGAGGATACTGGGGGCACCTCTCAGCTCTCCTATGACTCTCCTCCTTCAGTCAATGTTTGTTAGATTGTGGTTTATATGATGTGGGGTTTGTTGGGCAACCTTATACTTGGCAGTGTCATAATATTAAGTGGCGTCTAGATTGTATTGTAGGCAATAATGCTTAGTCTATTTTATTTCAGAATGTGGTGATTAAGCACCTCCCAAAGCTCAAATTTGATCATGTTCCTTTGCTCATTAACTTTGGTGGCTTTAGGAATGATACTGTGGAGCACCCTTTCAGGTTCTTGGCTACTTGGCAAGCTCATGAAAATTTCCATGTTCTTCTTACGAGCTCTTGGAACGCTAATGGTGAACTTTTAGATAGTATCCCTTCTTTTACCACAGCTGCCTACACCTAGAACAAGGAGGTCTTTGCTCACATTATGCATAAAAATAATCGTATTTTTTGGCACTTAGAAGGCATCTCCTACAAGCTTTCTTTCTAGGAAAATCGATTTTTAGAAGACCTTCAAAATACTTTATAGATAGACTAAGAAAGCTTGGTGATTTAAGAAGAAATTTACTGGAAACAAAATTGCTATTGTAAATGGTTAATCTATGGTGATAAGAATAATGCATATTTTCATGGTTTAGCCACAGCCAGAAAGAGAAGAAACAAAATACTGACCCTTTGAAATAATGAAGTGAGTGGATTGAAGACCAACAAGTTTTGCAGGTGATGGGGGTTGATTTTTTTCTCAAATCTTTATGCCGCTAAGGGTGTTTATGTGCCATTTGGGCTTTTTGGGATGTTTCCAGTGCTTGTAGTGGAGGATATTATTGCTCTTAAGTGCCTAGTAACAGAAGATGAAATTAAGAAGGCTATTTTTTCCATGGGGTGTTGGAAGGCACCTAGCCCAGATAGCCTTCCAGCCTTATTTTTCCAAAATAATTGGGGCCATGTTAGAGACTCAGTTGTAAGGTTAGTAGCTAGTGTCTTTGATTAACCTATGAAAATCCAAGCAATAAATAATAATTTTATTTCTCTTATCCCGGAATTCTAGAAGCCAGAGCATATCTCACAATTTCAACCCATTGGATTAATGTAACATATAAATTGATCACCAAAATTATGGCAGAGCATTTGAAGGTAATCATGCCTAAACTGATTAGTCCAGAGTCGTGTAGCTATGTCCCAGGAAGGCACAGTGTCGCAACCGGGATCGCGACGGGACGGCGAAAAATGATTTTTTGAAATGGAGTCACCACCAAGTTTTATTTAATTGGTAAAAACATGGAAAAACCATTTTGTTTAAAGAAAATGATCTTTGAAACCAGATCTAAGCTCGGGAGTCGGTTATGCTTAGGGAAGGGTAGGAACTTAATCCTACAAAGACTTCTAATGCACCCGTCTTTAGACGGTACCTTAATTAATTGTGCAAATTATTAATAACCTTTCAAAATATTTATTTATGTTTTTATTAAAAAATAAAGAAAATAGAACATCAAGTTGTCACAACTCAGATATTCTAAAATGTCAGTTAACAAGCCGTCTCGGCTAAATTAACCTCTTTGTTTGAAATAAAATATATACACTTCAATGATTAACTCAAATTAATATAAATAAAAAAAAGGATAATAATAATATAATAATAATGATAATAATAATAAAATATAATAAAATATTTACAATAATAATAATAACGGGCAAAAATATTTACATGCTAAACAAAATAAAATGACATCATAAAAACTTATTTTTAGCTTGAAAATTTGAAATACCAAGATGTCACAACTCGGTATCCAATGCACTAAGTTAACAAGTCATTAAATTAACTTCTTTATTTGAAATAAAATATATACATTTCAATGATTAACTTAAATTAAGATAGTAAAGAAAGAGGAGAATAATAATAATAATAATAAATAAATAAATATTTACAATAATAATAATAATAATGCACAAAAATATTTACATACAAACAGAATAAAATAATATCATAAAAGCTTGAAAATTTGAAACATCAAGTCATCACAACTTAGATGTCCAAAATATTCGTTAACAAGCCGTCTCGCTAAATTAACTTCTTTATTTAAAATAAAATATTTAATAAATAGTTGATTAATTTAAAATTTAAAGAATAAAAGGTATTAAAGAAAATATTTACATGTAATACAAATTATAAAAATCTAATTTTTGTTTGAAAATTTAAAATATCAACCTGTCACAGCTCAGATGTTTAATTGAGTTAATAAACCACGGCTAAATTAACATCCTCATTTAAAATTTAAAGAATAAAAGGTATTAAAGAAAATATTTACATGTAATACAAATTATAAAAATCTAATTTTTGTTTGAAAATTTAAAACATCAAGCTGTCACAGCTCAGATGTTTAATTGAGTTAATAAAGCGTCACGGCTAAATTAACATCCTCATTTAAAATAATTTGATTATTAGCTGAAATTAAAATAATACATAACAATAAAAGACAATAAGTATTTATAAATAAACAAAAATAATAATAAATATTTACAAATCAAAAATGAAATAACATAAAATAACCTAATAAAATCTAATTTTGACTTGACAGGAATCATCTGCTCCTACATATCCTCTGGTGCGATGAGGAATTCAAAGTCACGTAGTTCTTAAGAAAACATTTTCCAGTTAATTAATTTATTTCTAAACAAGGATTTTCAAATATCAAGCTGTCTCAACTAAAATATTATCAAGATATGGAATTAATAAGCCGTCGCGGCTCAATTAATCCTATTTTCAAAATGCAATGTGTTAATTAATTCTTGTTTAAAACAAAAATAGACAAATGCTTCATGATTTATTTTAAACTCAAATTAAATAACATTTTTACTTATTTTAGATTTAAACCAAATGAGGAGAATTTTTTAGAACATCAAGCTGTCACAGCTAAAATATTCTATACCATGGAATCAATGAGCAGTCACGGCTAAATTAACTCCATTATCAAAGAAGGGAATTGTTGATTAATTGCAATTTTAACATATACATTATTATTATTGTTAAGAGATACCCTTCTTCTTTATTATATTTTTTTTTTTTAAAAAAAAAAAGTTCAACTAGTTAGCATATAAATAAAGAAACGAAGCCCAAACACACTAATGCAAGCCCAACATACTTGCCCCAACATTTAGACTAACTTGATTCCTAAATGACCCACTAATCCCAACCAATAAAAAAAATAAATAAACTAAAATAAAAGGAATGCAATAAACGTAATATTAAAGAGACGGTGAGAAGCATCTGGAGGTTTGGATTTCATTTCCTTCTTGAAGCTTGACACAACAAAGGGTATGAACAAACATAAAGAGAGAGAGATGCGAAAGGGGAAGGGAAATTAGAGAGAACTTGCGAGAGGGAGAAAGAGCACAGGAGCACCACGCACAAAGGGAGGAGGCGCTTTGCTGACGGGGCTTGGGAGATGCCGCGGCTGTTGGTGGCTTCCCGGCCTAGTTCGCGGCCTGAGGGGAAAGGGGGAAAGGCGCGATGATGTTCTCAGAGAGGGGGAGCACAGTGACGGCTTCTCTCGACAACAGGGACAACTTTGCGACATCGGGGTAAATGTTGCAGTCGACGGCGTCGCTAGGCTGTGAGGCGGACAACTTCGAGCGACATTGAGGTGTGCGGCTGGAGATGCTTGCGGTGACGGGTTGCTGCTCGAACGGTGGAGTCGCCAGGAATGCGAGCAGGCGCAATGGCTGAAGGTAGTTCTTTGCACATGTGGCTTAGGGAGATGATGGAAGTGGGAAGCTACAACCTCCCTCTTTTTTCTCTGCTTGAGGTTTCTATTTTTACATTATTTTTTTTGAACTGGAATGATGATTTGATTAGGAAGACATTGGTGGTGGTTTATGGGACTATGGATTTGTGATGGTAATGTAGTTATAATGGTTGTGGATTACAAAAAGTTTGATGGTAGTGACAATGATGATTATGTGATGGTTTATGATGGTGAGGAGATGATGAAGATGGTTTGGTGATAATGGAGGTGCTGAGTGTGGATGATGAATGAGGTTTTTTTTTTTATCATGGTGTTATCCTCTCGCCCTCTCTAAAAAAATGTTTTTTCTTTTCCGGATCCCCCTCTTATGGCTATGAGCTCCATTATAGGCTTGAGAGTGAGTGACTTACAGGCTGTGAGGGATAATCATATCTCATCATGTTTTCTTTTGTTTCATTGCATCACGGGTTTGGGATATCATTGGCTTACCTGATGGAGTGTTCCCCATTTCTTTTTTATTGTTTTGTTTGCATTTCACTTGTGAGCACGTGAACCCATTTGGCAGGGAATGGGATAAAGCAAATGGAGAGGGGCTCCACAATCGGGTGTTCACACACAGTATGGACAGTATTCTGGTGGTTCAAGAAATTATTCATACTATGTGAAATAAAAAGGGTAAGGAGGGTTATATGGCTTTTAATATAGACTTGGAGAGCCTATGATAGACTTAGTTGGCAATTTCTCCTGGATACCCTCCAAGATGCTAATATTCCATAGAAGCTTATTGATATAATCTGGTGGTCTGTGTCATCGGCTGAGATGAGATTAATTTGGAATGGAGCTCAAACTGATGGTTTTACTTCTAGCAGAGGTCTCAGGTAGGGGGATCCTCTATCTCCTTACCTTTTTGTTCTTTGCATTGATAGACTTTCTTAGCTCATTTCCACGGTGGCCTCTAATAACATTTGGGAGCCGATTTACTTGAGTAAGGATGGCCCACAAATCTCTCATTTATGCTTTTGCTGATGATCTTATGATCTCTGTGAAAGCATTAGTTGATCAAGCACAGATTATTAATCATGTGTTAAATCTTTTTTGCACTAGCTCCAAAGAAAAAGTAAGCCAAACCAAGTTTTAAATTTTCTTTTCCAGAAATGTCCACCAGGCCAGGTGTCAGGAGATCTGTGAGGTTATTGATATTCAACAAACAGCTAATCTTGGTACATTACCAGATAAATGCGGGATACTGATGGGCTTGTGCCCATCGGCAGTTACCGACGGTATCTCCGACAAGTTGTCGCGATTTGGGAAATAATAATGGTTGTTGTTGGTGTGCAAGACAAACCCGTCAGTAACACCATCGGTAAAAGCTAGAGCCAACACGCGCCACATGGCGTGTATAATATTCGACGGATGTACCGACGAGTATATTTAACAATGTTTTATTTTTTATATTTTATTAAATAAGCCAATGTGTTAACTGATGGGTAGTTATTATAATTATAATAATATTTATAACTATGTTACCGACAGAGTAACCGACCGGTATTTATTTTTAAAATTATTAATTATCATTTATTACCAACGGGTTAACCAATGGCTATATTTGACATTTTGATTTTTTATATTTTATTAAATATATCGACAAGTTAACCGATGGGTAATTATTATAATTATAATTATATTTATAAATTATGTTATTGATGGCTATTTATTTTTAAAATTATTAATTATTATTTGTTACTGACAGGTTTCCCAACGGGTATTTGTTATAATTATAACTATAATTTTAATCATAATAATACTGACCGGTAAACCGATGGGTATATTTAACATTTTAGCTTTTTATATTTTATTAAGTATACGACGTATAATTATTATAATTATATTTATATTTATAAATTATGTTACCAATGGTGTAACCGATGGGTATTTATTTTTAAAATTTTTAATTATTATTTATTACCGACGAGTTTCCCGATGTGTTTTTGAAAGTTCACAAGTTGCCACACAAATTTTGGAATACCATTGGTATACCGTTGATAATTACTGGTTATTAAAATGCACCGTTTCACTAAACGCATACCCGTTAGTAACCCGCAGATTTTTCACCACCATGATCTTCTTCCTTCTCACTCTTTGGATACACACACACACACACTATCTCTTTCTCTAAGCTGCCGTCGCCGCCGTTTTTGCCTCCGTTCGCCACCATTGGAGTTCCGTTCATTAAACGGAGGCCACCATTATGATCTAAGGACTTTGGTGAGCATTTTAGTTAGTTTATTTTTTGATTTGATTTACTTTTTCCGTTTGTTTATGGAGCCCATAGTGTTATGTTTTGTTGCATTGGGGAGTAATTATTGTTATTAATTTGTTAATGTAGGAGTCTTATTTGAGGGTGACAAAAATTATCGATTTGATATCGGTTTGCAATTCTTATTCTTTATGTGATTTTATATTTTCTATGTATATAAGTGTGTTGATTTAAATTTATCATATTGGATTTTCATGATTGGAGTTAGTTGGATGTCGAGAGCTTTCTTACATTTTGTATTTTTTTACTGCTATAAAGGTTAGTAACTAAATCCTTGTTATTTGTATCATTTAATGGTTTAATATATATGTAGGATATATAGAAACTTATGTTTTCTATGATAGAGTTGTAGGAAATAGGGATTGCATGACTAGGGGAAGGGTGTAGAGGTCCTTCCCCGACTTGTTTGATTTGTTTGTTGTGGGATTCTTTGTGTTTGCGGAGACTGCAGGATGCATGTTGTGGAGTTATAAGAGGATGCCTAATAGAACGGTTTTTAGAATTATGTGAATTGTATATAATTATTAATATGTAATTGTTTCACTATATCTATTCTGTTGTGATTGTTATATATAATAATATCTATAATTGTTGAATTGATTGAAATATTTGATGATGGAAGCTCCTGATTTAAATGGAGATGCTGTTGAAATTTTTGTTAAAACCTTTTGTAGGAATAATAGATTAAAAAAAGTAACTATATTTATAAAAAAAAACTTAAAACCTAGTTGAATTTGTTTAAAAATAATAATTTAAATAAAATTTAAAGCCTAATTGAATGTGTTTTAAAGACCAAGTAAAATACATATTTGACTATGGAAACTCTTAATTTAAGAGGAGACGTTGTTGAAATTTTGTTAAATTTTTTGTAGGAATAATTGATTAAAAAAAGTAACTATATTTTTAAAAAAAAAAACTTAAAACCTAGTTGAATTTGTTTAGAAATAATAATTTAAATAAAACTTAAAGCCTAATTGAATGTGCTTTAAAGCCTCGTTGAATTTCTTAACTCATCATATAACATTCACATGATGACACTTACACATATTATACTATAGTTAGCATATTATATTATTATATTATGTATGTATTATTTACGTTACATGTATCTATATAATTATATTCTATATTAAAATTATAATTAATAATATATTTTCTTATTATAGAAATTTATTACTATAATAATCCAATTCTTTGATAAATTTTTGTTAGGTTGTTTTACAGGAAAATTAACTAAAACAATAAAAAAAAAATACTCTAAATAAAATATTTTATTAAAAAGTGGATGTTAATTCAACTAAGAGAAACTAAGACACCAATAAAACAATCAATAAAAACACTAACAAAAGGGGACAAAAATGTACCCACAATAGGGGCAACATAATCAAAAGAAAAAACAAAATCCTTAAATAACGAAAAAGACAAAAATAGAACTATCATATAAGAAGAAAGTTGGGAGATCCTCTTATCAATGTTCACACAAGAGAAAATGAGATAAAGAGAGAAGAGAGAAAATGAATAATTAGGGCTAGCTCCTTTGCTAGCAAAGTTTTTATGGTTAGGGTCAACTCACTTATTTATCAAAGAGTTAATGAATATGACAAATCATTCTAGTAGTTAAATTCAAACAAAATGTCTTACTATCAAAAATATTTCCAGCTTGAGAATGTCTAGGGTATTTTGGTTATAGGGTAAACATGGAAAATAATCTTTCATGGATGAGCTTAATGTGCAATTTTACGTATAAAATTCATGCATAAAAAATTTTCTTTCAGTTTTACCCTTCAACCAAATATGACCTTATAGGCAAAGATAGTCTTTTTGTGACCAATAGATGTGTGGAAACTACTTAATCATCAGCAAAATAAAATGACCATGACTTTTTCAATGTCAATAAATCGAAATCAAGCACTTAAAAAAACTATCATGTTGCCATCTGAGTTTCTTTAAAGTATAATTATAAGCATGCATAATAAAATTTAAAATAATTAAATAAGTTTTTAAGAATAAAAGAAACTAATTTAAATATATTGTTAATGTAAAATGGTTGACATTATCAACCAATCAAATTCTATCTTTTATATGACTGATATAGTTGTAGTGAGAATTAAACAAACAAAATAATGTGACTAAACATAATTAAATAAGAATAAAATATCTATGTTTACATTACCCTCAGATTAAACCATCAATACAATTATAAATTTAGTAACTTTCTAATTTTGGAAATATAAGCATTTACATTATAGAAGTCACTTAATACAAGCATCCATCATCAATATAAAAGTCATCAATCTTAGATAATTAGAGGTATTTCCCGTACGTTGTACATGTTTATTTATATTTTTTAAAATTAATTTTGATAAAAATACATTAAAAAATAAAATTACTTGAAATTAAATATGATAAATATATTAATATTTTTGCAAAAACCCTTCTAAGTATATATGTCTTACCAATGAGAATAGTACATAATAACTCTCCATAAATGACAATCAAATACTGTAATAATTCACACCTTTTTTGCATAAAGAGATAGCTACAACACGCATAGTCATAGCAAAACTAATCTTATTCCATGTTTTAGTATGACTAGTAGAGGGAGAGGCCAACTTCGAAAGGTAGATTTACCCACCACCACCTCAGCCATTGCCCCTCCCACCACCTCAGCCACCGTCTTTCCCACCACCTCAGTCACTGTCTTTCCCACCACCTCAGTCACTGCCCCTCTCACCACCTCCACCACCCTTCCTGTCCACTACCTCCACCTTAGTCCCTACCATCAGCACCCCAGGCTTTAGGAAGATGCCCACTCCTAGGTATGTCAAGCCCCCACCTTCCTCGTATCCACACCCACAGCTTACTCGCATCAACGACCCCACCCCTAGCACTATCACTACCCCTAGCCCTATCACTGCCCTTAGCCCTACCACTCCCTCGACTCCCAGCCATGTATCTGATCAGACTCTTCCTTCCTCCACTGGATCACAGCCACATGATATGGATAGGAGGCCCCTCGGGGATGATGGTAAACTGCTTCGGCAAATTAGACTGGACGGTCAAGTTAGGTAAGTTGAAACATGTTTTTTTTTTTAATTACATTCTAATTTTACATTGCTTATGATATTTAAAATATTTTGACTTTTTTATTTATTTTATCTATGTAGTGTTTTCATCCATTTGCAGCAGCTCACCACAGGATCACGAAGGTTATACAGAGTCAGTATAACCATCTGTGGCCCACATGGACTGATATCCCTATTGATATCAAGGAGTCATGGTGGAAAGAGTGGAAGGTAGTTCTATGATTTATTCATTTTTATTAAAATATATGTTCATATGTCATAACTATATGCTTATATATAATAACTTATGTGTTCTGAATTTGTATATGTAGAGATCCTTCTACATTCAACCTGAGCATGAGCCAGAGGATTCTATCCTACAAGCGACTGCAGGATGTGTTTCATGATGTTTGTAAGGGACACATGAATAGCTGGTGGCTGAATGATGCCACGCTAAGCGAGCTCTAGCTCCACTGGGCCAGTGATTGGACTTCAAGGATAGGTCGGATAAGGGAAAGACAAATCGAGCCTCACAGAAAGGCGGGTCGCTGCACACGAGTGGGTTGAGCACCCAAGAAGGGACCTGAAAGCTTTTGGTAATTCTTTAACCTTTCTATATTTTTATAATAACATTTACTATATTTGAATTGCGGCAAATACCATATTTTTATGACTTTATTGTGCTTATTTGTGCAAGCAAGGGAGTTGAGCTACCCCCCGACATAGGGCGAGCTCTTTCGGGAGACCCACACCTAAAAGGGAGTAGAGGGGGGGAGTCTGGAGAGGTTTAGGTAGACCCTCGCTCTGAGGCCACTTATGTAAGTTTGAATTTAAACATATCTTTACTTAATTTTTATTATTATTTTCATTTATATCCTAATTATTACTTACAATGTGTTTCATCTTTTTTCCTTTGCAATGCGAGTTTATAAACCTCTGGTAGTAGGCACAGACCTAGTACCAAACCCAGGTGGTTGAGGTTGGACCCAATGCTGACATTCCTCCTCCTCCAAATGAGAAAGATATCTAGGCCTAAGCAATTGGCGGCTCCTACAAGGGCTGCACATATGGGATGGGGTATTACCCTGATAGTATATCCCCATCCTCTGCCACTGGGCAGCTAGTGGGGATGATGCCCTGCATGCCTTCAACCAGGAGCTGCAACAACAGGAACAGCTCCTTCAACAGCTCTAGGAGCAGTAGGAAGGGCAAGCAGCTATGGAGCTGAGAGAGATTCGAGAGCTTAAGCTCTCCTTGGAATGGCAGCAGCAAGAGAAAGCAAAAAAGGAGAAGGCTCAGTTTTGGAAGATGCAACAGAAGATCACTGTAGACGTGATGACCTTCTTCCTAGATATGCAGGCTTTGGGATTCTCTAGCTCTGGCAAAACGCTCCCCCAGACCCCATTCCCCTATATCCCACTCCCCTCCATTTCTGAGGGCCACTCACAGTCGGATGGTGCGGATGATGATGATGACACCGCCGATGTCGCCAATGATGTCGACGCTCAGGAGTTCAGCTAGTTTTTATCTAGCTTCATTTTTGTTTCCATTCTGGAATTTTTTACATTTATTGTAATTTGTATATATTTTATTATCATAATTTGATAATTTACTTAATCATTTTAATTTATTCATTTTTTATTTTCTTATTCAATATCAATTTAATTGATAATTAGGTTATCATATAAAGAAATAAATAAATAATTTAATAGTGAATTTTAAAAAAATTAATTTTTTAAGGATGGGTATACCCATCGGTAATAATTAATGTTTTTAAATAATTTTTTTTATAAATAAATATATCTGTTAGTAAAGCTGTCGGTAAATGCTTTAAAAAATTATTTTATTTACTTAAACATCTTTCGTTACAATTAAATAAACTTATCGGTATAAATATGTCTCTGATGGCCTTGGTGACGCCTTTTATTTAATTGTACTTACAGCTATATTCTTTAGTACCCGTCGGTATAAGAGTTGAAAATAACCAACGAGTTTTTTGGTACCGTCAGTAATATTCATCGATGGCCTGGGAATTGATGCCCCCGTAATCGTTGGTACACCTGTCGATATAACTAACACCCATTGATAAACCCGTCGGTAAACGTGTGAAGACCGTTAAAAAAAAAAAAAAAGTAAGGACCACCATGCACCTTAAGTGGTATAGACCACCATAGGTTTCTCTCTTTTCTTTTAATTCTCTTCCTCTCCTCCCGTATGATTCCAGACCCCCCTTCATCCCTTTCTTCTCTTCTTTTCTTCTTTTCTTTCTTCCTTCCCCATGGCTTCTCTTCTCCTTTCCTATAATTCTTTTTCATTTTTTTTGCTTCCTTCTTCAAGAAATAACACCACCACCTCCATCACCATCATCTCCTCCTCCTCTCCATCACTTCCTCTCTCTCTTTCCTTCTCCTCTATCTCACTTTCTCTCTCTAAACTCTATTAGAGAGTTGAATATTTTAGAAGTTTTGGAAGTAATTTTCTTCACCAATTATACTCTCCAAGTGGTAAGTAAGCTTCTACCATACTCTATTTAAATTTTTGAAATTTATAAATTTTTTTTGGATTAAATTAGGTTTCTTAAACCCTTGAATTTGGGGTTTTTAGTGAATTAGCGTAAATTGATGTTAATTGATAGTGTAGTTAGCTCACAAATATTCATATTGTCTTATTCCTAGAGCGATAGAGCAATCGGACAACAACACTTGCGTTGGTGACATTAAAGGCATTGATCTTCGGTTCTTTGAACCAGTATTTGTGAGTAGATAGTGTATCTGTAGGTTACTTTATGCATGATAAACAATATAGAATTATATGAAGAGCTGAAAGTATATTGACATAGAAGAAAATAATTATTTAGTGAAAATGAGGCTTTATGTTTAAAATGAAAAATCTGTATTTGGATGCCATAATATGATTATTATGCTTATTTAAATACTTTTAGTTGAATTGCAACAAATTTTATATTTTTAGAGCATATTATGTTAATTACTAAAATTGAGTTATTTTATGTCTATTATGCATATTATACATGAGGATGGTTTTTATGTTGTAAAATATCTTAGAAGTGGAATATGCATGATTTAGAGTAATTTGGGGAAATTCCATAGTTGGAACCTGTAGTTAACGGCAGGGACGTTAGCCTCGGTGCACCGTGAGAAATCCCAGTTAGCAGGAGTGGTGCTAACCCACACATAGTCTGCAGCTATGTCTGGACTTGTATATGGCTACGGGCCAACTCCAGTTAGCAGGTGAGGTGCTAACCCGCACATGACTTTTTATGTGTATGCGGACTTGTATGGCTACGGGCCAACTCCGATTAGCGGTGTGGTGGTAACCCGGACATGACCTTGAGTCATGTCCTGGACTTGTTATTGTTCTACTTAGGATAATCTCCCCATTATACTTGGAATTATGTGATTATGTAAAGTTATGTTTTCAAGATATCTCATGTTATAGATATATATATATATATATATGTTCTATGAGTATATGTACATTATTATGTTTATATTATTTTATGATTGTATTTAGTAAATTACGGATATCCTATCTCTCGCTGAGTTGCAAAACTCACCCTGTTGTTATCCATTTTTTTTTCAGATACAGTCTTTGGTCTTTGGTTCTAATTCTATTCCTTCGGCTCAGCCATAAGTGCGTTTCAAGTTGGTGAGCCTTCTTGAGAAGGCCTTTATGTTAGAACTTTATGTTGTCTAGTCTATTAGTTGTTCCATATGTCACAGGCAGGGTTCTCGGACTTATATTATGATATGATTGAGAATTTATGACTTAGCCATATAGATTATGTTATGTAAATGATTTGTAAACTTAAATTGATATTATGTTTTGAACTACGTTAAATGTTGTTATATACTGGAAGGGCGCATTCTGAGAATGCTTGATGCCCATTTGCTCGAATTTTAATTGAAAATGTTGCAGGTTATATTGTATTTGGGGAATGTCCGAAAAACAGAGGAGACTCTGTCCGTTTTTCTATAAAATATTGTGTGTTAAGGCTGGCTAGGGAAAATGTTCTCTATGCGCTGGTCATGGCCTAGGTTGGGTCGTGACAAAACGAGTCGGTACCCCGTATTTTTCTTGTAGGGGTAAGTACCTAGGAGTTCCCTTGTGGCATGACCAAATGAAGCAGCAAGATTTCCAATATATCTTAGGCTGGAAAGCTCACACTTTCTCTTTAGCAGGTCGAGTTACTTTGGGCCACCCGGCACTGTCAACAATTCCGTCATATATCATGTAGACCACTCGTATCCCTATTATTATATGGGAAAAATTGATCAAATTTACAATAATTTCATTTGGAGTGGATCCGAAGATAAAAGGAAGACCCATCTGGTTAGTTGATATAAAGTCTACCAACCAAAATGTGAGGGTGGTTTGGGGTTTAGGTGCTGTAAGGACACTAATTCTGCTTTTTTGGATGAAGCTTGCTTGACAACTCGCTCATAACAAGGATGCTCTGTGGGTAAAAGTTTTAAGAGCCAAAGATGGATGTGGAACAGGTTTGGTTCCCATTGTTAATAACAAGACCCAATCTTCCAATGCCTGGCTTGATATTTGCCAAGTCTGGAATTTTTTTTCTCATAATTTTTTTTGGAGATTGGCTGATGGGGGTCAGGTTAACTTTTGGCTGGGTCATTGGATTCCTAGTGTCCATAATTTACAGGATTTTTCTACTATTGAATTGGATGATGAAGATATCTCTTCTAAAGTTGGAGATTATAATACTGAGGATGGTGGTTGGGGCTGGTTGAAACTCTCTCAGGTCCTCCCTCCTGATGTTGTGGATTTAACCAAACCAATTGCCCCTCCACATATGGGTGGTGCTATGGATAGTTTGGCCTAGTTTTCAGAAACAACAGGAATATTTTCTTGCAAATCAGCTTTTGCTGTGTGCCATTCTTACCTACCCTATAGACACTCTCCCATGTTTAAGTTGACTTTGAAGCTTAATGTTCCCCAACGCCTAAGGGCTTTCCTTTGGTTGGTTGATTAATGCTTTTCTTATGAACCAGAGAAGAACCCAACGTTGTATGACTACCATGGCAGGATGATCCTTATGTGGAAATCAACTTGAAACAGTGTTCCATGTACTTCGAGATTGCACTTTGGCAATGAGTATCTGGTCTAACACTAGCATCAGTTACTCCCTCTCTAGTTTTGATTCCTACTCCCTTCCATTTTGGTTGGAGCTGAACCTTTGGGAGAAGACTCGAACCTTTAATGGGATTAGCTGGCCCATTTTCTTTGGTACTACTTGTTATGAGCTATGGCAAAGGAGAAATAAAGTAATTTTCGAGGGGGAGAGGTTAGATCCCATTTATAACTATCACACGATTGTGAGGAAAGCACAAGATTATCGTTCAACCTTAGGGGTTTTATTTGATAGTAGGAGAAGGGTACCTACCCTCTCTTTGATTCATATTGCTTAGTCACCCCCACCTATCAACTGGATTAAGCTGAACACATATGGCTCTGTAATCAGGGATAGGTCAACAACTTGTGAAGGCATTTTGCGAGATCACAAAGGGTGTTTCATTAGAGCATATAGTATCCAAATTGGTATATGTAGCATCACCGTAGCAGAGTTCTGGGGCATTCTTCTGATAGGTACCAAGCCATTCACAGAAGAATAAGAGTGTGTATTAAGTGTGTATATAGAACAAACAGAAATGTAAAATAACTCAGAGTGGTAAAGAGACTCTGAAACTCTCCCAAATGCCTAACCAATTCCCAGATGATCCCCTCAATATCCCTTCCCTTACCTATATAGGCTATCTCTAACTAACTAGAGTATTCTCTCTCTGCCTAGGTGGCAGAGTTAGTTACAAAACCCTCACAATTAGTTAGAAAACCCTTACAATTATTATTAGATCTAACAATACTCCCCCCCTAAAAAATCACCTTGTCCTCAAGGTGATGTACATAAAGGAAAACAATAGTGCTGAAAAATAAAAGACTTCCTCCTGGGTCCCATATCTTGAGGAAGAAGGGAAGTGAGCTTGCATTGTTGAGTTGTCCCCCTGGGTCCCAAGGATCTGATCCCATCCCAATCCCTAGGCTTTCTTGGTTTTTAGTAATTAACAACAAATACTTTTCTTGTTCACCAATCATACTAGCCTCATATTCCCCCATCTACAGTGCTTGAATATTAGGAGTCTCCAAAGATATTATCATCTGCCGAAGTCTTTGTCCAGGCTGAATATAAGCAAAACACACTTTGGTGAGCTTGTCAATGCAAAGGAACCTCATTTTGGAATTTGCAGTATACAGCAGTTGCACTAAGAAGCATTAAATTTCTCTTGATCTTGTATGAAGCTCCCCACAAACTCAGTGCCTCTTCCATATTCCTGTCACCATTTTGTTTAGCAATAGCACAACTAGTTTCTGAACCCTTTCCCTGAGACTTGATTCTTTTAGTTTCTTTCAAAAGGCCAAACAACAAGGGGTCCAAAGAGTACTTGCAACTGAAGTTGAAATGTTCAAGATCATGCTTAAGGAATTCTAATTTTACTTCAATAAAAGTAAAAGAAATGACTATTGGGGCATAAAATTTTACCCCCTGCACATCTTGCTTGTCCCTCTCACCACTATGTTCACTAACTGCATTTTTTAGTTTCTTGATATCTGCCCAAGAACTTTGATTTTCTGTTTAAGTCAAGAGCATAGCTAAAAGACCTTTCAACTGAAGGCGACATCCAACCTCTAACACTATTGCTCGACCTTGACTCTGTCTTCATGCTTTTTTGAAAAGCCAATAAGTGTCCCTGGCAAGCTTCCAGCAATGTCTCTAGTTGTAACCATGACATGGTCGTTTTACTAACACCCCTTTCCTGCTCCGCTGTCCCAGTAATAGCATCTTGAAGCCTCCTAGCATTTTCTTTTCGAGCATTTTCAATTCTCTCGCGGTCAGGATTTGATGGAGTCAAGTGGAGGAATTCTTCCATGCTGCTGGACCTGTATATGACACCAACTCCCAATGGTTGGGCTGAGAATGGCTTCAATTTTTGGAGCCCAATCTTGAATATGCACATCGCTTGTGGACCTGCATCCCTTTGGGCCTTACTTATTAGTGTCACGAGTAAGTTCCTTTCTCCAGCACTCTCATCCTCAATTTGGGCTCCTAATAACTGCATATCACCAAACCTTTCACAAGAACCCCAATTATTAGCTCCACTGATTTGGGCCTGGCCCATTAGGAGGCAAACTTGACCCGGTTCCTGCCTTGCCCTACTCGACACTCCTCTTTCTTCCTCCCTCTCCTTGCGGCCATTTGGAATGAATTGGGGCGACTGGCAGCACCTCCTTCGTCGTCATCCCCTTGCCCGCCATATGCGGCGGTGACTTCGGCGGCTTTCGCGGAGGTCGTGGGTTGACCGAGAATCTCATAACTCGAAGCTCCTCCACCGGTGGATGCTCCTATCCCTTTTTCTCATTCACATCGCTGCCTGTGATGGTTCGTTTTGCAGCCATCGTCGGCGGCTCCTCCCGTGTGACGGTCACCGCAGCCTCAGGACTCGATGACTCTAGCGATTCTGTCGACGGAAGCAGGGGCGGCGCGCATGAGGGTTCGAACTGCTTCACAACATGTGTCTTCTCCATCGCCCTCGATGAAGCTGGGTCCGGCGGCTTTGGCGGTGGGGAATGGTGGGTCGACGTTCGCGAAACACCAAGCTCCACATCCGTCGCGTCCTCCTCCCCCTTGAGCTTTTTCCGTCTAGCTTCGATTGTCGCCGCCATCTCTAGCCGCTCTTCCGCCGTCTCCGGCCGCGCTTCCGTAATCATGCTCGGCCTGGCCTCGAGATCTCGCACCAGCGACGGAAGCTTGGCTGCTATCCTCAAAACTTCTCTAGCTTCCTCTCGGACCTCCATCGCCTTCAGATCTGGTGGTTTTGGCTGCTCTGGCGGTGCTAATTTGGCAGATTGCTCCTAAGTTTGGCGGACTCTCTTTTGTTACTCACATGCGGAACTCCATTACTCATTCTCTCCGGCCTGGGCCTCGTCCTTCGAAGCTAGTGTCTCTCCCAGAGCTTCAATCCCTGATTCGATCTTCCCTTTGCTCTTTTCAATTTTCGTCAATGTGAAATTTGTCATTAATGTGACATCCTTTAGCTGTTCCTCTTCGTTTGCTACCTCCAGCTCTATTTCTCCCTCAAATTCATGTGCCTCTTCACTGTCTCCCTTTTCCTCTCCTTCATGCTGCATGCTTTCAAAGAACACGCGAACATTAGGAGGCCAATCGGCCATGGCGGATCTCTTTCATCTCCTCCACCACCAATCTTCATCACCCTCCCATACAGGTAGACGACGTCGCCGGTGGTACCTGCCTCTGATGAGATTTTTAATTTTCTTCAGATTATGCTCGATCTTCATCTTCTTCTCTGATTCTAACTCTACGGCAGCAGCAGTATGCATGGCTTCTGGCACAGGGCTCCCAAGACCGGGAGCTCTGATACCAATTGATAGGTACCAAGCCATTCACAGAAGAATAAGAGTGTGTATTAAGTGTGTATATAGAACAAACAGAAATCTAAAATAACTCAGAGTGGTAAAGAGACTCTGAAACTCTCCCAATTTCCTAACCAATTCCCAGATGCTCCCCTCAATATCCCTCACCTTACCTATATAGGCTATCTCTAACTAACTAGAGTATTCTCTCTCTGCCTAGGTGGCAGAGTTAGTTACAAAACACTCACAATTAGTTAGAAAACCTTTACAATTATTACTAGACCTAACATCTTCACAGGCTTCAAGTGGCGTGGACATGGGTTTTAAACATATCATAGTGGAAACCGACTCGAGATGTGCGTGGGATTTTTGCCAAAGCTTGGATCACACTACACACTCGGCTTTTTCTTTGGTTGGGGCTATCAAATCCTTCCTGGGAAGGAACTTGTCAGTACACATATCACATGTCTATAAGGAGAAAAATTTATGTGTTGACACCTTGGCTAGGCATGCGCACCATCAGGCTGGAGAAGTGTTGCTTTATGATAGGCTCCCTAGCTTTCTATCTATTGAGTTTAATAATGATTTGAGGGGTTCTTTATTTCCCCGGATAGTTAGTATTTAACTTTTGTTTTGGTTTGGGCCTTAGCCTTGCAGTTTATCAAAAATAAATAAATAAATGAAAAATGAAGATAATAAATCAGTACCAAATTAAAAAATAATAACAAAATTATCTTATGAAATATTATTTGATTATGATATTCATATCTTTGGCTGATATTGTTCACTTACCCTTTCATTATAAATAGCCTCTTTCGATGCTTATTGTATGGTACCTTTGAGATTATTAATAAGATTATTCTTTCTCTCATTATGTATTATTCTCTATATTATTATTGTTTCACAACATGCTATAGCAGGAGATTCTGCTATCAAATGGCAAGAGGAGCAATGCATGTAACGATAGCATATGTGGGGAAACTCCTTGAATCAACATCCATTCTTCCTCAATTAATTTAGTATTGGAGAGTTCTACCATCTAAGAAAAGAAAGCTTGAGGTAAAAATTATAATTATGTTTATTCTTTTCAATGTATCTTGAATCTTATATGTTAAAATTCATCTTGATCTATTGAGTCATTAATAAAATGATATAATGGTGCCGCTTGTCGTAGTGAAAAAAATAATAATAATGGCAAAGCTCCTGATTTGAGGTATACATAACTTGATGGTTAAGATGGAACCCCACTTGAAGGATTGCTCAAATCAATTATTTGAGATGCATATAATTTGATGGGCTGAAATGACTCTCCACTCAAAGGATTGCGTAAGCAATGATTTTTTTAATCTTTGTCTATGATTCTATCAAATATCATTCCATGAATTGAATGATAATAACACCCAAAAAAAGGATAATTATTCCTAGCGAACACATCTCTATTATTCAAAATTATCCAAATAATTTATTTCTCTATTTAAGGCAATATTCATATTCTAGAAGTGAATATGTCAAAACATCTTTCCTTGAAGGGAATGAATCATTTATATTTCATCTTGTGTGTGTCAATATAACTCAATATCCAAATGTTTTACATTCCTTGAAGTGAATGTGTCATCTAAGGATTATTTTGAGTATTATAATTTATTAATTGTATAATTTTTTGGTATCTATACCTTAATACTTTTTTTCTTGAAGAGAACAATATAATTTCTTCACTAATTTCCTTCTAAATATTCTTAAAAGATCCTATTGATCTTTGTTACTTTATTTGAATATCAAATTTTTGACAAGATTTTTTCAACTCATGATCGTAATTTAAAAAAATATTATTAAAGAACATGATTTTACTCATAATGTCTTGGTTTTCTTAATTTCATCATATCTTGGATTCATTTTGGTCAATCTTATTTGAATTGATGTTTTATCATTGCAATTGATTCTTTGTCAGTGTTTTTGGCAAATAAAACATGATTTTATTCAACAAGTACACGACATTTTATTTTTCTTTTGGCAGTGCTTAAAAATGTTGGTTTACATTAACTTAACCTCGGACAATAGCTACTATATTTTTGGAATAAAATTAAGCATATCCCTCAGTGCCTTCGAGAAACAATTAATAGTGGTATTTTATTCATATGAATCCAATTCACAATTGGTTGGCATGCAGATGTAGGATACTTATCAAATCCACATAAAGGCAAATCTCAAATAGGTTACTTATTCAAATATCATGGAGATATACAGAATAGGCCTCAGCTACCACTTCTTCAAATCATGCTGTAATAATTGCAATACATGAAGCAAGTCGTGAATGTTTTTGGCTTAAAGCAGTAAATCAACATGTTTGAGTGTCATGTGAATTATCTTATAAAGAAGAAACTCCAACAACTCTATATGAGTATAATACCGCATGTATAGCTCAGCTAAAGGAATGTATAACAAATTAGATAGAACAAAATATATTTCTCCAAAATTCTTCTTTACACTTGATCTTTGAAAGCAATGAGCAATTGATATATAGTAGATTCATTCAAGTGATAATCTAGCCAATTTATTCATGAAGTCACTTCGTACACCTTCTTTTGAGAAACTCGTGCACAAGTCGCGATGTGTTGTTTGAGAGACCTTTAAGATGCTCTTCAAAAAGGGAGATATATTGTACCCTTTTTCCCTTAATCAAGGTTTTTATCCCACTGGTTTTTCCTTGATAAGGTTTTTAATAAGGTACTTCCAACCTATCACAATGAAGATATTGTACTTCTTTTTTTCTTCATTAAGATTTTTTTCTTAGTAGATTTTTTCTTAGTAAGACTTTAATGAGACATATCCCTAATGAACATCCTAGAGGGAGTGTTATGAAGAATTATTTGATTATGGATGCTTATGTCTTTGACTGATTCAGTTAAGATTTAATTTGATTAGATAAAATATGCTATAATCATATTTGATCTTATATCACTCAGCCCTTGGTATAAATAGCCCATTTTGGTACTCATTGAATGGTACCTATGAAATTATTAATAAGATTATTCTTTCTCTTCTCCATTATTCTCTCTATATTATTGTTTCACAACAAATTAAACTAATATTATCCTAAATCAATACAAATAAATTTAGGATAATTATTTATTTTTAATACAAACCTTGAAATAAACACTCAAAATACACCATTAAAATTATTTTTAAGTAGGTGGTTATGTTTGTTCGGCATTTATCATGAATGATAGTGATTGGTTAGCTATATGCGACTGACAATTCATGAAGCAAAATTGACTTCTAAGACGGCATTTATTATTATTTGAACTCAATTTCTAAGATGGCATTAAATTAGAGAAAACGGAAGACAACATCACTGGAATTATATTGTCCTTCAAGGCAAGTACGATGAGAAATTCTTTCCTCGACCGGGAGGAAGAATTTTTCTTTCCTCCACATCTCATCTCTACCATCTAACTTTAAATGTCCCACCCCTTTATACATTCTCGATAACATTTTATCGGTACAAGATTCACAAGGATGAAAATTTTGTTTTTCTCCACCATGAATATAAGAAATATTCACAAGTACGATACAGTATGGCTTTTAACTCCGAGTAAACAACCATTTTATTCCTAACATTTTTAGTTTGACATCTGTTTGATCCAACAAAATTTTTACATTAATTTGATCCTAACAAAATTTTTCACATGAATTTAGTACTAATATTTTCAGTTTTAACATCAATTCAGTCCTAATATTTTATATTTTAACATCAATTTAGTCATTTTATTAAAGTAGAAATCTAACAAAATGATTAGATTAATGTCAAAATAAAAATATTAGGACTAAATTAATACAAATTTTTTTGTTAAAACCAAATTGATATCAAATTAAAATTATTCGGACAAAAAAGATTATTTACTCTTAACTTTTTTTGCACCACACTGTAAGGAGGTACAATACAATATAATTGACAGATTAAAATCGACATTAAAATATTACTGTCTGAGGAGATGATAATTAAACTCTTTTGTAAATACTAGAAGACTAGAAATTAGTGTTTAAATTTCAACAAAATTTTAGTCATAAATAGAGTGGGGATAAAGAATTATTACATATGTCTATAAATCATAGAGAGGGATTTTGAAATGATAGAATGAGGATTAGTGTATAATTCTTTGAAACTTATAGCTAGTAATGATAATTTAACAACTAAATCTATATTTAAGTATTATTCAAATACACGGTCTCTTTTAAAATGGGAATTAGAACTGATTCTTTGGGAGAACTATAGACATTATGCAACGGAGATTTAATAAATAAACTTGTATTCGAATATATGTTTTAAATACATGTGATTTTTTTTTCAATGAAAATTTCTCAATTATAGTATATGTTTGGTTAGAGGTAAAAATGAGATTACAATTTTCATGGATAAAAAATTTTCATGAATGACTCATCCATAAAAATCTAATCCATCATAAAAATTGTCATCATATTTTTTTTCCTCTAACCAGATATATCCTTAAAATTAAAGTCCTCCAAATTTTATACATGGTTTCCACTCATTTGTAAAAGTTTTTACCCGATATTGATCCCCTAACCAAACATAAATTTAAGCTAAAATTCTCTAAATTTTACACATAAATCCTACCCAACTAATAATATGACAAAAAAAGTTAACAAAAAAGGAATAATTAAAAGTTGGAGAACTACAATTTTGACCTCTAAATGATCATTTCACTAACAAAATAGCCACTAAAAGAAACTATATTCATTTGTGACCGTCCAATAATTCACCTCATTTGACAAAGTCATCCAAATATCAATTGATCTCTATTTTCATCAATGAAAATAATTCTTTAAGAAGCTGTTTTGTCAAAGATATGTATGACTTTTTGAGGACTGAAATGATTATTCTACAATATCGATTTGACATAAAATGTGCTATTTTTTTTTAAAAAATGATCTTTTGATATCAAAGTAGTGGCTCTACAATATAAATTTGACATAAAACATAAAACATAATCACTTTTGATAACAAAAATTGAGGTCAATTGACCTTTAGGTAAATTTATCAAATAAGGTGGATCTTTTGAGGGTTACAGATAAATATAATTTTTTTTAAGGGCTATTTTTTCAGCAGCATAATTTTTCAAGGGCTAAAATGATAGTTCTCCCTTAAAAGTTAGTTCTCCTTATATACCTAAAAATCCACATAAAATTGCTAATTATTTTTCGCATACTGTTTATTCGATACAATTTATTTATTTGAAAATTTTAAATTAGACACTCTAAAACTTGTTGTGAAGACCAACACGAAACCTTGTTTTGGTAGTACTACGAATTAACTATAAGTAAAAGATTCTTTTTGATCATTTATTGTTTTCATTTGGTTTTAGACCAAAAACAAAAAATTGACATTTGAATCATCGTGTAAATAACAAGGGATTCTATTTGTTTATTTTTTAATATTTATTGAACGTGGTAAAATAATTAATATAATATAATATGTAATTGGTTTAAATATATAATATAGTTTGAGTTTCATTTTGATACAATAACATTATAAAATTTTTTTATACAGTTATTTAATTAAATTTATCTTTTTATATGACTTTAATCTTTGTTATTTAAAAAGTTATATAAAAAGAGACATTTGATTGGATAACTCTGTAATTTTTTTTACACTCTCTTGACACGCATTACATCATAAAGTACGATAAAATTAATATGGTTGATCGACTTAATTGAACATTTAAATAGTTCTCCCAGGACGTGCCAATATTAACAGTTTGGTTGATAGAAATAAATGACATGTTTGTATTGTATTTTAGATGGCTCTGGTACTGTTAATGATTGAACTATTGAATATTCATATTTTTTTAATATTATAAGATTGGAAATTAGTATTTAAGCTTTATAGAAACTTTAGTTATAAAGTGAGGATAAAAAAAATATTTTCTCTCTGGCTTTTCATGTCTCTAAAATCTAAAGTGAGAAAATTTTTAAGAGACATAATTGGGATTAGTGTATAATTCTTTGAGAATTGTTTATGCAATCAGGATTTAATAACTAAATTTATATTTGAATATATATTCAGATTCATGGCCTCTATTAAAATGGAAATTAGTGTTCAATTCTTTGCGGAACTGCAGTTTTGTAATGATGACTTAATAAAGAAACTTGTATTCGAATATATTCAAATACATGTGGCTTTTTTCTAGCGATTAGTTTCTGACATGTATAACAACTACAAAATGATATGATAGCTAAAAATCTTCCAAGTTTTAAACATGAATCTCACCCTACCAATAATGTGATATCAAAGTTTGTGAAAGAATGATTAAAAGTTGGTGTTCTCATTATATACCACAACCTACTAATTATGTTCACAAAGGCACTACCAACTTCTGTTTTCAAGAAGCATATGCACAATATTAGAATGCTTCAGCAAAAGGAAATGTTGTAATAATTTGAATCTCTTTGAGGAGAAGTTAGTTACTCTAATGTTTTGTAACATTTTTCCTTTGCTAAGTTTTCTTTTTTTAAGAATTTTTCGAGTTTATATTGTAATTATATAGTCCAATTGTTTCCTAGAGACCCATATTAGTATTATTTTGTGATCTATTATGGGTTTTGGACTCATCATGCATTATTGAGCTACGGCTCAATTGTGAGAGTTCAGAAAGTAGGAAGGGGTATATTAAAGTCAATCAAATTTCATGCTCCAAATTCCTTGTCTAGTTCTGAACATGAGGGGATGTATTAAAGTCCCACATCGTCTAGATATAAAACCTAGATCGCCTTTATAAGTCTCGGACAACCCCATATTTTGAGTTAGATTTTGGGTTTGAGTTAAGTGCACTTAATTCTAATATGGTATCTTGATAATTGAGATTCATGGTCAATACAAACTAGTATTTATGGAAATTGTGTGTGTGTGTATATATATATATATCAAGTGAAAGAAGTAGTTTATTATGAGAGTAAGAGAAGTAAATTTGGTTCATTGGATCTTACACCATCCATGTATAGTTATATAGCTTAGATTTGAATTAGTGTCAATTGATCCCTTTTTACTGTTCATACAGTAAGTACTAGTTTGGGATAGGCACTACCAAGCTACACCAAATCCTTTTTCAATTGGTTACTAGTATCATTGTAAAAAATATTTTTTTTATTTTCCACATTTTTCTTTTCTCCATTGATATATATATATATAGAAAGAGGAAATGACTCTAATGAGAGGTATATGAATAGTGGTATTGTTTCTCCATTGATCAATAGTTTCGATTTTTGGGAAGTATCATCGCCATCCAATGATAAGGGTTTCAATTTTTTCAAAATATTTTTCCTTTTCATATCCTTCATATGCTAAAGTATATATTATAAGTATAACTATAATATAGAATAAAAAAAATATTATATTGAATAAAATAAATAGAATATATTTAGATATATATATATATATATAGTAGAATAATAAAAAGAAAGAATATTCTATTGTTGAATATTTTATATGATCTATATATATATATATATATATATATATATAATTAAGAATTCTATAATAATAGTATAAAGAATAAAATTAGATATAAAGCCATTCATGTTTCTCATCAACCAAACATCTTAAGTTTTTTGGACAAGTGGTTTCATGATATAGAATTAGAGCATATACAACTTTTGTAATGTCCACGCTTCAAGCCTAAAAGAGACGTTGGTGTTAAGGGAAATTTTTTTCGATAAAGATATAGCTTAAACCCAACAAGATGAAGGCGAGCAAAAAAAACATTACAAAAGTAGAATCTATGACAAGAAAAAATAAAGCATAAAAGCCAACAATTGCAAGAGACACACCAACCAAACAAAAGAAAACATATACAAGACAACAACATCAAGAACAAACAAATCCTATCCCTAACCCCTTTGGCATTGCCATCAAGGTTAGGAATAGAAACCACAAATCATAATGCATGAAGTGGCGTATTAGATATATAATAATTTATGTGCCTCAATTCAACAACTTAAGTTTTTGATATAATTAAGTGGTCTCATGACATATATACTTACACATTATTCTGAATGTGTTGTGGAGGTTGAGAATTTTATGCGAGACAGACCTTTACAGGTTTTGTATTTTGGGATAGTTTGAAAAATAGAGAAACTCTGTCTATTTTTTAAGAAAATTTTGTGTATTATGACTTGTTAGAGAACATGTTTCCTGTAACGCCCGGGGACGAGGACGAGGAGTGATCGCCGGTGCAAAGAGGGCACGGACAAGGAGCGGCTCTTCGCAAGGTCCTCTAAGCGGAGGGGTACATGAATGAACCGATTACACACCCGAATGAGAGGGATCCTAAGATTGTATAGGTATGGGACTATACAGTTGAGGAGGGCTTATATGAATTGATTTGCATTACCTATACCAACAAGATGCATCTTCTTTTCGGTAGCCTAAACTGAAAGAACTCCACAGTTAAGCGTGCTTGACTTGAGGTAATTTTGGGATGGGTGACCTCCTAGGAAGTTTTCCTAGGAAGTGTGTGAGTGAGGACAAAGCATGCTGAAAAGACCCGTGTTGGTTTGTGGGGACAGTTGTCAATCCATAAAGC
This sequence comes from Dalbergia cultrata, assembly GCA_031216105.1. NCBI lineage: Eukaryota > Viridiplantae > Streptophyta > Magnoliopsida > Fabales > Fabaceae > Dalbergia > Dalbergia cultrata. The sequence continues at coordinate 12,142,192 of CM062347.1, forward strand.
AGCAGGGGATGTTACAAATGGTATCAGAGCCTGCACCTCTCCCAAGACGGTGGTTCTGTGACTAACCAGCGGAGTCAGTGGGCATGTAACGCCCAGGGACGAGGACGAGGAGTGATCGCCGGTGCAAAGAGGGCACGGACAAGGAGCGGCTCTTCGCAAGGTCCTCTAAGCGGAGGGGTACATGAATGAACCGATTACACACCCGAATGAGAGGGATCCTAAGATTGTATAGGTATGGGACTATACAGTTGAGGAGGGCTTATATGAATTGATTTGCATTACCTATACCAACAAGATGCATCTTCTTTTCGGTAGCCTAAACTGAAAGAACTCCACAGTTAAGCGTGCTTGACTTGAGGTAATTTTGGGATGGGTGACCTCCTGGGAAGTTTTCCTAGGAAGTGTGTGAGTGAGGACAAAGCATGCTGAAAATACCCGTGTTGGTTTGTGGGGACAGTTGTCAATCCATAAAGCAGCAGGGGATGTTACATTTCCTATGTGTCAATCATGATTTTGGTTGAATCGTAACAACTATTCCCTAGAATATTATTCACGGAATAAAAACAAACTCCCCCTTAGCAATCTTTTAATGAGGCATATTCATACAATACTATAAAACCACATTTTACCTATAATTGATTTTACTTGTGACAGGTGAAAGTTGATAGTTACAATTGTAAAAGGTGCATTATCTTATAAGGTGTAACCCTTCTCTCCCATTGATGTTTGGTGTCCTATACAAAGGACATATTAATTTCTTATGAAAAATTACATAAGAAGATAATAGAGATGATATAACTATAATTCTCTTTGACCTTTTTTTTTTGGGAAATTTTTTTAAATATTACTTTTGGTACCTCCTTCTGTTAACCACAGTTATTAAGTAGTAATACTTTTAAGAATCAAAATCAAAATTTTCAATTTTCGTAAGAACTAATTAAAAGCAATTTTAAAGTACTTAGTTGTAGAAACGTAAATTTAGAATGACGATGATCAAAATATAATATTAAAAATAATAAGGACTAAAAGGTAAAATTATTTTTAAATGGACTAAAACTAAAATAATTTATATTTATAGGGAATAAATACTTTAGTCAAAATTCTTTCACAATATTCACCACTTGCAATCTATAATTATTAACATATAATTTTCAACATTTTCTTTTTAACAATTATTCACTTACTTAACATAATATTTTTTTAATACTACACTATGGGGTTGTCCTTCATTTGTATGCTCAAGACCTTTGTTTCGTTGACTACATAATGCTTTTCTCAAATCAAAACAAAAACAAAAACAAATTTCCACAACAAATCTAACTCAACTGCTCACCTTTGAATGGAAATAAAGGCACCCTAATCCAGCAATTACAAAGAATGAGCTAATAAGCATCACAGTCACGTGGGTGTACAATAACGCAACATGGCCACCAGGCACCTATCCTGTTTTGCCGCGTTGGCACTGGGTGGTCTGTGAGGAGTGGGGACCGAGGTGGGTGACATAGTGACAGCTTTTTTCAAATATTTTTTCCAAAGTTTTTTTTTTCTTTTTCAGAATTTATTATGTATAACACGATCTCCTTTTCTTTATATTTTTATTTTATATATAAAGTATTAAGATTATTTTTGTATTCTACTTATTTCGAGCTGTGTTATTTGCACCCATTAGATATAGGTCGACTCATATCTCATCCACCATTAAATGGGATATGGGTCCCCATTTAAATGTGACTCATATCTCATTGGTCCACATCTCATCCAATGGTGGATGAGATGCAAATGGGGTTCACATCTCATCCAATAGTGAATAAGGTGTGAATCGACACAATATCTTACATCCCATGGGTATAAATAATATTTTTCTTTTTTGCTGTACATAACATTTATTACTTTTATCTAATATGATTTCATAGTACATAACATTTATAACATCACACCTTATATCATGGCACGTTTAGCACCTTAATGTCACGTCCCTGATATTGTCAATATTGTCAGTTAGTCAAGGTATAAGATTGTCAATTTTCTTTTTATAAGGAAAAAAATTGGCAATCTTTTACCTTATAGTGATTAGCAATTGATAACTTAAAAGAGTAAACCTCCAACCTAATTCCTGATAATTTCAGCGTCGGTCAACCTAGTCCCTGACAACTAATAAGTACCTAGTTACTCTTTGACAATGTCAAACGTTAGACACTCAGTTGTCCCTACCCGTAAGTTTAATAGACTTACTTACATGGCATATATAATCAAAATTAGTAAAGACTCCACCCCCTAAATTACTTCCCTACCCCCACTCATCCGTCACTCTCCCTCTGTTCTTCATCCCCAATACCCCCACCCCTAGCCCTACTGCCACCATCATCATCTAATAAAAATCAAACAACCGACCATCATCTTCATTCGCCACTCAATGAAAGTTCATCCTTCAATTTTCCATATCAAAAACACAGAAAAACCCATCATTCCTATGCAACTGCAAACACCCACAAGGCAATGACACAAACTAAAATAAGCGAAGCTTATGGTGGCGCATGGGTGGATAACGAAGTACAGCGATAGAGGCATGTAGTAATACAGAGGTGTGTGTTGATCATAGTGACTTCATGCGGCTATGGAGGAGATGATGGTTGTACGATATGAAATGGCAAAGGTCGCAGTGCGGTGGCTCATGGCGGCAAAGGAAAAGACTGTGATGTAGCTCACGGTGAGGACGCGGCAAATGTATGTGTGGTGGTTTGAGGCACGATGGTAGTGAGCACAGAGAGCAATGGGGGTTGTGACTCTATTCTTCTCTCTTTTCTTTTTTTGTTGCTTGGTTGGATTTGATTACCTATGATGATGGAGAAGGGATTGTGATGGGATCATAATGTGTTTTGATGATTTTCTATTTAAGGGCTTAGGGTTTGGCTATGGATTATTTACTTATGGTTTGGCTATGATTTTAATTAGATGAAGATTGAGTTTTTTCTGTGATTTTTTAATTTGGGGTTTGCATTTGTGATGTTTTTTATTTGGTTTTTTTTTTATGGTTGTTGGGTTTTGCTTGAGGATTTTGGGATAGGGATGGCTTTTTGATAAGGGTGATGGAGTTGATGATCAGTTCTTGATGATGTTGTTGTTGTTGTGGTTGTGTCGCAAGGAAAGAGGGAGTTCTTTGTTAGAAGGGTGATGGAGTTGAGGATGACTTCTTGATGACGGTTTTGATGATGATGTTGTTGTTGCTATAACTCTTCTCTTTTTTGTGTCCAGGTACTTTTGTTTTTTCTCTGCCCAGAACATGATGGTGGTGGTGGCAGTGGCAATGCAGATGGAGGGGGAGCGGGTGCAGGTGCGGGTGGAGATGGAGGGAGTGTGTTGGGTGGATGGGGGTAGAGAAGTAATTTAGGGGGTGGGGTTTTCACTAATCCTAATTAGATATGTCACATAAGCAAATTAGTTAGACTTAATAGAAGGACCATGAAGTGTTTGACTTTTAACATTGTCAAGGAACAACTAGATGCTTTCTAGTTGTCAAAGACCGGGTTAGCCAACGATGAAATTGTCAAGGACCGAGTCGGGGGTTTACTCTAACTTAAAAACCCAAGTTCAAATTTTATGTATTTCAATGGTTAGATGTGGTTTAGCTTTAAAATTTGTCTCTTGTAGAAATTGTCAAAATTATTAACAACTCGAAAATTATATTATTATATAAATGATATATCAGTATAAGCAATTCTAAAATAAAGAAATATTAAAACAATTTTAAATAACATAAACATAAGGGAACAATAAAATTTGATTGCAATGATAAATAATAATGACCAACTTAAAGTAATCAATTAAAATATTTTGAAATAAATAATGAATAACATAGTTATAACTAAATATAATTAACAAAAAATATTTAAATAAAATAAAACTAATTTTTTAATATTTTATATTTGTTTACGTAATGTAGTATTGATTGGGATTACTGCCCCCAAGTGTCTCCATCTTATTGGCTACACATCACGGCTTCATCAATGAAGCGTCTTCAACAGCTTCGCTGAAGTAGTCACCTAAATTAAATTCATTCTGCTCACAAAAGCAACCCCTAACTGTTCGCTTTTAATGAAGCTTTCGGGCACGGCTGATTTTTTTCTCCTTAAATACAGGAGTGCAGATCTGCTCATCAAGCAAAGAACGTATCCTCCAGGAGATTGAGTGTCAATTTCATAATATATTGTCTCACAACACATATTAGTTAAGGGATAATGTGGGTACTAGGAGTGTCTGTCGTGGCTGTGTTAGTCATCTATGCTGTTCACTGGATTATCATGCTTACCAACCTGAAATTTAGTAATAGATCATCTCCCCCTCCTGGTTCCATGGGTTTTCCATTCATTGGAGAGACCCTTCAATTGATGATCCCCAGTTACTCACTGGACCTCCACCCTTTCATCAGAAAGAGAATCCAAAGGTATGTAACATATTTGTTAAATTCAAATCTACGATTGACTGTACTCTGTACATATTCTATCCCAAGTTGCCACAAAATTATGAATTTAATTTAGATACTGACAATATAACACAATGTTATACAACAGTGACAATTCATAGAATATAACAAATAGAAAATAATTATCCATTGTCATGACTATCTGCCATGATTTCTCATTTTGGTGAAATTATATTGACTGATCATGTGAAACTGTTTTATATTGTCAGTGTATAAAATGTAAACTCTAGAATTATTGTATTTTGATTTATCAGTTTACTCTTATGAAGAGGCGTTCTGTCTTTTTTCAATAATTGATAGCCAAAAAATAAATAAATAAAAGAAAGAACAGAAGATCGAACTTGTTATTCAGCAGAGCTACTCTAAACATATATACTATTATTAATTTGAATAAAGGAAAAGGCTGGTTTCAGCAGGTTATCCAGTTAATAATAGCATCCAATATGTTACAGGAAACGAATTTTTTTTGTATATTTTACGAATACGAATTTAGTATTTATGCGGCATTTTTTTTTTATGTATTATCATGTAAACAAACCTTTAATGACCACAACTATTTGAAAAAGTCATTTAAATAAAACAAAATGGATAAGATAATAGTGTACAAAAATACATGATTGCATGAATGTTAAAGTTGTAGGTTGATCAACCTTATTTAACATATGTAAAAATATATGATTAAATGACTATATATAAAACTATTAGTATATTAAAATTAAACTTAAAAGTTTTACACTACCGTGTATCAAAATCAAACAAAAACTTTATTTACACTGCAGTGATAGAGTACAATATTTTTTTCAATATAATCATATTAAGTGAAAAGAGTTTTTGAAATTGTTCTTTTAACACTGCTAGATTTAACGTGAATGCATATTTAATTACAAAGTGTTTTTTAAAAAAACCGTTGAAAACGTGCTAAAAACACTTCCAAGAAAAAGGAAGAAGCCAACAACACAAACAGAAAACAAAGTCAAAGCCCAGTCAAAATACAAAAGCAAAACCGAAAGATAAAGATACAAAGAAAACAAGATCGCTTACTGGAGCTAACCAGCAGACTAACAGCAGACGTTAGAAACTTCACCAGACACATCAAATGGACCACGTGACGAAAATCCACCAACCTTAAAAACCAATTTCCTTTGCCAATCAACTTCAAATCCCAGAAGCCAAAAGCCATATCATACTACAATATTGCATCAATCACCAAGCATTTCCAGTATTCACTGCCAACGCAAATTCTTAACCTTTAATAGAAATCCATATTGACTTGGGCCAATTAACAAGAGAAGCCCTTTAAAGTCATTGCTCACGCCTTTGAAAATATTACTATGGCAACACCAGGAAAATTCAGACAAACCTCCGACTACACCATGGATGGTAATTGTTAGGCACTAGAACCAAAAGAAATATGAAAAATAAACTGTCTCTCGGTAGAGAAAGTAACACAAGAAGAAAAATAATATAAACAAAATAAAATTTAATATAGTTTGACTTTAACTGCCTATTTCCATGTTCTCAATAAAAAGTTTAAAAAATTTTCAGTATCTGTAACTATTGAACAGCTAAAATTGCAAGACATCCATATATAAATATTTAATCACATGGACAATTCCTAATAAAGACTACCCATATGGATCATTCTCACTCTTGGAGGATATTTAAACCTAAATAACCAAAGTCATATTTATAGGTTAACACTCTTGTGAGTCTTCCACTTTTCTCAATATGAGACTTTGGTTTAAATTTCAACAGTAACTAATTCCATGAATACCCAAAAAAAATAAACAAAAAAACAAAAGCTAGCATGCATCCAATAAACTCAAGCGGCATAACAGCATCATTATCCAAAAAGGCATGTAAAAAAAGGGGGACAGTAGCACAGCAACACATGAACATAATGGTGACAGTCACGATCTTGCTCTTCACAAACCGATACATACACGGTTTGATTTTCTTTTGGGGAATGGCTATTGCCGCTCATTTTTTACTATTGCCACTCCCACTAACACTCCTTTTTATTAAATATTACCATAGCAACCTTCTTCTATTTTAACTAAAAGAATAACAAGTTAATATTAATTATTTATTAATTATCATAATAATATCAAAATTTATTATTGTCCATTTAAAAATTTAAAAATAATTTAATTAATTAAAAATATTTAATATTTATCTGAGCACTAAATAATATTTAAATATTTAACATTAACATCTTTAATATAATAATTTATAAATATTTATATATTGAGTTTTAAAGCTTTCTTAAGACAATAGTTACCTAAACAATATAAAAGCAAATATTTTAGAAAAACAAAATCAATAAGAATGAATAACTATAAAGAGGAATTGCTAAATTGAAGCATCCCACACATATATTAGTATTTTATCATTCAATGTTTATATCATTTAAAAGTATTGAATAAATATATGATTTTTTTATATATAAATAATTAAAATAGCTTAAACCCCACACTAAGTGAGAGAGCATCCAAAAAGTACAAGATCAACAAAAAATATAAGATGCACCATATCAGATGTAACGCCCGGGGACGAGGACGAGGAGTGATCGCCGGTGCAAAGAGGGCACGGACAAGGAGCGGCTCCTCGCAAGGTCCTCTAAGCGGAGGGGTACATGAATGAACCGATTACACACCCGAATGAGAGGGATCCTAAGACTGTATAGGTATGGGACTATACAGTTGAGGAGGGCTTATATGAATTGATTTGTACTACCTATACCAACAAGATGCATCTTCTTTTCGGTAGCCCAAATTGAAAGAACTCCACAGTTAAGCGTGCTTGACAGGGTAATTTTGGGATGGGTGACCTCCTGGGAAGTTTTCCTAGGAAGCGTGCGAGTGAGGACAAAGCATGCTGAAAAGACCCGTGTTGATTTGTGGGGACAGTCGTTAATCCATAAAGCAGCAGGGGATGTATTTAATGGTATCAGAGCCTGCACCTCTCCCAAGATCAAAGGTGGTTCGGGACGAACCGAGCGGAAGGTGGTGGGCATGTAACGCCCGGGGACGAGGACGAGGAGTGATCGCCGGTGCAAAGAGGGCACGGACAAGGAGCGGCTCCTCGCAAGGTCCTCTAAGCGGAGGGGTACATGAATGAACCGATTACACACCCGAATGAGAGGGATCCTAAGACTGTATAGGTATGGGACTATACAGTTGAGGAGGGCTTATATGAATTGATTTGTACTACCTATACCAACAAGATGCATCTTCTTTTCGGTAGCCCAAACTGAAAGAACTCCACAGTTAAGCGTGCTTGACCTGGGGTAATTTTGGGATGGGTGACCTCCTGGGAAGTTTTCCTAGGAAGCGTGCGAGTGAGGACAAAGCATGCTGAAAAGACCCGTGTTGGTTTGTGGGGACAGTTGTTAATCCATAAAGCAGCAGGGGATGTTACATCAGATCTATGCAATCACTAACATCCTTTTTCTGCTCCACAATTCTTCTTCAAATTTTGAAGCTCATCCAACAAAGTAATCGTATAGTACATAGCCATGTTGATCTTAGCCAAAACAGTCTTAAGTTCCTCAATATGCAGCCTCTTCTTTATTTTATTTTTTATTGTTGATATAAAACTTAGTAGGATAAATTGCAAAATAATAACTTGATGTTTGGCTCATTTTTTATGTTTGTGTGTGAGATAAAGTTTATAACTTGTAGCACACAACTTTATTAAACTTTGTTGAACTAAAATAGCTATTAAATAAAGTGTTAGATTGAACAATGACATGAGGTGAATATAGTAAAAATGTAGCTTTAACGTTTTTATATTTAATATTTTTAATTAAATTATTTTTTAATTTATAAATTATTGATAATAACTTTTGACAAAATTATATATGATAATAAATAAATAATGATAACTAGTCATTCTTTTAAATAAAATAAAAAGAAGGGTATTTCTGTAACATTTAACAAGAAAGAGTGTTAGTGGGAGTGGCAATAACCAAAAGGGAGAGGCAAGTCACTCCCATTTCTTTCGACAGAAAGATTAACTAGATATATTGATTTATCGTTTCTATTATTATTATTCAAGTTCGCTATATAAAATAAAAAAGAACAGTGGATCTTGAATCTATATGACATGGCTCCGATACCACATATAAGATAATTTTGAATAATATAAATTCAAGGTACCAACATCAAAATTTGGAATAAAAGGCGTACCTGAATTAGCCACGAGAGATTGATTAGGGTTGAAATGAAGAGCATGCCTCTTTCCCCTTCTCCCTATCTACTATTCTTCTAGGTAGCTGTCGACGAAACAAGCCAGGAATGCTTAATTATCACATTAGAGCGGTAAGAAGGGGACTTAGGCATATATTTATAACCACAACAGACTCTTTCACCAAAAGTTACTGTCATTAAAACCCTAATAGGCCAATGTTTAATGCATATACACTATGCTGCCTAACCACACTAACTCTAAATAACATGTGTGTACAACTTACAACATGGACCAAAAAATAAACTGAGCTTATCATACTTGTCTATACCAAAGATCATAACATTAACCCAATTTTCACAAAATAAAAATTCACAATTAAATATTGCTGCCCATGTTAATTAGAAAATTCTGATAGGAATAAGTATACTATAACTTACACTTGAAATCAATTGATTCACACAATTTATTTGTATATCTATTTTATAATATTTTTAAAGTATTTTTTTTTATTGTATTTCTAAATTTTATGATTCGGTATGATGTACAATTGAAATATTAGCCTAAAGATTTCACTAGAAAGGATGGATTAGATTATTTTAAATCGAATTTAAATTCGACCCAATTTTTAGATTGAGATATTTCTAAGTCTAAATGTGACTCAATGGTAATTAGATTAATAACCTAATCAAATCGACCTCAATGCAACATATAAACGACAGATAAAAACAAATTATATAAATGCACAAATAACATCATTTAAAATGCATAAAGAAAGTATAAAAGTATTTTATAATTTATTGCTTTTTTTTTAATGCAACTTTTAAAAAAATTGACTTCAAGTTTGTTTGAATTCAACTAAAAATATGATCTAAATCCAGTTTAAAAAGTGTATTGGGTTTAATTTCACAATCCAAACTTGACTCAAGAAGTTTCAGGACACATTATTGGGTACTCAAACACCCTTAATTTGAATAGTTTGATGATGACATTGCTATGCACAATTATTTCAAGGGAATACAACTAAATATTTGAAAATGATAGAAAACTGAACTACTGCTTTAAATAAGAGTTTTTCGTTTGGACATTAGTGTTTTCAGCTAACAAATTTGATTTTTGGCTATTTAAACATGAAACTCATCCACAACAATTTTTCTTTTCAGATTTGGTCCCATATTCCGCACTAGTTTGTTTGGTAAGCCGGTTGTGATATCTACAGATCCAGAATTCAACAATTATTTGATTCAGCAAGAAGGTAGATTGGTTGAATTGTGGGCAGGCCCCATAACAGACATTTGTCTAAATGGGATACATGAACTTGATAACATCATCAAGTACGTGAGAAGCATCACTCTGAGTCATGCTGGTGTTGGTTGCATTAGAGAAAAGTTGATTCCTCAATTTGAAGTGATGTTTGGTGAGACCATGCATAAGTGGTCAACTCAAACATCAGTTGAAGTCAGACAATCTACTACCAAAGTATACTCCTAGCTAAAACTAGTTTGTTTTCTTCTAGAAGATGAAATTATGTTTAGTTAAAAATAAATAACATATATGAACTCATCATTTTTCACCATGTGGTATAGATGGCCTTTCACTTCTTTGCAAAGCATTATTTTGGGTATGATGCTGAAGAGTTAGCAGAGACTGGAAGGATATCAGATCAATTATTCACCGATTATTTTGAAGGGCTGAAGACAATTCCATTAAACATTCCTGGCACCACCTACCACAAATGTTTGGAGGTATGGAATGTTAGATATTCAAAATCATTCATTCACGTATAAAAAATAATAAATTAAATATGGTATTTAACTCTTTAACCCAACAACTTAAACTTTTTATAGAGTTAGTGCGTGTTTGGCTGACAGTTGGTGGATCCTAGAATTAATTCTAGAGTTTGAAATTGTCTTGAAAGTAGTACAAGTGCAAATATAATTAGATGGTTTTTAGCAAAATTAATTTAGCACTTAAACATGATTTTAGACCTCTAAATGGGAAAGTAAGACTTTATTATTTTTACTTTGCGCAAACTTTCACTAGATATGTATTGAGAAAAATACTCTTTAACTTAATATTATACAATCATTTAGAGATTAACTTTCATATGGTAACAATGTGAAAGAGTTTCAAATTATCATATAATTATGATTGTTATACCACTTAATTTGTAGTTGATTCTTACATCTACTACATACAACATCATATAATTTGATAATAATAAAAAACTTTTTTACATTAACAGTATATCAAAATCAAATCGTATCTAAATATTTTATAAATAAATAAATATTTAAACTAGTAAATCACATTTTAATTGAAAATAATTTTATTTATAATACTTAAAAAAATTTATGTCATAAATTTTTTTTGTCATCAATAAATTTTAATTGCAATAAAATTATGTTTATCATTTTCTTTATGGTAATTTTTAACATCAATTTGTTTTTTTTATTTAAGAGTACACATAGAATAGATTCATTCTTGAAATTGTTGGATGAAATTATAATAATTTAATATGGACTAAACAATATTTATAACCTTTTTTATAATTACACATCTAAAATTGATGACAAATAAAGGTATCCAAATACAAATTACTTTACTTCAAAATTTTTTTTAACTAAAAGCAATTATGATAAAATCATATCAATTTCATCTGGAATCAATTTCAGAAATGTAAAATCATATACACTTAATTTTTAACATGATGTGAATAACCTTTATAATAAAGTGGTTTAGCTTTTAGGGATGAAGGAAAAATGTTATTAGTCCCATGCATATTGAGTGAACATGCAATTTCAATGCAGTACTCTATTCATGCACTTGAGTCATAACATATATAAGATTTGCTTAATGTTATACTATCATTTAGAGATTAACTTTCATATAGTGACAATGTGAAAGAGTTTTAAATTATCATATAATTAATTATGTATTGTTATACCACCAAATTAGTAGTTGATTCTTATATCTAATATATACAGCATCATATAATCTGATAATAATGAAAAACTCTTTTACACTAAGAGTATATCAAAATTAAATCTTTTCATTTAAAAGCAATATAAATAAATAAACATTTAAGCTAATAAATCACATTTTAATTGAAAATAATTTTATTTGTAATACTTCAAATTTGTTAGCTATATTGTAAAAAAAAAATTTCTTCATCAATAAATTTTAATGGCAGTAAAATCATGTTTATCAATTTATTTGTGGTAATTTTAACATTAATTTGTTTTTTATTTACGTGTATATATAGAATAAATTCATTCTTGAAATTGTTGAATGAAACTATAATAATTTAATATGGACTAAACAATATTTGGCTCCTTTTTGATAATTGCACAGCTAAAATTGATTTTGATAAATATTATCCAAAAAATATTTTCAACTAAAATAATTTTTTAAATAAAAGTATGCAAACATAAATTACTTCACTTCAAAATCATATTTAGCTAAAATCAATTACAACAAAATCATATCAATTTCATCTAGAATAAATTTTACAAATGTAAAAGCACACACACTTAATTTTCAACATGATATGAAAAACCTTTATAAAAAAGTGGTTTAGTTTTTAGGGATGAATGAATAATGTTATCAGTCCCATATTGAGTGAACAAGCTATTTCAATTTAGTACTCTATTAATGCACTTGATTTACAATATAAAACTAATTTCATACCTCCATCATATTGATAAAAATACTAAATAACCAAAAATTTTGCAAATACCTTTTTCTTTCAGAACAATGTTATATGCTTATTGATATTTAAACAGATGAGTTATATATTTTGCCAGAAAATAAGTGAGATATAAAGAAAACAGAGGAAAAATTGTAAGAAACTAATTAAACATATATGCTATGATTAAATATCATTTAATTGCATTCATTTTTTAAAAATGTAATATATTTTTAATTATGGCCACTTGAACACATATTATCAAATAAAATACATCATAATCTTAGTCTAAAGAATAACTCAGTAATAAAACATTTTATTTTTTTGATTTAAAATCAATTTTTTTTTTAACTTAAGCAAACTAGTCATCCCCAAAAAATATGCTATCATAATAAAAGGTATTAATGCAGTTATTTAAAATTTAAATTAATAGATTTTGAAGTAAAAAAAATATATTAGCATGCCAAATTAAATAATGTGTTACACGAAACCAATATTCATTGAGAATTTTAATCAATTTTTTCTTAAAACTTAACCACTAAATAGTTCAGTAGTAAAAATAGTTTTTTTGTTTACTTTAAAAAATTAATTTTTGCATTTTAAAATTTATGCAAATTATGTTTCAAAATTAAAATCTCAAAAATTGATTTATCATAGCTTATATATTAATATAATTATTTAAATTTTTACATAATAAATTTTTTAAAAAAAGATATTAACATCCTTTTGTGCAACTAAATTTTAGAGTATAATATGAAATTTTTTTTTGAGAATTTTAAGGTCGCTTCTTCCTTTAAACTTGACTACTAAATAATTTAAGAGTAAAATGTAATTTGTATTCTTTAAGAATAAATTTAATTTCATAAATTTAAAATTAAAAAAAAATTAAAAATAATAATCAAATTATCATGAGCTAAACTAAATATATATAATTCAAAGATAAATATTAATATTTTGATGTGCATTAATAAAAAAGGATATTTTTAATTATTATAAAATAAATTAATATTTATAATAAATTATATTATTACTTGAATAGTATATTAAACAATTGAGTATATTTTAATTATAAAATATGGAAAGTCATTAATTTATTGATGTAGTCAATAAATTGCTAAGAGTAATGAATATTAGTTAAGAATCAATGGGTGATATAGTTGAGACCTCCATTCATAGCAAGAGGAAGAAGACTAGGTGTAGCAGAAAAAAGGTTAAATGAGGATTGCCCTCGATTGATGGGGACAAGATGGAGATGAAAAATGACAAGGGAAATATATGGATAAGCCAATTGATGAAGAGGTGGTAAGGGAAGTCATGTGTCACGACCCGACTTGGGAGCGTGACCGGCACGTGGGGAATCCTATCCCCACGTCAGCCTACTGGATGACATGGCTCTCTAAATGCATAATTTATCATAAATATAATTCAAAATATGATCTCTTTGAAATATAAACATTTCCTCTAATTAAAACAAAATGCTCAATTTCATAAACTGAAAATATTCAATAATTATAAATCTAATACATTTTTTTTTTGTCATGCTTTAAAATCTAAGATTTGAAGACTGAATAATAAACTCATTATCATTAGCTTTCATATAAATCTCTAACTATAGCCCATATTTCAAAATACATTATAGAGCTCTAAAACGTATAGGAAAAATACATAACCTCTTAAATTATCAATAATATCTCAAAATACATGCGTGGCTTGGATCCTGCTTACAAAACCACTGGAGCACTCTAAACTAATAGAAATCCTAAACTAAGCCTTACAACAATGCAAAGCTCACCAAGGGATAACTGCAGCTACTGGACTGGTGGCTGAATGACGTCTGTACCTGCAACTATGAGAGGAAGGGAGAAGGGTGAGTCAACGGACTCAGTGAGTGAGCTCTCACCCATCACCCACATGGGACAACCAAGAATATACATAATATAATATACATGCAACAATAATGATTCATTTCATATTTAAATACATAGCTAGCTCTAGGAGAACACTTTTCATTCCATGTATTTATAAATAAACATTTCTAACTCAAAATCAAGCATGAAATCATTTTAACTGAGGGTGCGGCAAAGCGTCGGGAAACAGTATGCTGAATATAATAAATATATCATAACAATAAAAGCTATAAAATTTTAAACTATGAAGTGAGACTCTGTCCCTGGCGAATCAGAGCTCCTGCTGAATCTGTAATAGTCCCTCTTGGACAAACTGTGGGCACCTAACTAGGTCCCATTTTCTGTAACTGCTGGGGGTGAAACTGTCCTCTAACGGACAACTTGGTACCAAGGTTAACGATCTCTTCACAGCCGTTAACTAACTGTCTGTTTCCTTATCTCTACCGGCTAAACTAGTTTGACAAAAAGAAAACTATAGTTGAAAAGTGGGTACTCTGTCCCTGGCGAAGCAGAGCCCCTAAGTTTTTAGTACTCTAAGAGTTCTGAACTCATATAACTCTAACAATCTGACTTTAGCATAACTGTGGCTATGAAAATCGAGCCCAAGGGTTCACCACTTGTAGGCATTCCGATTTCAAGCCCACAGAATATGTATCTGACAGTTGCTAAAAATCATACTGAATTCTGTACCTCTTGGTACCATAAAACTAAATTTCTAAATTCATATCTTTACTAACATATTTCTCTATATACATGATAATACTAAAATCATAATCCAAATGCTGGAGTTTTTAACCATAATACTCTCAAATCAAATAACAAAATTTATTCCAAGCTAGATCACACTCTTGTTCACTTTTTCTTTTAATATATATTTCAATTGAATACTCTAAAACCATATTTATAAATCTCAAGTTATGAAACTAAATCAGGCTCTAAAATCATATAACATATCTGATGAAATAATAATTTATAAATCATATATTCTTGCGATAAAACTCTTAGAGTTGCATATAAAACATTTCCATACACATACAATCCAATTTATGGTCCCATGGTTTTCTAAAATTACATTTTTCATGCCATTATCATAACACCATAGTTTCGCTATTTCAACATAACGGTTAAAATCATAATCTCATGTCTAC
This sequence comes from Dalbergia cultrata, assembly GCA_031216105.1. Lineage (NCBI taxonomy): Eukaryota > Viridiplantae > Streptophyta > Magnoliopsida > Fabales > Fabaceae > Dalbergia > Dalbergia cultrata. Next base: position 12,157,603 of record CM062347.1, read on the forward strand.
TTTCATATTTAATAATCATAATGCAAGGAAAATAATCATAATGGAGAAAACTAAGACAATGAGTTCAAACCCACTCACCTGGAGAGGGAGAGGAACAAGTGGCGTCAACTCCCACTACGCTCTGGGGAGCTGAGAGGGCACCAACGTCGACTATAACAATCATAAAAACTCATCAATACTCTATGGGTATCTCTAGATTGCTCTAACACAACCCTAACAACATTGGGGGAGCACCCCCCACTTGACAACAATGAGAGAAAACAAAGACCCATACTAAGAACATAAAGGAAATGGAAGAAAAGAGACCAAAATCTATCAACAAACACATACCTTGAAGCTTGAGGAAGATGGATTGATGATTGATTGAGAGAAAAGAGAGAAATGGGGTTTTGGGGGCTGCTGGTTCGGGCAAAATTGGGGAAGAAAATGAGTGGGGGAGGGTTTAAGTATAAGGTGGAGGTCTCAGCAAGTGAAACGACGCGTTTTGCACTGTTTTCGGAAAACTAACACCGCTATAGCGGTCAATGACCACTATAGCGGTCTATGCCATTCCCCGCCTCCGTCACTGTGCACTTATGACCGCTATAGCGGTCCAGGACCGCTATAGCGGTCTCCAGAGGCCAAAAAGAGTTGCAGCCATTGCTGTGACCGCTATAGCAGTCTAAGACCGCTATAGCGGTGACAGTAAACTCAAATTTACAGAACTTTTGCTGTCATGATATCTGGCTACCTCTATTCTCATCCACTTATTTCCATTTCTTTATTCTAAGTTAAATCATAAATGTAAATAAGAAAATACCCCCCATATGGATTCAAATAAAATATCTAAAAATTCAAAACTCCAACCAATCAAAATCTCATTTCTTAGTTCTAGTTCATATTCTGGAATTCCGGCGATTTTCTAAACTTGGGGGCTAAAAACGAAATATCTAGAGGCTTTCAAAAATTCCTTAAAAATCACTCTTCAACTTGTTTCTCTCTGGGGAACACTTACCGGGACTTTTGATCCCAAGATTGTGGCTTTAACATATAGCCCTCCAAGGAGGTGTAGGGCTCCAGACTTAGCAAAAACCCAGACCCGGCAACAACAGTGGGTATCAAGGGACCTTGAGGTCATGCAAAACTCGTCTACTGACATGTGTACACTGGGTATTACATCATGACTTATGATTATGATCAGAATGCCCTCAAAGCATATAGCACTTGACCATGAGAAAATGTCTTACAAGGATACAACCTTGGTAGGGGATTTTGCTAACTCTTTACAATCGAAGGATATAGCACAAGTTATCATGGAAGATGTCATGACCCGACTTGGATCATGATCAGCATGTGAGGAATCACATCCCCAAGTAAGCCTCATGGCAAGTAAGTCTCATGGCTGCTGAGTCGTACTATAATGCATAATTTAATATGATTTTAATTTCAAAACATATTCAAAGATATATCTTCAAAGTTCATAATTCAAATCCATAATCCGTATCCATCATAATGAAATATATACTATGAGTTGCTCTAATACAAAAACCATGAAAACCATAAAAATATAACTACATATTCAATCTTAATTATAGTAACAAGTTATATGTATAGCCTAGGTCTCTGCTTGTATAGATACTAGAGCACTCTATTACTGACAAAATCTAAACACTTTAATGCAAAATGAAGTTCACCAAAATCAAATTACTATAGCTACTAAGGAGGAGGAAACTAAGAAGTATCTAGCATAGCAGCTGTATCCAAAAAGGGGAGTAAAAGATAGGGGTAAGTGCATCAAAACTTAATAAACATATTCTCACCTTTGGGTTTTTATACATAGGGTGGTTTTTAGTGAACCCTGCGGTCGTACTTGAATTAACTAGGGACATGTGGACCTGAGGCATCACAAAAAACTATGATCCCGAAAATATAGACAAAGAAGAAGGCAGAGGATGATGCATCTTTTGATACTAAGCCAACTATCTAGGTGACCCTTGAGGAGTATAATATGTGGAGTAGGCCATGGAAAAAACACTCTCATTGTGAAGTTGCTTGGAAAAAGACTATAGGTTTGTGCCTGATGGATAGATGGATTCAGCGCATGTAGGTGAAATAGGGACTATTTGGTTTTTGTACATGAATGAGGATTTCTTCATTATTAGATTCACATATGTCAAGGACTACAAACATACTCTTTTTGAAGGTCCTTGGATGATAGTAGACCATGATCTGTTAGTCCATAGGTGGTGACCCTTATTCCAATCGAAGGAAAAAGGAGGCGACAAAGGTTGTTGTATAGGTTAGGATTCTAGACATATTGATGAAACTAGCTGTATAACCCTTAATTTCTCATGATGGTGGGTTCTCATTTAGGCACAAAGCTAAAAATCAATGAATTCACATCCATACATTCAAAAGGATATTTCTCTTGTATTTGCATGGAAGATCTTAGCAAGAGGTAAGTTCCTCCACACATAGCTCTTGATAAGGTTTACATAGTGGAATAGGAAGGGTTGCACCTTATTTGCTTTGGTTATGGCCATAAGGAAGAGGTTTATTTGGAGACAGCGGCAAAAGGCTTGGCCGAGCTATGGTGCTGGCAGACAAAGCTGTAGAAGAACTAGTTAATGGTCGATCAATGAGGATCTCAAGGGATAGATCTGGTGGGAAATCATATGAAGATTTGTGTTAAATCTAGTAGAGATCTTGGGCCAACAAATTGGGAAGGATTTGTTTTTCAGTTTGTGGATATTAGTTAAGAGTCAAAGATGATGTTTCAGTGATTCTCAATTAGCACAAAAATCAGGGAATGACTAGGGCAATCGTGGTGTGAGGAATTCAAGACTTGATGTCCTTCAGGATTTTGATAATAACTAAATCATTGGAAGATTGAATTTTGCTAGCTAAGACACCTTTAATAGCAAGGCCAAGCCTAAAAGACAAGAAGGAAGCCACTTAAGAAGGAGACTAAACAAATGGGCTAGAAAAAAGAGACGTCATATGAAACAGTGTCCCCTTCAACATTTTTGTCTGCCATAGGCCTTTTCCTCACAACACCAACTTCCATACTAGAACCCGAGCTTCTTTTTGCCAAAATTTTCAATTTATGTCCCGTTAGGGTAAAAGGTTTATTTAAGCACTTATACAAAAGTAACTTATGAATGAATTATTTTATATTCAAATATATAATAGTAAAAGTGCTTATTTTTATTGTTTTAAAAAGTGTTTCTTAAGAGGCTAGACATTTTATTAACTTCTTAAAAAATACTAAGAATAACTTTTAAAGAAGTAATAAGTTGTTTAGCCAAATAGGACAAAAAAATAAAAATATAAGTTTTGACTTCCAGAAAGTTAAAAAAAATCATAAGTTGTATTATCTAAATGGACCCTTAACCCATTTCACTAGGTTGCTAGGAGTTGAAGCAACACTATTAAACACCATCATGTCTTTATTTAGAGAATAATCCTGCTGATCTTGGTAGTTAATGAGCTTCTTCACCACCTTGATTACACATTATTTACTAACAAAAATAATTATAATCATAATTTATTAAAGAATTCAAAATTTAAAAAGGGAAAAAAACACATTACCTCGCGAAATATAGGCTACATGCATTTTAGCCCCAAATTTGTAAAAAGTGCAAGTAAAACCATGAACATCTCAAATGTGAATTTTATTCTTTTTGTTAAATTTTTGTATATTATTAGCAAAAAAATAGGTGCACTATATCACTGAATTTTGGTTCATGTATATACCATGATAATCTAAACTTTCTTGAATGCATGTTATTTCCATTAATAATATAGAAATGTAAATATTATCTTTGATAATTATTTCACTTTGTATATTGTACATAGTCCCATAAATAATATAACCCAATACCTGAAATTCGAATACATTGTATTTTAATTGAAGTATATCTTATACTTATTACAATTTTATATTATAGACTATAGACTATTTAATACAATTTTCAACCATTATAAACACATATGATTAGTTTGGTATTCTAGGGACAAAGTACACATGACATATAGTTCATATAAGAAAATGATATCTCAAAAATATTTTGTTTCTTTGCAAAAAAAAATAAATTTAGTTTTGGATTTTCTTAAATTTAATTTTGGATTTTCTTAAAATCACAAGGATTATGCTATTAGGAGCTATCAAATTAAGGTAGTAATTAAGGCTTTATGAAATTGGATGATAAAAGACTAATAATGTCATATTCAACTAGATAAAGTACTATATGGGACTAATTTTGTTTTGGATATTATATTCTTCTTTTTATTTAAACTTCACCACAAAATAAGAGTAAAACCCGAACTTAGTCCCTCAGATTTATAGTGGGGGACAAATTAGTCCCTTAGATTTGAAAAATCTCATACTAGTCTCTCAAATTTCACAAATAGGGACAAGTTAATCCCCATGTAAAATTATTATATGAGTTGTGTCCTCTTAGCTTGCTTAAATGTACTGTTAACTTTCATGGTGGGTCCTAACTTGTCTCCCTTCTCTAAACGAAGTCATTTATAATTTCATCTTCATTTTCTCTCTCACCATAGCTTTTTGCTCAGAAGAAAGATTTTGACTTTAAGTTATCATTTGTTCTACGCAAAACAGAGGAGTAAGACAAGTTATGACTCATTGTGAAAATTAACAGTATATGTAAGCAAGTTAACAGGACATGTGAATATTTTTGTTAAAAATATAGACAATAATTTGACGGAAGGACTAACTTGTCCATATTTATAAAATTTGAAGGACTAATATGGATTTTTCAAATTTGAGGAACTAATTGTCCCCTATTGTAAATCTAATGTGCATTTGGATGGAGTATTTCTAAAATATGAGGGAATTTAAAATGCTAAAAAATTAAAATACTTCAATTAAATTTCCTTCAATTTTTAAATTTTTAGATAATTACATTTTTTTGCACTTGTAAAATACTTTGTTTGGGTGAGGTAATTATATTACCTTGATTTTAACATATTTTATTTGTAAAACATAATGTATTTTTTTAGAAAAAAGTTTTTTTTTATTAATAATCAAAGTACAACCGATCTAAAATCAATTATAATGAGTTCATATTTCATAAATTATCTTAAAGTTCATTCACAAAATTTTTTAACTTTGAATTATAAAATTTAATTGTTATATAAATAAAATGGAATGATATATAGATATAACATCATGTAATATAAACTGAATATTAAAAAATTTAAAATGTAACCAAATGAATTAAAAATAATATTAAACAAAAATCTCATAAATATAAAGAAATTGTAATGGAGCAAAATAAAAGTGAGAGTTACCAAAATGAGAAAAACGTATAATTGTGAGTGTGGAGATTTTCAAAATTCTCTTTCTATAGGTGAAAATTAAAATCCTTTATTTTAGGTAGATAGAATCTTTCTTTAAAATCTCTTAAATTATGCAATTTCTTCTAAGTGAATATTCAAACAAGATATTTTATCATAATGAATGTTAAATCTTTTCAAAAATTACATTCTCCTTATAATTGCTCGATCCAAACACACAGGGACTGAGTTGGGTATTTAGTCACTAAATAAATTGAAAATAAAATAATTTTGATTTAAGTTAAAATCAAATTACCTTTTTTCTAATTTTGAAAATTAAAATTATAAACCTTATGATATCATCAACTAAAAGATTAAGATAGTTTTTAAATTCTAATCTAATAAAATTAGAAAATATAATACATATATTCATATGCAACCAAATTATAATAAATTAGAGTTAGTTTTAACTACAAATTACAATATTATTAGTATTATATAATAATTATAAATTAAAATAAATATTGATTAAAATATAATAAGCTATGTAATAATTGCAAGTTGATTAGTGTATTACATGCAAAATATGGTTATTTTTACTATATATATATATACACACTCATAAATATATATTATTCAATTATTAGTCTTGTCTACCTTAAAACTTCATATTAAAACCCTAAATTGTGCCTTGATAAATGTTTGAAGATCAAATTACTTAAACTAGTCTTTCAAGATTTAAAAATCTTTTCATGATCCCTCACTTTTCACAAAAGGAGATATGATTCACTCTATGTTAACTCACCAATCCAACACTTAATGTAGAAACAAGTTGATCATTAAATTGATTATTTGACCCTTTTAAATTGCACAATAATACTAAATGACCTCAATTTGATTTGAGATATGTGAAAAATGTATAAGCGATTTAAGAATGAGGGTTGTTAGAGTTTGAAAATGAATAAGTGTGATTGATAAAAAAGAAAATTGAAATGTTGTCATTTTTCTGTGAGACATCAATAATACGCTACACTGTGGAGTTTAACAAAGGGCTAAATTAGCAATTAACAATCAACATGTACTGTTTAACCAAGTGTTGGAATAAGGAATTAAGATAGAGACTAATGTGTGCTCTGTTTTGAAAAAATGAGGGATCATGAATAAAAGTTTATGACACTTTTCTAGCATAATTGCTCCAAACACTTGATCACATGGCAAAATTAAGTCTAAAACTTTCACTTAATTATTTCCAAAATAAAAGGCCCACATGTCATTGATGTTTTCATTGCCAATGAATTCATCATTCAGGAATGGAAGAAAGCGATTACTGTTATAAAGAACATTATGGAGGAAAGGCGCAATTCACCAGAAAAATATCGAGGAGATTTTCTTGACCAGGCGATCAATGACATGGCAACTAATAAGATACTAAGTGATGATCTAATTGTCTACCTTGTAGTTGGGCTCTGGTTTGCTACTTGTGTGTCAATTTCATCAATGATGGCATTAATCTTCAAGTTTTTTTCAGAGTATCCAGCGGTCATAGAAGAACTAAGAGTATGTAAGCATAAGTTTATATACACACACATATAAGATTAATTTTGTTGATGATGGTATGAAATAACTTTATGTTGTCAATCAATAAAATTTGAAAAAAAAAATAATAAATCATGATGGTTGCTTATAGAATTTGATGGGCACTTGGCACTATTGGCTAATAGTGTAAATTAAGTGCAAAATATCCATCATTATTTATCAATTTTTATAAACTTTATTTATTGACGGTGTAAAATAATTTTGTACCCATCACTATGTATGTGTGGAAACTAAATCCATTGTAGTATATACAGAGTTGCTATCTTACTAAGGTTTATCTGTGCGTACTAGACCGAACATGAGGAAATTCTAAGGAGCAGAGATAAATCAAGCTCTTCAATATCATGGAATGAATACAAATCCATGAAGTTTACCCAACAAGTAATTTAGAACTTCTAATTCATGAGTTTTTTCCTCCTTCTCAACCGAAATTAAATACTGGCACCTTAATTAATCATGTTTAACTGTATGTTGCAATGTGAACTTTCAGGTAATCAATGAGGCTCTTAGGTTCTCACTCTTGATTCCCGGATTATTAAGAATAGCATTGAAAGATATCGATGTAAAGGGTATATTCTCATTCTCTAATTTCTCTCTCTCTCTATATGTGTGTGTGTGTATTTTGTAAGTGATGATATTGCTTAATCTTTCTGAAATTTACAGAATACACTATTCCTGCTGGTTGGATCATTTTGGCTGTTACTCCCATTCTTCATATGAACTCAGAAATATACAAGGATCCACTTACCTTCAATCCATGGCGCTGGAAGGTGTCTATTAAATTTTCTCTTAATTTATTGAGTAAAACTTCAATTAGATCCTATAAAAAATAATGTATGGTAAGTTGATCTCTTTAAATAAAAGAAAAGAAAAGAAAAGTAGTCTATCATTATCCTTAATCAATATTTTTAAATGATTTATATGACAAAGTAATCCCTAACAATAAAATAATTCAAATTGATTCCTAATAAAAACACAAATAAGTCAAACAAGTCCATCAAAATATTGAGAAAGAGCAATTGCCCTATAATTTCAATTATGTGGGATCTCAAAATGTATTTGTTTTTCTTAAAAGACCAATTTTATCCAACATTGTTTTTGTCAAGGATCAAATTGATGGTGTTAAGATCCATGCTAGAGCAGAGAAAATGGGAGAAAAAATGAATTCTTTGGATGTATTGATACAATAAGGTAAACATATTTATAGGGCAAAAATAAGATTAAAGCATAAGGACAAATTTAATCTAATATCAACCTAAATCAATATAAATTTGTCTAAGATATATCTAAATCAATCTAATATATATTATTCAATCTAATGTATTATAAAATAATATTGATTCTTAACACATGGCATCCTTATTTATTTTTTCATTTTTCATACCATCTTTATGTTGAATAGCTAACAAATTCCATACTTTTGTAATGCATTCAATTAAGGAACTTGACTCCTATACTGTGTCCAAAAATTTCAAGCCTTTTGGTGGAGGGTCGAGACAATGTCCAGGAGCAGAGTTGACTAGAGCCTTCATGGCTACCTTTATTCATGTTCTGGTCACAAAATATAGGTAAAACATTTAACAACGATTGCTTCATTACGCCATGACGCATCGAAATGTTCTTCATAATATATTTATAGCGAGAAAAACTCATGATGTATTGAAATATTGTTCCTGTTAGGTGGACAAAAATCAAAGGAGGAAGAGTTGTTCGGAATCCCATTCTCGGATTTGGCAATGGAATTCATATCAAGGTTTGGGAGAAACATAATTAGAATGGAAAGCTATTTGGCTTTCAGAAGTGTGCGTTAAATAAAAAATGACCTTTCAATATAACACTCAGTGCTCACAATGATATAACTGTGGCTTAGAACTTTCCTCATTACATCTTGCTATATCGGTTTGTAATATTTGTGATAAAGATATTTTATATACACTCGCAAAATATATGTATTGTGGTCATATAAAAAGGTGAAAGATATTTTAATATTTCTGTTTTAACATTTATCACTTTTATTTTTTTCCCTCACGTGTACATGACAAATTGGATTGAAGCATACATCTCCTCAACATCCATGTTGGTTTTGATTAATGGAACCCCAACTAAGCCATTTAATCTTGAGAGGGGCCTAAGACAAGGTGACCTCCTTCACCGTTCCTCTTTGTTCTTGTGGCTGAAGTGTTGAACAGATTTATTGCAAAGGCAAAGGAAAAGAAATATATTTATAGCTTGGTTGTAGGTTAGGACAAAGTGGAATTAACTCACTTGTAGTTTGCAGATAATACAATTCTATTTTGTCCAAAGGATGATAGAACCATAAGGAATTATAGGTGGCTTCTATAATGCTTTGAGGTGATGTTTGGATTAAATATTTATTTTGAAAAGTCTACATTGATTGCCTTCAAGTGAGATGAGCACTGGACTAAGAGAATGTGTGAAAGGTTAGTAAGATGGGTAAACTACCCACGAAATATTGAGGCATACTGCTAGGAGCAATTTTAAGAGAAAGGAGACATGGAAACTTGTCAATTATCGCATCAAAAAGAAATTAAGCCAATGAAAATCCAAAATGTTTTCAAAGGCAAGGAGGTTAGTGCTCATCAAGTCTGTGTTGAATAGTCTCCACCTGTATTAATTGAGTTTGTTCAAAATTTCAAAAAGGGTTGCAAAGAAAATCATTTCTCTTCAAAGTAGGTTCTTTTGGAGGAACTCCGAGAGTAGGAATGGTATTGCTCTAGTTAACTGGAGGCAAGTTCATAAACCAAATTTAAAGGAAGATGGTAGATTAGGGGTGGTGGATATCGTGTTGAAGAATTCTACCATACTTTTCAAATGGTGGTGGCAGTTTGTAAAAGAGGATGCAGAATGGTTGTGTCATGCAATGAGATTAAAGTGAAAGAACCACCCAACAAGCAAGAAATAAAGATGGAGTGTCAGATGGTATCTGTGCTAAAAATTTTGATGACAATGATCTTTTTAGATCATTGATTGCAGGTATGCGAAAGAAGATAGGAGAGGGTAACAAGACAAATTTCTAAAGTGACATATAGGTGTTAAATATTAAATTAGAGATGTATTTCCTAGGCTTTTCTCCTTTTCAAATTGGAAAGAGTGCAATGTGATTTTTGGGATGGATTAAATTGGTGATGGAACTCTCAACGGAGAAGGAAATTATACCATAGGGAACTTGATTTAATGCAAGAATTCCGTAATGTCCTCAATACAACGAATGTCAAAAGACACTCACAAGGTAGACTAGTCTGGAAATTCGTTAAAAAATGGTTATTTTCCACAAAATGGGTCATAAATTATGTTAGTGCAGCAGAGAAATCATTTGAAAGTGTGAATAGCTATAGCCTTTGCAAAACTGTGTTGAAAGGAGTGGCTCCCCCAAAAGTTGCGTTATTTTCTTGGTTTATGGCGATGAACAGAGTCAACACAAGGTTGAGGCTGCATAAATTGGGTATTTCGCTACTGAACCAAAACCCTTTTGTGTAATAAGGCCATGGAAGAGGGATATTATTTATTTTTTAATTGTGAGTTCTCTTGCTCCTTATGGTGGGAGTGTTACAGGAAGGGAACATACATTGGGTGGACCTTCCTAATCCTAAGGCTTTCTTTGAAATATGGATGGATATACCTACCAAAAATAGGGACAAAAGAGGATGGTGGCAAAAATTCTTTGTAATTCTTTGGGTTGTGTGGACATGCATGAATAGTTCTATCTTTGAACAAAGGAAAGTGGAAAAGATAAAGCTCTTTGAATGGCTTGTTTTTTGCTTGGGCAATGGAAAGAGATGGCCTAATTAAGATATGCTTAACTATTTTTTTATTTACAAGCCGGTGTGTTCTTGACTCAATGCTATATGCACTGATGCTTTTCAAATTCAAATTGTTCTCATATGTTCTGTTAAAGAAAATTGTAGGTGATGCTAAAGGAGGTTTGGTGGAAATGAATTATATAGGAGGCACTATCATGAGTGTAAACTCTGAGAGAACGTGAGCTACATCATTGTAAGGGAGTGATACACATCAAGTGAGATCATCAAAGGAAATGTTTGGTTGAGTTCAGTCAGTATTTATCCTTTCTCTATTTTGCAGGTGTATTCTCGAAAGTCTAAAGATTTCTAGTTGTAGATCATGAATGAGTGGAGTGATACACAATGAAGGGAAAGGCATTATCTTAATCAAGTGAGGAGTGATACACTTGGGGGGCTTGTGTGAAACACTTTGAGTAGAGTAAAACACTGGAGTGCAGTAGAAATAGGGAGGGGTTTTGTGACTCAAAATGGCGGTGAATGACATGAGTGATACAATGGTAAGAAAGTATAATGTGATGCATGAGGCAGATTATGTGTATGTGTGTTAAACACGTGGGTGGGTATGTTGTGTTCAAAGAGTAGTCATAGATGTGTGTGCTTGTGTTTGGTGTGGTTTGCTTGCTATATGTATGGTATCTCTCTGCAGAATTTATTTGGGGGTGTTACTGTGGTGACTGAATCACTAATGCAGCACTTTGAAAAGATCACATTGTGTACAAGGAAATGGACAGCCATGGTTGAGATCCATATATTACTCGAGTGTGGAATGAGACTTAGAAAGGGTGATTGCTTTGTAATATTACCAAATTGTTCAAGAAGTTTTTGCTACCTTGACCAGAATTGGCTATAGCAATTATCACATTGGTGTTTCTGAAAATAAAATGCAAATGGTTATGGTACAGTTTGTTTTATTTTAGACATTTAGCCTTTTGAGGTTATGGTAGAGTTTGCTTTATTTTAGACATTCAGCCTTTTGAGGTTAAGAAGAGCTGGAAAAGTTTATAACCGGAGTCACTCATGGATAGAATTCTATATTAAGAAGTGGTTTATGTGGAGTAAGGGTACCAAATTATGTGAAGTAAGGGCAAGGGTAGTTATTGTAGTAAATATTGATTCTCAAGATATGGAGATCTATGAGTTTTCCTTATATTGATGTGTTGATATGTACATGGTTGAAACTCTTGACACTCTTTGGCCTTTCCTTATGGCCTGAAGTTTGTTTCATTAATTATAAAAAAAAAAAAAACTATTGATGTGCTTACATTATTTATTTTCTTATGTTATTAACTTATTATCATTGTTTGTAAAGGTATATTGGTTAGTGGAGTTTTTTAGTTGAGATCTTATATCCTCCTCCCAAGCATTATTTCCTATACTTTCTTTTTCGGCCTCTCAAGTATTATATGGCTAATATTCATTCAAAGAAAGAGAAATCATTTTCTCCAAAAATATACAAGTATTTCCCTTCTTGATTAAGGGCAATAGGTGGCCAACAAACCATCACCTCCAATTGTTTTTAAAGTATATTTGTTTAAAGGGTAAAAATTAGAATAATTTATTTGCAATTGAATTTCATGTATAAAATTATATATAAAACTCGTTTATGAAAAAAAATTTCCTTTATTTTTAATCCTTCAACCAAATATAGCTTCAAAGTAAACTACAATCTCCTTCTTGGAGAGATAATAATATTACACTCTTATCTGCTCTATTTATAAAACATACGCTTTCATTCTTTGTTAAAATTTTCTTTATTTTAAATTATCAAAAAATAAAAAATGAATTAAAAAAAAAACTAATTGTTTCAGTATTCACAAAGCCCAAACATATTGAAAAGACCAAAAATGAAAAAGGCTTCAATCCAAATGCCCAATTTCGAAGCTTCAGCCCACAAGAAACAAAGGGTTCAGTCCAAATGCTTTGATCTAGCGAACAAGGAAGACCACCGCCCCTGCTCTGCAAATGGCATCATAACTTTCAAGAATAAAATAACACAACTTGGTGGAAGTTTGGTTGAAAATCTGAAAATTACAACTTTAGACCCAACTAATAATAATAATAAATGAAAATTACAACTGGTAGGATTTTGGGCGGTGGGCATGTCTATAAATAGAGAGGATTGCTTCTATGTTGGTGTAAAGATGTTAAAATAAGTTTAACGCATCAGGTCGATCCATTACAACCACCATTTTTAGTATGCTAACTTGAAATTTTGAGCCCATTAAAAAATTTTAGCCCATAAAAAAATTTCAGTCAGCTAACCCATTTCACTTAATCCACGGATTTCAACAAGTTGGGGCGGGTTTGACCCGCGAGCCAAGTCTTTTAAAAAAATATTCATAATTTATTAATAAAAAAGTAAGAAACATGTTCCCAAAAAGAAAAAAAAATAAGAAATATATACACTCATTAACACGGTAACGCTGTACAGTTAAAACTATGTATTCAAAGTTAAAACTTAAAAATAAAATAGTGTCATAACTCACAAATAATGTTATTAATAACAATATTTTTTAGTCAAAGTTAGTGTATAATTGTTATGGACCTTAAAAATATGTATATATAATATTTTTTCAACAAAATTTATCAACATATTAAAAAATATTTTTTTATTTTTCAATGGACTGACTTACTAACTCGCCAACCTGACCTAAAATAAGCTGGGCTAACTATTTTAATCTATTTTATTTTGGCGTTCTGACCAAATTCGCCTTTTTTTCATGGGGAGACGAGCTAAATGGGAATTTTGGAGCTTCTGTGCTTTATTAATTACAAAATGACATTATGTATTTAAATCCCATATAAAAAAAATATTGCTAATTGGGCTTTCTACCTCAGAAAATCACCACCGTCACCACCCTCGACTTCCACTCCCACAGCCCTCAACCTCGAAACCACCACCTCCTTCCCCGGCTGTGGCGCCAACAAGCAACAGGATGATATGCATGTCACCATCAGCCACCGCTAATAGTCGCGTCCCTTGCCATCACCACCGCTAATAGCCACCCATCCACCACCGCTTCCACCATAACCATTGCCTCTGAGCCCATGTTGTGTCTGCTCAAATAATAGATCATTCCTCCTAAGTTAAATTGGGCAAATTTTCCGTTTCCATGTATATTCAAAATCCCAAATTCCCAATTGTAAGAACTGATGTACTTTATTCACCATTTTCTATTCCTTCTCCCCTTGCCTAACACAGAAACATGAAGTTGAACTTCAAAAGGAAAATAAAAGGGGGAAAGAGAGTATAATACCACCCTAAATTTTTACCCTTTTGCAAATCACCACCAAGAATTTGAAAACCTTCCCAATTAGTCTCTAAACCTTGACTAATACTTCATTAGACCTTTTTTTTTTTTTAAATTTGTTCCTAAAATAATGGTAAAATAACACATATCATTTACATTAAGAACCCCGTCATCACAAGCCATCGCGCCGCCGTCCTTTGTCGTCGTAAGCTCAGCTGCAGGCATCATCCACCACCGCAACACTCGCGGTCTTCCCTCCTTCACCACGAACCACCAATGAGACCACTGCAGCCTCAGCCTCCGTCAGCCACCGCGAACCATCGCCGGAGATCTTGATTTTCGTCGCGCTCCGCCACGGTGTCTCAAATGCGTGAGCCATCCTTCACACGGTGCCTCCGTCGTGCTTGCTATCTCTCTGTCTCTCTCTCACTCGTTAAGCGGTAAAATGAAAAGCAAGCTACCAGTGCCTATTCTTTTGTTCCCTCAGCTTTGGTCCAGTTCTTTTGGTTTCTTTCTTTTATTTTGGGTCGTGTTTGTTTCTTTACCTGATGATGGTATAGGTTTGTTCTATGAAACAAGGTTTTTTTCAGATTACATATTGGATGATGACCAAAAACTATATATTGAATATTAGTGGGTTTATTGGGCTGATCTCTCTCTTTCTAATTTTAATTCATTCTTTTATATCTTTGTAAATTTATCTTACTTTTTTCTTCTTTTGGTTTTATTTTTTCTTCACTTCTTTTATAATTTACACTGTACAAAATAAAAACAAAAGAAAACCTATCATTCTTAATTGCTTAAGGTCGTATGTTCATGGCTGTCTAATTTTTATTTTTAAAATGAATTTTATCTATAAAACTGGCCGATGGTAGAAAGATTAGAAGAGAATCAGAGTACCGATTAAATTATACTTTTCTTGAAATTCCTGAGGCATTACAATAGATTTTGTCAGGAGCAAGGAGGTCTGACATCAACCACTAATAAGAATAAAATCCATATATAATAACAATGGATAATTTTTCATAATTTGAATCTTTTAAATAATAACTTAAAATAGTACTTTGCTTCCTTTTTATATTATCCTCTAATTCATAATTTTATAGAGTAATTTAAAATCATCCAGTGATGGAAAAATTAGGAGAGGACCACACCAATCATGTAAACTCTTCCTAATATTCTCCAAGCCCGGTATGAGATTTTGCTAAGAGACTCTACAAGATCTTACCTCAACAAATAATAAAAATAAAATTTGAATATAAAATATATAAATATAACAATCAATAATTTCATATAATTTTAATTTTACAATAAGAAATTAAATACTCATTAAAAGTTTATTAATTTTTCTTTCGTCATTGAATCTATAACTTTATAAAATAATTCAAAATGGTTGCCGATAGAAAAATTAAGAGAGAATTGGAGTACCAATTAACTAAGCTCTTCCTAAGACTCTTGAGGCATCATATAAAATCTTATCAGGAGTGCTGAAAAGATTTGACTTCAATTATAAATTAATTTTTTTATTGAGAACAAATTCACATGGATGTAGCATCATAATCACAGTGAGCTATCTTTTATTTTCTCTTATTCTCATTCAAAAAAAATAAAATATTCCCTTTTATCATAACTAATTTTCATTTTATTCCCTTCATTAAAAATATTTTCCTTGAATTTTAAAAAAAAACTTTCTTTAAAGTCATCTTGAAGAACCAAAGTTTCAATTAACCATTTTTATGTAGTATGTTAAATATAAACTCGAATTTTGTTCAATAATAATGGTTATTTAACCACTCATTCATTGTCTTAATCGTTTATGATTATTGATAACATGTTGACAAAATGGGACATCTAAAATAAAAACAAAAAAATATTTCAAATAATAAAATTACCAATGTAATCAATTATGAAAATAACTGTGATGTGAAAAAGTGACTTGTTTTATTATTGGCCACAAAAGACAAATTATATGCACCTATCTTCTATATGTTGCATTTATTTCAAAGGCCATGGGAAACTAAAGTGTGGATTAATTGACAAATGCCCATGTGCTTTTTTTTTTTACAAAATTGCATAAGCATTAATTGTAGTGGTTGGAGTATTAAATGGCAAGCTAAAACTTTATCTCTAAAAGCTCTATATATAGAGCATTGTTTAAAGCATTGGAGAGTGGACAATACAATGAGAACAACCAACAGAGTGATCCAACATTCCAAGTTCATTTAGCTCATATTACAGTAGAAAAATTTTGTTTGATTTTGTAGTTACTTCTCTTTGTGTGTTGAGCGTATATACCGATAAGAAAATTTGTGAAGTATTTTGGGTATACTAAGAACTTGGGTTTGAGTGGAGTATATCCACCTTTTCTATCTCCATCATATTTCTATAATAAAATATTTGATTGTCGCCTTTGCCCATAGACATAGGCTTTAAGCCAAACCATGTAAATTCCTAGTGTCATTTATTTTTACGCTTCCACATATTTATGTTTGTGCCACTTTGTTTCTACCTTTTGGGCCCACCATTCCATAACAAACTGGTATAAGAGTTTTTATAGAGTTTTAGGAAAATTTATTTGAAGATGTCATCCATGAATTTTGACATTCAACAATTTGATCATATCAACTTTGGGATGTGGAAGGTGCAGATAATGGCTATTCTTGTACAGCAAGGCTTGAAAGTAGCACTTTATAGCAAGGAAAAGAGGCCTAAGACAATGAAGGAATTTAAATGGGAAGATGCTGATCAAAAAGCTCTTTCCATTATTTAGTTATGCATTACAGACAATGTATTGCAAGAAGCCCTTTCAAAGAAATTAGCAGCTATGCTATGGACCAAATTGGAGTAATTATATATGACAAAGACGGTGGCCAACTATCTCGGTATTTTGCAATGTCTGTATATGCTTTGTATTGCAAAAGGGACATCGATGAGAACTCACATAGCTGAGTTCACATCACTTGTGATGGAGTTAAAAAAATGGATGAAACATTCTCTAGTGAGCAATAAGCAATGGTGTTGCTTTGTTCTTTACCTCATGCCTACAGGCATTTTCGTGAAACATTCATCTATGGACGTAAGTATCTTGATATTGATAAGGTCAAGTCCTCACTTCTGTGTCGTGAAAGGACGGAGCACGATAGTGGTGATCTTAATGGTACCACATCTGGCTTGGTAGCTAGAGAGGTAATTGGAAGAATGTTGTTTCGAGTAGTAGCAGAAAAGGCATATGTAGATATTGTAAGAAAGAAGGGCATTGGAAAGTAGTTTGTTCAAGGCTCAAAGACAAGAAAGAGAAAGATTTAAGTGATGAAGCAAGTGTTGCTGAAAATATGCCAAAAATGTTCTCGCAGCATCAACTGATTCAATTAGTGATACTTGGATGCTTGATTCAGGCTGCTCCTACCACATGTGTCAGAATGGGAATTGGTTTATCACTTACTGGTCAGTTAATAGTGGTATTGTTCTTATGGGAAACAATAGATCCTGTAAAAGTGTTGGCGTTGGTATAATCCGAATCAAATCACATAATGGAACTGTGAGAACTTTGTCTAATGTTCGACATATTCTTGGTTTAAAGAAAAATCTTATTTCTTTGAGTACTCTTGATTCTCAAGGGTATAAGTATTCTACTGAAGGTAGAGTTTTAAATGTCTCCAAGGTGGCCTTATGGTGATTAGAGGTAAATTGGTTAATAGTCTTTATCTACTTGAAGGTAGCACAGTTATTGATGCTACATTAGGATCATCTTCATCTGATTTGGATATTACTCACTTATGTCATAAGCATCAAGTAGATATGCCTATGATAAGCAAGCATGGCTTGCTTAATGATTGAAAATTTTTTATGCTTGACTTCTGTAAACATCGTGTTTGTGGGAAGCAAACTTGCGTTAGGTTTAGTATTACCATTCACAAGACTAAGAGTGTTTATTCTGATTTGCGGAATCCAGTGCTTGTTACGTCATCAAGTAGTTTTGATATTTGAGTATGCCTATTGGGCATACAGGAGAAGACAACTTTGATAATTCGAAGCTTGATAAAAATCATGCCAAGATAGAGATTTGTGATGTGATAGAGTGGCTTGTTTTTTTTTATTGGCCATACTAGACAAGCTATATGCACCTATTTTTACATGCCTCCAAATTGCATTTATTTCAAAGACCATAGGAAACCAAAGCATGGATTAATTGACAAATGCCCATGTTCTTTTCTTTGACAAAATTGTATAAGCATTAATTGTTATAGTTGGAGCATTAAACAGCAAGCTGAAACTTTGTCTCTAAAAGCTTTATATAAAGAGAGTTGTTTGAAGCATTGAAGAGTGGACAATACAACGAGAACAACCAACAGAATGATTTAACATTCTAAGTTCATTTAGCTCATATTGTAGTAGAAAGTTTAGTTTGATTTTGCAGTTACTTCTCTTTGTGTGTTGAGTATATAAACCAGTTAGAAAATTTGTAAAGTATTTTGGGTGTATTGGGGACTTGGATTTGAGTTGAGTGTATCCACCTTTTATATCTCCATCATATTTCTATAGTGAAATATTTGCTCGTCATATTTACCTGTGGACGTAGGCTTTAAGCCGAACCATGTAAATTCCTGGTGTCATTTATATTGGTAAAAGAGTGCACAAGAAGGGGGGTTGAGTCTTACATTCGAGCTTTCTTTCGAAACTAAAACTTTTAACAAAAAGATACTATCAAGCTTAAAGTTTGAAGTGCAGCTGAATAGTTATTAGTAGTTTCAGAAAATAGATCTCTGAAGCATGATAATAATAATGCCACTTTAATAGTGCTTAAGCAGTAATTAACATAAAGTGCATAACATAAAGATAAGAGATCAGGGAAGAGAGAAGTGACACAAGTATTTTTATACTGGTTCGGCCAATCTACCTACATCCAATACTCAACACATGTTGAGATTTCATTAGTAACAACTTTCTTAACATGAGAAAGTAAAATGGATAGTCTTTACATTAGCTTTCCCAAGCTTTTATAGTGAACAGTAGCCAACCCCAACTATCACAAACCGAGTAGTTTTGAGCCAACCTCTCCAAGTTGAACTGAGTAGTCTTGAACCAAACTCTCCAAGCTAAACCGTGACTTGCAGACAACTTCTACTACCACGTTGCATGTAGTCTTGAACTAACCTCTCCAAGCTGAACCGTGATGAGCAGATACCTTTGTCATTGCATTGCAAGTGGTTTTACCTTAACCCCTCCAAGCTATGTCTCACTCTAATCACTAATAGATCAAGGTTACAAAGGTTATGTGTTTGGATTGCCACTCAAACTAATCTACACCTATACTTCCTTACAAATATCCAATAATACAGACCTGGAAAACATGAACGATTTCTTTCACACATTTCTTCCTAAGAAAAGTATACAAATCATTACAAAACATGCAAAGAAGATTTTCTACAATTCAAGAAGATTGATTACATATTATCATGAACAACACAAGAAGTATGGAGAGATTTTTCTAGAGTTTTCACTCTTATGTCTTCAACTCTCTCATCGACATTCAAGTGCAGCATCTCCATTTATACAGGTCCTTCTTGATGATTGTTGCCCTTGATCAGATATCCAAGTGACACATATAGATCATCAGTTGTGTCTTGGAATGTTAGTCTAGAGAGGTAGGCTAACATACTTATCACATCGATTGTGGAAGCCGTTGTATTGTAAAGGTTTCTTATGTCCTCTTTCTTTTTACTTTCTATAACGCCCTAGTAACTCCAAAGTATGCTTAAGTTCGCATTTGGACTCTATTAGTTTGTTACCTTTCAGCGTTGCAGAAAATTCAAAAATTTTAAATTAATTTACCAAGAATTAATCATATATGTATACCTGTATAAAGAACTCATAAAAATGCGAGCCTTGCGGGATTTGATCAATAGGGGAAACGGTATGTTTTGTGTGATATCATTAGTATAGTGATAAAACATGGAGATAATACATAGCATATCCCATGCGCTATAGAAATATTAATACCTCAAACATCATAACTAATAAAGGTGATTTGTCATAACATCAATATAAATTAGGATGGGAAGAATATTCCCATAATTATCCTTCAACATGATAATTCATATAAGTAGGATAAATAGATTCATATTCGACATGAAGTATAACATTTCAAAACATAGTTGCTTCCATGGGTTGTATCTATGGCTTCAGGCCTCTAACTGCTCCCTTGTTCTCTATCTAAAAGCGATACGGAAATAAAGAAGGAATGAGAGATATAATATTTCTCAATAGGGAAATGCATGGGTGTCATCATCTTCGCCTTTAGCCACCTCGGGTTTATTTGCTAAAGGAGGTGAGTGCATGTATATAGTCATCTTTTAATTTTTAAAAGTCTTTCATTAGCCGAGGCTGGTCCCCGTTTTACATGCTTCTTCTATGGGCATGCCATGATTTATGTATACACCTTTCATTCATAAGGTAAGGTGTGTCTTCTATTGATAAGCTCTTCTTTAACTAGCATGCCATGATTTATGCATATTTTATTCGTAAGGTAAAGTGTATTTTCTATTGATAAGCTTTTACTTTAACTAGCATGCCATGATTTATGTATGGATGCATCGTGAGTTATTTAATTGGTAATCACACAATATAACATGTCTTCACTTTGATCTTTGGAATCTATCTCCGATCTTATTTCTTGATTACTTAGTGTCATCTGTGATCTTTGGCATCAACCTCCAATCTTAACTTAGAAACCCACAGTGGGCCTCCCTCCTTAAACTTATGGTATTGAGCTCAAAATAGCGGCCATCACTGCCCTGGGGTGAGGCAAAAAAATGACACTATTTATTAGTTCCTTTTCTTTACTTTCTTAATGCAAGTAATGTTAGGAATAAGCATCACATGCATGAATTTGCATCTCAAGATAGCAATATGATACATATAGCATGGCGTATCAATAGTACCTTAAACATTGCATAATACCACAGAATAACAATCCTATCAATAATAACATATCCCAATAAATTAGGATTTCCATACAAGCGCGAGTTATTTGATGAATTTGTATGATAGAGTCATGAGACTTATTTATCGTTCTTTTTATTCTACATATAATATTTCCATAATTATTTACGGTGATAATATTGTATTCTGACCCTTCTTTTAATCCTTAAACCTTAGGAATTTTGTCAAAATATTTTAGCATATTATTCTTAAAAAATTAACAATCTTTTAACTTTTTCAATTCTTCACAGATTTGTCATTTATTATAAGAAATTCCACTGTGATCTTTATACTTGGAAGTTTAAGTTAATATTTTATAAGGAGGATTTTGATTTATTTAGCTTTCCAACAAACAAAAAATGATTCAAATCTAATAACTATAAAATTTTATAAAAATTCCTAAACAGAAGCTGTTTGGTTGCGCGCCTAACTGAGGGTACAACAACTTATGAAAATTACTGATACAAAAATAGAAAGTGTTTGGCTATGAAATTTCCATAATATTACTCCTATGTGTTATTTTTCATTTAAAATTAGTTTCACTCAAATCCAAGCTGTATAACTCGAATTTTAGAGTTTTCACTCCATGCTGCCCAGATCTCAAATAGCAGAAGATTAGGTCTCTTCTAATATTTTTCACGAATTTTATAGGAAGCCAAATATTACCAAATAAAAATAGGAATGTGTCTCTGCTTTCATAAAAAATTAGAATGGGCTTAATTGGAGGTCTGTAGACTAAGAAATGATATTTTTATTGAAAATTGCCCAGATTGATTAGTTATTTCGAAAATTAGATATTTACATATAAGTTTTATGATTTTATTTAAATTAGATTTCTTTCATGTTTTTCTCCTGAAGAAACTTTCAAGAATACAACATCAAGTTATATATATATTAATAAAAGAAACACCATTTACACAACATCTATGTGTGTGTGTGTGTGTATATATATTAAAAGAAATGCTTTGGAATCAAATTTTCATAAGAACACAAATTAGAACACTTTTGAGTGTCTCCCCTGAACAAACACCCCCTCAATCACTTAAAAGTGACATGAATCCATTTTGGAAGACCTCGTAGATCTCTTTAGTATTCTCATTCAATCATACCCTTGGAAAGAGGAGGGTTTATTCATTCATCAGATTTACTAGGAAAGACTTCCATAGTCATGGAGAGAGCTATGACATTCTTAACTCAATTTCAAGACCAATGATTCATTCATAGCCATAGAAAAGAGGGGCAGTCAAGGCTTGGTAATTGCTACGCCTTAGAAATCAACCACCTTATCCCCTCATTTTCCTATCCTTTGGCCGGTCATGCAACAACCTTATCTGGTCTATGTTTGATTTTTAACCACATGGGGTTGGCCCGGCTTGTGAGTGTGAAAAGACGAAAATGCCCCTTTCGTCCCGTTTTCATGAAAAATGCTCATTTGGCACAAAATAAACTTTATAAAATTATCCAATTGATGTGGTTTAACATTTTTCACAAGAAATATCTTATTTCAATTTATCTTGATTTATTTATTTATTTTTTAAATAATTTTCTTGTTTTACCCTTTAGTGGCAAAATTACCATTTTGCCTTTTTTCTCAGAAAAAGATAATTTTTTGCGCAAATACGTCTAACTATGCATTGAAAATGAATGTTTAATACAAAGGGAATAATTGGGATGTTATAGCTTTATAATTCTCACTTTAGTGTAAAATTACCGATTTTCCCTTTAACTGCAGAATTATCGTTTTGCCCATTTTTCTTAGAAAATGGTTGTTTTCGTGTAAACACTTCTAACCACTCATTAGTATGAGAGGAAAATTGGGATGTTACACTTTCTAATCATGGTTTCTGAACTCCTCATTCTAGAAGCTAGGATCGTTGATCAATCAAGTAGAAGAGATGACATACTAGTTATAAAACTGGATTTGATACGAGATTTGAAATTTGAATTTCGAATTTTCTTCCATTTCCTGTAGCGTTCTGTACTCCACAGTTAAGTGAGCTCTTTGACGGCGTAATCAATCTCTTGATCATTTTTTGATCTTCTAGTCTTCAATCTTGGCTCTTTGATTGTGATTTATTTGTGATTATGATGACTGTTGACTAAGTAACACATTACTTTTAGAGTTGGCATGATTTCCTCGTTCTTCAGTGTATTTTCTGAAGTCCCATGTTACTTTCTGAAGATCGTTTCCTTGGGCTTCTTGCTCTCGTATTGATCTGCTTTATTCCTTAATACATATGAACGTTCTTTACATAATATAATCTTCACTTCGTTTAAGCTCATTTTCTTCCATGTGATGAAATATGTTTGTGCATGCAAAGTGAAATTAATTTCGCTTAAGTCCGTGTAATGCACTTCGGAATTCTACTTGTTAAGCTTAGTCAAGAACCTCAATGTAGCCATTAGTTGTTCTTTAAAATATTTTCTCTAAATTGGCTTTGTTATCATTCAAAACAATAAAGCTTATACTTTCTGAAAGATTTTAGAGTTTACAATCTCTCCCTTTTTTATGATGACAAACCAATTTGAAGAAAATATTTTAAAGAGTTGTTGAAAGAAATAATACAGAATATAATATAATAAGTGCATTTTCTTTCAAAACATCATGATTCTTAAATCTTAATAAGTCCTTTTCTTAAGACATGAATAGATATGTTCAAGAAAATTTTGAAGGCTTAAGTTAACTCAAATCATAGCTATTTGGTTTGTTATGATATTTTCTAATTTAAATCATAATGCTTCTTTAATTTGTATCACCAAGATACTAAAGCAGATGTCATCATTTTAGTTTAATTCTACCAATCAGCTTGATTATAGTCATAAAACGACTTTCTAACATTTAAGTGTGCTTGAATAAATAACAAGTAATACTTGTGATATTATTTCTTGATTGAAAACCTTATTCAGCACATTCTTTTCCTATGCACCTTTTTCAAAACTGATGCCCAAAAATATATATGTATGTGTATGATAAAACTTTTTGAGCATGTCATGAAAAAATCTTAAGTAATATAAGTGTAGTTTTTTATGCTAAGAGAAAAGAATATCAACCTAGGAGCATAGGAACCTTGATATAAATTGATGGTATCAGAGTACTTAAGAAGGGGGGTTGAATTAAGTACTCCTAAAAATTTCCTGCATACTAAACACACTTTTCAGTCAAATGTCTCTTGCTATTGCAGGAGATTTTTGTCACGAATTTAAGCAATGATAACTTATAACATGAACTAATAAATAATGCTGAGTTTCAGTGTTCAAATCAGATAAGCTTTCTTAAATGAAAAACTAATGTTGTTCACAAAGATGTTTCAATGAGCCTTATGTTTGCAAAACAATGGAAAAACAAATCCGATTTAGTAATACCAGCTGTTTCAATAAAACAGTTTATGAGAACACATGATTAAATCATTTTGAAATCAGTATAATAAAACATATCCAAGACAACAGAAAGATCAATATGCAAAATGAGGATAAGGAGATAGAGAAATTGATACATATATTTATACTAGTTCGGATCTCCAACTTAGATCCTACATCCAGTTCTCACCCTCCAGGTGAGTGTATCCACTAAAATCCTTGTACTACCAGTACAAACAAGAGTGTTCTTTGATCAAGCCTCTCCAAGCTCTACCCAAGTAGTCTTTTCAATGAGCTTCTCCAAGCTTAACCCAAGTAGTATTTTCAATGAGCCTCTTCAAGCTCAATCCAAAAGCTTATATCTTCATAAGATAAAGCCCAACAATATCAATGTTTTGGTATAATATGCTGTATCACTCTCAAAGATATTACACTTAATACAACAGCTCAGAAAAATGCTCTCAGAATAAAATAACAACTAATACAGCAACTGAGAGAAGAGGAATATGAATTTCAGCTTCAATTTCGAATTTGGATGATTGCAAAGGTATATCACTCAGTTTCTGATCTTTTCCTCTTGGTGTTGAAGTATTCTGAAGTCACCTTTTATAGGAGGGTGAGAGTATGACCGTTAGGTGAGGCTTGGAGACTTGTTCATATGCATTCTAAAATGGTTCTTCCATTTCGATGAAGAATGCTACTTTAGCTTTTTGTTTTTGATATTGGGCAATGTTGGTGTAAAACAAAAACAGAAATGTCCATTGAAGCATATGTGAGAGAGGGACTTTAACTTATTTTTCATTTCAGCATTTCTGATAGATGGACAGTGATGGAGGCTGCTCTTTCTTTTTGCCTTTGTTGTTGTGCATCCTTGCTGAAGCACTAGAAAGGAATTTGACGTTGGGTGCAAGAGAGAGAGAGAGAGAGAGTCCTTTGACTTGTTTCTTCATTTCCGATAGATGGCAACAACAGCTCACTTTGTTTATCAACTCCAACAAGCAATGTATTACAAGACTCAAAGTTTGCCATTCTCGGCAAACTCCATATTGCACCCTTTTTCCTTTTTCTGCCCTTAGCACGAAAATGCTAGTGCTGCTAGCCCAATTTATTGGTTTTCTCACAGATAAAATTATCAACACATGTCAGCCATTTTTGAAATAAAGTTGAAACATTAAGTCAAACAATTAGCAAGTTCAGTAAAGATTAATTAACTTAAGTGTATTAGAAGTAATAAAAATTACTTACAGTGTTTTTTCATCATTCGACATAAACCAACAATCTCCCCCTTGATGACAAACACACATAAATAGGGAAAGAGCAAAAGGTTATAGATATATATAAAAAAAAATTAGCTCACCTTTAAGATATACTCCCCCTTCATATAAGCTCCCCCTTACAATGAGCATATATTTCCATATCAGAGCTTTGTGATTTCATTTCCTTTAAAGTACAAGTGCTCAGTAATGGATTTTTAATATGAATAGAACAGATTTTCAACTTCTTCACTTGAAGAATTGAAATGCATGAATATTTGGAATTTTGCCCCAATCTTGATCTCATTCTTCCATAAGAAAGAAAGATATATTATAGGGCTACATAGACATGCAGTCATGCATAAGGAGGGAAGTCATGCAGCACACGATTAGGAATAATACAAGTCCATTCAGTTCAAACAGCATGTTAAGCAATCAGTGACTTGTATTAACACCTCAAGCAAGACACACATATACAATCAATTTTAGAATTAGCAAATCAAACAGTGTATTAGATTTTCAAAACAAACACATATATTAGAACACTGTGCAGTGTGTGCATTAGAGCAATCTTGTGATAAAAAGAAATATGAATTATACATCAGAGCAGTGGAATTCTATCACAACATGTTTCAATATAGATCAGAGCAAGCAATGTATTAGAGCATCAAAGCAATTGCAATGTATCAATATATATCAGTATATACAAATTAGCAATTATGTCATATGAATGTCAGGGCCTTGAATAATTTTGCTAATATAACAGTGTATCAGAGCATAAGCATATAAAAATATTACAATGTGATAGTGTATCAGAGCATAGAAATTCAAGAGGCAATAAAATTTTAAAAGAAAGGTTACCTCTCAGATATTTTTCTTTGTTACCTCAGTGATTCGAAATATATTTTTTTGTTTTTCCTTCCTTGATTTTCTTCCTTGATTTTTTATCTTTGTCCTATGGTCATCACTACTCTTTCCCTTTTATCCTTGGTTATCCTCATAATTTTCTTTTGATCTTTGTCCTATTTTCATCACTCCCCCTTTTCTCATCAAGGGAGAACTAGGAAGAATCTGCATAAGAAAGCTCACAAAACCAAGCAAAAATACTATGCAGATGGATATAATAAATATGATCATAGTGAAATGTCCAGAGTACATTGGCCTAGCAGCGAAAAAAAATATCTAAGAGTTATACTCCAGAAGCATGGTGCGAAAACTAAAACATTGTTCAGTTAGAAGATAAAAGAACTAAGTCCAGGAGAGTCATAAGATGGAGCCAGAGATGTCATCAAGGGTCAGAAAAGATATCATCCTCATCATCAGGAGCCTGTTCATCGTCAAAAGGAACTTGTCTCATATAAGACTCAATCATCCTCCATTTGTCAGAGGCTTCTTGCATGCTGCGTGCGAAGGAATTGTGCTCCCTTGAGATGGATGAGAGCATGAACCTCTGCATCTCGGTGAACAAGATGAGCTCAGTGACAAGCTCCTTGATGATATCCTTCATTGTGAATGTTTTTGGTTGTTTAAAGGCTTCCTTGTACTGATAGGAGGTCTGAACAGAGGGTTGAAATTCTTCATCACTGTCATCAACAGCAGTTTTCTATGCTTTGCCTTTGCCAGAGGGATCGGCAGCCTTTTCTTAAGGCTTTCTTCTTCCCGTGAGGACATGAGTTACCGGTTTAGATGCTTCATTTGTCAAATCCACTTTAAAATGCTTGAAAAAACAAGTAAGAAACATAGCATATGGCAGGGATGTATCCCTAGCAGTCACAGTTATTTCATACATTGCCTTAATCATCATGTGGTTGAAGTTTAGAGGACAATTAGTGATCAAACAGTAAAGAATTAAATTGTCCATGAAGGAGACTTTTTCAAAACTACCATTGCATGGAAAAATGGAGTGAGAGACTATGCGATAGAGTTGAGCCCATGTGTGTCCCAAGGCAACATATGTTGGCTTATTTTTCTTTAAATCATGAATATTTTCACAGATAGTAACCATGTCATCATTATAAGAAAGGTCAAAATCATCTTAATTTTCTAGCCATTTTGTCAAACAAAAGAGTTTTCTGCCTTTGTTTGTGCCATCTTTCACTTTGCTGCCAACTTTTGCTTGATTCTTTCAGATGGGGGACGTTTGTTTGCTGTGGTTTTCACTTGGGGCATGACACGAGAAAGAGATAGGGAGTTGTGTGTGAGCAAGATCGTTGTTTACAAAGAATAGCAAAGGTTTTTTACAGAAGAAAGGTGGTGAAGCAGGGTGACGTTTCAAAGAACAAAAGAGAGGACGGTTGAAAGAAAATATGTGATAATCATGTAAGACGGAAATAAATAAGCGTAATAGGAAAGGGAAACGGTGATTGATTTGAAAAATCAGTGCTGTAAATAAATTGATTTTGACAACTGGTAATATCGAGGATGTGAAGGATTGAAAAATAAAAAGTGAATTGAAGCTAAGAGAAATTTGGGTTACGATGATGGGTATTATAGTAACATGAGTGGTGGTGTTTTGGCCCAAGCATAACCTCATCGGCCCAAGTTTCAAACAAAAGCATTCCAGAAGCATTTCTTCAGATATGGATAAGTGAATGTAGCCCAAATATACCAAAGTTTCATTGAATTTCCTTTTTCAGATTAATTTAAATCCTTGGGCCTTGGATATACATCGAGGAATGAAGCCTAATATTCTTTCCTCCTTTTGTTTGGAAATTACATCAGAGATGTTCACGTGGCTGGCCCAAGACATGATCCGGAATCCATCTCCAAGTACTGAAGCTTTCATAATATCATTTAAGCACAAATCAATGATCAGTTCGAAAGTTTCCTCTTATCCCAAGAGACATTCTGGTTTATCTTCGATTTTCTCATGGACTTAGTGTACAAATAAAGGTCACATGAATAATGAATGAGCAGGACATGATGTGATAAGAGTAATCATATGCTAAATGAGCTTATCATGGCAATTTTATCTCTTAATAAAACAAATCTTTCTTCTAAAAGAGGTTTTGTAAAGATATCAGTCAATTGATCATCAGATGCAATAAACTTTACTTCAATATTTCCATTTTGCACATGTTCTCTAATAAAATGATGCTTGATTTCTATGTGCTTAGTCCTAGAATGCAAAACTGGATTTTTTGACAAGTTAATAGCACTAATATTATCACAAAATAAAGGAATATTGTCAAACTCGAAATTGTAGTCAAGCAACTGATGCTTCATCCAAATGAGTTGTGTGCAGCAACTCGATGCAGCCATGTACTCTGCTTCTGCAATGGAAAGAACCACAGTGTTTTGCTTTTTGCTGCTCCATGACACAAGAGATTCTCCAAGAAGAGTGAGGGAGCCACTTGTGCTCTTCCTATCTATTCTATCACCTGTAAAATCTGCATCACAAAATCCTCTAAGAGTGAAATAGTTAGTTTTAGGATA
The DNA here is from genome assembly GCA_031216105.1 of Dalbergia cultrata. NCBI lineage: Eukaryota > Viridiplantae > Streptophyta > Magnoliopsida > Fabales > Fabaceae > Dalbergia > Dalbergia cultrata. The sequence goes on from CM062347.1 coordinate 12,186,577, forward strand.
CCATAAACCAAGTGAAGATGTTCCAAGAAGATATCTGAGAATTCTTTTCACAGCTATAAGATGTGATTCCTTTGGACAAGATTGGAACCGAGAGCATAGACCAACACTAAATGCAATGTCTGGTCTTGATGATGTTAGATACATTATGGATCCAATCATGCCTCTATACATGGTTTCATTCACATCTTTTCCATCTTCATCTTTATCAATTTTCAAAGATGGATGCATTGGGGTTGCCATAGGTTTAGCATTGTTCATTTTGAACTTTTTCAGCAGCTCCTTGGTGTATTCTCTTGGTTGAGAAATATTCCTTTTTATGTTTGCTTTATTTGTAGACCAAGGAAAAATGTCAACTCTCCCATCATACTCATATCAAATTCATTTGTCTTGAGCTTTGAAAATTCTTCACACAAGCAATTGTTAGTTGAGCCAAAGATAATATCATCCACATAAATTTGAACTAACAAGATATCATTATTTTGGGTTTTAATGAAGAGAATTGTATCAACCTTTCCCCTTTGAAATTTATTATTCTCAAGAAACTTGCTTAGCCTTTCATACCAAGCTCTAGGAGCTTGTTTTAAGCCATATAATGCTTTTGACAGCTTAAGCACATAATGAGGATATCTTTTATCTTCAAAGCCAAGGGGTTGGTTGACATAAACTTCTTCTTTAATCACCCCATTTAAAAAAGCACTTTTGACATCCATTTGAAAAAGTTTGAAACCTTTGTGAGATGCAAATGCTAGTAGCATACGAATAGCTTCCATTCTTACTGCTGGTGCATAAGTCTCATCAAAGTCTATACCTTCTTGTTGGTTGTATCCTTGAGAACCAACCTAGCCTTGTTTCAAATGATGTTACCTTGTTCATCAAGTTTGTTCCTAAAGACCCATCTAGTTCCAATAACAGAGGTTGATTCAGGTCTGGGAACAAGCTTCCAAACTTCATTTTTATCAAATTGCTGAAGTTCTTCTTTCATTGCTTCAATCTAGGCTTCATCACTTAATGCCTCATCAATACAGCTTGGTTAAATTTCAGAAACAAATGCTAAGTGATTTTGCTTGATTCAGCTTGGTTGTTAAGTCAGAAAATTCTACCTCATTGTTATCCTCATTTGCCATGAGGCAAAGGTTGGCTTGATCATCATCATCATCACTGCTAGAGCTGCTGTCATTATCTTCCCATGTAGACAACAATTCTTTTCTTCTCACTTTCTTCGAGCTGTCCTTTTTATTGAGTAGAGGACATTCATTCTTGAAGTGTCCAGGCTGCTTACAATGATGACAGGTGCCATCTGTTCTGCTGGTTTCACCTTTTTCCTTCTTGATGAAGATTTTCTTTCCTTTGGACTGAACTCATTCTTTAACTTTGGACTTTAATGCTAGCCCCTTTTTCTTCTTTTCATTCTTGAGATGAATGGTTTCAAAAGCAAGCAATCAAATTGCCTCTAAGTTCATCATACGTTAAGGTGCTGATGTCTCTACCCTCTTGGATTGCTGTAATTTTTAAGAGCCATGGAGAGGTGAGACTTCTCAATATTTTTCTCACAAGTTCTTCATCCTCAAAGCATTTTCCCATCATATCAAGTCCATTGATAATGATAGCAAATCTTTCAAACATTTCATCAATGTTTTCTTCATCTTTCATGCTAAAGAGTTCACAATCTCTCATTAGCATATCAGTATTTGTTTGCTTGATTTGCTTGGTTCCTTCATGTGTGACTTGCAATTTCTCCCAAATTTCTTTGGCACTTCTGCATCTTGAAACTTTTTTGTATTCTTCAAAACTTATAGCACAGTGTAGAAGGTTGATAGCTTTAGCACTCATCTCAACTTTCTTTTTCTTTTCAGGTGTCCACCCCTCATCGGTCTTTGGAACTCTTTGGCCATCTTGGTTTGTTGTCATAGGAATTCAAGTTCCTTTTGTGATGATTTTCCAGAGATCATAGTCAGTGGATTGGATAAATATCCTCATCTTTTCCTTCCAATAAGAGTAGTTTACTCCATTGAAAAAAGGACGACGAGTTGTAGAATGTCCTTCAGTGAGTGTGTAGGGAATGGAGTTAGCCATCACAGGTCCTTTGAATCTTTTCTCTAAGTTGTTAAACTTGTCCCTCCAAAGCCTTAGCTCTGATACCAATTGATGGTATCAGAGTACTTAAGAATGGGGGTTGAATTAAGTACTCCTAAAAACTTCCTGCACACTAAACACACTTTTCAGTCAAATGTCTTCTGTTATTGCAGGAGATTTTTGTTACGAATTTAAACAATGATAACTTATAACATGAACTAATAAATAATGCTAAGTTTCAGTGTTCAAATCAGATAAGCTTTCTTAAATGAAAAACTGATGTTGTTCACAAAGATGTTTGAATGAGCCTTATGTTTGCAAAACAATGAAAAGCAAATCTGATTTAGTAATACCAACTGTTTCAATAGAACAGTTAATGAGAACACTTGATTAAATCATTTTGAAATCAGTTTAATAAAACATATCCAAGACAACAGAAAGATCAATATGCAAAATGAGGATAAGGAGATAGAGAAATTGACACAGATATTTATACTAGTTCGGATCTCCAACTTAGATCCTACATCCAGTTCTCACCCTCTAGGTGAGTGTATCCACTAAAATCCTTGTACTACCAGTACAAACAAGAGTGTTCTTTGATCAAGCCTCTCCAAGCTCTACCCAAGTAGTCTTTTCAATGAGCCTCTCCAAGTTCAACCCAAATAATATTTTCAATGAGCCTCTTCAAGCTCAATCCAACAGCTTATATCTTCACAAGATAAAGCCCAACAATATCAGTATTTTGGTACAATATGCTGTATCACTCTCAAAGATATTACACTTAATACAACAGCTCAAAAAAATGCTCTCAGAATAAAATAACAACTAATACAGCAGCTGAGAGAAGAGGAATATGAATTTCAACTTCAATTTCGAATTTGGATGATTGCAAAGGTATATCACTCAGTTTTTGATCTTTTCCTCTTGGTGTTGAAGTCTTCCAAAGTCACCTTTTATAGGAGGGTGAGAGTATGACAGTTGGGTGAGGCTTGGAGACTTGTTCACATGCATTTTGAAATGGTCCTTCCATTTTGATAAAGAATGCTGCTTCAGCTTTTTGTTTTTTATATTGGGCAATGTTGGTGGGAAACAAAAATAGAAATGTCCATTGAAACATATGTGAGAGAGGGTCTTTAAATTATTTTTCATTTCAGCATTTCTAATAGATTGACAGTGATAGAGGCTGCTCTTTCTTTTTGTCTTTATTGTTGTATATCCTTGCTGAAGAACCAAAAAGGAATTTAACGTTGGGTGCAAGAGAGAGAGAGAGAGAGTCCTTTGACTTGTTTCTTTAGTTCTAAGAGATGGTAACAATAGCTCACTTTGTTTATCAACTCCAACAAGCAATGTATTACAAGACTCAAAGTTTGCCATTCTCGCCAAACTCCATACTGCACCCTTTTTCCTTTTTCTACCCTTAGCACGAAAATGCCAGTGCTGCCAGCCTAATTTATTGGTTTTCTCACAGATAAAATTATCAACACATGTCAGCCATTTTTGAAATAAAGCTGAAACACTAAGTCAAACAATTAGCAAGTTCAGTAAAGATTAATTAACTTAAGTGTATTAGAAGTAATAAAAATTACTTATAGTATTTTGTCATCATCCGAGGATACATAAACCAACATAAATGATATCAGTGTATTACGAGGTGAGGTTTCTAAAGCTCTATGAGGGATCCAACCCAGCTTTATCAAAACATTAAGTGCTAGTGAGCTTCTTTTTATGAGCTGAGAAACTTTTCAACGTAAGTATCAGATGATGAAACAATTTTTGAAAACTTTCCCTTAAAACTGATATGTGTTTATGCATACTGAGTTTTTGTTCACTGATACATATTGAATCAGAATATAGCACATTGTTAGTCATTTAAGCTTAATACACTCAAGATGATTCTTAGATCAACTTTCTTATCATAGTTGAATTTGAGACATTTAAAAACAATTTCTGAAAGTCCTTAGAAATTATTACCAACTATGTTTGATCAGATTAAACAGAGCATCTCATATATTTATAAATGATAGTGTGGTTAATAATGATAGGCATTTCAAGCAGTCTCATACATATCTACGCACATTAATAGAGTTTGAGTATCCGGATACTAGTAGAAAGAATTTGCACTTCTTAAGGGTACTTGCTAAAACTAATCATGAATATAAGTGTGTGCTTGTTTCTCTAGCATGTTAGTGACTAATCAGTTCAGAGCAAGCATGTAAGAGATCAAAAGCATACATTAACAAGTCATGATAAATTATCAGTTAAGCATAATGGGTTAGGCATTGATATATATCAGAGCTTAATAATGACCATCGATGTATGAGAGCATAAAAATCTTAGAAGAAAAATCATAAACCAAGCATAAACATGATAGTTATGACAAATTTTATAATTCAAAAGAGAAATTCAAAAAAGAAATTGTCAAATTGTAAAGAGAAAATATAAAAACATGAGCAAGTATTAGAAAATAAGAAAAATGCATGCTTAAGACAAAATTTTTCTGTGAGCTCCCCCTCAACATTATCTTCCCCTGAATCCCATGGTTTGACTCCCCTTGAATTAACTCCCTCTGATTTTCAAGGCATAAGATTTTTTTTCATATCTTTTCTCCCCTTTTTGTCATCATCAAAAGAGGGTGTGCAGGACGAGAACAGGATCATTGTCTCTAACCTCGACGGCTCAGTTCTTGTAAAATTTGTTGGTTGGTCTGAAGGATTTGAAGCAATAAGTTCTCATGGTTACACGAATCATTTTTTAAAATCATCCAACCTATCAGCAATTAGTTGTTGATTTTCTAACAACATTCGTATTCAATGGCTGATTTGAGGAGGATTAGGCTGAAGACGACTATATGAAGGTTGGTTAGTTTCTTGGGCTGGATTAGGAACAAGTTGTGGAGCAGGCATGGAGGATTCCTTGACATGAGTAGAAGGAGAGTCATGTGCTAAAGTAAAGTCAGCCTCAGGAACTATGCTTCCCGTATTACCATCTGATGACTTCCTTTTTGTAGATGACGAGGGTTCTTCTTTGTTTTCCCTAATTTTACTTCCTTGATCAGTTCCTGATTTTGCAGGTTTGGATAATGGATCATACCTCACCACCGATGTCAGTTTGGGTTTTTGTAGAATCTTCTGAGCTACTGTCCAAATTGATTATCAGTTTCTTTTAGTGCTCAAAATTGTTGCTTGGGGTGTTGTTTATGCTTGCTTACATGCAAGAGTAGGATTTTCAACTCAGATGAAAGAATATTACCATTCTTCCTCCGAGTTTGGTGTGCCTTATTCCTTTTTGTTTTTGGCTACTGCTTTATTTTGGACATTGTTGACTGTGGAATGCACGTTGCCTTGCAAATCCAGGACCTCATCTCTGATGTTTTCTGCACTAGTGCAGGTTCATTCATGTGCTACTTGGGGTATCTTGTGAACAATAGAGTGGGAGATAACACTATTCAAGAAGGTTTTAATGGTGATACAAAAGTTAGGAATGTGTCAAGGACAAATATAAAAGGGGCCATAGGGAATGACATAGTTACTCCCTACTCTAATGCTGGAGTTTTCAGCATTCTTACCTTCTCTTGGATTGGTCCTCTAATTGATGTTACAAAAAGAAGACTTTAGGCCTTGAGGATGTGCCACAAATCGACATCAAAGATAGTGTAGTTGGAACTTTTCCAAATTTCAGGGATAAACTTGAGGCACATTGTGACAAAATGACCACTCTAACGCTGTTGAAGTCATTAGTATTATCAGTTTGGAAAGATATTCTCTTGACAACTATTCTAGCATTGTTAAACACATTAGCTTCTTGTGTTGGTCCCTATCTAATTGATGGTTTTGTTCAATACCTTAATGGACTTCAAAATGAAGGCTTCGTTTTGGTGTCCGTGTTTTTTGTTGCAAAGCTTGGGGGGTGCCTATCACAAAAGCACATGTTCTTTAGGCTGCAGCAAGTTGGAACTCAAATTCGAGTACTACTTGTGATAGTCATCTATAACAAATCTTTGACATTTTCATGTCAATCCAAGCAGGGCCACACTACTGGGAAGATAATCAATTTCACGTCTATTGATGCTGAAAGAGTTGGTGACTTCAGTTGGCACATGCATGATTTGTGGATGGTAGTTCTGTTGGGTACCAAAGTTATTGGAAATAGATCAACGCAGCTAAAATAGAGTTGAGAAAATTGGAACTGACATACAATATTTACGTGGAAAACCCCTTAATGATGAGGGAAAAACCACGGGCAAGACCAAGAAAGATTTTCACTATATGGAAGATAAAATTACACCTCTCTCTATAAAAATAGGAGAAACTCTCAGAAGACACTATATATATTTTTTCTCTCTCTCTATGCTCTCTCCGTTTCTGCTTATTGTTGTGATACATAGAAAGCCTTCAGCAGCTCGCTATTTATAGATGCTCAAGAAGTTACTGTGCAATCAATGCATAGTAACTTCACATGCATTTCGGTAGATGCACCAAACCCTTCACATGTGCACAGTAACTTAGTTACTGTGCACGTTTGAAATTTCCATCAATTAGCATGCATGCACAGTAGAAATTCTACTGTGCATTTTGAAAATTTTGCTCCATGCATGTGCCTCTGCTTTCCTTATTTGACCTCCTTTTTTTTTTTCAAACAAATGTGGCTTTATGCCACTTACAATCTCCCACTTGAAGCCACTTTTGATAAACTTTCAAAACCTTTTCTCATCTTGCCAGTTCTATGCTGCCTACGTTTCTGATAGACCATAGGAAGATCTACACCATTTAAACTTGTCAGCGTTGATCGGCTTTGTCATGACATCTGCTAGGTTGTCCTTTGTGTGAATCTTTTGCATGTCCACATTACTTTCTTCTACTACTTCTCGAACAAAGTGATATTGAACTCCTATATGCTTTATCCTGGAATGAAAAGCTAGATTTCTTGCAATATGCAAGGCACTCTGACTGTCACAATACACAATAACTTTTGATTGTTTGTGCCCGAGTTCCTCCATTAACATGTGAATCCAAATAGCTTCCTTGCAAGCTTGTGTAGCTGCCATATATTCAGCTTCTGTAGTAGATAGAGCTACAACAGTCTGTAACTTGGATAACCAGCTCACAACTCTGCCTGCAAGTATAAACACATAGCCTGTAGTAGATTTCCTTTTATCAACATCACCTACAAAATCTGAATCAATATATCCTCTGACTACAAACTTAGATCCTCCAAAACATAGTGTAAAACCTGAGGTTCCTTTAATATATCTCAGGATCCTCTTCATAGCATTCCAATGCTCAGTACCTGGATCAGCCATAAACCGACTAACCAATCCAATTATTTGGGCAATATCTGGCCTAGTACAAATCATGGCGTACATAAGGCTTCCCACCGCTGATGCATATGGTACTCGAGACATTTCTATCATCTCTGCTTTACTGCTAGGACACATACCTGAGGATAATTTGTAATTCACAGGAAGTGGGGTTGATACTGGCTTACAATCTTGCATGTTGAAGCGTCGCAAGATTTTCATCAAGTAATTATTATGTCTTTAAGCCAGATCTTCCTGTCCTTTCTATCTTGGTGAATTTGGATCCCTAAAATCTTGTTTGTGGGTCCCAAGTCCTTCCTATCAAACTCCCTAGCCAACTGTGCCTTTAATTCTTGGATTCAATCTTTGTTGGGACCTACTACCAACATGTCATCCACATACAACAACAGAATGATGAAAACATTGTTATCAAACCTCTTGTAGTATGTATAATGGTCTGAACTCAGTCTGTTGTATCCGAGGCCAATTATGAAGGAATCAAATCTCCTGTACCAACACCTTGGCGCCTGCTTTAGACCGTACAGAGATTTGGTTAACCTACAAACCAAGTTTTCTTTTCCTTTTTCCTCAAAGCCTTCTGGTTGGAGCATATATATCTCCTCTTCAAGTTCTCCATGAAGAAAAGCAGTTTTCACATCTAACTGCTCAAGATGTAAATCAAATATAGCACACATAGCCAATACTACTCTGATAGTGGTAAGTCTGACAACTGGAGAAAATATTTCATTGAAATCAATTCCTTCCTTTTGAGCAAATCCTTTTACCACCAGTCTTGCATGATATCGTTCCACTCGATCATTGCCATCTCGTTTGATCTTATAGACCCATTTGTTGCCAATGGATTTTCCACCTTTTGGAAGTGCAATAAGTTCCCATGTTTTATTCCTATGCAAGGCCTCCATTTCTTGCTACATTGCTGTAATCCACAGAGAAGCATCTGGACTATTCAAAGCCTCCTGAAAGTTTGATGGCTCTCCTTCTTCTATTAGAAGACAAAATGCATCATGGCTTGCTATAACATAGTCTGAATGCCATGAAGGTGGCTTTGTTTGGCGTGTTGATCGCCTAACTTCTGTATCATTGGCCTCTACTGGTACTTGTTCATCATGCTCTAGTTCTGCTTCAAAATCTCTTTCTTCAGTTTTCTCATCTATTTGAATAGTAGTGGTTTCCTTAACAGTGCTATCATTTTTTTCTTCACTTTGCAGTTCATTTTCTGCAAATATAACATCCATGCTGACAACAACCTTGCGGGCAGTGGGATCCCACAAGCAATACCCCTTCACACTGTCAGCATAGCCCAAGAATATACATTTCCTGGACTTCGGGTCCAACTTTGTTCTTTCTTGGGAGTTGTATATCACATATGCCGGACATCCAAACACTTTTAGAGAAGAATAATCTGCCAGCTTGCCATTCCACATCTCCATTGGTGTCTTTAAACCAATTGCAGTTGATGGCTAAACCTGCTGTTCTCAGCATTGCTCTTGTTCTTTCTAGGAGAGTTCTATTCATCCGCTTTGCTACACCATTTTGTTGAGGTGTATGTGCAACTGTAAATTGCCTTTGAATACCCTCATGCTTGCAAAATGCTAGAAAATCTCCATCTGTGTATTCTCCTCCATTGTCTGTCCTCAAACATTTGATCCTCTTTCCGGATTCAAGTTCTACTCTTACTTTGAAGTCCTTGAATATTAGAAACACATCTGACTTCTTCTTGATTGGGTACACCCATAGTCTCCTGGAGTAATCATCAATGAATGATACAAAATATTTTGCACCTCCCAAGGACATTTCTGGTGACTCCCATACATCAGAATGAATCAAGTCTAAAATGTGCTTACTCCGGGCAGTTGATCTATCAAACTTCAATCTATGCTGCTTGCTTGTAACACAATGCTCACAAAACGGTAAGTTCACCAATTTGAGCCCAGGAATGAGATTACGTTCTGCAAGAACCTTCAAACCATGTTCCGACATGTGGCCTAGTTTGCGATGCCACATCATTGTCGTTTCTTCTTCATTTGCTGATGCAACTGATGCATCTGCCTCTTGCAACGTATCTCCTTGAAGTTTGTATAGATTTGTTGTGGTCTTTTCTGCTTTCATCAACACAAGAGCACCTTTAACAACTTTCAAGATTCCCCCTTCAGTACAGGTCTTGCACCCGAGATCATCCAATTGTCCAATAGACAATATATTCTTCCTTAATCCCTTCACATGTCGCACTCCTTGAATTGTTCGAATGGAACCATCAAACAATTTTATTTTGACAATACCAACACCAGCAATTTCTAAGGCATGATCATCTCCCATGAACACAGATCCTTCCGAGATAGGTTCATAACTGTAAAACCAGTCACGGTGTGGAGTCATGTGCCATGATGCTCCTATATCCATGATCCAAATATCAATGAGCCTTTTATTGCCTCTAGAACCAATTGCTGCCTCGCTACATAGGATTTCTCCATCCTCAGAGGCACTTGCAACACATCCTTGAGAGGTTGATGCTTCTGGGGCTTTATCTGCATTCTTCTTGTTATTTCGATAATCTTTCTTCAAGTGCCCTCTCATGCCACAACGGTAGCATTTGAAGTTCTTCCTTCTTCTTGACTTTGATCTACTCCGACCATGGCTCCCACTAGAATCACGCTCCATTGATCTCCCTCTCATCACCAACAATGCCTCTCCATGCTTTGAGCTCTCCAATCTATCTTCCTTATTCTTGCGCCTGGATTCTTCTTCAAGAATAGCACCGGCAACATCATCAAAGGATAAATAGTTGGCAATATTATTATTTGTGATGTTGATAATGAGTTGATCATACGAGTCAGGTAGACTTTGAAGTAGAAGCTCCGCACGTTCATTCTCCACTATTTTATAATCTGATGCTGTAAGCTGGGAGAATAATGTGTTCAGATTGTTGATGTGGTCCGTTACCGACGTGGACTCACTCATCCGAAGAGTATTCAGCCTCCTCTTTAGAAATATTCTATTGTGAAGTGATTTGACCTTGTACAATTTGACAAGAGCATCCCAAATCTCCTTTGCTGTCTTCTTTTCTACAATACTGGACAATACTGAATCTGCCATTGCAAGATGCAGATTGGCAACAGCATTATCATCCATCTCCTTCCATTTTTCATTAGTAATTTCGGCTGGTCTGTCTTCAATTGCTGGTAGGCAATTGTCCTTCCTTAAGATTGCTTTATCTTCAGTTTCCATTGGGAAAAATTATTCCCATTAAACTTCTCAAACTCAAATTTTGTTGCCATAGTGTTTACCGGGATCTGTTTCTCTACTAGACTAGTCACTTTTTTTTACTGTGAATAATGCCGTATACGTGAATAGTGCCATATACGTGAATAGTACTTTATACGTGAACAGTACCATATACGTGAACAGTACATATATTATATACCGTATATGGAACAAATCCAGTATACGTTAACAATATTGTAAAAGTATATAACTACACGTATAAACAGTGACCAAGAGTAGTAACCCGCAGCGTGAACTATAACCAATGGCTTTGATAAGTACCAGGTAAAAATTCTTTTCTGATGTGGAAGATCAGCTTAAACTGCAACCACAGAGCATACTAAGAATAAATACCACCTAACCAAAGCTCTGATACCACTATTGGGTACCAGAGTTACTGGAAACAGATCAACGCAGCTAAAATAGAGTTGAGAGAATTGGAACTGACACACAATATTTACGTGGAAAACCCCCTAATGATGAGGGAAAAACCACGGGCAAGACCAAGAAAGATTTTGACTATGTGGAAGATAAAATTACACCTCTCTCTAAATATAAGGAGAGAACAATAACACTCTCTCTATAAAAATAGGAGAAACTCTCAGAAGACACTATATATATTTTTTCTATCTCTCTTTATGCTCTCTCCGTTTCTGCTTGTTGTTGTGATACATAGAGAGCCTTCAGCAGCTCGCTATTTATGGATGCTCGGGAAGTTACCGTGCAATCAATGCATAGTAACTTCACATGCATTTCGGTAGGTGCACCAAACCCTTCACATGTGCACAGTAACTAAGTTACTGTACATGTTTGAAATTTCCGTCAATTAGCATGCATGCACAGTAGAAATTCTACTGTACATTTTGAAAATTTTGCTCCATGCATGTGCCTCTGCTTTCCTTATTTGACCTCCCTTTTTTTTTTCAAACAAATGTGGCTTTACGCCACTTACCAGTTCGTCAAGTTTCATTGGCCTTACTGATTTTGTATAAAAATCTTGGCCTTGCTTGAATTTCCACATTTGTTGCAACTGTCATTGTAATGTTTTGCTAATGTTCCCTTGGGGTCAATACAAGAGAAATTCCAAAACAAATTGATGGAGTCAAAAGATAAAAGAATGAAGTTAACGTCCGAGATTTTAAGGAACACGGGGATCCTCAAACTGCAGGGATAGGAAATGAAGTTTCTGTATAAGATAACTGAACTTAGGAAGACTAAGCAAGGCTAGTTGAAAAAATATGTACACACTTTGGCCATGATCATATTTGTATTTTGGAGTGCCCCAACGTTCGTATCTATGGTTACTTTTGTTACTTGTGTTTTGGTAGAGATCCCACTTGAATCAGGGAAGAACTTATCTGCACTAGCAACATTTCAGATTCTTCAAGAGCCCCCTTATAATCAATCTTTCAGAAGCAATTTCAATGATGGCACAAACTAAGGTATCACTTAATAAGATTATATCTTTTCTTGGTCTTGATGACATTTAATCTGATGTTGTACATGAGCTTCCACCAGGTAGTTCTGATGCAGCAATTAAAGTAGTAAATGTGAATTTCTCTTGGAATTTATCTTCCCCTAATATAATATTGAAAAACATAAATCTTAGAGTTGATAACGGCATGAGGGTTGCTATTTGTGGCACTGTTGGATCTGGCAAGTCCACTTTACTTTCTAGTATATTAGGAGAAGTTCCAAAGATATCAGGGACCCTGAAAGTGTGTGGAACAGAGGCCTATGTAGCTTAGTCACCATGGATACAAAGTGGAAAAATAGAGGATAATATATTGTTTGGCAAGGATATGGAAAGGGAAAAGTATGAGAAGGTTCTAAAAGCATGTTCCCTAAAGGATCTAGATGTTTTGCCATTTGGTGATCAGGCAATTGTAGGAGCAAGGGGAATAAATTTGAGTGGTGGACAGAAGCAAAGAATGCAAATTGCTCGTGCACTTTACCAAGATGCTGATATATATGTATTTGATGATCCTTTTAGCGCTGTGGATGCTCATACGGGATCTCATCTCTTTAAGGTAACTCATTTTCATTTTGCTTTTCTAATCATGTATTAGTATTTATGTAAATGAGCCATTTTATTTTCTGTATATGGCAGGAATGGTTGTTAGGCATTTTAAGTTCAAAAACAGTGGTTTATGTTACTCATCAAGTAGAGTTCTTACCATTCTTTGACCTTATATTGGTGAGCAATTCTCAGTGTGGTTATGGTCAATGATTCAAATAAGAGTTTGTTTATTTTCTTACCTGCATGTCTCATCAAATTATGCCTTTCTGTTAGGTCACGAAAAATGTGGAAATTACTCAATGTGGAAAGTATAATGACATTCTTTACTCAGGCACTGATTTTATGGAACTTGTTGGCGCTCATAAAGAAGCTATGTCTGCACTTGATTCATTAGATGAAAGGGCATTCTCTAGCGAAATAAGTGCATCAGAACAGGATTTAAATGTCTCTATTTGTCATAGTGTTGAAGTAAAAGAAGTTAGAAAAGATGTGCAAAATGGTGGAACATATGACAATTGTGAACAAAAGGGCCATCTTGTTCAAGAAGAAGAAAGGGAGAAAGGTAAAGTTCGTTTTTCAATTTATTGGAAATATATCACAATAGCATATGGAGGAGCTCTTGTACCACTTACACTACTGGCTGAAATTCTGTTTCAACTTCTTCAAATTGGAAGCAATTATTGGATGGCTTCGGCAACTCCTATCTCAGCAGATGTGGAACCACCAGTTGTAGGAAGTATGCTTGTACTAGTGTACGTTGCTTTGTCCATAGGAAGTTCTTTTTGTGTCCTCATTAGAGCAATGCTTGTTGTCACAGCTGGTTATAAGGCAGCTACTCTACTCTTCAATAAAATGCATTTCTGTTTTTTCCGTGCTTCAATGTCATTTTTTGATGCCACTCCGAGTGGCAGAATCCTTAATAGGGTGTGTGGAACTGTGGATATTCCATTCTCTGCCTTTTTTGTACTATTTTTGAGAAAGGCATATGAAACATAAACATTTTTGCCACAGATTAATTAGTAGTCTCCCTTCATATTATTAGTTGTTTTCAATGTCTACAGTAAAAGTTTTTGACATTTTCTTGACAGTTTGTTCAACTACAGGCTTCTCGACCTTCTCTTTGTGCGGTGAATCTGGACATTCCTTTTCAAATTGGAACGTGTGCTTTCTCCGTGATCCATCTCCTTGGAATTATAGTGGTGATGTCTCAGGTTGCATGGCAGGTTTTCATCATCTTTATTCCTGTCACAGCAATCAGCATATGGTATCAGGTATGTTATCTGTACCATGCTGTCTTTGATGAGTTTTTATTGTCTTGCACAAAATATGCCTTCCTAGCACAATTAACAAGTTTGCAGTGAATAGCTTATATCTTACAAACTTATATAATTCTGCAGCAACATTATTTACCATTAGCGCGGGAACTATCACGTTTAGTTGGAATATGCAAAGCTCCTATCATTCAACACTTTACTGAGACAATTTAAGGTGCATCAACTATCAGGAGCTCCAATCAGGAGTCAAGATTTCAGCAAATAAATACGAAATTGATGGATGGATATTCTCGCCCCATGTTCAATATTGCTGGTGCTATGGACTGGCTGTGCTTCCGCTTAGATATGTTGTCTTCAATCACATATGCCTTTTGCTTGATATTCTTCATATCTATTCCACAAGGAGCCATAGATGTAGGTAAAAATTCATGTGGTATTTTTACCTATCAAAAGTTTGAGGCAGTAGAACAAAACTCCTTTTCTTGGTTTTGAAGGAATTGCTGGTTTAGCTGTAACCTATGGCCTTAATCTGAACATTATGCTAGCATGGATGATATGGGAACTTTGCAACTTGGAGACCAAAATCATATAAGTAGAAAGAATACTTCAGTATACTTCCCTTCATAGTGAACCTGCTCTTGTTATAGAGGAAAACTGACCGCATATTGCTTGGCCATCTCTTGGCAAGATTGATATTCACAACTTGCAGGTAGTTGGAGTTTTATTATGTCTGTTCCATATTGTTGTTAATTTACAAACTTGAGCTAAGGTGTTATGTCCTTCACTGTTAAAAGTTAATTTCTTAACAAAAAAGTTTGGTGCCTTGTATGCAAGAAATGTCATGGACTCATGGCATAGGTTGCACTTGATTTTTGTCCTATATTTATAATGATGCAATGCATATGATGAAGGTGCGTTTTGCTCCACATATGCCACTGGTGCTGCATGGCACCACCTACACATTTCTTGGAGGTTTGAAAACTGGAATTGTTGGGAGAACGGGAAGTGCACTTTTTCGACTTGTTGAGCCTAATTCTGGGAGAATTATGATTGATGGCATCAACATCTCTTCCATTGGACTTTATGATTTGAGGTCTAGACTTAGCATTATTCCTCAGGATCCAACCATGTTTGAAGGGACAGTGAGAAATAATGTAGACCTAATGGAGGAGTACACAGATGAACAGATTTGGGAGGTGAGATGGTTCATTTGTAAATGGATGAGCACATGGCCCACATCCACACACACCCACTCTAGTTTATACTCCTGTGCTAAAAATTAGTCAATGTTCATTTTGGTCCTTAAAATTGCTTGTGTACTTCACTTGAGTCCCTAAAATTAACAAAATAACAATTTAGTCTTTGAAGTTGCCAAAAGATGTTTCAAGTTAACCCCTTCAGAAATGTTTGCATGGACTAACTTGAATCATCAAAAGAACTAGTTCAAATCACTTTTTTAAATTTTACAGACTAAATTATTAGTCTTTTTAATTTGAACGACTAAAGTGAAGCATATATACAACCAAAACAAATCTTCACTCGTGCAAAAAATTTGGACTAGTTATTGTTCCTCCAATTAGTATTCTTTTCACTAATTGACATTCTCTAACATAGGCCTTGGATAAGTGTAAACTTGGAGATGAAATCAGAAGGAAAGAAGGAAAGCTAGACTCTGCTAGTTTTTTCATTTAAACTTCTTGAACATAAAGATATTCTATTCATGAGTGAATCTGTTGTTTACATGAAAAATGGATGCCCCGCGCTGTTAATGAGAATGGTGAGAATTGGAGTATGGGTCAGAGGCAGTTGGTCTGCCTTTGTAGGGTGCTGCTTAAGAAGACTAAGGTATTGGTGTTGGATGAAGCTACTGCATCAGTTGACATAGCTACAGATAATTTGATTCAGCAAACTCTTAGGCAAAGTTTCTTTGATTGCACTGTCATTACCATTGCACATAGAATAACTTCATTATTGTGTGATGATATGGTTCTCGCTTCTTAAACAAGGTGAGAAGAAAATGGTGGTTATATATATATATATATATATATATATATATATATACTGCATTATTCTATGAACTTGCACTTTATTTATGAACCTTATGTTATTTCATTGGACACTCATGCAGGACTAATTCAAGAGTATGATTCCCCAGCAAGATTGCTAAAGGACAAGTTATCATCTTTTGCTCAACTTGTTGCAGAATATACCACCAGGTCCAACTCCAGTTTCGATAAACTAAGAGGTATGTATATATATCGTATGGAGCATATAACAATATAGTTTTTTCACATTAAAAAAAATGATATAGTGTATTTATAATGATAATAAGTTGAGGAAACTAAAATCCGATCACTTCGTATAAAAATTTTATGCATAAATGAAAATAAGAAAAGAACTCTTTTCGGCGCTTAGCAGAATTACCAAGTAGGTAATCCTATTGAGTTGTTTTAATATATTTATTTTTGGTCGAAATATTCTTTTTTTTTCGTCAGATTATTTGATCTCAAATTTATAGTGTAACAAACTTAGAAGCCATGCATACGTGAGTGCGTGGTGCACCAGAGAGAACCAGAGAGAAATGCTCAAAGAGGGATATGAGTGAAAGATGAAAAAATGATTATTATTATGCTCTAATCAATATGTACAAGTCATATATATATGAGAGGGATTAACCATGGTTTAGCTAACAACCAGTAACCGCTAATTAACTACACTTCTAACTAACTTAACAGTTCAATACCCCCCCTCAAGCTAGAGAATGAATATTGATCATTCCCAGCTGGGGATGAAGCTGAAGATAGGACTTAGGCGGCAAAGGCTTAGTACACAAATCTGCAACCTGAGAGGTGGAGTGAATGGGAAGTAAGTGGACCAAGCTTTGCTTAACCTTTTCACGAACTAGATGGCAATCCAATTCAATATGCTTGGTGCGCTCGTGATATACCGGATTAGCAGCGAGATGAAGAGCAGATCGGTTATCACAAAAGAGCAAATCTAGAGCAGTATATGGTACCCGAAAATCATTTAGCAGGTATGTCAACCATTGCACCTCACATGTGGCAGTAGCGAGGGCACGATACTCCGCCTCGGAGGATGATCTGGACACCGTTGGTTGCTTCTTTGACTTCCAAGAAATGAGAGAATTGCCTAAGAAAATGCAATATCCCGTGATGGATCGACGGGAGTCTGGGCAAGCTGCCCAATCTGAATCACTGAACCCCTTCAGATGAGTGGGGGAATCAGATGCAAAGAATAGACCAGCTCTAGGAGACCCCTTTAGATAGCATAAGATGCGCATAGCAGCCTGGTAATGGGAGGCCATTGGCTTCAAAAGGAATTGGCTGAGGGCAGTGACAGCAAAACAAATATCAGGGCATGTGTTGGTCAAGTAGAGCAGTTGACCAACGATTCGTCAATAGGCAGATATGTTCTCAAAAGGGTGTCCATCATCACGTAAAAGTTTAGGTTTATGACACATGGGAGTGGAGGCAGGTTTACAAGCTAACAATCCTGCTCGATCAATGAGTTCAAGAGTGTATTTCCGTTGACATATGGAAATGCCTTTAGAGGACCGACACTTCAAAACCAAGGAAATACTTCAAAGGGCCAGTGTCTTTGATCTTGAAAAGGGAATCAAATTCACATTTGACTGTGGCAATCTCATGTTCATCATTACCAGCGAGAATCATATCATCGACATAGATAAGCAAAGCGGTGAATTTACCATCTACTGCCTTGGTAAAGAGAGTGTAGTCCACTTGAGACTGTTGGTACCTGGATTCACAGAGAACCTTAGAAAGACGCTCGTACCATTGGCGATTGGCCTGGCGCAAGCCATACAATGAGTGCTTGAGTTTACAAACTTGACCAGGCTTAGGTGGTTGAACACCTTGTGGAACTTCCATGTAAACATCTTCATGTAACTCACCATGTAAGAAAGCATTATTAACATCTAACTGGTGAAGAATCCAGTTTTGAGATGCAGCCAATGCTAACAATAATCGAACTGTCCCCAATTTAGCAACCGGTGAGAAAGTTTCATTGAAGTCTAAGCCCTCAACCTGAGTGTATCCTTTAGCTACGAGACGAGCTTTGTAGCGTTCCACTATGTCGTCGGCACGATATTTGATTTTATAGACCCATTTACAGCCTATTGTATCCTTATCAGCAGGTAAATCAACAAAAT
This sequence comes from Dalbergia cultrata, assembly GCA_031216105.1. Lineage (NCBI taxonomy): Eukaryota > Viridiplantae > Streptophyta > Magnoliopsida > Fabales > Fabaceae > Dalbergia > Dalbergia cultrata. Next base: position 12,204,711 of record CM062347.1, read on the forward strand.
CCCAAGTTTTAGTTTGAGAAAGAGCAAGTAATTCATTGTCCATGGCCTGGCGCCAACAAGCAGATTGCACAGCTTGGTTGTATGATGTGGGCTCAGTGGTAGTGGAGATATTGCAAACAAAAGATTTATGGTTAATGGATAAAGCATAATAAGAAAGATAATTACTTAAAGGGTACCTGAAATGAGTTGATGTTGAGTTTGTTGATGCATTAGCAGCAAGCATTGTGCAGTGGAAATCCTGTAAGTAACTCGGTGGCTGTCTCGGTCTATTGGAGCGGCGAAGAGGTGGATCAAAAGGTGAGTGGATATTTGGTGAAATGGTGTCAGATGTGAGAAAGGGAGCTGGTGCAGTAGGTTGTGAAATAGGGGAAGGTCGAATGGGTGGTGTGGATGATAGAGTGATGTTGTCGTGCGAGACAGTGGGTAGTGGAGGTGAAAAATCAGAAGGAACTATGCAATCTATGGATGTGGATTGATGCATGAATGGGAAGATATTTTCATTAAAATGGACATTTCTAGATAAAAAGACTTCCCTGGTCTTGGTGTCATACAGCAAGTAGCCTTTGACCCCAAACTTATGACCAAGGTAGACACAATGTCTAGCTCTGGGGTCCAATTTCTTCCTGCCTTGAGTGAGAGTTGAGGCAAAACATGTGCAGTCAAAAACTCTAATGAATGATAAATCTGGATGTCTATTATACAATGAGTAAAAGGGACTTTTATGTTTGAGCACTTTTGTAGGCATGCGATTTATTAAGAAAACAGAATGTGCAACAGCATAATGCCAAAATGATTTTGGAATATGAGACTGAAAGATTAAGGCACGTGTTACATTTAGAATGTGTTGATGTTTGCGCTCCACAACTCCATTTTGTTGTGGAGTTTCAACACATGTGGTTTGGTGTAAAATCCCTTCATCATTGTAAAATTGATATAATCCAAATTCTAATCCATTGTCAGTTCGTATTGTTTGGACAGAACTTGAAAATTGGTTTTTAACCATTTGAACAAAATGCACAATGTAGGAGGAAGTTTCGGACTTTGCTTTAAGAAATATGACCCATGTGTATCTTGAAAAGTCATTGACTATTGTAAGGAAGTACTTATAGCCTTGGATGGAAGGTACCGAAAGGGGGCCCCAAATGTCCATATGCAATAATTCAAAAGGCCTACTAGTCTTGAGTGAACTAACAGGAAATGACAACTTTCTTTGTTTTGCAAGTAGGCAAATGTCACAACTATTATTACAAGATGCATCAGTAATGCAAGAATAGTGTTTCTGCATAATGGAAACTTTATTAAAGGAAGGATGTCCTAATCTATAATGCCAAGTGTTGACATTGGGTACAAAGGTGTTATTTATTATGGGGGCAGAGGGACAGGAATTCCTTAGCACATACAAGCTGCCAACTGCATCAGCAGGCCCAATCATCTTCAAAGTCGAGGTGTCCTGAATTAAACCCGAATTGTCATTAAATTTAACATGGCAATTAGAACTACAAGTAAGTTTATGTACTGATATCAAATTAAATAGGAAATGTGGCGCATACAGGACATTATGTAAGACTAGCTCAGATGAGAAACACACAGAACCTATAATTGTTGCCATATACTTTTCTCCATTTGGCAAATATAGGGGAATACCAGGAAATGATCTATAAGAGCTGAAGTGTGTTAGTGATGTGGATATATGATCAAAGGCACCAGTATCTAAGAGCCAAGATGACTTATTGCAACCTACACTAAGAGCTAAAGCAATACCTGATTGGTTTAAACTTGGTGGAATTTGTTTTGGATAAGTAGAAACTTGATTGGCCAAGTGGATGTTGCTGGTAGGTTGAGGTGTGGACTGAGTTGTGGATGGAGTATGTTGCAATGAAGCTTGTTGAAACAAGGCCATTAACCTGTCATACTGCTCTTTGTTCAAAGTGAAACCATTAGATTGTTGTTTATTTTCCTGTACTGATATATCATCATCCTCATCTTCACATTCTTCTGAGATGATATTATTCACAGCAGAAGGTTGGCTTTTCTTAAAATTGAAGTTAGGTGGATAGCCTCGCTTTTTAAAGCAAGTATCGACAACATGTCCCATTTTACCACAAAAGCTACACACCTTTCCCTTTTGGTCTTTGCCTTTTGCAAATTTCTTAAAATTTCCACCACCGTTATTAACAGCTGCTGCCACAGCTGGTTCTTCCATTCCTTCATTAACTAGTTGTCTCTCTTGTTGAACAACAAGAGAAAACACTTGGTTTATCGCTGGTAATGGATTCATGAGTAAAATCTGAGATCTAACATTAGAGTATTGATCATTTAAACCTTGCAAGAATCTCATGATACGATCTTGTTCTCTATAACCTTTGCATTAACATTGAAGGCCGCACGGACATCTAGTGATTGGCCTAAAATTCTCTAACTCTCCCCAAATTATCTTCAACTGTGTGAAATAACTGGTAACAGAGAGACTACCTTGCCTTAAGGAGTATAATTCCTCCTGCAGTTGAGCAATGTGTGCATGATTTCCTTGTGAGAAACGTTGATTCAGCTCCAGCCAAAGTTCTGAAGCTTTATCATGGAACATTACACTTTGTGCAATCTTAGCACTCAAGGATCTAACAATCCATGAGAGTACAATCTTATTGTTCCTCTTCCAGATCGATTCAAGAGGATCTCCAGCTGCTGGTTCTGGAATGGATCCATCAACAAAGCCAAGCTTATTCTTTCCTTCTAGCACCATTATCATAGCTCTAGACCACATGTGATAATTTGTCTCCATGAGAGGACTCGAGACTAGCACCAAACCTGGTGCATCACTCGAATGCAAGAAAAACGGACTCGCAGGATCGAGCAATGGATTGATCCGTTGAGCTCGCCTCCAATCATTATTCTCAAGATTTTCTTCATTTTCGGGGAACAATATCTCACCATGATTCGCCATTAGCGATAAAGAAAACGAAACAATTTCTCGAAATTGAGAAGAGAAAAAGTGAAATCGAAAACTCGAATCGTGAAGGAGAAGCTAGATCACGCTTCCAACAACCACTTGATGCCTGAACACGCTCACGAGGGATGCGCAGCAGAGCTCTCTCCTACAGGGAGAGCTCTGATACCATAACAAACTTAGAACCCATGCATACGTGAGTACGTGGTGCACCAGAGAGAACCAGAGAGAAATGCTCAAAGAGGGATATGAGTGAAAGATGAAAAAATGATTATTATTATGCTCTAATCAATATGTACAAGTCATATATATATGAGAGGGATTAACCATGGTTTAGCTAACCACCAGTAACCGCTAATTAACTACACTTCCTAACTAACTTAACAGTTCAATATAGTGTGAGCTGTAATGGTCTAATGGGCATACAATGGAACAAAATATGTCATGGATGAAACCTCCGAATTACCCTCTCTTAAATTTTGAGTTGAACATTTGGTGACTTTAATATGAAGTTGGTAAATGATACGGCGATCTTATATTAAAATCGTTGTTATGTTAAAATAACTAAACCCATTGGATTGGCGTCATCCTCATGAACTAATATATATAATGATAAATTATTATCTTAATTTAATATTTTATTTTTGAAATAAAATTATAATAATAATAATAATAAATACAACAAAATTATAACATAAAAGAAGAGTATTTTGTAAAAAAGCTCTCTTAAATTGTGTTAAACAAATTGACTCTTCCAAACAAAAAAAAAAAAACGGGATAAATTAATTTCTCTAAAAAAAAATATAAAGAAGTCCCTGTTAAATAAAAATATTAGCCAAATTACTTTGTCTAACCCTTTGTATAAGGATCAATTTGAACTTTTCATGATTCTTGAAGAACTAACCTGTCCTATAATTTAAATTGGCAATGACATTTTTAAATTTTTCTTAGAAAGACTAATTTATCCAACACAAAACTTAAGAGGAAGCCCTTTTGGGTTTTTCAAAATTCCTCATTGCTAATAAGGATTCATGACCAATCTCATCCCACATTCCCACAATTTCCTTTACAATTTTTGGTCAAAATCCCACGAGCTCCTTATATAGTTTATTTCGGGTCAAGACCCTTATATAGTTTGAATTGAACCCATCTAATCTAGGGCTGTAGATGGGTCACATAACCAAACGGCCTCTTTGATCTCATCTTTTACTGGTATAGTTGCAGCCCAGCAGCTTCTGACTTAATGATATCTTTAACTTAATCCCGCTTCTGACCAAAACAAAAACTTCTCTACCAAAATAACTATTTAATCCTGCTTCTGATGAACAACATAAATAAAACCTTAATCCCGCTAAAACTTCACTTTAAAGCTTGTATTTCGATGATCCTAAAAAAAAAAAAAAGGAAGAGCTTGTGTAATTTTTATAAATGTTTTCAAGAAACTTCCTCATTCCTTTATTTATTTGGGACGACCTTTGAAAATTGACCTATGTATAATGTAAGAGTGAGCCTCTTGCCGCCTTCTTCTATGTCCCGTAGTGTTCTGATTTAGGGGCTATTTATTTTTAGTTTTCAGTTTTCCAGTTTTTTTCAGAATTTGTGAAGGAAAAACTGAAAAAACTAAAAACTCAAAACTTCAGTTTTCAGTTTTTTCAGTTTTTCCTTCACAAAAACTGAAAATTGGAAGTTAAAAATTAGAAACAGCAAACCAAACAGGCCGTAGTTTTTATAATTTTCAATTTTTCCTTCACAAATTCTGGAAAATTGAAAAACTAAAAACTAGAAACTGAAAGCAAACAACTCCTTAGCTTCCCTCTCTGCCTATCTATTTGAGCCTTAGGGCCCTCCCCTTTACCAAAAAAAATAAAAAGAAAAGAAAAGAGAATGACCTTCCTCTTTCTCGTTAGGGGTGTTCAAAATCAATACAAATCGAATTAAAACAAAAAATCTATCCAAAAAATCGAAAATTGATCAAACCAAAATAAATTGGTTTGAATTGGTTCTTAATTTGTGAAAATGGAATCAATTTGATTGATTTTTTGTTTTTATTTCCAAAACTGATCCATATCAAGCCGAACTAATAATATATTTTATATATATATATATGGAGTGTTATATAATAGGAATGGTTTATTATGAGATTAAAAGAAGCAAATTGAATATGTGTTGTATAACTATAATAAATTGTCAGAATTGAAAGCTAATTAATGTTCATATACTCAATAAAAAAAAATATATGACGTTATGTTTGAATTTTGATAATTTATGTAAGATCCAATAGTCAAGATTCACTCATCTCGCTGTTATATAAATATTACTTATCAAAATTTCCTATCCATATATAAATTTGTATCATATTTTAACTCAATATTTTGGATTTTCAATCATACATTAATTTTTTTTAATTTAATCAACATTATTTTCGTTCAAATATTTTATTATTTGGATAACTTATTAGTTAGTAGTATTACATATTAACATAATCTATAAAAAAATTAGCTTATATTTTATAATTATATATTTTTATGATAACAATTTGTCTAATATAATGTCATTTATAATTAATTTAAAATTTTTAGTAAAAATTGAAAACCGAACCACTCCAAATTGATTTAAATGAGTTTGACTTGATTCGGCCCTTAAAAATTAATCAAATTGAGACAAATCAAACCAAAATAAAATTTATTGATTGGATTGATTAATTTTTACCTCAAAATCAAAAAAATAAAACCACAAACGCCCCTACTTCTAGTTGTTGCTAGAACATGAAATTATGAGTTTTCTATCTTCTATGTTTTTAGCATACTTAAGTCACGAGATTTTCATCCAATAGGCCTTTTTCATAGCATACCATTTCTCTAACCACTATTGGGTTAGGATATAATATCTTGTGTACTTACATCAACATAATTTTTAGAATTTCTCCTGTATCTCTATAAAATTCAAAGATATTGGTACCTCTTAATTATTTGTGGTCAATAATGAGTTACATATCTGACTAATTTAAGATTTTTGGAGTCTATCAAATTATAACCATTGAATATATAAAAAGTACCAATACCCCATGATTATCAAAACAAAAACCAATTTTAGAGTTCTTTTTTTATAGTTGCATAAAATTCGCTTCAGCCAAAAAAAAAAATGCTAGATGAAGGGAAAATATCCTCAAGTACAAGCGAAACACATAAATAATAGCAAGTACACAACACGTTCTATTAACCAAATCACCTAGATCAGTTACGGAAATAATAAGTTTCCATAACCATTCCAGCCACTCTATGGAAACACAATCAATTTTCTGTTACTTTAAACTAGTTGAAATATTCAAACTTTCACTATCAAAAACTATTTTATATGAGGATTTTAATATGTGAACCACTCAAGAGACCACCCTTATGATAAGAGTCAATGAAAACATTCTGAGAGTCTTAGGATACTTGAGAAAAGTATCTTTTCTATAATAGTTCCTGCACACTAACAAATAGATTAAAGATTTCAAGCAATATCTCATGTTATAGCAGGAGACTTTTAATAGAATGTTAAATAGTTGATCAGAACAATGACTAAAGATCTTCTTATGAGATCAATTTGTTTATCTTTTCAAAGATGACTCTTAACTTGCATTTTAGAAGATCAAAAGTTCTTATATAATTGGTTTTGTACTCTAAATAATTAAGATAGAATAAGTTCAATAGATGGAGATAATATTTAAGCAATCTTTCTGAAAAAGGTTTTCCAAAAGTAGAATAGTAAAAAAGTAAGGTAAAGAGAGCTTGCAATCAGTATTTATATTGGTTCGATTCTCAAACTAGAACCTACATCCAGTCTTCATCCTTAGATGAGAGTTCCACTAAACCAAATCTTTTACAAAGTCAAATACAAACAAGCTCAATAACACAACAAAGGAACCTAGTTCCTAACCAAATCTCACATAGATTATGGCTTTTATCTCTAAGACAAATCTCACAAAAAAAATTTGTCCTTTTACAATGTTATTTTCTTATTCCTGTCAATAGGTGAAAAGCAATATTTCAAAAAAAAAAATAAAAAAAAACTCTTAGAAAAGATTGTAATGATAGCTAAAGAGTAGAAAAAGGAAAGTGTGCTTTTTGCAAACATTGCTCTCTTAATCATCTTATGTTGGTTAGTGTTATGATGATTCCTTACATGGGGCAATATTCTAACCGTTGCAAGGTATTTCGAGAATGCAACAACTTCTAGTTAATTTAGTTTTATGTCAGTGCCTCTTTGAATGTTAGGAATTAGAGGTTTAGTGATTTGAGGCTAATTTATGTAAATTTGTGACATTGTTAGCTCACATATATTAATATTGTCTTGTTCCTAGAATTGTAGAGCAAACAAACACTAATTGGGGATTTTTGATAGCTTGAGGAGTGCTCTCCAGGTCCTTGGAAATCACTGTTTTGAGTAGATTTAGTATCTATAGTTAGTTTCTTAATCTATATATTATTTATGAATGTTATTGAATCCCTGTTGTTCCCTGTTTATAAATTTATGCAATTTAAGTATCTAAGAAAATTTATTTATTGCTATTAGTTGAAAATAAATGTTTTAAGGACCACATGAGACAAGTAAAATATTTTACATAATATTTCAAGAAGAATGATCTAGATATGATGGATATATAGATTTTAGAATTGGAAATTGCTTTATGGGCTAAGCTGCCATTAAATTGATGGATTGAAAAGTGACTAAAATTTGAATAGTTCATGAAAATGCTTATATTTAGTATCATGTATGAGAATATTTAGAGAAAGGTATTGAGTAATGAAAATAATTAATCCTTTATAAATATTTTTGGGAATGCTTGAGATAGGAACTACAACTAACGGTAGGTGGCGTTAGCCAGGGTGCACCTTGACTAATTAGAGTTTTACATGACCATATGATAATGGTACATGATAGATAAGAGTAGGTCCACATATTTGTGGTTCCTAATGGAAGGCGAGATCACACAAGGGAATGGTCGCCCGAATATGTGATCTTGATGGAATTTCTTATCCGAGGCCACTTCTCCATAGTTATTTATTTTGATTTACAAATGTGTTTTTCCCATATTATTTATATATAGTTCTCTAATATTATTAGTTTGATTTTGATATTGTCTCACATGTGCTGTGGATGCTTTATTTACTCACTGAGTTGTAAAACTCACTCTCCTTCCTTCCCTCGTTTTCAGATTCAAGTGCCGGTCAAAGTTCAAATCCCCCTCTGGTCTAGTAGTTTTCAAACTCCTTATTTTGGTAAGCCCGCTTGATCCATGGGCCACATTGAGGGAGGTGCCCCTTATTCTTAATGATAGATATGCTCTTTTTGGTCACAGGCAAGATTATGGATGGGTTATGTTTTAAACTTATTTTGATAGATATTTCAACGTGACAATTATGTATTATGTTATGTTTTCCTGAATATGCAATTATGTACTTTGATTGGATAATACTGTATCTTTTTATTTTATGAATCTAATCATTATGGGTTGATAAGTTATATGGTAACTTATGCCTTGAATTTAAAATGGTGAAGTTGATGAGAAAAATCTTATTTTGAAACATATAAATATACATATAATTATAGTACTCTGGCTATGCTGTAGTGTTGGTTATTGTTATAATGTATTTTTACAGGTTTTGTATTTGGGAAATGTCAAAAAAATAGAGGAAACTCTGTCTATTTTTCTGAGAAATTTTGTGTTTAAAGGCTAGCTAAAGAACAGGCTCCCTATGCGCCAGACATGGTCCAGGTTGGGTCGTGACAAAGTTGGTATCAAAGCTTTAGGTTTTTCTTGTGATTAATTGGAGCAAGTGTTTTTAGTAGAGTTGTGATTGTATAAATGGTAGCCGACCCATTTCCGCAAAGTATGACCCTACTAAAGACCTTTTAGGAATGTCTTCTGGTGTTTTGTTTTAAGTTGTTTGGGTCCTAAGTCATTCATGTTTTAGATTTTCACTCTTTGTCTTTATTCTTTGTTTAATCTGTCAAGTGTCATGCCTCCTAGAAGGCGTCAGCATAATATGAGGCTAGAAGATTATGATGCCTTTCACACAGAATCCGAGGGTAGGTCAAGGCCAAGGTGGAGGTTGTAGAGGTTAGGGTCGGAGGGTAGGTTGTAGAGGTAATAGTTGGAGTGGAGGTCATAGAAAGACGACCAAACCTGAACATGAACTTGAAAAGGAAGACATTAAAATGGTAGCAGAGATGCGACAGGTCCATTAGGTCATCAATAACATGGTGGAAATATTGAATTGTAGAGGAAGAGGAGCACCTCAACCACATGATGAAGAAGAACTCCATAGAAGAGCCCATCAGCCTGAAGATGAAGCCGGGGTGTCCATTGGATCATTTCTCAAGTTGAATCCACCGACGTTCTCAGGGAATCCAGTGACTATGGATCCCCAGTAGTTCCTAGATCGTATTAATAAAGTCATTCGTGTCCTCAGATGCCCAAGTACTAGGCGATGAAGTTAGCATCTTATAATTTAAATGGTGTAGCTGAACAGTGGTTTAGGGGATTACTTGCAAGTAGAAGGGCAGCTGGATTGCCACCTATGATATGGGATGAGTTTAGTGAAACTTTCATGATGAGGTTTCTTCCTGAGAGCAAAAGAGAAGAACTGACAGCTAAATTTGAAAGGCTAATATAGGTACAAGGCATGTCAGTAGCTGAGTATGATTCTCACTTCGCCTGTCTTTCTAGATATGCTCTAGATTTGGTGTCCACTGAGGCTAAGAAAATAGGTTTGTCCTAGGCTTAATTCAACCATTGTTCACCTCTTTTTTCCCACATATCGCAAAAATGTCTTATGTTGAGGTTGTGGATGCTGCATATGGCATTGAATTTGGTGTATGGGAAAGAAAAGTAGCTAGGGAGGTAGGAAAAAGCAAAAGATGAAGGGATCTATTTCAGGAGGCTCTAGTTTTGGAGCTGGGCAAATTCACTATGGCCATCAGATAGCACTGTCAGGTGAGACTGTATCTTCTAGCTCCACCCCGATGAGTGTGTCGGGATCGAGATCTTTGGGGTAGAGCACGGTGCAACAAGGTATTAGAAATTATGGACAATCAGGCCACACTAGACCCCAGTGCACTATCTGTGGCAATTATCACATGGGACCTTGTTTTAGAGCACTAGAAGCATGTTTCAATTGTGGACAGACTGGTCATATCAAGATTGTCCTCATTCTCGAGTAGGTTTTGGGCAATGTTCTACATAGCTAGTAGGTTCAGCACCATGATTTTCAGCATAGTCCCCAGACAGCTCTTCTATGCCTACAAGCCAGGGTATGGGTCGAGGATTTGGTGGCAGGGGATCTAGTTGTAGAGGATCAGGCCATTTTAGGAGAAGTTATCCTTGGATATTTGCAATGACACGACAAGATGCTTGGGCATCAAATGAAGTAGTGACAAGACAATTTGTCATCTAGATGCTTTTGCTTTGTTTAATCCGGGTTCAACACACTCATATGTGTCTCCTTATTTTGCATCCTGACTTAATAAGTAACTTGTATTGTTGGTTATCTTTTTAGGGTAAGCACTCCTATGGGAATCTCCTTGATAGTACAATTGAAGTTTCAGTCTTGTGTGGTCATTGTTAATGAGATAGACACTATAACCAATTTGATGTTCCTAGATACGGTAGATTTTGATGTCATCATAGGTATGGATTGGCTAGTTTCGTGTCATATAAGTGTGGATTTCTATGCTAAAGCTATAAAGTTTGATTTTCCAGGTTGTCCCACCTTCATATACAAATATGACAATTGCTTAACCCCTGCAAGCATAATATCCTCATTAGATGCCTTGCATTTGATGAATAAGGGAAATCAAGGCTACCTTGTTGGGTTAAGGGATGTTGAAGTTGAGGTATCGAGTTTAGAACAAGTTGCAGTTGTTAGGGAGCTCCCTGAAGATTTATTAGGGATGCCTCTAGAAAGGGAGATTGAGTTCAATATAGAAGTAGCACCACGTGTTCAACCTGTGTCAATTCCCCTTTACCGGATGGCTTCTATCGAATTGCAAGAATTGAAAAATCAGTTGCAAGATATGTTGGATAATGGTTTTATTCAGCCCAGCTCATCACCTTGGGGTGCTTCGGTGCTCTTTGTTTAGGAAAAGGATGAATCTATGCGCATGTGTATGAACTATCGGCAGCTCAACAAGGTGACTATTCGAAACAAGTACCATTTGCCTAGGATTGATAATCTGTTTTATCAGCTCCAAAGGGCTTCATGCTTTTCTAAGATTGATCTTCGTTCTGGGTATCATCAATTAAAGATTAAGGATGAAGATATTTCGAAGACTGCATTTAGAAAACGTTATGGACATTTCGAGTTTCTAGTGATGTCCTTTGGCCTAACTAATGCCCCAGTTGCTTTTATCGATTTGATAAACCAAGTGTTCAAACCTTTCTTGGATCATTTTGTGATCATTTTCATAGATGATATTTTGGTGTACTCCAAGAGTGTTGAGGAGCACGGGTACCATCTGAGAATAGTTTTACAGACTTTGAAGGACCATCAACTTTATGCTAAGTTTTCCAAGTATGAGTTCTGGTTGGAGCAAGTCGTCTTTTAGCCATGTTGTATCTAAGGAGGGCATTAAGGTGGATCCAAAGAAGGGAAGCTATCCAAAAGTGGCCAAGACCTACATCGGTGACAGAAATCCATAGTTTCTTAGGCTTGGCAGGTTACTACAGGCATTTTATTAAGGATTTCTCCAAGATCTCCTTCCCTTTGACCAAGATGACATAGAAAAATGTGAAGTTTGAGTGGTTGGAAGCATGTGAGGAGAGTTTCCAAATGCTCAAGAATTGTTTAACTTCTGCTCTAGTCCTTGTCTTACCCTCAACTTCTGGAGGTTATTCAGTTTATTGTGATACTTTCTGAGTGGTATTGGGGTATGTTGTCATGTAACATGGGCAAGCCATTGCCTATGCTTCAAAGGAACTTAAGAAACATGAGTAGAACTATCCAATTCATGACTTAGAAATGGCAGTCGTTGTCTTTGCTTTAAATATTTAGAGTCACTATCTCTATGGTGAGACATGTGAAATATACACATATCATAAGATTTTGAAGTATATTTTTCAGCAGAAAGAGCTGAATCTAAGGCAAAGAAGATGGGTGAAACTGTTAAAAGATTATGATTGTACCATTCTGTGTCACCCTAGTAAAGCCAACGTCATAGCAGATGCTTTGAGCAGGAAATCTATGGGTAGTTTGGCTCAAATAGCTCCGGTGAAAAGGCCTTTAGTAGAAGAAATGCACAAGTTAGAGTCTGAAAGGGTGCAGTTTGAGCTTGGGAGGATTGGAGTGCTCTTGGCCTACATGAGGGCCTAAAATTCTCTTGTAGAGCAAATCAAGGCCAAGTAAAAGGAGGACCCAAGGCTAGTCAAGTTATTTATTGATGTTTATAATGGGGTTAATTCTGAATTTATTATTGATCAAGAAGGTGTATTATGGTGGGGTAACCGCCTATGTGTACCTAATGTAGAGGGGTTGAGAAGAACCATTTTAGATGAGGCTCATGGCTCTAAGTACACAATCCACCCTGGTTTTACCAAAATGCATCCAGACTTGAAGCAGTTATTCTAGTGGGAAGGAATGAAAAAGGACATAGGGAACTTTGTGTCTCCTTGTTTGGTTTGTCAATAGGTTAAGGTTGAGCACTAGAGACCTGCTGGACTATTACAATAGATTGAGATACCCGAATGGAAATGGGGGAGGATTATAATGGACTTTGTGAATGGTTTGCCTCGGAGTTTTAAAGGATTTGATTCTATATGGGTGATTGTAGATAGGATGACAAAGTATACTCATTTCCTTCTAGTGAAGAGGACCTATAATGCATCTCAGTATGCTCAACTATATATAAAAGAGATAGTTAGGCTTCATGGAGTCCTAGTGTCTATCATCTCATATTGTGGACCTCAGTTTACATCCCTTTTTTGGGGAACCTTCTAAAAAGGCTTTAGGGACTAGGCTCGACCCCAATACCGCCTTTCATCCGCAAACTAATGGTCAATCTGAGAGAACAATCCAAACATTGGAAGACATGTTGAGGTCCTGTGTATTGGACTTTGGTGACCATTGGGATAATCACCTGCCTCTAGTTGAGTTTGCCTACAACAATAGCTACCAAGTCAGCATTCAAATGGCACCCTTTGAAGCTTTATATAGGTGACATTGTAGATCCCCTATTGGATGGTTTGAGATCGACGAGACCAAGATTTTAGGGCCAAATTTAGTGCAAGATGCAATTAAGAAAGTCTGCTTGATCCGGGGGCGGCTTTGGGCTGCCCAGAGTAGATAGAAAGCCTATGCTGATTGCAGGAGGTGGGAATTGGAGTTCTCAATAGGTGACCAAGTGTTCCTTCGAGTGTCACCTATGAAAGGAGCGATGAGGTTTGTGAAAAATGGAAAACTCAGCCCTTGTTATATTGGTCCTTTCAAGATCCTAGACAGAGTTAGTGCTGCAAGTTATTATGTAGCCTTTCCACCTGGGTTATCCATGATCCACCCTGTGTTTTACTTATCAATGTTGCACAAGTACATATCGAATCCATCTCATGTGCTTGCTCCTCAAACATTTCAGATAGACGAGAACTTATCCTATGAGGAGAAGCCAGTGGCTATAGTGGACTGACAAGTAAAGAAACTTTGCTCCAAAGAGATTGCCTTGGTAAAGGTGGTTTGGAGGAATCATACTGGAAAAGAAGCAACATGGGAAGTAGAGGAAGTCATGAAAGCCAAGTATACATATCTTTTTAATTCTCAATGTATAAGCTTTATTTCTAAGTTTGTTTGAAAATTCAAGGACCGAATTCTATAAGGGGGAAGAATGTAATACTCAAGAAAAGAAGAGAGAGAGAGAGATAGCGGATTTTAAGTAAGGTCCACCTATAGGCTTTAAGTTGCAAGACCACCATAGTTCTCTCTCTTTCTTTTTCTTTTTCTCTTTCCCTTCACTTTCCAATAACTCTCTCATTCTCTTCTTTTTCTTATTCTTCTCATTTTCATTCCCTTCTACTCACTTCTCCCATTCTTCTCCATTTTCCTTGCTTCCATCATCATAAGATATCACCATCACCCCCATCATCATCATCTCCTCTTCCTTCTCAACATTATAAACCGTGCATTTCTCTCCATTTCCTCTAATTCCATTTTTCTCTCTCTAGCCTCCATGGGAGAGAAAGCTTGAAGCTTGAAAAGGTGTTGGAGTATTTTTTTTTTTTCTTCAACATCTCTATTTCTCAAGTGGTAAGGGAGTTTCTAATATACTGTATTTCAATTCTTATAGCTTCTAGTTAATTTAGTGTCTCTTTGAACGCTAGAAATTAAAGGTTTAGTGATTTGGGGGTAATTTATGTAAATTGATGACATTGTTAGCTCACATATATTAATATTGTCTTGTTCCTAGAATTGTAGAGTAAACAAATGCTAATTAGGGATTTTTGGTAGCTTGAGTGCTATTTGATTCATTGGAAGCCACTGTTGTGAGTAGATTTAATATCTATAGTTAATTTCTTAATCTATATATTATTTATGAATGTTATTGAATCACTGCTGTTCCCTGTTTACAAATTTATGCAATTTAAGTATCTAAGAAAATTTATTTATTACTATTAATTGAAAATAAATATTTTAAGGATCACATGTGACAAGTAAAATATTTTACATAATATTTCAAGAAGAATGATCTAGATATGATGGATATATGGATTTTAGAACTGGAAATTGCTTTATAGGCTAAGCCGCCATTAAATTGATGGATTGAAAAGTGACTAGAATTTGAATAGTTCATGAAAATGCTTATATTTAGTATCATGTATGAGAATATTTGGAGAAAGGTATTGAGTAATGAAAATAATTAATTCTTTATAAATTGTTTTGGGAATGTCTAAGATAGGAACTATAGCTAACGGTAAGTGGCATTAGCCAGGGTGCACCTTGACTGATTAGAGTGTTACATGACCATATGATAATGGTACATGATGGATGAGAGTAGGTCCACATATTTGTGGTTCCTAATGGAAGGTGGGATGACACAAGGAAATGGCCGCCCGAATGTGTGATCCTGATGGAATTTCCTGTCCGAGGCCACTTCCTCATAATTATTTATTTTGATTTATAAATATGGTTTTCCCATATTATTTTTATATAGTTCTCTAATATTATTGGTTTGATTTTGATATTGTCTCATGTGGGCTATGGATACTTTATCTACTTGCTGAGTTATAAAACTCACTCTTTTTCCTTCCCTCATTTTCAAATTCAGGTGCTGGTCCAAGTTCAAATTCCCCTCTGGTCTAGTAGTTTCCAGACTCCTTATTTTGTAAGCCCACTTGATCTGTGGGCTATATTGAGGGAAGTGCCCGTTATTCTTACTGATATATGTGCTCCATTTTGTCATAGGCAGGATCAAGGATGGGTTATGTTTTAAACTTATTTTGATAGATATTTCAATGTGACAACTATGTATTATGTTATGTTTTCCTGAATATATAGTTATGTACTTTGATAGAATAATACTGTATCTTTTTATTTTTCGAATCTAATCATCATGGGTTGATAAGTTTTATGGTAACTTATGCCTTGAACTTAAAATGGTGAAGTTGATGAGAAAAATCTTATTTTGAGACCTCTAAATATACATATAATTATAGTGCTTTAGCTGTGCTTTGGTATTGGTTATTGTGATAATGTATTTTTGAGGTTTTGTATTTGGGAAATGTCCGAAAAATAGAGGAAACCATGTTGGGTCCTGACAAGTTGAAAATAATATTAGTGATCATTTTAAATTTTGGTTTTATCTTTGGACAACAGTCACATTATGTTTTCTTCAAATATTTAAATGTTGTATAAATTTCTTTTGATATGTTAAACCATGTATTTTTACTCGATAAATCTTTGTGCACAAGTTGGGGAATTTTGAGGTGATATAGCTTGGTTTTGAGCTCACTATATATTTGACTAGGAAACATTTTTAGTTCATGAAAAGTGTTTTATTTAGTTCACTATAATGAATGGATTCTAAATCTTTGAGTATGTAATTTTTTGCTTGGTTTGTGTGTTATGTGACCATTAAGACTTATAAAACACAAAAGAAATTAAAACCTAGTAATATTAATCATGACCTTTGTTATGGATTCATGACTTTATAGACATTATTTGGACTATTATGAGTCTTAAAGACTCACTTGGATTTAATTGAGATAATTTATTACCATAATACTTGGACTCAAACTATGGACCTTAGACGTTGTTAGATTTTAAAGCCTATTATAGGCTACAAATCATCCTTTATGGGAGAATTGTATGCACTTTGAATTATCATTAGTAGCTCGGATGTTAACTATTAAGTTTGAAGGGAACCAAAGCCAAAGTTTTTATGATCAATGGGTTGTCTTGATCAATAAGTTAAGTCTGAATCGCAGCATAATTCCAAAGATTTTTATCAAGCTCAAAATTAGTTTCTAAACTTGGATTGAAGGAAATAAAGATTGATTGGTGTTTGAAAGATTGTATGCTTTATTACAAAGATGATATTGCATTGACCGAGTGTAAGTTCTACCAAGAGCCTAAGTTTAAACCTAAGAAGCGTGGAAGTGGGAGGTATAAAGATGTCCCTACAAAAATAATGCACTGTTTGCCCTTAATCAATCCCTAGACTTAAGAGACTTTATGTATCAATGAGTTTAGCTTCTCATATGAGGTGGCACCATGAAAATCAAAGGAATGATGGTGTGATGACTCATCCATTACATGACAAAGTGTGGAAACATTTTGGTGGAACATATCTTGACTTTTGCCTTTGAACCCAGAAGTGTTTGATTGGGACTCTATTCAGATGGATTTACCTTGAATAATCAATTTAGCAAACCCTATTTGTGTTGGTCCATTGTTGTTGCATTGTACAATCTTCCTCCTGAAATGTTCATAAAAGATCCTTACTTATTCTTAACATGTATAATCCTTAACCTTGATAATCCAAAAGCTAAGAGTCAACCCTTGATGAATTGAATGAGTTATGGATTTAGGGTGTTCTTACTTATGATATTTCAAGAAGGTAGAATTTCATGATGAGAGCAATATTAATGTAGACCATTAATGACTTTCTAGCTCATGGCATGTTGTCTGAGTGGATAACACAAGCAAAATTAGCATGCTTGATTTACGTGGAGGATATTAAGGCATTCACTTTAAAGGATGGAAGAAATAACTTAGTTTGATTGTCATAGGAGGTTCTTAGAAGTTAACATCCATACAGGCATAGTAGATATAACTTTAAAAGTAATTTGTGTTGAATATGATGAGCCTCCAATTAGACTAAGTGGTTGCCAAATATGAGATCGAGTTAAAAATTTCCCAAAAATAAGAGAAGTCGCAAAGGTAATCTGATTGTCAGGCTATGGGGTTGGGCATAATTAGACCAAACAAAGTATTTTCTGGGAGTTTCCGTATTGAAAAGGACAATTTGGTGTGTCATTACTTAGATGCCATGCATATTGAGAAAAATGTATTTGACAATCTTATAAACATTGTAATGAATATAGATCAAACCAAATACAATGATAAGAAAAGACATAATCTGACCGAGTATTGCACACGGCTTAATTTGCATTTACAAGAATTAAGCGATGATTATTTCTACAAACCAAAGGCCAAATATACTTTAAATTTCACTCAGAAACAGCTATTTGTTGGTCGCTTCAAGAGTTGAGAGTGGCCAATGATTATGTTTCTAATTTAGGTAGGTGTGTCAATGTTATATAAGATAAGCTTGTTGACATGAAAAGTCATGATTGTCATGTCTTCATGGAGTGTTTGCTTTTCATTGCATTCAGAGATCTATCTAATGTTGTCTAGAAGCTTCTAACCGAGCTAAGTTAGTATTTTAGGGATTTATATTCTTCTACTCTTAAGGTTGATGATATGCTTGTCACGGAAAAAAAATATTCCCCATATCATATGCAAATTAAAGAGAATATTCCCTCCCAGAATCTTTGACTTAATGGAACACTTGTTCGTACATTTGACATATGAAACATGAGTGTCTGGACCAGTTTCAATATAGGTGGATATATCCATTTGAAAGGAAATATGAGAGTTTAAAAGAATATTAGAGAGCACCAAACTTCTTTAATTTAGAAAATGAGTCCGTGCCTAATGTTCAACTAGAAGAAGCCTTCAGTCATTGGCTGCAGCTACTTAGTGTTGGCAATATGTGGAATGAAAGTTTATGATGAAAGGGCTTTTGCTTTCATGAAGTAGCAGCTATATAGAACCATGGTTGAGCCTGCTTCACTTGACATGGAAGGATGCCCACCAATGAATACTCCAATGGTGGCAAGTTTCCTTTGTTTGTTTGGCACTGGAAACTTGAAGTGTAATTAGTAATTGAAACCTTCATCATAAGAAGGTATAAAGAGAGAAGAACAAAGAGATATAGTTTTGGGGGAACCCTTCCTATTGGCTTTTCTCATGCCACAAGATGAAAAAATTGTCTCTGCATAACAAAATAACTATGCTTCACTATTAAAAAAGAAAAAAAAAATTTCAACCACACACACCAAAATGGTCCAAGTCGGCTATGGAATTTCAATATTCCAATAGCTACACTCAAGTAACCCGATCCCTCTGTCCATGATCTTCATCAAATCATCATGTATTTACAACTTTAAAAAATATAAACAAAACAAATCATAGAAATTGCACAACAAATTTAAAGAAATAAGAAAAGACAAGGTGAGGCTGGATCCAAATTTTGTTTCACGAAGGGGAAAGTAGCAGAAAAGGGAAATAGTGCTTGGACAAGGAGCTATAGGTTGGTGTATTTACTAGCCATTGAATCTTGCCCATGATATCGAAAAAAAAATCTCCCAATTTTTATTTTCTTTTATTTTTACAGGAAAATCTCCTTAGGTGCAAATCCTTCCAATGGGGAAACAAAGTGTGTTGTGAATTTCCCAATGCTGCCAAAATGAGAAACCAAGGAATCAAAGAGCCAAACAAGCAAAGAACTACAACCACCTCATCCAGCAGAAAACCACAATCTTCAACGATCCAAGTTGTCTGATCTCTTGCAATGACTTTAATTGCAAATAAAAAAGAAAATGACCCTCATTTGCAATATTAGATAGGGTAACTAAATGGGGGTGGGGTATATTTTCTAAATATTTTGAGGAATCATGATATGGTATAGAAGTATGTGTGGTCCAACGTATCCATCACCCATTTGAAATATGCAAATTTTAGCTATGAAAAAGTTCTTCATAAGATGCCTTTAATATGTGAACCATTCAAAAGTACAGCATGCAGATGAAAGTTAATGAAAACTTTCAACATTGTTTCTAAAATTTAAAAAATTTGATCATATTCATATTTTACATTTTTAGTACAATCTATATTTTTAATCTTTAGGATACGCTTAGTCGAGCTAGAAATAGGGTATAATATTTTATAGATAAATTCTATATATTATTTTACATGTAAAATTCATCTATAAAAATTTATGTTCTATTTTTATCAAACCGAACATACCCTTAAATATTATCGTATAAGTCTTAAAATGTTTTAGAATTAGTCCATACAGTACTATTTATATTTTGGTGGCAAATTTAAGGTTATACACTAGACACACTAAGCAAATGGCGCGGTCCCATAATGTATTCACGTGACATTCGAAAGTTAGTCAAAACTCGTGCATTGATAAATATGCAATGCTACTTGGATCAAAATTGTTCGACTGCTGTCCTGAACCTGGAGCCATGAATTTCTTGGGTGGGACCAAACATCACATCGCACTAGAACACTGGTAGTCCTCTTTCTTAATGTGATTCGTTTGGTTTCTATAATCATTTTGAGGCTTTGAGGTTCCCATCTTTCACGTTAGTCGGATAATGACACGCAAATTTCTAACTAGTTCACATATTTAATCATGAATGAGGAGTTCACAAGGAGGAGAAAACGACTAGTTACTTTGTGAAGTGCAAAAATAAAAGGCATATTCTTTCTTTAATTATTGAGTAAGAAGTTCAAAGTGCGATACATTTTATTATATTTAATAAAAAATATATATTGTATTATATTATATATATACACACACCATCTTTTTCACTTAAGAAAAATTGTTATAAAAATATTTTTGTAATGAATTTTGCTGAGAACATTGATAGAAAAATTAAATAAGGAGTAATTTTTTAAAAAAAGATCAATACATCTAATATATTAAACATTGCAAATCTCATTATTTAGAAAAATTCATTTTAAATATTATTTATAAATTCTAAATAATATGACAATATCAATAAAGGAGGTTGAGTCACCGAAATATTGATTGCAGCATATAAGTCTCTGAATTTGTGAGAATAATATTGTGTGTAAATAGCAATGGATTCTTAGATTCATGAATATATTAATAATGTATTTGAATTATTCGTAATCATGATACTATAATATAAGAATAATATTTTTTTTATGCTCAAATACATTATTTGAAACCCAAAAATATTCAAATAAAACTCAATCGTTATTTCATCAAACGTATTTTTCTTAATGAAATTCGATTTCAATATCAAAATTAGAATTCAATTCACATAACATAAACACCAGTTTAAGCCTTCAAAACTATAGTCCAAACATAATATCCAGTCTACTAGAAAGAATTGACACTTTAAAAGAATTGTCAAACGCAAATTATGACAGGTACTTATTACATAGTTTTATACTTTGCACTTTTTAATTAATTAGTTTTTGAATTTTCCGGCCACATACGATTAAATGATCAGCCCAAGTCAGACAAATAATAAGGCTTGTTTGGAATTGTTTTTGTTTTTAGTTTTTCAAAATAATTTTAAAAAGTAATTCTGAATTCATTTTTGAAAAAATAGAAGAGCAAAAGAACCTGCTAGACAATTATATTTATATAAAAAAAAATAAAGATAAAAAACAAAAATTTGTTTGGACAATTGATTTTGGGCTAAAATTCACAAAACCTTCCTTCCATTGCATTTTTTTCTGCAATTTACCCTCTAAACCTTATTACAATGCAAAATAACTCCTATACTTTGCACACTCTGCCAAGTTATCGATCAAGTTTAACCATCGAAAATGATAACATCCTCTATTCATGATGACCCTAAATTATGACGCTCATCACAAGGGAAGAACAGTTTCATTTTTATTGATAAAAATGCAACATCTTTTCTAGGCGATGAAAACATAATGTTCCTCATGGTAGTGATAGAGCTTAAAAATGCAACCTTTAGCGCTTCCCTTCCTTCTGTCAGTGACGGAAAAGCCGATGGTTCTCATTGATGATCAATACCGAGTACAACAACACTGTTTTTTTTTTTAGATAATTGACCTGAATAAGGTATCATACAAAAGGAGTACATATACGTAATATTCCAAAACCAACTATAAAACTTTAGCACACCCTGGTAACAAAGGCAATAAAAACCCTGCTAACAAAGGCAATAAAAAACGTCATTTTCCTCTCTACTCATAGTACTTCAAAGGCACTACTGAAGCTCATACCACATATGAGCTTAACACACATAATCACATCTCATAGAAATTATACTCTCCCTTGATGATGATTGTAGAGATGGCTATGATCTCCATAGTCACGATCTGTTTGAGCACGACCACCAAGAAGTGGATATCAATTATTCCCCAAAGCACAACCATCATTCCTTTTGAGCTTGGTTTGTGTATCAAGGAGTTGGCTACTTGTGCTGCGAATATCACACTTGCAGTCTTGAGTATGGGGTGAATCGGTATGATGACCCCACTTCAGCAATACACATAAACAATGTTCCTGTATATGGAAGCTTAATCAACATATAATTTCATCATACAGAAAAAATAAATGCAACCAATGATTCCATACACATGCATATTCCTGACTTAGCATTCAAGACTTCTGTGTTGACCATTCTGTCAACCAAAATATAGCCATATTGACGACCTCTTCATGGCTGTAAATCTTTTTTTCAAATATGATATTATTCCTACATTTCCATACCAGCCAATTAGAAACAAAAAAGGCCGTTATCCATTTCTTTCTCTCATCCCTCCTTACTTTCATTCCTAACCAAGACTCTAAGGCTATTTTCATGTCAAATGGAGTAACCCAAGCCACATTCCATTTTTTCAACCAAACTCCCCACACAGTCCAAGCGAAGTCACATGCTAGAAAGAGGTGGCGCAAATCCTCTCCCTTAGTACCACACATTGGACAAATATTGTGTTCCTCTTGGATAATGCCCAACCTACACAGCCTATCTCTTGTATTTAGTCTTCCAATCACAGCAAACCAGTTCAACACCTCCACTCTAGGGGGCACAAGTCCTTTCCAAACCTTACTAGCATAGTTGAAACTGTTTATTTCTCGAGGCTGTTGGCACCCATTAATCAATTTTTGCATCACCGACTTAGCAGAGAACACACCTTTCTTATCAAACTTCCAAATCAATTTGTCCACCTTGTTCTCATTAAGCGTCGTTGTATTCAGCACTTGGTGTAATTCGTCTAACATTACCTCCTCTCTTGGCAATAAAGATCTTTTCCATTGAAGACTCCAAATCCATTCATGTCCATCCCAAAAGCCACATTCACTCACCTTTGATTCCTCTTGATCAGTTATTCGAAAAAGTCTGGGGAAGGCATTCTTAAGAAGACCTACTTCTAACCAATAGTCCTTCCAAAATCTAGTCACTTTACCATTCCCAAGCTCCTTTTTTATTCCTTCAAACAAATTGATCATAATGTCTCCATGAGCTCTCCCCATATTATGTATTGTTTCCCATACCCCTCCTTTATTTTTAGGTTGTTGATCACTTAGCTGCCCATCAATTTGAAGATTATTACATGAGCATATTATCCTCTTCCACAGTGGGCACTCCTCCTTTGCAAATCTCCACCACCATTTAAATAGAAGTGCCGTGTTTTTCAGCACAATGTCTCCTACCCCTAATCCACCATTACAACAACACTGTTTTAGATAGGAAGATGCCAATGAAACCCATGCAAAACCGATGAAACTAGAGAAATCACAAAAGATGCCAATGTGTTTTTCATTGTTTTTGAAAAAAGAAGACCAAAAACAACTCCCAAGTATTTTCCTTTTTTCTCTATGCTCATTAGTTTTTAAAACCAACTTAAGAAAAACAATGAACCTAACAAGTTTTTTTTTTTAATTTAAAAAACCAAAAAATGTTTTCAAAAGAACTTTCCAGACATGCCCTAATATTTTATTATATTTATATTCATTTACTAATTTATTAAATAACAATAACTTTATTCTAGTTTACAATTTATGTTTTATAATATATTATATTATATTATATTGATTTTGTGTATTATAATATCTTTTCTTATCTTATCATTATTATTTTGTTTTTCAGGAGTATTCTCTAACCTTTTAAAATATGATAATACGTCTAATTAAGTGGAGCTTCTTCTTGACAATATTTTTCCTATACACATAACTTTAGGAATTAAAATAAAGACTATATACTTAAGAAAGATAAACTCCTTTCACATGTAATAATATTTAAATTTTGTATACTTATGTCCATCTATAAATATTATACGGTACTATGTTCGTAATTTTTCTAATAAAAATCATGATAACATAGTTAGATTTAATTTAAGATATTACTTAAAATAATTTTGATTAAATCCTTATGTTAGAACAATTAAAAATAATGATAAAGAAAAGGTTTTAAGACGTGGTGCATGAGCTCCTAGCGTGAGCATAAGGCACCCGAAAATCTTGCATTAAAGCAACGGTATCATCTTCCAAAGCACCCATCACCGCATCATAAGAAATTGAATTCATCAATTTTCAAACTTCATGATTGTCTTGAACATCTTCTCCCAAAGTCCCATCTATCTTACTCCCACTAGCCAGTTGCCAGTTTTATGTTCACGCAATTTTCACAATAAAGCAAAGTCAACAAGTCAACATTATTGCTCTTAAAAATCCTCCCAAAGTGGAGCTTCTTTGGCTGTTTTACAGTTAAGGTATGCAGTCACCCTTATCTCACTACTCCTCCATGATGCATCATGGAACTGATTTTCTCCTCCAACCCATTTTCACTCGTGGGGTATCTGGTTCATTGCACCTAGTCTTGTTACTTGTGCTGGTTGTGTCATGGATATGGGAGAAAGTCCATCTGAACCATAAAAAAGAAAAAACAAATGGTTTCCATAACACTGGTAGCTTCTTGTACTACAAACACAGCTTGGTATGTAGCTTAGCTATTTGTGTGTCAAACCTTGTGTTGTGCTGCTTACTAAGCTACTTTTACTTGTACAAAAATGATGGCTCAAAGGAGGTTGTGACCATTTTGGATTTGGCCCTCAGAACAGTTGCTTGGGCTGTTGTTTGTGCTTATTTGAATTACAGAAAGCAGGAATCCAGTTTCCCTCGTTTCCTGGGAATATGGTGCTGGCCATATGCCTTGGTTTCTTCTTGTTGCCTTGTGATAGACTTTGTAATCTATGAAAAGCATGCTTTCTTGCCAATTATAAACCTTGTTTCTGATATAGGTGCCTCTATTGCTGGTTTATTTCTTTGTTATGTGGGGTGTTCTGTCAACCGTATGGTTAAGCTTGCCCCTCTTGAAGAATCCCTTTTGAATGGTGAGACTTGTGTAAGGAACGGTTCTGATCCTAGCAAGACCAGAGGAGATGAAAATTTATCCCGTTATTTAGATGCTGGTTTTTTCAGCACTCTAACTTTCTCATGGCTTAGTCCTCTAATATCTGTAGGCAATAAGAAGGCCTTAGATCTTGAGGACCTCCCTCTTCTTTCCATCAGTGAGAGCGCCTATGGGGCTTTTCCAACTTTTAGAAACAAGCTTGAGTCACAGTGTGGTAGTGATAGAAGAGTGACCACTCTTAAGTTGGCGAAGGCATTATTCTTCTCAACATGGCAAGGGATCTTATTATCAGGCTTATTTGCTTTCTTATACACATGTGCTTCTTATGTTGGCCCCTATCTTATCGACATCCTTGTTCAATACCTCAATGGGGAGCGCCAGTTTAAAAATGAAGGCTATGTTTTGGTTATGACATTTGTTGCTGCAAAGTTTGTTGAGTGCCTTTCACAGAGGCACTGGCTGTTTAGGTTCCAGCAGGTTGGTGTTCAGGTTCAATCGATGTTGGTGGCAATGATCTATGCTAAAGGTTTGACACTCTCTTGTCGATCAAAGGACGGTCAAAGCAGTGGGGAAATCATCAACTTGCTGACTGTTGATGCTTCAAGGCTTGGTGAATTTTGTTGGTACATGCATGATCCATGGATGGCTGTTCTGCAGATTGCTTTGGCCTTGGTGATTCTCTATAGAAGCGTAGGGGTCGCTTCAATAGCTGCTTTTGCTGCCACTGTATTCGTGATGTTGCTAAACCTGCCTGTGGCATCATTGCAAGAAAAGTTTCAAGGTAAGCTGATGGAGTTCAAAGATAAAAGAATGAAGGCGACTTCTGAGATTTTAAAGAATATGAGGATTCTAAAACTGCAAGCGTGGGAGATGAAGTTCTTATCAAAGATCATTGATCTTAGGAAGGCTGAGGAGATATGGCTAAAGAAATTTGTTGTTGGTTCAGTAATTATTAGATTTCTCTTCTTTAATGCCCCAACTTTTATTGCTGTGGTTACTTTTGGTACTTGTGTCCTTATAGGTATACCACTTGAATCAGGGAAGATCTTATCTGCACTTGCAACATTCCGAATTCTTCAAATGCCCATTTATTCTCTTCCTGACACAATTTCAATGATAGCACAAACTAAGGTTTCTCTTGATAGGATCGCATCATTTCTTTGTCTAGATGACTTGCAGGATGATGCAGTGGAGAAGCTTCCACGGGGTAGTTCTGATACAGCAATTGAAGTAGTAGATGGAAATTTCTCTTGGGATTTATCTTCCCCTAACATAACAATGAAAAACATATATCTTAGAGTTTTTCATGGCATGAGGGTTGCTGTTTGTGGTACTGTTGGATCAGGCAAGTCTAGTTTACTTTCTTGTATAATAGGGGAACTACCAAAGCTATCTGGGACTGTGAAAGTGTGTGGAACAAAGGCTTATGTTGCTCAATCACCATGGATACAAAGTGGCAAGATAGAAGATAACATACTATTTGGTAAAGAGATGGACAGGGAAAAGTATGAGAAGGTACTAGAAGCATGTTCACTAGTAAAAGATCTAGAGGTTCTACCATTTGGTGATCAGACCATTGTTGGAGAGAAAGGAATCAATTTGAGTGGTGGACAGAAGCAAAGAGTTCAAATAGCTCGTGCTCTTTACCAAGATGCTGATATATACTTGTTTGATGATCCCTTCAGTTCTGTGGATGCTCATACGGGATCCCATCTTTTTAAGGTTTTATTTCCTACACTCTATTTCTTTTGCTTTCAGTGCAATAATCTTTTCCCCTTGAATTCTTTAATCATTGAATATATTGTTAAAGTAAGTAGGGATGTCGGCATTATAGATCCATTATTTTGGTCTTTCTATGCATTCTAAATTTTAAACACTATCAAGTACCATGTGTTATTGTTGTCTCAAAAATAACAGCATTGTGAGAAGAAATATGGACTTTTAATATTTTTCTGCTGCGTCTAGAAATTCTAACACTATGTTGTGGACAAAGATACAGCAGTACCCTCCTTGATTATGATGCTTCTTTCTTCTGTGGTAGGTGATATACTTTTAGTACAATTGTGCTTGTTTTATTATGCATTTGGATGTTGATTTAAACTCTGATTGGAACCAAAACATAACAATATATCTTGCAAAGCCCTCAGCAATAGAGCAGTAACTAATTTTCGATGTATATATTGAGTGTTTTCTCAAGAGACGGAATGACTTTATAGGTTACCTAACTAAGTTGGCAATTTTCATCTATCATTCTTTTGACATTAAAAGTAGCTAATTTTAACGCATCACCGTTATACATATATTCAAGCATTTATGATCGAGGTGGAGCAGAACAAAAGACTATCCATTGCAAGCAACCGATTGGTATGGTTACATTTCATTTTCCTGAACTGCATCATATTGTTTATGTCCTAGCTTATAGCATAGAACTGTGGAAGTTAGGATACAGACTTACGGCTCATAGGAAAATGTGTGGGAGGAGAAGGAGATCATTAAGGCTTGGTTTGGTTGTATACTGCAAAAGAGTCGTCCTGCTTATCATAAGTCATTTTCGTTTTTTTTTTTTTTAAGATAAACAAAAAAAGTTGAGATTTTTTTGGTATTGACTTTTAAAAGTTAAAGGTGCTTTTGAGAGCTCCTAAATTGGTGTTTTTCAAAACTGGCTTATCCTGTTTGAATTTTACAGTTACTGTTATAATGTTTCAGGAGTGTTTGCTTGGCCTTTTAAAGAGAAAAACTGTGATATACATAACTCATCAAATGGAGTTCTTACCTGATGCTGATCTAATATTGGTAAGGGATTTACAGATTCTCATGTTCATGAATTCAAACATTGGAATTTACTTTTCTCTGACAAAGTATTTTCCATCTTTCTTACAATTAATTTAGGTCATGAAAGATGGAAGGATAACTCAATCAGGAAAATACCATGATATTCTCAAGTCAGGCACTGATTTTATGGAACTTGTAGGTGCACATAGAGAAGCTTTGTCTTCGATCAAATCATTGGAGAGAAGGCCCACATTTAGATCATTGAGTTTCACCAAGGAGGACAAAGATGCATTAAGTTCTTTAGGATTTGAGCAAGATTTGGAAAACATAGATGATCAAAATGATGAGTCAAATGACATAATTGAAACTGATCCAAAAGGCCAACTTGTTCAAGAAGAAGAACGGGAAAAGGGTAGTGTTGAGTTTAAAGTCTACTGGAAATACATCACAACAGCTTATGGAGGAGCTCTTGTACCCTTCATATTACTTTCACAGACACTCACTGTCGTTTTGCAAATTGCAAGCAATTATTGGATGACTTTGGCAACACCTGTTTCAGCAACTATGGAACCTATTGTTGGAAGCATTACCCTTATGGTTGTCTATGTTGCTTTGGCAATTGGAAGTTCCTTTTCCAACCTTGCCAGAGCAATGCTGACTGTGATAGCTGGATACAAGACATCCACCATACTATTCAATACAATGCATTTGTGTGTTTTCAGAGCTCCAATGTCATTTTTTGATGCCACCCCAAGTGGGAGAATTCTTAATAGAGTATGTCATAATATTTGATAATACTTCTTTATTTTGAAGAGACAAACTTCATCATAATTCTGTGAAACAGTTTGATTTCTCTCTCTCTCTTTTTCCCTCCCCCAGTGTCCATATTGAGTACAACTGTACGTCTAAATTTTAGTTATGCTTTTTGTTGCAGGCTTCAACAGACCAAAGTGCAATAGATCTGAACATTCCAAATTTAATATGGGCAGTTGCGTTCAATCTGATTCTGCTCGTGGGAAGCATCGCAGTGATGTGTCAAGCTGCATGGCAGGTGTTTATAGTATTGATTCCTGTGATGGCAGCTTGCATTTGGTACCAGGTAGTTGTCTGGATAATGTCTAATCTTTACAGTTTGACATCACTCACATCTGAATGTCTCAAAATAGACCTGAAATATTTTATTCCTCCTCCTAAGTTGCCTTTTAGCGGAAATTATTTAGCAACAATAAAGCCATATTCTGATTTGGGGGGTTAAGTATTTGTGTATAGTGTGAGGCAATTCTCACATGCTCTTTGCCTGGTTCTGCTAAAATTGAGTTTGAGTTTGGCTATTATGAGCCAAGTGACACTTACAAGGTGGTAGCTGTCCTTTGTGACAGACTGATAGGAATGGTAGGGAGGATTCACATATTAAGGCCGATGCAACCAAATAATGCAGGTGATTTTGAGTATCAATAGAACTGGGGTGTTTCTACTGGTTTTTCTGAAATCTAGGATGGGTGTTAGGAGGTGGATTTTGTCCATTATGGTGTAATATTTGCTGCAAGGTGAACTGTATGCGTGGTAGCTATTGGAGGGCCACTTAGAGTTTCCTTACTTTCTCTATTCATTCAAGTGCCAAAACAAAGTCTCAGAAAAAAAGCTGGTTGTTTCCTTGACCCCCCCCCCCCCTCCCCCCTCTTTCTTTTTTTCCCCTTCCCTTTTTTTTTTTTTTTTCAAAATCCAAGTAATTAAAAGAATCCAAATAAATTATGAGTGAATGAAATTGCAAGATCAATTAAAGAGGTAGAGTAGTATTGTTAAGTGGTATTGCTACATGTATTTTACTATTCTTTCTATAAGAAAGTTACGTTAATGTGGTTTTAGTGGGGGATTATGGGCAAACCTCTATTGGTTAAGTTCGATGCAGGTTGCCTAGTTGCTTCTACTTCATTTTTGTGCATCATAACATTGTTGATTTATTGCAAATAAGGCGTGTCTTGTGTCAAAAGCTCATTGTATTATTTTGCATTCACTCTGTCCTCTGTTAGTCAATGTGATATCTTATAACACCATGAGAATAGTGGACATTTTCTGTTTTTGATCTATAGGAGAATAGTATACTTTTAGTTATGTAATAAAATAATCTAGTATGTAATATTTACTTTTTAGCTTAGGAATATGATATCTAGCATGCAAATATATACCTGTTGTGTCTTTGTTTTACTATCAAGCTTTGTAATATATTTTTGGTCTGTTAGCTTAAAGACATGGTAAACTGCAACTATAGAATGCAGAAACTAAAGCATTGCTAATTTGCTATAGTATGATATTTGTGCACTATGATTGTCTGGAGGGTGATGCCTAATTTTTTAAGAACTAATTATTCTTTCCACAATCCAGATTGAAACTTGTATTATATTCTCTCTCTTTTTTTGCTTTCAAGACTGTTGAGTGTCATATTGAATATTCATTGCACCAAGCATTATCTTGAATAGCTGAATTTTATGCACTGCCACAACTAAAACTTGGGTTGGGTCAATAACTAAGTGATCACTGGACTGTCAGACTTAGATCAACATGTCTGTTAGTACAGTGCACATCAATGTGGCTTTCCTCATATCTTCCTACATTTGGGTCAATGTCCTTGTGTCTTATATATATTTGGCTAGAGGTATATTGTTTTAGTTTTTACTACTTTGCTGAGTTATATCATTAGGATTTCAGAGGCAGTGAATTATTGAAACTCTTCTAAGCTTGGATTTCTTTTCTTACTTGCAGCAAGCCTGATCTCAGCTCAGCAATTTGCACAAAAGTGTATAAGGCACATCATTTCCTCATCGATCACATATTTAGAGTGCATTTAATTTTGTCACTTATTCTTGGATGTCCTGAGTGGAAGAAAAAGAGAAACACATGAATCTGACTGATTTTGTCGTACAAACAATAGCATTATATGTGATAACAAAATGCTTATATATAAATTGATGTTGTGCAGCGATACTATTCAGCATCAGCGCGGGAATTGGCACGATTAGTTGGAATATGCCAAGCCCCAGTAATACAACATTTTTCCGAAACCATTTCTGGATCAACAACCATAAGAGGGTTTGAACAACAAGCAAGATTTAATGACATAAATATGAAATTGATAGATAGATATTCCCAACCAAAACTATTCTCTGCCACTGCAATTGAATGGTTGTGTTTCAGATTGGATATTTTATCTTCTATGACGTTTGCCTTCTGTTTGGTTTTCCTGGTGTCATTTCCAAATTCAATTGCTGATCCTGGTCAGTACATACATTCAATAATCATACTTTACTCCTTATGGCACTTGGATATTTGTTTCCTAATTCAATTCTTTTTTTTTTCGGTCAAGGTATTGCGGGTTTGGCTGTGACATATGGGCTTAATCTAAACTCACAGATGTTTGCTTTAATTTGGTTTCTTTGCAATTCGGCGAACAAAATTATATCTGTGGAAAGAATACTTCAGTACACCAGCATCCCAAGTGAATCTCCTCTTGTAATAGAAGACAACCAACCAGATCGTTCATGGCCAGCATTTGGAGAGGTTTATATCCAAGACTTACAGGTGCCTACCAAGAGTTAGTCACTTGTTTCATTCTAAAGTAAAGGCAACAAAATTATACTTGTCATGAATCATCTCTCTCAAAATCTTAAGTTGTTGGGTAGTGAGTAGTGACACATGATTGACTTTTATCTTCACACCTATTTTTTCACAAAACCCCTTTGGACTTGAAGCATGGACAATTCAAAACCCCACCTATCTTGTGCTGAAATTCAACTTATTTTATATAGAAGAATGAGGACAATAAAGATCCAATTCTGAAGCACTTGGTGATAGAAACTCTAATGCCATGTCATGAGTCATCTCTCCCAAAAGCTATTGGATTTGATTGGATTTAAGGGACATGGAGGGCTTTACATCTTAACAGTATTGTTATTAGGTTGATGGTTTTTGTATGTTATCTATCCTTAACTAGGTTGTGCATGATGCAGGTCAGGTATGCTCCTCACTTGCCTCTTGTTTTACGTGGATTTACTTGCACTTTTACTGCTGGAGCAAAAACTGGCATTGTGGGAAGAACAGGAAGTGGAAAATCAACTCTAGTGCAAACACTTTTCCGGCTTGTTGAACCAGTTGCCGGAAAAATATTGATAGATGGCATCGATATATGTTCGATCGGAATTCATGATTTAAGGTCCAGACTAAGCATTATTCCTCAGGATCCAACAATGTTTGAAGGGACTGTAAGAAGCAACCTTGATCCACTGGAAGAGTACACAGATGAACAGATTTGGGAGGTAATTTAGTTTTACTTGACACTCTGAACAACTTCTTTCTATGATTAGTATAAGTTGTACAGACTAAATTATATCAAGCAATATTTTAGGCTCTAGATATGTGCCAACTTGGAGATGAAGTAAGGAAGAAAGAAGAGAAGCTTGACTCCATAGGTTTGGCTTCTCAAAACTTAACATAGAATAGGACCTTTTACAAGTCAAATTTCTGTGTCAATATGTAGCGAGAATATGTTATGTTATATATGATCATGAATTCTGCAGTTACTGAGAATGGAGAAAATTGGAGTATGGGTCAAAGGCAGTTAGTCTGCCTCGGCCGCGTGCTGCTTAAGAAAAGCAAGATCTTGGTGCTTGATGAAGCTACTGCATCAGTTGATACAGCAACAGATAACATTATTCAGCAGACAGTTAAGCGAAACTTTTCAGAATGCACAGTCATCACAATTGCACATAGAATAACTTCAATCCTCGATAGTGACATGGTTCTGTTTCTTAATCAAGGCAAGCATCTCTCTTGTTTTCTTCTTCTGTGTCTTTTGTCTTCTTTAGCTGACATCTTTTATTCTTCTTTTTTCTCATATTGTGAATATGATTTCTCTTCATATTGATTTTGCAGGGCTTGTTGAGGAATGTGATTCACCAAAGAAACTGCTCAAGAACAAATCTTCAGCTCTTGCTCAACTAGTTACAGAATACACACGGAGGTCAAACACTGGTTTTGAAAGTTGAGTTCACAGTGAATTGAAACTAGTCTTGAACCAATTATGTCCTTGATGATGATTAGATGATGATCAGAACTAGAAGGGAGTCAAGTCAACTCATGAGTTATTTTCATCTCGGTTCATTAATAGCTTAATAATAAGTTGAGTTCATGAGCTCATGAGCTCATAAGCCGAGTTTGAGCTAACAATTTGAGCTCAGTTATTAAAAATGCCAAGCTTGAGCTTTACTGTGTTTGACTCACTAGGTCACCGATGTAACTTTAAATAGCTGTTAAACCATTGAATAACTTTTTATTGGAATAATTTTTGACAAAATCTACCATTGGATTAGAAGTCCACGTCATATAGATCATGCTGACAAAATTTCAAATTAATCTAAAATTGTTTGACGTAGTTTTTATGTACATCAAAATCAATGTAATATATATGTTTAAAATAAACAAAAATAAGAGTTACGTGATTATGTTCTTAATTATATTAATTTTTTATGAAATTTGGCAATGTATCGTGTGTGTGTGTGTGTATATATTATTTACTATTATCTATATTATGATGTGTTGATTATGAATAATGAATGTAACTTGTTAATTTTTTGTATTATGTACATGGCAAATTATGTTAATGAGTCAAGCTTTGCCACTCACTTCTAGCCCTAATGATGTTATAGATTAGCCAGTGTTAGGTGATTGGTAAGATCCATAACAAAGTAGATAAAAATAATATGATGCTAGAGCAGAGAAAAAAACATGATATATTTAAGAGGTGTGTATAATTTACAAAGAGGTAACATCTTTCTATCAGCAAAAAATAAGATCAAAATACAAAGATAAAATCAATCTAATATCAACTAAAATCAATCCATGATATACCTAAATAAATAGAGATGGCAGGGGAGACAAAAGCTACAAAGGGCCCTGGTAGAACTAGTTAACATATATGGGCCTTGGCGGAACAAGGAAAATGGAGATAAGCTTGAGTAGAACCAAGAAATGAAGAGGGCCAACATGGAACTAGGTAATGAAGATGGGCTTGGCAGAACCAGGAAACGAAAATGGGCTAGGGCAGAAGCAGGTAATGCAGATGGGTTTGGGCAGAACCAAGAATGGAGACGAGTCAGGGCAGAACCAGGAAACTGAGACTTACTCAGGTGGAACCAATTTCAATCCTTTGTCTTCAATTATCTAAATATCAATATTTTTTCTTATTACTCTCTCTACAAGTGTGATAAAGTGTTGTTGTGTCATCAATATTTTATACCAACAATAAACGTATCCATTGCCTATCACAAACCTTCAACCAATTGCATCTACAGCCCATTGTCATCTACTCACCGATGGTTGCCACCCATGTTGCCAAATCGCAGCAAGTTGCCTATCACATACCGTTATTAGCTTGATGCCCATAACTGCCAATCTACCTCATACTGCTCATTGCCTGCTTGCAAAAGCCCTTTGCATGCTACCTACCTCAGGTAGTTAACTGCTAGTGATGCGTAATGGCCCACCCATTAACGTTACTTGGCACCCATTCTAGGCCCTTTATTTTAGGTAGTTCTTCGCTGACTTTAAGCTACTAGCTCCTCGTCGCCAGCTTTAAATTTCTTTTGACTCTTTTTGCAAATTTTGCCCCTAATCAACCACTTATCTTTTTACAATCGAACGGAGATTAGGACAGGAGACAAGAGCTACAAAGGGCCTGGGTGGAGCTAAGAAATAGAGATGGGCCTCGATGGAACCAGGAAATGGAGAGTCGGAGATCGGCTTAGGCAAAACCAAGAAATAGAGAATGATCCAATTGATCTCGAGCACACCAAATCTTGAAATATTATAAGCTTAAACTATTTTATGCTTGTTACAATTGAACGAAGATGGCAGGGGAAGCAAGAGCTACAAATTTAAAGGGTCTTGGCAGAACCAATTAATCAAGATAAGCATTGACAGAACTAGGAAATAGATAGGCCAAGGCAGAACCAAGAGACGGGGATAGGCCAATGTGGACCTAGGAAATGGGCTAGGGCAAAACCAAGTAATGTAGAAAGACACTGGCGATCCTAGGAAGTGGAGACGAGCCGAGGCAACCAGGAGTCTAAGACTGGCTCGAGTGGAACCAATTGCAATCCTTTGTACTCCAATTATCTAATGCCAATATTGGTCTTTATTTCTCTCTATAGGTGTGATAATGAAATACACTCCTTATAGTTTCATCATGTCATCAATATTTCATACCAAAAATAAACTTGTCCACCCGCATCGTTGCCTGCTCACTGTTGGTTATTGCCCATGCCACCTAATCACAGCAAGCTTGCCATTACAGACTATTAGTCGCTCAATGCCCGTCACCGTCAATCCACCTCATACCACTCAAAAGCCTTCCTCAGGTTGACAATCAATGGCGCACCTAATAACGTTGCTCACACTACAAGAAACTTCCGTGTTACCGATGGATATTTTTCGTTCGACGGATTTACCGACGAAAACCAAGAAATTTGAGAATTTTGAGTTTTAGTAATTACCAACGGAATTACCAACGGATTTTCCGTCGATAAAATTCCCACCATGTTAGATAAATATGGCGAGCATATTATCAACGGAAAAATCCATTAGTAATGATTATTAATTATTTTTTTCATGTATTAAAATTACCGATGAATTTTTCCGTCGGTAAAACTAATTTATAAAGGTTGTAACCACAATTGTCCAATAAGAATATGATTTATTGAACTGATTATTTGGAGTAAATCCATCAGCACACAACCCTAACCTTACATTCCTAGGATCAGATGCAAACTCGGGATACACCTTATCAAAATGTTGCCAAGCCTCATAGTGAGATGGGTGAGTCATTACACCATCGCTCCTCTTATTCTCACTATGTCATGTCATGTGAGGAGCAGAGCTCATAAATGCATACAACCTCTTTAGCCGAGGGATTAAGGGCAAAAAATGCATCCTATTTTGCAGCACATCTTTGTGCTTACCACTTCTACCACCTTTTCTTAGCTTAAACCTAGGCTCCCCACAAAATTTGCGATGTGTCAATGCAGCATCGTCTTTGTGATAGAGCACGAATCCTTTCAAACAACAATCAATTTTTACTTCTTTTAAACCAAGCTTGCAAACTAATCTTTTTGCTTGGTAAAAGTCTTTTGGGATGACCTCAGGTTGGGGACTAAGCTCACTGATCAATGTAGCCTATTGATCAAATGAGATCTGATTTTGATTGCCTTCAGACTTAATGCTCAACATTCTGACTACTAACGATAACTCTGAGTGCACACACCTATCCCATAAAGGCTTGTTTGCTGCCTCTAACAGACTATAAAACCTTACAACCTCTGCATTAGGTTCTTGTTCAGCTTCAAAATCACAAAAGGTTCTAAATTCGAGATCAATAGCATCATAAACCATTTTTTTTATACCAACCACTATTTTCTTCCCAACTCACATTACCCACATATTCATCTCCTAATTGCACTACACTTGAACTGCCTCAAGCATAATCCATTCTAAACTGATTTTCCATATTAACTACTTCCCTATGTTCAGTCCATATCCAATAATTAGGTTTAAACTCAAACTTGTACAGATCATACCTAATTGAATCAATATCTAAGAACTTCCTACACTAGCACTTAGAACATGGACACTTAAATTTCTGGTTAGTAATGAATTGCTTTGAATTACAAGCAACACATACGAACTCACACCCTCATAGAATTTAGGTTTATTTACCCCCCGGCCTAGGTACAACTTATCATACATTCATGAATGGTTTCCAAGGACCATCTCGATTAAGAATTATATAAACCTAAAAATAGCAAACAACACTTTATGAACCTCTTTTATTTTATATTACCACTCTTTCTAATGTAAATTTTGACAGAGTCTCCCTTAATGTATGGACATTCCCTTTAGTATATTATGATTTAATGCAAACGATAAAAATTATATTTTGAAAAATTTTGACTGAGTTTTTCCTAATTTAAGATTATCTTATTAACATAGTATGTCTTCAACAATCAATTAGTAAGCCACAATTTTATGGCAATTACACAAACAATTAACTACATAGCAAAATAATTATATGCAAACAATAAAATTAGACTACAAAACAAATAATTAACACATACATTACACATCACAATTCTAAAACTATTCTAGAGTGTATCCCCTTATAACTCCACAACATTCATACTCTGCAATCTCCATAAACACCAACAATCCCACAACAAACAATGCAAATAAGTCAGGGAAGATCCTCTACGCCCGTCCCCCCAGTCATGCAATCCCAAATCCTACAATTCTATCATAGAAATCATAAGTCTCTATCCTACGTACAATAAAACATATCAACAAAACACATTTCACTACTAACCTATATACTCCAGCAAGTGTCAATAAACACAGTAATAATGGTTCCAAGCACACGCCTAATCCAAACCCTAAAAATACAAAAACTAACAAATAAATTACATTATACAGGTAATCCTTTCAACTTACCAAAATAAACCTAAACATTAACAAACATAAAAACTAACCAAAATCAACTTCCTAAACACCATTACTTCCAAAATACCAAAATAAAAGATAAAACATTAACAAAATATAAAAACTTACCAATGCAATATAAAAGGGGCAACCAAAATGCTCCAATAATGCTCCAAATGTGGTTCAAATCCTAAACCAATGAAACAATAACAACTAAAAACAATCACTAATTCAAAGCTCAAAAATGAAACACCAAAAATAAAAAAAAAAAAACCGATTAAAAGGTAAAGCACAATACTAGGAACACAATGGCCCAAACCGTTTGCAAAATGGAGGCTTCGATCATTGGTGGTGGCAAAAAATGTGGCGCTGGTGCTAGTAAGAAAGGGGGAGAGGAGAGAGACCAAATGATGAAGTGAGAAAGAAGAAGGAGGGCATGCGCTTTTATTGTGTATTCCTCACATTATAGACGAATTTTTTCGTTTGTAATACGGTTAATGAAACGCATTGTTTCATTAATTGAGTTACAGACGGATATTCCCACCTGTAATGCAATCAACGAAACACATCGTTTCATTAATCGCGTTACAGACGATAAAATCCGTCTATAATTTGATTAATGAAATAATTTGATTTCATTAATCAAATTACAGACCAATTTTACTGTCTGTAATTCGTGTATGTAAAATGCGCTTTTAATTTCAAATTACAGATGGATTGTTCCATCTATAAAGGATTTTTATTTTTTCTTATTTTATAAGTATCCAACTTTAACTTCATCTGTATTATATAAAATAAAAACATTTTTTTTCCTTATTTTCTATCTGTATTTTCCATCTGTATATGTTACCCACCATGTGGTGGGTTTTCGTGCCAACATTTACAGATGGATTTACAGACAAATATGTTAGCTTTTACCTAAAAAACAAAAAATTTCCCCAATTTTCCATTTTCCCGTTTGTAAAGCTGTTTGTATCGCAAACGGGAATTTATTCGTCTTTACTCCCCATCTGTGTACCGTGAGTTTCTAGTAGTGACCCTGCCTTAATGGTTTTAGATCGACGAAGATAGAGGTAAATTTGACAAATTAAAAAACTTATTTAATTTTTAAATGTAAATCTATTTATTTTATTTTATTTTATTTATTGAATCTCATCTAGTCCTTTTTTTTTTAATATTACATCTAATGGTGTGGAAACAACTGTTTCAACTATACACAACTATATGATTGTACCTAGGAATTGGACCGAGAAAATTACAGTATCATCACATCTCTTAGACATGTCAAATTCGTACACGAAATATATTTGGTTGCTTAAACATCCTTAAAATGTGTATTGACAAAAATATTATTTTGAATTAATATTATATATTATTATTTAAATAAATTTAATATTTTATATTATTATCTTTATATTTTAAGAATAATTAAATTTTATAATGTTTAAATAGATTGTTACTGTGAAAGAAAATTATTTTCAATCACTTCATTTATAATTAAATTTTAACGTGGATTTGTTTTTAACCTAAACTAAGAAATAAATTTATATCTTTTATATTTGTAATTATATATGTAATTATGATTTTCTTTATCGATCGATTTTACAATTCAAACGACAAATATCATATTGAAATTATTTTTAGATAACTGTTTTTCAACATAAATTACATTAATATTAATTAACCCACATCTAATCATTATATATATATATATATATATATATATAAAGTAGTAGCATAAAAGAGAGCAGAATAAATCGAAAAAAATGGTTTGATCTATTTGATTTTATATCCATCATATTATTTAGTTCATACATCATTTTGATTAGCGTATAAATTGACGAAATTAATTTGAAGACCCAAAGATTCAAAGGTAATGTTGCACTTACACTATACCAAAGGAAAGAAACAGGAACGACACATCAATACTGATCAAAGAGTCTTGTTTATGTTAATATGATGGATGATAGCATTTGATTTCACTTCGTAGAATGAAGGTAGTTTAAAGCACTAACAAAAGGTATATAGATTTAACATCTGATGAAACATATAGTAGATACGCTTGCGAAACAACCGATGAGATATATAGCATGCAAAACAATGCAAGATCAGCACCTGAAACTTATTTTAATTTAGACGAAATCCAACATGACACGACAGACACACTCACAAACACATACACGGACCGCTAGCAATAGATTGCATGGGTCTTATTATTTAGTACACATATAGCAGACTATGTAGCTAGCTAAGCATGACACAAACAAATATGCCATGGCATGGCCCATCATAGCCGCCTATATATTTTGAAGACATAATGGAAAACGGAAAGAAGCGGTTCATCAATTTTAGGTGGATATAGTTCATTAATGATAAGAGTTTCATTTCTGGGTGAGGAGATCTTGTGCCTTCTGCTCCATCTCGAAGGTGGTGTCATTGCGAGCGGAGTCGTTACCATTCCAGACGAAAATGCCAGGGAGCTCTTTGTTGTTGACGAGATCCCTGCAGGCCGCAATGAAGACATTTTGCGGCAATTACCCGGTGGCATTTCAGGTCATTGATGATCGCAATGAGCGAATTCGTGGCATTGGCCAACCAGGATTCCTTATCAGCAGGATTAAAGGGATATAGGCTGCCGCAACCTCCGATGCTTATTACCACCTTCACATGCTCATAGTTGCTCTTCAACTTCCAGATCATATCGCCATCGATGTTAGATCATATAGTCCAAGCCCTGTAGAACTCCCCGGTGCCTTTTCCGCTTTCATATTTCTCTGCGGCAAAGGCCACAATGAACTGAAATTCCCTTATCTTGGGGTTGATGATATCAGGGAAATCATTTAAATCGCCAGGGCATGCCTTGGGACCAATGTATTCTCGAAAGATGGGCTTTGCTGCCATAGTGGTGACAAGCTAAGCAGATATATGGAGTGATGAGCAGTGGTGAGGGAGATTGATATAACTAGCTAGTGTAAGCAACAAGTTATTTTGCAGTGGTGGGAATCCCCTATTCTTCATGCCCTTTTGTATTGCTGCGCCTTAGCCACCCTCCTAAATCCTTCTAGTTTTCTTAATTCTGCATTATAATTAAAATCAATTTGATTCAAAAATAAATTTACAAGCTATATAATTCAAACATAATTTCTTTTTTTTTTTTTTACTTTTTTTGTTATCCAAGGTATCCATATTTGTGGGTCCAACTGAGAGAGAGAGAGAGAGAAGTTGAAATGGAAAACAATGCACAAGTTGAAGAAAGAAAAAGCAAGGAATTTTCTTTCGTTGCCATGATGCATAGATCAAGTCCACATCGTGCATCACTTCTATAAGCATGTAAATTTTTATAGCAACTATAGTTCAAGTGCTTGATGATGTTTTGTAATTTCTAGATGAGGAGTCTTGATTAGTCTTGAGTGCTCTAACTATTGAGAATTTAGATGAGTTCTTTTGGTTATGGAATGTTTAATAAAGTGGAGTTTGGTGAAAATTTTCCAACATGCTATCTCCTTTCATAAAGTGGCAATGTGAGCATTGGTTTCTTGCATCTTGACTTTGGTTTTGTGTACAAGTGTTAAGATGTAATGATTATGCATTTGGATTGAGAATTTGTAGTCGTTGAACTACTTTATTTGACTTGAAAGGTAAAATTCTGCTTTGGGGTTGAATATCTTAATCTAAAATTGATATTTATCTTGATGTTATGAGCTTGGCATAATTATATATGAATGGTATTTAGATATGTCATTATTGTTTCTATTATTGGAATATGTGATTGAATAAATGCTAACTAGGTCTGATCCTTTTATAGGTAATTGGTTTAAGCACATTTATGTTATATATTCTATGACTTTCTATTTGAAATGTTAATTGATGGAAATATGAAATAAAGGAAATGTAAGTTTTGTCTTTGATATACATAAAAGGGTATGTTTGTGTCTCCCAACAACTTAGGAGACTCTTACATGATGTTGGAACATGAGATTCAAGAAGTTAATGTTAAGTGTAGTTTTCCCTCTATCTTGTAAACACCCAATTTTGTCCGATCAGTTAAATAAAAAAAAAATTGCATTTTCATTTGCTCCAAGATTTTTTTTGTTTCATTTTACCTCTTAGTCTTTTCATCCATTTCGGTTTTTTTTTAAATGATTATGGTCAACAGGAAAATGGCTATATAGGTATCCATGATGTACAATCTTGAGGGGGGAACTCAGTGAAAAATAAGTTAATAGCCTATACCACGGCCATCCCTCCCAAAGCTCCAGCCTTCACCACTTCTTTCACCGCAACCTCACAACCCCCGCCCTGAAAGAAAAATGATGACCCACCGCTTACCCTCACGCCATCATCGCCATTAACCATAGCCTTGTCATATAGCCACCATCACTTTCACGCATTTCACCATTATCATCAATCAAACCTTCTTCACATCACATAATTATAATCAAATCAAAGCCATCCAAACTAAAAAGGTAACCAAAGACACAAACTATCATCATCATTAAAAAAATAATAAACAGAAAATTAAAAAAGAGAAGGAAAGAAATCACGGACCACCACAGCGCCTCCGCCTTTCCGCCGGGGAAGGCTGCGCCCATCTTCACCGTCGCGCCCTCAAGCATCAGAACCGAAGAAGCCCGCGCCCCTGCTCTCACCGCAGTGGAACTGCTGAGAAGCTCCAACAAAGGCTGACGTCGCGACCCATTTCCGTCATCCGCACCGCCCCACGAACAAGCCCCGGATCGCCGCTCCGAGTCGCGGCGAGCTTCACCGCCGCCAGCCTCCCTTGATCACCGAGAGAATCGCGACCCAGAACAGCCCACAGCGCGCACGCCAACAACCGATCGCCGCCCAAACCTCCACCGCGAGGCCTTGGCGCCATCCACCAGCCCCATCGCGCAATATCCGCAAAGCTCGCCGCAAGACGCCGCCGCTCTTATACAAGGGTGGTCCTCCCTCATTGTCCCCTCCATTGCGCTGCCTCACCCCTATTACTGCCGCATTTTTTTTTTTTTTCTTTTCCTGGTAATGCATTGAGACCAAATCAAGTTAGGCTATGGTTAAGCTTAGAGTTTTCTTTTTGTTTTAAAGCCTTTTGTCGGTTTTTGGTCCAGGTCAATTTTGGGTATTGGTTCTTTGGGTCCTAGAGTCTAATCTTTTAGGACATTGTGTTTTGTTTTGTATTTGAGATTAGAGTCTCATTTTGGTCTGTTTTTTATTTGGCTCATGCTTTTGGTGTTGGTGCTTTGGATCATAGAATCCAATTTTTTTTATGTTGGGTTTTATTTAGTTGTGTCAAAGTCTTGTTCTGGGCCTATTTTTGTTACGAGTCATGGTATTCAGTTTGGGTTTCGGTCAGGAATTTGATATTTTTTAAATACTTAAAAATGTATAATAAAATAATGATAATAACAAAAAATCAAAAAATATTTTTATCCGTGCAACAGTCAATAGTCATGATTGAGAGGTGGATGCCTCCTTCATGAACTATTGAATCGTAAGGATTTACTGAATAGCCTAGTGCTATCTTGAATCTTGTGCATAAACGGATGTTTATTTTCAAATCCTTTTTCAATTAAAAATCTTTCACAAGTAAAATCAACCAACATGCTTATCATATCCTTAATTGAAATTCATTAAACATACAAGCATTTTATACAGAACGACGTAGCTTTGAGTTCTTCATTACATCAGAGGATATGTCGGTGTAGTCAACAACTATCAGGCCAAAATCTCTTTTTCATAAAATTAGTTCCTTAATTTCTGTTTTAATTTTAGCTTTATTTCCATAAATATGTAATTTTTAATTTTAGCTTTATTTTTGTAAATATATGATTACTAATCTTAGCTTTATTTTTGTAAATATATAATTATTAATTTTATCTTTATTTTTATAAATATATAATTATTAATTTTATCTTTATTTTTGTAGATATAGAATTACTAATTTTAGTCTCATTTTTGCAAATATATAATTACATTTTTTTGGGAAAAAATAAATATATTATAATTATAATTAATTTGCATAATAAACTCTAGGGTAACCATATTTATATAGATATATTAGAGGTGCAGTGGAATGAAGTTTCTAGCTTTCTCTAACCATAATCAGTCTCCCGAATCTCAAAACTCTTAAAAGACCAGTTTGCAAACTAAAAACTTTTCCAATTTTAACCAGAATTAAAATTGGTGGCGACTCTCGTTCATTTTCAAAACATGTTGTCATTCTTGTCATGGCACCCATATTAATGTGAATAAAATGAAATAATGGGATCAGATACAATAAAACAAAACAAAAGTGGTGAAGATAGATCATTCTTAGCAAGATTTGGATTTAGCAATATATGGAACAATCAACAGTGCTTTAATCCATCTGCTGATCAGATGAAAATATCATACTAAATTACAAAATATAATTGCTATTGAATGTAAGAACACAATTAACAGTAAAATATCATTTAAAAAAATCTAAAATATAAGAAAGATGGAAAAAGAAAATTCACCATATCAAAATGAATTTGAATATGTAATTGCAATAATAAATCGAAAGAAAAGAGGGATACTCATTAGATGCATTGCACATATATGTATATATAGTGAAGGAAAATAATACATGCTAAAATAATTTGGTATATAATGCCTTAAAGGAGATAGCACTTCATCATAAGAAAATGTCTTACAG
Source organism: Dalbergia cultrata (assembly GCA_031216105.1). Taxonomy (NCBI): domain Eukaryota; kingdom Viridiplantae; phylum Streptophyta; class Magnoliopsida; order Fabales; family Fabaceae; genus Dalbergia; species Dalbergia cultrata. The sequence goes on from CM062347.1 coordinate 12,248,313, forward strand.
GGATACTGTCTTGGCAGGGTATTCTATTGACTTCCTACAGCTGAAGGATATAGCTTAAGTAATCATGGAAGATGTCATGACCCAACTTCGATCATGACCTATGAGGAATCTTATCCCAAAGTAAGTCTTATGGCTGCTGAGTCATACTATAATGCATAGTTTAATATGATTTTAACTTCAAAACATATTCAAACATATATCTTCAAAGTTCATAATTCAAATCTATAATCTATATCCATCATAATGAAATATATAACATGATTTGCTCTAATACAAAAACCATGAAAACCATAGATACATATCCAATCTAAATCATGGTAATAATAAATTATACGCATGGTCCAGGACTCTGCCCATATAGATACTAGACTACTAACAAAATCTAAACACTTCAATGCAAAGTGAAGCTCACTAAAAGCAAACCACTATAGCTCCTAAGGAGGGGGAAACTGAGAAGTATCTAGGGTAGTAGCTGTATCTAAAAAGGGGAGCAAAAAAGAGAGGTGAATGCATCAAAACTCAACGAACAAATTCTCACCTTTGGGTTTTTCTGCATGGGGTCATATTTAGCAAACCCTAAGGCCATACTTGAATTAACTAGGGACATGTGGACTTGACACATCATAGAAGATTGTGATCCCAAAAATAGAGACAAAGAAAAAAGCAGAGGATGTGCACCTTTTGATACGAAGCCAACTATCTAGGTGACCTTTGAGTAATATGATGTGTGGAGTAAGCCATGGAGAAATACTCTTGATGTGAAATTGCTTGGCAAAAGACTATAAGTTTGTACCATATGAATAGATGGATTCAATGCATGTTAGTGAAATAAGGGGCTAATCGAGTTTTGTACATGAATGAGGATTTCTTCATTATCAAATTTGCATATGTAAGGGACTACAAACATACTCATTTGAAGGTCCTTGGATGATAGCAAACCATTATCTATTAGTCTAGAGGTGGTGACCCTTATTCCAATCAGAGGAAAAAGGAGGTAAGAAAGGTTGTTGTATGGGTAGGATTCTAGACATATCGATGGAGCTCACTATATAACCCTCGGTTTCTCATGAGGGTGGGTTCTCATTTAGGCACAAAGCTAAAAATCAATGAACTCACATCCATACATTCAAAAGGGTGTTTCTCTCATATTTGCATGGAGGATCTTAGCAAGTGATAAGTTCCTTCATGTACAGCTCTTGATAAGGTTTTCATAGTGGAATATGAAGGGTTGCACCTTATTTGGTTTGGTTATGGCTGATATGGCCATAAAGAAGAGCTTTTTCTTTTTTTTGGAGATAATGGCAAAAGGCTTGGCTGAGCTATGGTGTTGCCAGAAAATGCTGTAGAAGAACTAGTTAATGGTCGATCAATGAGGATCTATGAGGGATAGATCTGGGGGTACATCATATGAAGATTTCAGGAAAGATTTATGTTGAATTTGGTGGAGATCTTGGGCCAAAAAATTGGGGAGATGATTTGTTCTTCAGGTCGTGGATGTTAGTTAAGAGAAATCAAAGATGATGTTTCGATGATTGTCAAGTAGCACAAAAATCAGGGAATGGCTGGGGCAATCATGAGGTGAGGAATTCAAGATTTGATGTCCTTCAGGATTCTGATAATGACTAAATCATTAGAAAATCAAATTCTACCAGTTAAGACATCTTTAATAGCAAGGCCAAGCCCAAAAAAAAGAAAGAAGCCACTCAAGAAAGAGACCAAACAAATGGGCTAAGGAAAAAAAGAGAAGTCACATGAAACTATGTGCCCCTAGCATTTTTATCTACTATAGGTCTTTTCCCTGCAACACTAACTTCCATACTAGAACTTGAGCTTCTTCTTGACAAACTTTTTAATTTATGTCCCATTAGGAAAAAAGGCCTATTTAAGCTCTTATACAAAAGTAACTTATGAATGAATTATCTTATATTCAAATATATAATAATAAAGGTGCTTGATTTTAGTGTTTTAGAAAGTGTTTCTTAAGAAGTTAAATATTTTAACTTCTTAAAAAGTAATAAGAATAAATTTTAGAGAAGTAATAAACTATTTAACCAAATAGAACAAAAAGTAAAAATATGAGTTTTGACTTCCAAAAAATTCAAAAAAGTCATAAATTGTATTTTTTGAATGGACCCTTAACCCATTCCACTTGGTTGTTGGGAGTTAACGCAACCCTATTAAACACCATCATGTCCTAATTCAAAGAATAATCATGCTGATCATGGTAGTTAATGAACTTCTTCACCACCTTGATTACACATTATTTACTAACAAAATGAATTATAATATTAACTTATTAAATAATTCTGAATTTTAAAAAGGAGAAAAGCATGTTACCTCGAGAAATATAGGCTACATGCATTTTAGCCCAAAATTTTTAAAAAGTGCAAGTTAAACCATGAACATTTTGAAATGTGCATTTTATTCCTTTTGTTAATTTTTTTATATTATTAGCAAAAAATAAGTGCACTGTATCACTGAATTTTAGTTCATGTACAACACAATAATCTAAACTTTCATGAACGCATGCTATTTCCATTAACAATATAGAAATGTAAATATTATCTTTGATAAATGTTTCACTTTGGGTATTGTACATAGTCCCATATAATATTTAATAACCCACTAAGTGAAATTTGAATTCATTGTATTTTAATTGAAGTAGATGTTATACTTATTACAGTTTTATATTATAGACTATAGATTGTTTAATACAATTTTCAACTATGATTAATTTGGTATTCTAGGGACAAAGTATACATGACATATAGTTTATATTAGAAAAAGATATCTCAAAAATATTTGTTTCTTTGATTTAAAAATAAATTTAGTTTTGGATTTTCTTAACAACTTTAAGAATTAACTATCAAAATTAAAATCACAAGTATTATGTTATCAGGAGCTATCAAATTAAGGTAGTAAATAAGGCTTTATGAAATTGGATGATAAAAGACTAATAATGTCATATGCAACTAAAAAAAGTACTATATGAAACTAATTTTGTTTTGGATATTATGGTCACTTTTTTATTTAAACTTGACCACTAAATAAGAGTAAAACCCAACTTAATCCCTTAGTTTTATAGTGAGGGATAAATTAGTCCCTTAGATTTGAAAAATCTCATACTAGTCCTTCAAATTTCACAAGTGGGAATAAGTTAGTCCCTTTGTAAAATTGTCATCTAAGTTGTGTCCTCTTAATTTACTTATGTGTACTATTAATTGTTATGGTGGGTCCTAACTTGCCTCACTCTTCTAAATAAAGTTGTTTAAACTTTCTTCCCCATCTTTTCTCTCAGCATAGTTCTTTGCTCAGAAAAAAGATTTTGACTTTAAGTTGTCATTCGTTCTACACAGAACAAAGGAGTAAGCCAAATTATGAGTCACTGTAAAAATTAACAATATACATAAGCAAGTTAATGGGACATGTGAATATTTTTGTTAACAATTCAAATAATATATTGACGGAGAGACTAACTTATCCCCATTTATAAAATTTAATGGATTAATATGAGATTTTACAAATTTGAGGGACTAATTGTCCCATACTATAAATCTAAGGTGCTGAATTGGGTATCTAGTCACTAAATAAATTGAAAATAAAATACTTTTGATTTAAATTAAAATCAAATTTCCTTTTTCTAATTTTGAAAATTAAAATTATAAACCTTATGATATCATCAACTAAAAGATTAATATAGTTTTTAAATTCTAATCTAATTAACTTAGAAATATAATACATTTGCAAGTAAATTATAATAAACTAGTCATTGGACCCGTGCGATGCACGAGGAGATAATAAAAAATAGTTTGTTGGTCATTATTAAAAATAAATGATAATTTATTTAAATATATCTCATTGAAAATTGAGTATATAAATTTATCTTAAAAGTAAGTTAATATTTAAATAATTAAATAAGTGGACAAAATATAAATATGTCATTGTATTTTATATCTTATTTTGAATATCATGTTTATAAGGTTGAAAAAATCTCAATAGATGACCTACAACTAACAATAAAAAGTCTATTTTATGAAAATTTTACACATTTCAAAAGTTGAAATTGTTGAATAAAGAAAGAGAATAAATGAATAATTTTACTGTATCATGAGCCACTTATAGGGAGGACAATGAGTATCCATGAGAAGGGAAATATGTCCCACGCATCCCGTCATTGTTTAGAATTTTGTCTCTCATGCTCATCCACATCTCCCTTATGGGTCCCTATTTTTCATTTCCTGTAGGAATTTTGAATCCCTACGATATTCAAGGTTTTATTAACAAATTTTAAAAAGAGAAAAACTTTAAAAATATTTTATAATTTGAAAAATAAATATCCATAATAACAAATACTATTAATGAAACATAATCTAAATTAAAATTAAAATGCATACATAATGCAAATACAATAAAAAAAATTAAAAAAATAAAGGTGTGCTATCCTTGTCACTATCCCATTTTACAAGCGCGGACATAGTACCATCAATTGTCCCTATGAAGATAAAATATGTCGCAACTTCCTTTCCTATTGGGTAATTCCCGCATGTACCCACTTTCAATTTTTTTATCATCCATAGCCATTTATATCTTTTTAGTAAATTAAAATATTTGATTTATAAAAATTTAAAAATATATTTTCTAATTAAAAAATAATGAATAAATTTAACTTATACGTTTTCAATTACATATCTTTTCCTTGTACATCCTTTTGATAATTTAAAATATCAATGTTAAAATATATGTTATAATTAATGTGTAATAATTAGTAAAAAATAAATAATTCTAATTTATATAATCTCAATTATTAGAGTAGTATATCAATTATAATATTATTTTGAATAAAAAAGTAATATAATTATTTAATTTTTAAAATTAATAAATTTAGTATCATTATCAAAGAAGTGTAAATTGTGGAATTAATTTTTTTAAAATATTTTAGTGTTGAAAAATTAAAAGTGTTTTTTTCAAAAAGATTAGTATGAAAAAATTATAGAATTCATAGATTGGAATATACAAGTTGTAAAAATTAAATAGAATATAGTGATATTGGTAGATAGATAATTTTTTATTATGATTTTCAAAAGTGCTAAATTTGAAGTTAGAAAATTTTCCCCTAATCCCATCCTCACTTAGAATTTTGCCTCCATTCTCATCCACATCCGTGTCACAGGTCTTCATTCCTCATTCCACGTGAAGACTTGAATCCCTATTGATATTTATGGGTTTATTAAAAAAATTTAAAAATACTTTGAACTTTAAAATATAAATATCCATAATAACAAATACTACTAATGTAACATAAATATAATAGCTTTGTTATCATTAATACTATAATTATATATATAATTTTTATGGTATAATATATTGAATTATAATTTTGTTTATGTTATCTTTTATTTTTTATATTACTTTTGTTAATGATAGAGAGATATAAAGGTATTATTAGAAAAAATAATTGATAATTAGAAGCTAAATTAAATTCAAAAAATTACTTTAAGTATTAAGATTATGAAATGATGGGGTATAATTTTTCTATGAATAATGCATGGAAAATTTTTTATGTAATGAGTCTTAAATATTAGTATTATATCAATTGTTATCATATTTGATTAAAAATAAATTATCATATTTGTATTATAATGAGTCTTAAATATTTGATTATGAATAAATTTGATAAAAATTGAATTTTGAATTATTATCATATCAAAATCAATCAATTAGTAATTCGTTAATAACTTGATCTATCCGTTTTCTTTAGAAAAATATACTAATTTTAAAGCTTATTTATTTTAGAAATATTTCCTTTATAATTTTTTATATTACCTTCATAATGTGAGGCTATTAATGGTTCTTAATTTAATTGTAGGTCGTAAATTATATTGACATGAGTTCTTTAATTTCTTAGTGTAAATTGTAATTTTTAATGATTATAATATTCGATTATTTAATGATCATAATATTTGATTTTATTTCATATAAAAAAAATTAATAAGTAAATTGTAAAATAATTTTAAAAAAATCTTTAGACATAAAGATTAAGAAAGGTGGGACCTAAATCACTATATGAATGACAGTGAAGCTTAAATCACCATATGAATGACACGTGTAATAGTTTCCATGAAATGAGTTTGAAATATTGGTATAGTATATTTATAATCTATAATTATAACAATAATATAATTTGCATATAATATATAATATTGTGTATTTTTGTCAATTGATATATATTATTGTATAAATGAATGTCTCGCTATAAAAAAAAGTAAAAGACTGGGTGTGTTATTTTTACAGATATGCAAGTTACAGAGGACGCTTTGTATTTTTAGATGTGGCTATTCACTTTGTTTAATTCTAGAAATGACAAATGCTTGCTTTCATTTCAATTTGAAATAGATTGATAGAAAAAAAAATGTTCCTCTGTAAAATTCTGAGACAAATTAGTTTCTTTTCTATAATCAGCCTAACAAAATCATTCATTAAGTATCAGGTAAATTAGAATAGATAATCAGGAATTGGTTCATTACCTTTTATTTTAGCCAAATGAATTCGTTTATCAGTTGGTTAGACTTGTTAATTATTAGTAGTGTGATCCAAATGTAATTAACAAATTTTTACTTTGCACCTAAATCGATGATTATATATATATATATATAGGGATTCAATGAGCAATAATTGTGGCTATGTCTTGCTTTATCTAATGTTACGGTTACATAACAGATCAAGGAATCCCATAGATATAACAAAATCAAATCTAATAACAATGGATAAAAAATAAAACAGAAAGATTTGCCCTTAAAAGATCCTGCACGCCATAATTGCACGGCAAATAGAAGACCTTTTTGTTGATCTGATCAAGGCATTCCCCTTTTTTTTTATATCACACCATTTTTTTGTTGTAATGGAGAATTTTTTGTTGATCTGATTAAGGCATTCCTCTTTTTTATTTTTATTTTCATTTTCATATCACACGATTTTTTATTGTAATGGCCCCATTAATATTTTAGTCACCCTAATACAATTATATCTAATCCATTTTTCAATGATTCTTAATTCTATATTTGTTTTCCATTCTTAAAGATTTTTAATTTTAATTGTAAATCGTAATTTTAATGATTTGTAATCCAATGAATATATCTTAATAATTCCAATTTTATTGATTCATGTAATCTTTAATGATAGTAGATTTGATTTTATTAATAGTTTAATTGTAAATTAAGTAAAAAAAATTAGTAGACATAAATGTTTAAAAAAGTGGGCCCTAAATCACTATATAAATGACACGTGTATCCTAAAGCTCTGTATGAAAAACACTTGTAATACTTTCCATGAAATGACTCTCGAATATTATAATAGTAGATTTTTTGTTGTAATGGCCCCATTAATATTTTAATCACCCCAATATATTTATATCTAATCCATTTTTCAATTATTCTTAATTCTATATTTGTTTTCCATTTTAAAGATTCTTAATTTTAATTGTAAATCTTAATTTTAACGATTTGTAATCCCATGAATATATGTTAATGATTATAATTCACGTAATCTTTAATGATAGTAGATTTGATTTTATTAATAATTTTATGATCTTTCACTTTTCACAAAAGGAGATATGATTCTCTCTATGTTAACTCATCAATCCAACACTTAACATAAAAACAAGATGACATTAAATGGATTATTTGTCCCTTTTAATTATTCCATAATAATACTAAATGACTTCATTTCGATTTGAGATATTTGAAAATGTATAAGCTATTTAAGAATGAGGGTTGTTACTTGTTAGAGTTTGAAAATGAATAAGTGTGGTTGATAAAAATGAAAACTGAAATGTAGTCATTTTGGTGTGAGATATCAATAATACATTACGCTATGGAGTTTAACAAAGGGCTAAACTAGCAATTTAACAATCGACATGTACTTTTTAACTAAGTGTTGGAATAATGACTAAGATAGAGATAATGTGTGCTCTTTTTTGAAAAAAAAAAATGAGGGATCATAGTAAACTTGTATATCTTGAAAGACTCATTTGTCCCTACAATACTAGTTGGAAAGGGTTTTAGTAAAAACTTGATGACAATTTTCTAGCATAATTGTTCCAAACACTTGATAACAGGATAAAATTAAGCCTAAAATTTTCACTTAACTATTTCCAAAATGAAAGGTCCACATGTCATTGATGTTTTTCATTACCAATGGATTCATCCTTCATGAATGGAAGAAAGCGATTACTGTTATAAAGAGCATCATGGACCAGGCAATCAATGACATGGCAATTGATAAGATACTGAGTGATGATTGTCATAACGTCCCCAAATGGTGCCATAATGAGATGACAACATGGTTTGAAAATGAATGGGAGTCGCCACAATTTTAATTCTGACTAAAATTAGAAAGCTTTTTAATTTGCAAACCGGTCTTTTAAGAGTTTTAAGGTTTGAGAGTCTGATTATGATTAGGGAATGGTGGAAACTTAATCCCATTGCATCCTTAACACATCTGTATAAATACAGTTATCCTAGAGCTCATTATGCAAATTAATTATAATTTTAATAATATTTATTTTTCCCCAAAAATGATAATAATTATACAATAAAAGAAAAGAAAATTAAATAAGAGAATAAATTTTAAAGAAAAGTTAATTTTGACTTGATAGTTTTTTGTTACACCGATGTATCCTCTGGTGCTATGAGGAAATTAAAGTCATGTCGTTCTGTAGAAAATGCTTGTGTATTTGATGGATTGTTAATTAAAAGATAAGAAAATAAAAAATGTGTTGATTAATATTAATTTTGAAAGTGGACTTTTGACTGATGATTTGTTAAAAGAGAAATCCAGTTTTGCATGGGATTCAAGTTAGCACTATGTTACTTAATAAATCCTTACAATTCAACAATAATGAAGGAGGTATCCACCTCTCAATCTTGACTATTGACTGTTGTGTGGATAGAGAAAATATATTTTTATATTTTTTGTTTTTTAAAAGAGAGTCCTAAGATCTAAATAAAATAAAATAAAATAATAAAAAAATAGCAATAAAGGATTAAACACCCAAGCAGTCTAGTAGCAGGCTCAACACCCCTAAAAACTTTTGAACAAAAACATAAAATAGCCCAACCTCAACAAAAAAAAAAAAAGGAACATAGCCCAAACCATAACATTTCTAGCCTAAAAAGAATCCTATTAAAAAAACTAAACAAACCCAAACATGTGCTAACCCCCCAACCCTCCCCCCACCCAACCCACAAAAAAAAAAAAAAGAACTTGATAAAATAAAGCCAAGCCCAACATCCCCCAATAAAGCCAAGTCTAATTAAGATATGCTTAATTGTGTGTGTTCTCAGCTCAATGCTATGTGCACTGATGTTTTTCAAATTCAAATTGTTCTCATGTGTTTTGTTAAAGAAAATTGTAGGTGATGCTATAGGTGGTTTGGTGGAAATGAATGCTATAGGAGGCACTATCATGAGTGTAAATTCTGATAGATACTGAGATACAACATTATAAGGGAGTTATACACATCATGTGATATCATTGAAGGAAATGTTTGGTTGAGTTCAATTAATATTTACCCTTTCTCTATTTTGCAAGTGTATTCTAGAAAATCTAATAAATGAGTGAAGTGATACACAATGAGGGGAAAAGCATTATCTTAATCAAGTGAGGAGTCATACACTTAGGGGGTTTGTGTGAAACACTTTGAGCGGAGTGAAACACTAGAGTGCCCTATAAATAGGGAAGGGTGTTGGGACTCAAAACAGGGGTTAATGACATGAGTGATACAATGGTAAGAAAGTATGCCTAATGTGACTCATGAGGTGAATTGTGTGTGTGTGTGTGTGTGTGTGTCCAAAGAGTAACCATGGCTGTGTGTGTTTGGTGTAGTTTGCTTGCCATATGTACTGTATCTCTCTACGAAATTTATTTAGGGGCATTATTATGGTGACTGAATCACTGATGCAGCATTTTGAAAGGATTACATTGTGTACAAGGACATAGACAACCACGATTGAGATCCATATCTTGTTGAAGTGTGGAATGAGACTTGGAAAGGGTGGTTGCTTTGTAATATTACCAAATTGTTCAAGAAGTGACAGCTACCTTGACTAGAATTGGCTATATACAAATTGCCACATTGTGCAGGGTGTTTCCAAAAATAAAATGAAGATGGCTATAATAGAGTTTGCTTCATTTTTGAAATTCAGCCTTTTGAGGTTAAGAGGAGCTTGAAAAGTATGTAACAGGAGCTACTCATTGATAGAGCTCTATACTAGGAAGTGGTTTATGTGGAGTAATAGTAGTTGTTGTAGTGAATATTGATGCTCAAGATGTAGAGGTGTATTAGTTTTCCTTATGTTGGTTTATTGATATGTACATGATTATAACTCTTGACTCTCTTTGGCCTTCCCTTATAGGTTGAAGTTGGTTTCATTAATTATAAAAAAAAAACCGTATTGATGTACTTGCACTATTTTCTTTCCTATTTTATTAAGTTATTATCATGAATAATGTTATGGAAACAATAAAATTGCACAACAAATACACACCACACACCTTATCACCATTAGACGTGATGAATGATTTTTCCTCATTCCACTCACTCATCACGTCTAATGGTGACAAGGTGTGTAGTGCATTTATTATACAATTTTATTATTTCTATAATATTACTCTATTATCATCCTTTGTAAAGGTAGTATTGTTTAGTGGAGCTTCTTAACTGAGATCTTATATCTTCCTCCCAATCGAAAAATTTTCTTCCTCTATATACCTTAGCAATCACTACTCATCCCATTATTTATCATATTTTCTCTTTCTTTCTCTCAAGCATTTTGTGGCTAGTATTCATCGAGAGAAAGAGAAAGCATTTTCTCAAGGAGTATACAAGTATTTTGCCTTCTTAATTAGGGGCAATAGGAGGCCAACAGGCCATTGCCTCCAATTGTTTGTAGGAATATTTGGTTGAAGGGTAAAAATTATGATAACTTTTTTATGATTAAATTTCATGTGGAAAATTACATAAAAAGTTTATTTATGGAAAATTTACCCTTCAACCAAGTATAACCTTGAGTAAACTGCAATGTCCTTCTTTGAGAGACAATAATATTATACTCTTATCTCTTCTATTTCTAAAATATACACTTTCATTCTCTATAAACTTAAAATAAAAGGCAAATTGCATCTACCTTCCTTGAGGTGTATTGATACTACATTTAACCCCACTAGTTTTTAAGATGACATATATTTGCCTTACTTTATTTTAAAAAGTTACACTTATCTCCCTTGGTCCCAAATTTTACATTTATTTTTTTTAAAAAAAAGAAGATGACTCTTGTACCCTTATTTATCTATCCTATCTATATGGGATGCAATAGTATCTCCTCTTACCAAAGCCCACTCCTCTCAACTCCACCACTATCTTTCTCCAAATCAAATAATAACCTAGACAAACAAATAAACAATAATCATTCAAATAAGAAATCCAACCACTCAATATAAGTTTGAAAATTGTTTCTGGGCAAACATTTTCAAGTTACGGTTGTTGATACTCAAATTTGTCTGTGTGAAATTTGATTTGTCCCTAATAATCTAGTGTTTGAAATATTTGTAATAGTAAATATTTCAAACACTGAAATTGTGTACATATATTTTGAAGCTCCAATAACTTTCAACATTCAAGAAGGTCGAGAAATTTCAAGCCTTTTGGTGGAGGGTTGAGACAGTGTCCAGGAGCAGAGTTGACTGGAGTTTTCATGACTACCTTTATTCATGTTCTGGTCACAAAATATTGGTAACACACTAATAACCATTTACTTATGCCATAAAGCATTGAATGTTCTTCATAATATATTTGTAGCAAGACAAATTCATGACGTATTGAAACATTGTTCCTGTTAGGTGGACAACAATCAAAGGAGGAAGAGTTGTTCAGAATCCTATTCTCGGATTTGGCAATGGAATTCATATCAAGGTTTGGGAGAAGCATAACTAGAATGAAAAGTTGGGGGGCATTTAGTTTGAGAAATTAGTTTTCATTTTCAGTATTTTATAAAGAAAATACTGAAAATTGAAAATTAAATCTTATAATTGTACATTTTCTAATATTTTCTTTACAAAATCCAAAACAGAAAAAACTAATATGAAAATTAAAAATTATTTAATGAAACCGAATGCAACATAATTGTGTTTTCAGAAGTGTGCCTTAAATAAATAATGAGCTTTCAATAGAATATTCAGTACGTGCTCACAACTATATAACCATAACTTGGAACTCACCTCATTACATCTTGCTGTCAGTTTGTATTTGTGCTTTTGTGCTAGAGATACTTATATTCATAAAATATATGTATTGTATGTACATAAACTCACACACACACACACACATATATAAAATAAGAGGAATAAATTGGAAACCACTAGCATGAAAATTGACAAGTGTCAACCATTAGACAATGATTAGTAGACATTTGAATCAATCATTAAGAAAAACTAACTAAACTAGGAAAAAGTGAATTCGGAATCCAACATTAATGAATAATTAAAAAAAAAAAAGTGATATGTAAACTCATGTTCGATGCATGTAGCAAGTTGGGCCAGCCTTTTGTGATTTCAAGATAATGGGAATTTTTCTCAATATTGCTGATGATATTTATAGCCGAAGTAGTAAGTGGCAAGGTGTCTTTTGTGGGAAATACAAGTGAGGAACACTATTCCACTAGGCATTGCTCTCCCGTGGAGTGTTTTGTTTATTGTGTTGTTGGAACCCTAAAACCCTCTCCTTCTTCGAAGACTGCAGCTCCACTCTAAATCGTTTACAGTCTCATCTTTCATCCTAATCTCTATGTCTTAGCTTTTACATTCAGTGAGCATTAATCATCACCATATACATTATGTATTATTGAATGGTCATTGTTTAGGAAATACAATTTTTTGGTTCTCATGAAAGATTTTTTTGTCCGTGACTTTCTGTCTGGTAAGGTATAGTATACCCATTCACATACTTCAATTATTTGCTATAAATATATGCCATTTCAACGGTTTACCCAGCACCTCATTTTATCCATATCCTCTGTTGTTCTTCATATCCTTGCTATCTATACTTCCTAGCTAGCTTTTGTTGGGTCGATTCACTTTCTGAATTTCTTTCTTCATGGCTTTACTGTGTCACCCACTTTCCCTCCTGTGAGACAATGCTGGAGAATCAAGGTCCATGTCGTTAGATTGCAGAGCCTTCCAAGTTTCAATAATTCAGGCTTATTGTGGTGTATTTAATAAAAAGTGTCCACTTTTAACATTTATTGGACTTCGGAATCTATTATCATGTTTTCTTTTTATTTTGAACTAGTGATTTAAGGTGATGAAAAAGAAATATATTAGGGGATAAATTAGTCCCTACAAATTTAAAAGTCCTCTATTAATCCTTCAAATTGGTCCCAATGTATAGCTTTATACAATTGGAAAAATACTATATAAACCTATATGAAGATTCAATTTGTCTCCATTTTTTTTTATGGTGAAGGATCAATAGGGGATTTTCATATCCCAAGGTACTTATTTATCCTCCAATATATTTTTGAGGGATCAAAGTAGGTATTTAGTCTTAATAAATAAAATTTAAAAAATAAAACATAAATTCATACCTAAAATTTAAATCTTTTGAAACATTTTTGGGTAAACATATTTTTGGTTATGTTGCAAGGTTTCCAATTTTCATCTAAATATTATTTTCAAACCACTTTTCACTTTTGAGATAGCCACGTAGAGTTGTCCATGGCAAAAATAGGTAGTTTGGGTAAAAATAATCCAACAAATAACAAAGACTTGAATTTGATTAATGGTCATTACAAAAGGGAGTGATGATTGTGAATATAATTATCTTCTTTAAGCGTAAAAGAAATAAAATTACTGAATAAGTAGGGGCAACAGCCCATGTGCCCCCCGGCCTTCCCCAAATTTTAATTTTTGAATCTTTATATAGATATATATAGTTGGCCTCTTTTTCAATTTTTTTTATTTATACTTTAACAAAAAAGATGAAGAAAGAATAGTGATATACCTCCTAATAGATTTTCTTAGAAATCCCTCCTATGTATTAAATCAAGTAAGTTTTGATTATTTTTTACATTTTTTTAATTTTTTAAATGTTAATTTTTAATTAAATAAATTGGAAAATCCAGTTTAAATTTTCGAGCTTAGTTCCTATAAACTTTTTACTTAATTAGATCTTAATATTGTAATGGACAATATGTTGTGCATATGCTTTCTTGACTTTGGATTGTGAAATGTGTATCTTCTCTAAGAATAAACCTTTAATTTGGTGTTGACAAAAATAGCGTGAGACAAATTGATTCTCCAAGAAAAAAAAATTGCAATCCCTCATAATTAGAAATATATGATAAGATATTTCACTTTAATATTTTTGAATGATTTAGAGGACAAATTGATCCTTTCTAATTTATAAAATAGTTTAATCAATTGCTAGTGAAAATACATATAGGACAAATAAGTCTATCAAAATACTATGAATAGACCAACTTGCTTGTATTTTTTCAATTGTGAGAAACCACTAAATGTATACTTTTTTTTTTTCATTTCAAAACCACTAAAAAAGTGTATATTATTATTCTTTAGATATATACTATTTTTCAGTTTTGGCCCCACTTTAATTTAAAAAAGTGCCTAACGACGTACAGGGCAATATTAAAATATTGAGGGGAATACTTTTATTGTATTTTGAGTGAAAGCATTGCTACACAGCCCGAGCCAATTGACCGATTTATTTGTGCCCGACTAAGTTGTCAAATATTTATTGGAAGGAGAAAAACAACTGATACATAATAAATGAGAAAAATAAAATAAAATTAAAAGAAAAGTTAACACATCAGTCGGTTCGGTATATTTGTTGGGCTATTGAGTGTTTTCCTTTGAGGATCATTTTGTTTTGTGAATGTATCATGAGCCATTTATCTCCTTTAGTAAATTAAAATTTCTAATTTATTACAATTTATGTTATAATTAATAAACAATAATAAATTACCTTGATTTACCTCATTTCAATTATTCATCTTTCCTTTTATGTTCTTTTAGAAAATTATAATATCAATTTTAAACTATATATTATAATTAATAAAAGATCATGAGTAACATCAATTTATGTCATCTCAATAACATCTCTTTTCATGTATCATTTGTAATTAAATATTAAATATTTGTAATTAATTTAAGATTAAAAATATAAAATGTATAGAATTGCACTGTATTAACAAATAATTAATTACTTATATGTTAACAA
Source organism: Dalbergia cultrata (assembly GCA_031216105.1). Taxonomy (NCBI): domain Eukaryota; kingdom Viridiplantae; phylum Streptophyta; class Magnoliopsida; order Fabales; family Fabaceae; genus Dalbergia; species Dalbergia cultrata. Next base: position 12,263,602 of record CM062347.1, read on the forward strand.
TAGTATAGTAAATCTTACCTTACTTTTTAGGATTCTGCTAATTTTGGTGGTCAAAATTATTGCAAGATCTTTGGAGAGATACTATGATGTTGGTGGTGATATCATTTCAAAATCAATCGAATTTAAAAATAATATCATTTAAAGAGAATAAAGAGAAAGTCTTCTTTCCGAATGCTAATGACATACAAAAAAAAGAATGTTAACATTTATATAGTAACCCTTCAAAGCAATAACACAATAAATATGATCAACATATAGTATGATGATATTGTCTTCTTCTTCTTCTTTTCCTTTTTCAACTAAATTAAAGATGCAGAAATATACACAATTGAGTAACTATAGAAACAACCTTGCTATTTAGTTTTAAAATGTTTTTCCTAATGATGTACGAATGCAAATGACATTATTTGATTGGAAACAAAATAGAACACATTTGAAAAGAAAAAGGTGAATTGTATGTTGTAGATTAGATAAATTGAACAAATAATATGTTGATGAACTTGTTAAGCATTTAGGCACAAATCACAATAATAAACAAATAATAATATCTAAAAATTAGTTAGACATTTTAAAAGTTAATTGTACTGTGTTGTTAACACCAACATGATGAGCAATAATAATAATAATAATACAAAATTAGAATATAAATGCAAAATTTATAAATAAACTAAAATCAATATTCCAAAATATGCATTATCTAATAAAGGTACTTCTTTCAGGGCCTCAATGACTAAATAATATCATGACTCAAAATAAATTTTGTCTTGCCCTCGTGTCAATATTTGATGTGGAAGATGAAAATCTCAATTCACATTAAAAGTATTTTAACCAAAATAAACTTGAGAAGTTATCTAAAAAACTCTTCATTGATGTAATGGATCTCCATTGATGATTACACAACCATTAACACCATACCTTACAAATAAAGAAATCCAATAAATGAATTGTTTACTATAGTTAATAAGAATAATAAGAGGACTAATAAAGATGTAAAATTTGATTATCATGCTGTTGGAATAGTATAGGGTTCCATTTTGTGATTCAGAGACAACACATGAAAGAGAAGAAAAAAGATGAAAGAAACATTTATCAATTATGGACTTGTGGCATTTCCAAAGAAAAATGTGTTATCTCACTTTACCCCTTAAAAGCGATCAAATTGTAAACTTAAAAGATAGCCCTTGCAGTGAAAATAAAGCAAGAGAAAGACATGGAAAATTAAAGAAATGTCAAGATATGAGTAGAAATGGAACTTGCAAACCAACCTAAATATTTGAAACAGGGGAAAAAGTGACTTATCATAGTCTACTTTTCCATGATCATGGTGCTAATAAGCTCCATCATAGCCTTCCTAGCAATGAAATTAAATTACAGAGACAATGAGACAGAGATATTAACAGAGAGATTGAGAGAATAATAACAAATTGCAAGCTATAAATTACTTTGGAAGTGACATCTAGAAAACTATCCTCTAAAAGAGTCTTGAATATTAGTTACTATAGATACATTATAGGCCATAGATTAGTATTATAGATAAGAATCATGCAATTCAACATAAAATTAATAAGATGGCTGATGAGTATAAAATGTAGTATGTGTGTATATGTGTGTGTGTGTGTGTGTGTGTATTTACAAATTTATTGATCTTAAACCATAAATTGTAATATTTAATGGACTGCTCAACAAAAAAGGACATAATAAAAATTGATAATGAATTTTTCCATGCTTGATTTTACATTGGAAATTCAAACTTTGCAGGACATTGCATTCATTCCAACTGGCACCTCGGCATTCAAGCTTAGAAAGATTAAGGTAAAAAAAATAAAAATAAAAGGTCCAACACAATTACAATGGAAGAAAACGAAATAGGTAAACAATCAACGATTAACATAAGAAAAAATAATAATAATCAACTCATCCCATCATACAAAAAAGAAGGCACTAGAACTTGGCAACCAAAAGACCAAGGTTGAAAACTTTCAGCATACAAAATCCAATGTCAAATTAGAACCAAAAAGTAAAGCCTTAGTAGAACTATAAAATTCTAAAGCAAGATCATATAGATTACCAATTCTTTGAGGCCTTAAAAGTTCTCATATCTCCTTTGCATAAGTAATTTCCCTGTTTACATGAAAACAACTCTAAAGAAAAAAGAACAATAAAAATATAGATGAAAATAACTAGCTTACATTGTAAAAGAAAAAGAATGAAGAATGTAATTATCGACTATCTAGCACAATAACATTGCAAAAAACAAAAACATAAATCAACATCTAAATAACAATATCGCAAATAATAAAGGAACAACATCAAAACATATAATAATAAACATAAAAATAACTAAAAAAACCTAATTGAATACAAACCAAACCGTAAACACGCTTAAGTCATCAATTCCTTATCATAGGGATATAGAGTTTACTTTTCATAATGGATGAAAAATACACACATGACTGGTTCACACTAGATGGGCTAAGCCCCTAGATCTGAAGATCTTTGTCCAAATCTTCACCAAAACCTTCCTATAATTTATTGTCAAAGAAAAGAAGGAGGCATAAGCTTAATTAATTATCAGCGAAAATAAATCATAAAAAGGGTAACAAATAAGAGAATAAATAAAATTGAAGAAGAGTGAAGTAAGAATAGAGAGGTTTGAGAGGTACATGTAGAGTGACAAATGGGAGAAGGGAGAAAAAGAATATCCAAGAGAATTTTGAAGTTAGGGGTGAGAATGTTGAGTCACCTTTTTTGGTATGGATTATAATTGAAAAGCATTGAGTGATTATAGGAAATATTAATTATAGGAAACAATGATTGTTATCATCATCATATTAAATTTTTTAAAAAATTAGAAGATGATTTTGAATTTAAAATTTGAATTTGTAAATTAGAGTTCGATTATGTTGGGCTAAAATCATAGATTTGATGAGGCAGAAACTACCCATTACATTAATTATAATTTTAATAATGAAATTTGAAAATTTTATTAGAAAGATAGAGATACATTTTAGTTGAGTATTATTATAGAATATTTATTGGATGAAAGAATCATGCCAATATATTACTCCTTATTGATTTACAAAAATAAGATATGATAATATGGATGAAAGAATCATTATAATTATGTTGCCTTAGATTAAAAATCTTTAAGTGTTGATGATGATTTTGAATTCAAATTTTAAATTTGTAATTTAGAGCCCCAAATTGGTTGGACTAAATATAGATTTATATTTGTTTTTGGAAAAATTAGATTTGGAAAAAAAGTTGTAAAAACGAAAAATTTTATTATTATTATTGATTAAATATCATATATAGATTAAAATAAAATTTTATACATATGTAAGATATTATTATGAATAAAAGCAAAATTAGAACCCCAAATTTCTCGACTATCTTGAAAGTTTAAATTCAAAACATCTTAAAGTTTACATATGCGCTGCATTTCTGTTTCAAGAATTAATGGTAGATCAAAACAAAGAAATTTTGTGGAAATTAAAACCATTTTACATTAACACATTTAATTTTCTTTATTGTTCTCTTTCTAACTTATTTTATTGTTCTTTTTATTTCTAAATGGAATATTCTAATTCTACATTAACATGTTTCATCTTATTAAAATCATTTAACATTAACATCTGAATATCTATTTTCAATATTAAATAATTTATCCCGTAAAAATGTTAAATAATTTAGATTGATATATTTTGATCAGTCTTGTTATTTAGATTAAGAATTGCAATAATTTGAAGTCTAATATTTAATTTAGAACATTCATGTTGTGTTAATGAAAGAGATATAAAGGTAATTTTTTTAATAACATAATTGTTAATAAAGGTTATAGAATTGTGGGTCTTAAGTTGCTCTATGAGTGACACGTGTAAAACTTTCCCTGAAATAAGTTTTAAATAGTAGTATTATACATAAATGTTGATCACAGGCTTCCTATCAATAATATACATGTTTTTCTGTGAAATAGTCATTGTAAGTTTACATGACTACAACAAAGTAGAATTCATTATTCTTGAAGTTCTTTTTGTAATTTGGACTTTGTTAGCAAAAAGCAAAGTAAAGAGATCACACAGGATTTACGAATATTTTTAATTTGATTAGAGTAATTAAGGAATAAGAACTATGGTTAAATCGAACTTATTAAAAACAATTAAAATTATGTACTTAATGGAGAGTTTGCAACATCCAACAAAAAATAAACATAATGTAGTGGTGATTCTAATGCGCTTATAATTGCCAATCTATGAAGATGCGAAAAAGTTTGGTCTTCTAAATAAAGTTGTATAAAAAATAGTATCTGTAATTTAATTGAATAATAAATCTATATTGCATTCCCTTACTTTAGATGATCATATAGTCTTTTTTATTTTTTTTTTAGAGTCGCGATAGTATTCATTATACCTATAGATATACCTATTATATCAATTAACGTTGTCTATATTCTTTAAAAATAACACACAAAGTATCGGTTAGGAGATTCAAATTTTTTATATAAATTTTATTTTAATTAATATCAAATTGATAATTATATTAGCATTTTTATTTTACAATTTATTTCTTTATCTGTGATATTAGTTAACCTTTGATCCATATAGGATTTAAAATTAATAATTTATATTGCGCCCGGATTTCTATACTACTTATTCATTTAACTTTGTATACTTAATGGATCATTTAATTATGACTCATATTCCCCACATTAATGATGAATATTTTATTTGTCAATGAAATATTTCATTTTATTTATTAATTTATTATATTAATTAGTAATAAATATTTATTAATCGTTACCTTTATTGAAACTTTGTAATCATATTGTTATCTTTATGATGTTTAGTAATTCTATTGATTTATTTTACATTATGATATTTATATATTAGATTGTTCCAATATAAATTAAACCATACTATAAAATATACTAATTATAATTATCATGATATTAATACAAAAAAATTATAAAGCTATACATTGCATAGAACAAATATGGACTGTATAACCATGTATAGATGATTAGGATTGAAAATTATTGATGGTAGTTAATGATCACATGATCATTTAAAATCGTTAGGTGACTTTATGTTTTAATTCATATAAGATCCAACAATCCAAATTTATTCCTCTCACTTTTATAATAAGTCACTCCTCTCATTTAAGTCGTTCCTTATATATATATAAACTATTTTTTAAATTTTGGAGGGCATGGCCCATCGCCACCCCATTGCCAAGAAGCTCCGCTGACCAATAATACCTAATAACATAATAAGTTTGTCATCTACATGTGAGGAAAGAAAAAATATATATAAAAGTTAAAATATTAAAAAATAAAAATAAAAATATCTTTCTCTTTTTTTATAGGACTACAATATAAATATATATATATATATATAAAATATGAGTTAGAAACTCATTCTAGAGAAATTAAAATTTAATGATTTAATCACATGTGAATTCTTCTTCAATGAAAATTTAATACATAATTATTTAAAAAATTTGAAAATCCTGTCACCTCATTATAATATTTTATAATTTTATTATATACTCCTTTTAAATATATATTATTATACTAATATACTAATTTAATTTACTATATATCTAACCATATTTTAATAATTTAAAGACAAAATCAAATATGATTTGTTCATTATATTTTATCCCATTGTATTATATTTCTTTTAAATATATATTATCAATTAGACTTAAATTATAAGTAATTTTATGAATTTTTGCAATTATTATTAGATTTAACTGTAATTATTATTGACTTTAAGTTAAATCACCACATTAAGTTCATCTCTCTCTATATATAAGATTATGATGATTTGAATTTTACTGACTATTTATCACTATTTCGTTCTCTTAATTATATTTACGAGTTTCATTGGCTGTTTCAATCCATATGGTTATTAATTTCAATCTAAGGAGTCATGATGTGTCCATGTGAAGATTCTTCATTTATGAAACATCCCATGTTATAGAAAGTTAAAGCATCCATTTTTCACTTAAATGATCTCTCCATGAGTATATTCTTTCGTTATTTATTTATTATTATATACATTTTTTCGGTGCACCTGCTATATGATCATATTGTTGGTAAATAAATGGTATTGTAGTGTTATGGAAGAAAAAATATATTGAAGGTGAGAAAGACACCTGGTTACAAGTTTGTGAGTGTATTACAAGAATGCAAAGCATACCAATTGCCGAATTTTAGTGTTGGTAAAGAATGGTGTTCCTTTTATGACAACCTCTTAGCAAGTATACTGTAACGATCAAAGATTTGGGAATATGACTGACATGTGCAGGATAGAATCCCCACATAAAGTCCTAGGTAACGTGACTAGCTAACTAACGAAAGTTGTTGCTATCTCCTCAAATTAGAATTAATTTTTGTGCTAAGTTACATAAAAAATGTAGTAAAAGACACAGCCTAGGTCGTCTTTCAAGGAGGCTACGTCACTTTGTTGGAAATTTGAGGGTTTTTAAGAATTCAAATGGAGAGAATTAAAATTAAATGAGAATGAATTTAGAATTAAAGACACTAGTGCAAGTTATTCCTAGGATTGGAACTAGTTAACACATACCAAATATTGAACACATTAGTGGCTGTTAGTAATAAATTATTGACAATTATACTAGTGATCGATTGACCTCTAGTATTTGACCAATGTAAATAACTAACAAATGGGATCCCAATTTAATTAAAAATTACATTGATTTAAAATACCAATTGCTATATCATAACTGTCAATTACAAAAGATAATTCTAATGTTGTGCTTTAAATATAACCAATTGACCAATCGATTTATGCCAAAAGGGTTTCCCTAAATGACGATTGCAATTAGTTGTCCCCATAAAAAATTGCAACATTCATAACAATAGTTACAAGAATAGAAACTAAAAAACAATGAGAAAAATAATGCATTCAATATAAAAAGGAGTGTCAAACATCATCCCAATCCATCCAGAAACCCTTACACTAGTAAGCAAATCTATGCTCCTTATCACTAATATGCACAATAATTATAATTTTTTTTTTCAAAAACTTAATTTAAACATAAATTATCATTTCTAATAAATCAATTTAAGTAAATAAATTAATATATTGAGTTACTCCAAAACATGAAATCTAGAAATCAAACTAAATAAATTTGGTCTATATCTCAGCAAAGCTTAAATATAAAATAAATGTAGACATGTTAAGATAGACGCATGGTCCAGAATTCTGTTGTCATGACCTGACTAAAGAACATGACCGGCACATGAGGAATCTCATCTCCACGTAAGCCTCGTGACCTCAAAGTCTCTCTATATGCATAATTTAATAATAATTTCCATTTATAAAATATTATTTCATCTCTAATAAATCTTTAGCTCTTTTGAAATCATGCTTTTCGTTAATAACATATTATAATCAAACTCTAAATCTGTCTTTGTGATACAAAATATACGAGTTCCTCTCTATACAATATCCATAAAAACTATAATCATATACATACAAAATAATTATGATAAATCAATGCAAATATCTTTATAGTTTGAGACCCTGCCCGTAATGTACACTGCAACATTATATCACAATACAAAATGCAAAAGAGTACTTTACTCCAAAGTGCAGCTCACCAACTAGAATAACTTTATTGCGGGGGAGGAAGAGGAAGAGAGGAACCCGTAGCAACAACAAGGATAAAACACACACACACACGCACACACACACACACACACACACACACACACACACACACACACACATATATATATATATATAAATATCTATAAAATCATCAAAACTAAATAATGCAATTTCTCTAAAATCATATTTATCTATAAACATAAAGGCAATAAAACTAGTAATCTCTGGCAAAACATAAAGAACAATAATCTCGTAGCTTTTTAATAAAATCTGTAAATCAAGTCATAATCATACTCTAGCTCTTTAATAAAATCATTTTAACAATAATGGTCCTATGAGTTAACATTAAAACATATATTTCATGCTCTAGTTGAAAATTATCATTTTCCTACACTTAATAAAACTAACCATAATCTGCAATCTCTTGAAACATTCTCTAAAACCAAGCAATCATGTCATAATTTAAAGAAAATAGCTCTAATAACCAACATAATGGTCATAGGATCTGAACCCACCACTTAGAGGGGAGAAAGTGATGGTGCCAACACCAAAGGGGCTCCGGGGAGGAGGGATGGTACCAACGTCTACCATTGAAGCCACAAACTCAAGATTAGACTCTAACAACCTCTAGATAGCTAAAACATAACTCTAACAATATTGGGGGCCACCCTCATTTGACAACAATATGGACAACCAACAACTCATACTATAGAATATGAAATGGAGAAGAAAAGGACAACAAAACCCATAAAATCTCACCTTTGATCTCTTGGAGGAAGAAGGTTTGGGGTTAGATTTAGTGGGAAAGAGTGGGAAGGGTTTGGAGAGGAGGAGTTTTCGAAAATGGGATGAAAATCCCGAGTTTGGGGTGTTTAAAAAAGGATGGGGGTTCACTTACGAGAAACTGTGGCATTTCGCATTATTTACGCATCGGAGGACCGCTATAGCAGTCATCAAACCACCCAAAACCCCTGAATTCGCACACTATGATAGCGGTAACAGTTCTCCAGTTTCTACAATTTTTTGTCATTCTAGCATATGGGTTATCTCAATACTCACTTATTTACATTTCTTAATTTTAACTTTAAAACATAAATGTAAATAAGGAAATACTCCTCATTTGGATTCAAATAAAATATTAAAAAAAATCAAAATCCAATTTTTGGGTTCTAGTTCAATTTCAGCAATTCTTATGATTTTCTAAACTTGTGGGCTAAAAACAAAACATCTAGAAGTTTCGTAAAATTCATTAAAAATCACTCTTTAATTTAATTTCCTTTGCAGAACAATTATTAGGGCTTTTGGTCCCAAAAATGTGGCTCTATCATATAGCTCTCCAAGAAAGTGTAGGATCCGGACTTAGTGAAATTTAGGACCCAACAACAAGGATGGGTCTCAGGGGACCCTAAGACTGTACAGAACTTGTCTACTGACACGTGTATATCAGATATTACATCTTCCTACATGACTACTAGAGCACTCTACAACTCATATAAACCCATGTAAGCTTCACTCTGAAGTAAAGCTCATCACTAATAAATAGTTGTAGCACTCCTAAGGAGGTGGACCCTAAGACGTAAATAGGTCTACAATTCATTCCCATAACTTGGACACATAATTAGGTTTCATCTCTATAATCTCCGAGGGGTGAAATTGTCCTACGAACAATTGGGTACCAGGGTTAACTACAACATCCTAATTATTAATCACTTATACGTATGTCATAATTAACTAATTATTAGATTTCCTATATTTTGATTTTGTATGTTTAGTTATTCGAAAATACTTTTAGTAGAAAATATAGGATAATTATTTTTTGAAAACTTAAAACGACAAGAGCCTCGTCCATTAATTCATAATGAAACACAACTTGTGAGCGAAACAACATTTCCATAATAATTAGGACTAGGTATGCGGACCGGTTTGGTTCACTTCATAAATGGACTAGCCTTTTGCCTAGTCCAGGCTCGGTCTGCCTAAGCCCGTAAGTCCACAGACTAGTCCGCATTTTTTGCCCATTAAGAAGCCCACACCCCAAATCGTGGACCAGCTCGCGGACCATCCTTTTTTTTTTCCTTTCATTTTTTAGTACCTTATATTATATATTTATATAATTATATTTATACTATATATTTTACCTTACAAAATATATATACACACTTTTCTTTACAAAAATCCAATTTAAATTTTAAATAAATAACAATACTAATTACTAATACTGCAAATATTAACATTCAAGTGTCAATTTTTTTCAAAATAACATACAAATTACAAATTAATCAAGTATGCATAACTCATCCAATCATAAAAAATATTGAAACTATTAAAGAATATAAATTAACAACTCCTAACTATCAAACACCAAACATAAGCAAATCAAATATCAAATACAAATACCAAAAATTGTAAAATAAACCAACTCACTAAAACAAAAGTCTTAAGTCTTAACACATCAAATTTAAATTATTACAAAGTCCATCCATCACCATCAAGCACATATATAAAGTTCATCTATAAAAATACAAATAAAAATATAATGTCCTTACAAAGTCTATTCATAAAAATACAAATAAAAATATAATGTCCTTACAAAGTCTATTCATAAAAATATAAATAAAAATATAATGTCCTTATAAAGTCCATCCATAAAAAAGGTAAGGTAAAGAACACAAATGTTTCCAAAGTCTACTGAAAGTTTAAAACTATTACAAATCATTATTCTTTATTCCACTGAAACTCCACTATTAGATGCTTTTGAATCAGTGCCTTCTTCAACTGAACTTGAATCTTCTTCTTGCTCTACAACTCACAACACAAACAATACAAAACAATTACGATCACATTTGTTCAAAATATTACAATAGGAAAAAAAACAAGAATTGAAAATATATTATTTATGTTGCATATCAAAGCCAAACAACCAATTTCTAGTACATATCAAAGCTTGCACATTTTTGGAAAGAAGAGAACTTTTGTATTTGTTGAGAACACGAGAACCAATACTAAATGCAAATTCAGATGTCAGAGTTGTTATAGGAATGCTCATTATTGTCCTTCCAATAATGCAATACATCAATATTTTGATAAGATTGAAACTCCATTTTTTGCTCATCCCAATAAATATCCAATTGTGACTTTCCAACTTTAGTAACATATTGATTCTCATATTCAATAAACTCCTATATCATTTTCAAATTATAACAACAATTAGAATTCTAAAAAGCAAACAAAAAAAATTAAAACATAACAAGTAAATAATAGAAACTTACATCCATATCAATCCATAGTGAAATTGATGAACCTCCAACAACATTTCCACTTGTTGCTTGATTAGCACGAGGTCAAGCTACTTTGAACTTGAGAATTATTCAACTCTCCAGAAGACATTGCACATACTCATTAAAAAGAGTAGTCAATTTATCTTTCACAAAACCCAACCTTTCTTGACAAGCTATTGGGTCAAGACCAAGCTTTTGGTAGCAAAACTCCAAAAATGTGAACTTCATGCGAGGATCAAGAATAGATCCAAGTGCAAGCATGATAATGTAATCACTTCAATACTTGTCAAACTTCACTTCATCCTAGAAGCCATATCCCTAATGATTGCATACTCATTACTCACATTTTGAATGAGCAAACATTCAATCCTCCACACTTGTTTGAAATAGAGATTTGATGTTGTCAAGTTAGTGATCACATAAAAGGGATGCAAAAATTCACACATTTTTCCATCTGTTATCCATTCTTCCTTAGAAGGGCAATGCTTATAATTTGGTTCATTCAAAGCATATTGCCAAAAGGAATGTCGATATGGAAGTGTACTTTCAAGCATAAGAAAAGTGGAGTTCCACCTAGTAGATACATCTAAACGCAAGCCAACACTAGCACCACCATATTTTTTTTACAATTTCTTTGAAAGCATTCATTCTTGCCTCTGATCCCTTAACAAACTTGATGCTTTCTCTAATTTTGTGTAAAGCAGCACTAGTAGCTTTCAAACCCTCTTGAACAATTAAGTTTAAAATATGAGCACAACATCGGATGTGAAAAAACTCACCACTACACAACAAACCATTAGGCATATTACGAAGCCTAATTTTCAACATTTCTTGCATATTGTCATTAGAACTAGCATTATCCAAAGTTAATGAAAAAACTTTTCCATCAATACCCCTCTCTTGCAAAAAATTTAACACAACCTTAGATAATTTACGTCCAGTGTGAGGATGAGGCATATGAGATAAATTAAGAATTTTGCTATTAAGCTTCCAATTCTCATCAACAAAATGAGCTGTCAATGTGATATAGCCCTCAGTTGTACAAGAAGTCCAAACATCATAAGCCAAGTATACCCTAGTTAGAATGTGAAACAACACTTCCTTTAACTTCTTCTTCTCACTATCATACATATTAATCACATCCAAAGTTACCATATGCCTGGAGTAAACCTTGGCTTCAGGATTTAGATAGCTCAACAACTCCCTAACCTTCTTATATTTAACAAAATTATATAGAAGTTCATGTTCCATGATACATACAGCAACTATGTCATGCACAAGTTTGTTATCAACCTTTATAGATCTTAGTTTCCAGCTTGATCAAGTATTAATTTTCCAACCTCACTATCTGGAAACCTAGGTATTTTCTCATTTTTATTCAAATGACGCAACAATGTTTAAGTTCCATGCCTAGTACCACCACTAACATATGCACTCCCACAAGCTTTGCATTTTGCTCTCTCTTTCCCATCCTCACCAACCCCAATTTTATCAAAATGTTGCCAGACACTAGATCTAGATGTAACATTTCTAGCTCTCTTATTTGGAATGGCTACTTCAGAGTCAACTGGGAGCGAAGATTGACAATCATCACCCATACCACTATCACTACTAACACCAACAAGAACATGTTGATTATAATTCGTGAGACTTGCTTCAGCAGTAGAAGAACCCCCAGTTGACTTTGACACATAAATATTTAGTTTTCAATCTAAATCACACCAGACAATCACAATAAAAATGTTTTAAATTAAACTCTTACAGCACACACAATGGTAAACAACAAAGTACAAAGGAAAATTTCAAGTAAAATCAAACCAAAGCATAAGATCCTAATGACATAACATAAGAAATTTCTCTTAAAACTCAAATCCTCTAACAACATCAATTTGATCATCTTATTAAATTTTAGAATAAAAATCTTCAGTTTCATACCAATTCTAGTTTCAGTTTCAAAATAAAAATTAGAATTTCAGTCTCATGTAGAAATCCCAAAATAAACTGAAAGCTTAAAAATAAAAGGCTGAATTTCTAGCATTTCAATTTCAGTTTCAATTTTAGAATCAAAATCGAAAACAAAACCCACACCACACCAATTAAAAAGAAACTGAAAGCTTAAAAATAAATCCCAAACCTTACTTGGTGACTGTGCTTGAGGCAAAGTGAGGGCTAACGGCAGCGAGCAGAGGCATGAACGGAAGCTAGCAGAAGTGCGAACAATGCAAGCAAACGGCGCGAGTACATGCGCAGATGACGATGAGAGACACACATGAGCAGATGCGCGCATGGAGGCAAGCGAGTAGCATGAGCAGATGCGTGAACGGAGGTAGTGACCAATGGCAGTAAGGCACATGAATAAAGTTGAAGAGTTGAAGACTGATGAAGAAGAAGGGTGAAGAGCAAGAAGCCGAGAAACAAGATTGAGACTTGAGAGAGATAAATGGTTGTCGCTGGCACAGTGGCACTTAGTGCTGCTTAGATAGTTAGATAAGAAAAAGATAACCCTAGTTTCTTTGCACTTTGGTCTGGCTCTTTGTTTTTGGATTATGTTGTTTGTGGCCATGTCCCTAGGCTTAGTAGTGGAATTTTTTGTGGGCTGGAGCTAAGTAATAGGGGACACAGAATATTGGACTAGAGCATTTTAATTTTTATGCAGGTTAGGCCCGTTTAGCCCCACAGGTTAAAAGTTTCCTGGTCCATTTTCATACAGGTTGTGAGTTAAATGGTTTGGTCCGTAGACCGCAGTCCATATACCCAGCTCTAATAATAATAAGCACATAACAGAATAAATTCTAGATATCACAAATATGTAACAACACATGCCATCGTGTCATAACATAAATAGGGTACTAATATATCATAGAAAAAAATATTGACTTTTTCTCTCATATTCAAATTTCAAAATTATAATCTTTAAACTAAATAAATGATATAATGAGAATGTAACAAACAACTAAAAGCAATAAAAAAGGAAAAATAGGAGAGAATGAGAAGACTGCTGAGAAAGGGAAGTCAACTGAGGAAGACAACCAAGTGGTTCAAAGTACTAAAAAAGTTAAGACGCATGAAGACAAAGGGAATTCACATGTTGATCAAGCAGATATAGTGGTGGAAGATGCAAGAGTCCTAGAACATGAAGGGAACACAGGTGTTATGGATAAACCCTCTTACAAGGACTGTATTTTAGTTGAAAGGATGAACCTCAACCAAGAGATAATAGCGCAAGTGATGGTAGAGGAGTACATGGAAAATGATATGAATGACTTATCGGTGACTAATGAGGTCCTAGATTTTAGCCAGAAACCCAGGATTGAAGTCACCCTGGAAGGGATGGATGATTGGTGTAAGCCTTGAAAAAGTTCACTAATTGTTAAGTTGTCGGGCAAAAGAATCAACTTGAAGACAATGGATGCATGGGTATAGCGAAGATGGGCCAAGGATAGCTTAGTTAAGGTTATGGATCTAAATGCGAACTTTTTTCTTGTGTGGTTTGCTATTGAAACAGATCATAGGCATGCCCTTTTTTAAGGCCCTTGGATGATTGCTGATCATTATTTTCTTACTCAGAGATGGTGACTTCTTTTTAGACTTTCTGATAAGGAGATGAAAAAGGATTGCAGTATGGGTTAGAATTCCAGAACTTTCGGTAGAGTTATCTAACCATCATTTCCTTTGGGAAGTGGGGTCACAACTCGGCACCATGCTGAAGGTCGATGAGCTGACACCGATTCATTCAAAAGGGAAGTTTGCACAATTTTGTGTGGAGATGGATTTTAGAAGACATTTTATTCTATCTTTTGAGGCCTTAGGAATGAATTTCCATGTTGAGTATGAGGGTCTCCATCAAATATGTTTTAGTTGTGGTGTTTATGGGCACAAAGATGATAACTGTATTCAAAACATAAATGAGATGAAGGGAATTGAGACTCATTCAGGTGGTGGTGGTGGTGGTGCTTTGCTAGGGAATATGGAAGTAACCGAAGATCAACTTGATCCTATTTCTAGGCGCCGAATCTCGGGACAATAGATTATTCCTGAATCTTTGGAAAATCAAATTTCAAATCAAGATCCTACTATTTTTGGGCCTTGGATGATTGTGAAAAAACTGAGGAGAATTAATTTCAAATCTCATATGACATCCGTTGGACAACAAAATGCTAACTGTGGAGAGGTAATTAGGGACCACTCCAGACTTGCAACACTGGCTCCCTAGCAGGAAAATCTGACCATGCAAAATATTGGCATAAGGTACGCATTATGCAGAAGATTTTAAATAAACAATATACCATGAGGAATACGAGTGAGTTATCTATGGAAACTTAAGGTTACTTTCCCTTGAGTGACCACATTGAGATGGCTCGAAAAATTTCTGGTGAGGCAGGAGTGTGGGGGGCACTGGCAATCCAATTGATCTTGGGGATATTAAATTTCCCACAAAAGAATACCAGCTATGGATGTTATAGCTTAGGGAGAAATCAGTATGGATGTGGAAAGAATTAATTCCATGTCAAACTTGGCTTAGCCTTGTTTGGCTACATTTTGTTGATATATTTCATGATGTTTCCCATGAATCTTATTCTATGGAATTGTAGAGGTGTATCTAGTAAAGGTTTTGCTATGTTGATAAAAGATTTGGCTCTTTAGCATAATGCCTCCTTTATTTGCTTATTTGAAACTAATGTAGGAGGTAATAAAGCATGTACAATAATCCAGAACTTTGGTTTTGATGGATTTCATATTATTGATAGAGTTGGCTTTCTGGGGGCATTTGGTGTTTATGGCAGAAGTGCAATTAGAAAGTTCAACTCATTCAGGAGCATAGCAGTTTGCTCATTTCATGGTTCAGTTCAATGGTGGTTCTTCTTGGCATTTTACAGCTATATACGGTAGCCCTCATTCCAAGTTGTGTAGAGACTTATGGCATTTTCTTCATAACTTGGCTGATAATATCCATGGTGCTTAGTGTGTAAGGGGTGATTTTAATTTGACTTTTACTATGCAGGATACTGAGGGCACCTCTTAGCTCTCCTGTGACTCTTCCTTCTTCAGTTAATGTTTGTTAGATTGTGGTTTACATGGTGTCGGGTTTGTTAGGCAACCTTATACTTAGCAACACCATAATATTAAGCGATGTCTAGATTGTGTTGTAAGCAATAATGCTTGATCTATTTTATTTCAGAATGTGGTGATTAAACACCTCCCAGAGCTCAAATTTGATCATGTTCCTTTGCTCATTGACTTTGGTGGCATTGGGAATAATACTGTGGAGTGCCCTTTCAGGTTCTTGGCTGTCTGGCAAGCTCATGAAAATTTCCATGTCCATCCTATGAGCCCTTGGAATGCTAACGGTGAACTTTTAGACAATATCCTTTCTTTTACCACAGCTTCCTACACTTGGAACAAGGTCCTTCATCACATTATGCATAAAAAGAATCCTATTTTTTGGTGCTTGGAGGGCATCTTCCGCAAGCTTTCCTATGGTAATAAGAATAATGCATATTTTGATGGTTTAGCTAAGGCCAGAAAAAGAAGAAATAAAATACTGACCCTTCGAAATAATCAAGGTGAGTGGATTGAAGACCAACAAGTTGGCGATGGAGGTTGATTTTTTTCTCAAATCTTTATGATGCTGAGGGTGTTTATGTGCCATTTGGGCTTTTTGGGATGTTTCCGATGCTTGCAGTAGAAGATGTTACTGTTCTTGAGTACCTAGTAGCTGAAGATGAAATTAAGAAGGTTGTTTTTTCCATGAAAGGTTGGAAGGCACAGGCCCAGATGGCCTTCCAGCTTTATTTTTCCAGAATAATGAGGACCATGTTAGAGACTTAGTTGTAAGGTCGGTAGCTAGTGTCTTTGATCAACCTATGAAAATCCAGGCAGTAAATAATACTTTTATTTCTCTTATCTTGAAATTCAAGAAGTCAGAGCACATATCATAGTTTCGACCCATTGGATTATGTAATGTAACATATAAACTTATAACCAAAATTGTGGCCGAACATTTGAAGGTAATCATGCCTAAACTTATTAGTCCAAAGTAGTGTAGCTTTGTCCCAGGAAGGCACAGAGCAGACAATATTCTGGTAGCTCAAGAAATTATTCATACTATGCGAAACGAAAAGGGTAAAGAGGGTTATATGGCTCTTAAGATGGACTTGGAGAAAGCCTATGGCAGACTTAGTTGGCAATTTCTCCTGGATACCCTCCAAGATGCTAATATTTGGCAGAAGCTTATTCATATAATCTGGTGGTGTCTATCATCAGTTGAGATAAGTTTAATTTGGAATGGAGCTCAAACTTATGCTTTTACTCCTAGCAGAGGTATCAGGCAGGGGGACCCTCTATCTCCTTACCTCTTTGTTCTTTGCATTGATAAAATTTATGAGCGTATTTCCACATTGGCCTCTAATAACATTTGGGAGACGATTTACTTGAGTAGGGATAGGCCGCAAATCTCTCATTTGTGTTTTGCTGACGATCTTATGATCTTTGCGAAAGCATAAGTTGATCAAGCACAAATTATTAATCGTGTGTTAAATCTTTTTTGCACTAGCTCCAGAGAAAAAAGTAAGCCAAACCAATTCTTAAATTTTCTTTTCTAGAAATGTCCATTAGGCCAGGCGTTAGGAGATATGTGAGGTTGTTAATATGCAACAAACAACTAATCTTGGTATACTACTGAAAAAATGCGGGATACTGACGGGCTTGTACCCATCGATAGTTACCGACGGTATCTTCGATGGGTTGTCGTGGTTTGGGAAATAATTATGGTTATTATTAGTGTATATGACAAACCCGTTGGTAACACCATTGGTAAAAGCTGGTGTCAGCACACGCCACATGACGTGCATAATATCCGACGGATGTACCAACAAGTTTATTTAACAATGTTTTATTTTTTATATTTTATTAAATAAGCTGATGTGTTAACCGACGGGTAATTATTATAATTATAATTATTTTATAAATTATGTTACCGATAGAGTAACCAACGGGTATTTATTTTTAAAATTATTATTTATTATCGACAGGTATATTTAACATTTTCATTTTTTTATATTTTATTAAATGTACTGATAGGTTAACTGATGGGTGAATATTATAATTATAATTATATTTATAAATTATGTTACCGACAGAGTAATCGACAAATATTTATTTTTAAGATTATTAATTATTATTTATTACAGATAGATTTCCTGATGAGTATATTTAACATTTTCCTCACTCTCTGGACATGCACACTCTCTCTCTAAGCCGTCGCTGCCACCATTTTTCCCTCCATTCGCCGCTAGTGGAGCTCCATTCGTTAAACGAATGCCACCATTACGATCTAGGGACTTTAGTGAGCATTTTAATCGGTTTAGTTTTTTGATTTGGTTTACTTTTTCCATTCATTTATGGGTTCCCATAGTGTTGTGTTTTGTTGCATTAGGGAGTAATTATTGTTGTTAATTTGTTAATGTCGAACTTTTATTTGAGGGTGACAGTAATTATCGATTTGATATCCGTTTCCAATTCTTATTCTTCATATTAGTTTATGTTTTCTATGTATATAAGTGTGTTAATTTCAATATATCATATTGGATTTTCAGGATTGGAGTTAGTTGGATGCCGAGAGCTTTCCTACATTTTGCATTTTTTTTACTGCTATAAAGGTTAGTAACTAAATCCTTGTTATTTATATCGTTTAATGGTTTATTATATATGTAGGATATATAGAGACTTATGTTTTCTAGGATATATAGAGTTGTAAGAAATGAGGATTGTATAACTGGGGGAAGGGCAAAGAGGTCTTTCCTCGACTTGTTTAGTTTGTTTGCTGTGGGATTCTCCATGTTTACAAAGATTGTAGGACACATGTTGTAAAGTTATAAAGGGATGCGCAATAGAATGGTTTTTAGGATTATGTGAATTATATGCAATTATTAAAATGTAATTGTTTCACTATATCTATTCTGTTGTTGATTTTTATAATAATATCTATAATTGTTGAATTGATTGAAATATCTGACGATGGAAACTCCTAATTTAAGGGAAGATCTTTGTCGAAATTTTGTTAAATTTATTTGTAGGAATAATAGATTAAAAAAAGTAACTATATTTTAAAAAAACTTAAAACCTAGTTGAATTTGTTTAAAAATAATAATTTAAATAAAACTTAAAGCCTAATTGATTGTGTTTTAAAGACTAAGTAAAATAAATATCTGATGATGGAAGCTCCTAGTTTAAGGAGAGATGTTGTCGAAATTTTGTTACAATGTTTTGTAGGAATAATTGATTACAAAAAAGTAACTATATTTAAAAAAAACTTAAAACCTTGTTGAATTTGTTTAAAAACAATAGTTTAAATAAAGTTTAAAGCTCAATTGAATGTGTTTTAAAGACCAAGAAAAATAAATATCTGATGATGGAAGCTCCAAATTTAAGGGGAGACGTTGTCAAAATTTTGTTGAATTTTTTTGTAGGAATAATTGATAAAAAAAAAAAAGAACTATATTTAAAAAAAACTTAAAACCTAGTTGAATTTTTAAAAAATAATAATTTAAGTAAAACTTAAAGCCCAATTAAATGTGTTTTAAAGCCCAATTGAATTTCTTAGCTATCATATAACATTCACACCATGACACTTACACATATTATATTATAGTTAGCAAATTATATTATTATATTATGTATGTATTATTTAAGTTACATGTATCTATATAATTATATTCTATATTAAAATTATAATTGATAATATATTTTCTTATTATAGAAATTTATTAATATAATAATGCAATTCTTTGATAAATTTTTATTATCGTTGTTTTATAAGAAAATTAACTCAAACAATTAACAAAATATAATAAAATACTCTAAATAAAATATTTTATAAAAAAGTGGACGTTAATTCAACAAAGAGAAACTAAGATGCCAATAAAGAATCAATAAAAACACTTACAAAAGGGGATAAAAATGTACCCACAATGGAGGCAACATAATCAAAAAAAAAAAATCCTTAAATAACAAAAAATGGAACTATCATATAAGAAGAAAGTTGGGAGATCCTTTGATCAATGTTCACACGAGAGAAAATGAGATAAAGAGAGAAGATAGAAAATAAATTATTAGGGCTAGCTCCTTTCTTAGCAAAGTTTTTATTGTTAGGACCGACTCACTTATTTATCAAAGAGTTAATGAATATGATAAATCATTCTAGTAATTAAATTCAAACAAAATTTCTTACTATCTAACATATTTCCAGTATTTTGGTTATAGGGTAAACATGGGAAATAATCTTTCACCGATGAGCTTAATGTGTAATTTTACACATAAAATTCATGTTTAAAAAATTTACTTTCAATTTTAGCCTTCAACCAAATATGACCTTATAGGCAAAGATAGTCTTCTTGTGACCAATAGATGTGTGGAAACTAATTAGTCATCAACAAAATAAAATGACCATGACTTTTTCGATGCCAATAAATCACAATCCAGAACCTAAAAAAACTATCATGTTGCTATCTGAGTTTCTTTAAAGAATAATTATAAACATGCATAATAAAATTTAAAATAATTAAATAAGTTTTTAAGAACAAAATGAACTAATTTAAATATATTGTTAATGTAAAATATTTGACATTATTAACCAATCAAATTTGATCTTTTATATGACTTATATAGTTGTAGTAAGAATTAAACAAACAAAATAATGTGACTAAACATAATTACATAAGTATAAAATATCTACGCTTACATTGCCTTCAGATTAAACCGTCAATAAAATTATAAATTTAATAACTTTCTCATTATAGAAATATAAGCATTCACATTATAGAAGTCACTTAATACAAACATCCATCATCAATATAAAAGTCATCAATCTTAGATAATTAAAGGTATTTCCCGTACGTTGTACATGTTTATCTATATTTTTTAAATTAATTTTGATAAAAATACATTAAAAAATAAAAGTACTTGAAAATTAAATATGATAAATATATTAATATTTTTGCAAAAACCATTCTAAGCATATATGTCCTACCAGAGAGTAATACATAATAATTCTCCATAAATGATAATCAAATACTGTAATAATTCACACTTTTTTGCACAAAGAAATAGCCACAACACGCATAGTCATAGCAAAACTAATCTCATTCCATGTTTTAGTATGACTGGTAGAGGCAGAGGGCGAGGTCAAAAGGTCAATTTATCCACCACCACCTCAGTCACTGCCCCTCCCACCACCTCAGCCACCATCCCTTCCACCACCTCCCCGTTCACTACCTCCACCTTAATCCTTACCATCAACACCCCATGCTTCAGGATGATGCCCACTCCTAGGTTTGCCGAGCCCTCACCTCCCTCATATTCACACCCACAGCCCACTCGCATCAGTGAACCCACCCCTAGCCTTACCACTGCCCCTAGCCCTACCACTGCCCTTAGCCCTACCACTACCTTAACTACTAGCCATGTATCTGATCAGACTCCTCTTTCCCCCACTGGGTCATAGCCATGGGATGCAGGTGGGAGGGCCCTGGGCCCATATGGCAAGCCACTCGAGGATGATGGTAGACCGCTCCAGCATATTAGGCCAGATGATCGAGATAGGTAAGTTGAAACATTTTTTTTATTACATTCTAATTTTACATGGCTTATGATATTTAGAATATTCTGATTGTTTTTTGGTTTATTTTATCTATGTAATGTTTTCATCTATTTGCGTAGCTCGTGATAGGATCATGGAGGTTATATAGAGTTAGTATAACCATCTATGGCCCTCATGGACTGACATCCTTGCTGATGTCAACGAGTCACTTTTGTTAAAATATATGTTTATATGTCATAATTATATGCTTATATATAATAACTTATGTGCTGTGAATTTGTATATGCAGAAATCCTTCTACATTCAGCCTGAGCATGATCAACTACAAGATATATTTCATTATGTCCATAAGGGACACATGAATAGCTCGTGGCTGAATGATGCCATCTTGAGCGAGCTCCAGTGCCACTAGGCCAGCGACCCAACCTTCAAGGATAGGTTGAATAAGGGAAAGACAAACCGAGCCTCACAGAAAGGGTGGTTGTTGCACACGGGTAAGTCGAGCACCTAGGAAGGGACCCGAAAACAGTTGGTAATTCTTTAACGTTTCTACATTTTATAATAACATTTACTATATTTAAATTGTCACAAATACTATATTTTTATGACTTTATTGTGCTTATTTGTGCAAACGAGGGAGTTGAGCCGCCCTCCGATACGAAGTGAGCTATTTTGAGAGACCCGTACCCAAAAGGGTGAGCAGAAGGGGGGAGTCTAGAGAGGTCTGGGTAGACCTTCGCTTCGAGGCCACCTAGACATATTTTTACTTGATTTTGGTTATTATTTTCATTTATGTCATAATTATAACTTACAATGTGTTTTTATCATTTTTCCTTTGCAATGCGAGTTTACAAACCTCTAGGAGCAGGCACAGACCTAGTAGCAGACCTAAGTGGTTGAGACTGGGCCCGATGCTAACATTCCTCATTCTCTACATGAGGAGAATGTCTGGGCCTAGGTGGTTGGTGGCCTTTTCAAGGGTCACACATATGGGATAGGGTACTACCCTGAGAGTATATCCCCATCCTCCACAACTGGGTTAGCTACCGAGAATGATGCCCTGCATGCCCTCAACCAGGAGCTGCAGCAGCAGGCATAATTGATCCAACAGCAACAAGAGCAATAGACGTAGCTTCTTCAGTAGCTCTAGGAGTAGCAGGCAAGGCAAGCATTTGAGGAGCAGGAGCTAAGAGTGATCCGAGAGCTTAAGCTCTCCTTGGAGTGGTAGTAGTAGGAGAAAGCAAAGAAGGAGAAGGCTCAGTTCCGGAAGATGCAACAAAAGATTATTACAGATGTGATGACCTTCTTCCGAGACATGTAGTCTTTGGGATCCTCCAGCTCTGGCAAGACACTCGACTATACTCCATTCCCCCATATCCCACTCCCCTACATCTCTGAGGACCAGTCACAGTCAAACGGCACGGATGACGATGATGGTCCAGATGATGATGATGATGACACCGCCAATGATGTCGATGCCCAGGAGTTCAACTACTTTTTATCTAGCTTCATTTTTTTCCATTCCAGATATTTTTTACATTTATTGTAATTTGTATATATTTTATTGTCATAATTTGATAATTTATTTAATCATTTTAATTTAATCATTTTTTTCTTATTCACTATCAATTTAATTGATAATTAAGTTATTATATGAATAAACAAACAAATAAATAAAAAAACTTAATAGTAAATTTTAAAAAGATTAATTTTTTACCAACGGGTATGCCCATTGGTAATAATTAATGTTTTTAAATAAATTTTTTCATAAATAAATATACCCGTTGGTAAAGCCATCGGTAAATGGTTTAAAAAATTATTTTATTTACTTAAACATCCATTGGTACAATCAAATAAACACATCGGTACAATTAAATAAACACGTCGGTATAAATATGTCTCTGATAGCCTTGGTGACACCTTTTATTTAATTTTACCGATGACTATATTCCTTAATATCCACTGTTATAAGAGTCGAAAATAACCGACAAATTTTTTGGTACCATCGATAATATTCATTGACGGCCTGGGAACTGAAGCCCCTATAACCATCGGTACACCCGTCGGTAAACGAGTTGGTATCCCACACTTTTCTTGTAGTGGTAAGCACTTAGGAGTTCCCTTGTGGCATGACCGAATAAAGCAGCAAGATTTCCAATATATCTTAGACCGTATGCAAAACAAATTGAATGCTTGGAAAGCTAACACTCTCTCTTTAGCAGGTCAAGTTACTTTGGCCCACCCAGCACTGTCAACGATTCCGTCATATATCATGCGGACCACTGGTATCCCTATTAGTATCTGGGAAGGAATTGACCAAATTTATAGTAATTTCAATTGGCATAGATAAGAAGATAAAAGGAAGGCCCATATGGTTAGTTGGGATAAAATCTACTAACCAAAATGTGAGGGTGGTTTGGGGTTCAAGAGCTGTAGGGACACTAATTCTGCTTTTTTGGATGAAGCTTGCTTGGCAACTCCCTCATAACCAGGATGCTCTGTGGGTGAAAGTTTTAAAAGCCAAAGATGGATATGTGTTACCACCAGATTAAAAGTGGAAGAAAGATTAATGGGTCAAAGTTAAAATGGGCCCATGCTTGAAAGGTAAGGGGTTAGGTTGGATATTACTTTTCAAACCGTTACGGTTATCTTACTTGGTTTGTCTCGGTTGGTTGGTTTTAAAGGAGCCGTGACAAGAGGTTAGGGTTAGTTAATGGTTTGGTGGTTAGCCGCGGCAAACATGTGACAACGGCTATTTTAGGGAAGCCACGATGGGTGAAAATTGAAGTTTAAACGGGAATGGTTGCTAGTATAGATGCCATTTTGGGTTGGGCATGAAGTCGTGGTAACTGAAACTAGAAGTTTGAACTCATTAACAGTTACTACAGCTATGATAGATTAAGAGAGGAAACGATTAATGCTTCTTCTAGCCAGATTGAACCAGAGTAAGCCGTGGTAACTGCTTTTATCATGAGAATCAATCTAAGGCTTCAGCAATCATTATAAAAAGGGAGAAAGAGAAGAGGAACAGAGAAAAAAAAGAGGTCAATCATACACAAATCTTTACAAATTTTCTTTTAAGCTTTGTTTTTAGATGTAGTTGTAGAGTAGATTATCAACGTGTAATTTCAGTTTCCATGTTATTCTCATGTTGTTGTCGATATTGTATTTCTCTTATTCGTCAATAAAATTCAGTTCCTTGATCAATCCTAGTCCGAAGCTTGTAATTAATTGAAGTATTTGGAGAACTCACAATCAAGAAGTTTATTCCCCTTCTTGGTGAAATTGTCTGACACTTGGGATCAACGTATTTTGCTTCTTGGCCTAGTTTATTTGTCTTAAACTTAGCCGAACAAAATTTACCGTAAACAACATGGAATAGTTTTGGTTCCTATTATCAATAAAAAGACCCAATCTTCCAATGCCTAACTTGGTATTTGCCAAGTCTGGAAATTTTCTTTTCATAATTTTATTTGGAGATTGGGTGATGGGGGTCAGGTTAATTTTTGGCTGGGTCACTGGATTCCTAGTGTCCATAATTTACAGGATTTTTCTACGATTGATTTGGGTGATGAAGAGATCTCTGCTAAGGTTGGAGATTATACTACTGAGGATGGTGCTTGGGGCTGGTTGAAAATCTCTCAGGTCCTCCTTCCTCATGTTGTGGATTTAATCAAACCAATTGCCTCTCCACATATGGGTGGTGCTACGGATAGTTTGGCCTGCTTCCGGAAACAACAGGAATATTTTCTTACAAATTAGCTTTTGCTGTATGCCGTTCTTACCTGCCCTCTAGACACTCTCCCCTGTTTAAGTTGATTTGGAAGCTTAATGTTCCCCAACACCTGAGGGCTTTCCTTTGGTTGGTTGTGAGTAATGCTCTTCTTACTAACCAGAAAAGAACCCAACGTTGTATGACTACCATGGCAGGATGCTTCTTATGTCGAAATCATCTTGAAACAGTGTTCCATGTACTTCGAGATTGCACTTTGGCAATGAGTATATGGTCTAACACTGGCATCAGTCACTCCCTTTCTAGTTTTTGATTCCCACTCCCTTTCATTTTGGTTGGAGCTGAAACTTTAGGAGATGACTCAAACCTTTAATGGGGTTAGCTGGCCCCTTTTCTTCAGCACTCCTTGTTGCGAGTTATGGCACAGGAGAAATAAGGTAATTTTCGAGGAGGGAGAGGTTAGATCCCATTTCTATCTGTCACACGATTGTGAGGAAAGCACAAGATTATCTTTTAGCCTTAGGGATTTTATTTGATACTAGGAGAAGGGTGCCTACCCTCTCTTTGATTCATATTGCTTGGTCGCCCCACTTATCAACTAGATTAAGCTGAACACAGATGGCTCTATCATTGGGGATGGATCAGCAACTTGTGAAGGCATTTTGCGAGATGATAGAAGGTGTTTCATCAGAGGATATAGTATCCAAATTGGTATCTATAGCATCACCATAGCGGAGCTCTGGGGCATTCTCCATGGGCTTCAAGTGGCGTGGGACATGGGTTTTAAACAGATCATAGTGGAAACTGACTCGAAATGTGCATGGGAATTTTTCCAAAGCTTGGATCGCACTACACACTCGGCTTTTGCTTTGGTTGGAGCTATCAAATCCCTCCTGGGAAGGAACTGGGTAGTACAAATATCAAACGTCTACAAGGAGAAAAATTTATGTGCTGACACCTTGGCTAGGCATGCACACCATCAAGCTTGAGAAGTGTTGCTTTATGATAAGCTTCCTGGCTTTCTATTTATTGAGTTTAATAATGATTTGAGGGGTTCTTTATTTCCCCGGATACTTAGTATTTAACTTTTGTTTTGGTTTGGGCCTCGGCTCCGCAGTTTATCAAAAATAAATAAATAAATAAATAAGCAAGACCATAAATTAGTACCAAACTAAAATATAATAACAAAATTATCTTATGAAATATTATTTGATTATGTATGTATAGCCTTATATTTGGTTGATATAGTTCACTTACCCCTTCATTATAAATAGCCTCTTTCGGTGCTTATTGTATGGTACCTATGAGATTATCAATAAGATTATTCTTTCTCTCATTCTGTATTATTCTCTATATTATTATTGTTTCACAACATGTTATAGTAGGAGATTTTGCCATCAAATGGCAAGAGGAGCAGTGCATGTAACGATAGCATATGTGGGGAAACTCCTTGAATCAACATATATTTTTCCTTAATTAATTTAGTATTGGTGAGTTCTACCATCTAAGAAAAGAAAGCTTAAGGTAAAAATTATAATTATGTTTATTCTTTTCAATGTATCTTGAATCTTATATATTCAAATTCATCTTGATCTAATGAGTCCTGAAGACACCATGAAATAAGAAATCCAAATCAGTTCTTATGGTTCTAATATCATTCACCATTAATAAAATCATATAATGGTACCGCTTGTTGTAGTTAAAAAAATAAAATGGCAAAACCCCAGATTTGAGGTATACGTAACTTGATGGGTTAAGATGGCACCCTACTTGAAGGATTGCTCAAAACAATTGTTTGAGATACATATAATTTGATGGGTTGAGATGGCTCCCCACTCAAAGGATTGTGTAAGCAATGATTTTTTTAATCTTTGTCTATGATTCTATCAAATATCATTCCATGAATTGAACGATAATTACACTAAAAAAAAGGATAATTATTCCTAGCGAATGCATCTCTATTATTCAAAATTATCCAAAAATTTTATTTCTCTATGTAAGGGGATATTCATATTCTAGAAGTGAATATGTCAAAACATCTTTCCTTGAAGGGAATGAATCATTTATATTATCTTGTGTGTGTCAATATGACTCAATATCTAATGTTTTACATTCCTTGAAGTGAATGTGTCATCTAAGGATAGTTTTGAGTATTATAATTTATTAATTTCATAATTTTTGGGTATCTATACTTTAATTCTTATTTTCTTGAAGAGAACAATATAATTTCTTCACTAGTTTCCTTCTAAATATTCTTAAAAGATCCTATTGATCTTTGTTACTTTATTTGAATATCAAATTTTTGACAAGTTTTTTTCAACTCATGATCGTAATTTAAAAAAATATTATTAGAGAACATAATTTTACTCATAATATCTTGGTTTTCTTGATTTCATCATATCTTGGATTTGTTTTGTTCAATCTTATTTGAAATGATGTTTTATCATTGCAATTGATTGTTTGTTAGTGTTTTTGGCAAATCAAACATGATTTTATTCACAAGTGCATGACATTTTATTTTTCTTTTGCCAGTGCTTAAAAATGTTGGTTTACGTTAACTTAAGCTCAGACAATAACTACTATATTTTTGGAATGAAATTAAGCATATCCTTCAGTGTCTTCGAGAAACAATTAATAGTGGTATTTTATTCATATGAATCCAATTCACAATTGATTAGCATGCAGATGCAGGATACTTATTAAATCCACATAAAGGCAAATCTCAAATAGTTTACTTATTCAAATATCGTGACACAACTATATCATGGAGACATACAGAATAGGCCTCAGCTACCACTTCTTCAAATCATTTAGTAATAATTGCAATACATGAAGCAAGTGGTGAATGTTTTGGCTAAATGTTGTAAATCAACATGTTTGAGTGTTATGTGAATTATCTTATAAGGAAGAAACTCCAACAACTTTGTATGAGGATAATACAGCATGTATAGCTCAGCTAAAGGAATGTATATCAAATTAGATAGAACAAAATATATTTCTCTAAAATTCTTCTTTACACATGATCTTTGAAAGCAATGAGCAATTGATATTCAGTAGATTTGTTCAAGTGATAATTTAGCCAATTTATTCATGAAGTCATTCCATGCACCTTCTTTTGAGAAACTCATGCACAAGATCGTGATGTGTTGTGTAAGAGACCTTTAAGATGCTTTTGAGAAGGGGAGACATATTGTACTCTTTTTCCTTTAATCAAGGTTTTTATCCCACTAGTTTTTCCTTGATAAGGTTTTTAATAAGGTAGTTCTAACTTCCCACAATGAAAATATTGTACTTTTTTTTCTTCACTAATTTTTTTCTCAATAGATTTTTTCTTAGTAAGGCTTTTAATGAAACATATCCCTAATGGATATCCTAGAGGGAGTGTTATGAAGTATTATTTGATTATGGATGCTTATGTCTTTGACTGATTCAGTTAAGATTTAATTTGATTAGATAGAATATGTTATGATCGTATTTGATCTTATATCACTCAGCCCTTGGTATAGATAGCCCCTTTGGGTGCTCATTGTATGGTACCTTTGAGATTATCAATAAGATTATTCGTTCTCTTTTCCGTTATTCTCTCTATTATTATTGTTTCACAACAAATTAAACTAATATTAACCTAAATCAATACAAATAGATCTAGGATAATTATTTATTTTTAATACAAACCTTGAAACAAACACCAAAATACACAATTAAATTTATTTTTAAGTAGGTGGCTACGTTTGTTCGCATTTATCATGAATGATAGTGATTGGTTAGCCATTTGCGAATGACAATTCATAAAGCAAAATTGACTTCTAAGATGGCATTTATTATTATTGTTATTATTTGAACTTAATTTCTAAGATGGCATTACATTAGAGATAACGAAAGACAACATCAGTGGAATTATATTGTCCTTCAAGGCAAGTACGATCAGAAATTCTTTCCTCAACCGGGAGGAAGAATTTTTTTTCGTCCACATCTCATCTCTACATTTTTAGTGATTGGTTAGTCCTAACATTTTTAGTTTGACATTTGTTTGATCCAACAAAATTTTTACATTAATTTGATCCTAACAAAAAATTTTCACATAAATTTAGTACTAATATTTTCATTTTCAATATCAATTCAGTCCTAACATTTTATATTTTAACATCAATTTAGTCATTTTATTAAAATAGAAATCTAACAAAATGATTAAATTGATGTCGAAATAAAAATATTATACTAAATTAATTTAAATTTTTTTGTTAAAACCAGGTTGATGTCAAGTTAAAATCATTAGGACAAAAAGATTATTTTCTCTTAACTTTTTTTACATCACATGGTAAAGAGGTACAATATAATATAATTGATAGGCTAAAATGGACAATAAAATGTTCCTGCCCGAGGAGATAATAATTAAACTCTTTTATAAATACTAGAAGACTAAAAATTTGTTTTAAATTTTAACAAAATTTTAGTCATAAATAGAGTGGGGATAAAGAAATTATTTCATATGTCTATAAATCCTAGAGAGGGATTTTGAAATGATAGAACGAGGATTAGTGTAAAATTCTTTGAAACTTATGGTTAGGTAATAATAATTTAACAACTAAATCTATATTTAAGTATTATTCAAATACACGGTCTCTTTTAAAATGGGAATTAGAACTGATTCTTTGGGGAACTATAGACATTATGTAACAGAGATTTAATAAATAAACTTGTATTCGAATATATATTTAAATACAAGTGATTTTTTTTCAGTGAAAATTTCTCAGTTATAGTAAATGTTTAGTTGGAGGTAAAAATGAGGTTACAATTTTCATAGATAAAAAATTTTCATGAATGACTCATCCATAAAAATCTAATCCATCATAAAAATTTTCACTATATCTTTTCCTGTAACCAAATATATCCTTAAAATTAAAATCTTCCAAATTTTATACATGGTTTCCAATCATTTGTGAAAATTTTTACTCTATATTTATCCCCTAACCAAACATAAATTTAAGCTAAAATTCTCCAAATTTTACACATAAATCCTACCCAAACTAATAATATGGAAAAATAAGAATAATTAAAAGTTGGAATGATCATTTCACTAACAAAATAGCCCTTAAAAAAAACTATATTCACTTGTGACCCTCCAATGATCCATCTTATTTGACAAATTTATCCAAATACCAATTGATCTCTATTTTCATTAATGAAAATAATTCTTTCATGAGCCATTTTGTCAAAAATATGTATGATTTTTTTAGGGCTGAAATGATTATTCTACAATGTTGACTTGGAAAAAAAAGTGCTAGCTTTTTAAAAATATGATCTTTTGAGGTTAAAGTAATGGTTCTACAATACAAACTTGACATAAAACATAAAACATAAAACATAATCACTTTTGATAAGAAAAATTGAGGTCAATTGACCTTTAGGTGAATTTATCAAATAAGGTGGATCATTTGAGGGCCATGGACAAATACAATATCTTTTAAGAGCTATTTAATTTTCTTAGTAGTATAATCTTTCAAGGGCCAAAATAGTAGTTCTCCCTTAAAAGTTAGTTATTCTTATATAACTAAAAATCCACATAAAATTGCTAATTATTTTTTGCATACTATTCATTCGATACAATTTTTTTTTTTTTTGAAATTTTAAATTAGACACTCTAAAACTTGTTGTGAAGACCAACACGAAACCTTGTTTTGGTAGTACCACGAGTTAACTATAAGTAAAAGATTCTTTTTTATCATTTATTGTTTTCATTTGGTTTTACACAAAAAAAAAAATTCTTTTGGCATTTGAATCATCGTGTAAATAACAAGTCTATTTATTTATTTTTAATATTTATTGAACGTGGTAAAATAATTAATATAATATAATATAATATGTAATTGGTTTAAATATATAATATAGTTTAAGTTTTATTTTGATACATTGACATTGTAAAAAGAATTTATATAATTATTTAATTAAATTTATTTTTTTATTTGACTTTTATCCTTACTATTTGAAAGGTTATATAAAAGAGACATTTGATTGTGCAACTTTGTAAAAAAAAAATATACACTCTTTTGACACGTTACATCATAAAGTACGATATAATTAATATGATTGATCGACTGAACTGAACATTTAAATAGTTCTCCCGGGACGTGCCAATATTAACAGTTTAGTTGATAGAAATAAATGGCATGTTTGTATTGTATTTTAGATGGCTCTGGTACTGTTAATGATTGAACTATTGAATATTCATATATCTTTCAATATTATAAGGTTGGAAATTAGTATTTAAGTTTTATGGAAATTTTAGTCATAAAGTGAGGATAAAAAAAAATTTTCTCTCTGGCATTTTATGTCTCTAAAATCTAAAGTGAGAAAATTTTTAAGGGACATAATTAGGATTAGTGTGTAATTCTTTGAGAATTGTTTATGCAACCAGGATTTAATAACTAAATTTATATTTGAATATATATTCAAATTCATGGCCTCTATTACAATGGAAATTAGTATTAAGATGCAAGTCATCATTGAGGAAGAAGAAGAAAGTATTCATTAACTTGTACGTGTGATTAAGAATCCAAGAGCAAATGATGTCATTCATGCATTGCCAAGAATCTAAAAGATTGGAGTTAGTGTCGGGATCTAGTTGAGGAATGGTACTAATGATGAACCTAATTTTCATTTTCCATTTAGTGCACGATGCATTGCATGGCTCCAAAGTGATAATTCTCCTCAGTCTAGGCCTGCAAAACGAGTACCAAGCTAGGTTGATTAGAGGATTGAAGGAAGTATGGGTCATTGACGTTGTTCGCCATTGAAGGATCGTTCGCCATTGAAAATAGAAGGAGATTGAAGGAAAGCCGAAGAAATATCAAATGAAGTCTACTGATACCATATTAAGATGGAAGTCATCATTGAGGAAGAAGAAGAAAGTATTCATTAACTTATGTGATAACAAAAGTAAATTTTGGTTTATATACATATGGTTTGTAACTAATTCCATTTATTAACTTAACTAACTAACTCTGAGTTAAAGGTACAATATTAATTAGTAATGATTAATCCCTGCTAATTAGTGTTCAATTCTTTGCGGAACTATAGTTTTGTAATAGTGATTTGTTGAAAAGATTGTGTAGAAGATGATGAACAAGAACTTGAATATTGTGGTTTTAAGACATGAAATCAATTGCCATTTTTATAGAGATATTTGCTCCCACATGTAGTTACTATAGGTTGATGATGATACTCCCCAAGGATATAATGAAACCTCTATATGAATTTCTTGTCTAGAAATAACAAGAAATTCCTACACTCTTGAACTTCTTAAAGAACTCTTAAACTCACACAATACGCAAAGTAAAAGTAGGAAACTTGTTCAATAATGGGAATTATTTATAGTTGATGATTAGGTGAAAATGAACAATCACATTTTTTCATAATTTTCCGGATACTTTCGAAGTATCACATTCACTTGTGAGTAAATGCAATTGTTTGAAAGCGCGTCTCTTTCAAACCTGTACAAATAGTATGTCTGTTCATGGTTTTGAATTAGATTTTATTACATAGCTTTTCTTTGAAAAAAAAATGAAAAAAAAACCGCCAGACATGACTATTTGAACAACACACCTATGCAACATTACAATTTGATTGTTGCAAAGCAAATGGTTATAAACCGTTTCATTTTATTTTAATTAATTAACTTGTAAATATATTTCAATGCCCCACTATTTTACAAGTTTAAAAAATCATACAATTTTATGCATAAAGAATATATCACAACGATTAAATATTGCTTTAGTGCAAACTTTAAAGGTTCTAACAGAGTAGTAGGTGTCTAATTGATTAAACCTATACTCTCTATGTTAGTACTGAAAATTCACACACATAAATTGTATTTCCTATCAAGTTCAAGAATTTGTTAATTTTAAGCACTTTTATGTCCATGTGCTCACCCCGGTTTAATGAATATTTATGAGAATAAAACCTCTGAAATTCTCAACTGAAGTGGCAGCACTTCTATATTAACATAGGTGGAATCCTTTGATAAATAATATTATCGACCATTAAGAGTTTTAACTCACCCTCCTATATATATATATATAAAACACTAAATCCTATATCTTAGTACTCCTATTGTTAAATAATTTGTTGTTACCCAATAATTCTTGAAACTAGTGTTCTACTAGAATAAGGTTAGGTTCCCATCATTTAACAATTATAGGTTTTAATCTCATTTTTGTAGTAGTCTCTTTGACCTTATCCCTTAACAAACCTTTAGTTAATGGATTTGCTAGATTCCCTTGAAATTTTACATATGTGATGATAATTATATCATCTCCTATTAATTGCCTTACATACCCATGTCTCAAGCTTATATGTATAGACTTTCCATTATAAACCTTGTTTATGTGCTAGAGACATGGTTGATTCATTATCACAAAAGATCAAAATGGCAATCATAGGTTGTGCCCACAACTCTATATCATATAACAAATTCCTAAGCCATTCTGCTTCTTTACCAGTGGTTGATAAAGCTATAAACTTGGCCTCCACAGTAGAATATGAAATACACGTTTGTTTCTTTGAGGCGTAACTTATTGCTCCACCACCTATGGTGAAAATCTATCCTGAAGTGGGCATATTATCACTTAGATTTGTAATCCAACAATTGTTGGAATAACCTTCTAATATGGCAAGATAATTACTGTAATATAATCCCAAGTTTATAGTTTTCTTGAGATAACCAAGAATTCTTGTTATAGCTTTCCAATGTTGATAATTTGGTTTTCCTATAAATCTTGATAGCTTGCATACAACAAATGCTATATCTAGTCTGGTGTAATGCATTGTATACATTATACTTCCTATAGCACTTGCATATTCTAATTGTGCTACAAGTTTCCCTATGTCATCTTCTAATTTAAAATTAGGATCATAGAGTGTATTGGACTCCTTAATGTTAAGATGCTAAAACTTTTCCAATATCCTTTTGATGTAATGAGATGGATTTAAAACAAAGCCAATTTCATGTTTAAGCACCTTTATGCCTAGTATTGTATCTACTTCATTCAAATCCTTCATCTTGAATTTGGAAGTTAGATACTCCTTTGTTTGACGAATCCCTTCTAAATTCGTCCTAAATATTAGCATATCATCTACATACAAATAGATTATTACTCCAAAGTCCTTAGTAAATTTAGAGTGTATACATGTATCTGCATTATTATGTGAGAAGCCACTCAATAACACTACAGAATTAAACCTTTCATGCCATTGTTTAGGTGCCTGTTTTAAGCCATATAAAGACTTAACAAGTTTACAAACTTTCTTTTCATTTCTAGTAGAACATAGCCTTCCAGTTGTTTCATATAAATTTCTTCATTAAGATCTCCATTAAGAAAAGTCATTTTAACATCCATTTGAGGCACATGAAGTTGTAAATAGATGCTAATGCTATAAGAGTCCTAATAGAAGTCATTCTTGCCACAGGTGCATAGGTATCAAAATAGTCTAGACCTTCTTTTTGTTTAAACCCTTTTGTTACCAACCTTGCTTTGAAGGTTTGTAGTGAACCATCTGTATCATACTTTCTTCTAAAAACCCACTTGCATCCTATAGGCTTTGATCATTAAGGCAAATCAACTAAGACCCAAGTATTATTAGATAACATTGAGTCATTTCGTCATCTGCTGCTTCTTTCCAAAAGGCAGAATCTCTAGAGGCCATTGCCTCTTTAAACGTTTAAGGATCACCCTTTATACTTAAAATAATAGGGATCTTGGTTATCACAGAATCCCTAGTTCCTTCAACTAAAAAAGTTATAACTTGAGAAGATATAAAGTCTGGACCCAAGTTTTTCTCTTTTCTCCCTCTTTGGCTCCTTCTTAGTTCAACTAATTCATTATCACTTAGACTTTTATTGCCTTGATTTACAACTGCTTCTTGGGAAACATTTGTATCCTTTTATGGATATTCCAAATTGGGGTTTGAATTAACAATGAATTTAATTTCAATAAATTCCACCTCTCTTGATTCAACAATTGTATTAGACACTGAGTCCAAAATTCTATACACCTTAGAATTTTGAGCATATTCTAAGAAGATGCCTTTTATGGCTCTTGGCCCCAATTTAGTTCTCTTTTGATTAGGAACATGATAAAAGGCTAAACACCCCTGCACTTTTAAATAATTTAAGTTTGGTTTTCTTCCTTTCCATATTTTATTTGGAAAAACCTTTCTGTTTCTTGACGATATCCTATTATGAATATGACATGCCGTTAATAATGCCCCACCCCATAGATTGGGAGGTATCTTAGTATTTATTAGCATTGAATTAACCATATCCACTAAGGTACAGTTCTTTTTCTCCACTAAACCACTTTATTGTAGAGTATATAGAACAGGACATTCATGCACAATACCATGTAATTCACAAAACTTATCAAATTCACTAGAAAAGCATTCTCCACCTTTATCACTACGAAGAACCTTTATTTTCCTGTCATGCATATTTTCTACTTCTGATTTATATTTCTTAACCATTTCAAATGCTTTATCTTTATTTCTTATCAAATACACATAAGTGAATCTAGAACAATCATCAACAAAGGTTATAAAGTACCTTTTTTCTCCTCTAGTAATATTTCCATTTAATTCACAAATATCACTATGT
The DNA here is from genome assembly GCA_031216105.1 of Dalbergia cultrata. Classification (NCBI taxonomy): domain Eukaryota; kingdom Viridiplantae; phylum Streptophyta; class Magnoliopsida; order Fabales; family Fabaceae; genus Dalbergia; species Dalbergia cultrata. The sequence continues at coordinate 12,299,498 of CM062347.1, forward strand.
ATTAGTTCTAGTAAATGTGTATTCCTTTCAATTTTAGGAAATGGTTTCTTAGTAATTTTGGATTGTATGCAAATTTCAAATTTCTTATTAAAATCCTTATTACTAAGATCAATATAATTATGTTTTTGCATATATTCGATTGACTTGCAATTTAAATGTGCTAGTCTACTATGCCATAAATCACAAGAATCAACAACATACAGAGAATCATTCACTTTATCATTAATACTAAATTTGAACATGTCTTGAGTACAATATTCTTTTCCTACATACACATCATTCTTAAGAAAAATAATCTTATCGGATTCCATCACAATTTTGAATCCTTTTTTACATAAAAGACTAGCAGAGACTAAATTCTTCCTTATATCTGGAACATGAAGTACATTAACCAAGTTTAACTTCTTTCCCGACGTAAAGTTCAATTCTACTGTTCCTTGACCACACACTTTGGCCAAATTGTCATTTCCCATTAACACCTCTCAATTGTTCACTTCTTCATCTGTCTTAAATTGATTGAGATCATTGCAAACATGAACAGTATCACCAAAATCTTGCCACCACTCATGGGATCTTGCATGTGGTGCCATGTTAAGTTCTGTGATCATACCAATGTGTATGCATTGCATTCCCTCGGTTATCATAACAATGACCAAGTCCCTTTCTTCCACTAGGTTGGCCTTAGAATTTGGTGCCTCTTTTGAGTTATTACCCTTTTTCAGAAGTCAACAATCCTTGATATAATGCCCTTTCTTGTGGCAGTGGTAGCATTTTCTTTGTCTTTTTTTTATCTTGCTTGGCATCCACAAAGGATTTCTTTCTTTTTCCTTTATTGACATTCACTTCTCCAACATGGTTCACCTTAGAACTTTGAGAAAGAAACACACCAACACGTTTTCGAGTTTTTTCTTTTATACGTAAATGCCTTAGTAATCTTTCAACAGAGAAGTCTTCTCCAAGATGTAGGAGTTTCTTCCTATAATTACTCCAAGACGAAGGAAATTTTGCAATAATTGCTCCAACTTATAATGATTTAGGAACCAGTACTTGGAGATCACGAAGTCTACTTACAAGGATTTGTAACTCATGAACTTGATCCATGATAAGCACATTATCAACCATACTAAACTCAAGGTACTTCAACATGATAAATTTATTTGTACCTTGTTGATCATTATTGTATTTTTCTTCTAAAGACTTCCAAATCTCCAATGGCAATCGAATTGACATGTAGAGATCATAAAGTCTATCTGACAAGGTATTGAGAATGTGTCCTTGGCATGCAAAAGTGTCCTCATCACACTTTTTCTTCAATTGGGAAATCTTTTCCTTCTCTCCATTGGTTGCATCTTCAGCAGCATTGGGAATTGGTGTGGCATTTGGATCAAGCACATAAGCAAGATTTAGGACCAAAAGAAGAAACGTCATTTTGTCCTTCAATCGGTTGAAGTTTGTCCCATCAAATCAATCTAGTTTGACAAAATCTTGATTCAAGACCTTGAAAATATTATTTTGATCTTGAGCCATCTTCAAGAATATCTCTCTAAGTTTTTCAAAAGATTGTGTAGAAGATGATGAACAAGAACTTGAATATTGTGGTTTCAAGACATGAAATCAATCGCTATCTTTAGAGAGATATTCGCCCCCACACGTAGTTGCTATGGGTTGATGACGATACTCCCCCAGGATATAATGAAACCTCTATATGAATTTCTTGTCAAGCAATAACAAGAAATTCCCTCATTCTTAAAATTTTTAAAGAACTCTTAAACTCATATAATATGCAAAGTAAAAATATAAAACTTGTTCAATAATAGGGATTATTTATAGTGGATGATTAAATGCAAATGAACAATCACATCTTTTGATAATTTTCGTGTACTTTCGAAGTATCATTTTCACTTGTGAGTAAATGCAATTGTTTGAAAGCACGTATCTTTCAAACCTGTACAAACAATATGTCTAGTCATGGTTTTGAATTAGTTTTTTATTACATAGCTTTTCTTTGAAAAAAAACCACCATACATGACTATTTGAACAACATACCTATGCAACGTTACAATTTGATTGTTGCAAAGCAAACGGTTATAAATTGTTTCATTTTATTTTAATTAATTAATTAATTAACTTGTAAATATGTTTAATCATTTAATAAAGAAACTTGTATTCGAATATATTCAAATACATGTGGCTTTTTTCTATAGATTAGTTTATGACATGTATAACAACTATAAAATTATATGATAGCTAAAACTCTTCCAAGTTTTATACACAAATCTCACCCTACCAATAATGTGATATCAAAGTTTGTGAAAGAATGATTAAAAGTTGGTGTTCTCATTATATATCACAACCTACTAATTATGTTCAAGAAGGCACTACAAACTTTAGTTTTAAAGAAGCATATGCATGATATTAGAATGCTTCAGCAAAAGGAAATGTTGTAATAATTTGAATCTCTTTGAGGGGAAGTTAGTTACTCTACTGTTTTGTGCCATTTTGCTTTGCTAAGTTTTATTATATAGTCTGATTGTTTCATAGAGACCCGTGTTAGTATTATTTTGTGATCTATTATGGATTTTGGACTCACCATGCATTATTGGGTTATGGCTCAATTGAGGGAGTGCAGAAAGCCAAAAAGGATATATTAAAGTCAATCAAATATCATGCTCCAAGTCCTTGTCTATTGATGAGCATGATGGGATGTATCAAAGTCCCACATTGCCTAGATATAAGGCCTAGATTGCCTTTATAAGTCTTGGACAACCCCATATTTTGAGTAAGCTTTTTGGTTTGCATTAGGCCCACTCAATTCTAATATGGTATCTTGATAATTGAGATTCATGGTCAATACAAACTAGTATTTAAGGAAATTGAGTGTGTGTGTGTGTGTGTGTATCTCAAGGGATAGTTTATTGTGAAAGTAAGAAAAGTAAATTTGGTTCGTTGGATCTTTACATGTTGTATGGTCAAGATTAAAACATAAAATTACGTGACATTTTTAAATGATCATGTGATCATTAATTATCATTAATAACTTTTAATCCTGACCATCCATGTATATTTATATGGCTTAGATTTGAATCGGTGCCAATTGATCCCCTATTACTGCTCATAGAATAAGTACTAGTTTGGGATAGGCACTACCAAGCTGCACTAAATCCTTTTTCAATTGGTTTCTAGTATCATTGTAAAAAATCCTTGTTTTGTTTTCCATATTTTTCTTTTCTCCGTTGATATATATATATAGGGAACGACTCTAGTGAAAGGCATATGAATGGTGATATTATTTCTCCATTGGTCAATAATTTTGATTTTTGGGAACTGTCATGGCCATCCAATAATAAGGGTTTGAGTTTTTTCAAAATATTTTTCTTTTTCATATCCTTCATATGCTAAAGTGTATAATATAAGTATAACTATAATATAGAATAAGAAAAAAATATTATATTGAATAAAACAAATAGAATATATATATATATATATAGTAGAATAATAAAAAGAAAGAATATTCTATTGTAGAAAATTTTATATGATCTATATATATATATAGTAATATAATTAAGAATTCTATAATAATAGTATAAAGAATAAAATTAGATATAAAGCTATTCATGTTTCTCACCTCCACATCTTAAGCTTTTTGAACAAGTGATTTCATGACATGGTATTAGAGTATATATGACCTGTGCAATGTCCACACTTCAAGCCCAAAAGAGGTATTTGCGTGAAGTGGAATTTTTTTCGATAAAGATATAGCTCAAACCCACCAAGATGAAGGCGGGCAAAAAAGACATTACAGAAGTAGAATCCACGACAAGAAAAAATAAAGCATAAAAGCCACCAATAGCAAGAGATAGGCCAACTAAACAAAAGAAAACATATACAAGGCAACAACATCAAGAACAAATAGATTGTATCCCTAGCCCCTTTGACATTGCCATCAAGGTTAGGAATGGAAGCCACAAATCATAAATGCATGAAAGGACGTATTAGATATACAATCATTCATGTACCTCAACCCAACAACTTAAGTTTTTGATACAATTGGTTTCATAACATATATACTTATACATTAGTCTAAATGTGTTGTGGAGGTTGAAAATTTTATGTGAGACACGGACCTTTACAGGTTTTTTATTTTGGGATAATCCGAAAAATAAAAGAAACTCTATTTGATTTTTAAGAAAATTTTATGTATTCTATATTAGGACTTGTTAGGGAATGTGTTTTCTATGTGCCAATCATGACCTTGGTTGAGTCGTGACAACTAATCCCTAGAATATTATTTACGAAATAAAAACAAACTGCCCCTTAGCAATGTTTTAACGAGGCATATTCATATAATACTGTAAAACCATATTTTACTTATAATTGATTGTACTTGTGATAGGTGAAAGTTGATAGTTACAATTGTAAAAGGTGCATTACCTTATAATGAGTAACCCTGCTCTCCCATTGATGTTTAGAGTCGTATATAAAGGACATATTAATTTCTTATGAAAAATTACATAAGAAAATAATAAAGATTATATAGCTAGTTCCTAAAGAACTAGACTTCTTGAGTTCATGTTTTTATTTGTTCATCTTTTTACTTTTCTTATCTTATTTCACTTACAACCAAAGATACTTTTCTATCATTTATTTATCCAATTCGGTTTTAGACAATTTTTTGACATTTGAGTCAACATGTAAATAACAATGGATTCTATTTACATTTGCTTCTTGGACCTGTCCTATTGCTGCAGTCATGCGTCATCCCTACCCCTGCAGCCAGGCCACGGGGTCCCTACTTTGCTTGCGGACGCCATGTGGCAGCTCACAGCGACACTCTAAATAGCGCATGATGCGAGATTTCAAGCTGTGTCCCATTAAAAGACTTATTTTAGTTTGGTCAATATTGCGCTTTTAAGGTTTCCTTCCACACACACTAAAAGCACGCACCTGTCATCCATGCAATGCAAGTTGGAATCGCAAAAAGAAAATGTCTGATTCTTTTTTCTTGTTAAACATAATAAGAGGACATAATTGGACATTGTGTAAAAGTTAAATACTTTTTGGACATAAATTATTTTAATATTCAAACAGAAAGAAAATAAAAAAAAACTTAGACAAAAAAATAATATTCTGCTGGACAAAAAAAAACTGGTACAGGAAAAAAAAATATTTTCCTACATGTGATGAAACAAAACTTAAACAAAAAAAAAGGAAGAAATTATTCAAAAAAAAAATTACTATAATATTTTTCTATTAAATATAAAAAAATGATAAATAACATAAAATATAAACTCATAATAAAGTAAAGTGAAAGGAAAGATTGACTTCTCTTTTTTTTTTTCTCTCCTCACAATTCACTGCTCTTTGTATTTTGAGTAAAAAATATCGAAGTATATAACACAAAATACAAATGCTCCAATTGAATTGAACAATAATTTATATATGCAGGTTATAAATATTTTAATATTTTTTTAAATTCTCACATCATGCCAGATTTTTTTTTTACAAAATCCCACGTCTTGTGAGAATTTCATTTTCGAAAATAAAAAATTACTTTTTCCCATTTCTCGCACAGCGCGAGATTTGTTTCTCCACCCAACGGTAAATTCACTTTCAAATCTATATCATTGTATAATGGCAGTCAACAAAATGACCCGTATCAATGCATGGAAAGTTCCACAATAAATGTAATTCAACAGAACGCCTTTGAATGGAAAGAAAGGCACCCGCATCCACCAATTACAAAGAATCAGTTAATAAGCATCACAGTCACGTAGGTGTACAGTAAGGTAATATGGCGCACCTGGCAGGCTGGCACCTCTCTTGTTTTGCCGCGTTGGTGTTTACTGGGCTGCGAGGAGTGGGGACCGAGGTGGTGACAGAGCGACAGCTTTTTTAAAATAATTGTTCCAAAGATTTTTTTTTTCTTTTTCAAAATTTATTACGTATAATGTGATCTCCTTTTCTTTATATATATATATAAAGTATTAAGATTACTTTTGTATTCGACTTATTTGGAGTTGTATTATTTATATATATTGATATAAGATATTGTGTCAATTCACATTTTATTTATTATTAAATGAAATATAAATCTTATTTGAATAGAATCTACATCCTATCTAATAATAAATAAGATATAAATTCAAACGATATCTTTTATCCCATAAATATAAATAATATTTTTTTTAACGGTACATAGCATTTATTGCTTATGTAATACGATGTTTCAATTATAACTCACACCTTGTATCATAGCACGTTGAGCGCCTTATCGTCATCTCCCCGACAAAGGCATCATAATGTCGTAATATTGTCAACTAGTCAAGGTATAAGATTGCCAATTGATAACTTAAAATCCCAAGTTCAAATTTTATTTATTTCAATGGTTGGATGTGGTTTAGCCTTAAAATCTGTCTCTTATATAAATTGTCAAAATTATTAACAACTCAAAAAATATATTATTATGTAAATGATATATCAGTAATAAGCAATTCTAAAATAAAAAAATATTAAAACAATTTGAAATAACATAAACATAAGGGAACAATAAAATTAGATTGCAATGATAAATAATAATGACCAACTTAAAGTAATCAATTAAAATATTTTGAAATAAATAATGAATAACATAATTATAACCAAATATAATTAATAAAAAATATTTAAATAAAATAAAAATAATTTTTTAATATTTTATATTTGTTTATGTAATGTAGTATTGATTGGGATTACTGACCCCCAAGCGTCTCCATCTTATTGGCTACACATCACAGCTTCATCAATGAAGCTTTTGCAACAGCTTCGCTGAAGTAGTTAGCTAATTAAATTCATTCTGATCTGCTCACAAAAACGACCCCCAACTGTTCGCTTTTATGAAGCTCTCGGGCATGGCTGATTATTTTTCTCCTTAAATACACGAGTGCAAATCTGCTCATCAAGCAAAGAATATATCCTCTAGGAGATTGAGTGTCAATTTCATAATATATTTGTCTCACAGCACAAATTAATTAAGGGATAATGTGGGTACTAGGAGTGTCTGTCGTGGCTGTGTTAGTCATCTATGCTGTTCACTGGATTATCATGCTTACCAACCTGAAATTTAGTAATAGATCATGCCCCCCTCCTGGTTCAATGGGTTTTCCATTCATTGGAGAGACCCTTCAGTTGATGATCCCCAGTTACTCACTGGATCTCCACCCTTTCATCAGAAAGAGAATCCAAAGGTATGCAACATATTTGTTAAATTCAAATCTACGATTGACTCTGTACATATTCTATTGCCACAAAATTATGGATTTAATTTAGATACCGGCAATATAACACTATGTTATACTAAAGTGACAATTCATAGAATATAACAAATAGAAAATAATTATCCGTTGTCATAACTATCTGCCATGATTTTTCATTTTGGTGAAATTATATTGACTGATCATGTGAAACTGTTTTATATTATCAGTATATAAAATGTAAATTCTAGAATTATTGTATTTTTATTTGTCAGTTTACTCTTATGATGAGGCGTTCTCTCTTTTTTCAATAATTGATAGCCAAAAAATAAATAAATAAAAGAAAGAACAGAAGATCGAACTTGTTATTCAGCAGAGCTACTCTAAACATATATACAAGTATTAATTTGAATAAAGGAAAAGGCTGGTTTCAGCAGGTTATCCAGTTAATAATAGCATCCAATATGTTACCGGAAACGAATTTTTTTCGTATATTTTACGAATACGAATTTAGTATTTATGCGGCATATTTGTTTTTTTATGTATTATCATGTAAACAAACCTTTAATGACCACTACTATTTGAAAAAGTCATTTAAATAAAACAAAATGGATAAGATAATAGTGTCCAACAATACATGATTGCATGAATGTTAAAGTTGTAGGTTGATCAATCTTATTTAACATATGTAAAAATATATGATTAAATTATTACATATAAAAATAACTTAAAAGTTTTACACTACAGAGTATCAAAATCAAACACAAACTTTATTTACACTGCGGTGATAGAGTACAGTATTTTTTTTCAATATAATCATATTAAGTGAAAAGAGTCTTTGAAAATGTTCTTTTAACACTGCTAGATTTAACGTGACTACATATTTAATTACAAAGTGTTTTTTAAAAAAACCGTTGAAAACGTGCTAAAAACACTTCCAAGAAAAAGGAAGAAGCCAACAATACAAACAGAAAACAAAGTCAAAGCCCAGTCAAAATACAAAAGCAAAACCGAAAGATAAAGATACAAAGAAAACAAGATCGCTTACTGGAGCTAACCAGCGGACTAACAGCAGACGTTAGAAACTTCACCAGACACATCAAATGGACCACGTGACGAAAATCCACCAGATACCATATGTAACTAATGAACGGTTAAAATTGCAAGACATCCGTATATAAATATTTAATCACATGGACAATTCTTAATAAAGATTATCCATATGGATCATTTTTACTCTTGGAGGATATTTAAACCTAAAAAACCAAAATCATATTTATAGGTTAACACTCTTGTGAGTCTTCCACTTTTCTCAATGAGACTTTGGTTTAAATTTGAACAGCAACTAATTCCTTGAATACCAAAAAATAAAAATAAAAAACAAAAGCTAGCATGCATCCAATAAACTCAAGCGGCATAACAGCATCATTATCCAAAAAGGCATGTAAAAAAAGGGGGACAGTAGCACAGCAACGCATGAACATAATGGTGACAGTCACGATCTTGCTCTTCACAAACCGATACATGCACGGATTGATTTTCTTACGGGGAATGGCTATTGCTGCTCATTTTTTATTATTGTCACTCCCACTAACACTCCTCTTTATTAAATATTACCAAAGCAACCTTCTTCTATTTTAACTAAAAGAATAAATAGTTAATATTAATTATTTATTAATTATCATAATAATATCAAAATTTATTCTTTTCCATTTAAAAATTAAAAAATAATTTAATTAATTAAAAATATTTAATATTTATCTGAGCACTAAATAATATTTAAATATTTAACATTAACATATTTAATATAATAATTTACAAATATTTATATATTGAGTTTTAAAGCTTTCTTAAGACAATAGTTACCTAAACAATATAAAAGCAAATATTTTAGAAAAACAAAATCAATAAGAATGAATAACTATAAAGAGGAATTGCTAAATTGAAGCATCCCACACATATATTAGTATTTTATCATTCAATGTTTATATCATTTAAAAGTATTGAATAAATATATGATTTTTTTTATATATAAATAATTAAAATAGCTTAAACCCCACACTAAGTGAGAGAGCATCCAAAAAGATCAACAAAAAATATAAGATGCAACATATCAGATCTATGCAATCACTAACATCCTTTTTCTGCTCCACAATTCTTCTTCAACTATAGTACATAGCCAGGTTGATCTTAGCCAAAACAGTCTTAAGTTCCTCAATATGTAGCCTCTTCTTTATTTTATTTTTAATTGTTGATATAAAACTTAGTAGGATAAATTGCAAAATAATAACTTGATGTTTGGCTCATTTTTTATGTTTGTGTGTGAGATAAAGTTTATAACTTGTAGCACACAACTTTATTAAACTTGGTTGAACTAAAAAAGCTATTAAATAAAGTGTTAGATTGAACAATGACATGAGGTGAATATAATAAAAATCTAGCTTTAACATTTTTATATTTAATATTTTTAATTAAATTATTTTTTAATTTATAAATTATTGATAATAACTTTTGACAAAATTATATATGATAATAAATAAATAATGGTAACTAGTCATTCTTTTCAATAAAATAAAAAGAAGGGCATTTCGGTAACATTTAACAAGAAAGAGTGTTAGTGGGAGTGACAATAGCCAAAAGGGAGAGACAAGTCACTCCCTTTTCTTTCGACAGAAAGATTAACTAGATATATTGATTTATCGTTTCTATTATTATTCAAGTTCGCTATATAAAATAAAAAAGAACAATGGATCTTGAATCTAGATGACATGGCTCCGATACCACATGTAAGATAATTTTGAATAATATAAATTCAAGGTACCAACATCAAAATTTGGAATAAAAGGCATACCTGAATTAGCCACGAGAGATTGATTAGGGTTGAAATGAAGAGCATGCCTCTTTCCCCTTCTCCCTATCTACTATTCTTCTAGGCAGCTGTCGACGGAACAAGCCAGGAATGCTTAATTATCACATTTGAGTAGTAAGAAGGGGACCTAGGCATATATTTATAACCACAACATACTCTTTCACCAAAAGTTACCGTCATTAAAACCCTAATAGGCCAATGTTTAATGGATATACATTATGCTGCCTAACCACACTAACTCTAAATAACATGTGTGTACAACTTACAACATGGACCAATAATAAACTGAGCTTATCATACTTGTCTATACCAAAGATCATATCATTAACCCAATTTTCACAAAATAAAAATTCACAATTAAATATTGCTACCCATGTTAATTAGAAATTTTTTATAGGAATAAGTAGACTATAACTTACACTTGAAATCAATTGATTCACACAATTTATTTATATATCTATTTTATAATATTTTTAAAGTATTTTGTTTTATTGTATTTCTAAATTTTATGATTCGGTATGATGTACAATTGAAATATTAGCCTAACGATTTCACTAGAAAGGATGGATTAGATTATTCTAAATCGAATTTAAATTCAACCCAATTTTTAGATCGAGATATTTCTAAGTCTAAATGTGACTCAATGGTAATTAGATTAATGACCTAATCAAATCGACCTCAATCCAACATATAAACGACAGATAAAAACAAATTATATAAATGCACAAATAACATCATTTAAAATGCATAAAGAAAGCATAAAAGTATTTTATAATTTATTGCTATTTTTTTAATGCAACTTTTAAAAAATTTGACTTCAAGTTTGTTTGAATTCAACTGAAAATATGACCTAAATCCCGTTTAAAAAGTGTATTGGGTTTAATTTCACAATCCAAACTTGACTCAAGAAGTTTCAGGACACATTATTGGGTACTCAAACACCCTTAATTTGAATAGTTTGATGATGACATTGCTATGCACAATTATTTCAAGGGAATACAACTCAATATTTGAAAATGATAGAAAACTGAACTACTGCTTTAAATAAGAGTTTTTCGTTTGGACATTAGTGTTTTCAGCTAACAAATTTGATTTTTGGCTATTTAAACATGAAACTCATCCACAACAAATTTTCTTTTCAGATTTGGTCCCATATTCCGAACTAGTTTGTTTGGTAAGCCAGTTGTGATATCTACAGATCCAGAATTCAACAATTATTTGATTCAGCAAGAAGGTAGATTGGTTGAATTGTGGGCAGGCCCCATAACAGACATTTGTCTAAATGGGATACATGAACTTGATAACATCATCAAGTACGTGAGAACCATCACTCTGAGTCATGCTGGTGTTGGTTGCATTAGAGAAAAGTTGATTCCTCAATTTGAAGTGATGTTTGGTGAGACCATGCATAAATGGTCAACTCAAACATCAGTTGAAGTCAGACAATCTACTACCAAAGTATACTCCTAGCTAAAACTAGTTTGTTTTCTTCTAGAAGATGAAATTATGTTTAGTTAAAAATAAATAAACATATATGAACTCATCATTTTTCACCATGTGGTATAGATGGCCTTTCACTTCTTTGCAAAGCATTATTTTGGGTATGATGCTGAAGAGTTAGCAGAGACTGGAAGGATATCAGAACAATTATTCACCGATTATTTTGAAGGGCTGAAGACAATTCCATTAAACATTCGTGGCACCACCTACCACAAATGTTTGGAGGTATGGAATGTTAGATATTAAAAATCATTCATTCACGTATTAAAAATAATAAATTAAATATGGTGTTTAACTCTTTAACCCAACAACTTAAACTTTTTAAAGAGTTAGTGCGTGTTTGGATGACAGTTGGTGGATCCTAGAATTAATTCTAGAGTTTGAAATTGTCTTGAAAGTAGTACAAGTGCAAATATAATTAGACGGTTTTTAGCAAAATTAATTTAACACTTAAACTTGATTTTAGACCTCTAAATGGGAAAGTAAAACTTTATTATTTTTACTTTGGGCAAACTTTCACTAGATATGTATTGACAAAAGTACTCTTTAACTTAATATTATACAATCATTTAGAGATTAACTTTCATATGGTAACAATGTGAAAGAGTTTCAAATTATCATATAATTATGATTGTTATACCACTAAATTAGTATTTGATTCTTACATCTACTACATATAACATCATATAATTTGATAATAATAAAAAACTGTTTTTCATTAACAGTACATCAAAATCAAATAGTATCATTTAAATATTATATAAATAAATAAACATTTAAACTATTACATCACATTTTAGTTGAAAATAATTTTTTTCATCAATAAATTTTAATTGCAATAAAATTATGTTTATTATTTTCTTTATGGTAATCTTTAACATCAATTTGTTTTTTATTTAAGAGTATATATAGAATAGATTCATTCTTGAAATTTTTGAATGAAATTATAATAATTTAATATGGACTAAACAATATTTATAACCTTTTTTATAATTACACATCTAAAATTGATTTTGATCAATATTTTCAACTAAAATCACTTTTCAAATAAAGGTATCCAAACATAAATTACTTCACTTCAAATTCATATTTAACTAAAAATAATTATGAAAAAATCATATCAATTTCATCTGGAATTAATTTCACAAATGTAAAACCATATATACTTAATTTTTAACATGATGTGAATAAGCTTTATAATAAAGTGGTTTAGCTTTTAGGGATGAAGGAATAATGTTATTAGTCCCATGCATAATGAGTGAACACGCAATTTCAAAGCAGTACTCTATTCATGCACTTGAGTCATAACATATATAAGATTTGCTTAATCTTATACTATCATTTAGAGATTAACTTTCATATAGTGACAATGTGAAAGAGTTTTAAATTATCATATAATTATGTATTGTTATACCAGTAAATTAATAGTTGATTCTTACATCTAATACATACAGCATCATAGAATTTGATAATAATGAAAAACTCTTTTACACTAAGAGTATATCAAAATTAAATCTTATCATTTAAAAATAATATAAATAAATAAACATTTAAACTAATAAATCACATTTTAATTGAAAATAATTTTATTTGTAATACTTCAAATTTGTTAGCTATATTGTAAAAAAAAAATTTCTTCATCAATAAATTTTAATGCCAGTAAAATTATGTTTATCAATTTATTTGTGGTCATTTAAATTTTGTTTTCATTTAAGTGTATATATAGAATAAATTCATTGTTGTAATTGTTGAATGAAACTATAATAATTTAATATGGACTAAAAATATTTGTCTCCTTTGTGATAATTACACAAGTCAAATTGATTTTGATAAATATTATCCAAATAATATTTTCAACTAAAGTCATTTTTTAAAATAAAAGTATGCAAACATAAATTACTTCACTTCAAAATCATATTTAGCTAAAATCAATTATAACAAAATCATATCAATTTCATCTAGAATCAATTTTACAAGTGTAAAACCACACACATTCAACATGATGTGAAAAACCTTTACAATAAAGTGGTTTAGTTTTTAGGAATGAATGAATAATGTTATCAGTCCCATATTGAGTGAACAAGGAGTTTCAATTTAGTACTCTATTCATGCACTTGAGTTACAACATAAATTAATTTCATACCTCCATAATATTGATAAAAATAGTAAATAACCAAAAATTTTGCAAATACCTTTTTTTTTCAGAACAATGTTATATACTTCTTGATATTTAAACAGATGAGTTATATATTTTGCTAGAAAATAAGTGAGATACAAAGAAAACAGAGGGAAAACTTGTAAGAAACTAATTAAAAATATATGCTAAGATTAAATATCATTTAATTGTGTTCATTTTTTTAAAAATGTAATATATTTTTAATTATGGCCACTTGAACGCATATTATCAAATAAAAAACATCATAATCTTAGTCTAAAGAATAACTCAGCAATAAAACATTTTATTTGTTTGATTTAAAATCATTTTTTTAACTTAAGCAAACTAGTCATCCCCAAAAAATATGCTATCATAATAAAAGGTATTAATGCAGTTATTTAAAATTTAAATTAATAGATTTCGAAGTAAAAAAAATTATATTAGCATGTGAAATTAAATAATGTGCTACACGAAACCAATATTCATTGAGAATGTTAATCAATTTTTTCTTAAAACTTAACCACTAAATAGTTCAGTAGTAAAAATAGTTTTTTTGTTTACTTAAAAAAAATTAATTTTCGCATTTTAAAATTTTTGCAAATTATGTTTCAAAATTTAAATCTCAAAAATTGGTTTTTTCATAGCTTATATATTAATATAATTATTTAATTTTTTACATAATAAATTTCAATAACAAGATCCTAACGTCCTTTTGTGCAACTAAATTTTAAAGTATAGTATGAAAAAAAAATTGTTTTGAGAATTTTAAGGTTGCTTCTTCCTTTAAACTTGACTATTAAATAATTTAAGAGTAAAATGTAATTTGTATTCTTTAAGAATAAATTTCATTTTATAAATTTAAAATTTTAAGAAAATTAAAACTAATAATCAAATTATCATGAGCTAAACTAAATATATATAATTCAAAGATAAATATTAATATTTTTATGTGAATTAATAAAAAAAGGATTTTTTTAATTATTATAAATTAAATTAATATTTATAATAAATTATATTATTACTTGAATAGTATATTAAGTACAAAATTGAGTATATTTTAATTATAAAATATGGAAAGTCATTAATTTATTGATGTAGTCAATAAATTGCTAAGTGTAATGAATATTAGTTAAGAATTGATGGGTGATATAGTTGAGACCTCCATTCATAGTAAGAGGAAGAAGACTAGGTTACATGTAGCAGAAAGAAGACTAAATGAGGATTACCCTCAATTGATGGGGACAAGATGGAGATGAAAAATGACAACGGGAATATGGATAAGCCTATTGATGAAGAGGTGGTAAGGGAAGTCATGAATTATGATTATGATCAGAATGCCCTCAAAGGGTATAGCACTTGACCATGAGAAAATGTCTTACAAGGATCCAACCTTGGTAGGGGATTTTGCTAACTCTCTACAATTGAAGGATATAGCACAAGTTATCATGGTAGATGTCATGACCTGAATTGGATCATGACCAGCATGTGAGGAATCACATCCTCAAGTAAGCCTCATGGCAAGAAAGTATGTCTCATGGTCAGCTGAGTCGTACTATAATGCATAATTTAATATGATTTTAATTTCAAAATATATTCAAACATATATCTTCAAAGTTCATAATTCAAATACATAATCCGTATCCATCATAATGAAATATGTACTATGAGTTGCTCTAATACAAAAACCATGAAAACCATAAAAATATAAATACATATCCAATCTAAATCATAGTAACAAGTTACATGTATAGCCTAGGTGTCTGCCTGTATAGATACTGGAGCACTCTCTTACTGACAAAATCTAAACACTTCAATGCAAAGTGAAGTTCACCAAAATCAAATTACTAAGGAGGAGGAAACTAAGAAGTATTTGGCATAACAGCTGTATCTAAAAAGGGAAGCAAAAGATAGGGGTAAGTGCATCAAAACTCAATAAACATATTCTCACCTTTGGGTTTTTATGCATAGGGTGGTTTTTAGTGAACCCTGAGGCCGTACTTGGATTAACTAGGGACATATGGATTTGAGGCATCAAATAAGACTATGATCCCGAAAATAGAGACAAAAAAGAAGGCAGAGGATGGTGCACCTTTTGATACTAAGCCAACTATCTAGGTGATCCTTGAGGAGTATAATGTCTGGAGTAGGCCATGGAAAACTACTCTCATTGTGAAGTTCCTTGGAAAAAAACTATAGGTTTGTGCCTGATGGATAGATGGATTCAGTGCATGTAGGTGGAATAGGGAGCTATTTGAGTTTTGTACATGAATGAGGACTTCTTCACTATCAGATTCACATATGTCAAGGACTACAAACATACACTTTTTGAAGGTCCTTGGATGATCTTAGACCATGATCTATTAGTCCAAAGGTAGCGACCCTTATTCCAATCAGAGGAAAAAAGAGATGAGAAAGGTTGTTGTATAGGTTAGGATTCTAGACATGTTGATGAAACTAGCTATATAACCCTCAATTTCTCATGAGGGTGGGTTCTCATTTAGGCACAAAGCTAAAAATCAACGAATCCACATCCATACATTCAAAAGGGTGTTTTTCTCATATTTGCACGGAAGATCTTAGTAAGCGGTAAGTTCCTCCACATACACACAGCTCTTGATAAGGTTTACATAGTGGAATATGAAGAGTTGCAGCTTATTTGCTTTGGTTATGGCCATAAGGAAGAGGTTTTTGGAGACAATGGCAAAAGGCTTGGTCGAGCTATGGTGCTGCCAGAAAATGTTGTAGAAGAACTAGTTGATGGTCGATCAATGAGGATCTCTGAGGGATAGATTCGGGGGAAAATCATATGAAGATTTCAGGCAAGATTTATGTTGAATCTAGTAGAGATCTTAGGCCAAAAAATTGGGAAGGATTTGTTTTTCAGGCCGTGGATGTTAGTTAAGAGAAATCAAAGATAATGTTTCGGTGATTCTCAATCAGCACAAAAATCAGGGAATGACTAGGGCAATCATGGTGTTAGGAATTCAAGACTTGATGTCCTTCACGATTCTAATAATGACTAAATCATTGGAAGATTGAATTTTGCTAGCTAAGACATCTTCGACAGTAGGGCCAAGCCTAAAAGACAAGAAAGAAGCCACTTAAGAAGGAGACCAAACAAATGGGCTAGGAAAAAGAGAAGTCACATGAAACAGTGTGCCTTTCAACATTTTTGTCTGCCATAGGTCTTTTTCCTCACAACACCAACTTCCATACTAGAACCTGAGCTTCTTCTTGCCAAAATTTTCAATTTACGTCCAGTTAGGGTAAAGGGCTTATTTAAGCGCTTATACAAAAGTAACTTATAAATGAATTATTTTATATTTAAATATATAATAATAAAAGTACTTATTTTTATTGTTTTAGAAAAAAAATTTTAAGAAGCTAGACATTTTAACTTATCGAAAAGTACTAAGAATAACTTTTAAAGAAGTAATAAGTTGTTTAGCCAAATAGGACAAAAAAATAAAAATATAAGCTTTGATTTCCAAAAAGTTAAAAAAAGTCATAAGTTGTACTATTCAAATGGACCCTTAACCCACTTCACTAGGTTGCTAGGAGTTGAAGCAACACTATTAAACACCATCATGTCTTTATTTGGAGAATAATCTTGCTAATCTTGGTAGTTAATGAGCTTTTTCACCACCTTGATTACACATTATTTACTAACAAAAAGAATTATAATCTTAATTTATTAAATGATTCAAATTTTAAAAAGGGAAAAAAGCACGTTACCTAGAGAAATATAGGCTACATGCATTTTAGCCCCAAATTTGTAAAAAGTACAAGTTAAACCATGAACATTCTCAAATGTGAATTTTATTCCTTTTGTTAAATTTTTGTATATTATTAGCAAAAAATAGGTGCACTACTATATCACTAAATTTTAGTTAATGTACAACACGATAACCTAAACTTTCTTGAACACATGCTATTTCCATTAATAATATAGAAATGTAAATATTATCTTTGATAATTATTTCACTTTGTGCATTGTACATAGTCCCATAAATAATATAACCCAATAGTTGAAATTCGAATACATTGTATTTTAATTGAAGAACATCTTATACTTATTACAATTTTTTATTATAGACGATAGACTATTTAATACAATTTTCAACCATTATAAACACATGATTAATTTGGTATTCTAGGGAAAAAGTACACATGACATATAGTTCATATGAGAAAATAATATCTCAAAATTATTTTGTTTCTTTGCTTTAAAATAAATTTAGTTTTGGATTTTCTTAAAAACTTTAAGAATTAACTATCAAAATTAAAATCACAAGAATTATGTTAAGGTAGTAATTAAGGCTTTATGAAATTGGATGATAAAAGACTAATAATGGCAATGCAACTAGATAAAGTACTATGTGGAACTAATTTTGTTTTGGGTCTTATGGACTCCTTTTTATTTAAACTTGACCACTAAATAAGAGTAAAACCTGAACTTAGTCCTTCAGATTTATAGTGGGGGATAAATTAGTCCCTTAGATTTGAAAAATCTCATACCAGTCTCTCAAATTTCACAAATAGGGACAAATTAGTCCCTATGTAAAATTGTTATACGAATTGCATTCTCTTAGCTTGCTTACATGTATTGTTAATTTTCATAGTGGATCCTAACTTGCCTCACTTCTCTAAATGAAGTCATTTAGAATTTCATCTTCATCTTCTCTCTAACCATAGCTCTTTGCTCAGAAGAAAGATTTTGACTGTACGTTATCATTTGTTTTGCACAGAACAGAGAAGTGAGGCAAGTTATGACTCATTGTGAAAATTAACAGTATACGTAAGCAAGTTAACGGGACATGTGAATATTTTTGTTAATAATTTAGATAATAATCTGACGGAGGGACTAACTTGTCCATATTTGTGAAATTTGAGGAACTAATATGGATTTTTCAAATTTGAGGGACTAATTGTCCCGTACTATAAATCTAATGTGCATTTGGATGGAGTATTTCTAAAATACAAGGGAATTTAAAATGTTAGGAAATTAAAATGCTTTAATTAAATTTCCTTCAATTTTTAAATAATTATATTTTTTTATTTGTAAAATACTTTGTTTGGGTGATGTAATTACATTACCCTGATTTTAACATATTTTATTTGTAAAACATAATGTATTTTTTAAAAAAAAAGTTTTTTTTTATTAACAATCAAAGTATAACTTATCTAAAATCAATTATAATGAGTTCATATTTTATAAATTATCTTAAAGTTCATTCACAAAATATTTTAAATTTGAATTATAAAATTTAATTGTTATATAAATAAAATGGAATGATATATAGATATAACATCATGCAATATAAACTGAATATTAAAAAATTTAAAATGCAACAAAATGAATTAAAAATAATATTAAACAAAAATCTTATAAATATAAATAAAATGTAATAGAGTATAATAAAAGTGAGAGTTACCAAAATGAGAAAAGCAGATAATTGTGAGTGTGGGGATTTCTAAAATTCTCTCTCTATAGGTGGAAATTAAAATCCTATATTTTAGGTAGATAGAATCTCTCTTTAAAATCTCTTAAATTATGCAATTTCTTCTAAGTGAATATTCAAACAAGATATTTTATCATAATGAATGTTAAATCCTTCCAAAAATTACATTCTCCCTATAATTGCTCCATCCAAACACACAGGGACTGAGTTAGCTATGTAGTTACTAAATAAATTGAAAATAAAATACTTTTGATTTAAATTAAAAGCACATGACCTTTTTTCTAATTTTGAAAATTAAAATTATAAACCTTATGATATCATCAACTAAAAGACTAATATAGTTTTTAAATTACAATCTAATTAAATTAGAAAATATAATACATATATTCATATGCAACTAAATTATAATAAATTAGACTGAGTTTTAACTACAAATTACAATATTATTAGAATTATATAATAATTATAAATTAAAATAAATATTGATTAAAATATAATAAGCTATGTATTAATTGCAAGTTGATTAGTGTATTAAATGCAAAATATGGTTATTTTTACAATAAAATATATACATATATATATATATATATATATATATATATATATATATATATATATATATAATTCAATTATTATTCTTGTCTACCTTAAAACTTTAGAATAAAACCCTAAATTGTTCCTTGATAAATGTTTGAAGATCAAATCACTTAAACTAGTCTTTCAAGATTTAAAAATCTTTTCGTGATCCCTCACTTTTCACAAAAAGAGATATGATTCACCCTATGTTAACTCATCAATCCAATGCTTAATGTAGAAACAAGTTGATCATTAAATTGATTATTTGACCCTTTTAAATTGCATAATAATACTAAATGACCTCATTTTCATTTGAGATATGTGAAAATGTATAAGCTATTTAAGAATGAGGGTTGTTAGAGTTTGAAAATGAACAAGTGTGGTTGATAAAAAAAGAAAATTGAAATATAGTCATTTTCATGTGAGATATCAATAATACGCTACACTAGAGTTTAACAAAGGGGTAAATTAGCAATTTAACAATCAACATGTACTTTTTAACCAAGTGTTGGAATAAGGAATTAAGATAGAGACTAATGTGTGCTCTGTTTTGAAAAAATGAGGAATCATGAGCAAATTTTTATATCTTGAAAGACTTATTTGTCCTTGCAATATTTGTTAGAAAGGGTCTTAGTAAAAACTTGATGACAATTTTCTAGCATAATTGCTCCAAACACTTGATCACATGGCAAAATTAAGTCTAAAACTTTCACTTAATTATTTCCAAAATGAAAGGTCCACATGTCATTGATGTTTTCATTGCCAATTAATTCATCATTCAGGAATGGAAGAAAGCGATTGCTGTTATAAAGAGCATTATGGAGGAAAGGCGCAATTCACCAGAAAAATATCGAGGAGATTTTCTTGACCAGGCAATCAATGACATGGCAACTGATAAGATACTAAGTGATGAGCAGATTGTCTACCTCGTAGTTGGGCTCTGGTTTGCTACTTGTGTGTCAATTTCATCAATGATGGCATTAATCTTCAAGTTTTTTTCAGAGTATCCAGTGGTCATAGAAGAACTAAGAGTATGCAAGCATAAGTTTATACCCACACACACACATATAAGATTAATTTTTTTGATGATGGTATGAAATAACTTTATGTAGTCAATCAATAAAATTTGAAAAAAAAAATCATGATGGCTGCTTATAGAATTTGATGGGCACTTGGCACTATTGGCTAATAGTGTAAATTAAGTGCAAAATATCCATCATTATTTATTAATTTTTATAAACTTTATTAATTGATAGTGTAAAATTATTTTGCACCCATCACCATGTATGTGTGCAAACTAAATCCATTGTAGTATATACAGAGTTGCTATCTTACTAAGTTTTATCTGTGCATACTAGACCGAACACGAGGAAATTCTAAAGCGCAGAGATAAATCAAGCTCTTCAATATCATGGAATGAATACAAATCCATGAAGTTTACCCAGCAAGTAATTTAAAACTTCTGGTTCATGTGTTTTGTTACTTCTTCTCAACTGAAATTAAACACCGGCACCTTAATTTATTATGTTTAATTGTATGTTACAATGTGAATTTTCAGGTAATCAATGAGGCTCTTAGGTTCTCACTCTTGATTCCCGGATTATTAAGAATAGCATTGAAGGATATCGACGTAAAGGGTATATTCTCATTCTCTAATTTCTCTCTCTCTCTCTCTCTCTCTCTCTCTCTCTCTCTCTCTCTATGTGTGTGTGTGTGTGTGTATTTTGTAACTGATGATATTGCTTAATCTTTCTGAAATTTACAGAATACACTATTCCTGCTGGTTGGATCATTCTGGCTGTTACTCCCATTCTTCATATGAACTCAGAAATATACAAGGATCCCCTTACCTTCAATCCATGGCGCTGGAAGGTGTCTATGAAACTTTCTCTTAATTTATTTTGAGTAAAACTTCAATTAGATCCTATAAAAATAATGTATGGTAAGTTTATCTCTTTAAAAAAGAAAAGAAAAGAAAAGTAGTCTATCATTATCCTTAATTAATATATTTAAATGATTTATATGAAAAAGTAATCCTTAACAATAAAATAATTCAAATCGATTCCTAATAAAAACACAAACAGGTCAAATAAATCCATTAAAATATTGAGAGAGAGCAATTGCCCTATAATTTCAATTATGTATGATCACAAAATGTATTTGTTTTTCTTAAAAGACCAATTTTATCCAGTATTTTTTTTGTCAAGGATTGAATTGATGGTGTTAAGATCCATGCTAAAGCAGAGAAAATGGGAAAAGAAATTAATTCCTTGGATGTATCGGTACAATAAGGTAAACATATTTATAAGGCAAAAATAAGATTAAAACATACCGATAAATTTAATCTAACATTAACCTAAATCAATATAAATCTGTCTAAGATATATCTAAATCAATCTAAAATATATTATCTAAACTAACATATAACAAGATAACATTCATTCTTAACAAATGTCATCCTTATTTATTTTTCATTTTTCATACCATCTTTAAGTTGAATAGCTAACAAATTCCATACTTTTTGTAATTCATTCAATTAAGGACCTTGACTCCTATACTGTGTCCAAAAATTTCAAGCCTTTTGGTGGAGGGTCGAGACAATGTCCAGGAGCAGAGTTGACTAGAGCTTTCATGGCTACCTTTTTTCATGTTCTGGTCACAAAATACAGGTAAAACATTTAACAATGATTGCTTCATTACGCCATGACGCATCAAATGTTCTTCATAATATATTTATAGCGAGAAAAATTCATGATGTAGTGAAATATTTATCCTGTCAGGTGGGAAAAAATCAAAGGGGGAAGAGTTGTTCGGAATCCCATTCTCGGATTTGGAGATGGAATTCATATCAAGGTTTGGGAGAAGCATAATTAGAATGGAAAGCTATTTGGAGTGTGCGTTAAATAAATAATGAGCTTTCAATATAATATTCAGTGCTCACAATGATATAACTATGGCTTAGAACTTTCCTCATTACATCTTGCTATATCGGTTTGTAATATTCGTGATAAAGATATTTATATATATTCGCAAAATATATGTATTGTGGTCGTATAAAAAAGTGAAAGATATTTTAATATTTCTATTTTAACATTTATCACTTTTATTTTTTCCCTCACGTGTACATGACGAATTGGATTGAAGCATGCATCTCCTCAGCATCCATGTTGGTTTTGATTAATGGAACCCCAACTAAGCCATTTAATCTTGAGAGGGGCCTAAGACAAGGTGACCTCCTTCACCGTTCCTCTTTGTTCTTGTGGCTGAAGTGTTGAACAAATTTATTGCAAAGGCAAAGGAAAAGAAATATATTTATAGCTTGGTTGTAGGTAAGGACAAATTGGAATTAACTCACTTGTAGTTTGCAAATAATACAATTCTATTTTGTCCAAAGGATGATAGAACCATAAGGAATTATAGGTGGCTTCTATAATGCTTTGAGGTGATGTTTGGATTAAATATTTATTTTGAAAAGTCTACATTGATTGCCTTCAAGTGCGATGAGCACTGGACTAAGAGAATGTGTGAAAGGTTAGTAAGATGGGTAAACTACCCACGAAATATTGAGGCATACCGCTAGGAGCAATTTTAAGAGAAAGGAGACATGGAAACTTGTCAATTATCGCATCAAAAAAAATTAAGCCAATGAAAATCCAAAATGTTTTCAAAGGCAAGGAGGTTGGTGCTCATCAAGTCTGTGTTGAATAGTCTCCCCCTGTATATTTTGAGTTTGTCCAAAATTTCAAAAAGGGTTGCAAAGAAAATCATTTCTCTTCAAAGTAGGTTCTTTTGGGGGAACTCCGAGAGTAGGAATGGTATTGCTCTAGTTAACTGGAGGCAAGTTCATAAACCAAATTTAAAGGAAGATGATAGATTAGGGGTGGTGGATATCGTGTTGAAGAATTCTACCATACTTTTCAAATGGTGGTGGCAGTTTTCAAAAGACGATTGCCCTTTGTGGAAGAGAATGGTTATGTGATGCAATGAGATTAAAGTGAAAGAGCCACCCATCAAGCAAGAAATAAAGATGGAGTGTGGGATGGTATCTGTACTAAAAATTTTGATGACAATGATCTTTTTAGATCATTGATTGCAGGTGTGCGAAAGAAGATAGGAGAGGGTACCGAGACAAATTTCTAGAGTGACATATAGGTGTTAAATATAAGATTGAGAGATGTATTTCCTAGGCTTTTCTCCTTGTCAAATTAGAAAGTGTAATGTGATTTTTGGGATGGATTAAATTGGGGATGGAACTCTCAACGGAGAAGGAAATTATGCCATAGGGAACTTGATTTAATGCAAGAATTCCATAATGTCCTCAATACAACGAATGTCAAAAGACACTCACAAGGTAGACTAGTCTGGAAATTCGTTAAAAATGGTTATTTTCCACAAAATCGGTCATAAATGATGTTAGTGCAGCAGAGAAATCATTTGAAAGTGTGAATAGCTATAGCCTTTGCAAAACTGTGTTGAAAGGAGTGGCTCCCCCGAAAGTTGAGTTATTTTCTTGGTTTGTGGCAATGGACAGAGTCAACACAAGATTGAGGCTGCATAAATTGGGTATTTCGCTACTAAACCAAACCTCTTTTGTGTAATAAGGCCATGGAAGAGGGATATTATTTATTTTTTGATTGTGAGTTCTCTTGCTCCTTATGGTGGGAGTGTTACTGGAAAGGAACATACATTGGGTGGACCTTCCTACTCCTAAGGCTTTCTTTGAAGTATGAATGGATATACCTACCAAAAACAGGGACAAAAGAGGATGGTGGCAAAAATTCTTTGTAATTGTTTGGGTTGTGTGGACATGCAGGAATAGTTCTATCTTTGAACAAAGGAAAGTGGAAAAGATGAAGCTCTTTGAATGGCTCATTTTTTACTTATGCAATGGAAAGAGATTGCCTAATTAAGATATGCTTAACTATTTTTTTATTTATAGGCTGGTGTGTTATTGACGCAATGCTATATGCACTGATGCTTTTCAAATTCAAATTGTTCTCATATGTTCTGTTAAAGAAAATTGTAGGTGGTGCTAAAGGAGGTTTGGTGGAAATGAATTCTATAGGAGGCACTATCGTGAGTGTAAACTCTGAGAGAAAGTGAGCTACATCATTGTAAGGGAGTGATACACATCAAGTGAGATCATCAAAGGAAATGTTTGGTTGAGTTCAGTCAGTATTTATCCTCTCTCTATTTTGCAGGTGTATTCTCAAAAGTCTAAAGATTTCTAGTTGTAGATCATGAATGAGTGGAGTGATTCACAATGAAGGGAAAGGCATTATCTTAATCAAGTCAGGAGTGATACACTTAGGGGGCTTGTGTGAAACACTTTGAGTAGAGTAAAACACTAGAGTGCAGTAGAAATAGGGAGGGGTTTTGTGACTCAAAATGGGGGTGAATGACATGAGTGATACAATGGTAAGAAAGTATGCCTAATGTGATGCATGAGGCAGATTATGTGTATGTGTGTTAAACACGTGTGTGGGTATGGTGTGTTCAAAGAGTAGTCATAGGTGTGTGTGCGTGTGTTTGGTGTGGTTTGCTTGCTATATGTATGGTATCTCTCTGCAGAATTTATTTGGGGGTGTTACTGTGGTGACTGAATCACTAATGCAGCACTTTGAAAAGATCACATTGTGTACAAGGAAATGGATAGCCATGGTTGAGATCCATATATTACTCGAGTGTGGAATGAGACTTAGAAAGGATGATTGCTTTGTAATATTACCAAATTGTTCAAGAAGTTTATGCTACCTTGACCAGAATTGGCTATAGCAATTATCACATTGGTGTTTCTGAAAATAAAATGCAAATGGTTATGGTAGAGTTTGCTTTATTTTAGACATTTAGCCTTTTGAGGTTATGGTAGAGTTTGCTTTATTTTAGACGTTCAGCCTTTTGAGGTTAAGAAGAGCTGGAAAAGTTTATAACCGGAGTCACTCATGGATAGAATTCTATATTAAGAAGTGGTTTATGTAGAGTAAGAGTAGCAAATTATGTGAAGTAAGGGTAGTTGTTGTAGTGAATATTGATTCTCAGGATATGGAGGTATATTAGCTTTCCTTATATTGATGTGTTGATATGTACATGGTTGGAACTCTTGACACTCTTTGGCCTTTCCTTATGGCCTGAAGTTTGTTTCATTAATTATCCAAAAAAAAAAAAAAAGCATTGATGTGCTTGCATTATTTATTTTCCTATGTTATTAACTTATTACCATTGTTTGTAAAGGTAGTATTGGTTAGTGGAGCTTTTTAGTTGAGATCTTATATCCTCCTCCCAAGAATTATTTACTATATTTTCTTTTTCTTCCTCTCAAGTATTATATGGCTAATATTCATTTAGAGAAAGAGATTCTAAAAATATACAAGTATTTCCCTTCTTGATTAAGGGCAATAGGTGACCAACAGGCCATCACCTCCAATTGTTTTTAAAGTATATTTGGTTAGAGGGTAAAAATTAGAATAATTTATTTGTAATTAAATTTTATGTATAAAATTATATATAAAATTTGTTCATGAAAAAATTTTCCTTTTTTGTTAATCCTTCAACCAAATATAGCTTAAAAGTAAACTACAATCTCCTTCTTGGAGAGATAATAATATTACACTCCCATCTGCTCTATTTATAAAACATACACTTTCATTCTTTGTTAAAATTTTCTTTATTTTAAATTCTCAAAAAAGAAAATATGAATTAAAAAAAAAACATTCTCTCAGTACTCACAAAGCCCAAACATATTGAAAAGACCAAAAATAAAAAAGGGCTTCAATCCAAATGCCCAATTTCGAAGCTTCAGCCCACAAGAAAAAAAGGGTTCAGTCCAAATGCTTTGATCTAGCGAACAAGGAAGACCACCGCCCCTGCTCTGCAAATGGCATCATAACTTTCGAGAATAAAATAACACAACTTGCTGGAAGCTTGGCTGAAAATCTGAAAATTACAACTTTAGACCCAACTAATAATAATAATAAATGAAAATTACGACTTGTAGGATTTTGGGCGGTGGGCATGTCTATAATTAGAGAGGATGGCTTCTATGTTGGTGCATGTCAAAATAAGTTTAACCCATCGAGTTGATCCATTACAACCACCATTTTTAGTAGGCTAATTTAAAGTTTTAATCTGTTAAAAAATTTCAGCCCATCAAAAAGTTTCAATCGACTAACCCATTTTGCTTAATCCGCAGATTTCGACAGGTTGGGACGAGCTTGACCCATGAGCCAAGTCTTTTTAAAAAATATTCATAATTTATTAATAAAAAAATAAGAAACATGTTCTAAAGAAAGGAAAAAATAATAAATATATACACACACTAACACAGTAACGTTGTATAGTTAACACTATGTACTCAAAGTTAAAACTTAAAAATAAAATAGTGTCATAACTCAAATAATATTATTAATAATAATAATTTTTTGTCAAAGTTAGTGTATAATTGTTATGGACCTTGAAAAATTATATATATATATATATATATATATTTTCCAAAAAAATTTATCAAAATATTAAAAAATATTTTTTATTTTTTAATGGACTTACTTATTAACTCGTCAACCCAACCTAAAATAAGCTGGATTAATTATTTTAACCTATTTTATTTTGGCGGTACGACCCAATTCACCTTTTTTTCATGCCCTTTTGGGGAGACGAGCTAAATGGGAATTTTGGAGCTTCTGTGCTTTATTAAATACAAAATGACATTGTGTATTTAAATCCCAAATTAAAAAAAATATTGCTAATTGGGGCTTTTTACCTCAGAAAATCACCACCGTCACCACCCTCGACTTCCACTCCCACAGCCCTCAACCTCGGAACCACCACCTACTTCCCCGGCTGTGGCGCCAACAAGCAACAGGATGATATGCATGTCACCATCAGCCACCGCTAATAGTCGCGTCCCTTGCCATCACCACCGCGAATAGCCACCCATCCACCACCGCTTCCACCATAACCATTGCCTCTGAGCCCATGTTGTGTCTGCTCAAATAATAGATCATTCCTCCTTAGTTAAATTGAGCAAATTTTCCGTTTCATGTATATTCAAAATCCCAAATTCCCAATTGTAAGAACTGATGTACTTTATTCACCATTTTCTATTCCTTCTCTCCTTGCCTAATACAGAAACATGAAGTTGAACTTCAAAAGGAAAATAAAAGGGCGAAAGAGAGTATAATACCACCCTAAACTTTTACCCTTTTGCAAATCACCACCAAGAATTTGAAAACCTTCCCAATTAGTCTCTAAACCTTGACTAACACTTCATTAGACCCTTTTTTTTTTCAAATTTGTTCATACAATAACAGTAAAATAACACATATCATTTACATTAAGAACCCCGTCATCACAAGCCATCGCGCCGCCGTCATTTGTCGTCGTAAGCTCAGCTGCAGGCATCATCCATCACCGCAACACTCGCGGTCTTCCCTCCTTCACCACGAACCACCAATGAGACCACTGCAGCCTCAGCCTCCGTCAGCCACCGCGAACCATCGCCGGAGGTCTTGATTTTCGTCGCGCTCCGCCACGGCGTATCAGATCCGTGAGCCATCCTTCACGCAGTGCCTCCGTCGTGCTTGCTATCTCTCTGTCTCTGTCTCTGTCTCTCTCACTCGTTGAGCGGTAAAATGAAAAGCAAGCTTCCAGTGCCTGTTCTTTTGTTCCCTCAGCTTCGGTCCAGTTCTTTTTTTTTTTTTTTCTTTCTTTTATTTTGGGTCGTGTTTGTTTCTTTACCCGATGATGGTATAGGTTTGTTCTGTGAAACAAGGGCTGTGACCATTTGGACTGTGCCCATAGTATGTGTTTTTTTCAGATTACATATTGAATGATGACCAAAAACTCTATATTGAATATTAGTGGGTTTATTGGGCTGATCTCTCTCTTTTTAATTTTAATTCATTCTTTTATATCTTTGTAAATTTATCTTACTTTTTTCTTCTTTTGGTTTTATTTTTTCTTCACTTCTTTTATAATTTACACTGTACAAAATAAAAACAAAAGAAAACCTATCGTGCTTAATTGCTTAAGTTCGTATGTTCATGGATGTCTAATTTTTATTTTTAAAATGAATTTTATCTATGAAACTGGCCGATAAGAGAAAGATTAGGGGAGAATCGAAGTACCGATTAAACTATACTTTTCTTGAAATTCTTGAGGCATTACAATAGATTTTGTCAGGAGCACTAAGGAGGTCTGTCATCAACCACTAATAAGAATAAAATCCATATATAATAACAATGGATAATTTTTCATAATTTGAATCTTTTAAATAATAACTTAAAATAGTACTTTGCTTCCTCTTTATATTATCCTCTAATTCATAATTTTATAGAGTAATTTAAAATCATCCAGTGATGGAAAAATTAGGAGAGGACCACACCAATCATGTAAACTCTTCATGATATTCTACAAGCCTTGTATGAGATTTTGCTAAGAGAGTCGGCAAGATCTTACCTCAACAAATAATAAAAATAAAATTTGAATACAAAATATATAAATAATAACAATCAATAATTTCATATATTTTAATTTTACAATAAAAAAATTAAACACTCATTAAAATTTTATTAATTTTTCTTTTGCCATTGAATCTATAACTTTATAAAATAATTCAAAATTGGTTGCCGATAGAAAAATTATGAGAGAATTGGAGTATTGATTAACTAAGCTCTTCCTAAGACTCTTGAGGCATCATATCAAATCTTATCTGGAGTGTCGAAAAGATTTGACTTCAATTATAAATTAATTTTTTTATTGAGAACAAATTCACATGGATGTAACATCATAATCATGGTGAGTTATCTTTTATTTTCTCTTATTCTCATTCAAAAAAATAAAATATTCCCTTTTATCATAACTAATTTTCTTTTTATTCCCTTCATTAAAAATATTTTCCTTGAATTTAAAAAAAAAAACTTTCTTTAAAGTCATCTTGAAAAACCAAAGTTTCAATTAACCATTTTTATGTAGTATGTTATATATAAACTCAAATTTTGTTCAATAATAATGGTTATTTAACCACCAATTCATTGTCTTAATCGTTTATGATTATTGATAACATGTTGACAAAATGGGACATCTAAAATAAAAACAAAAAAAATATTTCAAATAATAAAATTACCAATGTAATCAATTATGAAAATAACTGTGATGTGATAAAGTGACTTGTTTTATTATTGGCCACAAAAGACAAATTATATGCACCTATCTTCTACATGTTGCATTTATTTCAAAGACCATGGGAAACCAAAGCGTGGATTAATTGACAAATGCCCATGTGCTTTTTTTTTTTGACAAAATTGGATAAGCATTAATTGTAGTGGTTGGAGTATTAAATGGCAAGCTGAAACTTTGTCTCTAAAAGCTTTATATATAGAGCGTTGTTTAAAGCATTGGAGAGTGGACAATACAACGAGAACAACCAACAGAGTGATCCAACATTCCAAGTTCATTTAGCTTATATTATAGTAGAAAAGTTTTGTTTGATTTTGTAGTTACTTCTCTTTGTATGTTGAGCGTATATACCGATGAGAAAATTTGTGAAGTATTTTGGGTGTATTGGGGACTTGGGTTTGAGTGGAGTATGTCCACCTTTTCTATCTCCATCATATTTCTATAATGAAATATTTGGTTGTGCCCTTTGTCCATAGACGTAGGCTTTAAGCTGAATCATGTAAATTCCTAGTGTCATTTATTTTTACACTTCCACATATTTATGTTTGTGCCACTTTGTTTCTACCTTTTGGGCCCACCATTTCATAACAAACTGGTATAAGAGTTTCTATAGAGTTCTAGGCAAATTTATTTGAAGATGTCATCCATAAATTTTGATATTCAACAATTTGATCATACCAACTTTGGGATGTGGAAGGTGCAGATGATGGCTATTCTTATACAGCAAGGCTTGAAAGTAGCACTTTATAGCAAGGAAAAGAGGCCTGAGACAATGAAGGAATTTGAATGGGAAGATGCTGATCAAAAAGCTCTTTCAATTATTTAGTTATGCATTACAAACAATGTATTATAGGAAGTCCTTTCAGAGAAATTAGTAGCTATGCTATGGACCAAATTGGAGTAATTATATATGACTAAGACGATGGACAGAGCAATGTCTGTATATGCTTCGTATTGCAGAAGGAACATCGATGAGAACTCACATAGCTGAGTTCACATCACTTGTGATGTAGTTGAAAAATATGGATAAGACATTCTCTAGTGAGCAATAAGTAATGGTGTTGCTTTGTTCTTTACCTCATGCCTACAGGCATTTTCGTGAAACATTCATCTATGGACATAAGCATCTTGATATTGATGAGGTCAAGTCCTCGCTTCTGTGTCATGAAAGGATGGAGCACGATAGCGGTGATCTTAACGGTACCACATCTAGCTTGGTAGCTAGAGAGGTAATTGGAAGAATGTTGTTTTGAGTAGTAGCAGAAAATGCAGCAAGTGTTGTTGAAGATGCCAAAAATGTTCTCGCAACATCAACTGATTCAATTGGTGATACTTGGATGCTTGATTCAGGCTGCTCCTACCACATGTGTCAGAACCGAAATTGGTTTACCACTTACTGGTCAGTTAATAGTGGTATTGTTCTTATGAGAAACAATACATCATGGAATAGTGTTGGCATTGGTACAATCTGAATCAAATCACATAATGGAACTGTGAGAACTTTGTCTAATGTTCGGCATATTCCTGGTTTAAAGAAAAATCTTATTTCTTTGAGTACTCTTGATTCTCAAGGGTATAAGTATTCTACTAAAGGTGGAGTTTTAAATGTCTCCAAAGGTGCTCTTATGGTTATTAGAGGTAAATTAGTTAATAGTCTTTATCTACTTGAAGGTAGCACAGTTATTGATGCTATATTAGGATCATCTTCATCTGATTTGGATATTACTCGCTTGTGTCATAAGCATCAGGTAGATATGCCTATGATAAGTAAGCATGGCTTGCTTAATGATTGAAAATTTTTTATGCTTGACTTCTGTAAACATTGTGTTTGTGGGAAGCAAACTTGCATTAGGTTTAGTACTACAATTCACAGGACTAAGGGTATTTATTCTGATTTGTGGAATCCGATGCCTGTTACGTCATCAAGTAGTTTTGATATTTGAGTACGCCTATTGGGCATAGTGGAGAAGACGACTTTGATAATTCGAAGCTTGATAAAAATCATGCCAAGATAGAGATTTGTAATGTGATAAAGTGGCTTGTTTTTTTTATTGGCCACAATAGACAAGCTATATGCACCTATTTCTACATGCCTCCAAATTGCATTTATTTCAAAGACCATGGGAAACCAAAGCATAGATTAATTGACACATGGCCATGTTCTTTTCTTTGACAAAATTGCATAAGCATTGATTGTAATGGTTGGAGCATTAAATAGCAAGCTGAAACTTTGTCTCTAAAAGCTTTATATATAGAAAGTTGTTTGAAGCATTGAAGAGTGGACAATACAACGAGAACAACTAACAGAATGATCTAACATTCCAAGTTCATTTAGCTCATATTGTAGTAGAAAAGTTTGATTTGATTTTGCAGTTACTCCTCTTTGTGTTTTGAGTATATAAACCAGTTAGAAAATTTGTGAAGTATTTTGGGTGTATTGGGGACTTGGGCTTGAGTTGAGTGTATCCACCTTTTATATCTCCATCATATTTCTATAGTAAAATATTTGCTTGTCATATTTACCTGTGGACGTAGGCTTTAAGCCGAACCAGAAAAATTCATGGTATCATTTATATTGGTAAAAGAGTGCACAAGAAGGGGGTTGAATCTTGCATTCGAGCTTTCTTCCGAATCTAAAACTTTTAACAAAAAGATACTATCAAGCTTAAAGTTTGAAGTGTAGCAAAATAGTTGTTAGTAATTTCAGAAAATAGATCTCTGAAGCATGATAATAATAATGCCACTTTAATAGTGCTTAAGCAGTAATTAACATAAAGTGCATAACATAAAGATAAGAGATCAGGGAAGAGAGAAGTGACACAAGTATTTTTATACTGGTTCGGCCAATCTGCCTACATCCAGTACTCAACACATGTTGAGATTTCATTAGTAACAACTTTCTTAACATGAGAAAGTAAAATGGATAGTCTTTACATTAGCTTTCTCAAGCTTTTATAGTGAACAGTAGACAACCCCAACTGTCACAAATCGAGTAGTTTTGAGCCAACCTCTCCAAGCTAAATTGAGTAGTCTTGAACCAACCTCTCCAAGTTGAACCATGACCTGTAGACAACTTCTACTGCCACGTTGTAAGTAGTCTTGAACTAGTTTCTCCAAGCTAAATCGTGATGAGCAGATACCTCTGCCATCGCATGGAAAATAGTTTTACCTTAACCTCTCCAAGCTATGTCTCACTCTGATTACTAATGGATCAAGGTTACAAAGGTTATGTGTTTGGGTTGCCACTCAAACTAATCTACACCTATGCTTCCTTACAAATATTTAATAATATAGACCTGGGAAACATGAGCGATTTCTTTTTCACATTTCTTCCTAAGAAGAGTATACAAATCATTACAAAACATGAAAAGAAGATTTTCTACAATTCAAAAAGATTGATTACATATTATGATGAATAGCACAAGAAGTGTGGAGAGATTTTTCTAGAGCTTTCGCTCTTATGTCTTCAACTCTCTCATCAACATTCAAGTATAGCATCTACATTTATACAGGTCCTTCTTGATAATCGTTGCGCTTGATCAGATATCCAAGTGACACATGTAGATCATCAGTTGTGTCTTGGAACGTTAGTCTAGAGAAGTAGGCTAACATACTTATCACATCAATTATAGAAGTCGTTGTATTATAAAGGTTTCTTATGTCCTATTTCTTTTTACTTTCTATAACGCCCTAGTAGCTCCAAAGTATGCTTAAGTTCGCATTTGGATTATATTAGTTTGTTACCTTTCAGCTTTGCAGAAAATTCAAAACTTTTAAGTTAATTTACCAAGAATTAATCATATATGTATACCTGTATAAAGAACTCATAAAAATGCGAGCCTTGCAGGATTCGATCAATAGGGGAAACGGTATGTTTTGTGTGATATCATTAGTATAGTGATAAAACATGGAGACAATACATAGCATATCCCACGCACTATAGAAATATTAATACCTCAAACATCATAACTAATAAAGGTGATTTGTCATAACATCAATATAAATTAGGATGGGAAGAATATTCCCATAATTATCCTTCAACATGACAATTCATATAAGTAGGATAAATAGATTCATCTTCGACATGAAGTATAACATTTCAAAACATAGTTTCTTCCATGGGTTGTATCTATGGCTTTAGGCCTCTAACTGCTCCCTTATCTTGTTCTCCATCTAAAAGCGATACAGAAATAAAGAAAGAATGAGAGATATAATATTTCTCAATAAGGAAATGCATGGGTGTCATCATCTTCGCCTTTAGCCACCTCGGGTTTATTTGCTAAAGGAGGTGAGTGCATGTATATAGTCATCTTTTAATTTTTAAAAGTCTTTCATTAGCCAAGGTAGGTCCCCTTTTTACATGCTTTTTCTATGGACATGCCATGATTTATGTATACACCTTTCATTCATAAGGTAAGATGTATCTTCTATTGATAAGCTCTTCTTTAACTAGCATGCCATGATTTATGCATATTTTATTCGTAAGGTAAGGTGTATTTTCTATTGATAAGCTTTTTCTTTAAGTAGCATGGCATGATTTATGTATGCATGCATCATGAGTTATTTAATTGGTAATCACACAATATAACATGTCTTGACTTTGATCTTTGGAGTCAATCTCCGATCTTATTTCTTGATTACTTAGTGTCATCTGTGATCTTTGGCATCAACCTCCAATCTTAACTTAGAAACCTGCAGTGGGCCTCCCTCCTTAAACTTATGGCATTAAGCTCAAAACAACGGCTGTCACCGCCCTGGGGTGAGGGGAAAAAATGACACTATTTTTTAGTTCCTTTTCTTTACTTTCTTAATGCAAGTAATGTTAGGAATAAGCATCACATGCATGAATTTGCATCTCAAGATAGCAATATGATACACATAGCATGACGTATCAATAGTACCTTAAACAATGCATAATACCACAGAATAACAATCCTATCAATAATAACATATCCCAATAAATTAGGATTTCCATACAAGCGCGAGTTATTTGATGAATTTGTATGATAGAGTCATGAGACTTATTTATCGTTCTTTTTATTCTGCATATAATATTTCCATAATTATTTACGGTGATAATATTGTATTCTGGCTCTTCTTTTAATCCTTAAACCTTGGGAATTTTGTTAAAATATTTTAGCATATTTTTCTTAAAAAATTAAGCATCTTTTAACTTTTTCAATTCTTCACATATTTGTCATTTATTATAAGAAATTCCACTTTGATCTTTATACTTGGAAGTTTAAGTTAATATTTTATGAGGAGGATTTTGATTTATTAAGCTTTCCAACAAACTAAAAATAATTCAAATCTAATAACTATAAAATTTTATAAAAATTCCTAAACAGAAGCTGTTTGGTTGCGTGCCCAACTGAGGGTACAACGACTTATGAAAATTACTGATACAAAAATAGAAAGTGTTTGGCCATGAAATTTCCATAATATTACTCCTATGTGTTAGTTTTCATTTAAAATTAGTATAACTCAAATTTTAGAGTTTTCACTCCATGCTGTCCAGATCTCAAATAGCAGAAGATTAGGTCTCTTCTAATATTTTTCACGAATTTTATAGGAAGCCAAATATTACCAAATAAAAATAGGAATGTGTCTTTGCTTTCATAAAAAAATTGGAATGGGCTTAATTGGAGGTCTATAGACTAGGAAATGATGTTTTTTTTTTTTTATTATTGAAAACTGTCCAGATTGATTAGTTATTTCGAAAATTAGAGACTTACATATAAGTTTTATGATTTTATTTAAATTAGATTTCTTTCATGTTTTTCTCCTATAGAAACTTTCAAGAACACAACATCAAGTTATATATAT
Source organism: Dalbergia cultrata (assembly GCA_031216105.1). Classification (NCBI taxonomy): domain Eukaryota; kingdom Viridiplantae; phylum Streptophyta; class Magnoliopsida; order Fabales; family Fabaceae; genus Dalbergia; species Dalbergia cultrata. Next base: position 12,335,288 of record CM062347.1, read on the forward strand.
TTTAACAAAAAGAAACACCATTTACACAACATCTATGTATGTGTGTGTGTGTGTGTGTGTGTGTGTATTAAAAGAAATGCTTTGGAATCAAGTTTTCATAAGAACACAAATTAGAACACTTTTGAGTGTCTCCTCTGAACAAACACCCCCTCAATCACTTAAAAGTGACATGAACCCATTTTGAAAGACCTCATAGATCTCTTTAGTATTCTCATTCAATCACACCCTTGGAAATAGGAGGGTTTATTCATTCATTAGATTTACTAGGAAAGACTTCCGTAGTCATGGAGAGGGCTATGACATTCTTAACTCAATTTCAAGACCAATGATTCATTCGTAGCCACAGAAAAACTAGAACAATTCTTGATCAACCATAAATAAAATTAACAGACATAAATTCCCTACCTCAATTGAAGACTAAAAAGGATGAACAAGTTGCGACCGTTGGATCGAATAGAGGAGTTTCTTGCAATTCCTCGTAAACTACCACTCGGGATCTTTCCATGAGAGTTTATTTTCGATGAAAAAGAAAACAAGTGAGAGTGTAGGGAGGGGGAGAAAGCTGTAGCTAGAAGTGGGGAAAAGAGGGAGAGGATGACTTGCTTAAATAGAGGAGAAGTCAAGGCTTGGTAATTGCTGCGCCTTAGAAATCAACCACCTTATCCCCTCCTTTTCCTATGCTTTGGCCAGTCATGCAACAACCTTATCTGGTCTATGTTTGATTTTTGACCACATGGGGTTGGCTCGGCTTGTGAGTGTGAAAAGACGAAAATGCCCCTTTCGTCCCGTTTTCATGAAAAATGCTCATTTTGCACAAAATAAACTTTATAAAATTATCCAATTGATGTGGTTTAACATTTTTCACAAGAAATATCTTATTTCAATTTATCTTGATGTATTTATTTATTTATTTTTAATAATTTTATGGTTTTACGCTTTAGTGGCAAAATTACCATTTTGCCTTTTTTCTCAGAAAAAGATAATTTTTCGCGCAAATACGGCTAACTATGTATTTAAAATGAATATTTAACACAAATGGAATAATTGGGATGTTATATCTTTATAATTCTCACTTTAGTGTATAATTACCGATTTGCCCTTTAACGGCAAAATTATCGTTTTGCCCATTTTTCTTGGAAAATGGTTGTTTTCATGTAAACACTTCTAACCACTCATTAGTATGAGGGGAAAATTGGGATGTTACACTTTCTAATCATGATTTCTGAACTCCTCATTCTAAAAGCTAGGATTGTTGATCAATTAAGTAGAAGAGATGACATACCAGTTATAAAACTGGGTTTGATACGAGATTTGAAATTTGAAATTCGAATTTCCCTCCATTTCCTGTAGCGTTCTGTGCTCCACAGTTAAGTGAGCTTTTTGACGGCGTAATCAATCTCTTGATCATTTTTTTATCTTCTAGTCTTCAATCTTGACTCTTTGATTGTGATTTATTTGTGATTATGATGACTGTTGACTAAGTAACACGTTACTTTTAGAGTTGGCATGATTTCCTCGTTCTTCAGTGTACTTTCTGAAGTCCCATTTTACTTTCTGAAGATCGTTTCCTTGGGCTTCTTGCTCTTGTATAGATCTACTTTATTCCTTAATGCATATGAACGTTCTTTACATAATATAATGTTTACTTCGTTTAAGCTCATTCTCTTCCATGAGATAAAATATGTTTGCACATGCAAAGTGAAATTATTTTCGCTTAAGTCCGTGTAATGCACTTCGGAATTCTATTTGTTAAGGTTAGTCAAGAACATCAACGTAGCCATTAGTTATTCTTTAAAATATTTTCTCTAAATTGGCTTTGTTATCATTCAAAACAATAAAGTTTATACTTTCTGAAGGATTCTAGAGTTTACAATCTCCCCCTTTTTTATGATGACAAACCAATTTGAAGAAAATATTTTAAAGAGTTGTTGAAAGAAATAATATAGAATATAATATGATAAGTGCATTTTCTTTCAAAACATCATGATTCTTAAATCTTAGTAAGTCCTTTTCTTAAGGCATGAATAGATATGTTCAAGAAAATTTTGAAGGTTTAAGTTAACTCAAATCAAAGCTGTATGGTTTGTTATGATATTTTCTAATTTAAATCATAATGCTTCTTTAATTTGTATCACCAAAATACTAAAGCAGATGTCATCGATTTAGTTTAATTCTACTAATCAGCTTGATTCTAGTCATAAAATGACTTTTTAACATTTAAGTGTGCTTTAATAAATAAACAAGTAATACTTGTGATATTATTTCTTGATTGAAAACCTTATTCAGCACATTCTTTTCCTATGCTCCTTTTTCAAAACTGATGCCCACAAATATATATATATATATATATATATATATATATATATATATATATATATATGTATGATAAAACTTTTTGAGCATGTCATGAAAAAATCTTAAGTGATACAAGTGTAGTTTCTGATGCTCAGAGAAAAGAATATCAACCTAGGAGCATAGGAACCTTGATATAAATTATATCAGTGTATTACAAGGTGAGGTTTCTAAAGCTCTATTAGGGATCCAACCCAGCTTTATAAAAACATTAAGTGCTAGTGAGCTTCTTTTTATGAGTTGAGAAACTTTTCAATGTAAGTATCATATGATGAAACAATTTTTGAAAACTTTCCCTTAAAACTGATATGTGTTTATGCATACTGAGTTTTTGTTCACTGATACATATTGAATCAGAATATAATACATTGTTAGTCATTTAAGCTCAATACACTCAAGATGATTCTTAGATCAACTTTCTTATCATAGTTGAATTTGAGACATTTAAAAGCAATTTCAGAAAGTCCTTAGAAATTATTACCAACTATGTTTGATCAAATTAAACAGAGCATCTCATATATTTATAAATGATAGTGTGGTTAGTAATGATAGGCATTTCAAGTAGTCTCATACATATCTATACACATCAATAGAGTTCGAGTATCCGGATACTGGTAGAAAGAATTTGCACTTCTTAAGGGTACTTGCTAAAGCTAATCATGAATATAAGTGTGTGCTTATTTCCCTAGAATGTTAGTGACTAATCAGTTCAAAGCAAGCGCGAAAGAGATCAGAAGCATACATTAACAAGTCATGATAAATTATCAGTTAAGCATAATGTGTTAGGCATTGATATGTATTAGAGCTTAAGAATGACCATTGATGTATGAGAGCATAAAAATCTTACAATAAAAATCATAAACCAAGCATAAACATATAGTTATGACAAATTTTATAATTCAAAAAAGAAATTGTCAGATTGTAAAGAGAAAATATAAAAACATAAGCAAGTATTAGAAAATAAGAAAAATGCATGTTTAAGACAAAAATTTTCTGTGAGCTCCCCCTCAACATTATCTTCCCCTGAATCCCATGGTTTGACTCCCCTTGAATTAACTCCCTCTGATTTTCAAGGCACAAGATTTTTTTCATATTCTTTCTCCCCTTTTTGTCATCATCAAAAGAGGGAGTGCAGGATGAGGACAGGATCATTGTCTCTAACCTCGACGCCTCAGTTCTTGTAAAATTTGTTGGTTGGTCTGAAGGATTTGAAGCAATAAGTTCTCATGGTTATGTGATCATTTTTCAAAATCATCCAGCCTATCAGCAATTAGTTGTTGATTTTCTAACAACATTCGTATTCAATGGCTGATTTGAGGAGGATCAGGCTGAGGACGACTATATGAAGGTTGGTTAGTTTCTTGGGCTGGATTAGGAATAGGTGGTGGAGCAGGCATGGAGGATTCCTTGACATGAGTAGAAGGAGAGTCATCTGCTAAAGTAAAGTCAGTCTCAGGAACTATGCTTCCCGTATCACCATCTGATGACTTCCTTTTTGTAGATGACGAGGGTTCTTCTTTGTTTTTTCTAATTTTGCTTCCTTGATCAGTTCCTGATTTTGCAGGTTTGGATAATGGATCAGGTATGTCTTCACCACCGATGTCAGTTTGGGCTTTTGCAGAATCTTCTGAGCTGCTGTCCAAATTGATTATCAGTTTCTTTTAGTGCTCAAAATTGTTGCTTGGGGTGTTGTTTATGTTTGCTTACATGCAAGAGCAGGATTTTCAACTCACATGAAAGAATATTACCATTCTTACTCCGAGCTTGGTGTGCCTTATTCCTTTTTGTTTTTGGCTACTGCTTTATTTTGGACATTGTTGACTGTGGAATGCACGTTGCCTTGCAAATCCAGGACCATATCTCTGATGTTTTCTCCACTAGTGCAGGTTCATTCATGTGCTACTTGGCGTATCTTGTGAACGATAGAGTGGGAGATAACACTATTCAAGAAGGTCTTTTTAATGGTGATACAATAGTAATGTGTCAAGGACAAATATAAAAGGGGCCATAGGGAATGACATAGTTACTCCCTACTCTAATGCTGGAGTTTTCAGCATTCTTACCTTCTCTTGGATTGGTCCTCTAATTGATGTTGCAAAAAGAAGACTTTAGGCCGTGAGGATGTGCCACAACTCAGACATCAAAGATAGTGTAGTTGGAGATTTTCCAAATTTCAGGGATAAACTTGAGGCACATTGTGGTGCAAGTAACAAAGTGACCACTCTAACGCTGCTGAAGTCATTAGTATTATCAGTTTGGAAAGATATTCTCCTGACAACTATTGTAGCATTGTTAAACACATCAGCTTCTTGTGTTGGTCCCTATCTCATTGATGGTTTTGTTCAATACCTTAATGGACAAAGGAAATTTCAAAATGAAGGCTTTGTTTTGGTGTCCGTGTTTTTTGTTGCAAAGCTTGGGGGGTGCCTATCACAAAAGCACTTGTTCTTTAGGCTGCAGCAAGTTGGAACTCGAATTCGAGCACTACTTGTGATAGTCATCTATGATAAATCTTTGACACTTTCATGTCAATCCAAGCAGGGCCACACTACTGGGGAGATAATCAATTTCATGTCTATTGATGCTGAAAGAGTTGGTGACTTCAGTTGGCACATGCATGATTTGTGGATGGTAGTTCGTCAAGTTTCATTGGCCTTACTGATTTTGCATAAAAATCTTGGCCTTGCTTCAATTTCCACATTTGTTGCAATTGTCATTGTAATGTTTGCTAATGTTCCCTTGGGGTCAATACAAGAGAAATTCCAAAACAAATTGATGGAGTCAAAAGATAAAAGAATGAAGTTAACGTCCGAGATTTGAAGGAACACGAGGATCCTCAAACTGCAGGGATAGGAAATGAAGTTTCTGTATAAGATAACTGAACTTAGGAAGACTTAGCAAGGCTGGTTGAAAAAATATGTACACACTTTGGCCATGATCATATTTGTATTTTGGAGTGCCCCAACATTCATATCTATGGTTACTTTGGTTACTTGTGTTTTGGTAGAGATCCCACTTGAATCAGGGAAGAACTTATCTGCACTAGCAACATTTCAGATTTTTCAAGAGCCCCTTTATAATCTTTCAGAAACAATTTCAATGATGGCACAAACTAAGGTATCACTTAATAGGATTGTATCTTTTCTTGGTCCCTAAGGTCTTGATGACATTCAATCTGATGTTGTACATGAGCTTCCACCAGGTAGTTCTGATGCAGCAATTAAAGTAGTAGATGTGAATTTCTCTTGGAATTTATCTTCCCCTAATATAATATTGAAAAACATAAATCTTAGAGTTGATAACGGCATGAGGGTTGCTATTTGTGGCACTGTTGGATCTGGCAAGTCCACTTTACTTGCTAGTATATTAGGAGAAGTTCCAAAGATATCAGGACCCTGAAAGTCCAAAGATATCAGGACCCTGAAAGTGTGTGGAACGGAGGCCTATGTAGCTCAGTCACCATGGATACAAAGTGGAAAAATGGAGGATAATATATTGTTTGGAAAGGATATGGAAAGGGAAAAGTATGAGAAGGTTCTAGAAGCATGTTCCCTAAAGAAGGATCTAGATGTTTTGCCATTTGGTGATCAGGCAATTGTAGGAGCAAGGGGAATAAATTTGAGTGGTGGACAGAAGCAAAGAATGCAAATTGCTCGTGCACTACATGTCTCTGTTTGAGCAAAGTCTAAAGGTTTTCTTTTTCTTTCTTCTTTTTTGGACTTAGTCTTTTTATCATATGAGATGATTAACCAGCAAATGTAATTGGCTGTTAAGCATTAACAGCTAGTCTAATGAAAGAAGAAGCTAAAATGTATGCATTAGTTATTAACAGTCTGCGGGCTATACTCTTGTCAATGCCGTGATAATTTTGTGTATCTCCATATAAACAAATCTTTTGTTAATCATAACTCATAACTGAAATTATAATTTTTTTTTCCTTCTCTACTGTTGTGATTAAACACAAACGATGCGTGCTAATAATAAGTGTCGTGTTACGATCTTGTCAGTGATCACGTGACATTTTCCTCTACATCTTTTGCTCACCAGTTACCACTATCACGAAGTTACATTTGATTGCGAGTTTTGAATGGCGTGATTGGCGTTCCTGTCATTCGAGTTACTATTGACGAAAAATACTTCATGAAATGTACCACTGTTGTAATGATACACTTCACTGTCCTGCCAAACCTTAAAGTACGTGTTAGCATATAAAAATTTCTCATTTGTAAGTTTTGACACAGACTCATACTCAAGCTAAATGAGTTCTCGAAAGCATTTATTGAGTTTAATTAAGCAATTAATTCACATCAAGACAATAGGTTACATTGTAGTCTTAAAATTGAAAATTAATTTGCTCAACATTTATGTACATCAAAGAAAAGAAAGCCTAGAAATGAGTTGGTGATAGAGAAACTTAAATAGTATAACCTTATTATCACCAATATACCAAAGAAAAAAGAATCAAAATGTCCGCATGAAAATTCATGATTTAGAAATTGTGATTCATTTTAATATATCATTAATACCAAAAATATATATCTTTTTTATGCTGTGAAAAACATTATGTAAAAGTTTGTCTAATCATATTATGTTATTTATGTCAATAATAATAAAAATAAAATACTTCCACCGATATAATTAGATAATTACTAGAAAAAATTTATTAAACTAATAATATAATTAAAATTAAATTATTAAATTTTCTGAACATTAAAAGCCAAAAAGAAAATTTATTCATGACCTTATTATTCAAATACAATCAAATTATAAAATGTTAGCCAATCAAAAGAGGAACAACAATGCTAATAGCATTCCCTGACTTTTAAAAGATTGTATTAATTAAGTTGATAAGATGTTGATCAACAAATTACACAATTCTGGTTCATGATATATATGTATTTGATGATCCTTTTAGCGCTGTGGATGCTCATACGGGATCTCATCTCTTTAAGGTAACTCATTTTCATTTTGCTTTTCTAATCATGTGCAATACAGATTATGCTATCTTAATTCTTTGAGTTACAAACTACAAATCATTCTCTTGACCCTTGTATTAGTATTTATGTAAATGAGCCATTTTATTTTCTGTATATGGCAGGAATGGTTGTTAGGCATTTTAAGTTCAAAAACAGTGGTTTATGTTACTCATCAAGTAGAGTTCTTAACCGCTGCTGACCTTATATTGGTGAGCAATTCTCAGTGTGGTTATGGTCAATGATTCAAATAAGAGTTTGTTTATTTTCTTACCTGCATGTCTCATCAAATTATGCCTTACTGTTAGGTCACGAAAAATGGGGAAATTACTCAATGTGGAAAGTATAATGACATTCTTTACTCAGGCACTGATTTTATGGAACTTGTTGGCGCTCATAAAGAAGCTATGTCTGCACTTGATTCATTAGATGAAGGGGCATTCTCTAGTGAAATAAGTGCATCAGAACAGGATTTAAATGCCTCTATTTGTCATAGTGTTGAAGTAAAGGAAGTTAAAAAAGATGTGCAAAATGGTGGAACATATGACAAATGTGAACAAAAGGGCCAGCTTGTTCAAGAAGAAGAAAGGGAGAAAGGTAAAGTTGGTTTTTCAGTGTATTGGAAATATATCACAATAGCATATGGAGGAGCTCTTGTACCACTTATACTGCTGGCTGAAATTCTGTTTCAACTTCTTCAAATTGGAAGCAACTATTGGATGGCTTCGGCAACTCCTATCTCAGCAGATTCCTATCTCAACAGATGTGGAGCCACCAGTTGTAGGAAGTATGCTTGTACTAGTGTACGTTGCTTTGTCCATAGGAAGTTCTTTTTGTGTCCTCATCAGAGCAATGCTTGTTGTCACAGCTGGTTATAAGGCAGCTACTCTACTCTTCAATAAAATGCATTTCTGTATTTTCCGTGCTCCAATGTCATTTTTTGACGCCACTCCGAGTGGGAGAATCCTTAATAGGGTATGTGGAACTGTGGATATTCCATTCTCTGCCTTTTTTGTACTATTTTTGAGAAAGGCATATGAAGCATAAACATTTTTGCCACAGATTAATTAGTAGTCTCCCTTCATATTATTAGTTGTTTTCAATGTCTACAGTAAAAGTTTTTGACATTTTCTTGACTGTTTGTTCAACTACAGGCTTCTACTGACCAAAGTGCAGTGGATACAGACATTCCTTTTCAAATTGGAACGTGTGCTTTCTCCGTGATCCATCTCCTTGGAATTATAGTGGTGATGTCTCAGGTTGCATGGCAGGTTTTCATCATCTTTATTCCTGTCACAGCAATCAGCATATGGTATCAGGTATGTTATCTGTACCATGCTGTCTTTGATGAGTTTTTATTGTCTTGCACAGAATATGCCTTCCTAGCTCAGTTAACAAGTTTGCAGCGAATAGCTTATATCTTACAAACTTATAATTCTGCAGCAACATTATTTACCATTAGCGCGGGAACTATCACGTTTAGTTGGAATATGCAAAGCTCCTATCATTCAACACTTTGCTGAGACAATTTAAGGTGCATCAACTATCAGGAGCTCCAATCAGGAGTCAAGAGTTCAGCAAATAAATATGAAATTGATGGATGGATGTTCTCGCCCCATGTTCAATATTGCTGGTGCTATGGAATGGTTGTGCTTCCGCTTAGATATGTTGTCTTCAATCACATTTGCCTTTTGCTTGATATTCTTCATATCTATTCCACAAGGAGCCATAGATGCAGGTAAAAATTCATATGTGGTATTTTTACCTATCAAAAGTTTGAGGCAGTAGAACAAAACTCCTTTTCTTGGTTTTGAAGGTATTGCTGGTTTAGCTGTAACCTATGGCCTTAATCTGAACATTATGCTAGCATGGATGATATGGGAACTTTGCAACTTGGAGACCAAAATCATATCAGTAGAAAGAATACTTCATTATACTTCCCTTCGTAGTGAACCTGATCTTGTTATAGAGGAAAACCGACCGCATATTGCTTGGCCATCACTTGGCAAGATTGATATTCACAACTTGCAGGTAGTTGGAGTTTTATTATGTCTGTTCCATATTGTTGTTAATTGACAAACTTGAGTTAAGGTGTTATGTCCTTCACTGTTAAAAGTTAATTCTTAACAAAAAAGTTTGGTGCCTTGTATGCAAGAAATCTCATGGACTCATGGCATAGGTTGCACTTGATTTTTGTCCTATGTTTATAATGATGCAATGCATATGATGAAGGCGCGTTATGCTCCACATATGCCACTGGTGCTGCATGGCATTACCTACACATTTCTTGGAGGTTTGAAAACTGGAATTGTTGGGAGAACGGGAAGTGCACTTTTCCGACTTGTTGAGCCTAATTCTGGGAGAATTATGATTGATGGCATCAACATCTCTTCCATTGGACTTTATGATTTGAGGTCTAGACTTAGCATTATTCCTCAGGATCCAACCATGTTTGAAGGGACAGTGAGAAAAAATGTAGACCCAATGGAGGAGTACACAGATGAACAGATTTGGGAGGTGAGATGGTTTCATTTGTAAATGGATGAGCACATGGCCCACATCCACACACACCCACTCTAGTTTATACTTCTGTGCTAAAAATTAGTCAATGTTCATTTTTGTCCTTAAAATGAACAAATCTTTGAAATTAACAAAATATGTTAATTAACAAAATTATTTTTTGAAATTGCCTAAAATTAATTTGTTTCAAGTTAGTCTTTGAAACAAAATTAACAAAATTAACAAAATGTACTTCACTTGACTCCCTAAAATTAACAAAATAACAATTTAGTCTTTGCAATTGCCAAAAGATGTTTCAAGTTAACCCCTTCAGAAATGTTTGTGTGGACTAATTTGAATCATCAAAAGAGCTAGTTTGAATCATTTTTTTCAATTTTACAGACTAAATTATTAGTCTTTTTAATTTGAAGGACTAAAGTGAAACATATATACAACCAAAACAAATCTTCACTCGTGCAAAAAATTTGGACTAGTTGTTGTTCCTCCAATTAGTATTCTCTTCACTAATTGACATTCTCTAACATAGGCCTTGGATAAGTGTAAACTTGGAGATGAAATCAGAAGGAAAGAAGGAAAGCTAGACTCTGCTGGTTTTTTCATTTAAACTTCTTGAACATAAAGATATTCTATTCATGAGTGAATCTGTTGTTTACATGAAAAATGGATGCCCCGCGCTGTTAATGAGAATGGTGAGAATTGGAGTATGGGTCAGAGGCAGTTGGTCTGCCTTGGTAGGGTGCTGCTTAAGAAGACTAAGGTCTTGGTGTTGGATGAAGCTACTGCATCAGTTGACACAGCTACAGATAATTTGATTCAGCAAACTCTTAGGCAAAATTTCTTTGATTGCACTGTCATTACCATTGCACATAGAATAACTTCTGTTATTGACAGTGATATGGTTCTGCTTCTTAAACAAGGTGAGAAGAAAATGGTGGTTATATATATATTGCATTATTCTATGAACTTGCACTTTATTTATGAACCTTATGTTATTTCATTGGACACTCATGCAGGACTAATTCAAGAGTATGATTCCCCAGCAAGATTGCTAAAGGACAAGTTATCATATTTTGCTCAACTTGTTGCAGAATATACCACCAGGTCCAACTCCAGTTTCGATAAACTAAGAGGTATGTATATATATAGTATGGAGCATATAACAATATAGTTTTTTCACATTAAAAAAAAAAAACGATATAGTGTATTTATAATGATAATAAGTTGAGGAAACTAAAATCCGATCACTTCGTATAAAAATTTTATGCATAAATGAAAATAAGAAAAGAACTCTTTTCGGCGCTTAGCAGAATTACCAAGTAGGTAATCCTATTGAGTTGTTTTAATATATTTATTTTTGGTCGAAATATTCTTTTTTTTTCGTCATATTATTTGATCTCAAATTTATAGTGTGAGCTGTAATGGTCTAATGGGCATACAATGGAACAAAATATGTCATGGATGAAACCTCCGAATTACCCTCTCTTAGGGCCTGTTTGCTTTGCTGAAAATAATTTTTAATTTTCAGTTTCCAGTTTTCAGTTTTTGTGAAGGAAAAATTGAAAAAACTGAAAATTGAAAACTGAAAATTGGAAACTAAAAACTGCTTCTAGCAAAGCAAACAGACCCTTAAATTTTGAGTTGAACATTTGGTGACTTTAATATGAAGTTGGTAAATGATACGGCGATCTTATATTAAAATCGTTGTTATGTTAAAATAACTAAACCCATTGGATTGGCGTCATCCTCATGAACTAATATATATAATGATAAATTATTATCTTAATTTGGTATTTTGTTTTTAAAATAAAATTTAAATAATAATAATAATAAATACAACAAAATTATAACATAAAAGAAGAGTATTTTGTAAAAAAACCTCTCTTAAATTGTGTTAAACAAATTGACTCTTCCAAAAAATAAAACCGGATAAATTAATTGCTCTAAAAAAAATATAAAGAAGTCCCTGTTAAATAAAAATATTAGTCAAATTACTTTCTCTAACCCTCTATATAAGGATCAATTTGAACTTTTCAATATTCTTGAATGACTAACCTGTCCTAAAATTTAAATTGGCAATGACTTTTCTAAATTTTTCTTAGATAGGCCAATTTATCCAACACAAAATTTAAGAGGAAGCCATTTTGGGTTTTTCAAAATTCCTCATTGCTAATAAGGATTCATGACCAATCTCATCCCACATTCCCACAATCTCCTCTATAATTTTTGGTCAAAATCCCACGAGCTCCTTATATAGTTTATTTCGGGTCAAGGCCCTTATATAGCTTGAATTGAACCCATCTAATCTAGGGCTGTAGATGGGTCACATGACCAAACGGCCTCTTTGATCTCATCTTTTACTGGTATAGATCCAGCCCAGCAGCTTCTGACTTAATGATATCTTTAACTTAATCCCGCTTCTGACCAAAACAAAAACTTCTCTACCAAAATAACTATTTAATCCTGCTTCTGATGAACAACATAAATAAAACCTTAATCCCGCTAAAACTTCACTTCAAAGCTTGTATTTCGATGACCCAAAAAAACAAAAAAAAGGAAGAGCTTGTGTAATTTTTATAAATGTCTTCGAGAAACTTCCTTATTCCTTTATTTATTTGGGACGACCTTTGAAAATTGACCTATGTATAGTGTAAGAGTGAGCCTCTTGCCGCCTTCTTCTATGCCCCGTAGTGTTCTGATCCAGGGGCTGTTTATTTTTAGTTTTCAGTTTTCAGTTTTTCAGTTTTTCAGAATTCAGAATTTGTGAAGGAAAAACTGAAAACTGGAATTTCCTGTTTGGTTGCTGTTTTCAGTTTTTAATTTTTGTGAAGGGAAAACTGAAAAAGCTAAAAACTCAAATCTTCAGTTTTCAGTTCTTTTAGTTTTTCCTTCACAAAAACTGAAAACTGAAAATTGAAAACTAGAAACAACAAACCAAACAAGCCCTAGTTTTCAGAATTTTCAATTTTTCCTTCACAAATTCTGGAAAACTGAAAAACTAAAAACTAGAAACTGAAAGCAAACAACTCCTTAGCTTCCCTCTCTACCTATCTGTTTGAGCCTTAGGGCCCTCCCCTTTACCAAAAAAAAGAAAAAGAAAAGAAAACAGAATGACCTTACTCCTTCTCGTTAGGGGTGTTCAAAATCGATACAAATCGAATTAAAACAAAAAATCTATCCAAAAAATCGAAAATTGATCAAACCAAAATAAATTGGTTTGAATTGGTTCTTAATTTGTGAAAATGGAATCAATTTGATTGATTTTTGGTTTTTATTTCCAAAACCGATCCATATCAAACCGAACTAATAATATTATATATATATATAGGGAGTGTTATATGATAGGAATGGTTTATTATGAGATTAAAAGAAGCAAATTGAATATGTGCCGTATAACTATAAATAAATGGTCAAGATTGAAAGCTAATTAATGTTCATATACTCATTTAAAAAAAGTATATGACTTTATGTTTGAATTTTGATAATTTATGTAAGATCCAATGGTCAAGATTCACTCATCTCGCTGTTATATATATATTACTTATCAAAACTTCCTATCCATATATAAATTTGTATCATATTTTAACTCAATATTTTGGATTTTCAATCATACATTGATTTTTTTTAATTTAATCAACATTATTTTCGTTCAAATATTTTATTATTTGGAAAACTTATTAGTTAGTAGTGTTACATATTAACATAATCTATAAAAATTAGCTTATATTTTATAATTATATATTTTTATGATAACAATTTGTCTAATATAATGTTGTTTATAATTAATTTAAAATTTTTAGTAAAAATTGAAAACCGAACCACTCCAAATTGATTTAAATGAGTTTGACTTGATTCGGTCCTTAAAAATTAATTAAATTGAGACAAATCAAACCAAAATAAAATTTATTGATTGGATTGATTAATTTTTACCTCAAAACCAAACAAACAAAATGACAAACGCCCCTACTTCTAGTTGTTGCTAGAACATGAAATTATGAGTTTTCTATCTTCTATGTTTTTAGCATACTTAAGTCACGAGATTTTCATCCAATAGGCCTTTTTCCTAGCATACCATTTCTCTAACCACTATTGGGTTAGGATATAATATCTTGTGTACTTACATCAACATAATTTTTAGAATTTCTCCTGTATCTCTATAAAATTCAAAGATATTGGTACCTCTTAATTATTTGTGGTCAAGAATGAGTTACATATCTGACTAATTTAAGATTTTTGAAATCTATCAAATTATAACTATTGAATATATAAAAAGTACCAATACCCCATGATTATCAAAACAAAAACCAATTTTAGAGTTCTTTTTTTATAATTGCATAAAATTCGCTTCAGCAAAAAAAAAAAATGCTAGATGAAGGGAAAATATTCTCAAGTACAAGCGAAACACATAAATAATAGCAAGTACACAACACGCTCTATTAACCAAATCACTTAGATCAGTTACGGAAATAATAAGTTTCCACAACCATTCCAGCCACTCTCTCGAAACACAATCAATTTTCTGTTACTTTAAACCAGTTGAAATATTCATACTTTCACTATCAAAAAATATTTTATATAAGATTTTAATATGTGAACCACTCAAGAGACTACCCTTCTGATAAGAGTCAATGAAAACTTTCTGAGAGTCTTAGGATACTTGAGAAAAGTATCTTTTCTATAATAGTTCCTGCACACTGACAAATAGATTAAAGATTTCAAGCAATATCTCATGCTATAGCAGGAGACTTTTAATAGAATGTTAAATAGTTTATCAGAACAATGACTAAAGATCTTCTTATGAGATCAATTTGTTTATCTTTTCAAAGATGACTCTTAACTTGCATTTTAGAAGATCAGAAGTTCTTATACAATTGGTTTTGTACTCTAAATAATTAAGATAGAATAAGTTCAATAGATGGAGATAATATTTAAGCAATCTTTCTGAAAAAGGTTTTCCAAAAGCAGAATAGTAAAAAAGAAAAGTAAAGAGAGCTTGCAATCAGTATTTATATTGGTTCGATTCTTAAACTAGAACCTACATCCAGTCTTCATACTTAGATGAGAGTTCCACTAAACCAAATCTTTTACAAAGTCAAATACAAACAAGCTCAATAACACAACCTCCAAGTGTTAGCTACCAAATATTCTCAAAAACTCAACCAAATCTCACATAGATTATGGCTTTTATCTCTAAGACAAATCTCACAAAAAAAATTTGTCCTTTTACAATGTTATTTTCTTATTCCTGTCAATAGGTGAAAAGCAATATTTCAAAAAAATAAAAAAATAAAAAAATAAAAAATAACTCTTGGAAAGTATTGTAATAATAGCTAAAGAGTAGAAAAAGGAAAGTGTGCTTTTTGCAAACATTGCTCTCGTAATCATCTTATGTTGGTTAGTGCTGTGATGATTCCTTACATGGGGCAATATTCTGACCGTTGCAAGGTATTTCGAGAATGTAACAACTTACCCTTGTCCTTCCTCATCATTTCAAAATTTGTCTTCTAGTCTTTTGTCTTTTGCTCATGATTTTCTCTTTCCTCCAAAGTTGTATGAGCTATCATTGTCCTTCTTTGCATACTTTTATCCTTTAGCACAACATAGGATGATATTTCTAATAATCATACATTGTTCTTCATCCATTTCTCAGCCACTGGGATGCTTCCATATCAGTTGTTACATTTCTCTTCAAAAAGCACAGTTATGTTACTCACGAATATCTCCTATTTTGCTATGAGATGTTTCAGTATTTCTAGAATGTGTGCTTAAGTTTTTCAGTATAATTGTGAAAGTTTTTCTGAAACTTCACAATGTTGAAAGTGTTAGCTAGGTTTCCCTAACAAAATTTGATTTTTTTTTTTTTAAGATCATTTCATTAATTAACTAGAATATGTAACTTTAAGACAAAATTGTAAATATTCAAAATTTGTGATTTTCATGTATTAATTATAAAAAACAATTCACCTCGCTATATAATTCCATTAGACATGTGAATCAAACCTCTAGGTTTCCAAAGGAAAAAAATAAAAAAGTTTAGAGATAGTTAAATAAATCATTAATTAATTAATTTCCTAAGAAAATTAGTAGTGGTGTAAAATACCAAATAAAATACAAATAAATATAAAAATTATCTAAATTTTATGAATCCTTGCATTATATCTCTAATAACCATATGATAATATTTTATTAAGAAATTTAGTCATTTACTAATTAATTAACCTAATTAAACTTGACTAGTTTAAATAAATTTACCTTATTTTGAATAATTAACTATTAAATCATATGAAACTTTACTAAATATCTTTAAATCGTGCCATTAACATTTTAGTATGTCTTTAAATGATATTTGTGAATTTATTAAATTAGTTAGTGCTAGTCTTGACATTTAGCTAATTAAACTATTTAAATATGACAAAGAAATTATGAAATTAGTAATATTTTAATCATAGCCCTTTTCTATGAATAGCATACCTCTAAACA
Source organism: Dalbergia cultrata (assembly GCA_031216105.1). Lineage (NCBI taxonomy): Eukaryota > Viridiplantae > Streptophyta > Magnoliopsida > Fabales > Fabaceae > Dalbergia > Dalbergia cultrata. The sequence continues at coordinate 12,351,610 of CM062347.1, forward strand.
CATCTCCACAATTCATTTTCTGCCTAAATAAAAAACTGAAGCCGCTATTTTTCACTTCATTTTCACACAAAAACACTTAAAAATTTCTAGTAAAACAACTCACAACTATCACCTTTTCTTATCACATTCTAACATCAACACTTCTCAGCCTTTATACACGAATTTCAGCCCTTAGAAAAGGTTTATAAAAGATGGAGAAGTTGTTAGTCTAGCATTGGTGTAGCTAAGTTTCTAAAGCTCCAAGAATAATTAGGGGTTTTTCTCTCACTAATAAGCTTCATGTATGATTTTCTTGTATGATGTTGTGCTATATGGTATTCAAAGCTTGCATTTATTATTTTTAATAGCTTTGCCTGAGTTAAAGATGATGACGTAAACTATCTTAATCTATGTGTCTATGATGCATATTTATTTGTCAACTTTCTCTACTTATATTGTGATAATCGAGAAAAGAGAGAGAGAGAGAAGGAGAAAGAGAGATTTTAAGTGAGGTCTATCCATGGGTTTTAAGTTGTAAGACCACCATAGTTCTCTCTTTTTCTTTTTCTCATTCTATTCTACTCAGTTCTCCCATTTTCTCCATCTTCTTTGCTTCCATCATCATAAGACATCACCACCACCCCCATCATCAGCATCTCCTCTTCTTTCTCAACATCATAAATCGTACCTCTCTCTCTTTCTCTTTTTCTCTCTCCATCTCCTCTAATTCCATTTTTCCCTCTCTAGCCTCCATGGGAAAGAAAGCTTGAAGCTTGAAAGGGTGTTGGAGTATTTTTGTTTTCCTTCAATATCTCTATTTCTCAAGTGGAAAGAGAGTTTCTAATATACTTTATTTCAATTCTTATAGCTTCTAGTTAATTTAGTTTTATGTCAGTGCCTCTTTGAATGTTAGGAATTAGAGGTTTAGTGATTTGAGGCTAATTTATGTAAATTGGTGACATTGTTAGCTCACATATATTAATATTGTCTTGTTCCTAGAATTGTAGAGCAAACAGACGCTGATTGGGGATTTTTGATAGCTTGAGGAGTGCTCTCCAGGTCCTTGGAAACCACTGTTTTGAGTAGATTTAGTATCTATAGTTAATTTCTTAATCTATATATTATTTATGAATGTTATTGAATCCCTGTTGTTCCCTGTTTATAAATTTATGCAATTTAAGTATCTAAGAAAATTTATTTATTGCTATTAGTTGAAAATAAATGTTTTAAGGACCACATGAGACAAGTTAAATATTTTACATAATATTTCAAGAAGAATGATCTAGATATGATGGATATATAGATTTTAGAACTGGAAATTACTTTATGGGCTAAGCTGCCATTAAATTGATGGATTGAAAAGTGACTAGAATTTGAATAGTTCATGAAAATGCTTATATTTAGTATCATGTATGAGAATATTTGGAGAAAGGTATTGAGCAATGAAAATAATTAATTCTTTACAAATATTTTTGGGAATGCCTGAGATAAAAACTACAGTTAACGGTAGGTGGCGTTAGCCAGGGTGCACCTTGACTAATTAGAGTGTTACATGACCATATGATAATGGTACATGATCGATAAGAGTAGGTCCACATATTTGTGGTTCCTAATGGAAGACAGGATCACATAAGGGAATGGTCACCCGAATGTGTGATCTTGATGGAATTTCCTATCCGAGACCACTTCTCCATAGTTATTTATTTTGATTTACAAATGTGTTTTTCCCATATTATTTATATATAGTTCTCTAATATTATTAGTTTGATTTTGATATTGTCTCATGTGGATTGTGGATGCTTTATTTACCCACTGAGTTGTAAAACTCATTCTCCTTCCTTCCCTCGTTTTCAGATTCAGGTGCCGGTCAAAGTTCAAATTCCCCTCTAGTCTAGTAGTTTTCAAACTCCTTATTTTGGTAAGCCCACTTGATCCATGGGCCACATTAAGGGAGGTGCCCCTTATTCTTAATGATATATGTGCCCTTTTTTGTCACAGGCAAGATTATGGATGGGTTATGTTTTAAACTTATTTTGATAGATATTTCAATGTGACAATTATGTATTATGTTATGTTTTCCTGAATATGCAGTTATGTCCTTTGATTGGATAATATTGTATCTTTTTATTTTCTGAATCTAATCATTATGGGTTGATAAGTTATATGGTAACTTATGCCTTGAATTTAAAATGGTGAAGTTGATGAGAAAAATCTTGTTTTGAAACATATAAATATACATATAATTATAGTACTCTAGCTACACTGTAGTATTGGTTATTGTTATAATGTATTTTTACAGGTTTTGTATTTGGAAAATGTCTAAAAAATAGAGGAAACTCTGTCTATTTTTCTGAGAAATTTTGTGTTTAAAGGCTAGCTAAAGAACAGGCTCCCTATGCGCCAGGCATAGTCCAAGTTGGGTCATGACAAAGTTGGTATCAAAGCTTTAGGTTTTTCCTATGATTAATTGGAGCAAGTGTTTTTAGTAGAGTTGTGATTGTATAAATGGTAGCCGACCCATTTCCGCAAAGTATGACCCTACTAAAGACCTTTTAGGAATGTCTTCTAGTGTTTTGTTTTAAGTTGTTTGGGTCCTAAGTCATTCATGTTTTAGATTTTCACTCTTTGTCTTTATTCTTTGTTTAATCTGTCAAGTGTCATGCCTCCTAGAAGGCGTCAGCATAATATGAGGCTAGAAGATTATGATGCCTTTCACACAAAATCCAATCGGGCCCCCTCTCCTCCATGTAGAAAGAGAGGTCAAGGCCAAGGTGGAGGATGTAGAGGTTAGGGTCGGAGGGTAGGCTGTAGAGGTAATAGTTGGGGTGGAGGTCGTAGAAAGACGACCAAACCTGAACATGAACCTGAAAAGGAAGACATTAATATGGTAGCAGAGATGCGACAAGTCCATCAGGCCATCGATAACATGGTGGAAATATTGAATTGTAGAGGAAGAGGAGCAGCTCAACCACATGATGAAGAGGAACCCCATAGAAGAGCCCATCAGCCTGAAGATGAAGCCGGGGTATCCATTGGATCATTTCACAAGTTGAATCCACCCACGTTCTTAGGGAATGCAGTGACTAAGGATCCCAAGTAGTTCCTAGATCGTATTAATAAAGTCATTCGTGTCCTCAGATGCCCAAGTACTAGGGCGATGAAGTTAGCATCTTATAATTTCAGTGGTGCAGTTGAACAGTGGTTTGAGGGATTACTTGCAATTAGGAGGGCAGCTAGATTGCCACCTATGATATGGGATGAGTTTAGTGAAACTTTCATGATGAGGTTTCTTCCTGAGAGCAAAAAAAAGGAACTGACAGCTAAATTTGAAAGGCTAATATAGGTACAAGGCATGTCAATGGCTGAGTATGAATCTCACTTCGCTTGTCTTTCTAGATATGCTCCAGATTTGTTGTCCACTAAGGCTAAGAAAAGAGGTTTGTTCTAGGCTTGATTCAACCATTGTTCACCTCTTTCTTCCCACATATCGTGAAAATGTCTTATGCTGAGGTTGTGGATGCTGCATATGGCATTGAATTTGGTGTATGGAAAAGAAAAGTAGCTACGGAGGCAGGGAAAAAGCAGAAGATGAAGGGATCTATTTTAGGAGGCTCTAGTTCTGGAGGTGGGCAAATTCACTATGGCCATCAGATAGCACTATCAGGTGAGATTGTATCTTCTAGCTCCACCCCAATGAGTGTGTCGGGATCGAGATCATTGGGGTAGAGCATGGCACAACAAGGTACTAGAAATTATGGACAGTCAGGCCACGCTAAACCCTAGTGCACTATCTATGGCAATTATCATGTGGGACCTTATTTTAGAGCACTAGAAGCATGTTTCAATTGTGGACAGACTGGTTATAGCAAGATTGTCCTCACTCTCGAGTAGGTTTTGGGCAGGGTTCTACATAGCTAGTAGGTTCAGCACCATGATTTTCAGCATAGTCCCCAGGCAGCTCTTCTATGCTTACAAGCCGAGGTATGGGTCGAGGATTTGGTGGCAGGGGATCTAGTAGTAGAGGATCAGGCCATTCTAGGAGAAGTTAGCCTTGGATATTTGCAATGACACGGCAAGATGCTCAGGCATCAAATGAAGTAGTGATAGGACAATTTGTCATCTAGATGCTTTTGCTTTGTTTAATCCGGGTTCGACACACTCATATGTGTCTCCTTATTTTGCATCTTAACTTAATAAGCAACCTGTATTGTTGGATTATCTTTTTTGGGTAGGCACTCCTATGGGAATCTCCTTGATGGTACAGTTGGATTATCTTTTTTGGGTAGGCACTCCTATGGGAATCTCCTTGATGGTACAATTGAAGTTTCAGTCTTGTGCGGTCATTGTTAATGAGATAGACACTATAACCAATTTGATGTTCCTAGATATGGTAGATTTTGATGTCATCATAGGTATGGATTAGTTAGTTTCGTGTCATGTGAGTGTGGATTGCTATGCTAAAGCTATAAAGTTTGATTTTCCAGGTTGTCCCACCTTCATATATAAATATGACAATTGCTTAACCCCTGCAAGCATAATATCCTCATTAGATGCCTTGCATTTGATGAATAAGGGAAATCAAGGCTACCTTGTTGGGGTAAGGGATGTTGAAGTTGAGGTATCGAGTTTAGAACAAGTTGCAGTTGTTAGGGAGTTCCCTGAAGATTTACTAGGGATGCCTCCAAAAAGGGAGATTGAGTTCAATATAGAAGTAGCACCATGTGTTCAACCTATGTCAATTCCCCTTTACCGGATAGCTTCTATCGAATTGCGAGAATTGAAAAATCCGTTGCAAGATATGTTAGATAATGGTTTTATTCAGCCCAGCTCATCACCTTAGGGTGCTTCGGTGCTCTTTGTTTAGGAAAAGGATGGATCTATGCGCATGTCTATGAACTATCGATAGCTCAACAAGGTGACTATTCGAAACATGTACCCTTTACCTAGGATTGATAATCTGTTTGATCAGCTCCAAGGGGCTTCATCCTTTTCTAAGATTGATCTTCGTTCTGGGTATCATCAATTAAAGATTAAGGATGAAGATATTTCGAAGACTGCTTATAGAAAACGTTATGGACATTTCGAGTTTCTAGTGATGTCCTTTGGCCTAACTAATGCCCTAGTTGATTTTATCGATTTAATGAACTAAGTGTTCAAACCTTTCCTGGATCATTTTGTGATCATCTTCATAGATGATATTTTGGTGTACTCCAAGAGTGTTGAGGAGCACGGGTACCATTTGAGAATAGTTTTACAGACTTTGAAGAACCATCAACTTTATGCTAAGTTTTCCAAGTATGAGTTCTGGTTGGAGCAAGTCGTCTTTTGGCCATGTTGTATCTAAGGAGGGCATTAAGGTGGATCCAAAGAAGGTGGAAGCTATCCAAAAGTGGCCAAGACCTACATCGATGACAGAAATTGATAGTTTCTTAGGCTTGGCAGGTTACTACAGGCATTTTATTAAGGATTTCTCCAAGATCTCCTCCCCTTTGACCAAGATGACATAGAAAAATGTGAATTTTGAGTGGTCGGAGGCCCGTGAGGAGAGCTTCCAAATGCTCAAGAATTGTTTAACTTCTGCTCTAGTCCTTGTCTTACCCTTAAGTTCTGGAGGTTATTCAGTTTATTGTGATACTTTCTAAGTGGTATTGGGGTATTTTGTCATGTAACATGGGCGAGTCATTGCCTATGCTTTAAAGGAACTTAAGAAACATGAGTAGAACTATCCAATTCATGACTTAGAAATGGCAGTCGTTGTCTTTGCTTTAAATATTTGGAGTCACTATCTTTATGGTGAGACATGTGAAATATACACATATCATAAGAGTTTGAAGTATATTTTTCAATAGAAAGATGTGAACCTAAGACAAAGAAGATGGTAAAGCCAACGTCATAGCAGATGCTTTGAGCAGGAAATCTATGGGTAGTTTGGCTCAAATAGCTCCGGTGAAAAGGCCTTTAGTATAAGAAATGCACATGTTAGAGTCTGAAGGGGTGCAATTTGAGCTTGGGAGGACTGGAGTGCTCTTGGCCTACATGAGGGCCTAATATTCTCTTGTAGAGCAAATCAAGGCCAAGTAAAAGGAGGACCCAAGGCTAGTCAAGTTGTTTATTGATGTTTCTAATGTGGTTAATTCTGAATTTATTATTTATCAAGAAAGTGTATTATGGTGTGGTAACCGCCTGTGTGTACCCAATATAGAGGGGTTGAGAAGAACCATTTTAGATGAAGCTCATGGCTCTAAGTACACAGTCCACCCTAGTTTTACCAAAATGCATCCAGACTTAAAGCAGTTATTCTAGTGGGAAGGAATGAAAAAGGACATAGGGAACTTTGTGTCTCCTTGTTTGGTTTGTCAATAGGTTAAGGCTGAGCACTAGAGACCTGCTGGACTATTACAATAGATCGAGATACCCAAATGGAAATGGGGGAGGATTATAATGGACTTTGTGAATGGTTTGCCTCAGAGTTTTAAAGGATTTGATTCTATATGGGTGATTGTAGATAGGATGACAAAGTCTACTCATTTCCTTCTAGTGAAGAGGACCTATAATGCATCTCAGTATGCTCAACTGTATATAAAAAAGATAGTTAGGCTTCATGGAGTCCCAGTGTCTATCATCTCATATTGTGGACCTCAGTTTACATCCCTTTTTTGGGGAACCTTCTAAAAAGGCTTTGGGGACTAGGCTCGACCCTAGTACCTCCTTTCATCTGCAAACTAATGGTCAATCTGAGAGAACAATCCAAACATTGGAAGACATGTTGAGGTCCTGTGTATTGGACTTTGGTGACCATTGGGATAATCACCTGCCTATAGTTGAGTTTGCCTACAACAATAGCTACCAAGTTAGCATTCAAATGGCAGCCTTTGAAGCTTTATATAGGCGACATTGTAGATCCCCTATTGGATGGTTTGAGATCGGCGAGACTAAGCTTTTAAGGCCAGATTTAGTGCAAGATGCAATTAAGAAAGTCTGCTTGATCCGGGAGCGGCTTTGGGCTGCCCAGAGTAGATAGAAAGCCTATGTTGATTGCAGAAGGTGGGAATTGGAGTTCTCAATAGGTGACCAAGTGTTCCTTGGAGTGTCACTTATGAAAGGAGTGATGAGGTTTGCGAAAAACGGAAAACTCAGCGCTTGTTATATTGATCCTTTCAAGATCCTAGACAGAGTTGGTGCTACAGGCTATTATGTAGCCTTTCCACCTGGGTTATCCACAATCCACCCTGTGTTTCACTTATCAATGTTGCACAAGTACATACCGAATCCATCTTATGTGTTTGCTTCTCAAACATTTCAGATAGACGAGAACTTATCCTACGAGGAGGAGCTAGTGGCTATAGTGGACTAACAAGTAAAGAAACTTTGCTCCAAAGAGATTGCCTTGGTAAAGGTGGTTTGGAGGAATCATACTGGAAAGGAAACAACATGGGAAGTAGAGGAAGTCATGAAAGCCAAGTATATGTATCTTTTTAATTCTCAATGTATAAGCTTTATTTCTAAGTTTGTTTGAAAATTCAGGACCGAATTCTATAAGGGGGGAAAATGTAATACTCGAGAAAAGAAGAGAGAGAGAGAGAGATAGCGGATTTTAAGTAAGGTCCACCTATAGGCTTTAAGTTGCAAGACTATCATAGTTCTCTCTCTTTCTTTTTCTTTTTCTCTTTCCCTTCACTTTCCAATAACTCTCTCATTCTCTTCTTTTTCTTATTCTTCTTATTTTCATTCCCTTATACTTACTTCTCCCATTCTTCTCCATCTTCCTTGCTTCCATCATCATAAGACATCACCACCACCCCCATCATCATCATCTCCTCTTCTTTCTCAACATCATAAACCGTGCGTTTCTCTCCATCTCCTCTAATTCCATTTTTCTCTCTCTAGCCTCCATGGGAGAGAAAGCTTAAAGCTTGAAGCTTGAAAAGGTGTTGGAGTATTTTTTTTTCCTTCAACATCTCTATTTCTCAAGTGGTAAGGGAGTTTCTAATATACTCTATTTCAATTCTTATAGCTTCTAGTTAATTTAGTGTCATGTTAGTGTCTCTTTGAACGCTAGAAATTAAGGGTTTAGTGATTTGGGGCTAATTTATGTAAATTGATGACATTGTTAGCTCACATATATTAATATTGTCTTGTTCCTAGAATTGTAAAGTAAACAAATGCTAATTAGGGATTTTTGGTAGCTTGAGGAGTGCTCTTTGATGCATTGGAAACCACTGTTGTGAGTAGATTTTGTATCTATAGTTAATTTTTTAATCTATATATTATTTATGAATGTTATTAAATCATTGCTGTTCCCTGTTTGAAAATTTATGCAATTTAAGTATCTAAGAAAATTTATTTATTACTATTAATTGAAAATAAATATTTTAAGGATCACATGAGACAAGTAAAATATTTTACATAATATTTCAAGAAGAATGATCTAGATATGATGGATATATGGATTTTAGAACTGCAAATTGCTTTATAGGCGCCATTAAATTGATGGATTGAAAAGTGACTAGAATTTGAATAGTTCATGAAAATGCTTATATTTAGTATCATGTATGAGAATATTTGGAGAAAGTTATTGAGTAATGAAAATAATTAATTCTTTATAAATTGTTTTAGGAATGTCTAAGATAGGAACTACAGCTAACGGTAAGTGGCATTAGCCAGGGTGCACCTTGACTGATTAGAGTGTTACATGACTATATGATAATGGTACATAATGGATGAGAGTAGGTCCACATATTTGTGGTTCCTAATGGAAGGCGGCATGACACAAGGAAATGGCCGCCTGAATGTGTGATCCTGATGGAATTTCCTGTCCGAGGCCACTTCCCCATAATTATTTATTTTGATTTATAAATGTGTTTTTCCCATATTATTTTTATATAGTTCTCTAATATTATTGGTTTGATTTTGATATTATCTCATGTGGGCTATGGATACTTTATCTACTTGCTGAGTTGTAAAACTCACTCTTTTTCCTTCCCTCATTTTCAAATTCAGGTGCCGGTCCAAGTTCAAATCCCCATATGGTCTAGTAGTTTCCAGACTTCTTATTTTGTAAGCCCACTTGATCCGTGGGCTACATTGAGGGAAGTGCCCGTTATTCTTACTGATATATGTGCTCCATTTTGTCATAGGCAGGATCAGGGATGGGTTATGTTTTAAACTTATTTTGATAGATATTTCAATGTGACAACTATGTATTATGTTATGTTTTCCTGAATATATAGTTATGTACTTTGATAGAATAATGTTGTATCTTTTTATTTTCCGAATCTAATCATCATAGGTTGATAAGTTTTATGGTAACTTATGCTTTGAACTTAAAATGGTGAAGTTGATGAGAAAAATCTTATTTTGAGACCTCTAAATATACATATAATTATAGTACTTTAGCTGTGCTGTGGTATTAGTTATTGTGATAATGTATTTTTGAGGTTTTGTATTTGAGAAATGTTCGAAAAACAGAGGAAACTCTTTCCATTTTTCTGAGAAATTTTGTGTTTAAAGGCTAGCTAGGGAACAAGCTCCCTATGTGCCGGTTACGGTCCGAGTTGGGTCTTGACAAGTTGAAAATAATATTAGTGATCATTTTAAATTTTGATTTTTATCTTTGGACAACAGTCACATTATGTTTTCTTCAAATATTTAAATATTGTATATATTTCTTTTGATATGTTAAACCATGTATTTTGACTTGACAAAGCTTTGTGCACAAGTTGTGGAATTTTAAGGTGATATAGCTTGGTTTTGACCTCACTATATATTTGACTAGGAAACATTTTTAGTTCATGAAAGGTGTTTTATTTAGTTCACTATAATGAATGGATTCTAAATCATTGAGTATGTAATTTTTAGCTTGGTTTGTGTGTTACGTGACCATTAAGACTTATAAAACACAAAAGAAATTAAAACCTAGTAATATTAATCATGACCTTTGTTATGGATTCATGACTTTATAGACATTATTTGGACTATTATGAGTCTTAAAAACTCACTTGGATTTAATCGAGATAATTTATTACCATAATACTTGGACTCAAACTATGGACCTTAGACGTTGTTAGATTTTAAAGCCTATTATAGGCTACAAATCATCCTTTATGGGAGAATTGTATGCACTTTGAATTATCATTAGTAGTTCGGATGTTAACTATTAAGTTTGAAGGGAACCAAAGCCAAAGTTTTTATGATCAATGGGTTGTCTTGATCAATAAGTTAAGTCTGAATCTCAGCGTAATTCCAAAGATTTTTATCAAGCTCAAAATTAGTTTCTAAACTTCGGTTGAAAGAAATAAAAATTGATTGGTGTTTGAAAGATTGTATGCTTTATTACAAAGATGATATTGCATTGACCGAGTGTAAGTTCTACCAAGAGCCTAAGTTTAAACCTAAGAGGCGTGGAAGTGGGAGGTATAAAGATGTCCCTAAAAAAATAATGCACTGTTTGCCCTTAATCAATCGCTAGACTTAAGAGACTTTATGCATCAATGAGCTTAGCTTCTCATATGAGATGGCACCATGAAAATCAAAGGAATGATGGTGTGATGACTCATCCATTGCATGACAAAGTGTGGAAACATTTTGGTGGAACATATCTTGACTTTTGCCTTTGAACCCAAAAGTGTTTGATTGGGACTCTATTCAGATGGATTTACCTCGAATAACCAATTTAGCAAACCCTATTTGTGTTGGTCCATTGTTGTTACATTGTACAATCTTCCTCCTGAAATGTTCATAAAAGATCCTTACTTATTCTTAACATGTATAATCCTTAACCTTGATAATCCAAAAGCTAAGAGTCAACCCTTAATGAATTGAATGAGATATGAATTTAGGGTGTTCTTACTTACGATATTTCAAGAAGGTAGAATTTCATGACGAGAGCAGTATTAATGTAGACCATTAATGACTTTCCAGCTCATGGCATGTTGTCTGAGTGGATAACACAAGGAAAATTAGCATGCTTGATTTGCATGGAGGATATTAAGGCATTCACTTTAAAGGATGGAAGAAATAACTTAGTTTGATTGTCATAGGAGGTTCGTAGAAGTTAACATCCATACTGGCATAGTAGATATAGCTTTAAAAGTAATTGTGTTGAATATGATGAGCCTCCAATTAGACTAAGTGGTTGCCAAATATGAGATCGAGTTAAAAATTTCCCAAAAATAAGAGAAGTCGCAAAGGTAATGTGATTGTCAGGCTATGGGGTTGGGCATAATTAGACCGAACAAAGTATTTTCTGGGAGTTTCCGTATTGAAAGGGATAATTTGGTGTGTCATTACTTAAATGCCATGCATATTGAGAAAAATGTATTTGACAATCTTATAAACATTGTAATGAATATAGATCAAACCAAATACAATGATAAGGAAAGACATAATCTAACTGAGTATTGCACACGGCTTAATTTGCATTTACAAGAATTAAGCGATGATTATTTCTACAAACCAAAGGCCAAATATACTTTGAATTTCACTCAGAAACAACTATTTGTTGGTCGCTACAAGAGTTGAGAGTGGCCAATGATTATGTTTCTAATTTACGTAGGTGTGTCAATGTTATATAAGATAAGCTTGTTGACATGAAAAGTCATGATTGTCATGTCTTCATAGAGTGTTTGCTTTTCATTGCTTTCAGAGATCTATCTGATGTTGTCTAGAAGCTCCTAACCGAGCTAAGTTAGTATTTTAGGGATTTATATTCTTCTACTCCTAAGGTTGATGATATGCTTGTCACGGAAAAAAAATATTCCCCCTATCATATGCAAATTAAAGAGAATATTTCCTTCTAGAATCTTTGATTTAATGGAACACTTGTCCGTACATTTGACATATGAAACATGAGTGTCTAGACCAGTTTCAATATAGGTGGATATATCCATTTGAAAGGAAATATGAGAGTTTAAAAGAATATTAGAGAGCACCAAACTTCTTTAATTTAGCAAATGAGTCCGTGCCTAATGTTCAACTAGAAGAAGCCTTCAGTCATTGGCTGCAGCTACTTAGTGTTGACAATATGTGGAATGAAAGTTTATGATGAAAGGGCTTTTGCTTTCATGAAGTAGCAGCTATATAGATCCATGGTTGAGCCTACTTCACTTGACATGGAAGGATGCCCACCAATGAATACTCCAATGGTGGCAAGTTTCCTTTGTTTGTTTGGCACTGGAAACTTGAAGTGTAATTAGTAATGGAAACCTTCATCATAAGAAGGTATAAAGAGAGAAGAACAAAGAGATATAGTTTTGGGGGAACCCTTCCTATTGGCTTTTCTCATACCCCAAGATGAAAAAATTGTCTCTGCATAACAAAATAACTAAGCTTTACTATTAAAAAAGAAAAAAAATTCAACCACACACACAAAAATGGTCCAAGTCGGCTATGGAATTTCAATATTCCAATAGCTACACTCAAGTAACCCGATCCCTCTGTCCATGATCTTCATCAAATCATCATGTATTTTCAACTTTAAAAAATATAAACAAAACAAATCATAGAAATTGCGCAACAAATTTAAAGAAATAAGAAAAGACAAGGTGAGGCTGGATCCAAATTTTGTTTCACGAAGGGGAAAGTAGCAGAAAAGGGAAATAGTGCTTGGACAAGGAGCTATAGGTTGGTGTATTTACTAGCCATTGAATCTTGCCCATGATATCGAAAAAAAAAATCTCCCAATTTTTATTTTCTTTTATTTTTACAGGAAAATCTCCTTAGTTGCAAATCCTTCCAATGTGGAAACAAAGTGTGTTGTGAATTTCCCAATGCTGCCAAAATGAGAAACCAAGGAATCAAAGAGCCAAACAAGAAAAGAACTACAACCACCTCATCCAGCAGAAAACCACAATCTGCAACGATCCAACTTGTCCGATCTCTTGCAATGACTTTAATTGCAAATAAAAAAGAAAATGACTCTCATTTGCAATATTAGATGGGGTAACTAAATGGGGGTGGAGTATATTTTCTAAATATTTTGAGGAATCATGATATGGTATAGAAGTATGTGTGGTCCAACGTATCCGTCACCTATTTGAAATATGCAAATTTTAGCTATGAAAAAGTTTTTCATAAGATTCCTTTAATATGTGAACCATTCAAAAGTACAGCATGCAGATGAAAGTTAATGAAAACTTTCAACATTGTTTCTAAAATTTAAAAAATTTGATCATATTCATATTTTACATTTTTAGTACAATCTATATTTTTAATCTTTAGGATACGCTTAATCGAGATAGAAATAGGGTATAATATTTTATAGATAAATTCTATATATTATTTTACATATGAAATTCATCTATAAAAATTTACGTTCCATTTTTATCAAACCGAACATACCCTTAAATATTATCGTACAAGTTTTAAAATGTTTTAGAATTAGTCCATACAGTACTATTTATATTTTGGTGGCAAATTTAAGGTTATACACTAGACACACTAAGCAAATGGCGCGGTCCCATAATGTATTCACGTGACATTCGAAAGTTAGTCAAAACTCGTGCATTGATAAATATGCAATGCTACTTGGATCAAAATTGTTTGATTGCTGTCCTGAACCTGGAGCCATGAATTTCTTGGGTGGGACCAAACATCACATCCCACTAGAACACTGGTAGTCCTCTTTCTTAATGTGTTTCGTTTGGTTCCTATAATCATTTTGAGGCTTTGAGGTTCCCATCTTTCACGTTAGTCGGATAATGACAATCATGAATGAGGAGTTCACAAGGAGGAGAAAACGACTAGTTACTTTGTGAAGTGCAAAAATAAAAGGCATATTCTTTCTTTAATTATTGAGTAAGAAGTTCACAGTGCGATATATTTTATTATATTTAATCAAAAATATATATTATATTATATTATATATATACACACACCATCTTTTTCACTTAAGAAAAATTGTTATAAAAATATTTTTGTAATGAATTTTGCTGAGAACATTGATTGAAAAATTAAATAAGGAGTAATTTTTTTAAAAAAGATCAATACATCTAATATATTAAACATTGCAAATCTCATTGTTTAGAAAAATTCATTTTAAATATTATTTATAAATTCTAAATAATATGACAATATCAATAAAGGAGGTTGAGTCACCGAAAAATTGATTGCAGCATATAAGTCTCTGAATTTGTGAGAATAATATTGTGTGTAAATAGCAATGGATTCTTAGATTCATGAATATATTAATAATGTATTTGAATTATTCGTAATCATGATACTATAATATAAGAATAATATTTTTTTTATGCTCGAATACATTATATGAAACCCAAAAATATTCAAATAAAACTCAATCGTTATTTCATCAAACGTATTTTTCTTAATGAAATTCGATTTCAATATCAAAATTAGAATTCAATTCACATAACATAAACACCAGTTTAAGCCTTCAAAACTATAGTCCAAACATAATATACAGTCTACTAGAAAGAATTGACACTTTAAAAGAATTGTCAAATGCAAATTATGACAGGTACTTATTACATAGTTTTATACTTTGCACTTTTTAATTAATTAGTTTTTGAATTTTCCGGCCACATACGATTAAATGATCAGCCCAAGTCAGACAAATAAGGCTTGTTTGGAATTGTTTTTGTTTTTAGTTTTTCAAAATAATTTTAAAAAGTAATTCTGAATTCATTTTTTTAAAAATAGAAGAGCAAAAGAACCTGCTAGACAATTATATTTATAAAAAAAAAATAAAGATAAAAAACAGAAATTTGTTTGGACAATTGATTTTGGGCTAAAATTTACAAAACCTTCCTTCCATTGCATTTTTTCTGCAATTTACCCTCTAAACCTTATTACAATGCAAAATAACTCCTATACTTTGCACACTCTGCCAAGTTATCGATCAAGTTTAACCATCGAAAATGATAACATCCTCCATTCATGATGACCCTAAATTATGACGCTCATCACAAGGGGAGAACAGTTTGATTTTTATTGATAAAAATGCAACATCTTTTCTAGGCGATGAAAACATAATGTTCCTCATGGTAGTGATAGAGCTTAAAAATGCAACCTTTAGCGCTTCCCTTCCTTCTGTTAGTGACGGAAAAGCCGATGGTTCTCATTGATGATGAATACCGAGTACAACAACACTGTTTTAGAGAGGAAGATGCCAATGAAACCCATGCAAAACCGATGAAACCAGAGAAATCACAAAAGATGCCAATGTGTTTTTCATTGTTTTTGAAAAAAGAAGACCAAAAACAACTCCCAAGTATTTTCCGTTTTTCTCTATGCTCTTTAGTTTTTAAAACCAACTTAAAGAAAAACAATGAACCTAACAAGTTTTTTTTTTTAATTTAAAAAACCAAAAAATGTTTTCAAAAGAACTTTCCAGACATGCCCTAATATTTTATTATATTTATATTCATTTACTAATTTATTAAATAACAATAACTTTATTCTAGTTTACAATTTATGTTTTATAATATATTATATTATATTATATTATATTGATTTTGTATATTATAATATCTTTTCTTATCTTATCATTATTATTTTGTTTTTCAGGAGTATTCTCTAACCTTTTAAAATATGATAATACGTCTAATTAAGTGGAGCTTCTTCTTGACAATATTTTTCCTATACACATAACTTTAGGAATTAAAATGAAGACTATATACTTAAGAAAGATAAATAATATTTAAATTTTGTATACTTATGTCCATCTATAAATATTATACGGTACTATGTCCGTAATTTTTCTAATAAAAATCATGATAACATAGTTAGATTTAATTTAAGATATTACTTAAAATAATTTTGATTAAATCCTTATGTTAGGACAATTAAAAATAATGATAAAGAAAAGGTTTTAAGACGTGGTGCATGAGCTCCTAGCGTGAGCATAAGACACCCGAAAATCTTGCATTAAAGCAACGGTATCATCTTCCAAAGCACCCATCACCGCATCATAAGAAATTGAATTCATCAATTTTCAAACTTCATTGTCTTGAACATCTTCTCCCAAAGTACCATCTATCTTACTCCCACTAGCCAGTTGCCAGTGTTATGTTCACACAATTTTCACAATAAAGCAAAGTCAACAAGTCAACATTATTGCTCTTAAAAATCTTCCCAAGTGGAGCTTCTTGGGCTTTGTTTTACAGTTAAGGTATGCAGTCACTCTTATCTCACTACTCCTCCATGATACATCATGGAACTGATTTTCTCCTCCAACCCATTTTCACTCGAGGGGTATCTGGTTCATTGCAGCTAGTCTTGTTACTTGTGCTGGTTGTGTCATGGATATGGGAGAAAGTGCATCTGAACCATAAAAAAGAAAGTGAAACAAATGGTTTCCATAACACTGGTGGCTTCTTGTACTACAAACACAGCCTGGTATGTAGCTTAGCTATTTGTGTGTTCAACCTTGTGTTGTGCTGCTTACTAAGCTACTTTTACTTGTACAAAAATGATGGCTCAAAGGAGGTTATGACCATTTTGGATTTGGCTCTCGGAACAGTTGCTTGGGGTGTTGTTTGTGCTTATTTGAATTATAGAAAGCAGGAACCGAGTTTCCCTCGTTTCCTGAGAATTTGGTGCTGGCCATATGCCTTGGTTTCTTCTTGTTGCCTTGTGATAGACTTTGTAATCTATGAAAAGCATGCTTTCTTGCCAATTATAAACCTTGTTTCTGATATAGGTGCCTCTATTGCTGGTTTATATCTTTGTTATGTGGGGTGTTCTGTCAACCGTATGGTTAAGCTTGCCCCTCTTGAAGAATCCCTTTTGAATGGTGAGACTTGTGTAAGGAACGGTTCTGATCCTAACAAGACCAGAGGAGATGAAAGTTTATCCCGTTATTTAGATGCTGGTTTTTTCAGCATTCTAACTTTCTCATGGCTTAGTCCTCTAATATCTGTAGGCAATAAGAAGGCTTTAGATCTTGAGGACCTTCCTCTTCTTTCCATCAGTGAGAGCGCCTATGGGGCTTTTCCCACTCTCAAAAACAAGCTTGAGTCACAGTGTGGTACTGACAGAAGAGTGACCACTCTTAAGTTGGCGAAGGCATTGTTCTTCTCCACATGGCAAGGGATCTTATTATCAGGCTTATTTGATTTCTTGTACACATGTGCTTCTTATGTTGGCCCCTATCTTATCGACATCCTTGTTCAATACCTCAACGGGGAGCGCGAGTTTAAAAATGAAGGCTATGTTTTGGTGATGACATTTGTTGCTGCAAAGTTTGTTGAGTGCCTTTCACAGAGGCACTGGATGTTTAGGTTCCAGCAGGTTGGTGTTCAGGTTCAATCAATGTTGGTGGCGATGATCTATGCTAAAGGTTTGACACTTTCTTGTCGATCAAAGGATGGTCAGAGCAGTGGGGAAATCATCAACTTGCTGACTGTTGATGCTTCAAGGCTTGGTGAATTTTGTTGGTACATGCATGATCCATGGACGGCTGTTCTGCAGGTTGCTTTGGCCTTGGTGATTCTCTATAGAAGCGTAGGGGTCGCTTCAATAGCTGCTTTTGCTGCCACTGTATTCGTGATGTTGCTAAACCTGCCTGTGGCATCATTGCAAGAAAAGTTTCAAGGTAAGCTGATGGAGTTCAAAGATAAAAGAATGAAGGCGACTTCTGAGATTTTAAAGAATATGAGGATTCTAAAACTGCAAGCGTGGGAGATGAAGTTCTTATCAAAGATCATTGATCTTAGGAAGGCTGAGGAGATATGGCTAAAGAAATTTGTTGTTGGTTCAGTAATTATTAGATTTCTCTTCTTTAATGCCCCAACTTTTATTGCTGTGGTTACTTTTGGTACTTGTGTCCTTACAGGTATACCACTTGAATCAGGGAAGATCTTATCTGCACTTGCAACATTCCGAATTCTTCAAATGCCCATTTATTCTCTTCCTGACACCATTTCAATGATGGCACAAACTAAGGTTTCTCTTGATAGGATCGCATCATTTCTTTGTCTAGATGACTTGCAGGATGATGCAGTGGAGAAGCTTCCACGGGGTAGTTCTGATACAGCAATTGAAGTAGTAGATGGAAATTTCTCTTGGGATTTATCTTCCCCTAACATAACAATCAAAAACATTTACCTTAGAGTTTTTTATGGCATGAGGGTTGCTGTTTGTGGTACTGTTGGATCAGGCAAGTCTAGTTTACTTTCTTGTATAATAGGGGAACTACCAAAGCTATCTGGGACGGTGAAAGTGTGTGGAACAAAGGCTTATGTTGCTCAATCACCATGGATACAAAGTGGCAAGATAGAAGATAGCATACTATTTGGTAAAGAGATGGACAGGGAAAAGTATGAGAAGGTACTAGAAGCATGTTCACTCATAAAAGATCTAGAGGTTCTACCATTTGGTGATCAGACCATTGTTGGAGAGAAAGGAATCAATTTGAGTGGTGGACAGAAGCAAAGAGTACAAATAGCTCGTGCTCTTTACCAAGATGCTGATATATACTTGTTTGACGATCCCTTCAGTGCTGTGGATGCTCATACAGGATCCCATCTTTTTAAGGTTTAATTTCCTACACTATTTCTATTGCTTTCAGTGCAATAATTTTTTCCCCTTGAATTCTTTAATCATTGCATATATTGTTAAAGTAAGTAGGGATGTCGGCATTATTGATCCATTATTTTTGTCTTTCCATGCATTCTAAATTTTAAACACTATCAAGTACTATGTGTTATTGTTGTCTCAAAAATAACAGCATTGTGAGAAGAAATTTGGACTTCTATTTTTCTGCTGTGTCTAGAAGTTCTAACACTATGTTGTGGACAAAGATACAGGAGTACCCTCCTTGATTATGATGCTTCTTTCTTCTATGGTAGATGATATACTTTTCGCACAATTGTGCTTGTTTTATTATGCATTTGGATGCTGACTTAAACTCTGATTGAATAAGTTATTATTGAATTGGCTCTGTTAGAACCAAAACAGAACAATATATCTTACTTGCAAAGCCCTCAGCAATAGAGCAGTAACTAATTTTCCATGTATATATTGAGTATTTTCTCAAGAGACGGAGTGGCGTTATAGGTTACCTAACTCAGTTGGCAATTTTCATCTATCATTCTTTTGACATTAAAAGTAAGTAGCTAATTTTCATCTATCCATTGCAAGCAACCGATTGGTTTGGTTACATTTCATTTTCCTGAACTGCATCATATTGTTTATGTCCTAGCTTATAGCATAGAACCATGGAAGTTAGGATACAGACTTACGGCTCATAGGAAAATGTGTGTGAGGAGAAGGAGATCATTAAGGCTTGGTTTGATTGTATACTACAAAAGAATCCTCCTGCCTATCATAAGTCATTTTCGTTTCTCTTTTTTTGTTTTTGGGTAAACAAAAAAAGTTGAGATTTTCTTGGTATTGACTTTTAAAAGTTAAAGGTGCTTTTGAGAGCTCCTAAATAGGTGTTTTTCAAAACTGGCTTATGCTGTTTGAATTTTACAGTTACTGTCATAATGTTTCAGGAGTGTTTGCTTGGCCTTTTAAAGACAAAAACTGTGATATACATAACTCATCAAATGGAGTTCTTAACTGATGCTGATCTAATATTGGTAAGGGATTTACAGATTCTCATGTTCATGAATTCAAACATTGGAATTTACTTTTCTCTGACCAAGTATTTTCCATCTTTCTTACAATTAATTTAGGTCATGAAGGATGGAAGGATAACTCAATCAGGAAAATACCATGAAATTCTCAAATCAGGCACTGATTTTATGGAACTTGTAGGTGCACATAGAGAAGCTTTGTCTTCAATCAAATCATTGGAGAGAAGGCCCACATTTAGATCATTGAGTTTCACCAAGGAGGACAAAGATGCATTAAGTTCTTTAGGATTTGAGCAAGATTTGCAAAACATAGATGATCAAAATGATGAGTCCGATGACATAATTGAAATTTATCCAAAAGGCCAACTTGTTCAAGTAGAAGAACGGGAAAAGGGTAGTGTTGAGTTTAAAGTCTACTGGAAATACATCACAACAGCTTATGGAGGAGCTCTTGTACCCTTCATATTACTCTCACAGACACTCACTGTCGTTTTGCAAATTGCAAGCAATTATTGGATGACTTTGGCAACACCTGTTTCAGCAACTATGGAACCTATTGTTGGAAGCATTACACTTATGGTTGTCTATGTTGCTTTGGCAATTGGAAGTTCCTTTTCCAACCTTGCCAGAGCAATGCTGACTGTGATAGCTGGATACAAGACATCCACCATACTATTCAATACAATGCATTTGTGTGTTTTCAGAGCTCCAATGTCATTTTTTGATGCCACCCCAAGTGGGAGAATCCTTAATAGAGTATGTCATAATATTTGATAATACTTCTTTATTTTGAAGAGACAAACTTCATCATAATTCTGTGAAACAGTTTGATTTCTCTCTCTCTCTTT
Source organism: Dalbergia cultrata (assembly GCA_031216105.1). Classification (NCBI taxonomy): domain Eukaryota; kingdom Viridiplantae; phylum Streptophyta; class Magnoliopsida; order Fabales; family Fabaceae; genus Dalbergia; species Dalbergia cultrata. The sequence goes on from CM062347.1 coordinate 12,371,975, forward strand.
TTCCCTCCTCCAGTGTCCATATTGAGTACAACTGTACGTCTAAACTTTAGTTATGCTTTTTCTTGCAGGCTTCAACAGACCAAAGTGCAATAGATCTGAACGTTCCAAATTTAATATGGGCAGTTGCGTTCAATCTGATTCTGCTCATGGGAAGCATCGCAGTGATGTGTCAAGCTGCATGGCAGGTGTTTATAGTATTGATTCCTGTGATGGCAGCTTGCATTTGGTACCAGGTAGTTGTCTGGATAATGTCTAATCTTTACAGTTTGACATCACTCACATCTGAATGTCTCAAAATAGACCTGAAATTTTTTATTCCTCCTCCTAAGTTTCCTTTTAGCTGCAATTATTTAGCAACAATAAAGCCATATTCTGATTTGGGGGGTTAAGTATTTGTGTATAGTGTGACGCAATTCTCGCATCATCTTTGCCTGGTTCTGCTAAAATTGAGTTTGAGTTTGGCTATTATGAGCCAAGTGACACTTACAAGGTGGTAGCCGTCCTTTGTGACAGACTGATAGGAATTGTAGGGAGGATTCATATATTAAGGCCGATGCAACCAAATAATGCAGGTGATTTTGAGTATCAATAGAACTGGGGTGTTTCTACAGGTTTTTCTGATATCTAAGATGGGTGTTAGGAGGTGGATTTTGTCCATTATGGTGTAGTATTTGCTGCAAGGTGAACTGTATGTGTGGTAGCTGTTGGAGGGACACTTAGAGTTTCCTTACTTTCTCTATTCATTCAAGTGCCAAAACAAAGTCTCCGAAAAAAAGCTGTTTGTTTCCTTGATCTCCCTCCACCCCCCCCCCCCTTTCCCCCCTCTCTTTTTTCTTTTTTTTTTCCCCTTTTTTCAAAATCCAAGTAATTAAAAGAGTCCAAATAAATTATGAGTGAATGAATTTGAAAGATCAATCAAAGAGGTAGAGTAGTATTGTTAAGTGGTATTGCTACATGTATTTTACTATTCTTTCTATAAGAAAGTTACGTTAATGCGGTTTTAGTGGGGGATTATGAGCAAACTTCCGTTGGTTAAGTTCGATGCAGGTTGCCTAGTTGCTTCTACTTCATTTTTGTGCATCATAACATTGTGATTATTGCAAATAAGGCGTGTCTTGTGTCAAAAGCTCATTGTATTATTTTGCATTCACCCTGTCCTCTGTTAGTCAATGTGATATCTTATAACATCATGAGAATAGTGGACATTTTCTGTTTTTGATCTATAGGAGAATAGTATACTTTTAGTTATGTAATAAAATAATCTAGTATGTAATATTTACTTTTTAGCTTAGGAATATGATATCTAGCATGCAAATATATACCTGTTACGAGAATAGTGTACTTTTAATTATGTAATAAAATGGTTGTTATTTACTTTTTAGCAAACAATACGATATCTAGCATGCAAATATATACCTGTTTTACTATAAAGCTTGTAATGTATTTTTGGTCTGTTAGCTTAAAGACATGGTAAACTGCAACTATAGAATGCAGAAACTAAAGCATTCCTAATTTGCTATAGTATGAAATTTGTTCACTATGATTGTCTGGAGGGTGATGCCTAATTTTTTAAGAACTAATTATTCTTTCCGCAATCTTGATTGAAACTTGTATTATATTCTCTCTCTTTTTTTGCTTTCAAGACTGTTGAGTGTCATATTGAATATTCATTGCACCAAGCATTATCTTGAATAGCTGAATTTTATGCACTGCCACAACTAACACTTGGGTTGGGTCAATAACTAAGTGATCACTGGACTGTCAGACTTAGATCAACATGTCTGTAAGTACAGTGCACATCAATTTGGCTTTCCTCATATCTTCCTACATTTGGGTCAATGTCCTTGTTTCTTATATATATTTGGCTAGAAGTGTATTGTTTTAGTTTTTACTACTTTGCTGAGTTATATCATTAGGAGTTCAGAGGCAGTGAATTTTTGAAACTCTTCTAAGCCTGGATTTCTTTTCTTACTTGCTGCAAGCCTGATCTCAGCCCAGGAATTTGCATAAAAGTGTATAAGGCACATCATTTCCTCATCGATCAAATATTTAGAGTGCATTTAATTTTGTCACTTATTCTTGGATGTCCTGAGGGGAAGAAAAATTTCTAGTCCAGTACAACATGAATGCTTACATATAAATTGATGTTGTGCAGCGATACTATTCAGCATCAGCACGGGAATTGGCACGATTAGTTGGAATATGCCAAGCTCCAGTAATACAACATTTTTCTGAAACCATTTCTGGACTAACAACCATAAGAGGATTTGAACAAGAAGCAAGATTTAATGACATAAATATGAAATTGATAGATAGATATTCCCAACCAAAACTATTCTCTGCCACTGCAATTGAATGGTTGTGTTTCAGATTGGATATTTTATCTTCTATGACGTTTGCCTTCTGTTTGGTTTTCTTGGTGTCATTTCCAAATTCAATTGCTGATCCTGGTGAGTACATACATTAAATATTCATACTTTACTCCTTATGGCACTTGAATATTTGTTTCCTAATTCTTTTGTTTTTTTGGTCAAGGTATTGCGGGGTTGGCTGTGACATATGGGCTTAATCTAAACTCGCAGGTGTTTGCTTTAATTTGGTTTCTTTGCAATTCGGCGAACAAAATTATATCTGTGGAAAGAATACTTCAGTACACCAGCATCCCAAGTGAATCTCCTCTTGTAATAGAAGACAACCAACCAGATCGTTCATGGCCAGCATTTGGAGAGGTTTATATCCAAGACTTACAGGTGCCTACCAAGAGTTAGTCACTTGTTTCATTCTAAAGTAAAGGCAACAAAATTATACTTGTCATGAATCATCTCTCTCAAAATCTTAAGTTGTTGGGTAGTGAGTAGTGACACATGATTGACTTTTATCTTCACACCTATTTTTTCACAAAACCCCTTTGGACTTGAAGCATGGACAATTCAAAACCCCACCTATCTTGTGCTGAAATTCAACTTATTTTATATAGAAGAATGAGGACAATAAAGATCCAATTCTGAAGCACTTGGTGATAGAAACTCTAACGCCATGTCATGAGTCATCTCTCCCAAAAGCTATTGGATTTGATTGGATTTAAGGGACATGGAGGGCTTTACATCTTAACAGTATTGTTATTAGGTTGATGGTTTTTGTATGTTATCTATCCTTAACTAGGTTGTGCATGATGCAGGTCAGGTATGCTCCTCACTTGCCTCTTGTTTTACGTGGATTTACTTGCACTTTTACTGCTGGAGCAAAAACTGGCATTGTGGGAAGAACAGGAAGTGGAAAATCAACTCTAGTGCAAACACTTTTCCGGCTTGTTGAACCAGTTGCCGGAAAAATATTGATAGATGGCATTGATATATGTTCGATCGGAATTCATGATTTAAGGTCCAGACTAAGCATTATTCCTCAGGATCCAACAATGTTTGAAGGGACTGTAAGACGCAACCTTGATCCACTGGAAGAGTACACAGATGAACAGATTTGGGAGGTAATTTAGTTTTACTTGACACTCTGAACAACTTCTTTCTATGATTAGTATAAGTTGTACAGACTAAATTATATCAAGCAATATTTAGGCTCTAGATATGTGCCAACTTGGAGATGAAGTAAGGAAGAAAGAAGAGAAGCTTGACTCCATAGGTTTGGCTTCTCAAAACTTAACATAGAATAGGACCTTTTACAAGTCAAATTTCTGTGTCAATATGTAGCGAGAATATGTTATGTTATATATGATCATGAATTCTGCAGTTACTGAGAATGGAGAAAATTGGAGTATGGGTCAAAGGCAGTTAGTCTGCCTCGGCCGCGTGCTGCTTAAGAAAAGCAAGATCTTGGTGCTTGATGAAGCTACTGCATCAGTTGATACAGCAACAGATAACATTATTCAGCAGACAGTTAAGCGAAACTTTTCAGAATGCACAGTCATCACAATTGCACATAGAATAACTTCAATCCTCGATAGTGACATGGTTCTGTTTCTTAATCAAGGCAAGCATCTCTCTTGTTTTCTTCTTCTGTGTCTTTTGTCTTCTTTAGCTGACATCTTTTATTCTTCTTTTTTCTCATATTGTGAATATGATTTCTCTTCATATTGATTTTGCAGGGCTTGTTGAGGAATGTGATTCACCAAAGAAACTGCTCAAGAACAAATCTTCAGCTCTTGCTCAACTAGTTACAGAATACACACGGAGGTCAAACACTGGTTTTGAAAGTTGAGTTCACAGTGAATTGAAACTAGTCTTGAACCAATTATGTCCTTGATGATGATTAGATGATGATCAGAACTAGAAGGGAGTCAAGTCAACTCATGAGTTATTTTCATCTCGGTTCATTAATAGCTTAATAATAAGTTGAGTTCATGAGCTCATGAGCTCATAAGCCAGTTTGAGCTAACAATTTGAGCTCGCTTATTAAAAATGCCAAGCTTGAGCTTTACTGTGTTTGACTCACTAGGTCACCGATTTAACTTTAAATAGCTGTTAAACCATTGAATAACTTTTTATTGGAATAATTTTTGACAAAATCTACCATTGGATTAGAAGTCCACGTCATATAGATCATGCTGACAAAATTTCAAATTAATCTAAAATTGTTTGACGTAGTTTTTATGTACATCAAAATCAATGTAATATATATGTTTAAAATAAACAAAAATAAGAGTTACGTGATTATGTTCTTAATTATATTAATTTTTTATGAAATTTGGCAATGTATCGTGTGTGTGTGTGTGTATATATATTATTTACTATTATCTATATTATGATGTGTTGATTATGAATAATGAATGTAACTTGTTAATTTTTTGTATTATGTACATGGCAAATTATGTTAATGAGTCAAGCTTTGCCACTCACTTCTAGCCCTAATGATGTTATAGATTAGCCAGTGTTAGGTGATTGGTAAGATCCATAACAAAGTAGATAAAAATAATATGATGCTAGAGCAGAGAAAAAAACATGATATATTTCAGAGGTGTGTATAATTTACAAAGAGGTAACATCTTTCTATCAGCAAAAAATAAGATCAAAATACAAAGATAAAATCAATCTAATATCAACTAAAATCAATCCATGATATACCTAAATAAATAGAGATGGCAGGGGAGACAAAAGCTACAAAGGGCCCTGGTAGAACTAGTTAACATATATGGGCCTTGGCGGAACAAGGAAAATGGAGATAAGCTTGAGTAGAACCAAGAAATGAAGAGGGCCAACATGGAACTAGGTAATGAAGATGGGCTTGGCAGAACCAGGAAACGAAAATGGGCTAGGGCAGAAGTAGGTAATGCAGATGGGTTTGGGCAGAACCAAGAATGAAGACGAGTCAGGGCAGAACCAGGAAACTGAGACTTACTCAGGTGGAACCAATTTCAATCCTTTGTCTTCAATTATCTAAATATCAATATTTTTTCTTATTACTCTCTCTACAAGTGTGATAAAGTGTTGTTGTGTCATCAATATTTTATACCAACAATAAACGTATCCATTGCCTATCACAAACCTTCAACCAATTGCATCTACAGCCCATTGTCATCTACTCACCGATGGTTGCCACCCATGTTGCCAAATCGCAGCAAGTTGCCTATCACATACCGTTATTAGCTTGATGCCCATAACCGCCAATCTACCTCATACTGCTCATTGCCTGCTTGCAAAAGCCCTTTGCATGCTACCTACCTCAGGTAGTTAACTGCTAGCTGATCGCCAATGGCCCACCCATTAACGTTACTTGGCACCCATTCTAGGCCCTTTATTTTAGGTAGTTCTTCGCTGACTTCAAGCTACTAGCTCCTCGTCGCCAGCTTTAAATTTCTTTTGACTCTTTTTGCAAATTTTGCCCCTAATCAACCACTTATCTTTTTACAATCGAACGGAGATTAGGACAGGAGACAAGAGCTACAAAGGGCCTGGGTGGAGCTAAGAAATAGAGATGGGCCTCGATGGAACCAGGAAATGGAGAGTCGGAGATCGGCTTAGGCAAAACCAAGAAATAGAGAATGATCCAATTGATCTCGAGCACACCAAATCTTGAAATATTATAAGCTTAAACTATTTTATGCTTGTTACAATTGAACGAAGATGGCAGGGGAAGCAAGAGCTACAAATTTAAAGGGTCTTGGCAGAACCAATTAATCAAGATAAGCATTGACAGAACTAGGAAATAGATAGGCCAAGGCAGAACCAAGAGACGGGGATAGGCCAATGTGGACCTAGGAAATGGGCTAGGGCAAAACCAAGTAATGTAGAAAGACCTGGGCGATCCTAGGAAGTGGAGACGAGCCAGGGCAGAACCAGGAGTCTAAGACTGGCTCGAGTGGAACCAATTGCAATCCTTTGTACTCCAATTATCTAATGCCAATATTGGTCTTTATTTCTCTCTATAGGTGTGATAATGAAATACACTCCTTATAGTTTCATCATGTCATCAATATTTCATACCAAAAATAAACTTGTCCACCCGCATCGTTGCCTGCTCACCGTTGGTTATTGCCCATGCCACCTAATCACAGCAAGCTTGCCATTACAGACTATTAGTCGCTCAATGCCCGTCACCGTCAATCCACCTCATACCACTCAAAAGCCTTCCTCAGGTTGACAATCAATGGCGCACCTAATAACGTTGCTCACACTACAAGAAACTTCCGTGTTACCGATGGATATTTTTCGTTCGACGGATTTACCGACGAAAACCAAGAAATTTGAGAATTTTGAGTTTTAGTAATTACCAATGGAATTACCGACGGATTTTCCGTCGATAAAATTCCCACCATGTTAGATAAATATGGCGAGCATATTATCGACGGAAAAATCCATTAGTAATGATTATTAATTATTTTTTTCATGTATTAAAATTACCGATGAATTTTTCCGTCGGTAAAACTAATTTATAAAGGTTGTAACCACAATTGTCCAATAAGAATATGATTTATTGAACTGATTATTTGGAGTAAATCCATCAGCACACAACCCTAACCTTACATTCCTAGGATCAGATGCAAACTCGGGATACACCTTATCAAAATGTTGCCAAGCCTCATAGTGAGATGGGTGAGTCATTACACCACCTCTCCTCTTATTCTCACTATGTCATGTCATGTGAGGAGCAGAGCTCATAAATGCATACAACCTCTTTAGCCGAGGGATTAAGGGCAAAAAATGCATCCTATTTTGCAGCACATCTTTGTGCTTACCACTTCTACCACCTTTTCTCAGCTTAAACCTAGGCTCCCCACAAAATTTGCGATGTGTCAATGCAGCATCGTCTTTGTGATAGAGCACGAATCCTTTCAAACAACAATCAATTTTTACTTCTTTTAAACCAAGCTTGCAAACTAATCTTTTTGCTTGGTAAAAGTCTTTTGGGATGACCTCAGGTTGGGGACTAAGCTCACTGATCAATGTAGCCTATTGATCAAATGAGATCTGATTTTGATTGCCTTCAGACTTAATGCTCAACATTCTGACTACTAACGATAACTCTGAGTGCACACACCTATCATATAAAGGCTTGTTTGCTGCCTCTAACAGACTATAAAACCTTACAACCTCTGCATTAGGTTCTTGTTCAGCTTCAAAATCACAAAAGGTTCTAAATTCGAGATCAATAGCATCATAAACCATTTTTTTTATACCAACCACTATTTTCTTCCCAACTCACATTACCCACATATTCATCTCCTAATTGCACTACACTTGAACTGCCTCAAGCATAATCCATTCTAAACTGATTTTCCATATTAACTACTTCCCTATGTTCAGTCCATATCCAATAATTAGGTTTAAACTCAAACTTGTACAGATCATACCTAATTGAATCAATATCTAAGAACTTCCTACACTAGCACTTAGAACATGGACACTTAAATTTCTGGTTAGTAATGAATTGCTTTGAATTACAAGCAACACATACGAACTCACACCCTCATAGAATTTAGGTTTATTTACCCCCCGGCCTAGGTACAACTTATCATACATTCATGAATGGTTTCCAAGGACCATCTCGATTAAGAATTATATAAACCTAAAAATAGCAAACAACACTTTATGAACCTCTTTTATTTTATATTACCACTCTTTCTAATGTAAATTTTGACAGAGTCTCCCTTAATGTATGGACATTCCCTTTAGTATATTATGATTTAATGCAAACGATAAAAATTATATTTTGAAAAATTTTGACTGAGTTTTTCCTAATTTAAGATTATCTTATTAACATAGTATGTCTTCAACAATCAATTAGTAAGCCACAATTTTATGGCAATTACACAAACAATTAACTACATAGCAAAATAATTATATGCAAACAATAAAATTAGACTACAAAACAAATAATTAACACATACATTACACATCACAATTCTAAAACTATTCTAGAGTGTATCCCCTTATAACTCCACAACATTCATACTCTGCAATCTCCATAAACACCAACAATCCCACAACAAACAATGCAAATAAGTCAGGGAAGATCCTCTACGCCCTTCCCCACCATGCAATCCCAAATCCTACAATTCTATCATAGAAATCATAAGTCTCTATCCTACGTACAATAAAACATATCAACAAAACACATTTCACTACTAACCTATATACTCCAGCAAGTGTCAATAAACACAGTAATAATGGTTCCAAGCACACGCCTAATCCAAACCCTAAAAATACAAAAACTAACAAATAAATTACATTATACAGGTAATCCTTTCAACTTACCAAAATAAACCTAAACATTAACAAACATAAAAACTAACCAAAATCAACTTCCTAAACACCATTACTTCCAAAATACCAAAATAAAAGATAAAACATTAACAAAATATAAAAACTTACCAATGCAATATAAAAGGGGCAACCAAAATGCTCCAATAATGCTCCAAATGTGGTTCAAATCCTAAACCAATGAAACAATAACAACTAAAAACAATCACTAATTCAAAGCTCAAAAATGAAACACCAAAAATAAAAAAAAAACCGATTAAAAGGTAAAGCACAATACTAGGAACACAATGGCCCAAACCGTTTGCAAAATGGAGGCTTCGATCATTGGTGGTGGCAAAAAATGTGGCGCTAGTGCTAGTAAGAAAGGGGGAGAGGAGAGAGACCAAATGATGAAGTGAGAAAGAAGAAGGAGGGTATGCGTTTTTATTGTGTATTCCTCACATTATAGACGAATTTTTCGCTTATGTCTGATTAATGAAACACATTGTTTCATTAATTGAGTTACAGACGGATATTCCCACCTGTAATGCAATCAACGAAACACATCGTTTCATTAATCGCAAGCATGACGATAAAATCCGTCTATAATTTGATTAATGAAATAATTTGATTTCATTAATCAAATTACAGACCAATTTTACTGTCTGTAATTCGTGTATGTAAAATGCGCTTTTAATTTCAAATTACAGATGGATTGTTCCATCTATAAAGGATTTTTATTTTTTCTTATTTTATAAGTATCCAACTTTAACTTCATCTGTATTATATAAAATAAAAACATTTTTTTTCCTTATTTTCTATCTGTATTTTCCATCTGTATATGTTACCCACCATGTGGTGGGTTTTCGTGCCAACATTTACAGATGGATTTACAGACAAATATGTTAGCTTTTACCTAAAAAACAAAAAATTTCCCCAATTTTCCATTTTCCCGTTTGTAAAGCTGTTTGTATCGCAAACGGGAATTTATTCGTCTTTACTCCCCATCTGTGTACCGTGAGTTTCTAGTAGTGACCCTGCCTTAATGGTTTTAGATCGACGAAGATAGAGGTAAATTTGACAAATTAAAAAACTTATTTAATTTTTAAATGTAAATCTATTTATTTTATTTTATTTTATTTATTGAATCTCATCTAGTCCTTTTTTTTTTAATATTACATCTAATGGTGTGGAAACAACTGTTTCAACTATACACAACTATATGATTGTACCTAGGAATTGGACCGAGAAAAATTACAGTATCATCACATCTCTTAGACATGTCAAATTCGTACACGAAATATATTTGGTTGCTTAAACATCCTTAAAATGTGTATTGACAAAAATATTATTTTGAATTAATATTATATATTATTATTTAAATAAATTTAATATTTTATATTATTATCTTTATATTTTAAGAATAATTAAATTTTATAATGTTTAAATAGATTGTTACTGTGAAAGAAAATTATTTTCAATCACTTCATTTATAATTAAATTTTAACGTGGATTTGTTTTTAACCTAAACTAAGAAATAAATTTATATCTTTTATATTTGTAATTATATATGTAATTATGATTTTCTTTATCGATCGATTTTACAATTCAAACGACAAATATCATATTGAAATTATTTTTAGATAACTGTTTTTCAACATAAATTACATTAATATTAATTAACCCACATCTAATCATTATATATATATATATATATATATAAAGTAGTAGCATAAAAGAGAGCAGAATAAATCGAAAAAAATGGTTTGATCTATTTGATTTTATATCCATCATATTATTTAGTTCATACATCATTTTGATTAGCGTATAAATTGACGAAATTAATTTGAAGACCCAAAGATTCAAAGGTAATGTTGCACTTACACTATACCAAAGGAAAGAAACAGGAACGACACATCAATACTGATCAAAGAGTCTTGTTTATGTTAATATGATGGATGATAGCATTTGATTTCACTTCGTAGAATGAAGGTAGTTTAAAGCACTAACAAAAGGTATATAGATTTAACATCTGATGAAACATATAGTAGATACGCTTGCGAAACAACCGATGAGATATATAGCATGCAAAACAATGCAAGATCAGCACCTGAAACTTATTTTAATTTAGACGAAATCCAACATGACACGACAGAAGACACACTCACAAACACATACACGGACCGCTAGCAATAGATTGCATGGGTCTTATTATTTAGTACACATATAGCAGACTATGTAGCTAGCTAAGCATGACACAAACAAATATGCCATGGCATGGCCCATCATAGCCGCCTATATATTTTGAAGACATAATGGAAAACGGAAAGAAGCGGTTCATCAATTTTAGGTGGATATAGTTCATTAATGATAAGAGTTTCATTTCTGGGTGAGGAGATCTTGTGCCTTCTGCTCCATCTCGAAGGTGGTGTCATTGCGAGCGGAGTCGTTACCATTCCAGACGAAAATGCCAGGGAGCTCTTTGTTGTTGACGAGATCCCTGCAGGCCGCAATGAAGACATTTTGCGGCAATTACCCGGTGGCATTTCAGGTCATTGATGATCGCAATGAGCGAATTCGTGGCATTGGCCAACCAGGATTCCTTATCAGCAGGATTAAAGGGATATAGGCTGCCGCAACCTCCGATGCTTATTACCACCTTCACATGCTCATAGTTGCTCTTCAACTTCCAGATCATATCGCCATCGATGTTAGATCATATAGTCCAAGCCCTGTAGAACTCCCCGGTGCCTTTTCCGCTTTCATATTTCTCTGCGGCAAAGGCCACAATGAACTGAAATTCCCTTATCTTGGGGTTGATGATATCAGGGAAATCATTTAAATCGCCAGGGCATGCCTTGGGACCAATGTATTCTCGAAAGATGGGCTTTGCTGCCATAGTGGTGACAAGCTAAGCAGATATATGGAGTGATGAGCAGTGGTGAGGGAGATTGATATAACTAGCTAGTGTAAGCAACAAGTTATTTTGCAGTGGTGGGAATACCCTATTCTTCTTGCCCTTTTGTATTGCTGCGCCTTAGCCACCCTCCTAAATCCTTCTAGTTTTCTTAATTCTGCATTATAATTAAAATCAATTTGATTCAAAAATAAATTTACAAGCTATATAATTCAAACATAATTTCTTTTTTTTTTTTTTACTTTTTTTGTTATCCAAGGTATCCATATTTGTGGGTCCAACTGAGAGAGAGAGAGAGAAGTTGAAATGGAAAACAATGCACAAGTTGAAGAAAGAAAAAGCAAGGAATTTTCTTTCGTTGCCATGATGCATAGATCAAGTCCACATCGTGCATCACTTCTATAAGCATGTAAATTTTTATAGCAACTATAGTTCAAGTGCTTGATGATGTTTTGTAATTTCTAGATGAGGAGTCTTGATTAGTCTTGAGTGCTCTAACTATTGAGAATTTAGATGAGTTCTTTTGGTTATGGAATGTTTAATAAAGTGGAGTTTGGTGAAAATTTTCCAACATGCTATCTCCTTTCATAAAGTGGCAATGTGAGCATTGGTTTCTTGCATCTTGACTTTGGTTTTGTGTACAAGTGTTAAGATGTAATGATTATGCATTTGGATTGAGAATTTGTAGTCGTTGAACTACTTTATTTGACTTGAAAGGTAAAATTCTGCTTTGGGGTTGAATATCTTAATCTAAAATTGATATTTATCTTGATGTTATGAGCTTGGCATAATTATATATGAATGGTATTTAGATATGTCATTATTGTTTCTATTATTGGAATATGTGATTGAATAAATGCTAACTAGGTCTGATCCTTTTATAGGTAATTGGTTTAAGCACATTTATGTTATATATTCTATGACTTTCTATTTGAAATGTTAATTGATGGAAATATGAAATAAAGGAAATGTAAGTTTTGTCTTTGATATACATAAAAGGGTATGTTTGTGTCTCCCAACAACTTAGGAGACTCTTACATGATGTTGGAACATGAGATTCAAGAAGTTAATGTTAAGTGTAGTTTTCCCCTCTATCTTGTAAACACCCAATTTTGTCCGATCAGTTAAATAAAAAAAAAATTGCATTTTCATTTGCTCCAAGATTTTTTTTGTTTCATTTTACCTCTTAGTCTTTTCATCCATTTCGGTTTTTTTTTTTTTTAAATGATTATGGTCAACAGGAAAATGGCTATATAGGTATCCATGATGTACAATCTTGAGGGGGGAACTCAGTGAAAAATAAGTTAATAGCCTATACCACGGCCATCCCTCCCAAAGCTCCAGCCTTCACCACTTCTTTCACCGCAACCTCACAACCCCCGCCCTGAAAGAAAAATGACAGCCCACCGCTTACCCTCACGCCATCATCGCCATTAACCATAGCCTTGTCATATAGCCACCATCACTTTCACGCATTTCACCATTATCATCAATCAAACCTTCTTCACATCACATAATTATAATCAAATCAAAGCCATCCAAACTAAAAAGGTAACCAAAGACACAAACTATCATCATCATTAAAAAAATAATAAACAGAAAATTAAAAAAGAGAAGGAAAGAAATCACGGACCACCACAGCGCCTCCGCCTTTCCGCCGGGGAAGGCTGCGCCCATCTTCACCGTCGCGCCCTCAAGCATCAGAACCGAAGAAGCCCGCGCCCCTGCTCTCACCGCAGTGGAACTGCTGAGAAGCTCCAACAGCAGGCGTCGCGACCCATTTCCGTCATCCGCACCGCCCCACGAACAAGCCCCGGATCGCCGCTCCGAGTCGCGGCGAGCTTCACCGCCGCCAGCCTCCCTTGATCACCGAGAGAATCGCGACCGTAACAGCCTCGAACGCCACAAGACCGCCAACAACCGCCGCCGCCCACGCCTCCACTCCCGCCGACGGCCAGCGCCATCCACCAGCCCCATCGCGCAATATCCGCAAAGCTCGCCGCAAGACGCCGCCGCTCTTATACAAGGGTGGTCCTCCCTCATTGTCCCCTCCATTGCGCTGCCTCACCGCTATTACTGCCGCATTTTTTTTTTTTTTCTTTTCTTGGTAATGCATTGAGACCAAATCAAGTTAGGCTCTGGTTAAGCTTAGAGTTTTCTTTTTGTTTTAAAGCCTTTTGTCGGTTTTTGGTCCAGGTCAATTTTGGGTATTGGTTCTTTGGGTCCTAGAGTCTAATCTTTTAGGACATTGTGTTTTGTATTGTATTTGAGATTAGAGTCTCATTTTGGTCTATCTGTTTTGGTCTGTTTTTTATTTGGCTCATGCTGTTTTTGGTGTTGGTGCTTTGGATCATAGAATCCAATTTTTTTTATGTTGGGTTTTATTTAGTTGTGTCAAAGTCTTGTTCTGGGCCTATTTTTGCTACGAGTCATGGTATTCAGTTTGGGTTTCGGTCAGGAATTTGATATTTTTTAAATACTTAAAAATGTATAATAAAATAATGATAATAACAAAAAATCAAAAAATATTTTTATCCGTGCAACAGTCAATAGTCATGATTGAGAGGTGGATGCCTCCTTCATGAACTATTGAATCGTAAGGATTTATTGAATAGTCTAGTGCTATCTTGAATCTTGTGCATAAATGAATGTTTATTTTCAAATCCTTTTTCAATTAAAAATCTTTCACAAGTAAAATCAACCAACATGCTTATCATATCCTTAATTGAAATTAATTAAACATACAAGCATTTTATACAGAACGACGTAGCTTTGAGTTCTTCATTACATCAGAGGATATGTCGGTGTAGTCAACAACTATCAGGCCAAAATCTCTTTTTCATAAAATTAGTTCCTTAATTTCTGTTTTAATTTTAGCTTTATTTCCATAAATATGTAATTTTTAATTTTAGCTTTATTTTTGTAAATATATGATTACTAATCTTAGCTTTATTTTTGTAAATATATAATTATTAATTTTATCTTTATTTTTATAAATATATAATTATTAATTTTATCTTTATTTTTGTAGATATAGAATTACTAATTTTAGTCTCATTTTTGCAAATATATAATTACATTTTTTTGGGAAAAAATAAATATATTATAATTATAATTAATTTGCATAATAAACTCTAGGGTAACCATATTTATATGGATATATTAGAGGTGCAGTGGAATGAAGTTTCTAGCTTTCTCTAACCATAATCAGCCTCCCAAATCTCAAAACTCTTAAAAGACCAGTTTGCAAACTAAAAACTTTTCCAATTTTAACCAGAATTAAAATTGGTGGCGACTCTCGTTCATTTTCAAAACATGTTGTCATTCTTGTCATGGCACCCATATTAATGTGAATAAAATGAAATAATGGGATCAGATACAATAAAACAAAACAAAAGTGGTGAAGATAGATCATTCTTAGCAAGATTTGGATTTAGCAATATATGGAATAATCAACAGTGCTTTAATCCATCTACTGATCAGATGAAAATATCATACTAAATTACAAAATATAATTGCTATTGAATGTAAGAACACAATTAACAGTAAAATATCATTTAAAAAAATCTAAAATATAAGAAAGATGGAAAAAGAAAATTCACCATATCAAAATGAATTTGAATATGTAATTGCATTAATAAATCGAAAGAAAAGAGGGATACTCATTAGATGCATTGCACATATATGTATATATAGTGAAGGAAAATAATACATGCTAAAATAATTTGGTATATAATGCCTTAAAGGAGATAGCACTTCATCATAAGAAAATGTCTTACAGGGATACTGTCTTGGCAGGGGATTCTATTGACTTCCTACAGCTGAAGGATATAGCTCAAGTAATCATGGAAGATGTCATGACCCAACTTCGATCATGACCTATGAGGAATCTCATCCCAAAGTAAGTCTTATGGCTGCTGAGTCATACTATAATGCATAGTTTAATATGATTTTAACTTCAAAACATATTCAAACATATATCTTCAAAGTTCATAATTCAAATCTATAATCTACATCCATCATAATGAAATATATAACATGATTTGCTCTAATACAAAAACCATGAAAACCATAGATACATATCCAATCTAAATCATGGTAATAATAAATTATACGCATGGTCCAGGACTCTGCCCATATAGATACTAGACTACTAACAAAATCTAAACACTTCAATGCAAAGTGAAGCTCACTAAAAGCAAACCACTATAGCTCTTAAGGAGGGGGAAACTGAGAAGTATCTAGGGTAGTAGCTGTATCTAAAAAGGGGAGCAAAAAAGAGAGGTGAATGCATCAAAACTCAATGAACAAATTCTCACCTTTGGGTTTTTCTGCATGGGGTCATTTTTAGCAAACCCTAAGGCCATACTTGAATTAACTAGGGACATGTGGACTTGACACATCATAGAAGATTGTGATCCCAAAAATAGAGACAAAGAAAGAAGCAGAGGATGTGCACCTTTTGATACGAAGCCAACTATCTAGGTGACCTTTGAGTAATATGATGTGTGGAGTAAGCCATGGAGAAATACTCTTGATGTGAAATTGCTTGGCAAAAGACTATAAGTTTGTGCCATATGAATAGATGGATTCAATGCATGTTAGTGAAATAAGGGGCTAATCGAGTTTTGTACATGAATGAGGATTTCTTCATTATCAAATTTGCATATGTAAGGGACTACAAACATACTCATTTGAAGGTCCTTGGATGATAGCAAACCATTATCTATTAGTCTAAAGGTGGCGACCCTTATTCCAATCAGAGGAAAAAGGAGGTAAGAAAGGTTGTTGTATGGGTAGGATTCTAGACATATCGATGGAGCTCACTATATAACCCTCGGTTTCTCATGAGGGTGGGTTCTCATTTAGGCACAAAGCTAAAAATCAATGAACTTACATCCATACATTCAAAAGGGTGTTTCTCTCATATTTGCATGGAGGATCTTAGCAAGTGATAAGTTCCTTCATGTACAGCTCTTGATAAGGTTTTTATAGTGGAATATGAAGGGTTGCACCTTATTTGGTTTGGTTATGGCTGATATGGCCATAAAGAAGAGCTTTTTCTTTTTTTTGGAGATAATGGCGAAAGGCTTGGCTGAGCTATGGTGTTGCCGTAAAATGTCAGTAGAAGAACTAGTTAATGGTCGATCAATGAGGATCTATGAGGGATAGATCTGGGGGTACATCATATGAAGATTTCAGGAAAGATTTATGTTGAATTTGGTGGAGATCTTGGGCCAAAAAATTGGGGAGAGGATTTGTTCTTCAGGTCGTGGATGTTAGTTAAGAGAAATCAAAGATGATGTTTCGATGATTGTCAAGTAGCACAAAAATCAGGGAATGGCTGGGGCAATCATGAGGTGAGGAATTCAAGATTTGATGTCCTTCAGGATTCTGATAACGACTAAATCATTAGAAGATCAAATTCTACCAGTTAAGACATCTTTAATAGCAAGGCCAAGCCCAAAAAAAAGAAAGAAGCCACTCAAGAAAGAGACCAAACAAATGGGCTAAGGAAAAAAAGAGAAGTCACATGAAACTATGTGCCCCTAGCATTTTTATCTACTATAAGTCTTTTCCCTGCAACACTAACTTCCATACTAGAACCTGAGCTTCTTCTTGACAAACTTTTTAATTTATGTCCCATTAGGAAAAAAGGCCTATTTAAGCTCTTATACAAAAGTAACTTATGAATGAATTATCTTATATTCAAATATATAATAATAAAGGTGCTTGATTTTAGTGTTTTAGAAAGTGTTTCTTAAGAAGTTAAATATTTTAACTTCTTAAAAAGTAATAAGAATAAATTTTAGAGAAGTAATAAACTATTTAGCCAAATAGAACAAAAAGTAAAAATATGAGTTTTGACTTCCAAAAAGTTCAAAAAAGTCATAAATTGTATTTTTTGAATGGACCCTTAACCCATTCCACTTGGTTGTTGGGAGTTAACGCAACACTATTAAACACCATCATGTCCTAATTCAAAGAATAATCATGTTGATCATGGTAGTTAATGAACTTCTTCACCACCTTGATTACACATTATTTACTAACAAAATGCATTATAATATTAACTTATTAAATAATTCTGAATTTTAAAAAGGAGAAAAGCATGTTACCTCGAGAAATATAGGCTACATGCATTTTAGCCCAAAATTTTTAAAAAGTGCAAGTTAAACCATGAACATTTTGAAATGTGCATTTTATTCCTTTTGTTAATTTTTTTATATTATTAGCAAAAAATAAGTGCACTGTATCACTGAATTTTAGTTCATGTACAACACAATAATCTAAACTTTCATGAACGCATGCTATTTCCATTAACAATATAGAAATGTAAATATTATCTTTGATAAATGTTTCACTTTGGGTATTGTACATAGTCCCATATAATATTTAATAACCCACTAAGTGAAATTTGAATTCATTGTATTTTAATTGAAGTAGATGTTATACTTATTACAGTTTTATATTATAGACTATAGATTGTTTAATACAATTTTCAACTATGATTAATTTGGTATTCTAGGGACAAAGTATACATGACATATAGTTTATATTAGAAAAAGATATCTCAAAAATATTTGTTTCTTTGATTTAAAAATAAATTTAGTTTTGGATTTTCTTAACAACTTTAAGAATTAACTATCAAAATTAAAATCACAAGTATTATGTTATCAGGAGCTATCAAATTAAGGTAGTAAATAAGGCTTTATGAAATTGGATGATAAAAGACTAATAATGTCATATGCAACTAAAAAAAGTACTATATGAAACTAATTTTGTTTTGGATATTATGGTCACTTTTTTATTTAAACTTGACCACTAAATAAGAGTAAAACCCAACTTAATCCCTCAGTTTTATAGTGAGGGATAAATTAGTCCATTAGATTTGAAAAATCTCATACTAGTCTTTCAAATTTCACAAGTGGGAATAAGTTATTCCCTTTGTAAAATTGTCATCTAAGTTGTGTCCTCTTAATTTACTTATGTGTACTATTAATTGTTATGGTTGACATATAAACATATATTTTAACAAAAGTGACTCGTTGACATCAGCAAGGATGTCAGTCCATGAGGGCCATAGATGGTTATACTAACTCTATATAACCTCTATGATCCTATCACGAGCTACGCAAATAGATGAAAACATTACATAGATAAAATAAACCAAAAAACAATCAAAATATTCTAAATATCATAAGCCATGTAAAATTAGAATGTAATAAAAAAAATGTTTCAACTTACCTATCTCGATCATGTGGCCTAATATGCTGGAGCGGTCTACCATCATCCTCGAGTGGCTTGCCATATGGGCCCAGGGCCCTCCCACCTGCATCCCATGGCTATGACCCAGTGGGGGAAAGAGGAGTCTGATCAGATACATGGCTAGTAGTTAAGGTAGTGGTAGGGCTAAGGGCAGTGGTAGGGCTAGGGGCAGTGGTAAGGCTAGGGGTGGGTTCACTGATGCGAGTGGGCTGTGGGTGTGAATATGAGGGAGGTGAGGGCTCGGAAAACCTAGGAGTGGGCATCATCCTGAAGCATGGGGTGTTGATGGTAAGGATTAAGGTGGAGGTAGTGAACGGGGAGGTGGTGGAAGGGATGGTGGCTGAGGTGGTGGGAGGGGCAGTGACTGAGGTGGTGGTGGATAAATTGACCTTTTGACCTCGCCCTCTGCCTCTACCAGTCATACTAAAACATGGAATGAGATTAGTTTTGCTATGACTATGCGTGTTGTGGCTATTTCTTTGTGCAAAAAAGTGTGAATTATTACAGTATTTGATTATCATTTATGGAGAATTATTATGTATTACTCTCTGGTAGGACATATATGCTTAGAATGGTTTTTGCAAAAATATTAATATATTTATCATATTTAATTTTCAAGTACTTTTATTTTTTAATGTATTTTTATCAAAATTAATTTAAAAAATATAGATAAACATGTACAACGTACGGGAAATACCTTTAATTATCTAAGATTGATGACTTTTATATTGATGATGGATGTTTGTATTAAGTGACTTCTATAATGTGAATGCTTATATTTCTATAATGAGAAAGTTATTAAATTTATAATTTTATTGACGGTTTAATCTGAAGGCAATGTAAGCGTAGATATTTTATACTTATGTAATTATGTTTAGTCACATTATTTTGTTTGTTTAATTCTTACTACAACTATATAAGTCATATAAAAGATAAAATTTGATTGGTTAATAATGTCAAATATTTTACATTAACAATATATTTAAATTAGTTCATTTTGTTCTTAAAAACTTATTTAATTATTTTAAATTTTATTATGCATGTTTATAATTATTCTTTAAAGAAACTCAGATAGCAACATGATAGTTTTTTTAGGTTCTGGATTGTGATTTATTGGCATCGAAAAAGTCATGGTCATTTTATTTTGTTGATGACTAATTAGTTTCAACACATCTATTGGTCACAAGAAGACTATCTTTGCCTATAAGGTCATATTTGGTTGAAGGCTAAAATTGAAAGTAAATTTTTTAAACATGAATTTTATGTGTAAAATTACACATTAAACTCATCGGTGAAAGATTATTTCCCATGTTTACCCTATAACCAAAATACTGGAAATATGTTAGATAGTAAGAAATTTTGTTTGAATTTAATTACTAGAATGATTTATCATATTCATTAACTCTTTGATAAATAAGTGAGTCGGTCCTAACCATAAAAACTTTGCTAAGAAAGGAGCTAGCCCTAATAATTTATTTTCTATCTTCTCTCTTTATCTCATTTTCTCTCGTGTGAACATTGATCAAAGGATCTCCCAACTTTCTTCTTATATGATAGTTCCATTTTTTGTTTTTTTTTTTTATTATGTTGCCTCCATTGTGGGTACATTTTTATCCCCTTTTGTAAGTGTTTTTATTGATTCTTTATTGGCATCTTAGTTTCTCTTTGTTGAATTAACGTCCACTTTTTTATAAAATATTTTATTTAGAGTATTTTATTATATTTTGTTAATTGTTTGAGTTAATTTTCTTATAAAACAACGATAATAAAAATTTATCAAAGAATTGCATTATTATATTAATAAATTTCTATAATAAGAAAATATATTATCAATTATAATTTTAATATAGAATATAATTATATAGATACATGTAACTTAAATAATACATACATAATATAATAATATAATTTGCTAACTATAATATAATATGTGTAAGTGTCATGGTGTGAATGTTATATGATGCGCTAAGAAATTCAATTGGGCTTTAAAACACATTTAATTGGGCTTTAAGTTTTACTTAAATTATTATTTTTTAAAAATTCAACTAGGTTTTAAGTTTTTTTTAAATATAGTTCTTTTTTTTTTTATCAATTATTCGTACAAAAAAATTCAACAAAATTTTGACAACGTCTCCCCTTAAATTTGGAGCTTCCATCATCAGATATTTATTTTTCTTGGTCTTTAAAACACATTCAATTGAGCTTTAAACTTTATTTAAACTATTGTTTTTAAACAAATTCAACAAGGTTTTAAGTTTTTTTTAAATATAGTTACTTTTTTGTAATCAATTATTCCTACAAAACATTGTAACAAAATTTCGACAACATCTCTCCTTAAACTAGGAGCTTCCATCATCAGATATTTATTTTACTTAGTCTTTAAAACACAATCAATTAGGCTTTAAGTTTTATTTAAATTATTATTTTTAAACAAATTCAACTAGGTTTTAAGTTTTTTTAAAATATAGTTACTTTTTTTAATCTATTATTCCTACAAAAAAATTTAACAAAATTTCGACAGCATCTTCCCTTAAATTAGGAGTTTCCATCGTCAGATATTTCAATCAATTCAACAATTATAGATATTATTATAAAAATCAACAACAGAATAGATATAGTGAAACAATTACATTTTAATAATTGCATATAATTCACATAATCCTAAAAACCGTTCTATTGCGCATCCCTTTATAACTTTACAACATGTGTCCTACAATCTTTGTAAACATGGAGAATCCCACAGCAAACAAACTAAACAAGTCGAGGAAAGACCTCTTTGCCCTTCCCCCAGTTATACAATCCTCATTTCTTACAACTCTATATATCCTAGAAAACATAAGTCTCTATATATCCTACATATATAATAAACCATTAAACGATATAAATAACAAGGATTTAGTTACTAACCTTTATAGCAGTAAAAAAAATGCAAAATGTAGGAAAGCTCTCGGCATCCAACTAACTCCAATCCTGACAATCCAATATGATATATTGAAATTAACACACTTATATACATAGAAAACATAAAATAATATGAAGAATAAGAATTGGAAACGGATATCAAATCGATAATTACTGTCACCCTCAAATAAAAGTCCTACATTAACAAATTAACAACAATAATTACTCCCTAATGCAACAAAACACAACACTATGGGAACCCATAAATGAATGGAAAAAGTAAACCAAATCAAAAAACTAAACCGATTAAAATGCTCACTAAAGTCCCTAGATCGTAATGGTGGCATTCGTTTAACGAATGGAGCTCCACTAGCGGCGAATGGAGGGAAAAATGGTGGCAGCGACGGCTTAGAAAGAGAGTGTGTATGTCCAGAGAGTGAGGAAAATGTTAAATATACTCATCAGGAAACCTATCTGTAATAAATAATAATTAATAATCTTAAAAATAAATATTTGTCGATTACTTTGTCGGTAACATAATTTATAAATATAATTATAATTATAATATTCACCCATCAGTTAACCTATCAGTACATTTAATAAAATATAAAAAAATGAAAATGTTAAATATACCTGTCGATAATAAATAATAATTTTAAAAATAAATACCCGTTGGTTACTCTATCGGTAACATAATTTATAAAATAATTATAATTATAATAATTACCCGTCGGTTAACACATCTGCTTATTTAATAAAATATAAAAAATAAAACATTGTTAAATAAACTTGTTGGTACATCCGTCGGATATTATGCACGTCATGTGGCGTGTGCTGACACCAGCTTTTACCAATGGTGTTACCAACGGGTTTGTCATATACACTAATAATAACCATAATTATTTCCCAAACCACGGCAACCCATCGAAGATATCGTCGGTAACTATCGATGGGTACAAGCCCGTCAGTATCCCGCATTTTTTCAGTAGTATACCAAGATTAGTTGTTTGTTGCATATTAACAACCTCACATATCTCCTAACGCCTGGCCTAATGGACATTTCTAGAAAAGAAAATTTAAGAATTGGTTTGGCTTACTTTTTTCTCTGGAGCTAGTGCAAAAAAGATTTAACACACGATTAATAATTTGTGCTTGATCAACTTATGCTTTCGCAAAGATCATAAGATCGTCAGCAAAACACAAATGAGAGATTTGCGGCCTATCCCTACTCAAGTAAATCGTCTCCCAAATGTTATTAGAGGCCAATGTGGAAATACGCTTGTCGCAACCGGGATTGCGATGGGGACGGCGAAAAATAATTTTTGAAAATTGGGAGTCGCCACCAAGTTTATTTAATTTGGAAAATCTTGGAAAAACCATTTTTTTTTATGAAAATAGTGTTTGAAAACCAGATTTGAGTTCGGGAGTCGGTTATGCATAGGGAAGGGCAGGAACTTAATCCCACGCACCCCCAATACACCCGTCCTTAGACGGTACCTTAGTAAATTATGTAAATTAAATAATAACCCCTTTAAATTTCAAATAAGAAAGATAAAAATTATAATTTAAGCCCATAAATTAAGAAGAATTAATTTACCAAGAATATTTACAATTTAAACAAATTAATTATGACAAGTATATTTACAATTTTAACACATAAATTAAAAAATTTTACATAAAATATTTACAATTTGACAAATAAATTAAGAAAAATATATTTACAACTTGAATACATAAACTAAAAAATTTTATATAAAATATTTACAATTTGACAAATAAATTAAGAAAAATTAATTTTTGACTTGACAGAGGTTATCTGCTCCTACGTATCCTCCGGTACAATGAGGAACTCAAAGTTACGTAGTTCTGTAGAAAATAATTATGGATTAATGGCTTTTATTTATGAAGAACAAATTTTGTCAAAATAGGAATACAAAATCCGTTATTGTACAGAATTCAAGTTAGCACTAGGCCCTTCAATGAATTCTTATGATTCAAATAATAATGAAGGTAACATCCACTACTCAATCATTATCATTGGTCATTGCACGGATTAAAAATTTGAATAAAAAAAAAATCCTTTTTTCATTTCTTATTGGAGACAGAACCATTTTTTTTTTTTTTATGACAACACTAATTTTAACATAAGAACATAGTCAAAATGAAATAAATAAACTACAGATAAAGGAACTTAGCTGCCATTTTCTCTTCATTTTTATCTTTTTGTTTTGATTTTTAAAAGCATTTAACGCAAACTCACCAAACATCAACTAAACAATGAAATCACTCCGTAAGCTTCCTCATTTAATTCCACACAAAAAAATATTTCAGCAACTTTTTTTTTTCCTTTTATTATTATTATTATTATTATTTGCATGGATAAAATCTGTCTGTTTATTTTTTTTCATTTAAAATCCTAATATTCTAATACAAAAAATGCCAGCCCAACTTAAGGCTCAAAAAGCCCAAAACAAACACAAGTCAGTCCAAATAAAAAAAAACACAAAGACTTACTCCCAAAAACAAATAAAAAATAAAAAATAAAGACAACCCATACTAAAAAAACAATAGAAGATACCTGGAAGGAGTCTCAAATTTCTTTTACAGTAACGTGAAGAGGAAAAGGGGTAGAGACCAAGCGGAGTTGACAGCAGCGGCACTTGGGAAGTGTGGCTCACTGCAGGCTTCACGGCGATGGAAGGATGGCTGGTCAGAGGTTGGCTTCGCGTCGAGAAGAGGAACTGAAGTGGCGGGAATGCAGGTGACGCGGCGGTCTTGCACGGAGAGCAGGTCCGCGAATGACGCCGTAGGCTGGCGGTGAGGCACCGGTGCTAGACTGCGACGGCTAGAAAGGGAGGCCGCGAGACTTCACAGTGTAGCTCGAACAACGGAGGTCCAGGGAGGAAGATTGACGAGGTCACGGCAGCGGCTTTGCGACTCCGCAGAGGGGCAGCGAGTGGCGATCGGGATGAGAATGTCGCGGAAGAGCGCGTTGGCGGGAGGAAGGGTGCGCGGCGGAGGCTTTCCGTGTCGGGCGAGCGGACAGAGACAGTGGCGGAGGGTGCTCGTGATTATGATGGTTGCAGTGGTGATAGTTCAAGTGAAGGGGAGGACGCACAGGCTTAGATGGGTTGCTGTTATGTTCTCTGGAAATGGTGATGGATTTGATCTTATAGAAGTTCAAAAAGGGGCATCATGTTTTTATTTGAGTTTCAAAGGAATCTGTGAATGGTTCGTATGAACGTGCCGATGGAATGGTGACTGTGTGGTGGGTTTTTGACGGAGGTTGTGGTGATGGTGAAGTTTTGATGAGGCTTGGCTATAGCTTCCCCTTCCCCGGTCAGTGCCTCCCCCCTTTATGCTGAGCTTGGTTTAATTTATGCTTAACTCCATACTGCTCTTGGGATGAAGAGAACCCCACTGGAGTCTGCTTCTCACGCTTCTGCAACTATGGAGTGTCTCGCTTTTTCCCCCTTTTTTTTTGTTCTTGAGCCTGAAAGTGGAGACATGCAGAGGCTCGCCCATGTTGTCTGCTTTCTTTTTCCTTACTATATATTTTGTCAGACAAGTGAGAATGGGTTGAAATACTACTAGCTTTTTTTGGTCGAAAAAAAATGGGTGTTCACAGTTGCCCCTCTTTGCTTTTTTTTCTTACAAAATAAGATGATAAACTTTAAGTTTTACATATTATTTTGCAAGGAAGGAGCAAAGATATGAACACTGATTTTGTTCGGCAATGCAGAATATGCTGACTTCAAATAACGACAGAAACTAAATGCTCATGAGTGCCCTATGCAATGCAATGATGCAATTCAAAAACCAATGTATGAGTGACAAGAAATATGAAATTCAAGCAAGAGATGACAGAACTAATAGAAATTGAAGATTCTTGTGATCAACTGGCTACGGATCAACAACCGACTGAACTTAAAACTGCATTCTGATGCCAATTGGGTTAAAAACGGTAATCCGAGGGCGACTGAAAACTTAAAATGGCACTCTGAGGCTGACAGGAGTGAAAATGGCAATCTGAGGCCGATTAAAAGTTAAAATGGCAATCTGAGGCCGACTGAAGAGTTAAAATGGCAATCTGAGGCCGACTGAAAGTAAAAGGTGGCAATCTGAGGCCAACTGAAGAATGAAAATGGCAATCTGAGGCCGACTGAAAATTTACGTGGCAATTTGAGGCCGATTAAAAAAATAAATTTGGCAAACTGAGGCCGACTGAAAGTAAAAGGTGGCAATCTGAGGCCAACTGAAGAATGAAAATGGCAATCTGAGTCCGACTGAAAATTTACGTGGCAATTTGAGGCCGATTAAAAAAATAAATTTGGCAAACTGAGGCCGACTGAAAAATAAATTTGGCAATCTGAGGCCGACTGAAAGTGAAGTGGCAATCTGAGGCCGACATGAAAATAAATTGGCAATCTGAGGCCGACTGGAAATGTAAATTGGCAATCTGAGGCCAACATGAAAATAAACCGGCAATCTGAGGCCGACTGGAAAGTAAATTTGGCAAACTGAGGCCGACTGAAAAATAAATTTGGCAATCTGAGGCCGACTGAAAGTAAAGTGGCAATCTGAGGCCGACATGAAAATAAATTGGCAATCTGAGGCCGATTGGAAATGTAAATTGGTAATCATGGAAAACAACAAATTTCACATTATCTCTTTTGCATAAGTCATCAATTTTCAGTTTATTTCAGAAAAACTGTCCATAACCAAATCGAGCAAGCCTCAAGGAAGACTATAATCGATCAAACTCGTAATTCACCCACTGGACCTTCTGGCATAAGTTTTCTTTTCTCCTGTAACTTTAACTTTGCTTACTTCGTTCCCTTTTTCCCCTTTTTTAGGATGATGATCACTTTTCTGCCAAGTTTGACTGAAACTTCTAAATTTTCTTGGTGTGATGCTAGTCACGGATGCATCGCTATGAGAATTATTAGGATTGTATAACTTTAAACTTAAATTTATGCTTACTTGAGACATCATAAATAAACATGCATTTAAAGAGAAAATAAAAAGAGTGGCCGAATAGACATCTTTATTGCTTGGTGTATTGGATGACAAAAGGTGGGAACAATCATAAAAGTGAAAGACAAGATTGTGAAAAACATGAAATTTTGCCCCAGTTCCGGTTCTTTGTGGCTCATTCAATCAATTTCTTACAGCAGTTGAATACCATAGCCCTGATCTATGAAGATGTCTTCAACCCTTTTTCTGAAAAATTGCCCCAGTTTTACTCTTGGGCTATTTGATTCACTGGACAAATTCAACACTAAAAATTGCCCCAGTATAGGTTGCTTGAGATGATGCTTATCTTTTTGCTCTAACTTTTGCCTAGGTTGCTCTTTCGAGTTTTCAACCTAACGAGCTTTTTCTTTCTTTTGTTTTTCTTTTTCTTTTTCTTTCGTTTTACCCTAACTTTTGCTTAGGTCGCTCTTTCGAGTTTTCAACCTAACGGGCTTTTCCAACATCTTTTCAAGCATAGAACCTTTTGACTGCATCGGTATTGATTGGTTTAGGCAATTCTTGTCCATCCATGTTTTGCAAAATCAACGCCCCACCTGAGAACGCTTGCTTGACAATGTAAGGACCTTCATAACTTGGAGCCCACTTGCCCCGTGCGTCCTCTTGATTAGGGAGAATTTTCTTCAAAACCAAATCCCCTGGATGAAAATTTCTCGGACGGACCTTTTTGTTGAAAGCTTTAGCCATTCTGCTCTGGTACAACTGACCATGACAAATAGCCGCAAGTCTTTTCTCTTCTATTATGTTCAGTTGTTCATATCGAGTCTTCACCCATTCAGATTCCTCTAAGTCAGACTCCATCAAAACCCTTAAGGATGGGATTTCCACTTCTACGGGAGATACAGCTTCCGTTCCATATACCAATGAGAAGGGAGTTGCCCCTGTGCTTGACCTTATGTTGGTTCGATATGCGTGCAAAGCATAAGGCAGCATTTCATGCCAGTCTTTATAATTCACCACCATCTTGGTGATGATTTTCTTGATGTTTTTATTCGCGGCCTCAACTGCGCCATTCATTTGAGGTCTATAAGGAGCTGAAATGTGATGCTTGATCTTGAAAGTTTCAAAGAACTTTTGAACTTCGGCACCATTGAGGTTAGGAGCATTATCTGTGATAATTCTTTCTGGAATCCCATATCTGCAGATAATATCCTTTTTGATAAATCTGAGAAACACCTTCTGTGTGATGTTGGCATATGAAGCAGCCTCCACCCACTTTGTGAAATAGTCAATTGCGACCAAAATGAAACGATGGCCGTTGGATGCTTTGGGATTAATCGGGCCGATGACATCCATGCCCCACATTGAGAAAGGCCAAGGAGATACCATGTTGTGTAATGAAACTGGAGGAGCATTGATTCGATCGGCATATGTTTGACATTTGTGGCACTTTCAAACATAACCGATGCAGTCATTTTCCATGGTAGACCAATAATATCCACTTCTTAGGATCTTGCGCGCCATCATGTGCCCATTAGCGTGAGTTCCAGATTCCTTCGTGGATCTCGATCATGATCATTCGAGCTTCATGAGCATCCACACATCTAAGGAGAGTGGTGTCATGATTCCGCTTGTAAAGGACTTCACCATTTAGGAAAAAGGTCATGGACAACCTTCGAATTGTTTTTCTTTGCACTTCATTTGCTCCAATTGGGTATTCTCCTCTTTGAACATATTGTTTGATGTCATAATACCATGGTTGGTCGTCTGCAGTTCGATCTCTCTGTTTGTCACGATATATCGGTTCATCTTGCACCTCTACGAATAGGTTGTACATTTGCGTGGATCTCCAACTTAGTCATCACAGCCAAAGTGGCTAAAGCATCCATAAATTGATTTTTGTCTCGAGTTAAGTGAAAATGATATATCATCAAAGTGCTCAATTAGTCGAGATAAATACTTCTGATAAGGAATCAATTTTGGATCTTTTGTGCGCCATTCTCCAATAACTTGGTAGATTATGGCGAGTCTCCAAACACCTTTAATTCTTTGATCCCTAAGTCAATTGCAACTTGCAAACCATTCGCACAAGCCTCATATTCTGCGATGTTGTTGGTACACTCAAAATCCAACTTGATGGAAATTGGAGTCTTGCTTTCAGGTGATACCACTCTGACTCCTATTCCACATCCATTCATATTGTGACCCCATCAAAGTACATTTTCCATACATTCTCCTTTTCTATTTCATCTTTTTCCACTGTTAACACTTCACCATCGGGGAATTCAGGCACGATAGGCTGTATATCCTCAAGAGGATTTTCAGCTAGATGATCAGCAATTGCACTTCCCTTGATAGACTTCTGAGTCACATATTTGATATCAAATTCGGACAGCATCACTTGCCATTTTGACATTCTCAACGACACATGAGGACTATCAAATATGTATTTTAATGGATCCATTCGAGAGATTAACCGGGTAGTGTAGTATAACATGTACTGCCTCAACCTCTTCGATGCCCACACTAATGCACAACAAGTCTTTTCAATCGCCAGATAACGGGATTCACAGTCATTAAATTTCTTGCTCAGATAATAAATTGCCTGTTCCTTCTTACCAGACTCATCATATTGACCCAACATTGCCCCAAGTGACGTGGGCAACACTGTGAGGTACAATATTAAAGGGCGGTCCGGTACAGGTGGGGCTAGAATTGGGGGCTTCATTAAATAAGCCTTTATTTTATCAAAGGCTTCTTGGCATTCATCATTCCACTCCCCAGGTTGATGCTTTCGGAGCAGCTTGAATATAGGCTCACAAGTACTAGTCAAATTGGCAATAAATCTAGCAATGTAGTTGAGCCTTCCAAGAAAACTTCTCACTTCTCGTTCAGTTCGGGGAGCAGACATTTCTTGTATCGCCTTCACCTTATCAGGATCCACTTTTATTCCTTCTCTACTGACAATGAACCCAAGTAACCTCCCTGTAGACGCCCCAAAAATGCATTTATTAGGGTTCAATCGTAACTTATACTTTCTGAGCCTCTCAAACAATTTTCGCAGAACTGCCACGTGGCATTCTCCCTTCTTAGACTTGGCGACCATATCATCTACATACACTTCAATCTCTTTATGCATCATGTCATGGAACAATGTGACCATAGCGCGTTGGTAGGTGGCACCAAAGATTCTTCAATCCAAATGGCATGGTCAGTATAGCAAAATGTTCCCCACGGAGTTATGAAAGTAGTTTTTCCTTTGTCATGAATATCCATGGGAATCTGATTATACCCAGAGTATCCATCCATAAAGGAGAATCGGTGGTTCTTTGCCGTATTATCAACAAGGACATCGATGTGAGGGAGAGGAAAATCGTCTTTTGGACTAGCTTTATTCAAATCCCGATAATCTACACACATCCTGACTTTTCCATCCTTTTTAGGTACCGGCACAACATTAGCCACCCAATCAGTGTGTCGTGAAACCTCCAGGAATCCAGCCTCCAGCTGTTTAGTCACTTCTTCTTTTATTTTCAATGACATATCAGGTCGCATTCTCCTCAACTTTTTCTTTTTCGGCTCAGCTTTTAGATACAAAGGGATTTTGTGTGAAGCAATCTCTGGGTCCAATCCGGGCATATCACGATAGGACCATGCGAATACATCCAGGAATTCCTTAAACAACGCAACCATTTCTGTGCGTTCAGGATTGTCCACTATTTTCAGTTCCTTTTTGTCCTCTACGGTGCCCATGTTAATCACCTCGACCACTTCATCGTCTAAGTCAAATCCTTTTTCTGAATAATCCAGGATGTTTGAAAACTGTTCAATGGCTTCTTCGTCCTCCTCGAATTCATGGTTATCGCAGTCAAGTGCAGCAAGAGAATCAATTGATAAGTTTCCAAATTCCTTTTCTTGTGGCAAAATTTCTATGTCATTCATGTTCCTGGAAAGTAATTATGGTAGGTTGGAATGCTAAAACAAATAATGGATCACAAACAACATAGGACAAACACAAATTAACGAGCTGGGAATGGAAAAGTAAAGAAATAAAGGAAAGAAGAAAATAAAAGAAAGGAAGAAGGAGCGAAGCAAAATGGAAAACATAAAGGAAGGCTATTGAAAAATCATGTAAGCTTATTTAAACGATGTCTCACAGTAGCATAAACAAAAGCATAAATCTTAATTAATACAACCCAACAAATTACTTTGCAGCAATAACATCAATCACTGGTTCGAAGAGTCCGGGTTCATCGACATTTCATCGTTGTTGTTATCTTGAAATTTGTTGTCTCCTCGAGTTGTTTCAGAGTCCAAGGTGTTGATGGTGAAGTGGTAGCAAGGCGAGTGAACTATTCCCGCTGTAATTACTTCAACCGGGCCATGAAACGTCTCTCTTAAGTGAGGGATTTGCTTCATTTTTCCACTTTGCTTTCTCTGCTCCAGACTCAAAGTTCTTATCTCCTCGTTCAACGAGTCCTTGTACCCCAGACCAAACCGGTTGAACTTTTCAGGGACCGATATAGGGGTTTGGGTGCCTTGCAAACACGATTCCAGTCTTTTGCCTTCCAGATATCCGTTCTTAGTCATGATGTGGGCCACCACCTGACTTTGTATTGGGGGTTTAGCTTGCTCCTGTTTCAATCCTACTACCTCTAAATTATGCCATAAGCTATTCTCCACCAGCTCTACATTCTCCACATATGGCAATGCCACTGGTTTAGACACTAAGATTTCTTTTTCTCCATGAATTGTAACAACCATTCCATTCTCCACATATTTAACCTTTTGATGCAAGGTTGAGGGGACAACTCCGGCATTGTTAATCCATGGTCTTCCCAATAGCATATTATAATCCGACTCAATCTCCATCACTTGGAATAATACTTCAAATTTGCTTGGGCCCATCTCAAGTAGCAGTGTTACTTCTCCAAGGATGCTCTTCTTAGCTCCGTCAAATGCTTTCACTACCATTAGCTGTGGTAGTATATCATCCTTACTCATTGATAAATAGTGCAGGGCTGATACTGGCAAGACATTTAACCCTGACCCTCCATCAATAAGGACTCTGGGCACAATGTAACCCTTGCATTTAAGAGTTATGTATAGTGCTCTCGGGTTGTTCTGAGATATAATCTCTTTATCTGAAAATGTGATCATGTTAACACGCTTCCCCGGGTCCACCATGTTTACTGCATTCTCTAATGATGCATCTGGCTTGACATAGGCCTCCTTCAACACCTTCAACACTGCTTTTTGGTGGAGTTCAGATGACAAGATTAGTGACAAAAGTGATATTCTAGCGGGAGTCTTCTTTAGTTGTTCTAGAATATCATACTCACTTTGCTTCATAATCTTTAAAAACTCCTCCTCCTCCTCTTCTCTTTCTTTTCTCTCTGAGTCTAAGCTTTTGTCGATGTTACCTTCGACAATAAACTTCCCCTTCTCTAATTCTTTGGGCCCATAAAATCTTCCACTCCTTGTTATTCCCTTTACTTCCATGACACAGTCATTTCTTCATTTCCTTGAGCCTTTGAGGTTTCCCTATGTCTCCACTTGTCTTGACCTGAGTCTCATAATTCCAAGGAACAGCACGTGTGTCCTCATAATTGAAAGGTGTTAGTTTCTTCACAGTGATCACTACTTTTTCAGGTTTTGGAGTTTGATTAAGTGGAGGCACTTTGAGTACAAAACGCTCAATTACATTTACCTCTTCAACAGTGCTGCTTCTTTTTGCACTGTATCACACCTAAAGTGAGTAGTTCTTGTACACGCACTTTGAAATCCCAACAATTCTCAATATCATGTCCAAGACTTCCACAATGGTATGCACATCTTGATTCCATATCATATTTTTCCTCTTCTTTTATCATGGAAGCAGGTGCTGTGATGTTATAATTAGCTTCCTTCAAAGTAATAAACATTTTCTCCATGGGTGTTCGGAGACTCAAAACCTTTTTGACCAATTGTTTCTCCACTTCCAAGGCATTCACACGACTTCCTCCTTCATGATTCGGGATCGGGTTATTAACAATATCGGGCTTGGATCTTCACGGAGATCCAGTCTCCCGCAAGCAATTAGTCTTCTCACTGCCGTCTTAAAACCTTCACAATCTTCAATCGAATGTCCAGCAACATCCATATGGTATTTGCATGTCAGATTCGGATTGTACCAAGTCGGAAACGGAGGTTGTAATGGGTGCACAGGGTATGGTGAAATCAAATGAGCATCAAACAATCGTTGATAAAGGTCGGCATTGGGAATGGCTAACTTTGGAAAAGGTGGTAGGTTTGGGAAACGATTGCGATTTTGATTTTGAGAATTGGGTCGAGTCTTTGTGTTTAGGAAGTTCTGAGGATGTATGGTTGGATATGTAGGACGAGCGGGTCGGTATGGTCGTATGTGGATGTTGTTGACTTGAGGCTGGTGGTATGGGGTGGGATTTGTGGTTTGGTAGTGTGGGTAAGGAGGGATGGATGACATTTGGGGTCCTGAATATGTGGATGCATATCTTGGGGTGAGCAGTTCTTGACCTTGCACATAATTTACCTTCGTCTCTCTCTTTCTGGGCGGGAATCCTCTCTTGGTGTCTTCACTACTCATCGGGAGCTTGCCAGCTTTAGTCAAGCTCTCAATTCTTTCTCCAGCGGTTATCAACTCAGAAAAATCTCTGTATGCTGCTCCCGCCATTGCCCCGATGTAGGGAGACCCTAGAGTTGCTAGGAAGTATGAACACATCTCGGATGAGATGAGTGGTGGTTGCACTTGAGCAGCCAAAGCTCTCCATCTCTGAGCATATTGTTTAAAGGGTTCATCTTTCTTCTTTTGCATTGTACTCAGCTGTTCACGGCTGGGCGCTATTTCCAAGTTAAACTTATACTGGTTCATGAATTGGTCAGCCAGCTCTCCCCAACAGGAAATCTTTGCATGATCTAACTGGATGTACTATTCTAGAGCCGGTCAAACTCTCGTGGAAAAAGCTAATGAGAAATTTTTCATCTTTGGACCAGATTGACATCTTGGTACAGTAACTCTTTAAATGGAAGAGTGGGTTGCCAGTTCCATCATATTTCAAAAAATCAGGAGTTTTAAAGTCTTTAGGGACAACCGTGCTAATGGGAGGGCAAAGTTGCTCAATCTCCATGTAGCCATAATTGTTAGGCCTTTGGATTGCCTTAATTTGTTCCTGAATTTTTTCCATCCATTCTTCTCTCGACTTGTCCTTCTCTGTTTCTGCACGATTATTCCCCGAGGAAGAGAGTTGCCTTGGGATGACATTCGGAGGCTGCTCCCAAATGTGGGTAGCGTGCCCATGCCCTTCAGCATGTGTATTCTCTACCGCGTGATATCCTTCTCCAACGGGAATAGTAATAGGCATTGTCGGTTGTGGTTGTTCGTGGGGATTATCATTCACCCCTTGCGTGACATTCAGAGCTGCATCCGATACCACAGGTATGGTTATCGTTGTAGCACTTGGTTGTACCCCTCCTGAGTTTTGGTGGGCTCTCAATAAGTCGAGTGACTCCATCATAGCCCGCATCATCTCCTCCATTCTTCCCTGGTTACTTGACAACTCATTCAGTCTTCCTCTCCTTTGCATCAACTTCCATGCTTAAGTTTCTTCCGGTTGAAGTAATTATAGCCGAGGTGGTTACAGCTGGTATAGTTCTTCCCGCTTCAGAAGTAATTGCAGACGGGATGGTCCTTCACGGTTACGTGTTTCCGCGGCCATCTTGGTTCGAGCTCTAGTGTTATGAACACGAGTTAGATCGGTATCCTCTTTCCTTGGCGCCCAATGGTTCTGAATCTTGCGCTTTCTGCTGTTTGATCATAAAGTTAAAATCTTGTTTTATGTTTTTTTTTTTTATATATATATATACAAGAAACAAACGAAAGAGGTCAAAAAGTTCTTTTTTATTATGATTATTTTTAAAAGGAAGGATGCCCTGCACCCATTCTTATGGATATATCACCCTATAAGTCGAGGTGCAGTTGATAGCAAATCTAAGGGAGGATTCACTCCTCTGTAGGTACTATCTAATGAACACTAGCAATGTGGTTCCTTTTCATATGTCTGAGCATTCTCACACTTTTACACAAGGAAGAACTATCTCAAGGTAAAAATGTGATTGATTACTTTCTAAGGGAACATCTGTTCCTCTATAGAGAGCATCTGGCGAGCTTGAGAAGTCACAATTGACAGTCGAAGTGAAAGTACAAACATTAAAGTTTCATTCATTCTTGGGTGAAGTTACAGTACAAATCGTTTCAAGATACATTTCATGAGTTTCAATCCTCTTTTCTTAACAAGGAAATTCAACAATCCTTGACTCATGACAGATGATTACGTCAAAGCTTTCATTTTCTTCCTCTTGAGGCCTTTAGTGATCCTTTCGCATGAATCCATGAATTCTGTCACCTCTTGAGGTAATCTAAATGGTGGCAACTTATTAATTTGCTTCTTGGCTTGCTCGAAATGGTAAATAAATTTTGGAATGTAATGACTCAATTCACCGGTGAGCTTTCCACATTTTTCTTCCCATTTTAACGCCTTTTCTCTCCATGACTTCACAGATTACATTTGCATCAACAAACAAATCATGATATTGGTTTGCTGATGCCCATCCTTTAGTAGCCTTCTGCTCAGTCTGTGTCAACATGGTTGATAGGTGCTTCACTTGTCCCTCCAGTTTTTCTCTCATACCTTTCTCTTTCTTGACCTCCATTCTCAAGCTCCAAATATCTTTATCTCGTTGGCTGACTTCCAATTCTACTCTTTCCACCATGCGATTTTTCTTACTAACCTCTCTCTCTAGCTGATTCTTTTCCTTCACAAGCTTGTGGAGTCCTCCCTCTAGCTCTTGGATTTTGGCCAGATGCATGCTTGAGATTTTCTCTTTGCCCTTCCTGGACTTGGTGATTTCTTTGCCTCAATACATTCGTCTTTTAGGGCCTCAATTTCTTTGGCCATTTTCTTGCATTGATCTTGAAGGATGTCAACCTTCAGGTCTGCCGCTTCCTTTTTCCTCCGTAAATCGCATTTGGGCCTTCATCATTTCCATCTGTTGGGCCGACTCTGGAGTTTGCGTGGGAGCTAGGTTGTTGGGAATATCCTTTGGGATATTATCTTTCCCGACTCTTGCCTTCCTCCAGTCTTTGTATTCTTGAGAAGAGGTTAAACGCTGTTGGCCGAGTTCTGTTTTCCCTAAGATTTTGACATCACCCCATGCCATTTTGATCTTCCTTTCTTGCTCCAGGGTACTCTTATCCTTTTGGTATAGGAAACTGAATACTTTAAGTTGTTCTTCTTGTGGCTTTGTCTGAGTCCAGTGGAGTTGTCTAAGCACTAAAGCAGGTGTATAGGAAATACATCCCCTTGGACCCATCAGCGGAACATTATGGAAGTCACCACAATATAGATAACACTTTATGCACTTCGATACCAAGGACATACCCATTTGAAAGTGTTTGATTGGATCTGTGAGAATTCTTTTTTCCATGCCTGAGCTTCTTGACACTTTATCTGTATGCGATGGAAGTCCCCTAACGGATTAGGAAGAAGGCCCATGCGGCTATTAGCATATACATGAGTCATGAACCACACGTATAGCATTGGCAAACAACAACGCAGCCTTCCCCCCCTCTTTTGAGTACAAACCCCCAAAGAAAGGAATGTATCTGCTAGCATGGCCGGGATAGGATTCATGCCACACGTTTTGAACTTGAAAAACACATCAATGGCAGCTTGGTCAATAACATCGGGCGTGAATGGAAACAAAACCAACCCATAGATAGTCAGTGCTAGTGTTCGTTTGAAGAAATCCCAATCTCCTTGTTGAGCCAAAGTTTGCATATGAGTCTCCAGCAAACTTCTCCTGATTCCTTGAGTAGACCCCCCTACTTCCATTATCATCCGGTTTGAATCAACTCCGATTATCTTGGCAATGTTTTCCTTATTAACATAATGCCCTTGGTATAGATATACACCTGATTTTTCTTGGATCGGTAGTCTCAGTATAACCACATATTCTTCTATGGTTGTACAAAGATCAAGATCGGGCAACTCAAAGCAACAAAGAGAAGGGTTCCAGAATTGTGAGAGAGCACTCAATGCCGGCGCTTCCACCGGAATGGACAACAAATCCAATATGCACCCGTAGGTATTCTTGAAAGAGGATCGGACTTCACGAGGCATCAACTGAACTATTTCTTTTACTTTCTCTAGCTCATTGCTCGTCACTGTAACCTTGATATTTCTTTTCCAGTCATGTACATTGCTAGTGTTCATCGGTATTGCATCCATTTGCTTTGAACTTATGATGAATCAAAAACCACATACACTGTGTACAAGAATGAAATAATTGAGTAGAATTAAAAAGATGGAAGAGATAAGAATGCATGCTTCTATGAAATTTTTTTTATGCTTCCTTGAGAATTTGATGATGCATAAACCTATGTAAGTGAACACAACTGAAGAAAAGAAACATTTCATGTAAAAAACAAGTTTTGTTATGAGAAACGAACGGAATGAATGCATGTGATAATGAATAGAATGCCTAAACATCTGAGAATGAATGTCAACATTAAGTTATGAGATAAGGAACTAGCTAACTTAAATGCAATGTAACAATGTTTGGTGTAGAAACAACTAAAATAAAACATAAAGGAGTGCAGTGTAAAAGGATGAAAGAAGCATGCTCCCATTGTCCTAGTCGGGTAAAACCTAATGGGTGGGATGTTCTAAGGCCAAAATCCCTAACGTGGTAGCTACTAGGTTTGACTATACGTGTACACATTCATGGTGGGTCTAGACTTCTAATGACCATGGTCCCCAGATTGCCCTTATCCACAGGACAAGGATCCGACCTCTGAACCAACCATAAGTAGGGATAAGCCCTCTCAATATGATTGACTCATAAGGCCAGTAACAATCTGAGTGGTGTCCCAACAACTACCAAGTGAGCATGAAGCCCCTCATGGCAATGTCAAGAAACCCCCTAATCCTAAGCTCGCACGGGCTCGGGTATAGAGTCCAAGAATACAGTGTGTGAATTAAGTGATCGTGAAGTGTGTGCTGGGAGCATACAAACCTTCCGATCCTATCACTACAGACACTCCTGCAAAACAAGATACAAACAACACATATGTACAAAATAGTCATCTATCCTAAGATTTTAATAAATAAAGAAAATTTTACAAAATTCAAACCACAGGTATATACAGAATAACAATAGTCGTCTATCCTAGAGTTTTAACGAATAAACAAATATTATATATAAACATCAAGAAAATTAAACTATACAAAAGAGAATTCAAGAAACACTGCACAAAATAAAGTGAGGAAAGAAAAACAAGAATAAATGGGGTATATATTTAATTTGCACAACTAACTATAATAGGCCTGACTCTCTTACTGAAGTCCCCAGTGGAGTCGCCATCTGTCGCATAGGGATCGCGACGGGACGTGAAAGATAATTTTTGAAAATTGGGAGTCGCCACCAAGTTTATTTAATTTGGAAAATCTTGGAAAAACCATTTTTTTTTTATGAAAATAGTGTTTGAAAACCAGATTTGAGTTCGGGAGTCGGTTATGCATAGGGAAGGGCAGGAACTTAATCCCACGCACCCCCAATACACCCGTCCTTAGACGGTACCTTAGTAAATTATGTAAATTAAATAATAACCCCTTTAAATTTCAAATAAGAAAGATAAAAATTATAATTTAAGACCATAAATTAAGAAGAATTAATTTACCAAGAATATTTACAATTTAAACAAATTAATTATGACAAGTATATTTACAATTTTAACACATAAATTAAAAAATTTTACATAAAATATTTACAATTTGACAAATAAATTAAGAAAAATATATTTACAACTTGAATACATAAACTAAAAAATTTTATATAAAATATTTACAATTTGACAAATAAATTAAGAAAAATTAATTTTTGACTTGACAGAGGTTATCTGCTCCTACGTATCCTCCGGTACAATGAGGAACTCAAAGTTACGTAGTTCTGTAGAAAATAATTATGGATTAATGGCTTTTATTTATGAAGAACAAATTTTGTCAAAATAGGAATACAAAATCCGTTATTGTACAGAATTCAAGTTAGCACTAGGCCCTTCAATGAATTCTTATGATTCAAATAATAATGAAGGTAACATCCACTACTCAATCATTATCATTGGTCATTGCACGGATTAAAAATTTCAATAAAAAAAATCCTTTTTTCATTTTTTATTGGAGACAGAACCATTTTTTTATTTTTATGACAACACTAATTTTAACATAAGAACATAGTCAAAATGAAATAAATAAACTACAGATAAAGGAACTTAGCTGCCATTTTCTCTTCATTTTTATCTTTTTGTTTTGATTTTTAAAAGCATTTAACGCAAACTCACCAAACATCAACTAAACAATGAAATCACTCTGTAAGCTTCCTCATTTAATTCCACACAAAAAAATATTTCAGCAACTTTTTTTTTTCCTTTTATTATTATTATTATTATTATTTGCATGGATAAAATCATGCATTTATTTTTTTCATTTAAAATCCTAATATTCTAATACAAAAATGCCACCAACTTAAGGCTCAAAAAGCCCAAAACAAACACAAGTCAGTCCAAATAAAAAACACAAAGACTTACTCCCAAAAACAAATAAAAAATAAAAAATAAAGACAACCCATACTAAAAAAACAATAGAAGATACCTGGAAGGAGTCTCAAATTTCTTTTACAGTAACGTGAAGAGGAAAAGGGGTAGAGACCAAGCGGAGTTGACAGCAGCGGCACTTGGGAAGTGTGGCTCACTGCAGGCTTCACGGCGATGGAAGGATGGCTGGTCAGAGGTTGGCTTCGCGTCGAGAAGAGGAACTGAAGTGGCGGGAATGCACGGTGACGCGCGGTCTTGCACGGAGAGCAGGTCCGCGAATGACGCCGTAGGCTGGCGGTGAGGCACCGGTGCTAGACTGCGACGGCTAGAAAGGGAGGCCGCGAGACTTCACAGTGTAGCTCGAACAACGGAGGTCCAGGGAGGAAGATTGACGAGGTCACGGCAGCGGCTTTGCGACTCGCAGGAGGCGGCGAGTGGCGATCGGGATGAGAATGTCGCGGAAGAAGCGCGTTGGCGGGAGGAAGGGTGCGCGCGGAGGCTTTCCGTGGGTGGGCGAGCAGCCAGACGAGAGCGATGGCGGAGGGTGCTCGTGATTATGATGGTTGCGATGGTGATAGTTCAAGTGAAGGGGAGGACGCCTTGCAGGCTTAGATGGAGTTCTTTGTTATGTTCTCTGGAAATGGTGATGGATTTGATCTTATAGAAGTTCAAAAAGGGGCATCATGTTTTTATTTGAGTTTCAAAGGAATCTGTGAATGGTTCGTATGAACGTGCCGATGGAATGGTGACTGTGTGGTGGGTTTTTGACGGAGGTTGTGGTGATGGTGAAGTTTTGATGAGGCTTGGCTATAGCTTCCCCTTCCCGGTCGATTGCCTCCCCCTTTATGCCGAGCTTGGTTTAATTTATGCTTAACTCCATCTTGCTCTTGGGATGAAGAGAACCCCACTGGAGTCTGCTTCTCACGCTTCTGCAACTATGGAGTGTCTCGCTTTTTCCCCCTTTTTTTTTGTTCTTGAGCCTGAAAGTGGAGACATGCAGAGGCTCGCCCATGTTGTCTGCTTTCTTTTTCCTTACTATATATTTTGTCAGACAAGTGAGAATGGGCTGAAATACTACTAGCTTTTTTTGGTCGAAAAAAAATGGGTGTTCACAGTTGCCCCTCTTTGCTTTTTTTTCTTACAAAATAAGATGATAAACTTTAAGTTTTACATATTATTTTGCAAGGAAGGAGCAAAGATATGAACACTGATTTTGTTCGGCAATGCGAATATCTTTGACTTCAAATAACGACAGAAACTAAATGCTCATGAGTGCCCTATGCAATGCAATGATGCAATTCAAAAACCAATGTATGAGTGACA
Organism: Dalbergia cultrata; assembly: GCA_031216105.1. Classification (NCBI taxonomy): domain Eukaryota; kingdom Viridiplantae; phylum Streptophyta; class Magnoliopsida; order Fabales; family Fabaceae; genus Dalbergia; species Dalbergia cultrata. The sequence goes on from CM062347.1 coordinate 12,412,716, forward strand.
AGAAATATGAAATTCAAGCAAGAGATGACAGAACTAATAGAAATTGAAGATTCTTGTGATCAACTGGCTACGGATCAACAACCGATCAACTTAAAAGCGCATTCGATGCCAATTGGGTTAAACGGTAATCCGAGGGCGACTGAAAACTTAAAATGGCACTCTGAGGCTGACAGGAGTGAAAATGGCAATCTGAGGCCGATTAAAAGTTAAAATGGCAATCTGAGGCTGACTGAAGAGTTAAAATGGCAATCTGAGGCCGACTGAAAGTAAAAGGTGGCAATCTGAGGCCAACTGAAGAATGAAAATGGCAATCTGAGGCCGATCAAAATTTACGTGGCAATTTGAGGCCGATTAAAAAAATAAATTTGGCAAACTGAGGCCGACTGAAAGTAAAAGGTGGCAATCTGAGGCCAACTGAAGAATGAAAATGGCAATCTGAGTCCGACTGAAAATTTACGTGGCAATTTGAGGCCGATTAAAAAAATAAATTTGGCAAACTGAGGCCGACTGAAAAATAAATTTGGCAATCTGAGGCCGACTGAAAGTGAAGTGGCAATCTGAGGCCGACATGAAAATAAATTGGCAATCTGAGGCCGACTGGAAATGTAAATTGGCAATCTGAGGCCAACATGAAAATAAACCGGCAATCTGAGGCCGACTGGAAAGTAAATTTGGCAAACTGAGGCCGACTGAAAAATAAATTTGGCAATCTGAGGCCGACTGAAAGTAAAGTGGCAATCTGAGGCCGACATGAAAATAAATTGGCAATCTGAGGCCGATTGGAAATGTAAATTGGTAATCATGGAAAACAACAAATTTCACATTATCTCTTTTGCATAAGTCATCAATTTTCAGTTTATTTCAGAAAAACTGTCCGTAACCAAATCGAGCAAGCCTCAAGGAAGACTATAATCGATCAAACTCGTAATTCACCCACTGGACCTTCTGGCATAAGTTTTCTTTTCTCCTGTAACTTTAACTTTGCTTACTTCGTTCCCTTTTTCCCCTTTTTTAGGATGATGATCGCTTTTCTGCCAAGTTTGACTGAAACTTCTAAATTTTCTTGGTGTGATGCTAGTCACGGATGCATCGCTATGAGAATTATTAGGATTGTATAACTTTAAACTTAAATTTATGCTTACTTGAGACATCATAAATAAACATGCATTTAAAGAGAAAATAAAAAGAGTGGCCGAATAGACATCTTTATTGCTTGGTGTATTGGATGACAAAAGGTGGGAACAATCATAAAAGTGAAAGACAAGATTGTGAAAAACATGAAATTTTGCCCCAGTTCCGGTTCTTTGTGGCTCATTCAATCAATTTCTTACAGCAGTTGAATACCATAGCCCTGATCTATGAAGATGTCTTCAACCCTTTTTCTGAAAAATTGCCCCAGTTTTACTCTTGGGCTATTTGATTCACTGGACAAATTCAACACTAAAAATTGCCCCAGTATAGGTTGCTTGAGATGATGCTTATCTTTTTGCTCTAACTTTTGCCTAGGTTGCTCTTTCGAGTTTTCAACCTAACGAGCTTTTTCTTTCTTTTGTTTTTCTTCTTCTTTTCTTTCGTTTTACCCTAACTTTTGCTTAGGTCGCTCTTTCGAGTTTTCAACCTAACGGGCTTTTCCAACATCTTTTCAAGCATAGAACCTTTTGACTGCATCGGTATTGATTGGTTTAGGCAATTCTTGTCCATCCATGTTTTGCAAAATCAACGCCCCACCTGAGAACGCTTGCTTGACAATGTAAGGACCTTCATAACTTGGAGCCCACTTGCCCTGCAAGGCCCTCTTGATTAGGGAGAATTTTCTTCAAAACCAAATCCCCTGGATGAAAATTTCTCGGACGGACCTTTTTGTTGAAAGCTTTAGCCATTCTGCTCTGGTACAACTGACCATGACAAATAGCCGCAAGTCTTTTCTCTTCTATTATGTTCAGTTGTTCATATCGAGTCTTCACCCATTCAGATTCCTCTAAGTCAGACTCCATCAAAACCCTTAAGGATGGGATTTCCACTTCTACGGGAGATCGACTTAGTTCCATATACCAATGAGAAGGAGTTGCCTGTGCTTGACCTTATGTTGGTTCGATATGCGTGCAAAGCATAAGGCAGCATTTCATGCCAGTCTTTATAATTCACCACCATCTTGGTGATGATTTTCTTGATGTTTTTATTCGCGGCCTCAACTGCGCCATTCATTTGAGGTCTATAAGGAGCTGAAATGTGATGCTTGATCTTGAAAGTTTCAAAGAACTTTTGAACTTCGGCACCATTGAGGTTAGGAGCATTATCTGTGATAATTCTTTCTGGAATCCCATATCTGCAGATAATATCCTTTTTGATAAATCTGAGAAACACCTTCTGTGTGATGTTGGCATATGAAGCGGCCTCCACCCACTTTGTGAAATAGTCAATTGCGACCAAAATGAAACGATGGCCGTTGGATGCTTTGGGATTAATCGGGCCGATGACATCCATGCCCCACATTGAGAAAGGCCAAGGAGATACCATGTTGTGTAATGAAACTGGAGGAGCATTGATTCGATCGGCATATGTTTGACATTTGTGGCACTTTCAAACATAACCGATGCAGTCATTTTCCATGGTAGACCAATAATATCCACTTCTTAGGATCTTGCGCGCCATCATGTGCCCATTAGCGTGAGTTCCACAGATTCCTTCGTGGATCTCGATCATGATCATTCGAGCTTCATGAGCATCCACACATCTAAGGAGAGTGGTGTCATGATTCCGCTTGTAAAGGACTTCACCATTTAGGAAAAAGGTCATGGACAACCTTCGAATTGTTTTTCTTTGCACTTCATTTGCTCCAATTGGGTATTCTCCTCTTTGAACATATTGTTTGATGTCATAATACCATGGTTGGTCGTCTGGTTCGATCTCTACGCTGTCACAGTATATCGGTTCATCTTGCACCTCTACACGAATAGGTTGTACATTTGCGTGGATCTCCAACTTAGTCATCACAGCCAAAGTGGCTAAAGCATCCGCAAATTGATTTTTGTCTCGAGTTAAGTGAGAAAATGATATATCATCAAAGTGCTCAATTAGTCGAGATAAATACTTCTGATAGGGTATCAATTTTGGATCTTTTGTGCGCCATTCTCCAATAACTTGGTAGATTATGAGCGCAGAGTCTCCAAACACCTTTAATTCTTTGATCCCTAAGTCAATTGCAACTTGCAAACCATTCGCACAAGCCTCATATTCTGCGATGTTGTTGGTACACTCAAAATCCAACTTGATGGAAATTGCATCGCTTCCATTTGGTGATACCACTACAGCTCCTATTCCACATCCATTCATATTGACAGCCCCATCAAAGTACATTTTCCATACATTCTCCTTTTCTATTTCATCTTTTTCCACTGTTAACACTTCACCATCGGGGAATTCAGGCACGATAGGCTGTATATCCTCAAGAGGATTTTCAGCTAGATGATCGGCAATTGCACTTCCCTTGATAGACTTCTGAGTCACATATTTGATATCAAATTCGGACAGCATCACTTGCCATTTTGACATTCTCAACGACACATGAGGACTATCAAATATGTATTTTAATGGATCCATTCGAGAGATTAACCGGGTAGTGTAGTATAACATGTACTGCCTCAACCTCTTAGATGCCCACACTAATGCACAACAAGTCTTTTCAATCGCCAGATAACGGGATTCACAGTCATTAAATTTCTTGCTCAGATAATAAATTGCCTGTTCCTTCTTACCAGACTCATCATATTGTCCCAACATTGCCCCAAGTGACGTGGGCAACACTGTGAGGTACAATATTAAAGAGGCGATGCAGTACAGGGGGGGATAGAATTGGGGGCTTCATTAAATAAGCCTTTATTTTATCAAAGGCTTCTTGGCATTCATCATTCCACTCCCCAGGTTGATGCTTTCGGAGCAGCTTGAATATAGGCTCACAAGTACTAGTCAAATTGGCAATAAATCTAGCAATGTAGTTGAGCCTTCCAAGAAAACTTCTCACTTCTCGTTCAGCCTCGGGAGCGACATTTCTTGTATCGCCTTCACCTTATCGGGATCCACTTTTATTCCTTCTCTCTGACAATGAACCCAAGTAACCTCCACAGAAGCCCCAAAAATGCATTTATTAGGGTTCAATCGTAACTTATACTTTCTGAGCCTCTCAAACAATTTTCGCAGAACTGCCACGTGGCTTTCTCCCTTCTTAGACTTGGCGACCATATCATCTACATACACTTCAATCTCTTTATGCATCATGTCATGGAACAATGTGACCATAAGCTGCGTTGGTAGGTGGCACCAAAGATTCTTCAATCCAAATGGCTTGACTGTATAGCAAAATGTTCCCCACGGAGTTATGAAAGTAGTTTTTCCTTTGTCATGAATATCCATGGGAATCTGATTATACCCAGAGTATCCATCCATAAAGGAGAATCGGTGGTTCTTTGCCGTATTATCAACAAGGACATCGATGTGAGGGAGAGGAAAATCGTCTTTTGGACTAGCTTTATTCAAATCCCGATAATCTACACACATCCTGACTTTTCCATCCTTTTTAGGTACCGGCACAACATTAGCCACCCAATCAGTGTGTCGTGAAACCTCCAGGAATCCGACCTCCACCGTTTAGTCACTTCTTCTTTTATTTTCAATGACATATCAGGTCGCATTCTCCTCAACTTTTTCTTTTTCGGCTCAGCTTTTAGATACAAAGGGATTTTGTGTGAAGCAATCTCTGGGTCCAATCCGGGCATATCACGATAGGACCATGCGAATACATCCAGGAATTCCTTAAACAACGCAACCATTTCTGTGCGTTCAGGATTGTCCACTATTTTCAGTTCCTTTTTGTCCTCTACGGTGCCCATGTTAATCACCTCGACCACTTCATCGTCTAAGTCAAATCCTGTTTCTGAATAATCCAGGATGTTTGAAAACTGTTCAATGGCTTCTTCGTCCTCCTCGAATTCATGGTTATCGCAGTCAAGTGCAGCAAGAGAATCAATTGATAAGTTTCCAAATTCCTTTTCTTGTGGCAAAATTTCTATGTCATTCATGTTCCTGGAAAGTAATTATGGTAGGTTGGAATGCTAAAACAAATAATGGATCACAAACAACATAGGACAAACACAAATTAACGAGCTGGGAATGGAAAAGTAAAGAAATAAAGGAAAGAAGAAAATAAAAGAAAGGAAAAAGGAACGAAGCAAAAATGGAAAACATAAAGGAAGGCTATTGAAAAATCATGTAAGCTTATTTAAACGATGTCTCACAAGAGCATAAACAAAAGCATAAATCTTAATTAATACAACCCAACAAATTACTTTGCAGCAATAACATCAATCACTGGTTCAGTAGTCCAGTTCATCAGCATTTCATCGTTGTTGTTATCTTGAAATTTGTTGTCTCCTCGAGTTGTTTCAGAGTCCAAGGTGTTGATGGTGAAGTGGTAGCAAGGCGAGTGAACTATTCATTGTAATTACTTCAGCAGGGCCATGAAACGTCTCTCTTAAGTGAGGGATTTGCTTCATTTTTCCACTTTGCTTTTTCTGCTCCAGACTCAAAGTTCTTATCTCCTCGTTCAACGAGTCCTTGTACCCCAGACCAAACCGGTTGAACTTTTCAGGGACCGATATAGGGGTTTGGGTGCCTTGCAAACACGATTCCAGTCTTTTGCCTTCCAGATATCCGTTCTTAGTCATGATGTGGGCCACCACCTGACTTTGTATTGGGGGTTTAGCTTGCTCCTGTTTCAATCCTACTACCTCTAAATTATGCCATAAGCTATTCTCCACCAGCTCTACATTCTCCACATATGGCAATGCCACTGGTTTAGACACTAAGATTTCTTTTTCTCCATGAATTGTAACAACCATTCCATTCTCCACATATTTAACCTTTTGATGCAAGGTTGAGGACAACTCCGGCATTGTTAATCCATGGTCTTCCCAATAGCATATTATAATCCGACTCAATCTCCATCACTTGGAATAATACTTCAAATTTGCTTGGGCCCATCTCAAGTAGCAGTGTTACTTCTCCAAGGATGCTCTTCTTAGCTCCGTCAAATGCTTTCACTACCATTAGCTGTGGTAGTATATCATCCTTACTCATTGATAAATAGTGCGAGTGTCTTCTTGGCAAGACATTTAACCCTGACCCTCCATCAATAAGGACTCTGGGCACAATGTAACCCTTGCATTTAAGAGTTATGTATAGTGCTCTCGGGTTGTTCTGAGATATAATCTCTTTATCTGAAAATGTGATCATGTTAACACGCTTCCCCGGGTCCACCATGTTTACTGCATTCTCTAATGATGCATCTGGCTTGACATAGGCCTCCTTCAACACCTTCAACACTGCTTTTTGGTGGAGTTCAGATGACAAGATTAGTGACAAAAGTGATATTCTAGCAGGAGTCTTCTTTAGTTGTTCTAGAATATCATACTCACTTTGCTTCATAATCTTTAAAAACTCCTCCTCCTCCTCTTCTCTTTCTTTTCTCTCTGAGTCTAAGCTTTTGTCGATGTTACCTTCGACAATAAACTTCCCCTTCTCTAATTCTTTGGGCCCATAAAATCTTCCACTCCTTGTTATTCCCTTTACTTCCATGACACCAGTCATTTCTTCATTTCCTTGAGCCTTTGAGGTTTCCCCTATGTCTCCACTTGTCTTGACCTGAGTCTCATAATTCCAAGGAACAGCACGTGTGTCCTCATAATTGAAAGGTGTTAGTTTCTTCACAGTGATCACTACTTTTTCAGGTTTTGGAGTTTGATTAAGTGGAGGCACTTTGAGTACAAAACGCTCAATTACATTTACCTCTTCAACAGAATTCTGCTTCTTTTTTGCCTGTATCACACCTAAAGTGAGTAGTTCTTGTACACGCACTTTGAAATCCCAACAATTCTCAATATCATGTCCAAGACTTCCACAATGGTATGCACATCTTGATTCCATATCATATTTTTCCTCTTCTTTTATCATGGAAGCAGGTGCTGTGATGTTATAATTAGCTTCCTTCAAAGTAATAAACATTTTCTCCATGGGTGTTCGGAGACTCAAAACCTTTTTGACCAATTGTTTCTCCACTTCCAAGGCATTCACACGACTTCCTCCTTCATGATTCGGGATCGGGTTATTAACAATATCGGGCTTCGGATCTTCCTGGAGATCCAGTCTCCCGCAAGCAATTAGTCTTCTCACTGCCGTCTTAAAACCTTCACAATCTTCAATCGAATGTCCAGCAACATCCATATGGTATTTGCATGTCAGATTCGGATTGTACCAAGTCGGAAACGGAGGTTGTAATGGGTGCACAGGGTATGGTGAAATCAAATGAGCATCAAACAATCGTTGATAAAGGTCAGCATTGGGAATGGCTAACTTTGGAAAAGGTGGTAGGTTTGGGAAACGATTGCGATTTTGATTTTGAGAATTGGGTCGAGGTGCTGTGTTTAGGAAGTTCTGAGGATGTATGGTTGGATAAGTAGGACGAGCGGGTCGGTATGGTCGTATGTGGATGTTGTTGACTTGAGGCTGGTGGTATGGGGTGGGATTTGTGGTTTGGTAGTGTGGGTAAGGAGGGATGGATGACATTTGGGGTCCTGAATATGTGGATGCATATCTTGGGGTGAACGGTTGCTGACCTTGCACATAATTTACCTTCGTCTCTCTCTTTACAGTGGGAATCCTCTCTTGGTGTCTTCACTACTCATCGGGAGCTTGCGGCTTTAGTCAAGCTCTCAATTCTTTCTCCAGTGGTTATCAACTCAGAAAAATCTCTGTATCTTTGCTCCGCCATTGCCCGATGTAGGGAGACCCTAGAGTTGCTAGGAAGTATGAACACATCTCGGATGAGATGAGTGGTGGTTGCACTTGAGCAGCCAAAGCTCTCCATCTCTGAGCATATTGTTTAAAGGGTTCATCTTTCTTCTTTTGCATTGTACTCAGCTGTTCACGGCTGGGCGCTATTTCCAAGTTAAACTTATACTGGTTCATGAATTGGTCATTGACTCTCCCCAACAGGAAATCTTTGCATGATCTAACTGGATGTACTATTCTAGAGCCGGTCCGGTCAAACTCTCGTGGAAAAAGCTAATGAGAAATTTTTCATCTTTGGACAGTTGACATCTTGGTACAGTAACTCTTTAAATGGAAGAGTGGGTTGCCAGTTCCATCATATTTCAAAAAATCAGGAGTTTTAAAGTCTTTAGGGACAACCGTGCTAATGGGAGGGCAAAGTTGCTCAATCTCCATGTAGCCATAATTGTTAGGCCTTTGGATTGCCTTAATTTGTTCTTGAATTTTTTCCATCCATTCTTCTCTCGACTTGTCCTTCTCTGTTTCTGCACGATTATTCCCCGAGGAAGAGAGTTGCCTTGGGATGACATTCTGAGGTTGCTCCCAAATGTGGGTAGCGTGCCCATGCCCTTCAGCATGTGTATTCTCTACCGCGTGATATCCTTCTCCAACGGGAATAGTAATAGGCATTGTCGGTGGTGGTTGTTCGTGGGGATTATCATTCACCCCTTGCGTGACATTCAGAGCTGCATCCGATACCACAGGTATGGTTATCGTTGTAGCACTTGGTTGTACCCCTCCTGAGTTTTGGTGGGCTCTCAATAAGTCGAGTGACTCCATCATAGCCCGCATCATCTCCTCCATTTTTCCCTGGTTATTTGACAACTCATTCAGTCTTCCTCTCACTGCATCAACTTCCATGCTTAAGTTTCTTCCGGGTTCAGAAGTAATTATAGCCGAGGTGGTTACAATTTGGAATAGTTCTTCCCGCTTGAGTAATTGCAGGCGGGATGGTCCTTCCAGTTACGTGTTTCCGCCGCCATCTTGGTTCGAGCTCTAGTGTTATGAACACGAGTTAGATCGGTATCCTCTTTCCTTGGGCGCCCAATGGTTACGAATCTTGCGCTTTCACAAACTGTTTCAGTCGCAAAGTTAAAATCTTGTTTTATGTTTTTTTTTTTTTATATATATATATACAAGAAACAAACGAAAGAGGTCAAAAAGTTCTTTTTTATTATGATTATTTTTAAAAGGAAGGATGCCCTGCACCCATTCTTATGGATATATCACCCTATAAGTCGAGGTGCAGTTGATAGCAAATCTAAGGGAGGATTCACTCCTCTGTAGGTACTATCTAATGAACACTAGCAATGTGGTTCCTTTTCATATGTCTGAGCATTCTCACACTTTTACACAAGGAAGAACTATCTCAAGGTAAAAATGTGATTGATTACTTTCTAAGGGAACATCTGTTCCTCTATAGAAAGCATCTGGCGAGCTTGAGAAGTCACAATTGGTGTGATCAGTGAAAGTACAAACATTAAAGTTTCATTCATTCTTGGGTGAAGTTCTGAGTACAAATCGTTTCAAGATACATTTCATGAGTTTCAATCCTCTTTTCTTAACAAGGAAATTCAACAATCCTTGACTCATGAGATGATTACGTCAAAGCATTCATTTTCTTCCTCTTGAGGCCTTTAGTGATCCTTTCGCATGAATCCATGAATTCTGTCACCTCTTGAGGTAATCTAAATGGTGGCAACTTATTAATTTGCTTCTTGGCTTGCTCGAAATGGTAAATAAATTTTGGAATGTAATGACTCAATTCACCGGTGAGCTTTCCACATTTTTCTTCCCATTCTAACGCCTTTTCTCTCCATGACTTCCCGAATTACATTTGCATCAACAAACAAATCATGATATTGGTTTCTTTGATGCCCATCCTTTAGTAGTATACCTTTCGATCTGTGTCAACATGGTTGATAGGTGCTTCACTTGTCCCTCCAGTTTTTCTCTCATACCTTTCTCTTTCTTGACCTCCATTCTCAAGCTCCAAATATCTTTATCTCGTTGGCTGACTTCCAATTCTACTCTTTCCACCATGCGATTTTTCTTACTAACCTCTCTCTCCAGCTGATTCTTTTCCTTCACAAGCTTGTGGAGTCCTCCCTCTAGCTCTTGGATTTTGGCCAGATGCATGCTTGAGATTTTCTCTTTGCCCTTCCTGGACTTGGTGATTTCTGCTGCCTCAATACATTCGTCTTTTAGGGCCTCAATTTCTTTGGCCATTTTCTTGCATTGATCTTGAAGGATGTCAACCTTCAGGTCTGCCGCTTCCTTTTTTTCCTCCAGAAATCGCATTTGGGCCTTCATCATTTCCATCTGTTGGGCCGACTCTGGAGTTTGCGTGGGAGCTAGGTTGTTGGGAATATCCTTTGGGATATTATCTTTCCCGACTCTTGCCTTCCTCCAGTCTTTGTATTCTTGAGAAGAGGTTAAACGCTGTTGGCCGAGTTCTGTTTTCCCTAAGATTTTGACATCACCCCATGCCATTTTGATCTTCCTTTCTTGCTCCAGGGTACTCTTATCCTTTTGGTATAGGAAACTGAATACTTTAAGTTGTTCTTCTTGTGGCTTTGTCTGAGTCCAGTGGAGTTGTCTAAGCACTAAGCGGTGTATAGGAAATACATCCCCTTGGACCCATCAATGAACATTATGGAAGTCACCACAGCTGTAGATAACACTGTCTCCACGATACCAAGGACATACCCATTTGAAAGTGTTTGATTGGATCTGTGAGAATTCTTTTTTCCATGCCTGAGCTTCTTGACACTTTATCTGTATGCGATGGAAGTCCCCTAACGGATTAGGAAGAAGGCCCATGCGGCTATTAGCATATACATGAGTCATGAACCACACATATAGCATTGGCAAACAACAGCGCAGCCTTCCCCCCCTCTTTTGAGTACAAACCCCCAAAGTGAGGAATGTATCTGCTAGCATGGCCGGGATAGGATTCATGCCACACGTTTTGAACTTGAAAAACACATCCATGGCAGCTTGGTCAATAACATCGGGCGTGAATGGAAACAAAACCAACCCATAGATAGTCAGTGCTAGTGTTCGTTTGAAGAAATCCCAATCTCCTTGTTGAGCCAAAGTTTGCATATGAGTCTCGACAAACTTCTCCTGATTCCTTGAGTAGACCCCCTTACTTCCATTATCATCCGGTTTGAATCAACTCCGATTATCTTGGCAATGTTTTCCTTATTAACATAATGCCCTTGGTATAGATATACACCTGATTTTTCTTGGATCGGTAGTCTCAGTATAACCACATATTCTTCTATGGTTGGCACAGCATCAAGATCGGGCAACTCAAAGCAACAAAGAGAAGGGTTCCAGAATTGTGAGAGAGCACTCAATGCCGACGCTTCCACCGGAATGGACAACAAATCCAATATGCACCCGTAGGTATTCTTGAAAGAGGATCGGACTTCACGAGGCATCAACTGAACTATTTCTTTTACTTTCTCTAGCTCATTGCTCGTCACTGTAACCTTGATATTTCTTTTCCAGTCATGTACATTGCTAGTGTTCATCGGTATTGCATCCATTTGCTTTGAACTTATGATGAATCAAAAACCACATACACTGTGTACAAGAATGAAATAATTGAGTAGAATTAAAAAGATGGAAGAGATAAGAATGCATGCTTCTATGAACTTTTTTTTATGCTTCCTTGAGAATTTGATGATGCATAAACCTATGTAAATGAACACAACTGAAGAAAAGAAACATTTCATGTAAAAACAAGTTTTGTTATGAGAAACGAACGGAATGAATGCATGTGATAATGAATAGAATGCCTAAACATCTGAGAATGAATGTCAACATTAAGTTATGAGATAAGGAACTAGCTAACTTAAATGCAATGTAACAATGTTTGGTGTAGAAACAACTAAAATAAAACATAAAGGAGTGCAGTGTAAAAGGATGAAAGAAGCATGCTCCCATTGTCCTAGTCGGGTAAAACCTAATGGGTGGGATGTTCTAAGGCCAAAATCCCTAACGTGGTAGCTACTAGGTTTGACTATACGTGTACACATTCATGGTGGGTCTAGACTTCTAATGACCATGGTCCCCAGATTGCCCTTATCCACAGGACAAGGATCCGACCTCTGAACCAACCATAAGTAGGGATAAGCCCTCTCAATATGATTGACTCATAAGGCCAGTAACAATCTGAGTGGTGTCCCAACAACTACCAAGTGAGCATGAAGCCCCTCATGGCAATGTCAAGAAACCCCCTAATCCTAAGCTCGCACAGGCTCGGGTATAGAGTCCAAGAATACAGTGTGTGAATTAAGTGATCGTGAAGTGTGTGCTGGGAGCATACAAACCTTCCGATCCTATCACTACAGACACTCCTGCAAAACAAGATATAAACAACACATATGTACAAAATAGTCATCTATCCTAAGATTTTAATAAATAAAGAAAATTTTACAAAATTCAAACCACAGTATATCTGAGAATAACAATAGTCGTCTATCCTAGAGTTTTAACGAATAAACAAATATTATATATAAACATCAAAGAAAATTAAACTATACAAAAGAGAATTCAAGAAACACTGCACAAAATAAAGTGAGGAAAGAAAAACAAGAATAAATGGGGTATATATTTAATTTGCACAACTAACTATAATAGGCCTGACTCTCTTCTTTGAAGTCCCAGTGGAGTCGCCATCTGTCATAGCAGGGATCGCTGACGGGGGACGTGAAAAAGAATTTTTGAAAAATTGGGAGTCGCCACCAAGTTTATTTAATTTGGAAAATCTTGGAAAAACCATTTTTTTTGAAAATAGTGTTTGAAAACCAGATATGAGTTCGGGAGTCGGTTATGCATAGGGAAGGGTAGGAACTTAATCCCACGCACCCCCAATACACCCGTCCTTAGACGGTACCTTAGTAAATTATGTAAATTAAATAATAACCCCTTTAAATTTCAAATAAGAAAGATAAAAATTATAATTTAAGCCCATAAATTAAGAAGAATTAATTTACCAAGAATATTTACAATTTAAACAAATTAATTATGACAAGTATATTTACAATTTTAACACATAAATTAAAAAATTTTACATAAAATATTTACAATTTGACAAATAAATTAAGAAAAATATATTTACAACTTGAATACATAAACTAAAAAATTTTATATAAAATATTTACAATTTGACAAATAAATTAAGAAAAATTAATTTTTGACTTGACAGAGGTTATCTGCTCCTACGTATCCTCCGGTACAATGAGGAACTCAAAGTTACGTAGTTCTGTAGAAAATAATTATGGATTAATGGCTTTTATTTATGAAGAACAAATTTTGTCAAAATAGGAATACAAAATCCGTTATTGTACAGAATTCAAGTTAGCACTAGGCCCTTCAATGAATTCTTATGATTCAAATAATAATGAAGGTAACATCCACTACTCAATCATTATCATTGGTCATTGCACGGATTAAAAATTTCAATAAAAAAAAAGTCCTTTTTTCATTTCTTATTGGAGACAGAACCATTTTTTTTTTTTTATGACAACACTAATTTTAACATAAGAACATAGTCAAAATGAAATAAATAAACTACAGATAAAGGAACTTAGCTGCCATTTTCTCTTCATTTTTATCTTTTTGTTTTGATTTTTAAAAGCATTTAACGCAAGCTCACCAAACATCAACTAAACAATGAAATCACTCTGTAAGCTTCCTCATTTAATTCCACACAAAAAATATTTCAAAGAACTTTTTTTTTCCTTTTATTATTATTATTATTATTATTTGCATGGATAAAATCATACATTTATTTTATTCATTTAAAATCCTAATATTCTAATACAAAAAATGCCAGCCCAACTTAAGGCTCAAAAAGCCCAAAACAAACACAAGTCAGTCCAAATAAAAAAAAACACAAAGACTTACTCCCAAAAACAAATAAAAAATAAAAAATAAAGACAACCCATACTAAAAAAACAATAGAAGATACCTGGAAGGAGTCTCAAATTTCTTTTCTGATAGCATTGAAGAGGAAAAGGGGTAGAGACCAAGCGGAGTTGATGGCGGCACTTGGGAAGTGTGGCTCACCTGCAGGCTTCACGGCGATGGAAGGATGGCTGGTCGAGGTTGGCTTCAAGCGTCGAGAAGAGGAAGTGGCGGCGGAATGCAGTGTGACGCCGGTCTTGCACGAGAGCAGGTCCGCGAATCACGCCGTAGGCTGGCGGTGAGGCACCGGTGCTAGACTGCGACGGTTAGAAAGGGAGGCCGCGAGACTTCACAGTGTAGCTCGAACAACGGAGGTCCAGGGAGGAAGATTGACGAGGTCACGGCAGCGGCTTTGCGACTCCGCAGAGGGCGGCGAGTGGCGATCGGGATGAGAATGTCGCGGAAGAAGCGCGTTGGCGGGAGGAAGGGTGCGCGGAGGCTTTCCGTGGGTGGGCGAGCAGACGAGAGCGATGGCGGAGGGTGCTCGTGATTATGATGGTTGCGGTGGTGATAGTTCAAGTGAAGGGGAGGACGCCTGTGCTTAGATGGGTTCTTTGTTATGTTCTCTGGAAATGGTGATGGATTTGATCTTATAGAAGTTCAAAAAGGGGCATCATGTTTTTATTTGAGTTTCAAAGGAATCTGTGAATGGTTCGTATGAACGTGCCGATGGAATGGTGACTGTGTGGTGGGTTTTTGACGGAGGTTGTGGTGATGGTGAAGTTTTGATGAGGCTTGGCTATAGCTTCCCCTTCCCCGGTCAGTGCCTCCCCCCTTTATGCTGAGCTTGGTTTAATTTATGCTTAACTCCATACTGCTCTTGGGATGAAGAGAACCCCACTGGAGTCTGCTTCTCACGCTTCTGCAACTATGGAGTGTCTCGCTTTTTCCCCCTTTTTTTTTGTTCGTGAGCCTGAAAGTGGAGACATGCAGAGGCTCGCCCATGTTGTCTGCTTTCTTTTTCCTTACTATATATTTTGTCAGACAAGTGAGAATGGGCTGAAATACTACTAGCTTTTTTTGGTCGAAAAAAAATGGGTGTTCACAACGCTCATAAATTTTATCAATGCAAAGAACAAAGAGGTAAGGAGATAGAGGGTCCCCCTGCCTGATACCTCTGCTAGGAGTAAAAGCATAAGTTTGAGCTCCATTCCAAATTAAACTTATCTCAACTGATGATAGACACCACCAGATTATATGAATAAGCTTCTGCCAAATATTAGCATCTTGGAGGGTATCCAGGAGAAATTGCCAACTAAGTCTGCCATAGGCTTTCTCCAAGTCCATCTTAAGAGCCATATAACCCTCTTTACCCTTTTCGTTTCGCATAGTATGAATAATTTCTTGAGCTACCAAAATATTGTCTGCACTGTGCCTTCCTGGGACAAAGCTACACTACTTTGGACTAATAAGTTTAGGCATGATTACCTTCAAATGTTCGGCCACAATTTTGGTTATAAGTTTATATGTTACATTACATAATCCAATGGGTCGAAACTATGATATGTGCTCTGACTTCTTGAATTTCAAGATAAGAGAAATAAAAGTATTATTTACTGCCTGGATTTTCATAGGTTGATCAAAGACACTAGCTACCGACCTTACAACTAAGTCTCTAACATGGTCCTCATTATTCTGGAAAAATAAAGCTGGAAGGCCATCTGGGCCTGTGCCTTCCAACCTTTCATGGAAAAAACAACCTTCTTAATTTCATCTTCAGCTACTATGTACTCAAGAACAGTAACATCTTCTACTGCAAGCACCGGAAACATCCCAAAAAGCCTAAATGGCACATAAACACCCTCAGCAGCATAAAGATTTGAGAAAAAAATCAACCTCCATCGCCAACTTGTTGGTCTTCAATCCACTCACCTTGATTATTTCGAAGGGTCAGTATTTTATTTCTTCTTTTTCTGGCCTTAGCTAAACCATCAAAATATGCATTATTCTTATTACCATAGGAAAGCTTGCGGAAGATGCCCTCCAAGCACCAAAAAATAGGATTCTTTTTATGCATAATGTGATGAAGGACCTTGTTCCAAGTGTAGGAAGCTGTGGTAAAAGAAAGGATATTGTCTAAAAGTTCACCGTTAGCATTCCAAGGGCTCATAGGATGGACATGGAAATTTTCATGAGCTTGCCAGATAGCCAAGAACCTGAAAGGGCACTCCACAGTATTATTCCCAATGCCACCAAAGTCAATGAGCAAAGGAACATGATCAAATTTGAGCTCTGGGAGGTGTTTAATCACCACATTCTGAAATAAAATAGATCAAGCATTATTGCTTACAACACAATCTAGACGTCGCTTAATATTATGGCGTTGCTAAGTATAAGGTTGCCTAACAAACCCGACACCATGTAAACCACAATCTAACAAACATTAACTGAAGAAGGAAGAGTCACAGGAGAGCTAAGAGGTGCCCTCAGTATCCTGCATAGTAAAAGTCAAATTAAAATCACCCCTTACACACTAAGCACCATGGATATTATCAGCCAAGTTATGAAGAAAATGCCATAAGTCTCTACACAACTTGGAATGAGGGCTACCGTATATAGCTGTAAAATGCCAAGAAGAACCACCATTGAACTGAACCATGAAATGAGCAAACTGCTATGCTCCTGAATGAGTTGAACTTTCTAATTGCACTTCTGCCATAAACACCAAATGCCCCCAGAAAGCCAACTCTATCAATAATATGAAATCCATCAAAACCAAAGTTCTGGATTATTGTACATGCTTTATTACCTCCTACATTAGTTTCAAATAAGAAAATAAAGGAGGCATTATGCTAAAGAGCCAAATCTTTTATCAACATAGCAAAACCTTTACTAGATACACCTCTACAATTCCATAGAATAAGATTCATGGGAAACATCATGAAATATATCAACAAAATGTAGCCAAACAAGGCTAAGCCAAGTTTGACATGGAATTAATTCTTTCCACATCCATACTGATTTCTCCCTAAGCTATAACATCCATAGCTGGTATTCTTCTGTGGGAAATTTAATATCCCCAAGATCAATTGGATTGCCAGTGCCCCCCACACTCCTGCCTCACCAGAAAGTTTTCGAGCCATCTCAATGTGGTCACTCAAGGGAAAGTAACCTTAAGTTTCCATAGATAACTCACTCATATTCCTCATGGTATATTGTTTATTTAAAATCTTCTGCATAATGCGTACCTTATGCCAATATTCTGCATGGTCAGATTTTCCTGCTAGGGAGCCAGTGTTGCAAGTCTGGAGTGGTCCCTAATTACCTCTTCACAGTTAGCATTTTGTTGTCCAACGGATGTCATATGAGATTTGAAATTAATTCTCCTCAGTTTTTTCACAATCATCCAAGGCCCAAAAATAGTAGGATCTTGATTTGAAATTTGATTTTCCAAAGATTCAGGAATAATCTATTGTCCCGAGATTCGGCGCCTAGAAATAGGATCAAGTTGATCTTCGGTTACTTCCATATTCCCTAGCAAAGCACCACCACCACCACCACCACCACCTGAATGAGTCTCAATTCCCTTCATCTCATTTCTGTTTTGAATACAGTTATCATCTTTGTGCCCATAAACACCACAACTAAAACATATTTGATGGAGACCCTCATACTCAACATGGAAATTCATTCCTAAGGCCTCAAAAGATAGAATAAAATGTCTTCTAAAATCCATCTCCACACAAAATTGTGCAAACTTCCCTTTTGAATGAATCGGTGTCAGCTCATCGACCTTCAGCATGGTGCCGAGTTGTGAGCCCACTTCCCAAAGGAAATGATGGTTAGATAACTCTACCGAAAGTTCTGGAATTCTAACCCATACTGCAATCCTTTTTCATCTCCTTATCAGAAAGTCTAAAAAGAAGTCACCATCTCTGAGTAAGAAAATAATGATCAGCAATCATCCAAGGGCCTTAAAAAAGGGCATGCCTATGATCTGTTTCAATAGCAAACCACACAAGAAAAAAGTTCGCATTTAGATCCATAACCTTAACTAAGCTATCCTTGGCCCATCTTCGCTATACCCATGCATCCATTGTCTTCAAGTTGATTCTTTTGCCCGACAACTTAACAATTATTGAACTTTTTCAAGGCTTACACCAATCATCCATCTCTTCCAGGGTGACTTCAATCCTGGGTTTCTGGCTAAAATCTAGGACCTCATTAGTCACCGATAAGTCATTCATATCATTTTCCATGTACTCCTCTACCATCACTTGCGCTATTTTCTCTTGGTTGAGGTTCATCCTTTCAACTAAAATACAGTCCTTGTAAGAGGGTTTATCCATAACACCTGTGTTCCCTTCATGTTCTAGGACTCTTGCATCTTCCACCACTATATCTGCTTGATCAACATGTGAATTCCCTTTGTCTTCATGCGTCTTAACTTTTTTAGTACTTTGAACCACTTGGTTGTCTTCCTCAGTTGACTTCCCTTTCTCAGCAGTCTTCTCATTCTCTCCTATTTTTCCTTTTTTACTGCTTTTAGTTGTTTGTTACATTCTCATTATATCATTTATTTAGTTTAAAGATTATAATTTTGAAATTTGAATATGAGAGAAAAAGTCAATATTTTTTTCTATGATATATTAGTACCCTATTTATGTTATGACACGATGGCATGTGTTGTTACATATTTATGATATCTAGAATTTATTCTGTTATGTGCTTATTATTATTAGAGCTGGGTATATGGACTGCGGTCTACGGACCAAACCATTTAACTCACAACCTGTATGAAAATGGACCAGGAAACTTTTAACCTGTGGGGCTAAACGGGCCTAACCCGCATAAAAATTAAAATGCTCTAGTCCAATATTCTGTGTCCCCTATTACTTAGCTCCAGCCCACAAAAAATTCCACTACTAAGCCTAGGGACATGGCCACAAACAAGACAATCCAAAAACAAAGAGCCAGACCAAAGTGCAAAGAAACTAGGGTTATGTTTTTCTTATCTAACTATCTAAGCAGCACTAAGTGCCACTGTGCCAGCGACAACCATTTATCTCTCTCAAGTCTCAATCTTGTTTCTCGGCTTCTTGCTCTTCACCCTTCTTCTTCATCAGTCTTCAACTCTTCAACTTTATTCATGTGCCTTACTGCCATTGGTCACTACCTCCGTTCACGCATCTGCTCATGCTACTCGCTTGCCTCCATGCGCGCATCTGCTCATGTGTGTCGCTCATCGCCATCCGCGCATCTACTCGCGCTGTTTGCTTGCATTGTTCGCACTTCTGCTAGCTTCCGTTCATGCCTCTGCTCGCTGCCGTTGCGCCTCACTGCCTCTGCTTACCAGTCACCAAGTAAGGTTTGGGATTTATTTTTTAAGCTTTCAGTTTCTTTTTAATTGGTGTGGTGTGGGTTTTGTTTTCGATTTTGATTCTAAAATTGAAACTGAAATTGAAATGCTAGAAATTCAGCCTTTTATTTTTAAGCTTTCAGTTTATTTTGGGATTTCTACATGAGACTGAAATTCTAATTTTTATTTTGAAACTGAAACTAGAATTGGTATGAAACTGAAGATTTTTATTCTAAAATTTAATAAGATGATCAAATTGATGTTGTTAGAGGATTTGAGTTTTAAGAGAAATTTCTTATGTTATGTCATTAGGATCTTATGCTTTGGTTTGATTTTACTTGAAATTTTCCTTTGTACTTTGTTGTTTACCATTGTGTGTGGTGTAAGAGTTTAATTTAAAACATTTTTATTGTGATTGTCTGGTGTGATTTAGATTGAAAACTAAATATGAATGTGTCAAAGTCAACTGGGGGTTCTTCTACTGTTGAAGCAAGTCTCACGAATTATAATCAACATGTTCTTGTTGGTGTTAGTAGTGATAGTGGTATGGGTGATGATTGTCAATCTTCGCTCCCAGTTGACTCTGAAGTAGCCATTCCAAATAAGAGAGCTAGAAATGTTACATCTAGATCTAGTGTCTGGCAACATTTTGATAAAATTGGGGTTGGTGAGGATGGGAAAGAGAGAGCAAAATGCAAAGCTTGTGGGAGTGCATATGTTAGTGGTGGTACTAGGCATGGAACTTAAACATTGTTGCGTCATTTGAATAAAAATGAGAAAATACCTAGGTTTCCAGATAGTGAGGTTGGAAAATTAATACTTGATCAAGCTGGAAACTAAGATCTATAAAGGTTGATAACAAACTTGTGCATGACATAGTTGCTGTATGTATCATGGAACATGAACTTCTATATAATTTTGTTGAATATAAGAAGGTTAGGGAGTTGTTGAGCTATCTAAATCCTGAAGCCAAGGTTTACTCCAGGCATATGGTAACTTTGGATGTGATTAATATGTATGATAGTGAGAAGAAGAAGTTAAAGGAAGTGTTGTCTCACATTCTAACTAGGGTATACTTGGCTTATGATGTTTGGACTTCTTGTACAACTGAGGGCTATATCACATTGACAGCTCATTTTGTTGATGAGAATTGGAAGCTTAATAGCAAAATTCTTAATTTATCTCATATGCCTCATCCTCACACTGGACGTAAATTATCTAAGGTTGTGTTAAATTTTTTGCAAGAGAGGGGTATTGATGGAAAAGTTTTTTCATTAACTTTGGATAATGCTAGTTCTAATGACAATATGCAAGAAATGTTGAAAATTAGGCTTCGTAATATGCCTAATGGTTTGTTGTGTAGTGGTGAGTTTTTTCACATCCGATGTTGTGCTCATATTTTAAACTTAATTGTTCAAGAGGGTTTGAAAGCTACTAGTGCTGCTTTACACAAAATTAGAGAAAGCATCAAGTTTGTTAAGGGATCAGAGGCAAGAATGAATGCTTTCAAAGAAATTGTAAAAAAAATATGGTGGTGCTAGTGTTGGCTTGCGTTTAGATGTATCTACTAGGTGGAACTCCACTTTTCTTATGCTTGAAAGTACACTTCCATATCGACATTCCTTTTGGCAATATGCTTTGAATGAACCAAATTATAAGCATTGCCCTTCTAAGGAAGAATGGATAACAGATGGAAAAATGTGTGAATTTTTGCATCCCTTTTATGTGATCACTAACTTGACAACATCAAATCTCTATTTCAAACAAGTGTGGAGGATTGAATGTTTGCTCATTCAAAATGTGAGTAATGAGTATGCAATCATTAGGGATATGGCTTCTAGGATGAAGTGAAGTTTGACAAGTATTGAAGTGATTACATTATCATGCTTGCACTTGGATCTATTCTTGATCCTCGCATGAAGTTCACATTTTTGGAGTTTTGCTACCAAAAGCTTGGTCTTGACCCAATAGCTTGTCAAGAAAGGTTGGGTTTCGTGAAAGATAAATTGACTACTCTTTTTAATGAGTATGTGCAATGTCTTCTGGAGAGTTGAATAATTCTCAAGTTCAAAGTAGCCAGCCTCGTGCTAATCAAGCAACAAGTGGAAATGTTGTTGGAGGTTCATCAATTTCACTATGGATTGATATGGATGTAAGTTTCTATTATTTACTTGTTATGTTTTCATTTTTTTGTTTGCTTTTTAGAATTCTAATTGTTGTTATAATTTGAAAATGATATAGGAGTTTATTGAATATGAGAATCAATATGTTACTAAAGTTGGAAAGTCACAATTGGATATTTATTGGGATGAGCAAAAAATGGAGTTTCAATCTTATCAAAATATTGATGTATTGCATTATTGGAAGGACAATAATGAGCATTCCTATAACAACTCTGACATCTGAATTTGCATTTAGTATTGGTTCTCGTGTTCTCAACAAATACAAAAGTTCTCTTCTTTCCAAAAATGTGCAAGCTTTGATATGTACTAGAAATTGGTTGTTTGGCTTTGATATGCAACATAAATAATATATTTTCAATTCTTGTTTTTTTTCCTATTGTAATATTTTGAACAAATGTGATCGTAATTGTTTTGTATTGTTTGTGTTGTGAGTTGTAGAGCAAGAAGAAGATTCAAGTTCAGTTGAAGAAGGCACTGATTCAAAAGCATCTAATAGTGGAGTTTCAGTGGAATAAAGAATAATGATTTGTAATAGTTTTAAATTTTCAGTAGACTTTGGAAACATTTGTGTTCTTTACCTTACCTTTTTTATGGATGGACTTTATAAGGACATTATATTTTTATTTATATTTTTATGAATAGACTTTGTAAGGACATTATATTTTTATTTGTATTTTTATGAATAGACTTTGTAAGGACATTATATTTTTATTTGTATTTTTATAGATGAACTTTATATATGTGCTTGATGGTGATGGATGGACTTTGTAATAATTTAAATTTGATGTGTTAAGACTTAAGACTTTTGTTTTAGTGAGTTGGTTTATTTTACAATTTTTGGTATTTGTATTTGATATTTGATTTGCTTATGTTTGGTGTTTGATAGTTAGGAGTTGTTAATTTATATTCTTTAATAGTTTCAATATTTTTTATGATTGGATGAGTTATGCATACTTGATTAATTTGTAATTTGTATGTTATTTTGAAAAAAATTGACACTTGAATGTTAATATTTGCAGTATTAGTAATTAGTATTATTATTTATTTAAAATTTAAATTGGATTTTTGTAAAGAAAAGTGTGTATATATATTTTGTAAGGTAAAATATATAGTATAAATATAATTATATAAATATATAATATAAGGTACTAAAAAATGAAAGGAAAAAAAAAAGGATGGTCCGCGAGCTGGTCCACGATTTGGGGTGTGGGCTTCTTAATGGGCAAAAAATGCGGACTAGTCTGTGGACTTACGGGCTTAGGCAGACCGAGCCTGGACTAGGCAAAAGGCTAGTCCATTTATGAAGTGAACCAAACCGGTCCGCATACCTAGTCCTAATTATTATGGAAATGTTGTTTCGCTCACAAGTTGTGTTTCATTATGAATTAATGGACGAGGCTCTTGTCGTTTTAAGTTTTCAAAAAATAATTATCCTATATTTTCTACTAAAAGTATTTTCGAATAACTAAACATACAAAATCAAAATATAGGAAATCTAATAATTAGTTAATTATGACATACGTATAAGTGGTTAATAATTAGGATGTTGTAGTTAACCCTGGTACCCAATTGTTCGTAGGACAATTTCACCCCTCGGAGATTATAGAGATGAAACCTAATTAGGTGTCCAAGTTATGGGAATGAATTGTAGACCTATTTACGTCTTAGGGTCCACCTCCTTAGGAGTGCTACAACTATTTATTAGTGATGAGCTTTACTTCAGAGTGAAGCTTACATGGGTTTATATGAGTTGTAGAGTGCTCTAGTAGTCATGTAGGAAGATGTAATATCTGATATACACGTGTCAGTAGACAAGTTCTGTACAGTCTTAGGGTCCCCTGAGACCCATCCTTGTTGTTGGGTCCTAAATTTCACTAAGTCCGGATCCTACACTTTCTTGGAGAGCTATATGATAGAGCCACATTTTTGGGACCAAAAGCCCTAATAATTGTTCTGCAAAGGAAATTAAATTAAAGAGTGATTTTTAATGAATTTTACGAAACTTCTAGATGTTTTGTTTTTAGCCCACAAGTTTAGAAAATCATAAGAATTGCTGAAATTGAACTAGAACCCAAAAATTGGATTTTGATTTTTTTTAATATTTTATTTGAATCCAAATGAGGAGTATTTCCTTATTTACATTTATGTTTTAAAGTTAAAATTAAGAAATGTAAATAAGTGAGTATTAAGATAACCCATATGCTAGAATGACAAAAAATTGTAGAAACTGGAGAACTGTTACCGCTATCATAGTGTGCGAATTCAGGGGTTTTGGGTGGTTTGATGACTACTATAGCGGTCCCCCCGATGCAGAAATAATGCGAAATGCCACAGTTTCTCGTAAGTGAACCCCCATCCTTTTTTAAACACCCCAAACTCGGGATTTTCATCCCATTTTCGAAAACTCCTCCTCTCCAAACCCTTCCCACTCTTTCCCACTAAATCTAACCCCAAACCTTCTTCCTCCAAGAGATCAAAGGTGAGATTTTATGGGTTTTGTTGTCCTTTTCTTCTCCATTTCATATTCTATAGTATGAGTTGTTGGTTGTCTCTATTGTTGTCAAATGAGGGTGGCCCCCAATATTGTTAGAGTTATGTTTTAGCTATCTAGAGGTTGTTAGAGTCTAATCTTGAGTTTGTGGCTTCAATGGTAGACGTTGGTACCATCCCTCCTCCCCGGAGCCCCTTTGGTGTTGGCACCATCACTTTCTCCCCTCTAAGTGGTGGGTTCAGATCCTATGACCATTATGTTGGTTATTAGAGCTATTTTCTTTAAATTATGACATGATGGCTTGGTTTTAGAGAATGTTTCAAGAGATTGCAGATTATGGTTAGTTTTATAGGAAAATGATAATTTTCAACTAGAGCATGAAATATATGTTTTAATGTTAACTCATAGGACCATTATTGTTAAAATGATTTTATTAAAGAGCTAGAGTATGATTATGACTTGATTTACAGATTTTATTAAAAAGATACGAGATTATTGTTCTTTATGTTTTGCCAGAGATTACTAGTTTTATTGCCTTTATGTTTATAGATAAATATGATTTTAGAGAAATTGCATTAATTAGTTTTGATGATTTTATAGATATTTATATATATATATATGTGTGTGTGTGTGTGTGTGTGTGTGTGTGTGTGTGTGTGTGTTTTATCCTTGTTGTTGCTACGGGTTCCTCTCTTCCTCTTCCTCCCCCGCAATAAAGTTATTCTAGTTGGTGAGCTACACTTTAGAGTAAAGTACTCTTTTGCATTTTGTATTGTGATATAATGTTGCAGTGTACATTACGGGCAGGGTCTCAAACTATAAAGATATTTGCATTGATTTATCATAATTATTTTGTATGTATATGATTATAGTTTTTATGGATATTGTATAGAGAGGAACTCGTATATTTTGTATCACAAAGACAGATTTAGAGTTTGATTATAATATGTTATTAACGAAAAGCATGATTTCAAAAGAGCTAAAGATTTATTAGAGATGAAATAATATTTTATAAATGGAAATTATTATTAAATTATGCATATAGAGAGACTTTGAGGTCACGAGGCTTACGTGGAGATGAGATTCCTCATGTGCCGGTCATGTTCTTTAGTCAGGTCATGACAACAGAATTCTGGACCATGCGTCTATCTTAACATGTGTACATTTATTTTATATTTAAGCTTTGCTGAGATATAGACCAAATTTATTTAGTTTGATTTCTAGATTTCATGTTTTGGAGTAACTCAATATATTAATTTATTTACTTAAATTGATTTATTAGAAATGATAATTTATGTTTAAATTAAGTTTTTGGAAAAAAAATTATAATTATTGTGCATATTAGTGATAAGGAGCATAGATTTGCTTACTAGTGTAAGGGTTTCTGGATGGATTGGGATGATGTTTGACACTCCTTTTTATATTGAATGCATTATTTTTCTCATTGTTTTTTAGTTTCTATTCTTGTAACTATTGTTATGAATGTTGCAATTTTTTATGGGGACAACTAATTGCAATCGTCATTTAGGGAAACCCTTTTGGTATAAATCGATTGATCAATTGGTTTTATTTAAAGCACAACATTAGAATTATCTTTTGTAATTGACAGTTATGATATAGCAATTGGTATTTTAAATCAATGTAATTTTTAATTAAATTGGGATCCCATTTGTTAGTTATTTACATTGGTCAAATACTAGAGGTCAATCGATCACTAGTATAATTGTCAATAATTTATTACTAACAGCCACTAATGTGTTCAATATTTGGTATGTAATAACTAGTTCCAATCCTAGGAATAACTTGCACTAGTGTCTTTAATTCTAAATTCATTCTCATTTAATTTTAATTCTCTCCATTTGAATTCTTAAAAACCCTCAAATTTCCAACAAAGTGACGTAGCCTCCTTGAAAGACGACCTAGGCTGTGCCTTTTACTACATTTTTTATGTAACTTAGCACAAAAATTAATTCTAATTTGAGGAGATAGCAACAACTTTCGTTAGTTAGCTAGTCACGTTACCTAGGACTTTATGTGGGGATTCTATCCTGCACATGTCAGTCATATTCCAAATCTTTGATGGTTACAGTATACTTGCTAAGAGGTTGTCATAAAAGGAACATCATTCTTTACCAACACTAAAATTCGGCAATTGGTATGCTTTGCATTCTTGTAATACACTCACAAACTTGTAACCAGGTGTCTTTCTCACCTTCAATATATTTTTTCTTCCATAACACTACAATACCATTTATTTACCAACAATATGATCATATAGCAGGTGCACCGAAAAAATGTATATAATAATAAATAAATAACGAAAGAATATACTCATGGAGAGATCATTTAAGTGAAAAATGGATGCTTTAACTTTCTATAACATGGGATGTTTCATAAATGAAGAATCTTCACATGGACACATCATGACTCCTTAGATTGAAATTAATAACCATATGGATTGAAACAGCCAATGAAACTCGTAAATATAATTAAGAGAACGAAATAGTGATAAATAGTCAGTAAAATTCAAATCATCATAATCTTATATATAGAGAGAGATGAACTTAATGTGGTGATTTAACTTAAAGTCAATAATAATTACAGTTAAATATAATAATAATTGCAAAAATTCATAAAATTACTTATAATTTAAGTCTAATTGATAATATATATTTAAAAGAAATATAATACAGTGGGATAAAATATAATGAACAAATCATATTTGATTTTGTCTTTAAATTATTAAAATATGGTTAGATATATAGTAAATTAAATTAGTATATTAGTATAATAATATATATTTAAAAGGAGTATATAATAAAATTATAAAATATTATAATGAGGTGACAGGATTTTCAAATTTTTTAAATAATTATGTATTAAATTTTCATTGAAGAAGAATTCACATGTGATTAAATCATTAAATTTTAATTTCTCTAGAATGAGTTTCTAACTCATATTATATATATATATATATATATATATATATATATATATATATATATATTGTAGTCCTATAAAAAAAGAGAAAGATATTTTAATTTTTCTTTTTTAATATTTTAACTTTTATATATATTTTTTCTTTTCTCACATGTAGATGACAAACTTATTATGTTATTAGGTATTATTGGTCAGCGGAGCTTCTTGGCAATGGGGTGGCGATGGGCCATGCCCTCCAAATTTTAAAAAATAGTTTATATATATATAAGGAACGACTTAAATGAGAGGAGTGACTTATTGTAAAAGTGAGAGGAATAAATTTGGATTGTTGGATCTTATATGAATTAAGACATAAAGTCACCTAACGATTTTAAATGATCATGTGATCATTAACTACCATCAATAATTTTCAATCCTAATCATCTATACATGGTTATACAGTCCATATTTGTTCTATACAATGTATAGCTTTATAATTTTTTTGTATTAATATCATGATAATTATAATTAGTATATTTTATAGTATGGTTTAATTTATATTGGAACAATCTAATATATAAATATCATAATGTAAAATAAATCAATAGAATTACTAAACATCATAAAGATAACAATATGATTACAAAGTTTCAATAAAGGTAACGATTAATAAATATTTATTACTAATTAATATAATAAATTAATAAATAAAATGAAATATTTCATTGACAAATAAAATATTCATCATTAATGTGGGGAATATGAGTCATAATTAAATAATCCATTAAGTATACAAAGTTAAATGAATAAGTAGTATAGAAATCCGGGCGCAATATAAATTATTAATTTTAAATCCTATATGGATCAAAGGTTAACTAATATCACAGATAAAGAAATAAATTGTAAAATAAAAATGCTAATATAATTATCAATTTGATATTAATTAAAATAAAATTTATATAAAAAAATTTGAATCTCCTAACCGATACTTTGTGTGTTATTTTTAAAGAATATAGACAACGTTAATTGATATAATAGGTATATCTATAGGTATAATGAATACTATCGCGACTCTAAAAAAAAAATAAAAAAGACTATATGATCATCTAAAGTAAGGGAATGCAATATAGATTTATTATTCAATTAAATTACAGATACTATTTTTTATACAACTTTATTTAGAAGACCAAACTTTTTCGCATCTTCATAGATTGGCAATTATAAGCGCATTAGAATCACCACTACATTATGTTTATTTTTTGTTGGATGTTGCAAACTCTCCATTAAGTACATAATTTTAATTGTTTTTAATAAGTTCGATTTAACCATAGTTCTTATTCCTTAATTACTCTAATCAAATTAAAAATATTCGTAAATCCTGTGTGATCTCTTTACTTTGCTTTTTGCTAACAAAGTCCAAATTACAAAAAGAACTTCAAGAATAATGAATTCTACTTTGTTGTAGTCATGTAAACTTACAATGACTATTTCACAGAAAAACATGTATATTATTGATAGGAAGCCTGTGATCAACATTTATGTATAATACTACTATTTAAAACTTATTTCAGGGAAAGTTTTACACGTGTCACTCATAGAGCAACTTAAGACCCACAATTCTATAACCTTTATTAACAATTATGTTATTAAAAATTACCTTTATATCTCTTTCATTAACACAACATGAATGTTCTAAATTAAATATTAGACTTCAAATTATTGCAATTCTTAATCTAAATAACAAGACTGATCAAAATATATCAATCTAAATTATTTAACATTTTTACGGGATAAATTATTTAATATTGAAAATAGATATTCAGATGTTAATGTTAAATGATTTTAATAAGATGAAACATGTTAATGTAGAATTAGAATATTCCATTTAGAAATAAAAAGAACAATAAAATAAGTTAGAAAGAGAACAATAAAGAAAATTAAATGTGTTAATGTAAAATGGTTTTAATTTCCACAAAATTTCTTTGTTTTGATCTACCATTAATTCTTGAAACAGAAATGCAGCGCATATGTAAACTTTAAGATGTTTTGAATTTAAACTTTCAAGATAGTCGAGAAATTTGGGGTTCTAATTTTGCTTTTATTCATAATAATATCTTACATATGTATAAAATTTTATTTTAATCTATATATGATATTTAATCAATAATAATAATAAAATTTTTCGTTTTTACAACTTTTTTTCCAAATCTAATTTTTCCAAAAACAAATATAAATCTATATTTAGTCCAACCAATTTGGGGCTCTAAATTACAAATTTAAAATTTGAATTCAAAATCATCATCAACACTTAAAGATTTTTAATCTAAGGCAACATAATTATAATGATTCTTTCATCCATATTATCATATTCTCATATCTTATTTTTGTAAATCAATAAGGAGTAATATATTGGCATGATTCTTTCATCCAATAAATATTCTATAATAATACTCAACTAAAATGTATCTCTATCTTTCTAATAAAATTTTCAAATTTCATTATTAAAATTATAATTAATGTAATGGGTAGTTTCTGCCTCATCAAATCTATGATTTTAGCCCAACATAATCGAACTCTAATTTACAAATTCAAATTTTAAATTCAAAATCATCTTCTAATTTTTAAAAAAATTTAATATGATGATGATAACAATCATTGTTTCCTATAATTAATATTTCCTATAATCACTCAATGCTTTTCAATTATAATCCATACCAAAAAAGGTGACTCAACATTCTCACCCCTAACTTCAAAATTCTCTTGGATATTCTTTTTCTCCCTTCTCCCATTTGTCACTCTACATGTACCTCTCAAACCTCTCTATTCTTACTTCACTCTTCTTCAATTTTATTTATTCTCTTATTTGTTACCCTTTTTATGATTTATTTTATTGATAATTAATTAAGCTTATGCCTCCTTCTTTTCTTTGACAATAAATTATAGGAAGGTTTTGGTGAAGATTTGGACAAAGATCTTCAGATCTAGGGCCTTAGCCCATCTAGTGTGAACCAGTCATGTGTGTATTTTTCATCCATTATGAAAAATAAACTCTATATCCCTATGATAAGGAATTGATGACTTAAGCGTGTTTACGGTTTGGTTTGTATTCAATTAGGTTTTTTTACTACATTTTTTAGTTATTTTTATGTTTATTATTATATGTTTTGATGTTGTTCCTTTATTATTTGCAATATTGTTATTTAGATGTTGATTTATGTTTTTGTTTTTTGCAATGTTATTGTGCTAGATAGTCGATAATTACATTCTTCATTCTTTTTCTTTTACAATGTAAGCTAGTTATTTTCATCTATATTTTTATTGTTCTTTTTTCTTTAGAGTTGTTTTCATGTAAACAGGGAAATTACTTATGCAAGGGAGATATGAGAACTTTTAAGGCCTCAAAGAATTGGTAATCTATATGATCTTGCTTTAGAATTTTATAGTTCTACTAAGGCTTTACTTTTTGGTTCTAATTTGACATTGGATTTTGTATGCTGAAAGTTTTCAACCTTGGTCTTTTGGTTGCCAAGTTCTAGTGCCTTCTTTTTTGTATGATGGGATGAGTTGATTATTATTATTTTTTCTTATGTTAATCGTTGATTGTTTACCTATTTCGTTTTCTTCCATTGTAATTGTGTTGGACCTTTTATTTTTATTTTTTTTACCTTAATCTTTCTAAGCTTGAATGCCGAGGTGCCAGTTGGAATGAATGCAATGTCATGCAAAGTTTGACTTTCCAATGTAAAATCAAGCATGGAAAAATTCATTATCAATTTTTATTATGTCCTTTTTTGTTGAGCAGTCCATTAAATATTACAATTTATGGTTTAAGATCAATAAATTTGTAAATACACACACACACACACACACACACACACATATACACACATACTACATTTTATACTCATCAGCCATCTTATTAATTTTATGTTGAATTGCATGATTCTTATCTATAATACTAATCTATGGCCTATAATGTATCTATAGTAACTAATATTCAAGACTCTTTTAGAGGATAGTTTTCTAGATGTCACTTCCAAAGTAATTTATAGCTTGCAATTTGTTATTATTCTCTCAATCTCTCTGTTAATATCTCTGTCTCATTCTCTCTGTAATTTAATTTCATTGCTAGGAAGGCTATGATGGAGCTTATTAGCACCATGATCATGGAAAAGTAGACTATGATAAGTCACTTTTTCCCCTGTTTCAAATATTTAGGTTGGTTTGCAAGTTCCATTTCTACTCATATCTTGACATTTCTTTAATTTTCCATGTCTTTCTCTTGCTTTATTTTCACTGCAAGGGCTATCTTTTAAGTTTACAATTTGATCGCTTTTAAGGGGTAAAGTGAGATAACACATTTTTCTTTGGAAATGCCACAAGTCCATAATTGATAAATGTTTCTTTCATCTTTTTTCTTCTCTTTCATGTGTTGTCTCTGAATCACAAAATGGAACCCTATACTATTCCAACAGCATGATAATCAAATTTTACATCTTTATTAGTCCTCTTATTATTCTTATTAACTATAGTAAATAATTCATTTATTGGATTTCTTTATTTGTAAGGTATGGTGTTAATGGTTGTGTAATCATCAATGGAGATCCATTACATCAATGAAGAGTTTTTTAGATAACTTCTCAAGTTTATTTTGGTTAAAATACTTTTAATGTGAATTGAGATTTTCATCTTCCACATCAAATATTGACACGAGGGCAAGACAAAATTTATTTTGAGTCATGATATTATTTAGTCATTGAGGCCCTGAAAGAAGTACCTTTATTAGATAATGCATATTTTGGAATATTGATTTTAGTTTATTTATAAATTTTGCATTTATATTCTAATTTTGTATTATTATTATTATTATTGCTCATCATGTTGGTGTTAACAACACAGTACAATTAACTTTTAAAATGTCTAACTAATTTTTAGATATTATTATTTGTTTATTATTGTGATTTGTGCCTAAATGCTTAACAAGTTCATCAACATATTATTTGTTCAATTTATCTAATCTACAACATACAATTCACCTTTTTCTTTTCAGCTCAGGTTCTATTTTGTTTCCAATCAAATAATGTCATTTGCATTCGTACATCATTAGGAAAAACATTTTAAAACTAAATAGCAAGGTTGTTTCTATAGTTACTCAATTGTGTATATTTCTGCATCTTTAATTTAGTTGAAAAAGGAAAAAAAGAAGAAGAAGACAATATCATCATACTATATGTTGATCATATTTATTGTGTTATTGCTTTGAAGGGTTACTATATAAATGTTAACATTCTTTTTTTTGTATGTCATTAGCATTTAGAAAGAAGACTTTCTCTTTATTCTCTTTAAATGATATTATTTTTAAATTCGATTGATTTTGAAATGATATCACCACCAACGTCATAGTATCTCTCCAAAGATCTTGCAATAATTTTGACCACCAAAATTAGCAGAATCCTAAAAAGTAAGGTAAGATTTACTATACTATTGTTAACATATAAGTAATTAATTATTTGTTAATACAAAGGCAATTCTATACATTTTATATTTTTAATCTTAAATTAATTACAAATGTTTAATATTTAATTACAAATGATACATGAAAAGAGATGTTATTGAGATGACATAAATTGATGTTACTCATGATCTTTTATTAATTATAATATATAGTTTAAAATTGATATTATAATTTTCTAAAAGAACATAAAAGGAAAGATGAATAATTGAAATGAGGTAAATCAAGGTAATTTATTATTGTTTATTAATTATAACATAAATTGTAATAAATTAGAAATTTTAATTTACTAAAGGAGATAAATGGCTCATGATACATTCACAAAACAAAATGATCCTCAAAGGAAAACACTCAATAGCCCAACAAATATATCGAACCGACTGATGTGTTAACTTTTCTTTTAATTTTATTTTATTTTTCTCATTTATTATGTATCAGTTGTTTTTCTCCTTCCAATAAATATTTGACAACTTAGTCGGGCACAAATAAATCGGTCAATTGGCTCGTGCTGTGTAGCAATGCTTTCACTCAAAATACAATAAAAGTATTCCCCTCAATATTTTAATATTGCCCTGTACGTAGTTAGGCACTTTTTTAAATTAAAGTGAGGCCAAAACTGAAAAATAGTATATATCTAAAGAATAATAATATATACTTTTTTAGTGGTTTTGAAATGAAAAAAAAAAAGTATACATTTAGTGGTTTCTCACAATTGAAAAAATACAAGCAAGTTGGTC
Source organism: Dalbergia cultrata (assembly GCA_031216105.1). Classification (NCBI taxonomy): domain Eukaryota; kingdom Viridiplantae; phylum Streptophyta; class Magnoliopsida; order Fabales; family Fabaceae; genus Dalbergia; species Dalbergia cultrata. The sequence continues at coordinate 12,445,720 of CM062347.1, forward strand.
TATTCATAGTATTTTGATAGACTTATTTGTCCTATATGTATTTTCACTAGCAATCGATTAAACTATTTTATAAATTAGAAAGGATCAATTTGTCCTCTAAATCATTCAAAAATATTAAAGTGAAATATCTTATCATATATTTCTAATTATGAGGGATTGCAATTTTTTTTTCTTGGAGAATCAATTTGTCTCACGCTATTTTTGTCAACACCAAATTAAAGGTTTATTCTTAGAGAAGATACACATTTCACAATCCAAAGTCAAGAAAGCATATGCACAACATATTGTCCATTACAATATTAAGATCTAATTAAGTAAAAAGTTTATAGGAACTAAGCTCGAAAATTTAAACTGGATTTTCCAATTTATTTAATTAAAAATTAACATTTAAAAAATTAAAAAAATGTAAAAAATAATCAAAACTTACTTGATTTAATACATAGGAGGGATTTCTAAGAAAATCTATTAGGAGGTATATCACTATTCTTTCTTCATCTTTTTTGTTAAAGTATAAATAAAAAAAATTGAAAAAGAGGCCAACTATATATATCTATATAAAGATTCAAAAATTAAAATTTGGGGAAGGCCGGGGGGCACATGGGCTGTTGCCCCGACTTATTCAGTAATTTTATTTCTTTTACGCTTAAAGAAGATAATTATATTCACAATCATCACTCCCTTTTGTAATGACCATTAATCAAATTCAAGTCTTTGTTATTTGTTGGATTATTTTTACCCAAACTACCTATTTTTGCCATGGACAACTCTATGTGGCTATCTCAAAAGTGAAAAGTGGTTTGAAAATAATATTTAGATGAAAATTGGAAACCTTGCAACATAACCAAAAATATTGTTTACCCAAAAATGTTTCAAAAGATTTAAATTTTAGGTATGAATTTATGTTTTATTTTTTAAATTTTATTTATTAAGACTAAATACCTACTTTGATCCCTCAAAAATATATTGGAGGATAAATAAGTACCTTGGGATATGAAAATCCCCTATTGATCCTTCACAATAAAAAAAAATGGAGACAAATTGAATCTTCATATAGGTTTATATAGTATTTTTCCAATTGTATAAAGCTATACATTGGGACCAATTTGAAGGATTAATAGAGGACTTTTAAATTTGTAGGGACTAATTTATCCCCTAATATATTTCTTTTTCATCACCTTAAATCACTAGTTCAAAATAAAAAGAAAACATGATAATAGATTCCGAAGTCCAATAAATGTTAAAAGTGGACACTTTTTATTAAATACACCACAATAAGCCTGAATTATTGAAACTTGGAAGGCTCTGCAATCTAACGACATGGACCTTGATTCTCCAGCATTGTCTCACAGGAGGGAAAGTGGGTGACACAGTAAAGCCATGAAGAAAGAAATTCAGAAAGTGAATCGACCCAACAAAAGCTAGCTAGGAAGTATAGATAGCAAGGATATGAAGAACAACAGAGGATATGGATAAAATGAGGTGCTGGGTAAACCGTTGAAATGGCATATATTTATAGCAAATAATTGAAGTATGTGAATGGGTATACTATACCTTACCAGACAGAAAGTCACGGACAAAAAAATCTTTCATGAGAACCAAAAAATTGTATTTCCTAAACAATGACCATTCAATAATACATAATGTATATGGTGATGATTAATGCTCACTGAATGTAAAAGCTAAGACATAGAGATTAGGATGAAAGATGAGACTGTAAACGATTTAGAGTGGAGCTGCAGTCTTCGAAGAAGGAGAGGGTTTTAGGGTTCCAACAACACAATAAACAAAACATTCCACGAGAGAGCAATGCCTAGTGGAATAGTGTTCCTCACTTGTATTTCCCACAAAAGACACCTTGCCACTTACTACTTCGGCTATAAATATCATCAGCAATATTGAGAAAAATTCCCATTATCTTGAAATCACAAAAGGCTGGCCCAACTTGCTACATGCATCGAACACGAGTTTACATATCACTTTTTTTTTTTTAATTATTCATTAATGTTGGATTCCGAATTCACTTTTTCCTAGTTTAGTTAGTTTTTCTTAATGATTGATTCAAATGTCTACTAATCATTGTCTAATGGTTGACACTTGTCAATTTTCATGCTAGTGGTTTCCAATTTATTCCTCTTATTTTATATATGTGTGTGTGTGTGTGAGTTTATGTACATACAATACATATATTTTATGAATATAAGTATCTCTAGCACAAAAGCACAAATACAAACTGACAGCAAGATGTAATGAGGTGAGTTCCAAGTTATGGTTATATAGTTGTGAGCACGCATCAATATTCTATTGAAAGCTCATTATTTATTTAAGGCACACTTCTGAAAACACAATTATGTTGCATTCGGTTTCATTAAATAATTTTTAATTTTCATATTAGTTTTTTCTGTTTTGGATTTTGTAAAGAAAATATTAGAAAATGTACAATTATAAGATTTAATTTTCAATTTTCAGTATTTTCTTTATAAAATACTGAAAATGAAAACTAATTTCTCAAACTAAATGCCCCCCAACTTTTCATTCTAGTTATGCTTCTCCCAAACCTTGATATGAATTCCATTGCCAAATCCGAGAATGGGATTCTGAACAACTCTTCCTCCTTTGATTGTTGTCCACCTAACAGGAATAATGTTTCAATACGTCATGAATTTGTCTTGCTACAAATATATTATGAAGAACATTCAATGCTTTATGGCATAAGTAAATGGTTATTAGTGTGTTACCAATATTTTGTGACCAGAACATGAATAAAGGTAGTCATGAAAACTCCAGTCAACTCTGCTCCTGGACACTGTCTCAACCCTCCACCAAAAGGCTTGAAATTTCTCGACCTTCTTGAATGTTGAAAGTTATTGGAGCTTCAAAATATATGTACACAATTTCAGTGTTTGAAATATTTACTATTACAAATATTTCAAACACTAGATTATTAGGGACAAATCAAATTTCACACAGACAAATTTGAGTATCAACAACCGTAACTTGAAAATGTTTGCCCAGAAACAATTTTCAAACTTATATTGAGTGGTTGGATTTCTTATTTGAATGATTATTGTTTATTTGTTTGTCTAGGTTATTATTTGATTTGGAGAAAGATAGTGGTGGAGTTGAGAGGAGTGGGCTTTGGTAAGAGGAGATACTATTGCATCCCATATAGATAGGATAGATAAATAAGGGTACAAGAGTCATCTTCTTTTTTTTAAAAAAAATAAATGTAAAATTTGGGACCAAGGGAGATAAGTGTAACTTTTTAAAATAAAGTAAGGCAAATATATGTCATCTTAAAAACTAGTGGGGTTAAATGTAGTATCAATACACCTCAAGGAAGGTAGATGCAATTTGCCTTTTATTTTAAGTTTATAGAGAATGAAAGTGTATATTTTAGAAATAGAAGAGATAAGAGTATAATATTATTGTCTCTCAAAGAAGGACATTGCAGTTTACTCAAGGTTATACTTGGTTGAAGGGTAAATTTTCCATAAATAAACTTTTTATGTAATTTTCCACATGAAATTTAATCATAAAAAAGTTATCATAATTTTTACCCTTCAACCAAATATTCCTACAAACAATTGGAGGCAATGGCCTGTTGGCCTCCTATTGCCCCTAATTAAGAAGGCAAAATACTTGTATACTCCTTGAGAAAATGCTTTCTCTTTCTCTCGATGAATACTAGCCACAAAATGCTTGAGAGAAAGAAAGAGAAAATATGATAAATAATGGGATGAGTAGTGATTGCTAAGGTATATAGAGGAAGAAAATTCTTCGATTGGGAGGAAGATATAAGATCTCAGTTAAGAAGCTCCACTAAACAATACTACCTTTACAAAGGATGATAATAGAGTAATATTATAGAAATAATAAAATTGTATAATAAATGCACTACACACCTTGTCACCATTAGACGTGATGAGTGAGTGGAATGAGGAAAAATCATTCATCACGTCTAATGGTGATAAGGTGTGTGGTGTGTATTTGTTGTGCAATTTTATTGTTTCCATAACATTATTCATGATAATAACTTAATAAAATAGGAAAGAAAATAGTGCAAGTACATCAATACGGTTTTTTTTTTTATAATTAATGAAACCAACTTCAACCTATAAGGGAAGGCCAAAGAGAGTCAAGAGTTATAATCATGTACATATCAATAAACCAACATAAGGAAAACTAATACACCTCTACATCTTGAGCATCAATATTCACTACAACAACTACTATTACTCCACATAAACCACTTCCTAGTATAGAGCTCTATCAATGAGTAGCTCCTGTTACATACTTTTCAAGCTCCTCTTAACCTCAAAAGGCTGAATTTCAAAAATGAAGCAAACTCTATTATAGCCATCTTCATTTTATTTTTGGAAACACCCTGCACAATGTGGCAATTTGTATATAGCCAATTCTAGTCAAGGTAGCTATCACTTCTTGAACAATTTGGCAATATTACAAAGCAACCACCCTTTCCAAGTCTCATTCCACACTTCAACAAGATATGGATCTCAATCGTGGTTGTCTATGTCCTTGTACACAATGTAATCCTTTCAAAATGCTGCATCAGTGATTCAGTCACCATAATAATGCCCCTAAATAAATTTCGTAGAGAGATATAGTACATATGGCAAGCAAACTACACCAAACACACACAGCCATGGTTACTCTTTGGACACACACACACACACACACACACACACACACACAATTCACCTCATGAGTCACATTAGGCATACTTTCTTACCATTGTATCACTCATGTCATTAACCCCTGTTTTGAGTCCCAACACCCTTCCCTAATTATAGGGCACTCTAGTGTTTCACTCCGCTCAAAGTGTTTCACACAAACCCCCTAAGTGTATAACTCCTCACTTGATTAAGATAATGCTTTTCCCCTCATTGTGTATCACTCCACTCATTTATTAGATTTTCTAGAATACACTTGCAAAATAGAGAAAGGGTAAATACTAATTGAACTCAACCATACATTTCCTTCAATGATATCACATGATGTGTATAACTCCCTTATAATGTTGTATCTCAGTATCTCTCAGAATTTACACTCATGATAGTGCCTCCTATAGCATTCATTTCCACCAAACCTCCTATAGCATCACCTACAATTTTCTTTAACAAAACACATGAGAACAATTTGAATTTGAAAAACATCAGTGCATGTAGCATTGAGCTGAGAACACACACAATTAAGCATATCTTAATTAGACTTGGCTTTATTGGGGGATGTTGGGCTTGGCTTTAGTTTATCAAGTTCTTTTTTTTTTTTTTTTGTGGGTTGGGTGGGGGGGGAGGGTTGGGGGGTTAGCACATGTTTGGGTTTGTTTAGTTTTTTTAATAGGATTCTTTTTAGGCTAGAAATGTTATGGTTTGGGCTAAGTTTCCTTTTTTTTTTTTGTTGAGGTTGGGCTATTTTATGTTTTTGTTCAAAAGTTTTTAGGGGTGTTGAGCCTGCTACTAGACTGCTTGGGTGTTTAATCCCTTATTGCTATTTTTTTTTTATTTTATTTTATTTTATTTAGATCTTAGGACTCTCTTTTAAAAAACAAAAAATATAAAAATACATTTTCTCTGTCCACACAACAGCCAATAGTCAAGATTGAGATGTGGATACCTCCTTCATTATTGTTGAATTGTAAGGATTTATTGAGTAACATAGTGCTAACTTGAATCTCATGCAAAACCGGATTTCTCTTTTAACAAATCGTCAGTCAAAAGTCCACTTTCAAAATTAATATTAATCAACACATTTTTTATTTTCTTATCTTTTAATTAACAATTCATCAAATACACAAGCATTTTCTATAGAACGACGTGACTTTAATTTCCTCATAACACCAGAGGATACGTCAGTGTAACCAAAAACTATCAAGTCAAAATTAACTTTTATTTAAACTTTATTCTCTTATTTAATTTTCTTTTCTTTTATTGTATAATTATTATCATTTTTGGGGAAAAATAAATATTATTAAAATTATAATTAATTTGCATAATGAGCTCTAGGATAACTGTATTTATATAGATGTGTTAAGGGTGCAATGGGATTAAGTTTCCACCATTCCCTAATCATAATCAGACTCCCAAATCTTAAAACTCTTAAAAGACCGATTTGCAAATTAAAAAGCTTTCTAATTTTAGTCAGAATTAAAATTGTGGCGACTCCCATTCATTTTCAAACCATGTTGTCATCTCATTATGGCACCATTTGGGGATGTTATGACAATCATCACTCAGTATCTTATCAATTGCCATGTCATTGATTGCCTGGTCCATGATGCTCTTTATAACAGTAATCGCTTTCTTCCATTCATGAAGGATGAATCCATTGGTAATGAAAAACATCAATGACATGTGGACCTTTCATTTTGGAAATAGTTAAGTGAAAATTTTAGGCTTAATTTTATCCTGTTATCAAGTGTTTGGAACAATTATGCTAGAAAATTGTCATCAAGTTTCTACTAAAACCCTTTCCAACTAGTATTGTAGGGACAAATGAGTCTTTCAAGATATACAAGTTTACTATGATCCCTCATTTTTTTTTCAAAAAAGAGCACACATTATCTCTATCTTAGTCATTATTCCAACACTTAGTTAAAAAGTACATGTCGATTGTTAAATTGCTAGTTTAGCCCTTTGTTAAACTCCAGAGTGTAGTGTATTATTGATATTTCACACCAAAATGACTACATTTCAGTTTTCATTTTTATCAACCACACTTATTCATTTTCAAACTCTGACAAGTAACAACCCTCATTCTTAAATAGCTTATACATTTTCAAATATCTCAAATCGAAATGAAGTCATTTAGTATTATTATGGAATAATTAAAAGGGACAAATAATCCATTTAATGTCAGCTTGTTTTTATGTTAAGTGTTGGATTGATGAGTTAACATAGAGAGAATCATATCTCCTTTTGTGAAAAGTGAAAGATCATAAAATTATTAATAAAATCAAATTTACTATCATTAAAGATTACGTGAATTATTATCATTAACATATATTCATGGGATTACAAATCATTAAAATTAAGATTTACAATTAAAATTAAGAATCTTTAAAATGGAAAACAAATATAGAATTAAGAATCATTGAAAAATGGATTAGATATAAATATATTGGGGTGATTAAAATATTAATGGGGCTATTACAACAAAAAATCTACTATTATAATATTCGAGAGTCATTTCATGGAAAGTATTACAAGTGTTTTTCATACAGAGCTTTAGGATACACGTGTCATTTATATAGTGATTTAGGGCCCACTTTTTTAAACATTTATGTCTACTAATTTTTTTTTACTTAATTTACAATTAAACTATTAATAAAATCAAATCTACTATCATTAAAGATTACATGAATCAATAAAATTGGAATTATTAAGATATATTCATTGGATTACAAATCATTAAAATTACGATTTACAATTAAAATTAAAAATCTTTAAGAATGGAAAACAAATATAGAATTAAGAATCATTGAAAAATGGATTAGATATAATTGTATTAGGGTGACTAAAATATTAATGGGGCCATTATAATAAAAAATCGTGTGATATGAAAAAAAAAAAAAAAAGAGGAATGCCTTAATCAGATCAACAAAAAATTCTTCATTACAACAAAAAATGGTGTGATATAAAAAAAAAAGGGGAATGCCTTGATCAGATCAACAAAAAGGTCTTCTATTTGCCGTGCAATTATGGCGTGCAGGATCTTTTAAGGGCAAATCTTTCTGTTTTATTTTTTATCCATTGTTATTAGATTTGATTTTGTTATATCCATGGGATTCCTTGATCTGTTATGTAACCGTAACATTAGATAAAGCAAGACATAGCCACAATTATTTCTCATTGAATCCCTATATATATATATATATATTTAATCATCGATTTAGGTGCAAAGTAAAAATTTGTTAATTACATTTGGATCACACTACTAATAATTAACAAGTCTAACCAACTGATAAACGAAATCATTTGGCTAAAATAAAAGGTAATGAACCAATTCCTGATTATCTATTCTAATTTACCTGATACTTAATGAATGATTTTGTTAGGCTGATCATAGAAAAGAAATGAATTTGTCTCAGAATTTTACAGAGGAACATTTTTTTTTCTATCAATCTATTTCAAATTGAAATGAAAGCAAGCATTTGTCATTTCTAGAATTAAACAAAGTGAATAGCCACATCTAAAAATACAAAGCGTCCTCTGTAACTTGCATATCTGTAAAAATAACAAACCCAGTCTTTTACTTTTTTTTATAGCGAGACATTCATTTATACAATAATATATATCAATTGACAAAAATACACAATATTATATATTATATGCAAATTATATTATTGTTATAATTATAGATTGTAAATATACTATACCAATATTTCAAACTCATTTCATGGAAACTATTACACGTGTCATTCATATGATGATTTAAGCTTCACTGTCGTTTATATAGTGATTTAGGTCCCACCTTTCTTAATCTTTATGTCTAAAGATTTTTTTTAAATTATTTTACAATTTACTTATTAATTTTTTTTATATGAAATAAAATCAAATATTATGATCATTAATTAATCGAATATTATAATCATTAAAAATTACAATTTACACTAAGAAATTAAAGAACTCATGTCAATATAATTTACGACTTACAATTAAATTAAGAACCATTAATAACCTCACATTATGAAGGTAATATAAAAAATTATAAAGGAAATATTTCTAAAATAAATAAGCTTTAAAATTAGTATTTTTTTCTAAAGAAAACGGATAGGTCAAGTTATTAACGAATTACTAATTGATTGATTTTGATATGATAATAATTCAAAATTCAATTTTTACCAAATTTATTCATAATCAAATATTTAAGACTCATTATAATACAAATATGATAATTTATTTTTAATCAAATATGATAACAATTGATATAATACTAATATTTAAGACTCATTACATAAAAAAGTTTCCATGCATTATTCATAGAAAAATTATACCCCATCATTTCATAATCTTAATATTTAAAGTAATTTTTTGAATTTAATTTAGCTTCTAATTATCAATTATTTTTTCTAATAATACCTTTATATCTCTCTATCATTAACAAAAGTAATATAAAAAATAAAAGATAACATAAAAAAAATTATAATTCAATATATTATACCATAAAAATTATATATATAATTATAGTATTAATGATAATAAAGCTATTATATTTATGTTGCATTAGTAGTATTTGTTATTATGGATATTTATATTTTAAAGTTCAAAGAATTTTTAAATTTTTTTAATAAACCCATAAATATCAATAGGGATTCAAATCTTCACGTGGAATGAGGAATAAAGACCTATGACACGGATGTGGATGAGAATGGAGGCAAAATTCTAAGTGAGGATGAGATTAGAGGAAAATTTTCTAACTTCAAATTTAGCACTTTTGAAAATCATAATAAAAAATTATCTATCTACCAATATCACTATATTATATTTAATTTTTACAACTTGTATATTCCAATCTATTAATTCTATAATTTTTTCATACTAATCTTTTTGAAAAAAACACTTTTAATTTTTCAACACTAAAATATTTTAAAAAAATTAATTCCACAATTTAAACTTCTTTGATAATGATACTAAATTTATTAATTTTAAAAATTAAATAATTATATTACTTTTTTATTCAAAATAATATTATAATTGATATACTACTCTAATAATTGAGATTATATAAATTAGAATTATTTATTTTTTACTAATTATTACACATTAATTATAACATATATTTTAACATTGATATTTTAAATTATCAAAAGGATGTACAAGGAAAAGATATGTAATTGAAATCGTATAAGTTAAATTTATTCATTATTTTTTAATTAGAAAATATATTTTTAAATTTTTATAAATCAAATATTTTAATTTACTAAAAATATATAAATGGCTAGGGATGATAAAAAAATTGAAAGTGGGTACATGCGGGAATTACCTAATAGGAAAGGGAGTTGCGACATATTTTATCTTCATAGGGACAATTGATGGTACTATGTCCGCGCTTGTAAAACGGGATAGCGACAAGGATAGCACACCTTCATTTTTTTAATTTTTTTATTGTATTTGCATTATGTATGCATTTTAATTTTAATTTAGATTATGTTTCATTAATAGTATTTGTTATTATGGATATTTATTTTTCAAATTATAAAATGTTTTTAAAGTTTTTCTCTTTTTAAAATTTGTTAATAAACCCTTGAATATCATAGGGATTCAAAATTCCTATGGGAAATGGAAAATAGGGACCCATAAGGGAGATGTGGATGAAGATAAGAGACAAAATTCTAAACAATGACGGGAGGCGTGGGACATATTTCCCTTCTCATGGATACTCATTGTCCTCCCTATAAGTGGCTCATGATACAGTAAAATTATTCATTTATTCTCTTTCTTTATTCAACAATTTCAACTTTTGAAATGTGTAAAATTTTCATAAAATAGACTTTTTATTGTTAGTTGTAGGTCATCTATCGAGATTTTTTCAACCTTATAAACATGATATTCAAAATAAGATATAAAATACAATGACATATTTATATTTTGTCCACTTATTTAATTATTTAAATTTTAACTTACTTTTAAGATAAATTTATATACTCAATTTTCAATGAGATATATTTAAATAAATTATCATTTATTTTCAATAATGACCAACAAACTATTTTTTATTATCTCCTCGTGCATCGCACGGGTCCAATGACTAGTTTATTATAATTTACTTGCAAATGTATTATATTTTCTAAGTTAATTAGATTAGAATTTAAAAACTATATTAATATTTTAGTTGATGATATCATAAGGTTTATAATTTTAATTTTCAAAATTAGAAAAAGAAAATTTGATTTTAATTTAAATCAAAAGTATTTTATTTTCAATTTATTTAGTGACTAGATACCCAATTCAGCACCTTAGATTTATAATACGGGACAATTAGTCCCTCAAATTTGTAAAATCTCATATTAATCCATTAAATTTTATAAATTGGGACAAGTTAGTCTCTCCGTCAATATATTATTTGAATTGTTAACAAAAATATTCACATGTCCCATTAACTTGCTTATGTATATTGTTAATTTTTACAGTGACTCATAATTTGCCTTACTCCTCTGTTCTATGTAGAACGAATGACAACTTAAAGTCAAAATCTTTTTTCTGAGCAAAGAACTATGCTGAGAGAAAAGATGGGGAAGAAAGTTTAAACAACTTTGTTTAGAAGAGTGAGGCAAGTTAGGACCCACCAATTATATGCTTATATATAATAACTTATGTGCTGTGAATTTGTATATGTAGAAATCCTTCTACATTCAGCCTGAGCATGATCAACTACAAGATATATTTCATTATGTCCATAAGGGACACATGAATAGCTCGTGGCTGAATGATGCCATCTTGAGCAAGCTCCAGTGCCACTAGGCCAGCGACCCAACCTTCAAGGATAGGTTGAATAAGGGAAAGACAAACCGAGCCTCACAGAAAGGGTGGTTGTTGCACACGGGTAAGTCGAGCACCTAGGAAGGGACCCGAAAACAGTTGGTAATTCTTTAACGTTTCTACATTTTATAATAACATTTACTATATTTAAATTGTCACAAATACTATATTTTTATGACTTTATTGTGCTTATTTGTGCAAACGAGGGAGTTGAGCCGCCCTCCGATACGAAGTGAGCTATTTTGAGAGACCCGTACCCAAAAGGGTGAGCAGAAGGGGGGAGTCTAGAGAGGTCTGGGTAGACCTTCGCTTCGAGGCCACCTAGACATATTTTTACTTGATTTTGGTTATTATTTTCATTTATGTCATAATTATAACTTACAATGTGTTTTTATCATTTTTCCTTTGCAGTGCGAGTTTACAAACCTCTAGGAGCAGGCACAGACCTAGTACCAGACCTAAGTGGTTGAGACTGGGCCCGATGCTAACATTCCTCATTCTCTACATGAGGAGAATGTCTGGGCCTAGGCGGTTGGTGGCCTTTTCAAGGGTCGCACATATGGGATAGGGTACTACCCTGAGAGTATATCCCCATCCTCCACAACTGGGTTAGCTACCGAGAATGATGCCCTGCATGCCCTCAACCAGGAGCTGCAGCAGCAGGCATAATTGATCCAACAGCAACAAGAGCAATAGACGTAGCTTCTTCAGTAGCTCTAGGAGTAGCAGGCAAGGCAAGCATTTGAGGAGCAGGAGCTAAGAGTGATCCGAGAGCTTAAGCTCTCCTTGGAGTGGTAGTAGTAGGAGAAAGCAAAGAAGGAGAAGGCTCAATTCTGGAAGATGCAACAAAAGATTATTACAGATGTGATGACCTTCTTTCGAGACATGTAGTCTTTGGGATCCTCCAGCTCTGGCAAGACACTCGACTATACTCCATTCCCCCATATCCCACTCCCCTACATCTCTGAGGACCAGTCACAGTCGAACGGCACGGATGACGATGATGGTCCAGATGATGATGATGATGACACCGCCAATGATGTCGATGCCCAGGAGTTCAACTACTTTTTATCTAGCTTCATTTTTTTCCATTCCAGATATTTTTTACATTTATTGTAATTTGTATATATTTTATTGTCATAATTTGATAATTTATTTAATCATTTTAATTTAATCATTTTTTTCTTATTCACTATCAATTTAATTGATAATTAAGTTATTATATGAATAAACAAACAAATAAATAAAAAACTTAATAGTAAATTTTAAAAAGATTAATTTTTTACCAACGGGTATGCCCATTGGTAATAATTAATGTTTTTAAATAAATTTTTTCATAAATAAATATACCCGTTGGTAAAGCCATCGGTAAATGGTTTAAAAAATTATTTTATTTACTTAAACATCCATTGGTACAATCAAATAAACACATCGGTACAATTAAATAAACACGTCGGTATAAATATGTCTCTGATAGCCTTGGTGACACCTTTTATTTAATTTTACCGATGACTATATTCCTTAATATCCACTATTATAAGAGTCGAAAATAACCGACAAATTTTTTGGTACCATCGATAATATTCATTGACGGCCTGGGAACTGAAGCCCCTATAACCATCGGTACACCCGTCAGTAAACGAGTCGGTATCCCACACTTTTCTTGTAGTGGTAAGTACTTAGGAGTTCCCTTGTGGCATGACCGAATAAAGCAGCAAGATTTCCAATATATCTTAGACCGTATGCAAAACAAATTGAATGCTTGGAAAGCTAACACTCTCTCTTTAGCAGGTCAAGTTACTTTGGCCCACCCAAAGATCACAACGATTCCGTCATATATCATGCGGACCACTGGTATCCCTATTAGTATCTGGGAAGGAATTGACCAAATTTATAGTAATTTCAATTGGCATAGATAAGAAGATAAAAGGAAGGCCCATATGGTTAGTTGGGATAAAATCTACTAACCAAAATGTGAGGGTGGTTTGGGGTTCAAGAGCTGTAGGGACACTAATTCTGCTTTTTTGGATGAAGCTTGCTTGGCAACTCCCTCATAACCAGGATGCTCTGTGGGTGCAAGTTTTAAAAGCCAAAGATGGATATGTGTTACCACCAGATTAAAAGTGGAAGAAAGATTAATGGGTCAAAGTTAAAATGGGCCCATGCTTGAAAGGTAAGGGGTTAGGTTGGATATTACTTTTCAAACCGTTACGGTTATCTTACTTGGTTTGTCTCGGTTGGTTGGTTTTAAAGGAGCCGTGACAAGAGGTTAGGGTTAGTTAATGGTTTGGTGGTTAGCCGCGGCAAACATGTGACAACGGCTATTTTAGGGAAGCCACGATGGGTGAAAATTGAAGTTTAAACGGGAACGGTTGCTAGTATAGATGCCATTTTGGGTTGGGCATGAAGTCGTGGTAACTAAAACTAGAAGTTTGAACTCATTAACAGTTACTACAGCTATGATAGATTAAGAGAGGAAACGATTAATGCTTCTTCTAGCCAGATTGAACCAGAGTAAGCCGTGGTAACTGCTTTTATCATGAGAATCAATCTAAGGCTTCAGCAATCATTATAAAAAGGGAGAAAGAGAAGAGGAACAGAGAAAAAAAAGAGGTCAATCATACACAAATCTTTACAAATTTTCTTTTAAGCTTTGTTTTTAGATGTAGTTGTAGAGTAGATTATCAACGTGTAATTTCAGTTTCCATGTTATTCTCATGTTGTTGTCGATATTGTATTTCTCTTATTCGTCAATAAAATTCAGTTCCTTGATCAATCCTAGTCCGAAGCTTGTAATTAATTGAAGTATTTGGAGAACTCACAATCAAGAAGTTGATTCCCCTTCTTGGTGAAATTGTCTGACACTTGGGATCAACGTATTTTGCTTCTTGGCCTAGTTTATTTGTCTTAAACTTAGCCGAACAAAATTTACCGTAAACAACATGGAATAGTTTTGGTTCCTATTATCAATAAAAAGACCCAATCTTCCAATGCCTAACTTGGTATTTGCCAAGTCTGGAAATTTTCTTTTCATAATTTTATTTGGAGATTGGGTGATGGGGGTCAGGTTAATTTTTGGTGGTCAATTTGGATTCCTAGTGTCCATAATTTACAGGATTTTTCTACGATTGATTTGGGTGATGAAGAGATCTCTGCTAAGGTTGGAGATTATACTACTGAGGATGGTGCTTGGGGCTGGTTGAAAATCTCTCAGGTCCTCCTTCCTCATGTTGTGGATTTAATCAAACCAATTGCCTCTCCACATATGGGTGGTGCTACGGATAGTTTGGCCTGCTTCCGGAAACAACAGGAATATTTTCTTACAAATTAGCTTTTGCTGTATGCCGTTCTTACCTGCCCTCTAGACACTCTCCCCTGTTTAAGTTGATTTGGAAGCTTAATGTTCCCCAACACCTGAGGGCTTTCCTTTGGTTGGTTGTGAGTAATGCTCTTCTTACTAACCAGAAAAGAACCCAACGTTGTATGACTACCATGGCAGGATGCTTCTTATGTCGAAATCATCTTGAAACAGTGTTCCATGTACTTCGAGATTGCACTTTGGCAATGAGTATATGGTCTAACACTGGCATCAGTCACTCCCTTTCTAGTTTTTGATTCCCACTCCCTTTCATTTTGGTTGGAGCTGAAACTTTAGGAGATGACTCAAACCTTTAATGGGGTTAGCTGGCCCCTTTTCTTCAGCACTCCTTGTTGCGAGTTATGGCACAGGAGAAATAAGGTAATTTTCGAGGAGGGAGAGGTTAGATCCCATTTCTATCTGTCACACGATTGTGAGGAAAGCACAAGATTATCTTTTAGCCTTAGGGATTTTATTTGATACTAGGAGAAGGGTGCCTACCCTCTCTTTGATTCATATTGCTTGGTCGCCCCACTTATCAACTAGATTAAGCTGAACACAGATGGCTCTATCATTGGGGATGGATCAGCAACTTGTGAAGGCATTTTGCGAGATGATAGAAGGTGTTTCATCAGAGGATATAGTATCCAAATTGGTATCTATAGCATCACCATAGCGGAGCTCTGGGGCATTCTCCATGGGCTTCAAGTGGCGTGGGACATGGGTTTTAAACAGATCATAGTGGAAACTGACTCGAAATGTGCATGGGAATTTTTCCAAAGCTTGGATCGCACTACACACTCGGCTTTTGCTTTGGTTGGAGCTATCAAATCCCTCCTGGGAAGGAACTGGGTAGTACAAATATCAAACGTCTACAAGGAGAAAAATTTATGTGCTGACACCTTGGCTAGGCATGCACACCATCAAGCTTGAGAAGTGTTGCTTTATGATAAGCTTCCTGGCTTTCTATTTATTGAGTTTAATAATGATTTGAGGGGTTCTTTATTTCCCCGGATACTTAGTATTTAACTTTTGTTTTGGTTTGGGCCTCGGCTCCGCAGTTTATCAAAAATAAATAAATAAATAAATAAGCAAGACCATAAATTAGTACCGAACTAAAATATAATAACAAAATTATCTTATGAAATATTATTTGATTATGTATGTATAGCCTTATATTTGGTTGATATAGTTCACTTACCCCTTCATTATAAATAGCCTCTTTCGGTGCTTATTGTATGGTACCTATGAGATTATCAATAAGATTATTCTTTCTCTCATTCTGTATTATTCTCTATATTATTATTGTTTCACAACATGTTATAGTAGGAGATTTTGCCATCAAATGGCAAGAGGAGCAGTGCATGTAACGATAGCATATGTGGGGAAACTCCTTGAATCAACATATATTTTTCCTTAATTAATTTAGTATTGGTGAGTTCTACCATCTAAGAAAAGAAAGCTTAAGGTAAAAATTATAATTATGTTTATTCTTTTCAATGTATCTTGAATCTTATATATTCAAATTCATCTTGATCTAATGAGTCCTGAAGACACCATGAAATAAGAAATCCAAATCAGTTCTTATGGTTCTAATATCATTCACCATTAATAAAATCATATAATGGTACCGCTTGTTGTAGTTAAGAAAATAAAATGGCAAAACCCCAGATTTGAGGTATACGTAACTTGATGGGTTAAGATGGCACCCTACTTGAAGGATTGCTCAAAACAATTGTTTGAGATACATATAATTTGATGGGTTGAGATGGCTCCCCACTCAAAGGATTGTGTAAGCAATGATTTTTTTAATCTTTGTCTATGATTCTATCAAATATCATTCCATGAATTGAACGATAATTACACTAAAAAAAAGGATAATTATTCCTAGCGAATGCATCTCTATTATTCAAAATTATCCAAAAATTTTATTTCTCTATGTAAGGGGATATTCATATTCTAGAAGTGAATATGTCAAAACATCTTTTCTTGAAGGGAATGAATCATTTATATTATCTTGTGTGTGTCAATATGACTCAATATCTAATGTTTTACATTCCTTGAAGTGAATGTGTCATCTAAGGATAATTTTGAGTATTATAATTTATTAATTTCATAATTTTTGGGTATCTATACTTTAATTCTTATTTTCTTGAAGAGAACAATATAATTTCTTCACTAGTTTCCTTCTAAATATTCTTAAAAGATCCTATTGATCTTTGTTACTTTATTTGAATATCAAATTTTTGACAAGTTTTTTTCAACTCATGATCGTAATTTAAAAAAATATTATTAGAGAACATAATTTTACTCATAATATCTTGGTTTTCTTGATTTCATCATATCTTGGATTTGTTTTGTTCAATCTTATTTGAAATGATGTTTTATCATTGCAATTGATTGTTTGTTAGTGTTTTTGGCAAATCAAACATGATTTTATTCACAAGTGCATGACATTTTATTTTTCTTTTGCCAGTGCTTAAAAATGTTGGTTTACGTTAACTTAAGCTCAGACAATAACTACTATATTTTTGGAATGAAATTAAGCATATCCTTCAGTGTCTTCGAGAAACAATTAATAGTGGTATTTTATTCATATGAATCCAATTCACAATTGATTAGCATGCAGATGCAGGATATTTATCAAATCCACATAAAGGTAAATCTCAAATAGTTTACTTATTCAAATATCGTGACACAACTATATCATGGAGACATACAGAATAGGCCTCAGCTACCACTTCTTCAAATCATTCAGTAATAATTGCAATACATGAAGCAAGTGGTGAATGTTTTGGCTAAATGTAGTAAATCAACATGTTTGAGTGTTATGTGAATTATCTTATAAGGAAGAAACTCCAACAACTTTGTATGAGGATTATACAGCATGTATAGCTCAGCTAAAGGAATGTATATCAAATTAGATAGAACAAAATATATTTCTCCAAAATTCTTCTTTACACATGATCTTTGAAAGCAATGAGCAATTGATATTCAGTAGATTTGTTCAAGTGATAATCTAGCCAATTTATTCATGAAGTCATTTCATGCACCTTCTTTTGAGAAACTCATGCACAAGATCGTGATGTGTTGTGTGAGAGACCTTTAAGATGCTTTTGAGAAGGGGAGACATTTTGTACTCTTTTTCCTTTAATCAAGGTTTTTATCCCACTAGTTTTTCCTTAATAAGGTTTTTAATAAGGTAGTTCTAACTTCCCACAATGAAAATATTGTACTTTTTTTTCTTCACTAATTTTTTTCTCAGTAGATTTTTTCTTAGTAAGGCTTTTAATGAAACATATCCCTAATGGATATCCTAGAGGGAGTGTTATGAAGTATTATTTGATTATGGATGCTTATGTCTTTGACTGATTCAGTTAATATTTAATTTGATTAGATAGAATATGTTATGATCGTATTTGATCTTATATCACTCAGCCCTTGGTATAGATAGCCCCTTTGGGTGCTCATTGTATGGTACCTTTGAGATTATCAATAAGATTATTCGTTCTCTTTTCCGTTATTCTCTCAATTATTATTGTTTCACAACAAATTAAACTAATATTAACCTAAATCAATACAAATAGATCTAGGATAATTATTTATTTTTAATACAAACCTTGAAACAAACACCCAAAATACACAATTAAATTTATTTTTAAGTAGGTGGTTACGTTTGTTCGCATTTATCATGAATGATAGTGATTGGTTAGCCATTTGCGAATGACAATTCATAAAGCAAAATTGACTTCTAAGATGGCATTTATTATTATTGTTATTATTTGAACTTAATTTCTAAGATGGCATTAAATTAGAGATAACGAAAGACAACATCAGTGGAATTATATTGTCCTTCAAGGCAAGTACGATCAGAAATTCTTTCCTCAACCGGGAGGAAGAATTTTTTTTCGTCCACATCTCATCTCTACATTTTTAGTGATTGGTTAGTCCTAACATTTTTAGTTTGAAATTTGTTTGATCCAACAAAATTTTTACATTAATTTGATCCTAACAAAAAATTTTCACATAAATTTAGTACTAATATTTTCATTTTCAATATCAATTCAGTCCTAACATTTTATATTTTAACATCAATTTAGTCATTTTATTAAAATAGAAATCTAACAAAATGATTAAATTGATGTCGAAATAAAAATATTATGACTAAATTAATATAAATTTTTTTGTTAAAACCAGGTTGATGTCAAGTTAAAATCATTAGGACAAAAAAGATTATTTTCTCTTAACTTTTTTTACATCACATGGTAAAGAGGTACAATATAATATAATTGATAGGCTAAAATGGACATTAAAATGTTCCTGCCCGAGGAGATAATAATTAAACTCTTTTATAAATGCTAGAAGACTAAAAATTTGTTTTAAATTTTAACAAAATTTTAGTCATAAATAGAGTGGGGATAAAGAAATTATTTCATATGTCTATAAATCCTAGAGAGGGATTTTGAAATGATAGAACGAGGATTAGTGTAAAATTCTTTGAAACTTATGGTTAGGTAATAATAATTTAACAACTAAATCTATATATAAGTATTATTCAAATACACGGTCTCTTTTAAAATGGGAATTAGAACTGATTCTTTGGGGAACTATAGACATTATGTAACAGAGATTTAATAAATAAACTTGTATTCGAATATATATTTAAATACAAGTGATTTTTTTTTCAGTGAAAATTTCTCAGTTATAGTATATGTTTAGTTGGAGGTAAAAATGAGGTTACAATTTTCATAGATAAAAAATTTTCATGAATGACTCATCCATAAAAATCTAATCCATCATAAAAATTTTCACTATATCTTTTCCTGTAACCAAATATATCCTTAAAATTAAAATCTTCCAAATTTTATACATGGTTTCCAATCATTTGTGAAAATTTTTACTCTATATTTATCCCCTAACCAAACATAAATTTAAGCTAAAATTCTCCAAATTTTACACATAAATCCTACCCAAACTAATAATATGGAAAAATAAGAATAATTAAAAGTTGGAATGATCATTTCACTAACAAAATAGCCCTTAAAAAAAACTATATTCACTTGTGACCCTCCAATGATCCATCTTATTTGACAAATTTATCCAAATACCAATTGATCTCTATTTTCATTAATGAAAATAATTCTTTCATGAGCCATTTTGTCAAAAATATGTATGATTTTTTTAGGGCTGAAATGATTATTCTACAATGTTGACTTGGAAAAAAAAGTGCTAGCTTTTTAAAAATATGATCTTTTGAGGCTAAAGTAATGGTTCTACAATACAAACTTGACATAAAACATAAAACATAAAACATAATCACTTTTGATAAGAAAAATTGAGGTCAATTGACCTTTAGGTGAATTTATCAAATAAGGTGGATCATTTGAGGGCCATGGACAAATACAATATCTTTTAAGAGCTATTTAATTTTCTTAGTAGTATAATCTTTCAAGGGCCAAAATAGTAGTTCTCCCTTAAAAGTTAGTTCTTCTTATATAACTAAAAATCCACATAAAATTGCTAATTATTTTTCGCATACTATTCATTCGATACAATTTTTTTTTTTGAAATTTTAAATTAGACACTCTAAAACTTGTTGTGAAGACCAACACGAAACCTTGTTTTGGTAGTACCACGAGTTAACTATAAGTAAAAGATTCTTTTTTATCATTTATTGTTTTCATTTGGTTTTACACAAAAAAAAAAATTCTTTTGGCATTTGAATCATCGTGTAAATAACAAGTCTATTTATTTATTTTTAATATTTATTGAACGTGGTAAAATAATTAATATAATATAATATAATATGCAATTGGTTTAAATA
Source organism: Dalbergia cultrata (assembly GCA_031216105.1). NCBI lineage: Eukaryota > Viridiplantae > Streptophyta > Magnoliopsida > Fabales > Fabaceae > Dalbergia > Dalbergia cultrata. The sequence goes on from CM062347.1 coordinate 12,466,400, forward strand.
TATAATATAGTTTGAGTTTTATTTTGATACATTGACATTGTAAAAAGAATTTATATAATTATTTAATTAAATTTATTATTTTATTTGACTTTTATCCTTACTATTTAAAAGGTTATATAAAAGAGACATTTGATTGTGCAACTTTGTAAAAAAAAAATATACACTCTTTTGACACGTTACATCATAAAGTACGATATAATTAATATGATTGATCGACTGAACTGAACATTTAAATAGTTCTCCCGGGACGTGCCAATATTAACAGTTTAGTTGATAGGAATAAATGGCATGTTTGTATTGTATTTTAGATGGCTCTGGTACTGTTAATGATTGAACTATTGAATATTCATATATCTTTCAATATTATAAGGTTGGAAATTAGTATTTAAGTTTTATGGAAATTTTAGTCATAAAGTGAGGATAAAAAAAAAAATTTCTCTCTGGCATTTTATGTCTCTAAAATCTAAAGTGAGAAAATTTTTAAGGGACATAATTAGGATTAGTGTGTAATTCTTTGAGAATTGTTTATGCAACCAGGATTTAATAACTAAATTTATATTTGAATATATATTCAAATTCATGGCCTCTATTACAATGGAAATTAGTATTAAGATGCAAGTCATCATTGAGGAAGAAGAAGAAAGTATTCATTAACTTGTACGTGTGATTAAGAATCCAAGAGCAAATGATGTCATTCATGCATTGCCAAGAACCTAAAAGATTGGAGTTAGTGTCGGGATCTAGTTGAGGAATGGTACTAATGATGAACCCTAATTTTCATTTTCCATTTAGCGCACGATGCATTGCATGGCTCCAAAGTGATAATTCTCCTCAGTCTAGGCCTGCAAAACGAGTACCAAGCTAGGTTGATTAGAGGATTGAAGGAAGTATGGGTCATTGACGTTGTTCGCCATTGAAGGATCGTTCGCCATTGAAAATAGAAGGAGATTGAAGGAAAGCCGAAGAAACATCAAATGAAGTCTACTGATACCATATTAAGATGGAAGTCATCATTGAGGAAGAAGAAGAAAGTATTCATTAACTTGTGTGATAACAAAAGTACATTTTGGTTTATATACATATGGTTTGTAACTAATTCCATTTATTAACTTAACTAACTAACTCTGAGTTAAAGGTACAATATTAATTAGTAATGATTAATCCCTACTAATTAGTGTTCAATTTTTTGCGGAACTATAGTTTTGTAATGGTGATTTGTTGAAAAGATTGTGTAGAAGATGATGAACAAGAACTTGAATATTGTGGTTTTAAGACATGAAATCAATTGCCATTTTTATAGAGATATTTGCTCCCACATGTAGTTACTATAGGTTGATGATGATACTCCCCAAGGATATAATGAAACCTCTATATGAATTTCTTGTCTAGAAATAACAAGAAATTCCTACACTCTTGAACTTTTTAAAGAACTCTTAAACTCACACAATACGCAAAGTAAAAGTAGGAAACTTGTTCAATAATGGGAATTATTTATAGTTGATGATTAGGTGAAAATGAACAATCACATTTTTTCATAATTTTCCGGATACTTTCGAAGTATCACATTCACTTGTGAGTAAATGCAATTGTTTGAAAGCGCGTCTCTTTCAAACCTGTACAAATAGTATGTCTGTTCATGGTTTTGAATTAGATTTTATTACATAGCTTTTCTTTGAAAAAAAAATGAAAAAAAAACCGCTAGACATGACTATTTGAACAACACACCTATGCAACATTACAATTTGATTGTTGCAAAGCAAATGCTTATAAACCGTTTCATTTTATTTTAATTAATTAACTTGTAAATATATTTCAATGCCCCACTATTTTACAAGTTTAAAAAATCATACAATTTTATGCATAAAGAATATATCACAACGATTAAATATTTCTTTAGTGCAAACTTTAAAGGTTCTAACAGAGTAGTAGGTGTCTAATTGATTAAACCTATACTCTCTATGTTAGTACTGAAAATTCACACACATAAATTGTATTTCCTATCAAGTTTAAGAATTTGTTAATTTTAAGCACTTTTATGTCCATGTGCTCACCCCGGTTTAATGAATATTTATGAGAATAAAACCTCTGAAATTCTCAACTGAAGTGGCAGCACTTCTATATTCACATAGGTGGAATCCTTTGATAAATAATATTATCGACCATTAAGAGTTTTAATTCACCCTCCTATATATATATATAACACTAAATCCTATATCTCAGTACTCCTATTGTTAAATAATTTGTTGTTACCCAATAATTCTTGAAACTAGTGTTCTACTAGAATAAGGTTAGGTTCCCATCATTTAACAATTATAGGTTTTAATCCCATTTTTGTAGTAGTCTCTTTGACCTTATCCCTTAACAAACCTTTAGTCAATGGATTTGCTAGATTCCCTTGAAATTTTACATATGTGATGATAATTATATCATCTCCTATTAATTGCCTTACATACCCATGTCTCAAGCTTATATGTATAGACTTTCCATTATAAACCTTGTTTATGTGCTTGAGACATGGTTGATTCATTATCACAAAAGATCAAAATGGCAATCATAGGTTGTGCCCACAACTCTATATCATATAACAAATTCCTAAGCCATTCTGCTTCTTTACCAGTGGTTGATAAAGCTATAAACTTTGCCTCCACAGTAGAATATGAAATACACGTTTGTTTCTTTGAGGCGTAACTTATTGCTCCACCACCTATGGTGAAAATCTATCCTGAAGTGGGCATATTATCACTTAGATTTGTAATCCAACAATTGTTGGAATAACCTTCTAATATGGCAAGATAATTACTGTAATATAATCCCAAGTTGATAGTTTTCTTGAGATAACCAAGAATTCTTGTTATAGCTTTCCAATGTTGATCATTTGGTTTTCCTATAAATCTTGATAGCTTGTATACAACAAATGCTAAATCTGGTCTGGTGTAATGTATTGTATACATTATACTTCCTATAGCACTTGCATATTCTAATTGTGCTACAAGTTTCCCTATGTCATCTTCTAATTTAAAATTAGGATCATAGAGTGTATTGGACTCCTTAATGTTAAGATGCTCAAACTTTTCCAATATCCTTTTGATGTAATGAGATGGATTTAAAACAAAGCCAATTTCATGTTTAAGCACCTTTATGCCTAGTATTGTATCTACTTCATTCAAATCCTTCATCTTGAATTTGGAAGTTAGATACTCCTTTGTTTGACGAATCCCTTCTAAATTCGTCCTAAATATTAGCATATCATCTACATACAAATAGATTATTACTCCAAAGTCCTTAGTAAATTTAGAGTGTATACATGTATCTGCATTATTATGTGAGAAGCCACTCAATAACACTACAGAATTAAACCTTTCATGCCATTGTTTAGGTGCCTGTTTTAAGCCATATAAAGACTTAACAAGTTTACAAACTTTCTTTTCATTTCTAGTAGAACATAGCCTTCCAGTTGTTTCATATAAATTTCTTCATTAAGATCTCCATTAAGAAAAGTCATTTTAACATCCATTTGAGGCACATGAAGTTGTGAATAGATGCTAATGCTATAAGAGTCCTAATAGAAGTCATTCTTGCCACAGGTGCATAGGTATCAAAATAGTCTAGACCTTCTTTTTGTTTAAACCCTTTTGTTACCAACCTTGCTTTGAAGGTTTGTAGTGAACCATCTGTATCATACTTTCTTCTAAAAACCCACTTGCATCCTATAGGCTTTGATCATTAAGGCAAATCAACTAAGACCCAAGTATTATTAGATAACATTGAGTTCATTTCGTCATCTGCTGCTTCTTTCCAAAAGGCAGAATCTCTAGAGGCCATTGCCTCTTTAAACGTTTAAGGATCACCCTTTATACTTAAAATAATAGGGATCTTGGTTATCACAGAATCCCTAGTTCCTTCAACTAAAAAAGTTATAACTTGAGAAGATATAAAGTCTGGACCCAAGTTTTTCTCTTTTCTCCCTCTTTGGCTCCTTCTTAGTTCAACTAATTCATTATCACTTAGACTTTTATTGCCTTGATTTACAACTGCTTCTTGGGAAACATTTGTATCCTTTTATGGATATTCCAAATTGGGGTTTGAATCAACAATGAATTTAATTTCAATAAATTCCACCTCTCTTGATTCAACAATTGTATTAGACACTGAGTCCAAAATTCTATACACCTTAGAATTTTGAGCATATTCTATGAAGATGCCTTTTATGGCTCTTGGCCCCAATTTAGTTCTCTTTTGATTAGGAACATGATAAAAGGCTAAACACCCCTACACTTTTAAATAATTTAAGTTTGGTTTTCTTCCTTTCCATATTTTATTTGGAAAAACCTTTCTGTTTCTTGACGATATCCTATTATGAATATGACATGCCGTTAATAATGCCCCACCCCATAGATTGGGAGGTATCTTAGTATTTATTAGCATTGAATTGACCATATCCACTAAGGTACAGTTCTTTTTCTCCACTAAACCACTTTGTTGTAGAGTATATAGAACAGGACATTCATGCACAATACCATGTAATTCACAAAACTTATCAAATTCACTAGAAAAGCATTCTCCACCTTTATCACTACGAAGAACCTTTATTTTCCTGTCATGCATATTTTCTACTTCTAATTTATATTTCTTAACCATTTCAAATGCTTTATCTTTATTTCTTATCAAATACACATAAGTGAATCTAGAACAATCATCAACAAAGGTTATAAAGTACCTTTTTTCTCCTCTAGTAATATTTCCATTTAATTCACAAATATCACTATGTATTAGTTCTAGTAAATGTGTATTCCTTTCAATTTTAGGAAATGGTTTCTTAGTAATTTTGGATTGTATGCAAATTTCAAATTTCTTATTAAAATCCTTATTACTAAGATCAATATAATTATGTTTTTGCATATATTCGATTGACTTGTAATTTAAATGTGCTAGTCTACTATGCCATAAATCACAAGAATCAACAACATACAGAGAATCATTCACTTTATCATTAATACTAAATTTGAACATGTCTTGAGTACAATATTCTTTTCCTACATACATATCATTCTTAAGCAAAATAATCTTATCGGATTCCATCACAATTTTGAATCCTTTTTTACATAAAAGACTAGCAGAGACTAAATTCTTCCTTATATCTGGAACATGAAGTACATTAACCAAGTTTAACTTCTTTCCTGACGTAAAGTTCAATTCTACTGTTCCTTGACCACACACTTTGGCCAAATTGTCATTTCCCATTAACACCTCTCAGTTGTTCACTTCTTCATCTGTCTTAAATTGATTGAGATCATTGCAAACATGAACAGTAGCACCAAAATCTTGCCACCACTCATGGGATCTTGCATGTGGTGCCATGTTAAGTTCTGTGATCATACCAATGTGTATGCATTGCATTCCCTCGGTTATCATAACAATGACCAAGTCCCTTTCTTCCACTAGGTTGGCCTTAGAATTTGGTGCCTCTTTTGAGTTATTACCCTTTTTCAGAAGTCAACAATCCTTGATATAATGCCCTTTCTTGTGGCAGTGGTAGCATTTTCTTTGTCTTTTTTTATCTTGCTTGGCATCCACAAAGGATTTCTTTCTTTTTCCTTTATTGACATTCACTTCTCCAACATGGTTCACCTTAGAACTTTGAGAAAGAAACACACCAACACGTTTTCGAGTTTTTTCTTTTATACGTAAATGCCTTAGTAATCTTTCAACAGAGAAGTCTTCTCCAAGATGTAGGAGTTTCTTCCTATAATTATTCCAAGACGAAGGAAATTTTGCAATAATTGCTCCAACTTATAATGATTTAGGAACCACTACTTGGAGATCACGAAGTCTACTTACAAGGATTTGTAACTCATGAACTTGATCCATGATAAGCACATTATCAACCATACTAAACTCAAGGTACTTCAACATGATAAATTTATTTGTACCTTGTTGATCATTATTGTATTTTTCTTCTAAAGACTTCCAAATCTCCAATGGCAATCGAATTGACATGTAGAGATCATAAAGTCTATCTGACAAGGTATTGAGAATGTGTCCTTGGCATGCAAAAGTGTCCTCATCACACTTTTTCTTCAATTGGGAAATCTTTTCCTTCTCTCCATTGGTTGCATCTTCAGCAGCATTGGGAATTGGTATGACATTTGGATCAAGCACATAAGCAAGATTTAGGACCAAAAGAAGAAACGTCATTTTGTCCTTCAATCGGTTGAAGTTTGTCCCATCAAATCGATCTAGTTTGACAAAATCTTGATTCAAGACCTTGAAAATATTATTTTGATCTTGAGCCATCTTCAAGAATATCTGTCTAAATTTTTCAAAAGATTGTGTAGAAGATGATGAACAAGAACTTGAATATTGTGGTTTCAAGACATGAAATCAATCGCTATCTTTAGAGAGATATTCGCCCCCACACGTAGTTGCTATGGGTTGATGACGATACTCCCCCAGGATATAATGAAACCTCTATATGAATTTCTTGTCAAGCAATAACAAGAAATTCCCTCATTCTTAAAATTTTTAAAGAACTCTTAAACTCATATAATATACAAAGTAAAAATATAAAACTTGTTCAATAATAGGGATTATTTATAGTGGATGATTAAATGCAAATGAACAATCACATCTTTTGATAATTTTCGTGTACTTTCGAAGTATCATTTTCACTTGTGAGTAAATGCAATTGTTTGAAAGCACGTATCTTTCAAACCTGTACAAACAATATGTCTAGTCATGGTTTTGAATTAGTTTTTTATTACATAGCTTTTCTTTGAAAAAAAACCACCATACATGACTATTTGAACAACATACCAATGCAACGTTACAATTTGATTGTTGCAAAGCAAACGGTTATAAATTGTTTCATTTTATTTTAATTAATTAATTAATTAATTAATTAACTTGTAAATATGTTTAATCATTTAATAAAGAAACTTGTATTCGAATATATTCAAATACATGTGGCTTTTTTCTATAGATTAGTTTATGACATGTATAACAACTATAAAATGATATGATAGCTAAAACTCTTCCAAGTTTTATACACAAATCTCACCCTACCAATAATGTGATATCAAAGTTTGTGAAAGAATGATTAAAAGTTGGTGTTCTCATTATATATCACAACCTACTAATTATGTTCAAGAAGGCACTACAAACTTTAGTTTTAAAGAAGCATATGCATGATATTAGAATGCTTCAGCAAAAGGAAATGTTGTAATAATTTGAATCTCTTTGAGGGGAAGTTAGTTACTCTACTGTTTTGTGCCATTTTGCTTTGCTAAGTTTTATTATATAGTCTGATTGTTTCATAGAGACCCGTGTTAGTATTATTTTGTGATCTATTATGGATTTTGGACTCACCATGCATTATTGGGTTATGGCTCAATTGAGGGAGTGCAGAAAGCCAAAAAGGATATATTAAAGTCAATCAAATTTCATGCTCCAAGTCCTTGTCTATTGATGAGCATCAGGGGATGTATCAAAGTCCCACATTGCCTAGATGTAAGGCCTAGATTGCCTTTGTAAGTCTTGGACAACCCCATATTTTGAGTAAGCTTTTTGGTTTGCATTAGGCCCACTCAATTCTAATATGGTATCTTGATAATTGAGATTCATGGTCAATACAAACTAGTATTTAAGGAAATTGTGTGTGTGTGTGTGTGTGTATCTCAAGGGATAGTTTATTGTGAAAGTAAGAAAAGTAAATTTGGTTCGTTGGATCTTTACATGTTGTATGGTCAAGATTAAAACATAAAATTATGTGACATTTTTAAATGATCATGTGATTATTAATTATCATTAATAACTTTTAATCCTGACCATCCATGTATATTTATATGGCTTAGATTTGAATCGGTGCCAATTGATCCCCTATTACTGCTCATAGAATAAGTACTAGTTTGGGATAGGCACTACCAAGCTGCACTAAATCCTTTTTCAATTGGTTTCTAGTATCATTGTAAAAAATCCTTGTTTTGTTTTCCATATTTTTCTTTTCTCCGTTGATATATATATATATAGGGAACGACTCTAGTGAAAGGCATATGAATGGTGATATTATTTCTCCATTGGTCAATAATTTTGATTTTTGGGAACTGTCATGGCCATCCAATAATAAGGGTTTGAGTTTTTTCAAAATATTTTTCTTTTTCATATCCTTCATATGCTAAAGTGTATAATATAAGTATAACTATAATATAGAATAAGAAAAAAAAATTATATTGAATAAAACAAATAGAATATATATATATATAGTAGAATAATAAAAAGAAAGAATATTCTATTGTAGAAAATTTTATATGATCTATATATATATATATAGTAATATAATTAAGAATTCTATAATAATAGTATAAAGAATAAAATTAGATATAAAGCTATTCATGTTTCTCACCTCCACATCTTAAGCTTTTTGAACAAGTGATTTCATGACATGGTATTAGAGTATATATGACCTGTGCAATGTCCACACTTCAAGCCCAAAAGAGGTATTTGCGTGAAGTGGAATTTTTTTCGATAAAGATATAGCTCAAACCCACCAAGATGAAGGCGGGCAAAAAAGACATTACAGAAGTAGAATCCACGACAAGAAAAAATAAAGCATAAAAGCCACCAATAGCAAGAGATAGGCCAACTAAACAAAAGAAAACATATACAAGGCAACAACATCAAGAACAAATAGATTGTATCCCTAGCCCCTTTGACATTGCCATCAAGGTTAGGAATGGAAGCCACAAATCATAAATGCATGAAAGGACGTATTAGATATACAATCATTCATGTACCTCAACCCAACAACTTAAGTTTTTGATACAATTGGTTTCATAACATATATACTTATACATTAGTCTAAATGTGTTGTGGAGGTTGAAAATTTTATGTGAGACACGGACCTTTACAGGTTTTTTATTTTGGGATAATCCGAAAAACAAAAGAAACTCTATTTGATTTTTAAGAAAATTTTATGTTTTCTATATTAGGACTTATTAGGGAATGTGTTTTCTATGTGCCAATCATGACCTTGGTTGAGTCGTGACAACTAATCCCTAGAATATTATTTACGAAATAAAAACAAACTCCCCCTTAGCAATGTTTTAACGAGGCATATTCATATAATACTGTAAAACCATATTTTACTTATAATTGATTATACTTGTGATAGGTGAAAGTTGATAGTTACAATTGTAAAAGGTGCATTACCTTATAATGTGTAACCCTGCTCTCCCATTGATGTTTAGAGTCGTATATAAAGGACATTAATTTCTTATGAAAAATTACATAAGAAAATAATAAAGATTATATAGCTAGTTCCTAAAGAACTAGACTTCTTGAGTTCATGTTTTTATTTGTTCATCTTTTTACTTTTCTTATCTTATTTCACTTACAACCAAAGATACTTTTCTATCATTTATTTATCCAATTCGGTTTTAGACAATTTTTTGACATTTGAGTCAACATGTAAATAACAATGGATTCTATTTACATTTGCTTCTTGGACCTGTCCTATTGCTGCAGTCATGCGTCATCCCTACCCCTGCAGCCAGGCCACGGGGTCCCTACTTTGCTTGCGGACGCCATGTGGCAGCTCACAGCGACACTCTAAATAGCGCATGATGCGAGATTTCAAGCTGTGTCCCATTAAAAGACTTATTTTAGTTTGGTCAATATTGCGCTTTTAAGGTTTCCTTCCACACACACACTAAGAGCACGCACCTGTCATCCATGCAATGCAAGTTGGAATCGCAAAAAGAAAATGTCTGATTCTTTTTTTCTTGTTAAACATAATAAGAGGACATAATTGGACATCGTGTAAAAGTTAAATACTTTTTGGACATAAATTATTTTAATATTCAAACAGAAAGAAAATAAAAAAAAACTTAGAAAAAAAATAATATTCTGCTGGACAAAAAAAAACTGGTGCAGGCAAAAAAAAAATATTTTCCTTCATGTGATGAAACAAAACTTAGACAAAAAAAAAGGAAGAAATTATTCAAAAAAAAATTATTATAATATTTTTCTATTAAATATAAAAAAATGATAAATAACATAAAATATAAACTCATAATAAAGTAAAGTGAAAGGAAAGATTGACTTCTCTCTTTTTTTTTTCTCTCCTCACAATTCACTGTTCTTTGTATTTTGAGTAAAAAATATCAAAGTATATAACACAAAATACAAATGCTTCGATTGAATTGAACAATGATTTATATATGCAGGTTTTATAAATATTTTAATATTTTTTCAAATTTTCACATCATGCGAGATTTTTTTTACAAAATCTCATATCTTGTGAGAATTTCATTTTCAAAAATTAAAAATTGCTTTTTCCCATTTCTCGCACAGCGCGAGATTTGTTTCTCCACCCAACGGTAAATTCACTTTCAAATCTATATCATTGTATAATGGCAGTCAACAAAATGACCCGTATCAATGCATGGAAAGTTCCACAATAAATGTAATTCAACAGAACGCCTTTGAATGGAAAGAAAGGCACCCGCATCCACCAATTACAAAGAATCAGTTAATAAGCATCACAGTCACGTAGGTGTACAGTAAGGTAATATGGCGCACCTGGCAGGCTGGCACCTCTCTTGTTTTGCCGCGTTGGTGTTTACTGGGCTGCGAGGAGTGGGGACCGAGGTGGTGACAGAGTGACAGCTTTTTTAAAATAATTGTTCCAAAGATTTTTTTTTTCTTTTTCAAAATTTATTACGTATAATGTGATCTCCTTTTCTTTATATATATATATAAAGTATTAAGATTACTTTTATATTCTATTTATTTGGAGTTGTATTATTTATATATATTGATATAAGATATTGTGTCAATTCACATTTTATTTATTATTAAATAAAATATAAATATTATTTGAATAGAATCTACATCCTATCTAATAATAAATAAAATATAAATCTAAACGATATCTTTTATCCCATAAATATAAATAATATTTTTTTTTACGGTACATAGCATTTATTGCTTATGTAATACGATGTTTCAATTATAGCTCACACCTTGTATCATAGCACGTTGAGCGCCTTATCGTCATCTCCCCGACGAAGGCATCATGATGTTGTAATATTGTCAACTAGTCAAGGTATAAGATTGCCAATTGATAACTTAAAAAATCCCAAGTTCAAATTTTATTTATTTCAATGGTTGGATGTGGTTTAGCCTTAAAATCTGTCTCTTATATAAATTGTCAAAATTATTAACAACTCAAAAAATATATTATTATGTAAATGATATATCAGTAATAAGCAATTCTAAAATAAAAAAATATTAAAACAATTTGAAATAACATAAACATAAGGGAACAATAAAATTAGATTGCAATGATAAATAATAATGACCAACTTAAAGTAATCAATTAAAATATTTTGAAATAAATAATGAATAACATAATTATAACCAAATATAATTAATAAAAAATATTTAAATAAAATAAAAATAATTTTTTAATATTTTATATTTGTTTATGTAATGTAGTATTGATTGGGATTACTGACCCCCAAGCGTCTCCATCTTATTGGCTACACATCACAGCTTCATCAATGAAGCTTTTGCAACAGCTTCGCTGAAGTAGTTAGCTAATTAAATTCATTCTGATCTGCTCACAAAAACGACCCCCAACTGTTCGCTTTTATGAAGCTCTCGGGCATGGCTGATTATTTTTCTCCTTAAATACACGAGTGCAAATCTGCTCATCAAGCAAAGAATATATCCTCTAGGAGATTGAGTGTCAATTTCATAATATATTTGTCTCACAGCACAAATTAATTAAGGGATAATGTGGGTACTAGGAGTGTCTGTCGTGGCTGTGTTAGTCATCTATGCTGTTCACTGGATTATCATGCTTACCAACCTGAAATTTAGTAATAGATCATGCCCCCCTCCTGGTTCAATGGGTTTTCCATTCATTGGAGAGACCCTTCAGTTGATGATCCCCAGTTACTCACTGGATCTCCACCCTTTCATCAGAAAGAGAATCCAAAGGTATGCAACATATTTGTTAAATTCAAATCTACGATTGACTCTGTACATATTCTATTGCCACAAAATTATGGATTTAATTTAGATACTGGCAATATAACACTATGTTATACTAAAGTGACAATTCATAGAATATAACAAATAGAAAATAATTATCCGTTGTCATAACTATCTGCCATGATTTTTCATTTTGGTGAAATTATATTGACTGATCATGTGAAACTGTTTTATATTATCAGTATATAAAATGTAAATTCTAGAATTATTGTATTTTTATTTGTCAGTTTACTCTTATGATGAGGCGTTCTCTCTTTTTTCAATAATTGATAGCCAAAAATAAATAAATAAAAGAAAGAACAGAAGATCGAACTTGTTATTCAGCAGAGCTACTCTAAACATATATACAAGTATTAATTTGAATAAAGGAAAAGGCTGGTTTCAGCAGGTTATCCAGTTAATCATAGCATCCAATATGTTACCGGAAACGAATTTTTTTCGTATATTTTACGAATACGAATTTAGTATTTATGCGGCATATTTGTTTTTTTATGTATTATCGTGTAAACAAACCTTTAATGACCACTACTATTTGAAAAAGTCATTTAAATAAAACAAAATGGATAAGATAATAGTGTCCAACAATACATGATTGCATGAATGTTAAAGTTGTAGGTTGATCAATCTTATTTAACATATGTAAAAATATATGATTAAATTATTACATATAAAAATAACTTAAAAGTTTTACACTACAGAGTATCAAAATCAAACACAAACTTTATTTACACTGCGGTGATAGAGTACAGTATTTTTTTTCAATATAATCATATTAAGTGAAAAGAGTCTTTGAAAATGTTCTTTTAACACTGCTAGATTTAACGTGACTACATATTTAATTACAAAGTGTTTTTTAAAAAAACCGTTGAAAACGTGCTAAAAACACTTCCAAGAAAAAGGAAGAAGCCAACAATACAAACAGAAAACAAAGTCAAAGCCCAGTCAAAATACAAAAGCAAAACCGAAAGATAAAGATACAAAGAAAACAAGATCGCTTACTGGAGCTAACCAGCGGACTAACAGCAGACGTTAGAAACTTCACCAGACACATCAAATGGACCACGTGACGAAAATCCACCAGATACCATATGTAACTAATGAACGGTTAAAATTGCAAGACATCCGTATATAAATATTTAATTACATGGACAATTCTTAATAAAGATTATCCATATGGATCATTTTCACTATTGGAGGATATTTAAACCTAAAAAACCAAAATCATATTTATAGGTTAACACTATTGTGAGTCTTCCACTTTTCTCAATGAGACTTTGGTTTAAATTTGAACAGCAACTAATTCCTTGAATACCAAAAAATAAAAATAAAAAACAAAAGCTAGCATGCATCCAATAAACTCAAGCGGCATAACAGCATCATTATCCAAAAAGGCATGTAAAAAAAGGGGGACAGTAGCACAGCAACGCATGAACATAATGGTGACAGTCACGATCTTGCTCTTCACAAACCGATACATGCACGGATTGATTTTCTTATGGGGAATGGCTATTGCTGCTCATTTTTTATTATTGTCACTCCCACTAACACTCCTCTTTATTAAATATTACCAAAGCAACCTTCTTCTATTTTAACTAAAAGAATAAATAGTTAATATTAATTATTTATTAATTATCATAATAATATCAAAATTTATTCTTTTCCATTTAAAAATTAAAAAATAATTTAATTAATTAAAAATATTTAATATTTATCTGAGCACTAAATAATATTTAAATATTTAACATTAACATATTTAATATAATAATTTACAAATATTTATATATTGAGTTTTAAAGCTTTCTTAAGACAATAGTTACCTAAACAATATAAAAGCAAATATTTTAGAAAAACAAAATCAATAAGAATGAATAACTATAAAGAGGAATTGCTAAATTGAAGCATCCCACACATATATTAGTATTTTATCATTCAATGTTTATATCATTTAAAAGTATTGAATAAATATATGATTTTTTTATATATAAATAATTAAAATAGCTTAAACCCCACACTAAGTGAGAGAGCATCCAAAAAGTACAAGATCAACAAAAAATATAAGATGCACCATATCAGATCTATGCAATCACTAACATCCTTTTTCTGCTCCACAATTCTTCTTCAACTATAGTACATAGCCAGGTTGATCTTAGCCAAAACAGTCTTAAGTTCCTCAATATGTAGCCTCTTCTTTATTTTATTTTTAATTGTTGATATAAAACTTAGTAGGATAAATTGCAAAATAATAACTTGATGTTTGGCTCATTTTTTATGTTTGTGTGTGAGATAAAGTTTATAACTTGTAGCACACAACTTTATTAAACTTTGTTAAACTAAAATAGCTATTAAATAAAGTGTTAGATTGAACAATGACATGAGGTGAATATAATAAAAATCTAGCTTTAACATTTTTATATTTAATATTTTTAATTAAATTATTTTTTAATTTATAAATTATTGATAATAACTTTTGACAAAATTATATATGATAATAAATAAATAATGGTAACTAGTCATTCTTTTCAATAAAATAAAAAGAAGGGCATTTGGTAACATTTAACAAGAAAGAGTGTTAGTGGGAGTGACAATAGCCAAAAGGAGAGACAAGTCACTCCCTTTTCTTTCGACAGAAAGATTAACTAGATATATTGATTTATCGTTTCTATTATTATTCAAGTTCGCTATATAAAATAAATAGAACAATGGATCTTGAATCTAGATGACATGGCTCCGATACCACATGTAAGATAATTTTGAATAATATAAATTCAAGGTACCAACATCAAAATTTGGAATAAAAGGCATACCTGAATTAGCCACGAGAGATTGATTAGGGTTGAAATGAAGAGCATGCCTCTTTCCCCTTCTCCCTATCTACTATTCTTCTAGGCAGCTGTCGACGGAACAAGCCAGGAATGCTTAATTATCACATTTGAGTAGTAAGAAGGGGACCTAGGCATATATTTATAACCACAACATACTCTTTCACCAAAAGTTACCGTCATTAAAACCCTAATAGGCCAATGTTTAATGGATATACATTATGCTGCCTAACCACACTAACTCTAAATAACATGTGTGTACAACTTACAACATGGACCAATAATAAACTGAGCTTATCATACTTGTCTATACCAAAGATCATATCATTAACCCAATTTTCACAAAATAAAAATTCACAATTAAATATTGCTACCCATGTTAATTAGAAATTTTTTATAGGAATAAGTAGACTATAACTTACACTTGAAATCAATTGATTCACACAATTTATTTATATATCTATTTTATAATATTTTTAAAGTATTTTGTTTTATTGTATTTCTAAATTTTATGATTCGGTATGATGTACAATTGAAATATTAGCCTAACGATTTCACTAGAAAGGATGGATTAGATTATTCTAAATCGAATTTAAATTCAACCCAATTTTTAGATCGAGATATTTCTAAGTCTAAATGTGACTCAATGGTAATTAGATTAATGACCTAATCAAATCGACCTCAATCCAACATATAAACGACAGATAAAAACAAATTATATAAATGCACAAATAACATCATTTAAAATGCATAAAGAAAGCATAAAAGTATTTTATAATTTATTGCTATTTTTAATGCAACTTTTAAAAATTTGACTTCAAGTTTGTTTGAATTCAACTGAAAATATGACCTAAATCCCGTTTAAAAAGTGTATTGGGTTTAATTTCACAATCCAAACTTGACTCAAGAAGTTTCAGGACACATTATTGGGTACTCAAACACCCTTAATTTGAATAGTTTGATGATGACATTGCTATGCACAATTATTTCAAGGGAATACAACTCAATATTTGAAAATGATAGAAAACTGAACTACTGCTTTAAATAAGAGTTTTTCGTTTGGACATTAGTGTTTTCAGCTAACAAATTTGATTTTTGGCTATTTAAACATGAAACTCATCCACAACAAATTTTCTTTTCAGATTTGGTCCCATATTCCGAAC
The DNA here is from genome assembly GCA_031216105.1 of Dalbergia cultrata. NCBI lineage: Eukaryota > Viridiplantae > Streptophyta > Magnoliopsida > Fabales > Fabaceae > Dalbergia > Dalbergia cultrata. The sequence goes on from CM062347.1 coordinate 12,482,436, forward strand.
TAGTTTGTTTGGTAAGCCAGTTGTGATATCTACAGATCCAGAATTCAACAATTATTTGATTCAGCAAGAAGGTAGATTGGTTGAATTGTGGGCAGGCCCCATAACAGACATTTGTCTAAATGGGATACATGAACTTGATAACATCATCAAGTACGTGAGAACCATCACTCTGAGTCATGCTGGTGTTGGTTGCATTAGAGAAAAGTTGATTCCTCAATTTGAAGTGATGTTTGGTGAGACCATGCATAAATGGTCAACTCAAACATCAGTTGAAGTCAGACAATCTACTACCAAAGTATACTCCTAGCTAAAACTAGTTTGTTTTCTTCTAGAAGATGAAATTATGTTTAGTTAAAAATAAATAAACATATATGAACTCATCATTTTCACCATGTGGTATAGATGGCCTTTCACTTCTTTTGCAAAGCATTATTTTGGGTATGATGCTGAAGAGTTAGCAGAGACTGGAAGGATATCAGAACAATTATTCACCGATTATTTTGAAGGGCTGAAGACAATTCCATTAAACATTCGTGGCACCACCTACCACAAATGTTTGGAGGTATGGAATGTTAGATATTAAAAATCATTCATTCACGTATTAAAAATAATAAATTAAATATGGTGTTTAACTCTTTAACCCAACAACTTAAACTTTTTAAAGAGTTAGTGCGTGTTTGGATGACAGTTGGTGGATCCTAGAATTAATTCTAGAGTTTGAAATTGTCTTGAAAGTAGTACAAGTGCAAATATAATTAGACGGTTTTTAGCAAAATTAATTTAACACTTAAACTTGATTTTAGACCTCTAAATGGGAAAGTAAAACTTTATTATTTTTACTTTGGGCAAACTTTCACTAGATATGTATTGACAAAAGTACTCTTTAACTTAATATTATACAATCATTTAGAGATTAACTTTCATATGGTAACAATGTGAAAGAGTTTCAAATTATCATATAATTATGATTGTTATACCACTAAATTAGTATTTGATTCTTACATCTACTACATATAACATCATATAATTTGATAATAATAAAAAACTGTTTTTCATTAACAGTACATCAAAATCAAATCGTATCATTTAAATATTATATAAATAAATAAACATTTAAACTATTACATCACATTTTAGTTGAAAATAATTTTTGTCATCAATAAATTTTAATTGCAATAAAATTATGTTTATTATTTTCTTTATGGTAATCTTTAACATCAATTTGTTTTTTATTTAAGAGTATATATAGAATAGATTCATTCTTGAAATTTTTGAATGAAATTATAATAATTTAATATGGACTAAACAATATTTATAACCTTTTTTATAATTACACATCTAAAATTGATTTTGATCAATATTTTCAACTAAAATCACTTTTCAAATAAAGGTATCCAAACATAAATTACTTCACTTCAAATTCATATTTAACTAAAAATAATTATGACAAAATCATATCAATTTCATCTGGAATTAATTTCACAAATGTAAAACCATATATACTTAATTTTTAACATGATGTGAATAAGCTTTATAATAAAGTGGTTTAGCTTTTAGGGATGAAGGAATAATGTTATTAGTCCCATGCATAATGAGTGAACACGCAATTTCAAAGCAGTACTCTATTCATGCACTTGAGTCATAACATATATAAGATTTGCTTAATCTTATACTATCATTTAGAGATTAACTTTCATATAGTGACAATGTGAAAGAGTTTTAAATTATCATATAATTATGTATTGTTATACCAGTAAATTAATAGTTGATTCTTACATCTAATACATACAGCATCATAGAATTTGATAATAATGAAAAACTCTTTTACACTAAGAGTATATCAAAATTAAATCTTATCATTTAAAAATAATATAAATAAATAAACATTTAAACTAATAAATCACATTTTAATTGAAAATAATTTTATTTGTAATACTTCAAATTTGTTAGCTATATTGTAAAAAAAAAATTTCTTCATCAATAAATTTTAATGCCAGTAAAATTATGTTTATCAATTTATTTGTGGTCATTTAAATTTTTTTTTCATTTAAGTGTATATATAGAATAAATTCATTGTTGAAATTGTTGAATGAAACTATAATAATTTAATATGGACTAAAAAATATTTGTCTCCTTTGTGATAATTACACAAGTCAAATTGATTTTGATAAATATTATCCAAATAATATTTTCAACTAAAGTCATTTTTTAAAATAAAAGTATGCAAACATAAATTACTTCACTTCAGAATCATATTTAGCTAAAATCAATTATAACAAAATCATATCAATTTCATCTAGAATCAATTTTACAAGTGTAAAACCACACACATTCAACATGATGTGAAAAACCTTTACAATAAAGTGGTTTAGTTTTTAGGAATGAATGAATAATGTTATCAGTCCCATATTGAGTGAACAAGGAGTTTCAATTTAGTACTCTATTCATGCACTTGAGTTACAACATAAATTAATTTCATACCTCCATAATATTGATAAAAATAGTAAATAACCAAAAATTTTGCAAATACCTTTTTTTTTCAGAACAATGTTATATACTTCTTGATATTTAAACAGATGAGTTATATATTTTGCTAGAAAATAAGTGAGATACAAAGAAAACAGAGGGAAAACTTGTAAGAAACTAATTAAAAATATATGCTAAGATTAAATATCATTTAATTGTGTTCATTTTTTTAAAAATGTAATATATTTTTAATTATGGCCACTTGAACGCATATTATCAAATAAAAACATCATAATCTTAGTCTAAAGAATAACTCAGCAATAAAACATTTTATTTGTTTGATTTAAAATCATTTTTTTAACTTAAGCAAACTAGTCATCCCCAAAAAATATGCTATCATAATAAAAGGTATTAATGCAGTTATTTAAAATTTAAATTAATAGATTTCGAAGTAAAAAAAATTATATTAGCATGTGAAATTAAATAATGTGCTACACGAAACCAATATTCATTGAGAATGTTAATCAATTTTTTCTTAAAACTTAACCACTAAATAGTTCAGTAGTAAAAATAGTTTTTTTGTTTACTTTAAAAAAATTAATTTTCGCATTTTAAAATTTTTGCAAATTATGTTTCAAAATTTAAATCTCAAAAATTGGTTTTTTCATAGCTTATATATTAATATAATTATTTAATTTTTTACATAATAAATTTCAATAACAAGATCCTAACGTCCTTTTGTGCAACTAAATTTTAAAGTATAGTATGAAAAAAAAATTGTTTTGAGAATTTTAAGGTTGCTTCTTCCTTTAAACTTGACTATTAAATAATTTAAGAGTAAAATGTAATTTGTATTCTTTAAGAATAAATTTAATTTTATAAATTTAAAATTTTAAGAAAATTAAAACTAATAATCAAATTATCATGAGCTAAACTAAATATATATAATTCAAAGATAAATATTAATATTTTTATGTGAATTAATAAAAAAATGATTTTTTTAATTATTATAAATTAAATTAATATTTATAATAAATTATATTATTACTTGAATAGTATATTAAGTACAAAATTGAGTATATTTTAATTATAAAATATGGAAAGTCATTAATTTATTGATGTAGTCAATAAATTGCTAAGTGTAATGAATATTAGTTAAGAATTGATGGGTGATATAGTTGAGACCTCCATTCATAGTAAGAGGAAGAAGACTAGGTTACATGTAGCAGAAAGAAGACTAAATGAGGATTACCCTCAATTGATGGGGACAAGATGGAGATGAAAAATGACAAGGGGAATATGGATAAGCCTATTGATGAAGAGGTGGTAAGGGAAGTCATGAATTATGATTATGATCAGAATGCCCTCAAAGGGTATAGCACTTGACCATGAGAAAATGTCTTACAAGGATCCAACCTTGGTAGGGGATTTTGCTAACTCTCTACAATTGAAGGATATAGCACAAGTTATCATGGTAGATGTCATGACCTGAATTGGATCATGACCAGCATGTGAGGAATCACATCCTCAAGTAAGCCTCATGGCAAGTATGTCTCATGGCTGCTGAGTCGTACTATAATGCATAATTTAATATGATTTTAATTTCAAAATATATTCAAACATATATCTTCAAAGTTCATAATTCAAATACATAATCCGTATCCATCATAATGAAATATGTACTATGAGTTGCTCTAATACAAAAACCATGAAAACCATAAAAATATAAATACATATCCAATCTAAATCATAGTAACAAGTTACATGTATAGCCTAGGTGTCTGCCTGTATAGATACTGGAGCACTCTCTTACTGACAAAATCTAAACACTTCAATGCAAAGTGAAGTTCACCAAAATCAAATTACTAAGGAGGAGGAAACTAAGAAGTATTTGGCATAACAGCTGTATCTAAAAAGGGAAGCAAAAGATAGGGGTAAGTGCATCAAAACTCAATAAACATATTCTCACCTTTGGGTTTTTATGCATAGGGTGGTTTTTAGTGAACCCTGAGGCCGTACTTGGATTAACTAGGGACATATGGATTTGAGGCATCAAATAAGACTATGATCCCGAAAATAGAGACAAAAAAGAAGGCAGAGGATGGTGCACCTTTTGATACTAAGCCAACTATCTAGGTGATCCTTGAGGAGTATAATGTCTGGAGTAGGCCATGGAAAACTACTCTCATTGTGAAGTTCCTTGGAAAAAAACTATAGGTTTGTGCCTGATGGATAGATGGATTCAGTGCATGTAGGTGGAATAGGGAGCTATTTGAGTTTTGTACATGAATGAGGACTTCTTCACTATCAGATTCACATATGTCAAGGACTACAAACATACACTTTTTGAAGGTCCTTGGATGATCTTAGACCATGATCTATTAGTCCAAAGGTAGCGACCCTTATTCCAATCAAAGGAAAAAAGAGATGAGAAAGGTTGTTGTATAGGTTAGGATTCTAGACATGTTGATGAAACTAGCTATATAACCCTCAATTTCTCATGAGGGTGGGTTCTCATTTAGGCACAAAGCTAAAAATCAACGAATCCACATCCATACATTCAAAAGGGTGTTTTTCTCATATTTGCACGGAAGATCTTAGTAAGCGGTAAGTTCCTCCACATACACACAGCTCTTGATAAGGTTTACATAGTGGAATATGAAGAGTTGCAGCTTATTTGCTTTGGTTATGGCCATAAGGAAGAGGTTTTTGGAGATAATGGCAAAAGGCTTGGTCGAGCTATGGTGCTGCCAGAAAATGTTGTAGAAGAACTAGTTGATGGTCGATCAATGAGGATCTCTGAGGGATAGATTCGGGGGAAAATCATATGAAGATTTCAGGCAAGATTTATGTTGAATCTAGTAGAGATCTTAGGCCAAAAAATTGGGAAGGATTTGTTTTTCAGGCCGTGGATGTTAGTTAAGAGAAATCAAAGATAATGTTTCGGTGATTCTCAATCAGCACAAAAATCAGGGAATGACTAGGGCAATCATGGTGTTAGGAATTCAAGACTTGATGTCCTTCAGGATTCTAATAATGACTAAATCATTGGAAGATTGAATTTTGCTAGCTAAGACATCTTCGACAGTAGGGCCAAGCCTAAAAGACAAGAAAGAAGCCACTTAAGAAGGAGACCAAACAAATGGGCTAGGAAAAAGAGAAGTCACATGAAACAGTGTGCCTTTCAACATTTTTGTCTGCCATAGGTCTTTTTCCTCACAACACCAACTTCCATACTAGAACCTGAGCTTCTTCTTGCCAAAATTTTCAATTTACGTCCAGTTAGGGTAAAGGGCTTATTTAAGCGCTTATACAAAAGTAACTTATAAATGAATTATTTTATATTTAAATATATAATAATAAAAGTACTTATTTTTATTGTTTTAGAAAAAAAATTTTAAGAAGCTAGACATTTTAACTTATCGAAAAGTACTAAGAATAACTTTTAAAGAAGTAATAAGTTGTTTAGCCAAATAGGACAAAAAATAAAAATATAAGCTTTGATTTCCAAAAAGTTAAAAAAAGTCATAAGTTGTACTATTCAAATGGACCCTTAACCCACTTCACTAGGTTGCTAGGAGTTGAAGCAACACTATTAAACACCATCATGTCTTTATTTGGAGAATAATCTTGCTAATCTTGGTAGTTAATGAGCTTTTTCACCACCTTGATTACACATTATTTACTAACAAAAAGAATTATAATCTTAATTTATTAAATGATTCAAATTTTAAAAAGGGAAAAAAGCACGTTACCTAGAGAAATATAGGCTACATGCATTTTAGCCCCAAATTTGTAAAAAGTACAAGTTAAACCATGAACATTCTCAAATGTGAATTTTATTCCTTTTGTTAAATTTTTGTATATTATTAGCAAAAAATAGGTGCACTACTATATCACTAAATTTTAGTTAATGTACAACACGATAACCTAAACTTTCTTGAACACATGCTATTTCCATTAATAATATAGAAATGTAAATATTATCTTTGATAATTATTTCACTTTGTGCATTGTACATAGTCCCATAAATAATATAACCCAATAGTTGAAATTCGAATACATTGTATTTTAATTGAAGAACATCTTATACTTATTACAATTTTTTATTATAGACGATAGACTATTTAATACAATTTTCAACCATTATAAACACATGATTAATTTGGTATTCTAGGGAAAAAGTACACATGACATATAGTTCATATGAGAAAATAATATCTCAAAATTATTTTGTTTCTTTGCTTTAAAATAAATTTAGTTTTGGATTTTCTTAAAAACTTTAAGAATTAACTATCAAAATTAAAATCACAAGAATTATGTTAAGGTAGTAATTAAGGCTTTATGAAATTGGATGATAAAAGACTAATAATGGCAATGCAACTAGATAAAGTACTATGTGGAACTAATTTTGTTTTGGGTCTTATGGACTCCTTTTTATTTAAACTTGACCACTAAATAAGAGTAAAACCTGAACTTAGTCCTTCAGATTTATAGTGGGGGATAAATTAGTCCCTTAGATTTGAAAAATCTCATACCAATCTCTCAAATTTCACAAATAGGGACAAATTAGTCCCTATGTAAAATTGTTATACGAATTGCATTCTCTTAGCTTGCTTACATGTATTGTTAATTTTCATAGTGGATCCTAACTTGCCTCACTTCTCTAAATGAAGTCATTTAGAATTTCATCTTCATCTTCTCTCTAACCATAGCTCTTTGCTCAGAAGAAAGATTTTGACTGTACGTTATCATTTGTTTTGCACAGAACAGAGAAGTGAGGCAAGTTATGACTCATTGTGAAAATTAACAGTATACGTAAGCAAGTTAACGGGACATGTGAATATTTTTGTTAATAATTTAGATAATAATCTGACGGAGGGACTAACTTGTCCATATTTGTGAAATTTGAGGAACTAATATGGATTTTTCAAATTTGAGGGACTAATTGTCCCGTACTATAAATCTAATGTGCATTTAGATGGAGTATTTCTAAAATACAAGGGAATTTAAAATGTTAGGAAATTAAAATGCTTTAATTAAATTTCCTTCAATTTTTAAATAATTATATTTTTTTTATTTGTAAAATACTTTGTTTGGGTGATGTAATTACATTACCTTGATTTTAACATATTTTATTTGTAAAACATAATGTATTTTTTTAAAAAAAAGTTTTTTTTTATTAACAATCAAAGTATAACTTATCTAAAATCAATTATAATGAGTTCATATTTTATAAATTATCTTAAAGTTCATTCACAAAATATTTTAAATTTGAATTATAAAATTTAATTGTTATATAAATAAAATGGAATGATATATAGATATAACATCATGCAATATAAACTGAATATTAAAAAATTTAAAATGCAACAAAATGAATTAAAAATAATATTAAACAAAAATCTTATAAATATAAAGAAAATGTAATAGAGTATAATAAAAGTGAGAGTTACCAAAATGAGAAAAGCAGATAATTGTGAGTGTGGGGATTTCTAAAATTCTCTCTCTATAGGTGGAAATTAAAATCCTATATTTTAGGTAGATAGAATCTCTCTTTAAAATCTCTTAAATTATGCAATTTCTTCTAAGTGAATATTCAAACAAGATATTTTATCATAATGAATGTTAAATCCTTCCAAAAATTACATTCTCCCTATAATTGCTCCATCCAAACACACAGGACTGAGTTAGCTATGTAGTTACTAAATAAATTGAAAATAAAATACTTTTGATTTAAATTAAAAGCACATGACCTTTTTTCTAATTTTGAAAATTAAAATTATAAACCTTATGATATCATCAACTAAAAGACTAATATAGTTTTTAAATTACAATCTAATTAAATTAGAAAATATAATACATATATTCATATGCAACTAAATTATAATAAATTAGACTGAGTTTTAACTACAAATTACAATATTATTAGAATTATATAATAATTATAAATTAAAATAAATATTGATTAAAATATAATAAGCTATGTATTAATTGCAAGTTGATTAGTGTATTAAATGCAAAATATGGTTATTTTTACAATAAAATATATACATATATATATATATATATATATATATATATATAAAATTCAATTATTATTCTTGTCTACCTTAAAACTTTAGAATAAAACCCTAAATTGTTCCTTGATAAATGTTTGAAGATCAAATCACTTAAACTAGTCTTTCAAGATTTAAAAATCTTTTCGTGATCCCTCACTTTTCACAAAAAGAGATATGATTCACCCTATGTTAACTCATCAATCCAATGCTTAATGTAGAAACAAGTTGATCATTAAATTGATTATTTGACCCTTTTAAATTGCATAATAATACTAAATGACCTCATTTTCATTTGAGATATGTGAAAATGTATAAGCTATTTAAGAATGAGGGTTGTTAGAGTTTGAAAATGAACAAGTGTGGTTGATAAAAAAAGAAAATTGAAATATAGTCATTTTCATGTGAGATATCAATAATACGCTACACTAGAGTTTAACAAAGGGGTAAATTAGCAATTTAACAATCAACATGTACTTTTTAACCAAGTGTTGGAATAAGGAATTAAGATAGAGACTAATGTGTGCTCTGTTTTGAAAAAATGAGGAATCATGAGCAAATTTTTATATCTTGAAAGACTTATTTGTCCTTGCAATATTTGTTAGAAAGGGTCTTAGTAAAAACTTGATGACAATTTTCTAGCATAATTGCTCCAAACACTTGATCACATGGCAAAATTAAGTCTAAAACTTTCACTTAATTATTTCCAAAATGAAAGGTCCACATGTCATTGATGTTTTCATTGCCAATTAATTCATCATTCAGGAATGGAAGAAAGCGATTGCTGTTATAAAGAGCATTATGGAGGAAAGGCGCAATTCACCAGAAAAATATCGAGGAGATTTTCTTGACCAGGCAATCAATGACATGGCAACTGATAAGATACTAAGTGATGAGCAGATTGTCTACCTCGTAGTTGGGCTCACGGTTTTGCTACTTGTGTGTCAATTTCATCAATGATGGCATTAATCTTCAAGTTTTTTTCAGAGTATCCAGTGGTCATAGAAGAACTAAGAGTATGCAAGCATAAGTTTATACCCACACACACACATATAAGATTAATTTTTTTGATGATGGTATGAAATAACTTTATGTAGTCAATCAATAAAATTTGAAAAAAAAAAATCATGATGGCTGCTTATAGAATTTGATGGGCACTTGGCACTATTGGCTAATAGTGTAAATTAAGTGCAAAATATCCATCATTATTTATTAATTTTTATAAACTTTATTAATTGATAGTGTAAAATTATTTTGCACCCATCACTATGTATGTGTGCAAACTAAATCCATTGTAGTATATACAGAGTTGCTATCTTACTAAGTTTTATCTGTGCATACTAGACCGAACACGAGGAAATTCTAAAGCGCAGGGATAAATCAAGCTCTTCAATATCATGGAATGAATACAAATCCATGAAGTTTACCCAGCAAGTAATTTAAAACTTCTGGTTCATGTGTTTTGTTACTTCTTCTCAACTGAAATTAAACACCGGCACCTTAATTAATTATGTTTAATTGTTTGTTACAATGTGAATTTTCAGGTAATCAATGAGGCTCTTAGGTTCTCACTCTTGATTCCCGGATTATTAAGAATAGCATTGAAGGATATCGACGTAAAGGGTATATTCTCATTCTCTAATTTCTCTCTCTCTCTCTCTCTCTCTCTCTCTCTCTCTATGTGTGTGTGTGTGTGTTTTGTAACTGATGATATTGCTTAATCTTTCTGAAATTTACAGAATACACTATTCCTGCTGGTTGGATCATTCTGGCTGTTACTCCCATTCTTCATATGAACTCAGAAATATACAAGGATCCCCTTACCTTCAATCCATGGCGCTGGAAGGTGTCTATGAAACTTTCTCTTAATTTATTTTGAGTAAAACTTCAATTAGATCCTATAAAAGTAATGTATGGTAAGTTGATCTCTTTAAAAAAAAAAAAGAAAAGAAAAGTAGTCTATCATTATCCTTAATTAATATTTTTAAATGATTTATATGAAAAGTAATCCTTAACAATAAAATAATTCAAATCGATTCCTAATAAAAACACAAATAGGTCAAATAAATCCATTAAAATATTGAGAGAGAGCAATTGCCCTATAATTTCAATTATGTATGATCACAAAATGTATTTGTTTTTCTTAAAAGACCAATTTTATCCAGTATTGTTTTTGTCAAGGATTGAATTGATGGTGTTAAGATCCATGCTAAAGCAGAGAAAATGGGAAAAGAAATTAATTCCTTGGACGTATCGGTACAATAAGGTAAACATATTTATAAGGCAAAAATAAGATTAAAACATACCGATAAATTTAATCTAACATTAACCTAAATCAATATAAATCTGTCTAAGATATATCTAAATCAATCTAAAATATATTATCTAAACTAACATACAATAAGATAATATTCATTCTTAACAAATGTCATCCTTATTTATTTTTCATTTTTCATACCATCTTTAAGTTGAATAGCTAACAAATTCCATACTTTTTGTAATTCATTCAATTAAGGACCTTGACTCCTATACTGTGTCCAAAAATTTCAAGCCTTTTGGTGGAGGGTCGAGACAATGTCCAGGAGCAGAGTTGACTAGAGCTTTCATGGCTACTTTTTTTCATGTTCTGGTCACAAAATACAGGTAAAACATTTAACAATGATTGCTTCATTACGCCATGACGCATCAAATGTTCTTCATAATATATTTATAGCGAGAAAAATTCATGATGTAGTGAAATATTTATCCTGTCAGGTGGGAAAAAATCAAAGGGGGAAGAGTTGTTCGGAATCCCATTCTCGGATTTGGAGATGGAATTCATATCAAGGTTTGGGAGAAGCATAATTAGAATGGAAAGCTATTTGGAGTGTGCGTTAAATAAATAATGAGCTTTCAATATAATATTCAGTGCTCACAATGATATAACTATGGCTTAGAACTTTCCTCATTACATCTTGCTATATCGGTTTGTAATATTCGTGATAAAGATATTTATATATATTCGCAAAATATATGTATTGTGGTCGTATAAAAAAGTGAAAGATATTTTAATATTTCTATTTTAACATTTATCACTTTTATTTTTTCCCTCACGTGTACATGACGAATTGGATTGAAGCATGCATCTCCTCAGCATCCATGTTGGTTTTGATTAATGGAACCCCAACTAAGCCATTTAATCTTGAGAGGGGCCTAAGACAAGGTGACCTCCTTCACCGTTCCTCTTTGTTCTTGTGGCTGAAGTGTTGAACAAATTTATTGCAAAGGCAAAGGAAAAGAAATATATTTATAGCTTGGTTGTAGGTAAGGACAAATTGGAATTAACTCACTTGTAGTTTGCAGATAATACAATTCTATTTTGTCCAAAGGATGATAGAACCATAAGGAATTATAGGTGGCTTCTATAATGCTTTGAGGTGATGTTTGGATTAAATATTTATTTTGAAAAGTCTACATTGATTGCCTTCAAGTGCGATGAGCACTGGACTAAGAGAATGTGTGAAAGGTTAGTAAGATGGGTAAACTATTCACGAAATATTGAGGCATACCGCTAGGAGCAATTTTAAGAGAAAGGAGACATGGAAACTTGTCAATTATCGCATCAAAAAGAAATTAAGCCAATGAAAATCCAAAATGTTTTCAAAGGCAAGGAGGTTGGTGCTCATCAAGTCTGTGTTGAATAGTCTCCCCTGTATATTTTGAGTTTGTCCAAAATTTCAAAAAGGATTGCAAAGAAAATCATTTCTCTTCAAAGTAGGTTCTTTTGGGGGAACTCCGAGAGTAGGAATGGTATTGCTCTAGTTAACTGGAGGCAAGTTCATAAACCAAATTTAAAGGAAGATGGTAGATTAGGGTTGGTGGATATCGTGTTGAAGAATTCTACCATACTTTTCAAATGGTGGTGGCAATTTTCAAAAGACGATTGCCCTTTGTGGAAGAGAATGGTTATGTCATGCAATGAGATTAAAGTGAAAGAACCACCCAACAAGCAACAAATAAAGATGGAGTGTGGGATGGCAACAAATAAAGATGGAGTGTGGGATGGTATCTGTACTAAAAATTTTGATGACAATGATCTTTTTAGATCATTGATTGCAGGTATGCGAAAGAAGGCAGGATAGGGTAACAAGACAAATTTCTAGAGTGACATATAGGTGTTAAATATAAGATTGAGAGATGTATTTGTTAGAAATGTGGCTTGTCTTTTTGCCACAGTAGTCAACAAAGGATGTCATCGAAAGCTGTTGCACCAAATGCACAGTTGTACCACCGAAATATGCACAGTAACTCTTAAAAACTCTATAAATAGAGGGGATGCAAACAGTGAAGAGTATCTCGAACTGAGAAGCATTTCCTCAGTTGTATAGGAAGAAGCAGTGTAGGTTTCTTGTAGTGAGAGAAAAATAGAGAGTGTGTGTAAGAAAATTCCAAGAGTGTAGTGTGAGTATACACTGGGGGTTTTGGATATATTCTCTAGATCTCTGTAATACTACTAATTATAGTAGAAGAGAGTCTCATTGGAGATACACTATATTGTAATTACTCTTTAAATATAGTGGAGTATTTTTCGGAGTTTGGCCTGTGGTTTTTCCCTCAAAATTACAGGAAGGTTTTCCACGTTAAAATATTGGTGTGCAGTTATCTTGATATATTTTGTTGGTGTGAATAGTAACGAATACTATTCATAAATAGTGAAGCGGGTCCCACTACATAGTACTATTCACGTGAATAGTGACGTGGGCCCCACTGCGAATTACTATTTACCGTACTCCATTTTTCCGTCTCTTCAATTTGGGCGCGCTTCCGCTCACATCCGTAAAGTGTTTATTACACTTGGGGTGTACCCGACTCTGATGATACCATAACAAGTGGTATCAGAGCTTTAGATCAGTGGGATTTATTCTTAGTATGCTCTGTGGTTGCAGCTTAGTCTGATCTTCCACATCAGAAAAGAGTTTCTCCCTAATACTTGAGGATCACCTTTTGGTTGCTGTTGCTGGAAGACAGTGTGATACTGTGAGAGTGCAGTTTGAAGAGGTTCTGGCTAAGGAAAGACTTGGTATTTAAGCGTGTCCATTGTGACCCACCTCTCTTTCCTAGGAACCCTCTTGGTGCACGACTTACAGTTGATTTACACTATTCCAGTATACGGTTAACAGTATGAGGTTCTGACTAAGATCCAAGATGTCGGTGCCAAAATTTGAAGTAAAGAAATTTGATGGGTCCAATGACTTCAGGCTATGGAAACTGAAAGTACAGGCATTGCTAGGTCAGCAAGGTCTTGCAGAGGCGTTGGAGGACCCAGAATCATTACCTGATGACAAGAAGAAGGAGATGATGGTCAAAGCACTGAGTACAATACAGTTGAGTCTTGCGGACAATGTTCTGCGAGAAGTCATGGATGAAAAAATCGCTGATTCACTATGGAAGGCTTTGGAAGAAAAATATTCTGTAAAGACCTTGTCCAACAAGCTTTATCAGAGAAAGTGACTATACACATTCAAATATTCAGGAGGAAAATCAATGCAAGAGCATATAGACGACTTCAACCGGATGATCTCTGAAGTTGGAGCAGCAGGAATTAAAGTTGAAGATGTTGATCAAGCTATGATCTAGTTGACTTCACTACCTTCGTCTTATGATAATTTCTGCGATACCATACTTTATGGTAGATCCGATATCTCAGTGAAAAATGTCAAAGAATCACTGATGATAAAGGAACATCAGAAGTTAGTAGCCGGATCCAATGTCGAAAGTCCTGCAGATGGATTGTTCGTGACGAGAGGGCGTAGTCAAGAAAGAGGATTAGGAAACAAAAGCAAGAGAAGATCAAAGTCCATAAAGCATAAATCTGTGAAGTGCTTTCATTGTCACCAGACGGGACATATCAGAAGAAATTTCCCAGAGAGAAAGGAGAAATCAGGAGATTCTACCAACATAACAATTGAAAGTTCTGAAGATAATGATGCTGATGCTGGTTTGGCCTTAACAGTTTTCACAAGTGACACTGGAAACGAGTGGATCCTGGATTCTAGCGCATCCTTTCACATGACGCCTAATCGAAATTTTTTCTCATCCTACAAAAAGCGGGAGGGAAAAGTTAGATTGGGAGATAATAGAATTATTCCGATTGCTGGTGAAGGAGATGTGCAAGTGAATTTGGACGATGGTACTAAAAGGACGTTTCATGCATGGCATGTACCAGAATTGGATAGAAATCTGATCTCGTTGAGTGCCCTTGACAATCGGGGGTACAAGTTCATTGGAGAGGGTGGTTTCTTGAAGGTATTCAAAGGTTCAATGGTGGTATTGAAAGGAAAGCTGCAGGGAGGGATCTATCTATTGCTAGGAAGCACAGTCGATGGAACTGCTGTTGTTCTATCCTCTGAAAGAAATCATGATGCTACACGATTGTGGCATATGCGGCTTGGTCATATGAGTGAAAAAGAAATGACCATACTTGCTGGCAGAGGCTTATTGAAAGGCCTGAAGAATTGCAAACTTGGTTTCTATGAAAACTGTGTATTTGGAAAACAGAAACGAGTAAAGTTTAATTCTGGCAAACACAATAGCAAGGGGATATTGGAGTATGTCCACTTAGATGTTTGGGGTCCAGCCCCTGTTAACTCCTTAGGTGGAGCTCGCTATTTTCTTACTCTGATAGATGATTGTTCTAGAAAAGTCTGGATTTATTTCCTGAAGAAAAAAGAAGAGATGCTCAACAAATTCAAGCAATGGAAAGCCATGGTCGAGAAGCAAACCGGGCGGTCAGTCAAGAGACTAAGAACTGACAATGGCGGAGAATTTTGCAGCAAAGAATTTGAGGAGTTCTGCAGAAATGCTGGTATAGTGAGGCACCATCTTGTACTCAGAACACCACAGCAAAATGGAGTAGCAGAACGGATGAATAGAACACTTCTAGAGCATGCAAGATGCATGCGAATCAACGCAACACTTCCCAAATCATTTTGGGCTGAGGCAGTCAATACAGTTGTATACTTGATAAACATATCTCCATCAACTGCTATTAATCTGAAGATTCCACAAGAGGTATGGTCCAGTCGACCTGTAAACTATTCTGATTTAAAGATATTTGGTTGCCCTGCATATGCCCATGTAAGTGATGGTAAACTTGAGGCAAGGGCAAGAAGGTGTATATTTCTAGGATATGCACGAGGGGTGAAAGGCTACAAACTGTGGTGTATAGAGAAGGCAAGTTCACCTAAAATCATTGTCAGCAGAGATGTCACTTTTGACGAGGCGGCAATGCTTAATCAGAAGAAGGAGTCTAACTTAGATGAGGCAGAGACAGATCATGGTGCTAAGAAGCAGGTGGAGCTAGAGATTGACTGTGGGAAGGTGAAGCAAGAAAATGATATAATGAATCAGCCAAGTACTTCAGGGATTGCTCAACCTGAAGTAGAACAACAAGATGAACCTGACTATGAGGAAACTGGTGAACCAACCAGAGAAGCAGAGCCATACAGTATTGCTACTGGCAGAGAAAGACGAGAAATCCAGAAACCAAAAAGATATATGGATTCTGCTGCTTGTGCACTTGACTCATTATATGCAGATTCTATAGCCTTTGCTTTGGCTATGGCGGATGGTGCAGTTGGAGATGAACCATGTACCTACCGTGATGCAGTAGAAAGTAAGGAGTCAAAAGAATGGCTGATAGCAATGAATGAGGAGATTGAGTCTCTTAAGAAAAATCAGACGTGGGAGCTTGTACAACTTCCAAAGGGGAAAAGAGTAGTTGGCTGTAAATGGGTTTACAAAAGGAAAGAAGGAATCCCTGACATTGAGCCTCCAAGGTTCAAGGCGAGACTGGTAGCAAAGGGTTATACTCAGAAGGAGGGTGTTGACTTCCATGAAGTATTCTCTCCTGTGGTGAAGCATAGCTCTATTCGGATCCTATTAGCTATTGTGAGTATGTTTGACTTGGAGCTAGAACAACTTCATGTGAAGACAGCGTTCTTACATGGTGAGCTAGAGGAGCAGATCTACATGAGTCAACTAGAGGGGTTTATAATTCCTAATAAGGAGAACCATGTCTGCTTGTTGAAAAAGTCGTTATATGGCTTGAAACAATCATCGAGGCAGTGGTATAAAAGGTTTGATGCATTTATGATTGGTACTGGATATAGTAGAAACCAATATGATAATTGCATCTATTCTAAGGAGCTTCCTGATGGTTCGAAGATTTATCTATTGTTGTATGTAGATGATATGCTAATTGCAGCTCGCAATAAGGCTGAAATTAGTATATTGAAAACACAGTTGGGAAGAGAGTTTGAGATGAAGGACTTAGGTGCGGCAAGGAAGATTCTTGGAATGGAGATTCATAGGGAGCGGCATAGTGGCAGGTTGTGTTTAACACAACAAAATTATATTATGAAGGTGCTACAACGCTTCAATAT
The DNA here is from genome assembly GCA_031216105.1 of Dalbergia cultrata. NCBI lineage: Eukaryota > Viridiplantae > Streptophyta > Magnoliopsida > Fabales > Fabaceae > Dalbergia > Dalbergia cultrata. Next base: position 12,499,384 of record CM062347.1, read on the forward strand.
GGATCAGTCCAAGCCAGTTGGCACTCCGTTGGCTACACATTTTAAGTTATCTTTGAAGGAATGTCCGAGAACTGAGGATGAGGTGGAGCACATGTCTCGTATACCTTACTCTAGTGCAGTTGGTAGTCTCATGTATGCCATGGTATGTACTAGACCAGATATTTCACATGCAGTGAGTGTGGTAAGTAGGTTTATGAGCAAACCTAGAAAGACACACTGGGAAGCTGTGAAATGGATCATGCGGTACCTGAAAGGTTCCACTGATGTCTGTTTGGTATTTGAATGTCAGAAGAACCGTGGATTTGTAGGTTATGTAGATTCTGATTATGCAGGTGATTTGGATACAAGGAGGTCATTGACGGGCTATATCTTTACAGTCTTTGGATGTACTATTAGCTGGAAGGCAACATTGCAATCTACAGTGGCATTGTCAACTACTGAAGTTGAGTATATGGCATTGACTGAGGCTGTTAAAAAGAGCATTTGGGTGTAAGGTCTTTTGGATAGCTTTGGGTTGAATCAACATGTACCAATTGTATATTGTGATAGTCAAAGCGTCATTCATCTGGCTAAAAATCCAGTCTATCATGAGAGGATAAAACACATTGACGTCAGACTTCATTTCGTCAGAGAAAGTATCAATAATGGTACTGTTGCAGTTCAGAAGATAGCCACAGCTGAGAACCCAGCTGATATGATGACAAAACCATTGCCGATTGACAAGTTTAAACATTGCTTGAACTTGGTCAATATTTACAGAGGTTGAAAGCTGTTGCAAAATGTAAGCCAAGGTGGAGAATTGTTAGAATTGTGGCTTGTCTTTTTGCCACAGTAGTCAACAAAGGATGCCATCGAAAGCTGTTGCACCAAATGCACAGCTGTACCACCGAAATGTGCACAGTAATATGCACAGTAACTCTTAAAAACTCTATAAATAGAGGGGATGCAAACGGTGAAGAGCATCCCGAACTGAGAAGCATTTCCTCAGTTGTATAGGAAGAAGCAGTGTAGGCTTCTTGTAGTGAGAGAAAAATAGAGAGTGTGTGTAAGAAAATTCCAAGAGTATAGTGTGAGTATACACTTGGAGTTTTGGATATATTCTCTAGATCTCTGTAATACTACTAATTGTAGTAGAAGAGAGTCTTATTGGGGATACACTATATTGTAATTACTCTTTAAATATAGTGGAGTATTTTTTGGAGTTTAGCCCGTGGTTTTTCCCTCAAAATTACAGGAGGGTTTTCCACGTTAAAATATTGTGTGCAGTTATTTTGATCTATTTTGTTAGTGTGAATAGTAATGAGTACTATTCATAAATAGTGAAGCGGGTCCCACTACATAGTACTATTCAAGTGAATAGTGACGTGGGCCCACTGTGAATTACTATTCACCGTACTCCATTTTTCCGTCTCTTCAATTTGGGCACGCTTCCGCTCACATCCGTAAAGTGTTTATTACACTTGGGGTGTACCCGACTCTAATGATACCATAACAGTATTTCCTTGGCTTTTCTCCTTGTCAAATTAGAAAGAGTGCAATGTGATTTTTGGGATGGATTAAATTGGGGATGGAACTCCCAACGGAGAAGGAAATTATACTATAGGGAACTTGATTTAATGCAAGAATTCCATAATGTCCTCAATACAACGAATGTCAAAAGACACTCACAAGGTAGACTAGTCTGGAAATTCGTTAAAAATTGGTTATTTTCCACAAAATTGGTCATGAATGATGTTAGTGCAGCAGAGAAATCATTTGAAAGTGTGAATAGCTATAGCCTTTGCAAAACTGTGTTGAAAAGAGTGGCTCCCCCAAAAGTTGAGTTATTTTCTTGGTTTATGGCGATGAACAGAGTCAACACAAGATTAAGGCTGCATAAATTGGGTATTTCGCTACTGAAACAAACCTCTTTTGTGTAATAAGGCCATGGAAGAGGGATATTATTTATTTTTTAATTGTGAGTTCTCTTGCTCCTTATGGTGGGAGTGTTACAGGAAAAGAACATACATTGGGTGGACCTTCCTAATCCTAAGGCTTTCTTTGAAGTATGGATGGATATACCTACCAAAAATAGGCACAAAAGAGGATGGTGGCAAAAATTCTTTGTAATTGTTTGGGTTGTGTGGACATGCAGGAATAGTTCTATCTTTGAACAAAGGAAAATGGAAAAGATGAAGCTCTTTGAATGGCTTGTTTTTTGCTTGGGCAATGGAAAGAGATGGCCTAATTAAGATATGCTTAACTATTTTTTTTATTTACAGGCTGGTGTGTTCTTGACTCAATGCTATATGCACTGATGCTTTTCAAATTCAAATTGTTCTCATATGTTCTGTTAAAGAAAATTGTAGGTGATGCTAAAGGAGGTTTGGTGGAAATGAATTCTATAGGAGGCACTATCATGAGTGTAAACTCTGAGAGAAAGTGAGCTGCATCATTGTAAGGGAGTGATACACATCAAGTGAGATCATCAAAGGAAATGTTTGGTTGAGTTTAGTCGGTATTTATCCTTTCTCTATTTTGCAGGTGTATTCTCAAAAGTCTAAAGATTTCTAGTTGTAGATCATGAATGAGTGGAGTGATACACAATAAAGGGAAAGGCATATCTTAATCAAGTGAGGAGTGATACACTTAAGGGCTTGATGAAACACTTTGAGTGGAGTAAAACAATGGAGGGCGGTAGAAATAGGGGGGGTTTTGTGACTCAAAATGGGGCGAATGACATGAGTGATACAATGGTAAGAAAGTATGCCTAATGTGATGCATGAGGCAGATTATGTGTATGTGTGTTAAACACGTATGTGGGTATGGTGTGTTCAAAGAGTAGTCATAGGTGTGTGTGCGTGTGTTTGGTGTGGTTTGCTTGCTATATGTATGGTATCTCTCTGTAGAATTTATTTGGGGGTGTTACTGTGGTGACTGAATCACTAATGCAGCTCTTTGAAAAGATCAGATTGTGTACAAGGAAATGGACAGCCATGATTGAGATCCATATATTACTCGAGTGTGGAATGAGACTTAGAAAGGGTGATTGCTTTGCAATATTACCAAATTGTTCAAGAAGTTTCTGCTACCTTGACCAAAATTGGCTATAGCAATTATCACATTGGTGTTTCTGAAAATAAAATGCAAATGGTTATGGTAGAGTTTGCTTTATTTTAGACATTTAGCCTTTTGAGGTTATGGTAGAGTTTGCTTTATTTTAGACATTCAGCCTTTTGAGGTTAAGAAGAGCTGGAAAAGTTTATAACCGAAGTCCCTCATGGATAGAATTCTATATTAAGAAGCGGTTTGTGTGGAGTAAGGGTAGCAAATTATGTGAAGTAAGGGTAGTTATTGTAGTGAATATTGATTCTTAGGATATGGAGGTCTATTAGTTTTCCTTATATTGATGTGTTGATATGTGCATGGTTGAAACTCTTGATACTCTTTGGCCTTTCCTTATGGCCTGAAGTTTGTTTCATTAATTATCAAAAAAAAAAAAAAAGCATTGATGTGCTTGCATTATTTATTTTCCTATGTTATTAACTTATTATCATTGTTTGTAAAGGTAGTATTGGTTAGTGGAGCTTTCTAGTTGAGATCTTATATCCTCCTCTCGAGCATTATTTACTATACTTTCTCTTTCTTCCTCTCAAGTATTATATAGCTAATATTCATTCAGAGAAAGAGAAAACATTTTCTCCAAAAGTATACAAGTATTTCCCTTCTTGATTAAGGGCAATAGGTGGCCAACAGGCTATCACCTCCAATTGTTTTTAGAGTATATTTGGTTGAAGGTAAAAAATTAGAATAATTTATTTGTAATTGAATTTCATGTGTAAAATTATATATAAAACTCGCTCATGAAAAAGTTTTCTTTTTTTTTATCCTTCAACCAAATATAGTTTGAGAGTAAACTACAATCTCCTTCTTGGAGAGATAATAATATTACACTCTCATCTGCTCTATTTATAAAATATACACTTTCATTCTTTGTTAAAATTTTCTTTATTTTAAATGATAAAAAATAAAAAGTGAATTAAAAAAAAAACAATTGTTTCAGTACTCACAAAGCCCAAACATATTCTAAAGACCAAATATGAAAAGGTTTCCATCCAAATGCCCAATTTCGAAGCTTCAGCCCACAAGAAAAAAAGGGTTCAGTCCAAATGCTTTTTGATCTAGCGAACAAGGAAGACCACCGCCCCTGCTGTGCAAATGGCATCATAACTTCCAAGAAAACAATAACACAGCTTGGTGGAAGCTTGACCGAAAATCTGAAAATTGCAACTTTTGACCCAACTAATAATAATAATAAATGAAAATTACAGCTTGTAGGATTTTGGGCGGTGGGCACGTCTATAAATAGAGAGGATGGCTTCTCTGTTGGTGGAGAGATGTCAACATAAATTTAACCCGTTAGGTTGATCCATTAAAATCACCATTTTTAGTAGGTTAACTTGAAGTTTTGGGTCCGATAAAAAATTTCAACCCATCAAAAAATTTCAATCGGCCTAACTCATCTCGCTTAATCCGCTAATTTCAACAGGTTGGGGCGGGCTTGACCCACGAGCCAAGTCTTTTTAAAAAGATTCACAATTTATTAGTAAAAAAAAAAGTAAGAAACATGTTCCAAAAAAGGAAAAAAATAAGAAATATATGCGCTCACTAACACAGTAACGTTGTACAATTAACACTATGTATCAAAGTTAAAACTTAAAAATAAAATAGTGTCATAACTCACAAATAATACTATTAATAATAATATTTTTTAATCAAAGTTAGTGTATAGTTATTATGGATCTTGAAAAATTATATATATATATATATATATATATAAATATTTTTCCAAAAAAATTTATCAAAATATTAAAAAGTATTTTTTTATTTTGTAATGGACTGACTTACTAACTTGCCAACCTGACCTAAAATAAGCTGTACTAACTACTTTAACTTATTTTATTTTGACGGGTTAACCCATTTCGCCCTATTTTTCATGGACTTTTGGGAAGACGAGCTAAATGGGAATTTTGGAGCTTCTGTGCTTTATTAATTGCAAAATGACCGCTATGTATTTAAACCCCAAATAAAAAATATATTGCTAATTGGGGCTTTTTACCTCAGAAAATCACCACCGTCACCACCCTCGACTTCCACTCCCACAGCCCTCAACCTCGAAACCACCACCTACTTCCCCGGCTGTGGCGCCAACAAGCAACAGGATGATATGCATGTCACCATCAGCCACCGCTAATAGTCGCGTCCCTTGCCATCACCACCGCGAATAGCCACCCATCCACCACCGCTTCCACCATAACCATTGCCTCTGAGCCCATGTTGTGTCTGCTCAAATAATAGATCATTCCTCCTTAGTTAAATTGAGCAAAATTTCCGTTTCCATGTTTATTCAAAATCCCAAATTCCCAATTGTAAGAACTGATGTACTTTATTCACCATTTTCTATTCCTTCTCTCTTTGCCTAACACAGAAACATGAAGTTGAACTTCAAAAGGAAAATAAAAAGGGGAAAGAGAGTATAATACCACCCTAAACTTTTACCCTTTTGCAAATCACCACCAAGAATTTGAAAACCTTCCCATTTAGTCTCTAAACCTTGACTAATGCTTCATTAGACCCTTTTTTTTTTCAAATTTGTTCATACAATAACGGTAAAATAACACATATCATTTACATTAAGAACCCCGTCATCACAAGCCATCGCGCCGCCGTCCTTTGTCGTCGTAAGCTCAGCTGCAGGCATCATCCACCAATGAGACCACTGCAGCCTCAGCCTCCGTCAGCCGCCGCGAACCATCGCCGGAGGTCTTGATTTTCGTCGGGCTCCGCCACGGCGTCTCAGATCCGTGAGCCATCCTTCACGCAGTGCCTCCGTCGTGCTTGCTATCTCTCTGTCTCTGTCTCTCTCACTCGTTGAGCGGTAAAATGAAAAGCAAGCTTCCAGTGCCTATTCTTTTGTTCCCTCAGCTTTGGTCCAGTTCTTTTGGTTTCTTTCTTCTATTTTGGGTCGTGTTTGTTTCTTTACCTGAAAATGGTATAGGTTTGTTCTATGAAACAAGGGCTGTGACCATTTGGACTGTGCCCATAGTATGTCTTTTTTTCAGATTACATATTGAATGATGACCAAAAGCTATATATTGAATATAGTGGGTTTATTGGGCTGATCTCTCTCTTTTTAATTTTAATTCATTCTTTCATATCTTTGTAAAAATTTATCTTACTTTTTTCTTCTTTTGGTTTTATTTTTTCTTCACTTCTTTTTATAATTTACACTATACAAAATAAAAACAAAAGAAAACCTATCATTCTTAATTGCTTAAGTTCGTATGTTCATGGCGGTCTAATTTTTATTTTTAAAATGAATTTTATGTATAAAATTGGCCGATGGGAGAAAGATTAGGAGAGAATCGGAGTACCGATTAAATTATACTTTTCTTGAAATTCTTGAGGCATTGCAATAGATTTTGTCAGGAGCACTATGGAGGTCTGACATCAACCACTAATAAGAATAAATTCCATATATAATAACAATGGATAATTTTTCATAATTTGAATCTTTTAAATAATAACTTAAAATAGTACTTTGCTTCCTTTTTATATTATCCTCTAATTCATAATTTTATAGAGTAATTTAAAATCATCCAGTGATGGAAAAATTAGGAGAGGACCACACCAATCATGTAAACTCTTCCTGATATTCTCCAAGCCCTGTATGAGATTTTGCTAAGAGAGTTGACAAGATCTTACCTCAACAAATAATAAAAATAAAATTTGAATATAAAATATATAAATAATAACAATCAATAATTTCATATAATTTTAATTTTACAATAAAAAAATTAAATACTCATTAAAAGTTTATTAATTTTTCTTTTGTCATTGAATCTATAACTTTATAAAAAAATTCAAAATTGGTTGCCGATAGAAAAATTAGGAGAGAATTGGAGTACCGATTAACTAAGCTCTTCCTAAGACTCTTGAGGCATCATATCAAATCTTATCTGGAGTGCCGAAAAGATTTGACTTCAATTATAAATTAATTTTTTTTATTGAGAACAAATTCACATGGATGTAACATCATAATCAAGGTGAGTTATCTTTTATTTTCTCTTATTCTCATTTAAAAAAAATAAAATATTCCCTTTTATCATAACTAATTTTCTTTTTGTTCCCTTCATTAAAAATATTTTCCTTGAATTTTAAAAAAAAACTTTCTTTAAAGTCATCTTGAAGAACTAAAGTTTCAATTAACCATTTTTATGTAGTATGTTATATATAAACTCGAATTTTGTTCAATAATAATGGTTATTTAACCACCCATTCATTGTCTTAATCATTTATGATTATTGATAACCTGTTGACAATATGGGACATCTAAAATAAAAACAAAAAAAAATATTTCAAATAATAAAATTACCAATGTAATCAATTATGAAAATAGCTGTGATGTGATAAAGTGACTTGTTTTATTATTGGCCATAAAAGACAAATTATATGCACCTATCTTCTACATGTTGCATTTATTTCAAAGACCATAGGAAACCAAAGCGTGGATTAATTGACAAATGCCCATATGCTTTTTTTTTTTGACAAAATTGCATAAGCATTAATTGTAGTGGTTGGAGTATTAAATGGCAAGCTGAAACTTTGTCTCTAAAAGCTCTATATATAGAGCGTTGTTTAAAGCATTGGAGAGTGGACAATACAACGAGAACAACCAACAGAGTGATCCAACATTCCAAGTTCATTTAGCTCATATTATAGTAGAAAAGTTTTGTTTGATTTTGTAGTTACTTCTCTTTGTGTGTTGAGCGTATAAACCGATGAGAAATTTTGTGAAGTATTTTGGGTGTATTGGGGACTTGGGTTTGACTGGAGTATTTCCACCTTTTCTATCTCCATCATATTTCTATAATAAAATATTTAGTTGTCACCTTTGCCCATAGACGTAGGCTTTAAGCCGAACCATGTAAATTTCTAATGTCATTTATTTTTACGCTTCCACATATTTATGTTTGTGCCACTTTGTTTCTACCTTTTGGGCCCATCATTCCATAACAAACTGGTATAAGAGTTTTTATAGAGTTCTGGGCAAATTTATTTGGAGATGTCATCCATGAATTTTGATATTCAACAATTTGATCATATCAACTTTGAGATGTGGAAGGTGCAGATGATGGCTATTCTTGTACAACAAAGCTTGAAAGTAGCACTTTATAGCAAGGAAAAGAGGCCTGAGATAATGAAGGAATTTGAATGGGAAGATGTCGATCAAAAAGCTCTTTCCATTATTTAGTTATGCATTACAGACAATGTATTGCAGGAAGTCCTTCCAGAGAAATTAGCAGCTATGCTATGGACCAAATTGGAGTAATTATATATGACTATGACGGTAGCCAATTGTCTCAGTGTTTTGCAATGTTTATATATGTTTCGTATTGCAGAAGGGACATCGATGAGAACTCCTATAGCTGAGTTCACATCACTTATGATGGAGTTGAAAAATATGGATGAGACATTCTCTAGTGAGCAATAAGCAATGGTGTTGCTTTGTTCTTTACCTCATGCCTATAGGCATTTTCGTGAAACATTCATCTATGGACGTAAGCATCTTGATATTGATGAGGTCAAGTCCTCACTCCTGTGTCGTGAAAGGATGGAGCACGATAGCGGTGATCTTAACGGTACCACATCTGGCTTGGCAGCTAGAGAGGTAATTGGAAGAATGTTGTTTCGAGTAGTAACAGAAAGGGCAGATGTAGATATTGTAAGAAAGAAGGGCATTGGAAAGAAATTTGTTCAATGCTCAAAGACAAGAAATAGAAAGATTTAAGTGATGCAGCAAGTGTTGCTGAAGATGCCAAAAATGTTCTCACAACATTAACTGATTCAATTAGTGATACTTGGATGCTTGATTCAGGCTGCTCCTACCACATGTGCCAGAACTAGAATTGGTTTACCACTTACTGGTTAGTTAATAGTGGTATTGTTCTTATGGGAAACAATTCATCCTGTAAGAGTGTTGGCGTTGGTACAATTCGAATCAAATCACATAATGGAACTGTGAGAACTTTGTCTAATGTTCGGCATATTCCTAGTTTAAAGAAAAATCTTATTTCTTTGAGTACTCTTGATTCTCAAGGGTATAAGTATTCTACTGAAGGTGGAGTTTTAAATGTCTCCAAAGGTGCTCTTATGGTGATTAGAGGTAAATTGGTTAATAGTATTTATCTACTTGAAGGTAGCACAGTTATTGATGCTACATTAGGATCATCTTCATCTGATTTGGATATTACTTGCTTGTGTCATAAGCATCAGGTATATATGCCTATGATAAGCAAGCATGGCTTGCTTAATGATTGAAAATTTTTTATGCTTGACTTCCGTAAACATCGTGTTTGTGGGAAGCAAACTTGCGTTAGGTTTAGTACTATCATTCACAGGACTAAGGGTGTTTATTCTGATTTGTGGAATCCGGTGCCTATTATGTCATCAAGTAGTTTTGATATTTGAGTATGCCTATTGGGCATACTGGAGAAGACGACTTTAATAATTCGAAGCTTGATAAAAATCATGCCAAGATAGAGATTTGTGATGTGATAAAGTGGCTTTTTTTTTAATTGGCCACAATAGACAAGCTATATGCACCTATTTCTACATGCCTCCAAATTGCATTTATTTCAAAGACCATGGGAAACCAAAGCATGGATTAATTGACAAATGCCCATGTTCTTTTCTTTGACAAAATTGCATAAGCATTGATTGTAATGGTTGGAGCATTAAATAGCAAGCTGAAACTTTGTCTTTAAAAGCTTTATATATAGAGAGTTGTTTGAAGCATTGAAGAGTGGACAATACAACGAGAACAACCAACGGAATGATCTAACATTCCAAGTTCATTTAGCTCATATTGTAGTAGAAAAGTTTGGTTTGATTTTGCAGTTACTTCTCTTTGTGCGTTGAGTATATAAACCAGTTAGAAATTTTGTGAAGAATTTTGGGTGTATTGGGGACTTAGGTTTGTGTTGAGTATATCCACCTTTCCTAAACTTCATCATATTTTTATAGTGAAATATTTGCTCATCATATTTACCTATGGACGTAGGCTTTAAGCCAAATCACATAAATTCTTGGTGTCATTTATATTGGTAAAAGAGTGCACAAGAAAGGGGTTGAATCTTGCATTCGAGCTTTCTTCCGAATCTAAAACTTTTAACAAAAAGATAATATCAAGCTTAAAGTTTGAAGTGCAGTAGAATAGTTGTTAGTAGTTTCAGAAAATAGATCTCTGAAGCATGATAATAATAATGCCACTTTAATAGTGCTTAAGCAATAATTAACATAAAGTGCATAACATAAAGATAAGAGATCAGAGAAGAGAGAAGTGACACAAGTATTTTTATACCGGTTTGGCTAATCTGCCTACATTCAGTACTCAACACATGTTAAGATTTCATTAGTAACAACTTTCTTAACATGAGAAAGTAAAATGGATAGTCTTTACATTAGCTTTCCCAAGCTTTTATAGTAAATAGTAGACAACCCCAACTGTCACAAACCGAGTAGTTTTAAGCCAACCTCTCCAAGCTGAACTAAGTAGTCTTGAACCAACCTCTCCAAGCTGAACTGTGACCTGCAGACAACTTCTACTGCCACGTTGCAAGTAGTCTTGAACTAGCCTCTCCAAGCTGAACCGTGATGAGCAGATACCTCTGCCATCGCGTTGCAAGTAGTTTTACCTTAACCTCTCCAAGCTATGTCTCACTCTGATCACTAATGGATCAAGGTTACAAAGGTTATGTGTTTGGGTTGCCATTCAAAATAATCTACACCTATGCTTCCTTACAAATATTCAATAATACAGACTTGGGAAACACATCTCTTCCTAAGAAGGGTATACAAATCATTACAAAACATGGAAAAAAGATTTTCTATAATTCAAGAAGATTGATTACATATTATGATGAACAGCATAAGAAGTGTGGAGAGATTTTTCTAGAGTTTTCGCTCTTATGTCTTCAACTCTCTCATCAACATTCAAGTACAGTATCTCTATTTATACAGGTCCTTCTTGATGATCGTTGCCCTTGATCAGATATCCAAGTGACACATGTAGATCATCAGTTGTGTCTTGGAACGTTAGTTTAGAGAGGTAGGCTAGCATACTTATCATATCGATTGTAGAAGCCATTGTATTGTAAAGGTTTCTTATGTCCTCTTTCTTTTTACTTTCTATAACGCCCTAGTAGCTCCAAAGTATGCTTAAGTTCGCATTTGGATTCTATTAGTTTGTTACCTTTCAGCTTTGCAGAAAATTCAAAACTTTTAAATTAATTTACCAAGAATTAATCATATATGTATACTTATATAAATAACTCATAAAAATGCAAGCTTTGCAGGATTTGATCAATAGGGGAAACGGTATGTTTTGTATGATATCATTAGTATAGTGATAAAACATGGAGACAATACATAGCATATCCCACATGCTATAGAAATATTAATACCTCAAACATCATAACTAATAAAGGTGATTTGTCATAACATCAATATAAATTAGGATGGGAAGAATATTCCCATAATTATCCTTCAACATGACAATTCATATAAGTAGGATAAATAGATTCATCGTCAACATGAAGTATAACATTTCAAAGCATAGTTGCTTCCATGGGTTGTATATATGGCTACAGGCCTCTAACTGCTCCCTTATCTTGTTCTCCATCTAAAAGCGATACGAAAATAAAGAAGGAATAAGAGATATAATATTTGTCAATAGGGAAATGCATGGGTGTCATCATCTTCGCCTTTAGCCACCTCGGGTTTTATTTGCTAAAGGAGGTGAATGCATGTATATAGTCATCTTTTAATTTTTAAAAGTCTTTCATTAGCCTAGGTAGGTCCCCTTTTTACATACTTCTTCTATGGACATGCCATGATTTATGTATACACCTTTCATTCATAAGGTAAAGTGTATCTTCTATTGATAAGCTCTTCTTTAACTAGCATGCCATGATTTATGCACATTTTATTCGTAAGGTAAGGTGTATCTTCTATTGACAAGCTTTTTCTTTAACTAGCATGCCATAATTTATGTATGCATGCATCGTGAGTTATTTAATTGGTAATCACACAATATAACATGTCTTGACTTTGATCTTTGGAATCAATCTCCTATCTTATTTCTTGATTACTTAGTGTCATCTGTGATCTTTGGCATCAACCTCCAATCTTAACTTAGAAACCCGCAGTGGGCCTCCCTCCTTAAATTTATGGTATTGTGCTTAAAACAGCGGCCGTCACCGCCCTGGGGTGAGGGGAAAAAATGACACTATTTATTAGTTCCTTTTCTTTACTTTCTTAATGCAAGTAATGTTAGGAATAAGCATCACATGCATGAATTTGCATCTCAAGATAGCAATATGATACACATAGCATGACGTATCAATAGTACCTTAAACAATGCATAATACCACAAAATAACAATCCTATCGATAATAACATATCCCAATAAATTAGGATTTCCATACAAACGCGAGTTATTTGATGAATTTGTATGATAGAGTCATGAGACTTATTTATTGTACTTTTTATTCTGCATATAATATTTCCTTAATTATTTACGGTGATAATATTGTATTCTGGCCCTTCTTTTAATCCTTAAACCTTAGGAATTTTGTTAAAATATTTTAGCATATTATTCTTAAAAAATTAAGCATCTTTTAACTTTTTCAATTCTTCATAGATTTGTCATTTATTATAAGAAATTCCACTGTGATCTTTATACTTGGAAGTTTAAGTTTATTAGGAGGATTTTGATTTATTAAGCTTTCCAACAAACTAAAATGATTCAAATCTAATAACTATAAAATTTTATGAAAATAACTGATTCTTTATAAATTGTTTTGGGAATGTCTAAGATATGAACTACAACTAATGGTAAGTGGCGTTAACCAAGGTGCGCCTTGACTGATTAGAGTGTTACATGACCATATGATAATGGTGCATGATGGATGAGAGTAGGTCCACATATTTGTGGTCCCTAATGGAAGGCGGGATGATACAAGGAAATGACTGCCTGAATGTGTGATCCTGATGGAATTTTCTGTCCGAGACCACTTCCCCATAGTTATTTATTTTTATTTATAAATGTGTTTTTCCCATATTATTTTTATATAGTTATCTAATATTATTGGTTTGATTTTGATATTGTCTCATGTGAGCTATGGATGCTTTATCTACTCACTGAGTTGTAAAACTCACTCGTTTTCCTTCCCTCATTTTCAAATTCAGGTGCTGATCCAAGATCAAATTCCCCTATGGTCTAGTAGTTTTCGGACTCCTTATTTTGGTAAGCCTACCTGATCCGTGGGCTACATTGAGGGAAGTGCCTGTTATTCTTAATGATATATGTGCTCCTTTTTGTCACAGGCAGGATCAGGGATAAGATATGTTTTAAACTTATTTTGATAGATATTTCAATGTGACAACTATGTTTTATGTTATGTTTTTCTGAATATATAGTTATGTACTTTGATAGGATAATACTGTATCTTTTTTTTTTTCCGAATCTAATCATTATGGGTTGATAAGTTTTATGGTAACTTATGCCTTGAACTTAAAATGGTGAAGTTGATGAGAAAACTCTTATTTTGAGACCTCTATATATACATATAATTATAGTACTCTAGCTGTGCTGTGGTATTGGTTATTGTGATAATGTATTTTTATAGGTTTTGTATTTGGGAAATGTCCAAAAAACAGAGGAAATTCTATCTGTTTTTCTAAGAAATTTTGTGTTTAAAGGCTAGCTAGGGAACAAGCTCCCTACGTGCCAATTACGGTCCGGGTTGGGTCCTGACAAGTTGAAAATAATGATTAATGATCATTTTAAATTTTGGTTTTTATCTTTGGACAACAGTCAAATTATGTTTTCTTCAAATATTTAAATGTTGTATAAATTTCTTTTGATATGTTAAATCATGTATTTTTACTTGATAAAGCTTTGTGCACAAGTTGTGGAATTTCGAGGTGATATAGCTTGGTTTTGACCTCACGATATATTTGACTAGTAAACATTTTTAGTTCATGAAAAGTGTTTTATTTAGTTCACTATAGTGAATGGATTCTAAATCTTTGAGTATATAATTTTTAGCTTGGTTTGTGTGTTATGTGACCATTAAGACTTATAAAACACAAAAGAAACTAAAACCTAGTAATATTAATCATGACCTTTGTTATGGATTCATGACTTTATAGACATTATTTGGACTATTATGAGTCTTAAAGACTCACTTGGATTTAATTGAGATAATTTATTACCATAATACTTGGACTCAAACTATGGACCTTAGACGTTGCTAGATTTTAAAGCCTATTATAGGCTACAAATCAACCTTTATGGGAGAATTGTATGCACTTTGAATTATCATTAGTAGTTCGGATGTTAACTATTAAGTTTGAAGGGAACTAAAGTCAAAGTTTTTATGATTAATGGGTTGTATTGATCAATAAGTTAAGTCTGAATCGCAGCGTAATTCCAAAGATTTTTATCAAACTCAAAATTAGTTTCTAAACTTGGGTTGAAGGAAATAAAGATTGACTGGTGTTTGAAAGATTGTATACTTTATTACAAAAATGATATTGCATTGACCGAGTGTAAGTTCTACCAAGAGCCTAAGTTTAAACCTAAAAGGCGTGGAAATGGGAGGTATAAAGATGTCACTAAAAAAATAATGCACTATTTGCCCTTAATCAATCCCTAGACTTAAGAGACTTTATGCATCAATGAGCTTAGCTTCTCATATGAGGTGGCACCATGAAAATCAAAGGAATGATGGTGTGATGACTCATCCATCGTATGACAAAGCATGGAAACATTTTGGTGGAACATATCTTGACTTTGCCTTTGACCCTAGAAGTGTTTAATTGGGACTCTATTCAGATGGATTTACCTCGAATAACCAATTTAGCAAACCCTATTTGTGTTGGTCCATTGTTGTTACATCATACAATCTTCCTCTTGAAATGTTCATAAAAGATCCTTACTTATTCTTAACATGTATAATCCTCAACCTTGATAATCCAAAAGCTAAGAGTTAACCCTTGATGAATTGAATGAGTTATGGATTCAGGGTATTCTTACTTACGATATTTCAAGAAGGTAGAATTTCATGATGAGAGCAGTATTAATGTAGACCATTAATGACTTTCCAGCTTATGGCATGTTGTCTGAGTGGATAACACAAGAAAAGTTAGCATGCTTGATTAGCATGGAGGATATTAAGGCATTTACTTTAAAGGATGGAGGAAATAACTTAGTTTGATTGTCATAGGAGGTTCTTAGAAGTTAATCATCCATATAGGCATAGTAGATATAACTTTAAAAGTAATTGTGTTGAATATGATGAGCCTCCAATTAGACTAAGTGGTTGCTAAATATGGGATTGAGTTAAAAATTTCCCAAAAATAAGAGAAGTCGCAGAGGTAATGTGATTGTCAGGCTATGGGGTTGGGTATAATTGGACCAAACAAAGTATTTTCTAGGAGTTTTCGTATTGAAAAGGATAATTTGGTGTGTCATTACTTAGATGCCATGCATATTGAGAAAAATGTGTTTGACAATCTTATAAACATTGTAATGAATATAGATCGAACCAAATACAATGATAAGGAAAGACATAATCTGACTGAGTATTGCGCACGACTTAATTTGCATTTACAAGAATTAAGAGATGATTATTTCTACAAACCAGAGGCCAAATATACTTTGAATTTAACTCTAAAACAAGCTGTTTGTTGGTCGCTTCAAGAGTTGAGAGTGACCAATGATTATGTTTCTAATTTAGGTAGGTGTGTCAATGTTGTATAAGATAAGCTTGTTGGCATGAAAAGTCATGATTGTCATGTCTTCATAGAGTGTTTGCTTTTCATTGCATTCAGAGATCTATCTGATGTTGTCTAGAAGCTCCTAACCGAGCTAAGTCAGTATTTTAGGGATTTATGTTCTTCTACTCTTAAGGTTGATGATATGCTTGTCACGGAAAAAAAAAAAAAAAACATTCCCCCTATCATATACAAATTAAAGAGAATATTTCCTCCCAGAATCTTTGACTTAATGGAACACTTGTCCGTACATTTTACATATAAAACATGAGTGTCTGGACCAGTTTCAATATAGGCAGATATATCCATTTGAAAGGGAAATATGAGAGTTTAAAAGAATATTAGAGAGCACCAAACTTCTTTAATTTAGCAAATGAGTCCGTGTCTAATGTTCAACTAGAAGAAGCCTTCAGTCATTGGCTGCAGCTACTTAGTGTTGACAATATGTGGAATGAAAGTTTATGATGAAAGGGCTTGGGGCTTTTGCTTTCATGAAGTAGCAGCTATACAGATTCATGGTTGAGCCTGCTTCACTTGACATGGAAGGATGCCCACCAATGAATACTCCAATGGTGGCAAGTTTCCTTTGTTTGTTTGGCACTAGAAACTTGAAGTGTAATTAGCAACGGAAACCTTCATCATAAGAAGGTATAAAGAGAGAAGAACAAAGAGATATAGTTTTGGGCATACCCTTCCTATTGGCTTTTCTCATGCCACAATATGAAAAAATTATCTCTGCATAACAAAATAACTAAGCTTCACTATTAAAAAAGAAAAAAAATTCAACCACACACACCAAAATGGTCCAAGTCGGCTACGGAATTTCAATATTCCAATAGCTACACTCAAGTAACCCGATCCATTTGTCCATGATCTTCATCGAATCATCATGTATTTACAACTTTAAAAAATATGAACAAAACAAATCATAGAAATTGCGCAACAAATTTAAAGAAATAAGAAAAGACAAGGTGAGGCTGGATCCAAATTTTGTTTCAAGGGGAAAGTAGCAGAAAAGGGAAATAGTGCTTGGACAAGGAGCTATAGGTTGGTGTATTTACTAGCCATTGAATCTTGCCCATGATATCGAAAAAAAAAAAATCTCCCAATTTTTATTTTCTTTTATTTTTACAGGAAAATCTCCTTAGTTGCAAATCCTTCCAATGGGGAAACAAAGTGTGTTGTGAATTTCCCAATGCTACCAAAATGAGAAATCAAGGAATCAAAGAGCCAAACAAGCAAAGAACTACAACCACCTCATCCTGCTGAAAACCACAATCTTCAACGATCCAAGGAGGAAGGTGACCTAGGGCGATGAGAAGAGGGTTTGTCCGATCTCTTGGAATGACTTTAATTGCAAATAAAAAAGAAAATGAGCCTCATTTGCAATATTAGATGGGGTAACTAAATGGGGGTGGGGTATATTTTCTAAATATTTTGAGGAATCATGATATGGTATAGAAGTATGTGTGATCCATCGTATCCGTCACCCATTTGAAATATGCAAATTTTAGCTATGAAAAAGTTCTTCATAAGATGCCTTTAATATGTGAACCATTCAAAAGTACAGCATGCGGATGAAAGTTAATGAAAACTTTCAACATTGTTTCTAAAATTTAAAAAATTTGATCATATTCATATTTTACATTTTTAGTACAATCTATATTTTTAATCTTTAGGATACGCTTAGTCGAGATAGAAATAGGGTATAATATTTTATAGATAAATTCTATATATTATTTTACATATGAAATTCATCTATAAAAATTTATGTTCCATTTTTATCAAACCAAACATACCCTTAAATATTATCGTACAAGTTTTAAAATGTTTTAGAATTAGTCCATACAGTACTATTTATATTTTGGTGGCAAATTTAAGGTTATACACTAGACACACTAAGCAAATGGCGCGGTCCCATAATGTATTCACGTGACATTCGAAAGTTAGTCAAAACTCGTGCATTGATAAATATGCAATGGTACTTGGATCAAAATTGTTTGACTGCTGTCCTGAACCTGGAGCCATGAATTTCTTGGGTGGGACCAAAAATCACATCCCACTAGAACACTGGTAGTCCTGTTTCTTAATGTGATTCGTTTGGTTCCTATAATCAATTTGAGGCTTTGAGGTTCCCATCTTTCACGTTAGTCGGATAATGACAATCATGAATGAGGAGTTCACAAGGAGGAGAAAACGACTAGTTACTTTGTGAAGTGCAAAAATAAAAGGCATATTCTTTCTTTAATTATTGAGTAAGAAGTTCAAAGTGCGATATATTTTATTATATTTAATAAAAAATATATATTATATTATATTATATATATACACACACCATCTTTTTCACTTAAGAAAAATTGTTATAAAAATATTTTTGTAATGAATTTTGCTGAGAACATTGATTGAAAAATTAAATAAGGAGTAATTTTTTAAAAAAAGATCAATACATCTAATATATTAAACATTGCAAATCTCATTATTTAGAAAAATTCATTTTAAATATTATTTATAAATTCTAAATAATATGACAATATCAATAAAGGAGGTTGAGTCACCGAAAAATTTATTGCAGCATATAAGTCTCTGAATTTGTGAGAATAATATTGTGTGTAAATAGCAATGGATTCTTAGATTCATGAATATATTAATAATGTATTTGAATTATTCATAATCATGATACTATAATATAAGAATAATATTTTTTTTATGCTCGAATACATTATTTGAAACCCAAAAATATTCAAATAAAACTCAATCGTTATTTCATCAAACGTATTTTTCTTAATGAAATTCGATTTCAATATCAAAATTAGAATTCAATTCACATAACATAAACACCAGTTTAAGCCTTCAAAACTATAGTCCAAACATAATATACAGTCTACTAGAAAGAATTGACACTTTAAAAGAATTGTCAAATGCAAATTATGACAGGTACTTATTACATAGTTTTATACTTTGCACTTTTTAATTAATTTGTTTTTGAATTTTCCGGCCACATACGATTAAATGATCAGCCCAAGTCAGACAAATAATAAGGCTTGTTTGGAATTGTTTTTGTTTTTAGTTTTTCAAAATAATTTTAAAAAGTAATTCTGAATTCATTTTTTTTAAAATAGAAGAGCAAAAGAACCTGCTAGACAATTATATTTATAAAAAAAAATAAAGATAAAAAACAGAAATTTGTTTGGACAATTGATTTTGGGCTAAAATTTACAAAACCTTCCTTCCATTGCATTTTTTCTGCAATTTACCCTCTAAACCTTATTACAATGCAAAATAATTCCTATACTTTGCACACTCTGCCAAGTTATCGATCAAGTTTAACCATCGAAAATGATAACATCCTCTATTCATGGTGACCCTAAATTATGACGCTCATCACAAGGGAAGAACAGTTTGATTTTTATTGATAAAAATGCAACATCTTTTCTAGGCGATGAAAACATAATGTTCCTCATGGTAGTGATAGAGCTTAAAAATGCAACCTTTAGCGCTTCCCTTCCTTCTGTTAGTGACGGAAAAGCCGATGGTTCTCATTGCTGATGAATACCGAGTACAACAACACTGTTTTAGAGAGGAAGATGCCAATGAAACCCATGCAAAACCGATGAAACCAGAGAAATCACAAAAGATGCCAATGTGTTTTTCATTGTTTTTGAAAAAAGAAGACCAAAAACAACTCCCAAGTATTTTCCGTTTTTCTCTATGCTCTTTAGTTTTTAAAACCAACTTAAGAAAAACAATGAACCTAACAAGTTTTTTTTTTTAATTTAAAAAACCAAAAAATGTTTTCAAAAGAACTTTCCAGACATGCCCTAATATTTTATTATATTTATATTCATTTACTAATTTATTAAATAACAATAACTTTATTCTAGTTTACAATTTATGTTTTATAATATATTATATTATATTATATTGATTTTGTATATTATAATATCTTTTCTTATCCTATCATTATTATTTTGTTTTTCAGGAGTATTCTCTAACCTTTTAAAATATGATAATACGTCTAATTAAGTGGAGCTTCTTCTTGACAATATTTTTCCTATACACATAACTTTAGGAATTAAAATGAAGACTATATACTTAAGAAAGATAAACTCCTTTCACATGTAATAATATTTAAATTTTGTATACTTATGTCCATCTATAAATATTATACGGTACTATGTTCATAAATTTTCTAATAAAAATCATGATAACATAGTTAGATTTAATTTAAGATATTACTTAAAATAATTTTTTTGGTTTGCACCACCGGTATCCAACCCTTCGGGCCAATTAATCCAGTTTCGGGGATCAGTTTTGGGTGGTTAGACTCAAGTCCCCTCCTGATTGGCCTTGCGGGGGATCGAACCGTAGTCCTCCCTACCAAGTTCAGCCCCAATCGCCTCTGAACCAAGCACCAATTGGTTTACTTAAAATAATTTTGATTAAATCCTTATGTTAGAACAATTAAAAATAATGATAAAGAAAAGGTTTTAAGACGTGGTGCATGAGCTCCTAGCGTGAGCATAAGACACCCGAAAATCTTGCATTAAAGCAACGGTATCATCTTCCAAAGCACCCATCACCGCATCATAAGAAATTGAATTCATCAATTTTCAAACTTCATGATTGTCTTGAACATCTTCTCCCAAAGTCCCATCTATCTTACTCCCACTAGCCAGTTGCCAGTTTTATGTTCACACAATTTTCACAATAAAGCAAAGTCAACAAGTCAACCATTATTGCTCTTAAAAATCTTCCCAGGTGAAGCTTCTTGGGCTTTGTTTTACAGTTAAGGTATGCAGTCACTCTTATCTCACTACTCCTCCATGATGCATCATGGAACTGATTTTCTCCTCCAACCCATTTTCACTCGAGGGGTATCTGGTTCATTGCAGCTAGTCTTGTTACTTGTGCTGGTTGTGTCATGGATATGGGAGAAAGTGCATCTGAACCATAAAAAAGAAAGTGAAACAAATGGTTTCCATAACACTGGTGGCTTCTTGTACTACAAACACAGCCTGGTATGTAGCTTAGCTATTTGTGTGTTCAACCTTGTGTTGTGCTGCTTACTAAGCTACTTTTACTTGTACAAAAATGATGGCTCAAAGGAGGTTATGACCATTTTGGATTTGGCTCTCGGAACAGTTGCTTGGGGTGTTGTTTGTGCTTATTTGAATTATAGAAAGCAGGAACCGAGTTTCCCTCGTTTCCTGAGAATTTGGTGCTGGCCATATGCCTTGGTTTCTTCTTGTTGCCTTGTGATAGACTTTGTAATCTATGAAAAGCATGCTTTCTTGCCAATTATAAACCTTGTTTCTGATATAGGTGCCTCTATTGCTGGTTTATATCTTTGTTATGTGGGGTGTTCTGTCAACCGTATGGTTAAGCTTGCCCCTCTTGAAGAATCCCTTTTGAATGGTGAGACTTGTGTAAGGAACGGTTCTGATCCTAACAAGACCAGAGGAGATGAAAATTTATCCCGTTATTTAGATGCTGGTTTTTTCAGCATTCTAACTTTCTCATGGCTTAGTCCTCTAATATCTGTAGGCAATAAGAAGGCCTTAGATCTTGAGGACCTTCCTCTTCTTTCCATCAGTGAGAGCGCCTATGGGGCTTTTCCCACTCTCAAAAACAAGCTTGAGTCACAGTGTGGTACTGACAGAAGAGTGACCACTCTTAAGTTGGCGAAGGCATTGTTCTTCTCCACATGGCAAGGGATCTTATTATCAGGCTTATTTGATTTCTTGTACACATGTGCTTCTTATGTCGGCCCCTATCTGATCGACATCCTTGTTCAATACCTCAACGGGGAGCGCGAGTTTAAAAATGAAGGCTATGTTTTGGTGATGACATTTGTTGCTGCAAAGTTTGTTGAGTGCCTTTCACAGAGGCACTGGATGTTTAGGTTCCAGCAGGTTGGTGTTCAGGTTCAATCAATGTTGGTGGCGATGATCTATGCTAAAGGTTTGACACTTTCTTGTCGATCAAAGGATGGTCAGAGCAGTGGGGAAATCATCAACTTGCTGACTGTTGATGCTTCAAGGCTTGGTGAATTTTGTTGGTACATGCATGATCCATGGACGGCTGTTCTGCAGGTTGCTTTGGCCTTGGTGATTCTCTATAGAAGCGTAGGGGTCGCTTCAATAGCTGCTTTTGCTGCCACTGTATTCGTGATGTTGCTAAACCTGCCTGTGGCATCATTGCAAGAAAAGTTTCAAGGTAAGCTGATGGAGTTCAAAGATAAAAGAATGAAGGCGACTTCTGAGATTTTAAAGAATATGAGGATTCTAAAACTGCAAGCGTGGGAGATGAAGTTCTTATCAAAGATCATTGATCTTAGGAAGGCTGAGGAGATATGGCTAAAGAAATTTGTTGTTGGTTCAGTAATTATTAGATTTCTCTTCTTTAATGCCCCAACTTTTATTGCTGTGGTTACTTTTGGTACTTGTGTCCTTATAGGTATACCACTTGAATCAGGGAAGATCTTATCTGCACTTGCAACATTCCGAATTCTTCAAATGCCCATTTATTCTCTTCCTGACACCATTTCAATGATGGCACAAACTAAGGTTTCTCTTGATAGGATCGCATCATTTCTTTGTCTAGATGACTTGCAGGATGATGCAGTGGAGAAGCTTCCACGGGGTAGTTCTGATACAGCAATTGAAGTAGTAGATGGAAATTTCTCTTGGGATTTATCTTCCCCTAACATAACAATCAAAAACATTTACCTTAGAGTTTTTCATGGCATGAGGGTTGCTGTTTGTGGTACTGTTGGATCAGGCAAGTCTAGTTTACTTTCTTGTATAATAGGGAACTACCAAAGCTATCTGGGACGGTGAAAGTGTGTGGAACAAAGGCTTATGTTGCTCAATCACCATGGATACAAAGTGGCAAGATAGAAGATAGCATACTATTTGGTAAAGAGATGGACAGGGAAAAGTATGAGAAGGTACTAGAAGCATGTTCACTCATAAAAGATCTAGAGGTTCTACCATTTGGTGATCAGACCATTGTTGGAGAGAAAGGAATCAATTTGAGTGGTGGACAGAAGCAAAGAGTACAAATAGCTCGTGCTCTTTACCAAGATGCTGATATATACTTGTTTGACGATCCCTTCAGTGCTGTGGATGCTCATACAGGATCCCATCTTTTTAAGGTTTTATTTCCTACACTATTTCTATTGCTTTCAGTGCAATAATCTTTTTCCCCTTGAATTCTTTAATCATTGAATATATTGTTAAAGTAAGTAGGGATGTCGGCATTATTGATCCATTATTTTTGGTCTTTCCATGCATTCTAAATTTTAAACACTATCAAGTACCATGTGTTATTGTTGTCTCAAAAATAACAGCATTGTGAGAAGAAATTTGGACTTTTAATATTTTTCTGCTGTGTCTAGAAATTCTAACACTATGTTGTGGACAAAGATACAGGAGTACCCTTCTTGATTATGATGCTTCTTTCTTCTATGGTAGATGATATACTTTTAGTACAATTGTGCTTGTTTTATTATGCATTTGGATGTTGATTTAAACTCTGATTGAATAAGTTATTATTGAATTGGCTCTGTTAGAACCAAAACAGAACAATATATCTTACTTGCAAAGCCCTCAGCAATAGAGCAGTAACTAATTTTCCATGTATATATTGAGTATTTTCTCAAGAGACGGAGTGGCGTTATAGGTTACCTAACTCAGTTGGCAATTTTCGTCTATCATTCTTTTGACATTAAAAGTAAGTAGCTAATTTTAACGCATCACCGTTATACATATATTCAAGCATTTATGATCGAGGTGGAGCAGAACAAAAGACTATCCATTGCAAGCAACCGATTGGTTTGGTTACATTTCATTTTCCTGAACTGCATCATATTGTTTATGTCCTAGCTTATAGCATAGAACTATGGAAGTTAGGATACAGACTTACGGCTCATAGGAAAATGTGTGTGAGGAGAAGGAGATCATTAAGGCTTGGTTTGATTCTATACTACAAAAGAATCCTCCTGCCTATCATAAGTCATTTTCGTTTCTCTTTTTTTGTTTTTGGGTAAACAAAAAAAGTTGAGATTTTCTTGGTATTGACTTTTAAAAGTTAAAGGTGCTTTTGAGAGCTCCTAAATAGGTGTTTTTCAAAACTGGCTTATGCTGTTTGAATTTTACAGTTACTGTCATAATGTTTCAGGAGTGTTTGCTTGGCCTTTTAAAGACAAAAACTGTGATATACATAACTCATCAAATGGAGTTCTTAACTGATGCTGATCTAATATTGGTAAGGGATTTACAGATTCTCATGTTCATGAATTCAAACATTGGAATTTACTTTTCTCTGACCAAGTATTTTCCATCTTTCTTACAATTAATTTAGGTCATGAAGGATGGAAGGATAACTCAATCAGGAAAATACCATGAAATTCTCAAATCAGGCACTGATTTTATGGAACTTGTAGGTGCACATAGAGAAGCTTTGTCTTCAATCAAATCATTGGAGAGAAGGCCCACATTTAGATCATTGAGTTTCACCAAGGAGGACAAAGATGCATTAAGTTCTTTAGGATTTGAGCAAGATTTGCAAAACATAGATGATCAAAATGATGAGTCCGATGACATAATTGAAATTTATCCAAAAGGCCAACTTGTTCAAGAAGAAGAACGGGAAAAGGGTAGTGTTGAGTTTAAAGTCTACTGGAAATACATCACAACAGCTTATGGAGGAGCTCTTGTACCCTTCATATTACTCTCACAGACACTCACTGTCGTTTTGCAAATTGCAAGCAATTATTGGATGACTTTGGCAACACCTGTTTCAGCAACTATGGAACCTATTGTTGGAAGCATTACACTTATGGTTGTCTATGTTGCTTTGGCAATTGGAAGCTCCTTTTCCAACCTTGCCAGAGTAATGCTGACTGTGATAGCTGGATACAAGACATCCACCATACTATTCAATACAATGCATTTGTGTGTTTTCAGAGCTCCAATGTCATTTTTTGATGCCACCCCAAGTGGGAGAATCCTTAATAGAGTATGTCATAATATTTGATAATACTTCTTTATTTTGAAGAGACAAACTTCATCATAATTCTGTGAAACAGTTTGATTTCTCTCTCTCTTTTTCCCTCCCCTAGTGTCCATATTGAGTACAACTGTACGTCTAAACTTTAGTTATGCTTTTTCTTGCAGGCTTCAACAGACCAAAGTGCAATAGATCTGAACGTTCCAAATTTAATATGGGCAGTTGCGTTCAATCTGATTCTGCTCATGGGAAGCATCGCCGTGATGTGTCAAGCTGCATGGCAGGTGTTTATAGTATTGATTCCTGTGATGGCAGCTTGCATTTGGTACCAGGTAGTTGTCTGGATAATGTCTAATCTTTACAGTTTGACATCACTCACATCTGAATGTCTCAAAATAGAGATTTTTTATTCCTCCTCCTAAGTTTCCTTTTAGCGGCAATTATTTAGCAACAATAAAGCCATATTCTGATTTGGGGGGTTAAGTATTTGTGTATAGTGTGACGCAATTCTCGCATCATCTTTGCCTGGTTCTGCTAAAATTGAGTTTGAGTTTGGCTATTATGAGCCAAGTGACACTTACAAGGTGGTAGCCGTCCTTTGTGACAGACTGATAGGAATTGTAGGGAGGATTCATATATTAAGGCCGATGCAACCAAATAATGCAGGTGATTTTGAGTATCAATAGAACTGGGGTGTTTCTACAGGTTTTTCTGATATCTAAGATGGGTATTAGGAGGTGGATTTTGTCCATTATGGTGTAGTATTTGCTGCAAGGTGAACTGTATGTGTGGTAGCTGTTGGAGGGACACTTAGAGTTTCCTTACTTTCTCTATTCATTCAAGTGCCAAAACAAAGTCTCCGAAAAAAAGCTGTTTGTTTCCTTGATTTTCCTCCACCCCTCTTCCCCCTCTCTTTTTCTTTTTTTTTTTTTTTTTTCAAAATCCAAGTAATTAAAAGAATCCAAATAAATTATGAGTGAATGAATTTGCAAGATCAATTAAAGAGGTAGAGTAGTATTGTTAAGTGGTATTGCTACATGTATTTTACTATTCTTTCTATAAGAAAGTTACGTTAATGTGGTTTTAGTGGGGGATTATGAGCAAACTTCCGTTGGTTAAGTTCGATGCAGGTTGCCTAGTTGCTTCTACTTCATTTTTGTGCATCATAACATTGTTGATTTATTGCAAATAAGGCGTGTCTTGTGTCAAAAGCTCATTGTATTATTTTGCATTCACTCTGTCCTCTGTTAGTCAATGTGATATCTTATAACACCATGAGAATAGTGGACATTTTCTGTTTTTGATCTATAGGAGAATAGTATACTTTTAGTTATGTAATAAAATAATCTAGTATGTAATATTTACTTTTTAGCTTAGGAATATGATATCTAGCATGCAAATATATACCTGTTACGAGAATAGTGTACTTTTAATTATGTAATAAAATGGTTGTTATTTACTTTTTAGCAAACAATACGATATCTAGCATGCAAATATATACCTGTTTTACTATAAAGCTTTGTAATATATTTTTGGTCTGTTAGCTTAAAGACATGGTAAACTGCAACTATAGAATGCAGAAACTAAAGCATTGCTAATTTGCTATAGTATGAAATTTGTTCACTATGATTGTCTGGAGGGTGATGCCTAATTTTTTAAGAACTAATTATTCTTTCCACAATCCAGATTGAAACTTGTATTATATTCTCTCTCTTTTTTTGCTTTCAAGACTGTTGAGTGTCATATTGAATATTCATTGCACCAAGCATTATCTTGAATAGCTGAATTTTATGCACTGCCACAACTAAAACTTGGGTTGGGTCAATAACTAAGTGATCACTGGACTGTCAGACTTAGATCAACATGTCTGTTAGTACAGTGCACATCAATGTGGCTTTCCTCATATCTTCCTACATTTGGGTCAATGTCCTTGTGTCTTATATATATTTGGCTAGAGGTATATTGTTTTAGTTTTTACTACTTTGCTGAGTTATATCATTAGGAGTTCAGAGGCAGTGAATTATTGAAACTCTTCTAAGCTTGGATTTCTTTTCTTACTTGCTGCAAGCCTGATCTCAGCTCAGGAATTTGCACAAAAGTGTATAAGGCACATCATTTCCTCATCGATCAAATATTTAGAGTGCATTTAATTTTGTCACTTATTCTTGGATGTCCTGAGTGGAAGAAAAAGAGAAACACATGAATCTGACTGATTTTGTCGTACAAACAATAGCATTATATGTGATAACAAAATGCTTATATATAAATTGATGTTGTGCAGCGATACTATTCAGCATCAGCGCGGGAATTGGCACGATTAGTTGGAATATGCCAAGCCCCAGTAATACAACATTTTTCCGAAACCATTTCTGGATCAACAACCATAAGAGGGTTTGAACAACAAGCAAGATTTAATGACATAAATATGAAATTGATAGATAGATATTCCCAACCAAAACTATTCTCTGCCACTGCAATTGAATGGTTGTGTTTCAGATTGGATATTTTATCTTCTATGACGTTTGCCTTCTGTTTGGTTTTCCTGGTGTCATTTCCAAATTCAATTGCTGATCCTGGTCAGTACATACATTCAATAATCATACTTTACTCCTTATGGCACTTGGATCTTTGTTTCCTAATTCAAGTCTTCTTTTTTTTCGTTCAAGGTATTGCGGGGTTGGCTGTGACATATGGGCTTAATCTAAACTCACAGATGTTTGGTTTAATTTGGTTTCTTTGCAATTTGGAGAACAAAATTATATCTGTAGAAAGAATACTTCAGTACACCAGCATCCCAAGTGAACCTCCTCTTGTAATAGAAGACAACCAACCAGATCGTTCATGGCCAGCATTTGGAGAGGTTTATATCCAAGATTTACAGGTGCCTACCAAGAGTTAGTCACTTGTTTCATTCTAAAGTAAAGGCAACAAAATTATACTTGTCATGAATCATCTCTCTCAAAATCTTAAGTTGTTGGGTAGTGAGTAGTGACACATGATTGACTTTTATCTTCACACCTTTTTTTTCACAAAACCCCTTTGGACTTGAAGCATGGACAATTCAAAACCCCACCTATCTTGTGCTGAAATTCAACTTATTTTATATAGAAGAATGAGGACCAGAAAGATCCAATTCTGAAGCACTTGGTGATAGAAACTCTAACGCCATGTCATGAGTCATCTCTCCCAAAAGCTATTGGATTTGATTGGATTTAAGGGACATGGAGGCCTTTACATCTTAACAGTATTGTTATTAGGTTGATGGTTTTTGTATGTTATCTATCCTTAACTAGGTTGTGCATGATGCAGGTCAGGTATGCTCCTCACTTGGCTCTTGTTTTACGTGGATTTACTTGCACTTTTACTGCTGGAGCAAAAACTGGCATTGTGGGAAGAACAGGAAGTGGAAAATCAACTCTAGTGCAAACACTTTTCCGGCTTGTTGAACCAGTTGCCGGAAAAATATTGATAGATGGCATCGATATATGTTCGATCGGAATTCATGATTTAAGGTCCAGACTAAGCATTATTCCTCAGGATCCAACAATGTTTGAAGGGACTGTAAGAAGCAACCTTGATCCACTGGAAGAGTACACAGATGAACAGATTTGGGAGGTAATTTAGTTTTACTTGACACTCTGAACAATTTCTTTCTATGATTAGTATAAGTTGTACAGACTAAATTATATCAAGCAATATTTTAGGCTCTAGATATGTGCCAACTTGGAGATGAAGTAAGGAAGAAAGAAGAGAAGCTTGACTCCATAGGTTTGGCTTCTCAAAACTTAACATAGAATAGGACCTTTTACAAGTCAAATTTCTGTGTCAATATGTAGCGAGAATATGTTATGTTATATATGATCATGAATTCTGCAGTTACTGAGAATGGAGAAAATTGGAGTATGGGTCAAAGGCAGTTAGTCTGCCTCGGCCGCGTGCTGCTTAAGAAAAGCAAGATCTTGGTGCTTGATGAAGCTACTGCATCAGTTGATACAGCAACAGATAACATTATTCAGCAGACAGTTAAGCGAAACTTTTCAGAATGCACAGTCATCACAATTGCACATAGAATAACTTCAATCCTCGATAGTGACATGGTTCTGTTTCTTAATCAAGGCAAGCATCTCTCTTGTTTTCTTCTTCTGTGTCTTTTGTCTTCTTTAGCTGACATCTTTTATTCTTCTTTTTTCTCATATTGTGAATATGATTTCTCTTCATATTGATTTTGCAGGGCTTGTTGAGGAATGTGATTCACCAAAGAAACTGCTCAAGAACAAATCTTCAGCTCTTGCTCAACTAGTTACAGAATACACACGGAGGTCAAACACTGGTTTTGAAAGTTGAGTTTACAGTGAATTGAAACTAGTCTTGAACCAATTATGTCCTTGATGATGATTAGATGATGATCAGAACTAGAAGGGAGTCAAGTCAACTCATGAGTTATTTTCATCTCGGTTCATTAATAGCTTAATAATAAGTTGAGTTCATGAGCTCATGAGCTCATAAGCCGAGTTTGAGCTAACAATTTGAGCTCAGTTATTAAAAATGCCAAGCTTGAGCTTTACTGTGTTTGACTCACTAGGTCACCGATGTAACTTTAAATAGCTGTTACACCATTGAATAACTTTTTATTGGAATAATTTTTGACAAAATCTACCATTATATTGGATTAGAAGTCCACGTCATATAGATCATGCTGACAAAATTTCAAATTAATCTAAAATTGTTTGACGTAGTTTTTATGTACATCAAAATCAATGTAATATATATGTTTAAAATAAACAAAAATAAGAGTTACGTGATTATGTTCTTAATTATATTAATTTTTTATGAAATTTGGCAATGTATCGTGTGTGTGTGTGTGTATATATATTATTTACTATTATCTATATTATGATGTGTTGATTATGAATAATGAATGTAACTTGTTAATTTTTTGTATTATGTACATGGCAAATTATGTTAATGAGTCAAGCTTTGCCACTCACTTCTAGCCCTAATGATGTTATAGATTAGCCAGTGTTAGGTGATTGGTAAGATCCATAACAAAGTAGATAAAAATAATATGATGCTAGAGCAGAGAAAAAAACATGATATATTTAAGAGGTGTGTATAATTTACAAAGAGGTAACATCTTTCTATCAGCCAAAAATAAGATCAAAATACAAAGATAAAATCAATCTAATATCAACTAAAATCAATCCATGATATACCTAAATAAATAGAGATGGCAGGGGAGACAAAAGCTACAAAGGGCCTGGCGTAGAACTAGTTAACATATATGGGCCTTGGCGGAACAAGGAAAATGGAGATAAGCTTGAGTAGAACCAAGAAATGAAGAGGGCCAACATGGAACTAGGTAATGAAGATGGGCTTGGCAGAACCAGGAAACGAAAATGGGCTAGGCGTAAGGTGTAATGCAGATGGGTTTGGGCAGAACCAAGAATGGAGACGAGTCAGGGCAGAACCAGGAAACTGAGACTTACTCGGGTGGAACCAATTGCAATCCTTTGTCTTCAATTATCTAAATATCAATATTGTTTCTTATTACTCTCTCTACAAGTGTGATAAAGTGTTGTTGTGTCATCAATATTTTATACCAACAATAAACGTATCCATTGCCTATCACAAACCTTCAACCAATTGCATCTACAGCCCATTGTCATCTACTCACCGATGGTTGCCACCCATGTTGCCAAATCGCAGCAAGTTGCCTATCACATACCGTTATTAGCTTGATGCCCATAACTGCCAATCTACCTTATACCGCTCATTGCCTGCCTGCAAAAGCCCTCTGCATGCTACCTACCTCAGGTAGTTAACTGCTAGCTGATCGCCAATGGCCCACCCATTAACGTTACTTGGCACCCATTCTAGGCCCTTTATTTTAGGTAGTTCTTCGTTGACTTTAAGCTACTAGCTCCTCGTCGCCAGCTTTAAATTTCTTTTGACTCTTTTTGCAAATTTTGCCCCTAATCAACCACTTATATTTTTAATATTTTTACAATCGAACGGAGATTAGGACAGGAGACAAGAGCTACAAAGGGCCTAGGTGGAGCTAAGAAATAGAGATGGGCCTCGATGGAACCAGGAAATGGAGAGTCGGAGATCGGCTTAGGCAAAACCAAGAAATAGAGAATGATCCAATTGATCTCGAGCACACCAAATCTTGAAATATTATAAGCTTAAACTATTTTATGCTTGTTACAATTGAACGACGATGGCAGGGGAAGCAAGAGCTACAAATTTAAAGGGTCTTGGCAGAACCAATTAATCAAGATAAGCATTGACAGAACTAGGAAATAGATAGGCCAAGGCAGAACCAAGAGACGGGGATAGGCCAATGTGGACCTAGGAAATGGGCTAGGGCAAAACCAAGTAATGTAGAAAGACCTGGGCGATCCTAGGAAGTGGAGACGAGCCAGGGCAGAACCAGGAGTCTAAGACTGGCTCGAGTGGAACCAATTGCAATCCTTTGTACTCCAATTATCTAATGCCAATATTGGTCTTTATTTCTCTCTATAGGTGTGATAATGAAATACACTCCTTATAGTTTCATCATGTCATCAATATTTCATACCAAAAATAAACTTGTCCACCCGCATCGTTGCCTGCTCACCGTTGGTTATTGCCCATGCCACCTAATCATAGCAAGCTTGCCATTACAGACTATTAGTCGCTCAATGCCCGTCACCGTCAATCCACCTCATACCACTCAAAAGCCTTCCTCAGGTTGACAATCAATGGCCCACCTAATAACGTTGCTCACACTACAAGAAACTGCTGTGTTACCGATGGATATTTTTTGCCCGACGGATTTACTGACGAAAACCAAGAAATTTGAGAATTTTGAGTTTTAGTAATTACCAACGGAATTATCGACGGATTTTCCATCGATAAAATTCCCACCATGTTAGATAAATATGGCGAGCATATTATCGACGGAAAAATCCATTAGTAATGATTATTAATTATTTTTTTCATGTATTAAAATTACCGATGAATTTTTCCGTCGGTAAAACTAATTTATAAAGGTTGTAACCACAATTGTCCGATAAGAATATGATTTATTGAACTGATTATTTGGAGTAAATCCATCAGCACACAACCCTAACCTTACATTCCTAGGATCAGATGCAAACTCGGGATACACCTTATCAAAATGTTGCCAAGCCTCATAGTGAGATGGGTGAGTCATTACACCATCGCTCCTCTTATTCTCACTATGTCATGTCATGTGAGGAGCAGAGCTCATAAATGCATACAACCTCTTTAGCCGAGGGATTAAGGGCAAAAAATGCATCCTATTTTGCAGCACATCTTTGTGCTTACCACTTCTACCACCTTTTCTTAGCTTAAACCTAGGCTCCCCACATAATTTGCGATGTGTCAATGCAACATCGTCTTTGTGATAGAGCATGAATCCTTTCAAACAACAATCAATTTTTACTTCTTTTAAACCAAGCTTGGAAACTAATCTTTTTGCTTGGTAAAAGTCTTTTGGGATGACCTCAAGTTGGGGACTAAGCTCACTGATCAATGTAGCCCATTGATCAAATGTGATCTGATTTTGATTGCCTTCAGACTTAATGCTCAACATTCTGACTACTAACGATAACTCTGAGTGCACACACCTATCCCATAAAGGCTTGTTTGCTGCCTCTAACAGACTATAAAACCTTACAGCCTCTGCATTAGGTTCTTGTTCAGCTTCATAATCATGAAAGGTTCTAAATTTGAGATCAGTAGCATCATAAACCATTTTTTTTATACCAACCGCTATTTTCTTCCTAACTCACATTACCCACATATTCATCTCCTAATTGCACTACACTTGAACTGCCTCAAGCATAATCCATTCTAAACTGATTTTCCATATTAACTACTTCCCTATGTTCAGTCCATATCCAATAATTAGGTTTAAACTCAAACTTGTACAGATCATACCTAATTGAATCAATATCTAAGAACTTCCTACACTAGCACTTAGAACATGGACACTTAAATTTCTGGTTAGTAATGAATTGCTTTGAATTACAAGCAACACATACGAACTCATACCCTCATAGAATTTAGGTTTATTTACCCCTACTAGGTACAACTTATCATACATTCATGAATGGTTTCCAAGGACCATCTCGATTAAGAATTATATAAACCTAAAAATAGCAAACAACACTTTATGAACCTCTTTTATTTTATATTACCACTCTTTCTAATGTAAATTTTGACAGAGTCTCCCTTAATGTATGGACATTCCCTTTAGTATATTATGATTTAATGCAAACGATAAAAATTATATTTTGAAAAATTTTGACTGAGTTTTTCCTAATTTAATATTATCTTATTAACATAGTATGTCTTCAACAATCAATTAGTAAGCCACAATTTTATGGCAATTACACAAACAATTAACTACATAGCAAAATAATTATATGCAAACAATAAAATTAGACTACAAAACAAATAATTAACACATACATTACACATCACAATTCTAAAACTATTCTAGAGTGTATCCCCTTATAACTCCACAACATTCATACTCTGCAATCTCCGTAAACACCAACAATCCCACAACAAACAATGCAAATAAGTCAGGGAAGATCCTCTACGCCCTTCCCCCCAGTCATGCAATCCCAAATCCTACAATTCTATCATAGAAATCATAAGTCTCTATCCTACGTACAATAAAACATATCAACAAAACACATTTCACTACTAACCTATATACTCCAGCAAGTGTCAATAAACACAGTAATAATGGTTCCAAGCACACGCCTAATCCAAACCCTAAAAATACAAAAACTAACAAATAAATTACATTATACAGGTAATCCTTTCAACTTACCAAAACAAACCTAAACATTAACAAACATAAAAACTAACCAAAATCAACTTCCTAAACACCATTACTTCCAAAATACCAAAATAATAGATAAAACATTAACAAAATATAAAAACTTACCAATGCAATATAAAAGGGGCAACCAAAATGCTCCAATAATGCTCCAAATGTGGTTCAAATCCTAAACCAATGAAACAATAACAACTAAAAACAATCACTAATTCAAAGCTCAAAAATGAAACACCAAAAATAAAATTAAAAAAACCGATTAAAAGGTAAAGCACAATACCAGGAACACAATGGCCCAAACCGTTTGCAAAATGGAGGCTTCGATCATTGGTGGTGGCAAAAAATGTGGCGCTGGTGCTAGTAAGAAAGGGGGAGAGGAGAGAGACCAAATGATGAAGTGAGAAAGAAGAAGGAGGGCGTGCGTTTTTATTGTGTATTCCTCACATTATAGACGAATTTTTTCGTTTGTAATACGGTTAATGAAACACATTGTTTCATTAATTGAGTTACAGACGGATATTCCCACCTGTAATGCAATCAACAAAACACATCGTTTCATTAATCGCGTTACAGACGATAAAATCCGTCTATAATTTGATTAATGAAATAATTTGATTTCATTAATCAAATTACAGACCAATTTTACTGTCTGTAATTCATGTATGTAAAATGCGCTTTTAATTTCAAATTACAGATGGATTGTTCCATCTATAAAGGATTTTTATTTTTTCTTATTTTATAAGTATCCGACTTTAACTTCATTTGTATTATGTAAAATAAAAACATATTTTTTCCTTATTTTCTATCTGTATTTTCCATCTGTATATGTTACCCGCCATGTGGTGGGTTTTCGTGCCAACATTTACAGATGGATTTACAGACAAATATGTTAGCTTTTACCTAAAAAACAAAAAATTTCCCCAATTTTCCATTTTCCCGTTTGTAAAGCTGTCTGTATCGCAAACGGGAATTTATCCGTCTATACTCCCCATCTGTGTACCGTGAGTTTCTAGTAGTGACCCTGCCTTAATGGTTTTAGATCGACGAAGATAGAGGTAAATTTGACAAATTAAAAAACTTATTTAATTTTTAAATGTAAATCTATTTATTTTATTTTATTTTATTTATTGAATCTCATCTAGTCCTTTTTTTTTTAATATTACATCTAATGGTGTGGAAACAACTGTTTCAACTATACACAACTATATGATTGTACCTAGGAATTGGACCGAGAAAAATTACAGTATCATCACATCTCTTAGACATGTCAAATTCGTACACGAAATATATTTGGTTGCTTAAACATCCTTAAAATATGTATTGACAAAAATATTATTTTGAATTAATATTATATATTATTATTTAAATAAATTTAATATTTTATATTATTATCTTTATATTTTAAGAATAATTAAATTTTATAATGTTTAAATAGATTGTTACTGTGAAAGAAAATTATTTTCAATCACTTCATTTATAATTAAATTTTAACGTGGATTTGTTTTTAACCTAAACTAAGAAATAAATTTATATCTTTTATATTTGTAATTATATATGTAATTATGATTTTCTTTATCGATCGATTTTACAATTCAAACGACAAATATCATATTGAAATTATTTTTAGATAACTGTTTTTCAACATAAATTACATTAATATTAATTAACCCACATCTAATCATTATATATATATATATATATATATATATATATATATAAAGTAGTAGCATAAAAGAGAGCAGAATAAATCGAAAAAAATCGAAAAAAATGGTTTGATCTATTTGATTTTATATCCATCATATTATTTAGTTCATACATCATTTTGATTAGCGTATAAATTGACGAAATTAATTTGAAGACCCAAAGATTCAAAGGTAATGTTGCACTTACACTATACCAAAGGAAAGAAACAGGAACGACACATCAATACTGATCAAAGAGTCTTGTTTATGTTAATATGATGGATGATAGCATTTGATTTCACTTCGTAGAATGAAGGTAGTTTAAAGCACTAACAAAAGGTATATAGATTTAACATCTGATGAAACATATAGTAGATACGCTTGCGAAACAACTGATGAGATATACAGCATGCAAAACAATGCAAGATCAGCACCTGAAACTTATTTTAATTTAGACGAAATCCAACATGACACGACAGAAGACACACTCACAAACACATACACGGACCGCTAGCAATAGATTGCATGGGTCTTATTATTTAGTACACATATGGCAGACTATGTAGCTAGCTAAGCATGACACAAACAAATATGCCATGGCATGGCCCATCATAGCCGCCTATATATTTTGACTTGGACATAATGGAAAACGGAAAGAAGCGGTTCATCAATTTTAGGTGGATATAGTTCATTAATGATAAGAGTTTCATTTCTGGGTGAGGAGATCTTGTGCCTTCTGCTCCATCTCGAAGGTGGTGTCATTGCGAGCGGAGTCGTTACCATTCCAGACGAAAATGCCAGGGAGCTCTTTGTTGTTGACGAGATCCCTGCAGGCCGCAATGAAGACATTTTGCGGCAATTACCCGATGGCATTTCAGGTCATTGATGATCGCAATGAGTGAATTCGTGGCATTGGCCAACCAGGATTCCTTATCAGCAGGATTAAAGGGATATAGGCTGCCGCAACCTCCGATGCTTATTACCACCTTCACATGCTCATAGTTGCTCTTCAACTTCCAAATCATATCGCCATCGATGTTAGATCATATAGTCCAAGCCCTGTAGAACTCCCCGGTGCCTTTTCCGCTTTCATATTTCTCTGCGGCAAAGGCCACAATGAACTGAAATTCCCTTATCTTGGGGTTGATGATATCAGGAAAATCATTTAAATCGCCAGGGCATGCCTTGGGACCAATGTATTCTCGAAAGATAGGCTTTGCTGCCATAGTGGTGACAACCTCTAGATACCCAACAAACAAGAAATAAAGGTGGAGTGTGGGAAGGTATCTGTATTGAAAACTTTGCTGACAATGATCTTTTCAGATAATTGATTGGAGGTATGCAGAAGGAAATAAGAAAGGGCAACATGACAAGTTTCTGGAGTGACATATGTGTGTTAAATATAAGATTGAGATATGCATTTCCTAGGCTCTTCTCTTTGTTATGTCAGAAATAATGCAATGTGAGTGAGTGTGGTTTCTGGAATGGTTTAAATTGGGTATGGAACTTTCAATGGATAAGGAAATTATACCACAAGGAACTTGATTTAATGCAAGAACTCCATAATATCCTAAATATAGCAAATGTGAAAGGACACTTACAAGATAGGCTAGTCTGGAAATTCGATTGAACAAAGGGCTGTTTTCCGCAAAATCAATCATAAATGATGTTAGTGCGGCAAAGGAATCACTTAAAAGTGTGAATAGCTATAGCTTTTGCAAAGCGGTTTTGAAAATAGTGGTTCCTCCGAAAGTTAAGTTATTTTCTTGGTTTGTGGTGGTGGATGGAGTCTACACAAGAGCTACGTTGCATAAATTGGTATTTTGCAACTGAACCAAAACTTGTGTTTTGTGTAATAAGGTCGAGGAAGAGGGATATCATTCATTTTTTGATTGTAAGTTCTCTTGCTCTTTATAGTGGGAGTGGTTACAGGAAAGGAACATATATTGGCTGGCCCCTCCTAATCCTAAGGCTTTCTTTGAAACATGGATGGATATACCTACAAAGAAAAGGGCCAAAAGAGGCAAAAATTCTTTGTAACTATTTGGATTGTGTGGACACTTAGGAATAGTTCTTTGAAAAAAAGAAAGTGTATAAAGATGAAGCTCTTTGAATGGCCCATTTCTTGGGTAGTGGAAGGAGATGGCCTAATTAAGATATGCTTAACTATGTTTTTATTTACAAGTTGATGTGTTCTCAGCTCAATGCTATGTGCATGATGTTTTTCAAATTCAAATTGTTCTCATGTGTTTGGTTAAAGAAAATTGTAGGTGATGTTATAGGAGGTTTGGTGGAAATGAATGCTATAGGAGGCACCATCATGAGTGTAAATTCTGAGATAATGAGATATAGCATTATAAGGGAGTGATACACATCAAGTGATATCATTGAAGGAAATGTTTGGTTGAGTTCAGTTAGTATTTATCCTTTCTCTATTTTGCAGGTGTATTAAAAAATCTAAAGATTTATGGGTGCAGATCATAAATGAGTGGAGTGATACATAGTGAAGGGAAAAGCATTATCTTAATCAAGTAAGGAGTTATGTACTTAGGGGGCTTGTGTGAAACACTTTGAGTGGAGTGAAACACTAGAGTGCCCTATAAATAGGGAAGGGTGTTGGGACTCAAAACAAGGGTTAATGACATGATTGATACAATGGTAAGAAAGTATGCCTAATGTGACTCATGAGGTGAATTATGTGTGTGTGTGTCCAAAGAGTAATCATGGGTGTGTGTGTTTGGTGTGGTTTGCTTGCTATATGTACGGTATCTCTCTACGAAATTTATTTAGCGGCATTATTGTGGTTACTAAATCACTGATGCAGCATTCTGAAAGGATTACATTGTGTACAAGGACATAGACAACCATGATTGAGATCCATATCTTGCTGAAGTGTGGAATGAGAGTTGGAAAGGGTGGTTGCTTTGTAATATTGCCAAATTGTTCAAGAAGTTTCAGCTACCTTGACTAGAATTGGCTATACAAATTGTCACATTGTGCAGGGTGTTTCTAAAATAAAATGTAGATGGCTATGAAAGAGTTTGCTTCGTTTCTGACATTCAGCCTTTTGAGGTTAAGAGGAGCTTGAAAAGTATGTAACAGGAGCTACTCATTGATAGAGTTCTATATTAGGAAGTGGTTTATGTGGAGTAACGGTACTTGTTGCAGTGAATATTGATTCTCAGGATGTAGAAGTGTATTAGTTTTCCTTATGTTGGTGTATTGATATGTACATGATTAGAACTCTTGACTCTCTTTGGCCTTTCCTTATGGGTTGAAGTTTGTTTCATTAATTATAAAAAAAAAAGGGGTATTGATGTGCTTGCACTATTTGTTTTCCTATGTTATTAAGTTATTATCATGAATAATGTTATGGAAACAATAAAATTATATAACAAATACACACCACACACCTTATCACAATTAGACGTGATGAGTGATTCTCCCTCATTCCACCCACTCATCACGTCTAATCATGACAAGGTGTGTGGTGCATTTGTTATGCAATTTTATTGTTTCCACAATATTACTCTATTATCATTGTTTGTAAAGGTAGTATTGGTTAGTGGAGCTTCTTAATTGAGATCTTATATGCTCCTCCCAATCAAAGAATTTCTTCCTCCATCCACCTTAGCAATCACTCATTCCATTATTTATTATATTTTCTCTTTCTTCCTCTCTAGCATTTTGTGGCTAGTATTGATCTAGAGGAAGAGAAAGCATTTTCTCTGGGAGTATACAAGTATTTTGCCTTCTTAATTAGGGGCAATAGGAGGCCAACATGCCATCGCCTCCAATTGTTTGTAGGGAATATTTGGCTGGAGGGTAAAAATTATAATAAATTTTTTATGATTAAATTTTATGTGTAAAATTATATAAAAAACCTATTCATGGAAAATTTACCTTCTTTTTTACCCTTCAACCAAATATAACCTTAGAGTAAACTGCAATGTCCTGCTTTGAGAGATAATAATATTATACTCTCATCTCTTTTGTTTCTAAAATATACACTTTCATTCTCTACAAACTTAAAATAAAGGGCAAACTATATCTACCTTCCTTGAAGTATATTGATACTACATTTAACCCCTCTAGTTTTTAAGATGACACATCTATTTGCCTTACTTTATTTAAAAATGTTACAGTTATCTCTTTTGGTCCCAAATTTTACATTTTAAATTCTTTTTTTAAAAGAAAATGACTCTTTTACCCTTGTTTATCTATCCTATCTATATGGGATGTCATAGTATCTTCTCTTACCAACTCCCACTCCTCTCAACTCCACCACTATCTTTCTCCAAATCAAATAATAACCTAGACAAACAAATAAACAATAGTCATTCAGATAAGAAATCCAAATCACTCAATATAAATTTGGAAAATTTTTTTGGGCAAACATGTTCAAGTTACAATTGTTGATACTCAAATTTGTCCGTGTTAAATTTGATTTGTCCCTAATAATCTAGTGTTTGTAATAGTAAATATTTCAAACACTGAAATTGTGTACATGTATTTGAAGCTCTAATAACTTTCAACTTTCAAGAAGGTCGAGAAATTTCAACCCTATACTGTGTCCAAAAATTTCAAGCCTTTTGGTGGAGGGTTGAGATAGTGTCCAGGAGCAGAGTTGACTAGAGCTTTCATGACTACCTTTATTCATGTTCTGGCCACAAAATATAGCTAACATACTAATAACTATTTAATTATGCTTTAATGCATTGAATGTTCTTCATAATTTATTTGTAGCGAGACAAATTCATGATGTATTGAAATGTTGCTCCTGTTAGGTGGACAAAAATCAAAGGAGGAAGAGTTGTTCAGAGTCCCATTCTCCGATTTGACAATGGAATTCATATGAAGGTTTGGAGAAGCATAACTAGAATGAAAAGCTGGGTGTGTTTAGTTTCAGAAATTAATTTTCATTTTCAATTTTTCTACTTTTAAGATTTTGTAAAGGAAATACTGAAAATTAAATCTTGTAATTTTACAGTTTTTAGTATTTCCTTTACAAAATTTAAAAATAAAAAAATTAATAATAAAAATTAAAAGTTATTTTATGAAACCGAATGCACCCTAATTGTGCTTTCAGAAGTGTGCCTTAAATAAATAATGAGCTTTCAACAGAATATTCAGTACGTGCTCACAACGATATAACCATAGCTTGTCAGTTTGTATTTGTGCTTTTGTGCTAGAGATACTTATATTCATAAAATACATGTATTGTATGTACACACACAGAAAATTGACAAGAGTCAACCATTAGACAATGATTAGTAGACATTTGAATCAATCATTAAGAAAAAATAACTAAACTAGGAAAAAGTGAATTCGGAATCCAACATTAATGAAAAATTAAAAAAAAAAAAGTAATATGTAAACTCGTGTTTGATGCATGTAGCAAGTTGGGCCAGCCCTTTGTGATTTCAAGATAATGGGAATTTTTGTCAATATTGCTGATGATATTTATAGCCCAAGTACCAAGTGGTAAGGTGTCTTTTGTGGGAAGTACAAGTGAGGAACACTATTCCACTAGGCATTGCTTTCACGTGGAGTGTTTTGTTTATTGTGTTGGTGGAACCCTGAAAGCCTCTCCTTACAAGACTGCAGCTCCACTCTAGATCGTTTACAATCTCATCTTTCATCCTCATCTCTCTATCTTAGCTTTTACATTCACTGAGCATTAATCATCACCATATACATTTTGGATTATTGAATGGTCATTGTCTAGGAAATACAATTTTTTTGATTCACATGAAAGATTTTTTTGCCCGTGACTTTCTATCTGGTAAGGTAGTATACCCATTCACATACTTTCAATAATTCAGACTCGATGAATAGCCTTGAGATGGTTGTGATGTATGAGTCTGTAAGTCGTTGGTTAGATTGATCTAGCCACTGTTCTGTTTAATTTTTTTTTATTGTTTTAGACTTTTAGTTAGTTTGTTGAATTAGACAGAGTTTGATTCCTGGATTTCTGTTTTCGGTTTAAATGGGCATATTGTGGTGCATTTCTGAATCTATTACCATGTTTTCTTTTTATTTTGAATGTTGATCACAGGCTTCCTATCAATAATATATATGTTTATCTGTGAAAAAGTCATTGGAAGTTTGCATGACTACAACACAGTAGAGTTTACTATTCTTAAAGTTATTTTTGTAATTTGGGACTTTGTTAGCAGAAAACAAAGTAAAGAGATCACACAGTTTACGAATATTTTTAATTTGATTGGAGTAAATAAGGAATAAGAACTATGGTTAATCGAACTTATTAAAAACAATTAAAATTATGTACTTAATGAAAAGTTTGCAACATCCAACAAAAAATAAACATAATGTAGTGGTGATTCTAATGCGTTTATAATCGCCAATCTATGAAGATGCGAAAAAGTTTGGTCTTCTAAATAAAGTTGTATAAAAAATATTATCTGTAATTTAATTGAATAATAAATCTATATTGCGTTCCCTTACTTTAGATGATCATATCTTCTTTTTTCTTTTTTTTTTAGAGTCGCGATAGTATTCATTATACCTATAGATATACCTATTACTGGTCATTTGACCCGTACAATGTGCGGGATGATAATGAAAAATAGTTTATTGATCATTATTGACAATAAATAATAATTTATTTAAATATATTTTATAGAAAATTGAGTATATAAACTTATTTTGAAAATAAGTTAACATTTAAATAATTAAATAAATGAACAAAATATGAATGGGTATGAATCTCAAATGAGTCATTCTATTTTATATCTCATTTTGAATATCATATTTATCATGTTAAGAAAATCTCAATAAATAACTTTTAACTAATAATAAAAAGCCTATCTTATGAAAATTTTACACGGTTCGATGGTTGAAATTGATGAATAATGAAATAAAAAGGTGGATATATTTACAATATCATATATCATTAATATGGATAACAATGGATATCCAAGAGAGGGAATATGCCTCTCATATGTTTTCCCCATTTAGAAATATATTGTGTCCTCCCTTCCCATCCTCATCTCATCACAGGTCGTTATTCTCTATTTCTCATGAGGATTTGAATCCCTATAGGTTATTTGCATATTTATTAAAATAATTTCAAAAAAATTATTTGAAATATAAATACGCATAATACTCATTCCTTTATAGAATATATGTTCACTTTTAGACAACTTTATATTTTAAAATATCTATCAATTTTGCATTTCAATAAAACATTAATTTTTTTCTTCGAATACCATCCCTAATTAATTTCACATTTTCAAAGCTTTCCATTTAATATTAGTGTGCTATATTAATGAATATGTAGGGATATATTAGTACATTCAATATATTTTACTCATTTACCAATGTCATTTATTATCTTTCTTGAAAATTGACAGAGATTTTGAAAAGAATGGAGTAAGAAATACTATTAATGCAATATAATCTAAACTAAAAATGAAAATACATA
The DNA here is from genome assembly GCA_031216105.1 of Dalbergia cultrata. Lineage (NCBI taxonomy): Eukaryota > Viridiplantae > Streptophyta > Magnoliopsida > Fabales > Fabaceae > Dalbergia > Dalbergia cultrata. Next base: position 12,542,264 of record CM062347.1, read on the forward strand.
TATAATGCAAATTCAATAAAGATAATTAAAAAAATGAATGTATGTGAAGATTTTCTTTTATACATATATATAATTTATATAACTTCCCAAATCTCCATGGGACGTAGACCTCATTCATTGCCCCTATCCTATTTAAAAAATGGTGACTCCACTCCCGTCCTTATGAAGACTAAATGTGTTGTTATTCTCATGTTTTTATTTTTTTAGGTAATCCTTGTGGGTATCTGCTTTAACAATGTTTTTAATCATCATAGTTATTTACATATTTTTAGTAAATTAAAATATTTAATTTATAAAAGCATAAAAATATACTTTCTAATTAATAAAAAATAATGAATAAATTTAATTTACATGATTTCAATTACACCTCATTTCGTTCTACATCATTTTAGTAAATATTTTCCAAATGAATGTTTTTCATATTCCTTCCTAACTATATACAAAATAAAACCTCATTTTCTCAATAGTTATTGAATCCATTATATTATCATAAATTATCCTCTGAATTTCATTAATTAAATATAAGTACCCTTTAAGATCATCAGACAATGTAATTGCTCTCTGCCATATTCTAGCTTTTTAGCTAAGAGACGACTTTGAAGTTAATTGAGTGAAGAATTATTTGGCTATGACATGGACTTATACTCTTTCAAAGACCTTCCATTTGAATTAAATAACTTTTCAATTTCAATTAAAGATAAATTTTTTAGCTATGAACTTGGGATAGAAAGACATATGAAAAACAAATTTTTTTTATGACAATAAGAAACTCTCAACTTATTCTAAAAAAATGTAATATTTGTCTTTAAAATTTGAAAAAATAATATTATAATCATTGATAAAAAAAATTTAAATTATAATTTAAAATCTACATTAATTCTTTAATATACTTTTCTGGTTATATAAGATTTCATCTTCTTAAACTTTCCAAACATGCTCCCATACTAATTGCGGCATACTAATTGTGTTTGTCACTGATATTATAACAAAAAGTTTCCTTAAGTGATTTGTAGGGGCTAACTCAACAATTTCCTTTATACCTTCAATAAATTCATTATTTAGGAAATATATGAGAAAATTTTGATAAATTCTATTCATATATTAAGCTTCCAAAATGAGAAAAAAAAAAGTTTTCAATAACCTTAACACATAAATTTATCATTTTTTAAAGATAGTTTGCAAAAACTTAAAATCACGTTAGCTTGACAAATAAGGCTCAATTTTATATTAAATAAGAAAATTATAATTTTATAAATTGCTTGTCCTCTATCATTTTGAATTTAAGCCCTATATAAATATATTAAGATATGTATTTGACTTTTATGAATATTAAAAATTTAGTCTTTAGCTTTATAAATATTTTAAAATTCTCTTTTGATTTTAATAAATTTCATTATATAAAAGTGATAACTAACCATGAGACCATAAATATATTACTAAAAAAAGGCTAAAATAAACAAACTAAAACAAAAATAACCAATAAACATGGTAAAAGAGTTATAAGATAAAATTAATAAATAATCATAGTGAATACTCTTATTATATAACATCAAGGATGAATTTCTAGTTTATAATAAATATTATAAATTAATGAATATATTGATTTAAATATAATGGATCATATTACCATGTATATATGTTATCATTTTATCAATAGGTACAAAAATTATATAGTAATTAATCAATATTATATATTAATTAATTAATTGATAATTAGGATTATATAAACAAAGTAACGTAACTTATCTTATTTAAAATTTTTTCAAACACTTATATTTTAAAAAATAAACTATATAATTTAAAATTAATTTTGATAATTGTTTTATTTATCACTGATTATTTTAAATAACACAAATATATAAGGTCATTAAATAAATATACAACATTTTTTACTATATAGATTTCAGCATAAATTGTCCAAATTTTAAAAGTGATTATTATGAATATTGAAATTATATAAATTAAAAATAGTAAACTAATAACATATAATAATTATAATTATAATTTTTTAAAAATATTAATTATTAAAGTTATAGAATTTGTGGGCTCTAAATTACTCTGAAAACTACACCTAGAAAATCCAAAGGAGTGTTAAATATTAATTATAGATTTAATTAAATATTGATAAGTTTTTAATATATTTAATTTTTTTAGTGCAATCCTGCTATTAAATACTGATAATTGTCAATGATATTCTAATAATATGTAATAATTGCATTTTTTTAAAAATAATTAATGATTAACATTTTAAAAACCGTGGGTCCTAAATCAGTCTTGTTGCGACACGTGAAAAACTTTCCCTCATAAGAGTCTAAAATATTAGTATTATAAATTATAGATTACATATTAAACAATGTACAACATTTTTCGCTATGTAGATTTTAGCATAAATCGTCCATATATTAAAAATGATTATTATGACTACTGAAATTATATAAATTAACGATAGTAAACTAATGATACATAATAATTATAATTATAATTTTTTAAAATATTAGTTATTAAAATTATGGAATTTTTGGGCTCTAAATTACTCTGGAAGCTACACCTAGAAAATCCAAATGAGTGTTAAATATTAATATTATATATTTAATTAAATACTGATAAGTTTTAAATATATTTAATTTTTGTAGTGTAATCCTGTTATTAAATATTGATGATTGTCAATGATATTCTCATAATATGTCATAATTGTAGTTTTATTTTTAAAAAAAAAATAATGATTAACTTTGTAAAACCTGTGGGCCTTAAATCATTCTTATTACGACATCTTCCCTTATAGAAGTCTAAAATATTAGTATTATATATTATAGATTATAGATTATAGATATCAATCAACGTTTTTTATATTCTTTAAAAATAATATATAAAGTATTGGTTAGGAGATTCATATTTTTATATAAATTTTATTTTAATTAATATCCAAATTGATAATTTTATTACCATTTTTATTTTAGAATTTATTTCTTTATCTGTTATATTAGTTAACCTTTGATTCATATAAGATTTAAAATTAATAATTTATATTACACCCGGATTTCTATACTACTTATCCATTTAACTTTGTATACTTAATGGATTATTTAATTATTACTCATATTCCCCACATTAATGATGAATATTTTGTTTAACAATGAAATATTTCATTTTATTTATTAATTTATTATATTAATTAGTAATAAATATTTATTAATCGTTACCTTTATTGAAACTTTGTAATCATATTGTTATCTTTATGGCGTTTAGTAATTCTATTGATTTATTTTACATGATGATATTTATATTAGATTGTTCCAATATAAATTAAACCATAGTATAAAATATATTAATTATAATTATCATGATATTAATAAAAAAAATTATAAAGCCATACATTGCATGGAGCAAATATGGACTATATAATCATGTATGATTAGGATTGAAAATTACTGATAGTAATTAATGATCACGTGATCATTTATAATCGTTATGTGATTTTATGTTTTAGTTAATATAAGATCCAATGACGCAGATTTGTTCATCTCACTCTTACAATAAATCACTCCTTTCATTTAAATCACTCTTACAATATATATATATATATATATATGAGTTAGAAACGCATTCCAGAGAAATCAAAATTTAATGATTTAATCACATGTGAATTCTTCTTCAATAAAAATTTAATACATAATTATTTAAAAAATCTGAAAATCCTATCACCTCATTATAATATTTTATAATTTTATTATATACTACTTTTAAATATTGAATGAGAATGAAAATTGAATGAGAATGAATTTAGAATTAAAGGCACTAGTGCAAGGTATTCCTAGGATTGGAACTAGTTATCATAGGCCAAATATTGAACACATTAGTGGCTACTAGTGACAATTATACTAGTAATCGATCGACCTCTAGCATTTGACCAATGCAAATAACTAACAAACGGGATCCCAATTTAATAAAAATTACATTGATTTAAAATATCAATTGCTATATCATAACCGTCAATTAGAAAGTTAATTATAATGTTCTCATTTAAATATAAACCAATTGATCAATCAATTTATGCCAAAAGAGATTCCCTAAATGCTGATCGCCAATTTAGCTATCCCCATAAAAATTGTAACGATTGCAACAATATTTATAAGAATAGAAACTAAAAAACAATGAGAAAACTAATGCATTCAATATAAAAACATGTCTCAAACATCATCCCAATCCATCTAGAAACCCTTACACTGGTAAGCAAATTTACATGCCTCCATCGCTAGAGGATTACAATAATGAAAATAAAAGAGTATCTGAAGATAATAACAAGGATCCTTATCACAATTTCCAAGAACAAAGCAAATTCACAAATGGAATCTCTAGAGAGAGAAGAATAGAGAAGAAGAAGAAGGTTTAGAGAGGGAGAGAGAAAATCCTAGCTGCCTAAAATGCAGATCCCATTCAAAACTAAGGTAAAAGTTTGTTCAATCCCTTAAATATTGCTATTTAAAATAGCCCAAAGTGAGGCCCAAAAATAGATTAATTATCTATAATCATATCATCACACGAGAGCTATAGCGCTAGTGCTCACTAGAATGGTGAGCTTGAGCATTCTTCTTGGTGCTTCTGTCGAGTGCAAACTTTCACAGTTTTGTTCCTTTTTAGTTCCAAGCTCCTTCCGAAGAGTTCCCAACCTTGTTCTTGACATTTTACTCTTAATCCCAAATTTTGCATACAAAACTGTACTCAAAGAGACAAGTTAAATGCAACAGATTCTAATCCAATAATCATCCTAAAATTAGTGCAATAGTCAATGATTCTATAAAAAATACACAATGAGGATCAAGTAAAAAATCCTAATTATTTACTTCGATAACTTAGTGAAAATTATTCAAAAGGTTAAGGTTTATAAGCAAGATAAGTGGCATAAATGCTCCTTATCACTAACATGCACAATAATTATAATTTTGTTCCAAAAAACTTAATTTAAACATAAGTTCTTGTTTCTAATAAATTGATTTAAGTAAATAAATCAATAAAGCTGAGTTACTCCAAAACATGAAATCTAGAAATCCAACTAAATAAATTTGATCTATATCACAACAAAGCTTAAATATAAAATAAATGTATACATGTTAAGATAGATGCATGGTCCAGAATTCTACCTACATGACTACTAGAGCACTCTATAACTAACATAAACCCATCTAAGCTTCACTTTGAAGTGAAGCTCATCACTAATGAATAGTTGTAGCACTCCGGAGGAGGTGGACCCTAAGACGTAACTAGGTCTATAGTTCATTCCCATAACTTGGACACCTGATTAGGTTTAATCTCTATAATCTCTGAAGGGGTGAAATTGTCCTATGAACAATTTGGTGCCAAGGTTAAAGTAACATCCTAATTATTAACCGCTTATGCATACGTCATAATTATCCAATTATTAGATTTCCTATATTTTGATTTCGTATGTTTAGTTATTCGAAAATACTTTTAGCAGAAAATATAGGATAATTTTTTTTTGAAAACTTAAAATGACAAGAGCCTCGTCCATTAATTCATAATTAAAACTAACACACTTTAAATGACAAGAGCCTCATCCATTAATTCATAATTAAAACTAACACAACCTATGTGCAAAACAGCATTTCCATAATAATAAGCACATAACAGAATAAATTCTAGATATAAAAAATATGTAACAATACGTGCCATCACGTCAAAACATAAATAGGGTACTAATAAATCACGAAAAAAATTATTGATTTATTTTCTCATATTCAAACTTGAAAATTATAATCTTTAAACTAAATAAATGATATAATGTGAATGTAACAAACAACTACAAGCAGTAAAAAAGGAAAAATGGGAGAGAGTGAGAATACTGTTGGGAAAGGGAAGTCAACTGAGGAAGACAACCAAGTGGTTCGAAGTAGTAAAAAAGTTAAGACGCATGAAGACAATGGGAATTCACATGTTGATCAAGCAAATATGGTGGTGGAAGAAGCAAGAGTCCTAGAACAAGAGGGGAATGCAGGTGTTGTGGATCTCTTACAAGGACATTATTTTGGTTGAAAGGATGAACCTCACCCAAGAGGAAATATCACAAGTAATGGTAGAGCAGTACATGGAAAATAATACAAATGACTTATTGGGGACTAATGAGGTCCCGATTTTTAACTCAAAACGTAGGATTGAAGTCACCCTGGAGGAGATGGATGATTGGTGTAAGCCTTGGAAAAGTACTTTGATTGTTAAGTTGTTGGGTAAGCGAATTAGCTTGAGGGCAATGGATGCATGGGTACATCGGAGATGGGCCAAGGATGGCTTAGTTAAGGTTATGGGTCTAAATGTAGACTTTTTTTCTTATGCAGTTTGCTATGGAGACAAACTACAGGCACACCCTTTTTGAGGGCCCTTGGATGATTGTTGATCATTATTTACTTACTCAGAGATGGCGACCTCTTTTCACACCTTCTGATAAGGAGATGAAAAAGATTGTAGTATGGGTTAGAATTCCAGAACTGCCAGTAGAGTTATCTAACCATTGTTTCCATTGGAAAGTGGGGTCACAACTTGGCACAATGCTATAGGTCGATGAGTTAACGTCGATTCATTCAAGAGGGAAGTTCGTACAACTTTGTGTGGAGGTGGATCTTAGAAGACAACTTTTCCATCCTTTGAGGCCTTAGGAATGAATTTCCATGTTGAGTATAAGGGTCTCCATCAAATATGTTTTAGTTGTGGTGTTTATGGGCCCAAAGTTGATGACTGCATTCAAAATGGAAATGAGATTAAAGGAGCTGAGACTTATTCATGTGGTGGTGGTGGTGCTTCACTGCAAAAGATGGAAGTAATCGAAGATCAACTTGATCCTATTTCTGGGCCTCGAATCTCGGGACAACAAATTATTCCTGAATCTTTAGAAGATCAAATTTCAAATCAGGATCCTACTATTTTTGGGCCTTGGATGATTGCCAAAAAACCAAGGAGAAGTAATTTCAAATCTCGTATAATATCCATTGGACAACAAAATACTAACCATGGGGAGGTAATTGGGGACCACTCCAAATTTGCAATGCTGGATCCCCAAGATGGACCTAAGGACGAGGGGATGTTGATTACTCATGAGGCCCAAAAGGCTACGACCCATTCAAGTGGTTTTAAGCAACAGAGTAAGGCCACAAGAATAAAAAGCAAACAGGGGACCAAGAACCAAGGAAAAACTTCTCAAGTTTTGATATTAAAAGAAACCAAGCACGGGGAGGCCCAAACTAAGAATGCAAAGCCCGTTGTTCGAATGACAGTGAACAAAGGGAAGGCTCCAGCTGTTACTTCAAATGAAGATAACCATCAACCTACCAACTTCAAAGCAGTGGGAAATCTGACCATGCAAAGTATTGGCATGAGGTATGCACTATGCAAAAGATTTTGAATCAACAATATACCATGGGGAATACGAGTGAGTTATCTATGGCAACTAAAGTTTACTTTCCCTCGAGTGACCACATTGAGATGGCTCAGAAACTTTCTGGTGAAGGAAGGAATGTAGGGGACGCTGCCAATCCAATTGATCCTGGGAATATTATATTTCCCATGGAAGAATCACTAGCTATGGATGTTATAGATCAAGGAGAAATCAGTATAGACATGGAAAGAATTAATTCCATGTCAAACTTAGCATAGCCTTGTTTGGCTACATTTTGTTAATATCTTTCTTTTTTTTCCCATGAATCTTATTTTATGGAATTGTAGGGGTGTATTTGGTACAGGTTTTGCTATGTTGATAAAAGATTTGGCTCATCGGCATAATGCCTCCTTTATTTGCTTATTTGAAACTCATGTAGGAGGTAATAAAGCATGTACAGTCATCGAAAACATTGGTTTTGATGGATTTCATATTATAGATGGAGTTTGCTTTTCTAGGGGCATCTGGTGTTTCTGGCAGAAGTGCATCTAGAAAGTTCAATGCATTCAGGAGCATATGCTGTTTGCTTATTTCATGGTTCAATTCAATGGCAATTCTTCTTGGCACTTTACATCTATATACAGTAGCCTTCATTCCAAGTTGCGTAGAGACTTATGTCATTTTCTTTATAACCTGGATGATAATATCCATGGTGCTTGGTGTGTAGGAGTGATTTTAATTCGACTCTTACTATGGAGGATACCGGGGGTACCTCTCAGCTCTCCTATGACTCTTCCTCCTTCAGTTAATGTTTTTTAGATTGTGGTTTACATGATGTCAAGTTTGTTAGGCAACCTTATACTTGGCAACGCCATAATATTAAGCGGCGTCTAGATCGTGTCATAGGCAATGATGCTTGGTCTATTTTATTTTAGAATGTGGTGATTAAACACCTTGCAAAGCTCAAATTTGATCGCGTTCCTTTACTCATTGACTTTGGTGGCTTTGGGAATAATATTGTGGCGTGCCCTTTCAGGTTCTTGGCTACTTGGCAAGCTCATGAAAATTTCCATGTCCTTTTTACAAGCTCTTGGAATGCTAATGGTGAACTTTTAGACAATATCCCTTCTTTTACCATAGCTGCCTGCACTTGGAACAAGGAGGTCTTTGGTCACATTTTGTGTAAAAGGAATTGTATTCTTCTGCGCTTGGAGGGCATCTCCTGTAAGCTTTCCTTCTAGGAAAATTGGTTTTTAGAAGGCCTTTAAAAGACTTTATGGACAGACTACAAGAGCCTGGTGATTCAAGAAGAAATTTACTAGAAACAAAATTCCCGTTGTAAATGGTTAAACTATGGTGATAAGAAAAATGCATATTTTCATGGTTTACCTATAGCTAGAAAGAGAAGAAATAAAATATTGACCCTTTGAAATAATCAAGGTGAATGGATTGAAGACCAGCAAGTTCTGCAGGCAATGAGGATTGATTTTTTCTCGAATCTTTATGTTGTTGAGGGTGTTTATGTGCCATTTGGGCTTTCTGGGATGTTTCTGGTGCTTGCAGTTGAGGATGTTACTGCTCTTGAGTGTCTAGTAATAGAAGATAAAATTAACAAGGTTGTTTTTTCCATGGGGGGTTGGAAGGCACCAAGCCCAGATGGCCTTCCAGCCTTATTTTTCCAAAATAATTAGGACCACGTTAGAGACTCAGTTGTAAGGTAGGTAACTAGTGTCTTTGATCAACCTATGAAAATCCAAGTAGTAAATAATACTTTTATTTATCTTATCCCGAAATTTGAGAAGCTGAAGTACATCTCACAGTTTCGACTCATTGGATTATGTAATGTAACATATAAAATGATCACCAAAATTGTGGCAGAGCGTTTGAAGGTAATCATGCCTAAATTGATTAGTTAGGAGCAGTTTAGCTTTATCTCAAGAAGGCACAATGTAGACAATATTCTAGAGACTCAGGAAATTATTCATACTATGCGAAACAAAAAGGGTAAGGAGGGTTATATGGCTCTTAAGATAGACTTAGAGAAAGCCTATCATAGACTTAGTTAGAAATTTCTCCTGGATACCCTCTAAGATACTAATATTCTTTAGAAGCTTATTGATATACTCTAGTGGTGTGTGTTATCGGCGGAGATGAGATTAATTTGGAATGGAGCTCAAACTAATGCTTTTACTTTTAGCAGAGGTATCAGGCAGGGGGAGCCTCTATCTCCTTACCTCTTTGTTCTTTGCATTGATAGAATTTCTTAGCTCATTTCCATGTTGGCCTCTAATAATATTTGGGAGTCGATTTACTTGAGTAGGGATGGGCCCCAAATCTCTTATTTGAGTTTTGTTGATGATCTTATGATCTTTGCGAAAGCATCAATTGATCAAGCACATATTATTAATCAGGTGTTAAATCTTTTTTGCACTAGCTCTGAAGAAAAAGTAAGCCAAACCATGTCTCAAATTTTCTTCTTAGAAATGTCCACCAGGCTAGGCATCAAGCGATTTGTGAGGTTCTTGATATACAATAAACAGCCAATCTTGGTAAGTACTTGGGAGTTCCCTTATGGCATGACCGAGTTAAGCAGTAAGATTTTTGATATATCTTAGATCATATGCAAAACAAATTGAATGGCTAGAAAGCTTGCACTCTCTCTTTAGTAGGTCGAGTTAGTTTGGCCCACTCGGCACTGTCAATGATTCCGTCATATATCATGTAGACCACTCTTATCCCTGTTAGTATCTGTGAAAAAATTGATCAAATTTGCAAGAATTTCATTTGGAGTGGATTAGAAGATAAAAGGAAGGCCCATCTAGTTAGTTGGGATAAAATCTGCCAACCAAAATTGTTGGGAAAATCTTAGGAATGAACCTGTTATCAACAGCGGAAGCAACAAATATATTTCCCCACACCTGTGCAGTTAAATAGGTAGAACCAAAAATACTCTAGGCAGTATAATAATTTGGCAGAAAAATAAAATAAGAGACACCGCAATTTTTAACGTGGGAAAACCCCTAATTAAAGGGATAAAAGATCCACGGAACATAGTCTAGCAAAAAACTTCCACTATGATCGATGGGAATACAATCAGTCTTCCTGGTAGCACTAGGGAATCTCAACAATCAACAGAATACTCACCCCAATGGGCGGAACATAGCCATATAACTCCATAATGTGGGTATCTCAAAATAGCCACCAGAGAAGGTAATAAAATTAACAGGCTATATCAAACTATCAAGCTCAACACCAGGAACAACATACTAAATTTTCATGATAAACGGAGCACATTTACCCATCTGATGATGAACCCTGTAGAACCCTTTTTCTTCTTCTCCTCGCAACGCTATTCCTCACGGTTTCACGTTTCTGTGTTTTCAAAATTAACACGCTACTGTAGCGTGCTTCCTTTTATTACTCTTTTTTTCTTGTTTTGTAACAAGTTGTTGGGCCCCATTGAGTCTGGGAAACCCACCAACAAATCTCCCCCTTCCCGACTCAAGTGGGGATGCGCTGCTCCACTAAGCCCGCCTTCTCTCTGCAAGAAACAAACTTTGCCATTGGCAAAGCTTTAGTCATCATATCTGAACCATTGTCATAAGTATGGATCTTCTCCAATGAAAGCAACTTCATCTCCAAGGCTTCATGTATCCAATGATACTGCACCTCTATGTTCTTCGACCTGGAATGAAATGTCGGGTTCTTGCTGAGATGGATAGCACTCTGGCTATCACAAAATAACACAAACTTCTCTTGATTAAGGCCCAACTCTTGTAGGAATTTCTGCATCCACAAGAGTTCTTTTGAAGCTTCAGTAACAGCAATATATTTGGCCTTAGTGGAAGACAAAGCAACACATTTCTGAAGTCTGGACTGCCATGACACGGCTCCCCCTGCAAAAGTCATCAAGTACCCGGAAGTAGACTTCCTAGAATCAAGATCACCAGCCATATCCGCATCTATGTAACCATCCAACACAGGCTGACCACTACCAAAGCATAAACAAACTCTGGAAGTGCCCCGAAGATACTTGAAAATCCACTTTACAGATTGCCAATGATCCTTACCAGGATTAGAGAGAAATTGGCTAACAACACCAACAACATGAGCAATATCTGGCCTAGTACATACCATAGTGTACATCAAACTGCCAACTGCAGACGCATATGGAACCTTCTTCATCTCTTCTTTTTCTTTCTCACTTGTAGGACATTGCTGTGAACTCAACTTGAAATGACCAGCAAGTGGAGTACCAACAGGCTTTGAATTACTCACGCTAAATCTCTCCAACACCTTCTCAATGTACTTCTGCTGAGATAACCACAATTTACTATTCTTCCTGTCACGAGTAATCCTCATGCCAAGGATTTGCTTTGCAGAACCTAAGTCCTTCATAGCAAAGGACTTGCTCAAGTCACTCTTAAAACTCTGAATCTTCTGCTTGTCATGACCAACAATCAACATGTCATCCACATAAAGTAGGAGAATTATAAATTCACCATAAGAGAATTTCTTAACAAATACGCAATGGTCAAAAGTAGTCTTACTATACCCATGATCTGCCATGAAAGAATCAAATTTCGCATACCATTGCCTTGGTGCTTGCTTGAGGCCATACAAACTCTTCTTCAATTTGCACACAAGCTGCTCCTTTCCCTTAATCTTGAAACCCTCTGGTTGTTCCATATAAATTTCTTCCTCCAAGTCACCATGAAGGAATGCAGTCTTCACATCAAGCTGCTCAACCTCTAAATTCAAGCTTGCTGCTAATCCAAGCACAACTCGAATAGAGGACATTTTCACCATTGGTGAGAAAATCTCTTCAAAATCAATTCCTTTCTTCTGCTCAAAACCTTTCACAGCCAACCTTGCTTTGTACCTTGGTTGTGAGACATTATCTTCAACTTTCAGCTTGAACACCCATTTATTTTTTAGTGCTTTTCTACCTTTTGGCAACTTCATTAACTCAAAGGTGTGATTCTCATGCAAGGAATTCATTTCCTCTTGCATGGCCTTCAACCACTTGTCTTTATGCTCATCAGAAATAGCCTCTTGATAGCTCTCTGGCTCCCCACTATCAGAGATAATCACATACTCATCTGAAGGATATTTCTTGGAAGGCTAATGCGGTCTTGTAGATCTTCTCAGTTGTGGCTCAACTGGTGGTTATAGTGGAACTTGCTCAACTGGCACCTCAAGAGCAGGTGCAGGCACATCACCTGTATTCCCATCATCAACCTCTGTATCTCCCCTATCAACAGGAGTAATAGGAGGAAACTCTAGCTCAACATGACTGTCACTTCTAGTAACAGACACTGGCTTATCTAACTTTTCAAAATATTCAATGGTTTGGATCTCAGCTTCTGATTATTCTCTTACTCGCCGAATCCCATAACCTGTAACCAAAGTCTTCATGGCCGTAACCAATGAAGATACACTGCTTGGACTTCCTATCAAGCTTGGACCTCTCATCTCTTGGAACATGAGCAAAGGCCCTGCAGCCAACCACTCTCAAGTGACTATATAAGACATCTTTCCCTGTCCATACTCTCTGTGGAACATCACCATCTAGAGGAGCTGAAGGAGAAAGGTTGATGAAATCCACTGCAGTTCTCATTGCTTCACCCCAAAAGGATTTGGACAACTTTGCATGAGAGAGCATACATCTGATTCTATCATTGATTGTACGGTTCATTCTCTCTGCAACTCCATTATGCTGAGGAGTCTTGGGAACTGTTTTCTCAAGCCTGATCCGATGTTCTCTGCAATAGTCTTCAAATGGACCCCTGTACTCACCACCATTATATGCTCGGACACATTTCAATTTCATTCCCTTTTCTCTTTCAACACTTGCATGGAAGCTTTTGAAAACTTCGAGAACCTGGTCTTTAGATTTCAACACAAAAGCCCACACTTTTTGAGAATGGTCATCAATAAAAGTCAAAAAATATGATGCACCACCTAGTGTTTTTGTATGCATAGTGCAAACATCAATGTGAACTAAATCTAGCACATCTGGTCTCCTATGAGGTCCTGAATAATGAAAAGCTACTCTAGCATGCTTTCCAACAAAACAATGAGTGCAAGTCTTTAAAGACGTGCCTTTTATTGGAAGACACTGGTTCTTGGCTAGAATGCCAAGTCCTTTTTCACTCAAGTGGCCAAGACCCATATGCCACAAGTTTGAAGAGGAATCATCAATAACATTCACCTCCTCTTTGCACAACTTTCCGGGCAACAGGTAGAGAGCAGTGAAACTACTATATTCTCTTGCAACAACTAGCGACCCTTTGGTGATTTTGAATTGTCCACCACCAAAGGTAGTGTAGTAACCTTCTCCGTCCAATGCTTTGATTAACATCAAGCTAAGACGCATATCAAGCACATGCTTAACATTCTTCAACTATAATCTGCATCCCATGCTAGTTTCAAGCCACACATCTCCCATACCAATAATCTTGCACATCCCTTCGTCTCCTCGTCTTATTCTGTCAAAGTCACCAGCAGTATAAGTAGAGAAAAACTCACGCCTAGGAGTAACATGACATGAGGCACCAGAATCCATGATCCAACTAGAATCATCACATGCGAGATTTATGAAGTTCTCATGATGTAGAAGAAGGACATCATCATATACAACAGCAGCAGTGTCTTTATCATTGTTACTATTTTTGTCTTCATCTCTTTCTCTAGAATTCTCTCTTTTCAAGTACCTACAATGCTTTTTGATGTGTCCTGACTTGCCGCAATGATAGCAATTAAAATCCTTTCTTGTCTTGGACTTACCCCTTGACTTGCTATGATTCTCTGACCTGTCAGTATTTTGAGATTTTCTGCTCTGGCTTCTCCCCCGTGACTCTGCAACAAGTGCTTCTGACTGGGTGGAGGCACTAATCAAGCCACGCTTTCTTCTTCTGAGCTCTTCATTCAACATAATTTCTTTAACCATTGACAACATCAACTTCCCATTTGGAGCTGAGTTGGTCAATGTCACAACCAGGACTTCCCAACTGTCAGGCAAAGAACTTAACAACAACAATGCTTGCAACTCATTAGACAATGTAATCTCATTGGTTGTCAACTGATTGACAATCTCTTGGAAGCTACTCAAATACTCTGGCATTGAATCACCTTCTTTATATTTCACATTTACTAGCTTCCGAATCAAATATGCCTTATTTTGCACATTCTTCCTTTCATATAAATCTGCCAATTTCTGCCACATGCTCTGAGCATTAGTTTCTTTGTCAACATGTAGATACACACTAAGATCCAACCACTGTCTAATCAAAGCAACAACTTTCCTATTCATTCTATTCCATTCAGCATCAGATTTATCAATAGGCCTATATTTATCACCCTCAATAGGATCATATAAATCCTTACTGTATAGCATGTCTTCCATGAGAGTCTTCCAAACTGAGTAATTTTTGGAATTCAACTTGATCATATTTGGCCCCTGATGTTCCTCCATTTAAACCGCACAGATAAAAAAAATAACCAAAGCTCTGATACCACTTTGTTAGGGAAATATTAGGAATGAACCTATTATCAACAGCGGAAGCAACAAATATATTTCCCCACGCCTGTGCAGTTAAATAGGTAGAACCAAAAATACTCTAGGCAGTATAATAATTTGGCAGAAAAATAAAATAAGAGACACCATAATTTTTAACGTGGGAAAACCCCTAATTAAAGGGATAAAAAACCCACGGGACCTAGTCCAGCAAAAAAACTTCCACTGTGATCAATGGGAATACAATCAGTCTTCCTAGTAGCACTAGAAAATCTCAACAATCAACAGAATACTCACCTCAATGGGCGAAACACAACCATATAACTCCACAATGTGGGCATCTGAAAATAGCCACCAGAGAAGGCAATAAAATTAACAGGCTATATCAAACTATCAAGCTCAAAACCAGGAACAACATACTAAATTTTCATGATAAACGGAGCACATTTACTCGTCTGATGATGAACCCTGTAGAACCCTTTTTCTTCTTCTCCTCGTAGCGCTATTCCTCACAGTTTCATGTTTCTGTGTTTTCAAAATTAACACGCTACTGTAGCGTGCTTCCTTTTATTACTCTTTTTTTCTTTTTCTTTTTTTGTAACAAGTTGTTGGGCACCATTGAGTTTGGGGAGCCCACCAACAAAAATGTAAGGGTGGTTTGGGGTTTAGGAGCTGTAGGGTCACTAATTCTGCTTTTTTGGATGAAGCTTGCTTGGCAACTCACTCATAACAAGGACACTCTGTGGGTGAAAGTTTTATGAGCCAAATATGGATATGGAAAAAGTTTAGTTCCCATTGTCAATAAAACAACCCAATCTTCCAATGCCTGGCTTGGTATTTGCTAAGTTTGGAAAAAAAAAATTCATAATTTTTTTTGGAGATTGGGTGATGGGGGCCAGGTTAATTTTTGGCTGGATCACTGGATTCCTAGTGTCCATAATTTATACGATTTTTTTGCTATTGATTTGGGTGATGAAGAGATCACTACTAAGGTTGAAGATTTTACTACTGAGGATGGTGGTTGGGACTGGTTGAAACTCTCTGAGGTCCTCCCTCTTAATGTTGTGGATTTAATCAAACTAATTGCCCTTCCGAATATGGGTGGTGCTACGGATAGTTTGTCCTAGTTTTTGGAAACAACAGGAATATTTTCTTGCAAATTAGCTTTTGCTGTGTGCTGCTCTTACCTCCCTCTAGACACTATCCTCTATTTAAGTTGATTTGGAAGCATAATGTTCCCCAACTCCTGAGAGCTTTCTTTGGTTGGTTGTGAGTAATGTTCTTCTTACCAACCAGAGAAAAACCCAACGTTGTATGACTACCATGGCAGGATGCTCCTTATGTGGAAATTATCTTGAAACAGTGCTCTACGTACTTTGAGATTGCAGTTTGGCAATGAGTACCTAGTCTAACACTGGCATCAGCCACTTCCTCTGGTTTTGATTCCTACTCCCTTCAATTTCGGTTGAAGTTGAACTTTTAGGAGATGACTCAAACCTTTAATGGGGTTAGCTGGCCCTTTTTCTTCAATACAACTTGTAGTGAGTTATTGTACAAGAGAAATAAGGTAATTTTCATAGGGCAGAGGTTAGATGCCATTTCTACCTAGCACACGATTGTGAAGAAAGCACAAGATTATCGTTCAGCCTTAGGGGTTTTATTTGATAATAGAAGAAAGGTGCCTACCCTCTCTTTGATTCATATTGCTTAGTCGCCCTACCTATCAACTGGATTAAGCTGAACATAGATGGCTCTGTCATCGAAGATGGATCAGCAACTTATGGAGGCATTTTGCGAGATCATAGACAGTGTTTCATCAAAGGATATAGTATCCAAATTGGTATTTGTATCATCACCACAGTGGAGCTCTGGGGCATTCTCCATGGGCTTCAAGTGCCATGGCACATAGGAAAGGAAAAAAGTGTTTGGGAGCTTAAGGAGGTGGAAGAGGACCAAAAAATCTCCTCCCATGCGTCTTGGAGTCCTCTAGCAGCAACTAGGATTGGGGGAGGGAATGAACTCGTCTCTTCAAAGGTGGTTGAGGTTTAGTGTTTGGATGTTAAGGAGATGTAGGTGAAGAAGAGGGCCAGAAGTCCATAGTGATGTTAGTGGTGGATGGAAGTAGAAGTGAGGAAGACGAAGAAAAATATGGAGTGGGTGAGTATGAGAGTAAGCCGTGGCTGATGGCTTCATGGGGGTTAGGGTTAATCTTTTTTTTTTTTTGTTTCATTAAGGGTATTGTGGGTATTAGGTGGGGGGCTAGGGGGTGCTAGCATAATTTGCTCCCATTCTTATGAAATGATCAAAATAATTGCAAGACAAAAAACAAAATAACATTTCTTTACACCATGAATTCCAATAAGTTACATAATACTGGGTGTTTTAAAACTTTAAACTTTTGGGAGGAAATTTGAAATTTTAGATTGAAGGCAGTTCTAACGGGGCATTTGGAAACCCTTGGAATTTAACTCTATCAAGGAATTGAATTGAATTCCATGCTTTGGACGCAACTTAAGTGAATGAATTGAAATCTCATTGGAATTGAAATCAAATAAAATTAAGGAATTGAAATCAGACCCAAATGGGTGTGATTTGGTATGAGAGTTGAATTTCAACAAATGAAAATACCAAAATAGTCTTACTTAAATATAATGTTTTGTTCTTAACCTATTAATAATGAAGGATAAAATAGTAAAAATAATTAATTTAATTCATTTTTAGACCCATTCTAAATTAAGGAATTGAATTCAATCATTTAATTTACTGACTCATTATGAAATTCAATTCCATCTCGTTAAAGATTTCCAAACGCCTTGTAAATTTTTTTGTAAATACTCTAGTCCTTACTTTTAAATAACTCAACACAACAACAAACAAATCATGCTCTCAAATTGCTAAGAGACTGGATTAAATTAGAAATGTTCAATTATTCATTATCTAATTAATTAAGGAATTAATCCCTAATCAAACCCAGTTAATTCTAATTAACACATAATTATGACTAAAATGAAAATCAAGGCATTACAATAAATATGAATATAATTATCATATGAATAACTATGTACAATATTAAGTTTAATAAAAGATAGATAACTCCCATAGAAAAATGATAGGTGATAGCATAGAAAGTATGGAAGGCATTTAGAATATCATTTAATAGTTAATATAGTAATTATTAGAAACCAAGAGTGAGAATTATTTAAGAATTAAGGCAAAAAAAATCATATATTAGTTTTTGAGTCATATATTCTTAATTATATTAATATCTATCATATATTTTGCTTAAAGTTACTCATAGAAGAATTACATTTATCCTTCGTATTTTTCTTCAAATTTGGTTTAAGTGATTTTTGTGAATCATTTTCATTTTTAATTAAATTGTAATAATCATCTTTATTTGGAAAGGATGATGAATGAATAATAGATAACCTAATGATAATGTAAATGAAATTCATAACATTATTTAAGATATAATTACAATTCTTTCACTGTGTTTGTCGTATAGCTAGAAAGACGACTACATTGCGAATACAAATTATTTGTGTTAGAAAAAATACAAATGCCTAAACCTAAAACATTAAAGATACATTGTTCCAATAAGAGAATTTCCTAATAATAATGAAAACCATTTGCTATGAAATAGCAGAATTTCATTTATTGGCAACAATTGTCTAAATAGTCCCACAAATAGAAGTTCATTCCTTCACTCAGTGCATCTCGAGTTACACATGTTATCAACACCGGTGAAGCAACGTAAGGTAACATTTACTTGCAACTAATAACAATTAAAGTGAATAAGATAAAGAGATGTGATATATTTCAAAACACAATGAAACTATGAATTAGAAACTCATATTAATGAGAATAAAATGAGATAATGGGATCGAATAAAATAAAACAAAACAAAAGTGGAGAAGATGGATCAGTCTCATTGAGATTTGTATTTAGTAATAAATGGAACAACTGATAGTGCTTTAGTCCATTTGATGATTTAGACGAAAATATCATACTAAATTACAAAATATAATTGCTATTGAATGTAAGAACACAATTAATAGTAAAACATCATTGAAAAATCTTAAATATAAGCAAGATGGAAAAAGAAAATTCACCTTAACAAAACGAATTTAAGTCCATAATTGCAACAATAAATAGAAAGAAAAGAGAGATACCCATTAGATGCATTGCACATATATGTATATATAGTGAAGGAAAATAATATGTGCCAAAATAATTTGGTATCTTTTGATAATTTATCTAATTATTATAATTATTTTTTATTTTGATGATTTAATTTATTAATTATGATAATATTTGCCATAATAAAAGAATTTGATAAAACATCATAATAAATTAATTTGATATTCAAATTTTTCAAAAAAAATAATTATATATTAGACCTTCATTGAAGGAGAATTTGCCATGTGTCAACTTTTCCAACAATGGATTTCTAATATATATATAAGATAGGTGGATAGATATGTTCGGCATCTATCATATGAATTATAGTTATTAGTTAGCCATCTGAAAACGACAATTCGTACATTAAAATTGATTTCTAATATGGAATTAAATTAGAGCAAACAGAGGACATCATCGGTGGAACTATATGTTCCTTCAAGGACACAAGTAGGATACAATATATAGTTTAAATTTTTTTAACATGTCGTTGATATATATGTAAAAAAGAAGAAGGGTTTTTTTAACTTGTCAGGGTTAAGAGGTAAGATGTAATATAGTTGACCGATTAAAATAGATGCATATATATATATATATATATATTGTTCCTTTACTTTTTTTTTATATATGTGTAAATATATTGCTCCTTTGCATTTTTTGCATTTTACATTGCAGAGTCACGTGCTTAGAAAAAAAAAAGAACAAATAAATGAATGCTTCCATGCATTCTTTTGCTTTTTGTATACCATTCTATCTTATATTAGAAAACGAGTAAAAACTAAAGTTAGAGAAGAAATAGAAAAATAATAACAAGAAAAAAAGAATATAAATGGTGTAGTCTATGAAAATTTTTTAAGGGCAGATGTAGCCAAGTGGATCGTGGCATCCACCACGCGCAGCTTCAATTATGTGAGACAGGTAGTTAGGTATGCTCGGCATTCATCATGAATTATAGTTATTAGTTAGCCATCTCAAAAAAATGACAACTCATACAGTAAAACTGATGTCAGAGATGGCATTAAATTAGAGCTAACAGATTAAAGGACATCATCAGCGGAACTATATTGTCCGTCAAGGGCAAGTAAGATATAACATAGTTATAACTTTTTAACACTGCAAAGAGGAGCTCCCACCTCAAAAACATTAGTTATTATTGTTAACAATAGATACCCTAAAAAAAATATAATGTAGTAGTTCGATTAAAATGGATATTAAGATGAGTTAATGCTCATTCTAGTCCTTGAAATTACACTCATAAGTTATTTTGGTCTCTAAAATTTAAACTAAGTCAAATTAATCTTTGAATTTACAAAAATGAGTCACATTAGTCCCTCAATTAAGTTCTTTAACATTTTGCCAGTTAAATGATTGTTAAGTGACACCCAAGGATATCATGTGCCATTTGACATGGTATGAAGACTTAAATGACTCATTTTGATGTTTAAAAATACGTACATAAGCATTACTACCATAGTCTTCATAATAAATTGGCTCATTTAATGTATTTTCAGACACCAAAATGAGTCATCTGAGTCTTCATACCACGTCAGATAGAAAAGAAAAGGAGATGAAAGAAAATGAGAGGAAAAAAATTGAAAGAAAATACTACAAGAAAAAGCATGGGAAATCAATGGCATTACCGATGGGTTTTTTTGATGGGTTTGAATTATACCAAAGGGTTTATCAACAGATACATGCAATCGATTTTTTGGTAGTCGATAGAAAATTACCTACCAGTCGGTAATTTTTTATGGTTTTATTTATGGAAAAGGAAATGAAAACCAGTCGGTACAATTGAGTAAAAGACATCATTGAGGTCATCAGATAAATAATATTACCGATGGATTTTTAGAAATTAAAATAATTTTTTATTAGTTTTTACCAACGGATTTGTATATTTTAAAAAAAATTCAATTTGAAAATACAATTTATTTCCAATGGGTATGCCTGTTGGTCATATGTAGCTCATCTATATAAACTATGGATTGTTTGATATTTATTTATTTTAATTTTTCCAATAATTTAATTATCAATTAAAGTGATATTAATTAAGAAAATAATGAAATAATAATAATAAAAAAATAAAGTATCAGAATAAAATAAATACAAATTGTGATAAATGTAAAAAATATCAAAAATGAAATAAAAAAAAGCTAGATAAAGACTAGCTAAACTCCTTGTCATAGGCATCGGCGGCGGCACTGTCATTGTCATACCCATCGGAGTTGTCTGTGCTATC
Organism: Dalbergia cultrata; assembly: GCA_031216105.1. Classification (NCBI taxonomy): domain Eukaryota; kingdom Viridiplantae; phylum Streptophyta; class Magnoliopsida; order Fabales; family Fabaceae; genus Dalbergia; species Dalbergia cultrata. The sequence continues at coordinate 12,563,582 of CM062347.1, forward strand.
AGATGGTGAGGAGCCCTCAAAAATGGAGGGAAGTGGCATCTGAGGGAGCTTTTTCTTGCTGGAGTCGGAGGATCATGAAGCTTGCATGTCCCTAAAGAAACTCATCACATCAGCAGTAATCTTCTTCTGCTTCCTTTTGAATTTACTCTTTTCTTTCTTTGTCTTCTCCTGTTGCTGCTGCTCCATGGACTACTTAAGCTGTTGGGTCTCCCTAAGCTCCTGCTCCATTACTGCCTACTCTTGGAGCTGCTGAAGGAGTTGTGCTTACTACTCCTACTACTGCTGGATGAGATGTGCCTGCTGCTGCAGTTCTCGGTTGAGGGTAGGCACATGATCCCTCAAGGCATCAGCCTAGTGGTGGAGGATAGGGATCTACTGTCAAGATAGTACCTCATCCCATATATGCGACCCTTGTAAGGGCTACCAACCACCTGGGCTCAAACATCCTCCTCATTTGGATGAGGAAGGATATTAGCATTGGGCCCAGCCTCAGCCACCTGTGTCTAGCAGTGGGTCTATACTTGCTCTTAGAGGTCTGTAAACTCACGTTACAAAGCAAAAAAGGTAAAACACATTGTAGGTAATAATTATGACATAAATGAACAAAGTAATAAAAATTAAATAAAAAGATGTCTGAATTCAAACTTACATGATTGGAGTGAAGATCTACCCAAACCTCTCCGCTCTTCCCTCACAGCTCATCCTTTCGAGTGTGGGTCTCCCGAAATAGCCTTCCCTAGGTTGAAGGGCCGTTTAACTCCCTCGACTGCACATATATGTACAATAAAGTAATAAAAACATAGTATTCTCAACAATTCAAATATAGTAAATTAACATTGAATAGAAAATTAAATGTAGAAAGATTAAAGATTTACCAGTCATTTTCGAGTCCCCTCTTCGACCCACCCGCATGTAGCGACCCATCTTTCAGTGCCTGATTTGTCTTTTCCTTATCAAACCTATCCTTGAAGGTCAGGTCGAAAGCCCAGTGGTGTAGTAGCTCACTTCGGGTGACATTATTTAGCCACAAGCTATGCATATGACCTTTGCGGACATCATGGAACATGTCTTGCAATCTCTTGAAGGACCTAATCCTCCAAGCCTTATTAACAGCGGGCTCATGCTCAACCAGAATCTAGAATGTCCTTTGCATACATAAAACTCACAACACATATGTAATCATAAGCATATAAATAGTATAAATATATTTTAACAAAAGCGAATAAATCATAGAATTACCTTCCATTCCTACCACCACATCTCTTTGACATCTCTTGAGATGTCAATCCAAGTCGGTCATGGGTGGTTATACCTACTGTATATAACCTCCATGATCCGATGGTAACCCCTAACAAATGGATCAAAGTTGTTATATAGATGAATTAAATTAAAAACAATGAAAATATTTTAAATATCGTACGAATGCAAAATTAAAATGTCATAGAAAACATATTTAAACTTTCTCGTCTTTACCGTCTGGCCTAATCTAGCGAAGCAGTTTACCATCAGGTCCAAATGGCCTACCATCTAGGCCGAGGGGCCTACCATCTAGGCCGAGGGCCTCCCATCCGATTCCATTATAGCTAAATACATTAACTTTTCAATGTTCCAAAATGATATGGTTTACGAAGAGCAACTATTAATAAATAATGGAGGGAGTAATAATTATGGTGGAAAATATTGAGCCAATTTGATATATTAAAAAGTCAATATATTTGACTATAATTTATACCAAAATACATTAACATTTTAATATATTAAATTGGCTCGATTTCCCAAGCATTTAATATATGGCCATCTTTTATTAGCACATTTAAAACTGGGAGACGCGTATTCATGTCCCAGGATGTCAATAGAAGTTGATGGAAATTACGGTATTCATTAATTGCAGTATCGAGTATTTTTTTTTTCAGAAATATTCCCCCCCATTTTCTTTTATTATTCGTTTAAAAAAATAATTTCACATTAATTGTCATCATTTTAATATTTTAATAGAGAATTAATTGTTCTATACCAATTTTTTATTTAATTATTTGTTTGAGTTACGTGCTAAACTAGTGGAGTGTGATAAATGCATGAATTAGTGGGGAGAATTTTGAGGAGTGAATAAAAAGACAATTTAGCTATTTAAATCAATTTTAAAAACAAAGAATATTTAAGCATCTTCTTAATATTTGTACTTAAACCTTAAACCATCACTTCTTCCGTTTTAGAATAATTGTTATACTTTTACTTTTAATGTTTCAGAATATCTATCTATTTATAATATATAAGTATGATTATTTTTTTTCTTTCCATTTATACCCGTAATCATCATAAATATACTCATTGTAATTATGAACTCATCTATCATTGGACAATATGCATGGCCATTGGGTACGTGTAGTATTAATAAAATTTTTCTTTTTTATATAGGGGTATTTTTATCAACTCATATAATTTACTATATTTACCAAGATATTTTTAAAATTTTTCTTAATATGTGTGTCATTTGGTTTTTGATAGTTATTGTAAAATATATGGAGTAATAATAAAGAATAGAAGGAATACATACCACTTCTATTTACTGTTAAGGGTTTATCTAACCAAAACCTTAGGGCACTGATTAAAGAGTTTAAAATTTGCCTCTTTTAATATGAGGACACTAATTAGCAAAATCATACTTTTAAAAGCTTTAGGCACGGCTGGTTTTTTTCCCGTATATACGAGTGCAAATCTGCTCAGAAAGCAAAGAATATATCCTCTAGGAGATTGAGTGACAATTTCATTATATATTGTCTCACAACACAAATTAATTAAGGGATAATGTGGGTACTCGGAGTGTCTGCCGTGGCTGTGTTAGTCATTTGCGGTTCACTGGATTATCATGCTTACCAACCTGAAATTTAGTAATAGGTCATCTCCCCCTCCTGGTTCATTGGGTTTTCCATTCATTGGGGCGGGCAGACCCTTCAATTGATGATCCCTAGTTACTCACTGGACCTCCACCCTTTCATCAGAAAGGGAATCCAAAGGTATGTAACATATTTGTTAAATTCAAATCTACGATTGACTCTGTATTCAAATCTATGTGTTTAAACCCCTTCATGTTGAGGGGGCATGGGAGTCACGTATTCATGTCCCAGCATGTACCAATGTCAGTAGAAGTTGATGGAAATAATGGTATTCATTAATTGCAGTATGGAGTTTTTTTTTTTTAAAGAAATACCCCCCCCCCCCCGGGGCCCATATTCTTTTATTACTAGTTTTAAAAAAAATAATTTCGTATTAATTGTCGTCTATCATTGGACAATGTGCATGGCTATTGGATAAGTGTAGTATTAATAGAAATTTGTTTTTTATATAGGGATATTTTTATTAACTCATACAATTTTCTATATTTATCAAGATTTTTTTATTTTTCTTAATATGTGTGTCATTTAGTTTTTTTTATAGTTATTGTAAAACAGAGGAAGTAATAATAAGGAATAGAAGGAGTACATATCACTTGTGTTTACTTTTAAGGGTTACGTTTATCTAACCAGACCCCTAGAGCACTGCTTAAGGAGTTAAAAATAGAAATGTTAAAATTGAAAAGATGAGAATTTATATTTTCAAAACAATAGACTCACAACAAATTTTTAAAATTTGTCTCTTTTAGTGCGGGGACACTAATTAGCAAAACCATACTTTTTAAAGCTTTAGGCACGGCTGGTTTTTTCCCTTATATATACAAGTGCAAATCTGCTCAGAAAGCAAAGAATATATCCTCCTGGAGATTGAGTGACAATTCATACTCAATATATTGTCTCACAACACAAATTAATTAAGGGATAATGTGGTTACTAGGAGTTTCTGTCGTGGCAGCTGTGTTCGTCATCTATGCCGTTCACTGGATTATCGTGCTTACCAGCCTGAAATTTAGTAATAGATCATCTCTCCCTCCTGGTTCAATGGGTTTTCCCTTCATTGGAGAGACCCTTCAGTTGATGATCCCCAGTTACTCACTGGACCTCCACCCTTTCATCAGAAAGAGGATCCAAAGGTATGTAACATATTTGTTAAATTCAAATCTACGATTGACTCGGTACATATTATTGTGTCATCAAAGTGGGTGTTTCTACTATATGAAGTTGAAATAAAATTATGAATTTAATTTATAGATGGAAACGATCTAAAACAAGAGTAATGCTATACAACTAGAACAAAATAACTAAAATTTTGTACAAAATACATATGGTGGTGATTGGATTAAAGATAGTAATAGGATCCACTTTTTTGTCAAAAGGTATACCACATCGTTTTGACACTAATTTTATAAAAAAAAAAATTGGATATCTAGCATTTTCCATAAAACAATGTTACACTAAAATGATAAGTAGTAGAAAATAACTATCCACTATATGATATGATTGGTAATTTTGGTGAAATTCTATTGACCGATAATGTGAAACTCTTTTACATTATCAGTGTATAAAAATTAAAGTATAAATTTATTATATTTTGATTTTATCAGTTTACACTTATTTTTTAATTATAACATTTTCCCTTGTCATTTGTTTATTTTATTCAAATGAAATAGATTTGTTTCACAAGTCTTTCATGGACAATAACAGAAAACTCAGAAAAATAAGAGTTACGTTATGAAGGGGCGTTCTGTCTTTTTTAGATAATTGATAGCTAAAAAAAGAAGATCGAACTCGTTACTCAGCAGAGCTACCATAAAATGTAAATATAATCAAACTCTCATACTTTATTTACACTACGCTGACAGTGTACGGTATTTTTAAAATATAATCATATTACGTGAAGATATTTTTTAAAAAATATTTTTTATAATTTTAATATATAAGAATTAATTTTTATCTATAAAAAGTATTACTTAAAAAAGAAAAATAGACATAACTATGTGACTCTTTTTATCAAATGATTTTTTTATTGTTACTTATGTGCTCTTTTTATCAAATAATAACATGTTATTGCCCTTTTTTTTTCTTCAAATAACTAGTTTACTAACTGTGGGATGCACGGATAATTAATAATAAAAAAGATATATTGAATATTAAATTTATTTAGTTATTTTTAAAAAATTATAGCTCATATATATATTTATACAGTTAAAAAGAATATTGTATTTCTGTAAATAAATATATTAATTTCTATAAAATACAATCTAAAATAAACTATTAGAAAAAATCTGGAGTACAATAGTAAATAAATAATTCTTTTGATATCATTAATTTAATATGCATATTATGAAGACAAGAGAACCATAGCTAATTATTATCTTTGCGGTAATAATCAAGTGTAATATCATAACATCACACCTTCATTATCTATAAAATATCAACATATTTAGATATTAGTTAAATCATACATTTGACATTGTTTTAATATATGCATATAAGATGTAGACAATAACGTATTAATTAACTAGTTAAAGATACCATTTAACTTTGCATTCCCAAATATTTCACACTCATGGTAACAATTAATCTAAATTTTTTCATCCAAGAAAATTGTAGTTAGTGTTTGACGAATATAGCTTGCTTGGAATTGTCTCAATAAGGGAATAATTAATCCAAATCATTAACAATTGATTATGTTCCATTTTCAGTTTTACTTTAGGTGAAACCAAAGAGGAATCACTCAACTTCAATGATTATGCATCATGCGCATAATTATTTGTATCTTAACGAGTGGTTTAAAATACTTATTGATTTAATTTGCCGATTGGGAATTATTGGAGCAGGATCAAAATTTCTAGGTGTTGATTTATATTAATTTAATTTGTTCACTGGACTATGGAATTAGTATTGATATACATTTATTTTTAATCTCAATTTCAAATTCAAATATTTAAAGATGACCAAATCTAAAAGAATACTCCCTCTATCTACGAATAATTGGCCATTTCAAAAGTTTAGGTAGTATTAATTATTTTTTTTACCAATAATACCCTTATTAAATACTATGGACTCATTAGTGAAGGAGGAGAAAGGAAGTTAGAGTATTGAAAAGACACAACCGCAACTTAGTAAACTATTCCTAATATTTATTAACATTAATGTTTTACTAATTATTTCTTTAATTCTAGTGAGCATTTATAACTAGAAAACTATTCAAGGATGTAGGGAGTAATATGCTATAATCTCTAAACAATGATATAACAAAAAATTATAAATAATGATTGGTAATAAAATATAATTAATTATTATATTATTATATTTATTAAAATCATTATAAATAATACATTCTCTAAATAAATAACCCTAAAAGAAATTTAATTAATTTTTTAAAGTCATATATCAATTATTATTTAAAACAGCTATCTAAATTAAAAGTAAACAATTATATCTTATATAACCAAAACTTAGAGGCCATAAATGATAATAAAATTGAAAAAAAAGGCATACATGAATTAGCCATGAGAGATTGATTAGGTTGAGACAAAGAGAATTCCTCTTTCCATATCCATCTCTCTATCTACTTTTCCTTTAGACAACTATCAATGGAGCAAGCCACGAATGCTTATAACATTTGAGTAGTAAGAAAAGGAGCTAGGCATATATTATAACCGCAATAGGCTCTCTTACCAAGAGTTACTATTAGTAAAACCTTGCTAGGCCAATCTTTAATAGGTCTACACTATGTCGTCTAACTACACTAACTTTAAATGATAGGTGTGCCCAATCCATAACATGGATCAATAATAAATTAGGTTTTTCGTACTTGTCTACAGTTAAGATATTTCATCAACCCAATTTTCACAAAATAAAAATTCACAAATAATTGTAGCCTGCACATTAGAAAATTCCAAGAGGAATAAGTATACTATAACTTACTCTTTAAGTGATTCTGACCCTTTACTTATATATCCATTTTATAAATTTTTAAAGTATTTTGCTTTATTGTATTTCAAAATTTTATGATTTGGTATGATGTACAATTAAAATACTAACCTTGTGATTAACGATTTGAATATAAAGGATGGATTAGATTGTATTGAATTGAATTTAAATTTGACCTAATTTTTAGATTGAGATATTTCTTTGAGTCTAAATCTAACTCAATGGTAAGCAAATTAATGACCTAATCAAACTAACATCAACCCAACATATAAACAACCATTAAAAACAATACAAGAGATATTTCATAATCTATATTTCAAAACAAATTATATAAACACACAGATAATATTGTATAAAATGTATTAAAGAAAGCACAAAAGTATTTCATAATTTATTGCTACTTTTTTTTTTATATAAGAATGCAACTTAAACAAAATATTTGACTTCAAGTCTGTCTGAATTGAACTCGAAATATGACCTAAATCTAGTTTAAAAAGTGTATTGGGTTTAATTTCACAACCCAAACTTGACTCAAGAAGTTTCGGGATATGTTATTGGGTACTCAACACCCTTAATTTGAATAGTTAGATGATGACATTGCTATGCACAATCACTTCAAGGGAATAAAACTCAATATTTGTAAATGATAGCAAAATTGAACTGCTGCTTTAAATTAGAGTTTTTGGTTTGGACATTAGAGTTTTCAGCTAACAAAATTGACTTTAGGTTATTTAAGTATGAAACTCATCCACGACAATTTTCTTTTCAGATTTGGTCCCATATTCCGAACTAGTTTGTTTGGTAAGCCGGTTGTGATATCTGCAGACCCAGAATTCAACAATTACTTAATTCAGCAAGAAGGTACATTGGATGAATTGTGGGCAGGCCCCATAACAGACATTGGTCTAAATGGGATACATGAACTTGATAACTTCTTCAAGTACGTGAGAAGCATCACTCTGAGTCATGCTGGTGTTGGTTCCATTAGAGAAAAGTTGATTCCTCAATTTGAAGTGATGTTTGGTGAGACCATGCATAAGTGGTCAACTCAAACATCAGTTGAAGTCAGACAATCTACTACCAAAGTATACTCCTAGCTAAAACTAGTTTGTTTTCTTCCAGAAGATGAAATTATGTTTAGTTAAAAATAAATAAACATATATGAACTCATCGTTTTTCGCCATGTGTTATAGATGGCCTTTCACTTCTTTGCAAAGCATTATTTTGGGTATGATGCTGAAGAGTTAGCTGAGACTGGGAGGATATCAGATAAATTGTTCACCGATTATTTTGAAGGGCTGAAGACAATTCCATTAAACATTCCTGGCACCACTTACCACAAATGCTTGGAGGTATGGAATGTTAGATATTCAAAATTATTCATTCACGTATAAAAAATAATAAATTAAATATGTTATTTAACTCTTTAACCGAACAACTTAGACTTTTTAAAGAGTTGGTGAGTGTTTGGACGACAGTTGGTACATCCTAAAATTGATTCTAGAGTTTGAAATTGTCTTGAAAGTAGTACAAGTGCAAATATAATTAGATGGTTTTTAGCAAAAATAATTTAGCACTTAAACTTGATTTTAGACCTCTAAATGGGAAAGTGAGAATTTATTATTTTTACTTTGGGAAAACTTTCACTAGATATGTATTGACAAAAATACCCTTTAACTTAATATTATACTATCATTTAGAGAATAACTTTCATATAGTGACAATGTGAAAGAGTTTTAAATTATCATATAATTATGTATTGTTATACCAACAAATTAGTAGTTGATTCTTACATCTAATACATACAGCATCATATAATTTGATAATAATGAAAAACTCTTTTACATTAATAGTATATCAAAATTAAATCTTATCATTTAAAAATAATATAAATAAATAAACATTTAAACTAATAAATCACATTTTAATTGAAAATAATTTTATTTGTAATACTTCAAATTTTTTTGCTATATTGTAAAAAAAACAATTCTTCATCAATAGGATTTAATGGCAGTAAAATTATGTTTATCAATTTATTTGTGGTAATTTTTAACATTAATTTGTTTTTTTAAATTTAAGTGTATATATAGAATAAATTCATTCTTGAAATTGTTGAATGAAACTATAATAATTTAATATGGACTAAAAAATATTTATCTCCTTTTTTATAATTACATAGCTAAAATTGATATTGATAAATATTATCCAAATAATATTTTCAACTAAAATAATTTTTTAAATAAAGGTATGCAAACATAAATTACTTCACTTCAAAATCAAATTTAACTAAAATCAATTATAACAAAATCATATCAATTTCATCTAGAATTAATTTTACAAATGTATAACCAAACACACTTAATTTTCAACATGATGTGAAAAACCTTTATAATAAAGTGGTTTAGTTTTTAGGGATAAAGGAATAATGTTATCAGTCCCATATTAAGTGAACAAGCAATTTCAATTTAGTACTCTATTCATGCACTTGAGTTACAACATAAAATTAATTCATACCTCAATAATATTGATAAAAATACTAAAAACCAAAAAATTTGCAAATACCTTTCTTTTTTCAGAACAATGTTATATACTTATTCATATTTAAACAGATGAGTTACATATTTTGCTAGAAAATAAGTGAGATATAAACAAAACAGAGGAAAAAAATTGTAAGAAACTAATTAAACATATATGCTAAGATTAAATATCATTTAATTGAGTTCATTTTTTAAATATATTGTTAATTATGGCCACTTGAACACATATTATCAAATAAAATATATCATAATCTTAGTCTAAAGAATAACTCAGCAATAAAATATTTTATTTGTTTGATTTAAAATCATTTTTTTAACTTAAGCAAACTAGTCATCCCCAAAAATATGCTATCATAATAAAACGTATTAATGCAGTTATTTAAAATTTAAATTAATATATTTTGAAGTAAAAAAAATTATATTAGCATGTGAAATTAAATAATGTGTTACACGAAACCAATATTCATTGAGAATGTTCATCAGTTTTTTCTTAAAACTTAACTACTAATTAGTTCAGAAGTAAAAATAATTTTTTTGTTTACTTTAAAAAAATTAATTTTCACATTTTAAAATTTATGCAAATTATGTTTCAAAATTAAAATCTCAAAAATTGATTTATCATAGTTTATATATTAATATAATTAGTTAAATTTTTAAATAATAAATTTCAAAAACAACATATTAACATCCATTTGTGCAACTGAATTTTAAAGTATAATATGAAATTTATTTTTGAGAATTTTAAGGTTGCTTGGTCCTTTAAACTTTACTATTAAATAATTTAAGAGTAAAGTGTAATTTGTATTCTTAAAGAATAAATTTAATTTCATAAATTTAAAATTTTAAGAAAATTAAAAATAATAATCAAATTATCATGAGCTAAACTAAATATATATATATATATATATATATATATATATATATATATATATATATAATTCAAAGATAAATATTAGTATTTTTATGTGCATTAATAAAAAAGGATATTTTTTAATTATTATAAATTAAATTAATATTTATAATAAATTATATTATTACTTGAATAGTATATTAAGTACAAAATTGAGTATATATTTTAATTATAAAATATGGAAAGTCATTAATTTATTGATGTAGTCAATAAATTGCTAAGTGTAATGAATATTAGTTAAGAATTGATGGGTAATATAGTTGAGACCTCCATTCATAGCAAGGAGGAAGAAGACTAGGTCACATGTAGCAGAAAGAAGGTTAAATGAGGATTACCCTCAATTGATGGGGACAAGATGGAGATGAAAAATGACAAGGGGAATATGGATAAGCCCATTGATGAAGAGGTGGTAAGGAGAGTCATGAATTATGATTATGATCATAATGCCCTAAAAGGAGATAGCACTTGACCATGAGAAAATGTCCTACAATGAAACAGCCTTGGCAGGGGATTTTGCTAACTCCCTACAATCAAAGGATATAGCACAAGTTATCATGGAGGATGTCATGATCCGACTTGGATCATGACCGGCATGTGAGGAATCACATCCCCAAGTAAGCCTCATGGCTGCTGAGTCGTACTATAATGCATAATTTAATATGATTTTAATTTCAAAACATATTCAAACATATATCTTCAAAGTTCATAATTCAAATCCATAATCCATATCCATCATAATGAAATATATATTATGAGTTGCTCTAATACAAAACCATGAAAACCATAAAAATATAAATACATATCCAATCTAAATCATAGTAACAAGTTATATGTATAGCCTAGGACTCTGCCCATATAGATGCTAGTGCACTCTACTATTGACAAAATCTAAACACTTCAATGCAAAGTGAAGTTCACCAAAATCAAATTACTATAGCTACTAAAGAGGAGGAAATTAAGAAGTATCTAGCATAGCAGTTGTATCTAAAAAAGGAAGCAAAAAATAAAGGTGAGTGCATCAAAACTCAATGAACATATTCTCACCTTTGGGTTTTTTTGCATGGGGTTGTTTTTAGCAAACCCTGAGGTCGTATTTGAAGTAACTAAGGACATGTGGACCTAAGGTATCATAGAAGACTATGATCCTAAAAATAGAGACAAAGAAGAAGGCAGAGGATGGTGCACCTTTTGATACTAAGCCAACTATCTAGGTGACCCTTGAGGAGTATAATGTGTGGAGTAGGCCATGGAGACACTCACATTGTGAAGTTACTTGGCAAAAGACTATAGGTTTGTGCCTGATGGATAGATGGATTCAACGCATGTGGGTGGAATAGGGGACTATTTGAGTTTTGTACATGAATGAGGATTTCTTCATTATCAGATTTGCATATGTCAAAGACTGCAAACATGCTCTTCTTGAAGGTCCTTGGATGATAGTAGACCATTATTTGTTAGTCCTGAGGTGGCGACCCTTATTCCAATAGAAGGAAAAAGGAGGTGAGAAAGGTTGTTGTATAGGTTATGATTCTAGACATATTGATGAAACTAGCTGTATAAGCCTTGATTTCTCATGAGGGTGGGTTCTCATTTAGACACAAAGCTAAAAATCAATGAATTCACATCCATACATTCAAAAGGGTGTTTCTCTTGTATTTGCATGGAGGATCTTAGCAAGAGGTAAGTTCCTTCACACAAAACTCTTGATAAGGTTTACATAGTGGAATATGAAGGGTTGCGCCTTATTTGCTTTGGTTATGGCCATAAGGAAGAGGTTTTTCTAGAGACAGCAACAAAAGGCTTGGCCTAGCTATGGTGCTGCCAGAAAACACTGTAGGAGAACTAGTTGATGGTCAATCAATGAGGATCTCTGAGGGATAGATTTGGGGGAAATCATATGAAGATTTCAAGCAAGATTTATGTTGAATCTAGTAGAGATCTTAGGCAAAAAAATTAGGAAAGGATTTGTTCTTCAGGCCATGGATGTTAGTTAAGAGAAATCAAAGACGATGTTTCAGTAATTCTCAATTAGCACAAAAATCAGGGAATGACTAGGGCAATCATGGTGTGAGGAATTCAGGATTTGATGTCTTTTAGGATTATGATAATGACTAAATCATTGGAAGATTGAATTATGCCAACTAAGACATCTTCAATAGTAAGGCCAAGCCTAAAAGACAAAAAGGAAGCCACTCAAGAAGGAGACCTAACAAATGGGCTAGAAAAAAGAGAAGTCACATGAAACAATGTGCCCTTCAACATTTTTGTCTGCCATAGGTCTTTTCCTCACAACACCAACTTCCATGCTAGAACTTGAACTTCTTCTTGCCAAAATATTCAATTTATGTCCCATTAGGGTAAAGGGCTTATTTAAGTGCTTACACAAAAGTAATTTATGAATGAATTATTTTATATTCAAATATATAATAATAATAATAAAAGTGCTCATTTTTATTGTTTAAGAAATTGCTTCTTAAGAAGCTAGATATTTTAACTTCTCGGAAAGTACTAAAAATAACTTTTAAAGAAGTAATAAGCTATTTAGTCAAATAGGACCAAAAAAGTAAAAATACGAGTTTTGACTTCCAGAAAGTTAAAAAAATTCATTAGTTGTACTATCCAAATGGACCATTAACCCACTTCACTAGGTTGCTAGGAGTTGAAGCAATAATTTTAAACACCATCATGTCTTTATCTTGCTGATCTTGGTAGTTAATGAGCTTTTTGAACACCTTGATTACACATTATTTACTAACAAAAAACATTATAATCTTAATTTATTAAAGAATTCAAAATTTAAAAGGGAAAAAAGCACATTACCTCGAGAAATATAGGCTACATGTATTTTAGTCCCAAATTTTTAAAAAGTGCAAGTTAAACCATGAACATTCTCAAATGTGAATTTTATTCCTTTTGTTAAATTTTTGTATATTATTAGCAAAAAATAGGTGCATTATATAACTAAATTTTCATTCATTTACAAAATGATAATCCAAACTTTCTTGAACACATGTTATTTCCATTAACAATATAGAAATGTAAATATTATCTTTGATAATTGTTTCACTTTGTGTATTGTACATAGTCCCATAAATAATATAACCCAATAGGTGAAATTCGAATACATTTTATTCTAATTGAAGTGTATCTTTTACTTATTAGAATTTTATATTATAGACTATGGACTATTTAATACAATTTTCAACCATTATAAATACATATGATTAATTTGGTATTCTAGGGACAAAGTACACATGACATATAGTTCATATGAGAAAATGATATCTCAAAAATATTTTGTTTCTTTGCTTTAAAAATAAATTTAGTTTTGGATTTTCTTAAAAACTTTAAGAATTAACTATCAAAATTAAAATCACAAGGATTATGTTATTAGGAGCTATCAAATTAAGGTAGTAATTAAGGCTTTATGAAATTGGATGATAAAAGACTAATAATGTCATATGCTACTAGATAAAGTACTATATGGAACTAATTTTGTTTTGGATATTATGGTCACCTTTTTATTTAAACTTGACCACTAAATAAGAGTAAAACCCGAACTTAGTCCCTCAAATTTATAGTGGGGGACAAATTAGTCCTTTAGAATTGGAAAATCTCATACTAGTCCCTCAAATTTCATAAATAGGGACAAATTAGTCCCTCTGTAAAATTGTCATCTGAACTATGTCCTCTTAGCTTACTTACGTATACTGTTAATTTTGATGGTGGATCCTAACTTGCCTCACTCCTCTAAATGAAGTCGTTTAGAATTTCATCTTCATCTTCTCTCTCACCATAGCTCTTTATTTAGAAGAAAGATTTTAACTTTAAGTTATCATTTGTTCTGCACAGAATAGAGGAGTGAGGCAAGTTATGACTCATCGTGAAAATTAACAGCAAATGTAAACAAGTTAATAGGACACGTGAATATTTCTGTTAAAAATTTAGACAATAATTTGACAGAGGGACTAACTTGTCCATATTTGTGAAATTTGAGGGACTAATATGGATTTTTCAAATTTGAGGGGACTAATTGTCTCCTACTATGAATCTAATGTGCATTCGGATGAAGTATTTCCAAAATACAGGGAAATTTAAAATACTAAGCAATTAAATTTCTTCAATTAAATTTCCTTCCATTTTTACATTTTTAGATAATTACATTTTTTCATTTGTAAAATACTTTGTTTGGGTGATGTAATTATATTACCTTGATTTTAACATATTTTTTTTGTAAAACATAATGTATTTTTTTTAAAAAAAGTTTTTTTTATTAATAATCAAAATATAACTGATCTAAAATCAATTATAATGAGTTCCTATTTCATAAATTATCTTAAAGTTTATTCACAAAATATTTTAAATTTGAATTATAAAATTTAATTGTTATATAAATAAAATAGAATAATATATAGATATAACATCATGTAATATAAACTAAATATTAAAAAATTTAAAATGCAACAAAATGAATTAAAAATAACATTAAACAAAAATCTCATAAATATAAAGAAATTGTAATAGAGTATAATAAAAGTGAGAGTTACCAAAATGAGAAAAGCATATAATTGTGAGTGTGGGATTTCCAAAATTCTCTCTTTATAGGTAGAAATTAAAATTCTCTATTTTAGGTAGATAGAATCTCTCTTTAAAATCTCTTAAATTCTGCAATTTCTTCTAAGTGAATATCCAAACAAGATATTTTATCATAATGAATTTTAAATCCTTCCAAAAATTACATTCTCCCTATAATTGCTCCATCTAAACACATAGGGCTTGAGTTGGGTATTTAGTCACTAAATAAATTGAAACTAAAATACTTTTGATTTAAATTAAAATCAAATTACCTTTTTCTAATTTTGAAAATTAAAATTATAAACCTTATGATATCATCAACTAAAAGATCAATATAGTTTTTAAATTCTAATCTAATTAACTTAGAAAATATAATACATATATTCATATACAACTAAATTATAATAAATTAGAGTGAGTTTTAACTACAAATTACAATATTATTATAATTATATAATAATTATAAATTAAAATAAATATTGATTAAAATATAATAAGCTATGTAATAATTGCAAGTTGATTAGTGATAGTATTAAATGCCAAATATGATTATTTTTACTATAATTCAATTATTATCCTTTCTACCTTAAAACTTTAGAGTAAAACCCTAAATTGTTCCTTGATAAATGTTTGAAAATCAAATTACTGAAACTAGTCTTTCAAGATTTAAAAATCTTCTCATGATCCCTCACTTTCACAAAAGGAGATATGATTCACTCTATGTTAACTCGTCAATCCAACACTTAATGTAGAAACAAGTTGATCATTAAATTGATTATTTGACCCTTTCAAATTGCATAATAGTACTAAATGATCTCATTTTGATTTGAGATATGTGAAAATGTATAACCTATTTAAGAATGACGGTTGTTAGAGTTTGAAAATGAATAAGTGTGATTGATAAAAAAGAAAATTGAAATATAGTCATTTTCATGTGGGATATCAATAATACACTACACTGGAGTTTAACAAAGGGCTAAATTAGCAATTTAACAATCAACATGTACTTTTTAACCAAGTGTTGGAATAAGGAATTAAGATAGAGACAAATTTGTGCTCTGTTTTGAAAAAATGAGGCATCATGAGCAAATTTTTATATCTTGAAAGACTTATTTGTCCTTGCAATATTTGTCAGAAAGGATCTTAGTAAAAACTTGATGACAATTTTCTAGCATAATTTCTCCAAACACTTGATCACATGGTAAAATTAAGTCTAAAACTTTCACTTACTTATTTCCAAAATGAAAGGTCCACACGTCATTGATGTTTTCGTTGCCAATGGATTCATCATTCAGGAATGGAAGAAAGCGATTACTGTTGTAAAGAGCATTATGGAGGAAAGGCGCAATTCACCAGAAAAATATCGAGGAGATTTTCTTGACCAGGCAATCAATGACAAGACAACTGATAAGATATTAAGTGATGATCAGATTGTCTACCTCGTAGTTGGGCTATGGTTTGCTACTTGTGTGTCAATTTCATCAATGATGGCGTTAATCTTCAAGTTTTTTTCAGAATATCCAGCGGTCATAGAAGAACTAAGAGTATGCTAGCATAAGTTTATACACACACACAAGATTAATTTTGTGATGATGGTATGAAATAACTTTATGTAGTCAATCAATAAAATTTGAAAAAAAATAATAAGTCATGATGGTTGCTTATAGAACTTGATGGGCACTTGGCATTATTGGCTAATAGTGTAAATTAAGTGCAAAATATCCATCATTATTTATCAATTTTTATAAACTTTATTTATTAACGGTGTAAAATTATTTTGCACCCATCACTATGTATGTGTGGAAACTAAATCCATTGTAGTATATACAGAGTTGCTATCTTACTGAGGTTTATCTGTGCATACTAGACCGAACATGAGGAAATTCTAAGGAGCAGAGATAAATCAAGCTCTTCAATATCATGGAATGAATACAAATCCATGAAGTTTACCCAACAAGTAATTTAAAACTTCTAATTCATTTGTTTTGTTACTCCTTCTCAATTGAACTTAAACACTAGCACCTTAATTAATCATGTTTAAGTGTATGTTACAATGTGAATTTTCAGGTAATCAACGAGGCTCTCAGATTCTCACTCTTGATTCCTGGATTATTAAGAATAGCATTGAAAGATATAGACGTAAAGGGTATATTCTCATTCTCTAATTTCTCTGTGTGTGTGTGTGTGTAAGTGATGATATTGCTGAATCTTTCTGAAATTTACAGAATACACTATTCCTGCTGGTTGGATCATTACATTTATTACTCCCATTCTTCATATGAACTCAGAAATATACAAGGATCCACTTACCTTCAATCCATGGCGCTGGAAGGTGTCTATGAAATTTTCTCTTAATTTATTTTGAGTAAAACTTCAATTAGATCCTATAAAAAATAATGTATGGTAAGTTGATATGTTTTTAGAAAGAAAAAAAAAAAGAAGAAAAGTAGTCTATCATTATCCTTAATTTAATATTTTTAAATGATTTATATGACAAAGTAATCCTTAACAATAAAATAATTCAAATCGATTCCTAATAAAAACACAAATAGGTCAAATAAGTCCATCAAAATATTGAGAGATAGAAATTGTCCTATAATTTCAATTACATGGGATCGCAAAATGTATTTGTTTTTCTTAAAAGACCAATTTTATCCAGCATTGTTTTTGTCAAGGATCGAATTGATGGTGTTAAGATCCATGCTAGAGCATAGAAAATGGGAAAAAAAGAAAAGAATTCCTTGGATGTATCGGTACAATAAGGTAAACGTATTTATAAGGCAAAAATAAGATTAAAATATATTGACAAATTTAATCTAACATTAACTTAAATCAATATAAATCTGTCTAAGATATATCTAAATCAATCTAAAATATATTATCTAAACTAACATATAATTGTGAACGTGTAAAGCCACTGCCACCAACCAAAAGAAATTTTCAAAGTGCACAGTAGAATTTCTACTGTGCATGCATGCTGATTGACGAAAATTTCAAACATGCACAGTAACTAAGTTACTGTGCACATGTGAGAGGGTTCGGTGCACCTACCGAAATGCATGTGAAGCTACTGTGCATTGATTGCACAGTAACTTTCGAGCCTCTATAAATAGCAAGCTGCTGAAGGTTTTAAAATGCATCAGCAGAAACAGAGAGAGCATAGTTGAGAGAAAAATATATAGTGTCTTCTGAGAGTTTCTCCTATTTTTATAGAGAAAGGTGTATTCTCCTAGTATAAGAGAAGGTGTTATTGTTCTCTCCTTATATTTAGAGAGAGGTGTAATTTTATCTTCCACATAGTGAAAATCTTTCTCATTCTTGCCCGTGGTTTTTCCCTTATCATTAGGGGGTTTTTCACGTAAATATTGTATGTCAGTTCTATTACTCTCAGCTCTATTTTAGTTGCGTTGATCTGTTTCCATTACTCTGGTACCCAACAGTGGTATCAAAGCCAGGTTTGGTGGTATTTATTCTTAGTATGCTCTGTGGTTGCAGCTTAGGCTGATCTTCCACATCAGAAAAGAATTTTTACCTGGTACTTATCAAAGTCATTGGTTATAGTTCACGCTGCGGGTTACTACTCTCAGTCACTGTTTATACGTGTAGTTGTATACTTTTACAGTATTGTTAACGTATACTGGATTTGTTCCATATATGGTACACAATACGTACTGTTCACGTATATGTTACTGTTCTCATATAAGATACTATTCATGTATACGGCACTATTCATGTATACGGTACTATTTACAGTAAAAAAAGTGACCAGTCTAGTAGAGAAACAGATTCCGGTAAACACCATGGCAACAAAATTTGAGTTTGAGAAGTTCAATGGGAATAATTTTTCCTTATGGAAACTGAAGATAAAGGCAATCTTGAGGAAGGACAATTGCTTACCAAAGAATTGAAGGCGAACACCAAGTTCTTGATGAAAAGTGGAAGGAGATGGATGATAATGTTGTTGCCAATCTGCATCTTGCAATGGCGATTCAGATATTGTCGATGTGCGTAAAAGAAGACAGCAAAGGAGATCTGGGATGCTCTTGTCAAATTGTACGAGGTCAAGTCACTTCACAATAGAATATTTCTAAAAAGGAGGTTGTATACTCTTCGAATGAGTGAGTCCACGTCGGTAACGGACCACATCAACAATCTAAACACATTATTCTCCCAACTTACAGCATCAAATTATAAAATAACGGAGAATGAACGTGCAGAACTTCTACTTCAAAGTCTACCTGACTCATATGATCAACTCATTATCAACATCACAAATAATAATATTGCCAACTATCTATCCTTTGATGATGTCGCCGGTGCTATTCTTGAAGAAGAGTCCAGGCGCAGGATTAAGGAAGATAGATTGGAGAACTCAAAGCATGGAGAGGCATTGTTGGTGATGAGAGGGAGATCAATGGAGCGTGATTCCAGTGGGAGTCATGGTCGGAGTAGATCAAAGTCAAGAAGAAGGAAGAACTTCAAATGCTACGGTTGTGGCATGAGAGGGCACTTGAAGAAAGATTGTCGAAATAACAAGAAGAATGCAGATAAAGCGCCAGAAGCATCAACCTCTCAAGGATGTGTTGCAAGTACCTTTGAGGATGGAGAAATCCTATGTAGTGAGGCAGCAATTAGTTCTAGAAGCAATAAAAGGCTCATTGATATTTGGATAATGGATACAGGAGCATCATGGCACATGACTCCACACCGTGACTGGTTTTACAGTTATGAACCTGTCTCGGAAGGATCTGTGTTCATGGGAGATGACCATGCCTTAGAAATTGCTGGTGTTGGTACTGTCAAAATAAAATTGTTTGATGGTTCCATTCGAACAATTCAAGGAGTGCGACACGTGAAGGGATTGAGGAAGAATATATTGTCTATTGGGCAACTGGATGATCTCGAGTGCAAGACCTGTACTGAAGGGGGAATCTTGAAAGTTATTAAAGGTGCTCTTGTGTTGCTGAAAGCAGAAAAGACCACAACAAATCTATACAGACTTCAAGGAGATACGTTGCAGGAGGCAGATGCATCAGTTGCATCAGCAAGTGAAGAAGAAACGACGATAATGTGGCATCGCAAACTAGGCCACATGTCGGAACGTGGTTTGAAGGTTCTTGCAGAACGTAATCTCATTCCTGGGCTCAAATCGATGAACTTACCATTTTGTGAGCATTGTGTTACAAGCAAGCAACATAGATTGAAGTTTGATAGATCAACTGCCCGGAGTAAGCACATTCTAGACTTGATTCATTCTGATGTGTGGGAATCACCAGAAATGTCCTTGGAAGGTGCAAAATATTTTATATCATTCATTGATGATTACTCCAGGAGACTATGGGTGTACCCAATCAAGAAGAAGTCAGATGTGTTTTCAATATTCAAAGACTTCAAAGCAAGAGTAGAACTTGAATCCGGAAAGAGGATCAAATGTTTGAGGACAGACAATGGAGGAGAATATACAGATGGAGATTTTCTAGCATTTTGTAAGCATGAGGGTATTCAAAGACAATTCATAGTTGCACATACACCTCAGCAAAATGGTGTAGCAGAGCGGATGAACAGGACTCTTCTAGAAAGAACAAGAGCAATGCTGAGAACAGCAGGTTTAGCCAAGTCTTTACGAGCGAAGCGATCAAAAGCACATTATGTGATCAATCAGTCGCCATCAACTGCAATTGGTTTAAAGACACCAATGGAGATGTGAAATGGCAAGCTGGCAGATTATTCTTCTCTAAAAGTGTTTGGATGTCCGGCATATGTGATGTACAACTCCCAAGAAAGAACAAAGTTGGACTCGAAGTCCAGGAAATGTATATTCTTGGGCTATGCTAACGGTGTAAAGGGGTATCGCTTGTGGGATCCCACTGCCCGCAAGGTTATTATCAGCAGGGATGTTATATTTGTAGAAAAAGAACTGCAAAGTGAAGAAAGAAATGACAGCACTATTAAGGAAACAACTACAGTTCAGATAGATGAGAAATCTGAAGAAAAAGATTCTGAAGCAGAACTAGAGTATGATGAACAAGTACCAGTTGAGACCAATGATACAGAAGTTAGGCGATCAACATGCCAGACAAAGCCACCATCATGGCATTTAGACTATGTTATGGCAAGTCACGATGCATTTTGTCTTCTAACAGAAGAAGGAGAGCCATCAAACTTTCAGGAGGCTTTGAATAGTCCAGATGCTTCTCTGTGGATGGCAGCAATGCAGGAAGAAATGGAGGCCTTGCATAGGAATAAAACATGGGAACTTGTTGCACTTCCAAAAGGTCGAAAAGCCATCGACAACAAATGGGTCTATAAGATCAAACGAGATGGCAATGATCGAGTGGAACGATATCGTGCAAGACTGGTGGTAAAAGGATTTGCTCAAAAGAGAGGTATTGATTTCAATGAGATATTTTCTCCAGTTGTCAGACTTACCACTATCAGAGTAGTATTGGCTATGTGTGCTGTATTTGATTTACATCTTGAGCAATTAGATGTGAAAACTGCTTTTCTTCACGGAGAACTTGAAGAGGAGATATATATGCTCCAACCAGAAGGCTTTGAGGAAAAAGGAAAAGAAAACTTGGTTTGTAGGTTGACCAAATCTCTATACGGTCTAAAGCAGGCGCCAAGGTGTTGGTACAGGAGATTTGATTCCTTCATAATTGGCCTCGGATACAACAGACTGAGTTCAGACCATTGTACATCTACAAGAGGTTTGATAACAATGTTTTCATCATTCTGTTGTTGTATGTGGATGACATGTTGGTAGTAGGCCCCAACAAAGATCGAATCCAAGAATTGAAGGCACAATTGGCTAGGGAGTTTGATATGAAGGACTTGGGACCCGCAAACAAGATTTTAGGGATGCAAATTCACCGAGATAGAAAGGACAGGAAGATCTGGCTTTCATAGAAGAATTACTTGATGAAAATCTTGCGACGCTTCAACATGCAAGATTGCAAGCCAGTATCAACCCCACTTCCTGTGAACTACAAATTATCCTCAGATATGTGTCCTAGCAGTGAAGCAGAGAGGATGGAAATGTCTCGAGTACCATATGCATCAGCGGTGGGAAGCCTTATGTACGCCATGATTTGTACCAGGCCAGATATTGCTCAAGCAGTTGGATTGGTCAGTCGATTTATGGCAGATCCAGTGCATCGAGCATTGGAATCTTTGTGAAGAGGATCCTGAGATATATTAGAGAAACCTCAGGTGTTGCACTATGTTTTGGAGGATCAGAGTTCGTTGTCAGAGGATATGTTGATTCAGATTTTGCAAGTGGTCTTGATAAAAGAAAATCTACTACAGGCTATGTGTTTACACTTGCAGGCGGAGCTGTGAGCTGGTTATCCAAGTTACAGACTGTTGTAGCTCTATCTACTACAGAAACTGAATATATGGCAGCTACACAAGCTTACAAGGAAGCTATTTGGATTCAAAGGTTAATGGAGGAACTTGGGCACAAACAGTCAAAGATTACTGTGTATTGTGACAGTCAGAGTGCCTTGCACATTGCAAGGAATCCAGCTTTTCATTCCAGGACAAAGCACATAGGAGTTCAATATCACTTTGTTCGAGAAGTAGTGGAAGAAGGAAATGTGGACATACAAAAGATTCATACGAAAGATAACCTAGCAGATGTCATGATAAAGCCGATCAACACTGACAAGTTTAAATGGTGTAGATCTTCCTATGGTCTATCGTAAGCGTGGCTGACATGGGCGGCAAGATGAGAAAAGGTTTTGAAAGCTCACCAAAAGTGGCTTTAAGTGGGAGATTGTGAACGTGTAAAGCCACTGCCACCAACCAAAAAAAATTTTCAAAGTGCACAGTAGAATTTCTACTGTGCATTCATGCTGATTGACGAAAATTTCAAACATGCACAGTAACTAAGTTACTGTGCACATGTGAGAGGGTTTGGTGCACCTACCGAAATGCATGTGAAGCTACTATGCATTGATTGCACAGTAACTTTCGAGCCTCTATAAATAGCAAGCTGCTGAAGGTTTTAAAATGCATAAGCAGAAACAGAGAGAGCATAGTTGAAAGAAAAATATATAGTGTCTTCTGAGAGTTTCTCCTATTTTTATAGAGAGAGGTGTATTCTCCTAGTATAAGAGAGGGTGTTATTGTTTTCTCCTTATATTTAGAGAGAGGTGTAATTTTATCTTCCACATAGTGAAAATCTTTCTCATTCTTGCCCGTGGTTTTTCCCTCATCATTAGGGGGTTTTCCACGTAAATATTGTGTGTCAGTTTTATTACTTTCAACTCTATTTTAGTTGCGTTGATCTGTTTCCATTACTCTGGTACCCAACAATAATAAGATAATATTAATTCTTAACACATGTCATCCTTATTTATTTTCATTTTTCATACCATCTTTATGTTGAATAGCTAACAAATTCCATACTTTTTGTAATGCATTCAATTAAGGACCTTGACTCCTATACTGTGTCCAAAAATTTCAAGCCTTTTGGTGGAGGGTCGAGACAATGTCCAGGAGCAGAGTTGACTAGAGCTTTCATGGCTACCTTTATTCATGTTCTGGTCACAAAATATAGGTAAAACATTTAACAATGATTGCTTCATTACGCCATGACGCATCAAATGTTCTTCATAATATATTTATAGCGAGAAAAATTCATGATGTAGTGAAATATTTATCCTGTTAGGTGGGAAAAAATCAAAGGAGGAAGAGTTGTTCGGAATCCCATTCTCGGATTTGGCGATGGAATTCATATCAAGGTTTGGGAGAAGCATAATTAGAATGGAAAGCTATTTAGCATTCAGAAGTGTGCATTAAATAAATAATGAGCTTTCAATATAATACTCAGTGCTCACAATGATATAACTATGGCTTATACACTTTCCTCGTTACATCTTGCTATATCGGTTTGTAATGTTTGTGATAAAGATATTTTATATATATTCACAAAATATATGTATTGTGGTCGTATAAAAAGTGAAAGATATTTTAATATTTCTATTTTAACATTTATCACTTTCATTTTTTTCCCACACGTGTACATGACGAATTGGATTGAAGCATGCATCTCCTCAGCATCCATGCATCTCCTTCACCGTTCCTCTTTGTTCTTGTGGCTGAAGTGTTGAACAAATTTATTGCAAAGGCAAAGGAAAAGAAATATATTTATAGCTTGGTTGTAGGTAAGGACAAACTGGAATTAACTCACTTGTAGTTCGCAGATGATACAATTCTATTTTGTCCAAAGGATGATAGAACCATAAGGAATTATAGGTGGCTTCTATAATGCTTTGAGGTGATGTTTGGATTAAATATTTACTTTGAAAAGTCTACATTGATTGCCTTCAACTGCGATGAGCACTGGACTAAGAGAATGTGTGAAAGGTTAGTAAACTGCCCACGAAATATTGAGGCTTAACCGCTAGGAGCAATTTTAAGAGAAAGGAGACATGGAAACTTGTCAATTATCGCATCAAAAAGAAATTAAGCCAATGAAAATCCAAAATGTTTTCAAAGGCAAGGAGGTTAGTGCTCATCAAGTCTGTGTTGAATAGTCTCCCCCTGTATTAATTGAGTTTGTTCAAAATTTCAAAAAGGGTTGAGTAGGAATGGTATTGCTCTAGTTAACTGGAGGCAAGTTCATAAACCAAATTTAAAGGAAGATGGTAGATTAGGGGTGGTGGATATTGTGTTGAAGAATTCTACCATACTTTTGAAATGGTGGTCGCAGTTTTCAAAAGAGGATTGCTCTTTGAGGAAGATAATGATTGTGTCATGCAATGAGATTAAAGTGAAAGAACCACCCAACAATCAAGAAATAAAGATGGAGTGTGGGATGGTATCTGTACTAAAAATTTTGATAACAATGTTCTTTTTAGATCATTGATTGCAGGTATGCGAAAGAAGATAGGAGAGGGTAAAAACACAAATTTCTAGAGTGACATATAGGTGTTAAATATAAGATTGAGAGATGTATTTCCTAGGCTTTTCTCCTTGTCAAATTAGAAAGAGTGAAATGTGATTTTTGGGATGGATTAAATTGGGGATGGAACTCTCAACGAAGAAGGAAATTATGCCATAGGGAACTTGATTTAATGCAAGAATTCCATAATGTCCTCAATACAACGAATGTCAAAAGACACTCACAAGGTAGACTAGTCTGGAAATTTGTTAAAAATGGTTATTTTGCACAAAATCGGTCATAAATGATGTTAGTGCAGCAGAGAAATCATTTGAAAGTGTGAATAGCTATAGCCTTTGCAAAACTGTGTTGAAAGGAGTGGCTCCCCCAAAAGTTGAGTTATTTTCTTGGTTTGTGGCCATGGACAGAGTCAACACAAGATTGAGGCTGCATAAATTGGGTATTTCGCTACTAAACCAAACCTCTTTTGTGTAATAAGGCCATGGAAGAGGCATATTATTTATTTTTTGATTGTGAGTTCTCTTGCTCCTTATGGTGGGAGTGTTACAGGAAAGGAACATACATTGGGTGGACCTTCCTACTCCTAAGGCTTTCTTTGAACTATGGATGGATATACCTACCAAAAATAGGGACAAAAGAGGATGGTGGCAAAAATTCTTTGTAATTGTTTGGGTTGTGTGGACATGCAGGAATAGTTCTATCTTTGAACAAAGGAAAGTGGAAAAGATGAAGCTCTTTGAATGGCTCATTTTTTACTTAGGCAATGGAAAGAGATGGCCTAATTAAGATATGCTTAACTATTTTTTTATTTACAGGCTGGTGTGTTCTTGACTCAATGCTATATGCACTGATGCTTTTCAAATTCAAATTGTTCTCATATGTTCTGTTAAAGAAAATTGTAGGTGATGCTAAAGGAGGTTTGGTGGAAATGAATTCTATAGGAGGCACTATCATGAGTGTAAACTCTGAGAGAAAGTGAGCTACATCATTGTAAGGGAGTGATACACATCAAGTGAGATCATCAAAGGAAATGTTTGGTTGAGTTCAGTCAGTATTTATCCTTTCTCTATTTTGCAGGTGTATTCTCAAAAGTCTAAAGATTTCTAGTTGTAGAACATGAATGAGTGGAGTGATACACAATGAAGGGAACGACATTATCTTAATCAAGTGAGGAGTGATACACTTAGGGGGCTTGTGTGAAACACTTTGAGTAGAGTAAAACACTAGAGTGCGGTAGAAATAGGGAGGGGTTTTGTGACTCAAAATGGGGGTGAATGACATGAGTGATACAATGGTAAGAAAGTATGCCTAATGTGATGCATGAGGCAGATTTTGTGTAAGTGCGTTAAACACGTGTCTGGGTATGGTGTGTTCAAAGAGTAGTCATAGGTGTGTGTGCGTGTGTTTGGTGTGGTTTGCTTGCTATATGTATGGTATCTCTCTGCAGAATTTATTTGGGGGTGTTACTGTGGTGACTAAATCACTAATGCAGCACTTTGAAAAGATCACATTGTGTACAAGGAAATGGATAGCCATGGTTGAGATCCATATATTACTCGAGTGTGGAATGAGACTTAGAAAGGGTGATTGCTTTGTAATATTACCAAATTGTTCAAGAAGTTTCTGCTACCTTGACCAGAATTGGTTATAGCAATTATCACATTGGTGTTTCTGAAAATAAAATGCAAATGGTTATGGTAGAGTTTGCTTTATTTTAGACATTTAGCCTTTTGAGGTTATGGTAGATTTTGCTTTATTTTAGACATTCAGCCTTTTGAGGTTAAGAAGAGCTGGAAAAGTTTATAACCGGAGTCACTCATGAATAGAATTCTATATTAAGAAGTGGTTTATGTGGAGTAACGGTAGCAAATTATGTGAAGTAAGAGTAGTTTTTGTAGTGAATATTGATTCTCAGGATATGGAGGTCTATTAGTTTTCCTTATATTGATGTGTTGATATGTACATGGTTGGAATTCTTGACACTCTTTGGCCTTTCCTTATGGCTTGAAGTTTGTTTCATCAATTATATATAAAAAAAAAAGTATTGATGTGCTTGCATTATTTATTTTCCTATGTTATTAACTTATTATCATTAGTTGAGATCTTATATCCTCCTCTCAAGCATTATTTACTATACTTTATTTTTCTTCCTTTCAAGTATTATATGGCTAATATTCATTCAAAGAAAGATAAATCATTTTCTCCAAAAATATACAAGTATTTCCCTTCTTGATTAAGGGCAAAAGGTGGCCAACAGGCCATCACTTCCAATTGTTTTTAAAGTATATTTGGTTAGGGGGTAAAAATTAGAATAATTTATTTGTAATTGAATTTCATGTATAAAATTATATATAAAACTTGTTCATGAAAAAATTTTCCTTTTTTTTTTAATC
The DNA here is from genome assembly GCA_031216105.1 of Dalbergia cultrata. Classification (NCBI taxonomy): domain Eukaryota; kingdom Viridiplantae; phylum Streptophyta; class Magnoliopsida; order Fabales; family Fabaceae; genus Dalbergia; species Dalbergia cultrata. Next base: position 12,590,737 of record CM062347.1, read on the forward strand.
CTTCAACCAAATATAGCTTAAAAGTAAACTACAATCTCCTTCTTGGAGAGATAATAATATTACACTCTCATCTACTCTATTTATAAAACATACACTTTCATTCTTTGTTAAAATTTTCTTTATTTTAAATTATCAAAAAATAAAAAATGAATTAAAAAAAAACAATTGTTTCAGTACTCACAAAGCCCAAACATATTGAAAAGACCAAAAATTAAAAAGGGCTTCAATCCAAATGCCCAATTTGGAAGCTTAAGCCCACAAGAAAAAAAGGGTTCAGTCCAAATGCTTTGATCTAGCGAACAAGGAAGACCACCGCCCCTTCTCTGCAAATGGCATCATAACTTTCAAGAAAAAAATAACACAACTTGGTGGAAGCTTGGCTGAAAATCTGAAAATTGCAACTTTAGACCCAACTAATAACAATAATAAATGAAAATTACAACTTGTAGGATTTTGGGCGGTGGGCATGTCTATAAATAGAGAGGATGGCTTGTATGTTGGTGTATAAATTTAACCCACCAAGTTGATCCATTACAACCACTATTTTTAGTAAGCTAACTTGAAGTCCTGAGTCCGTTAAAATATTTCAGCCCATCAAAAAGTTTTAGTCGGCTAACCCATTTAGCTTAATCTGTGGATTTCGACAAGTTGGAGCGGGTTTGACCCGCGAGCCAAGTCTTTTTAAAAAATATTTATAATTTATTAATAAAAAAGTAAGAAACATGTTTCCAAAAAAGGAAAAAATAAGAAATATATACACTCACTAACACAGTAACATTACACAGTTAACACTATGTATTCAAAGTTAAAACTTAAAAATAAAATAGTGTCATAATTCATAAATAACTTTATTAATAATAATATTTTTTTGTTAAAGTTAATATATAATTGTTATAGACCTTGAAAAATTATATATATAAATATTTTTCCAACAAAATTTATCAAAATATTAAAAAATATTTTTTTTATTTTTTAATGAACTGACTCACTGACTCATCAACCTGACCTAAAATAAGCTGGGTTAACTATTTTAACATACTTTATTTTGGCGGCCTGACCCAATTCGCCTTTTTTTCATGGACGAGCTAAATGGGAATTTTGGAGCTTCTGTGCTTTATTAATTACAAAATGACATTATGTATTTAAATCCCAAATAAAAAAAAATATTGCTAATTGGGGCTTTTTACCTCAGAAAATCACCACCGTCACCACCCTCGACTTCCACTCCCACAGCCCTCAACCTCGAAACCACCACCTACTTCCCCGGCTGTGGCGCCAACAAGCAACAGGATGATATGCATGTCACCATCAGCCACCGCTAATAGTCGCGTCCCTTGCCATCACCACCGCGAATAGCCACCCATCCACCACCGCTTCCACCATAACCATTGCCTCTGAGCCCATGTTGTGTCTGCTCAAATAATAGATCATTCCTCCTTAGTTAAATTGAGCAAAATTTCCGTTTCCATGTATATTCAAAATCCCAAATTCCCAATTGTAAGAACTGATGTACTTTATTCACCATTTTCTATTCCTTCTCTCTTTGCCTAACACAGAAACATGAAGTTGAACTTCAAAAGGAAAATAAAAGGGGGAAAGAGAGTATAATACCACCCTAAACTTTTACCCTTTTGCAAATCACCACCAAGAATTTGAAAACCTTCCCAATTAGTCTCTAAACCTTGACTAATACTTCATTAGACCCTTTTTGTTTTCAAATTTTTTCCTACAATAATGGTAAAATAACACATATCATTTACATTAAGAACCCCGTCATCACAAGCCATCGCGCCGCCGTCCTTTGTCGTCGTAAGCTCAGCTGCAGGCATCATCCACCACCGCAGCACTCGCGGTCTTCCCTCCTTCACCACGAACCACCAATGAGACCACTGCAGCCTCAGCCTCCGTCAGCCACCGCGAACCATCGCCGGAGGTCTTGATTTTCGTCGCGCTCCGCCACGGCGTCTCAGATCCGTGAGCCATCCTTCACACAGTGCCTCCGTCTTGCTTGCTATCTCTCTGTCTCTCTCTCACTCGTTGAGCGGTAAAATGAAAAGCAAGCTTCCAGTGCCTGTTCTTTTGTTCCCTCAGCTTTGGTCCAGTTCCTTTGGTTTCTTTCTTTTATTTTGGGTTGTGTTTGTTTCTTTACCTGATGATGGTGTAGGTTTGTTCTATGAAACAAGGGCTGTCACCATTTGGACTGTGCCCATAGTATGTCTTTTTTTCAGATTACATATTGAATGATGACCAAAAACTATATATTGAATATTAATGGGTTTATTGGGCTGATCTCTCTCTTTTTAATTTTAATTCATTCTTTTATATCTTAGCAAATTTATCTTACTTTTTTCTTCTTTTGGTTTTATTTTTTCTTCACTTCTTTTATAATTTACACTATACAAAATAAAAACAAAAGAAAACCTATCATTCTTAATTGCTTAAGTTCGTATGTTCATGGCTATCTAATTTTTATTTTTAAAATGAATTTTATCTATAAAACTGGCCGATGGTAGAAAGATTAGGAGAGAATTGGAGTACCGATTAAATTCTACTTTTCTTGAAATTCTTGAGGCATTGCAGTAGATTTTGTCAGGAGCACTAAGGAGGTCTGACATCAACCACTAATAAGAATAAAATCCATATATAATAACAATGGATAATTTTTCATAATTTGAATCTTTTAAATAATAACTTAAAATAGTACTTGGCTTCCTTTTTATATTATCCTCTAATTCATAATTTTATAGAATAATTTAAAATAATCCAGTGATGGAAAAATTAGGAGAGGACCACACCAATCATGTAAACTCTTCCTGATATTCTCCAAGCCCTGTATGAGATTTTGCTAAGAGAGTCGACAAGATCTTACCTCAACAAATAATAAAAATAAAATTTGAATATAAAATATATAAATAATAACAATCAATAATTTCATATAATTTTAATTTTACAATGAAAAAATTAAATACTCATTAAAAGTTTATTAATTTTTCTTTCGTCATTGAATCTATAACTTTATAAAATAATTCAAAATTGGTTGCCGATAGAAAAATTAGGAGAGAATTGGAGTACCGATTAACCAAGCTCTTCCTAAGACTCTTGAGGCATCATATCAAATCTTATCTGGAGTGCCGAAAAGATTTGACTTCAATTGTAAATTAATTTTTTTTATTGAGAACAAATTCACATGGATGTAACATCATAATCAAGGTGAGTTATCTTTTATTTTCTCTTATTCTCATTCAAAAAAAAAAAATTCCCTTTTATCATAACTAATTTTCTTTTTATTCCCTTCATTAAAAATATTTTCCTTGAATTTAAAAAAAAAAAAACTTTCTTTAAAGTCATCTTGAAGAACCAAAGTTTCAATTAACCATTTTTATGTAGTATGTTATATATAAACTCGAATTTTTTTCAATAATAATGGTTATTTAACCACCCATTCATTGTCTTAATCATTTATGATTATTGATAACATGTTGACAATACGGGACATCTAAAATAAAAAAAAATATATTTCAAATAATAAAATTACCAATGTAATCAATTATGAAAATAACTGTGATGTGATAAAGTGACTTGTTTTATTATTGGCCATAAAAGACAAATTATATGCACCTATCTTCTACATGTTGCATATATTTCAAAGACCATGGGAAACCAAAGTGTGGATTAATTGACAAATGCCCATAAACTTTTTTTTTTGACAAAATTGCATAAGCATTAATTGTAGTTGTTGGAGTATTAAATGGCAAGCTGAAACTTTATCTCTAAAAGCTCTATATATAGAGTGTTGTTTAAAGCATTGGAGAGCGGACAATACAACGAGAACAACCAACAGAGTGATCCAACATTCCAAGTTCATTTAGCTCATATTATAGTAGAAAAGTTTTGTTTAATTTTGTAGTTACTTCTCTTTGTGTGTTGAGCGTATAAACCGATGAGAAAATTTGTGAAGTATTTTGGGTGTATTGAGGACTTGGGTTTGACTGGAGTATGTCCACCTTTTCTATCTCCATCATATTTCTATAATGAAATATTTGATTGTCGCCTTTGCCCATAGACGTAAGCTTTAAGCTGAACCACGTAAATTCCTAGTGTCATTTATTTTTACGCTTCCACATATTTATGTTTGTGCCACTTTGTTTCTACCTTTTGGGCCAACCATTCCATAACAAACTGGTATAAGAGTTTTTATAGAGTTCTGGGCAAATTTATTTGAAGATGTCATCCATGAATTTTGATATTCAACAATTTGATCATATCAACTTTGGGATGTGGAAGGTGCAGATGATGGCTATTCTTGTACAACAAAGCTTGAAAGTAGCACTTTATAGCAAGGAAAAGAGGCCTGAGATAATGAAGGAATTTGAGTGGGAAGATGTCGATCAAAAAGCTCTTTCCATTATTTAGTTATGCATTACAGACAATGTATTGCAGGAAGTCCTTCCAGAGAAATTAGCAGCTATGCTATGGACTAAATTGGAGTAATTATATATGACTATGACGGTAGCCAATTGTCTCAGTGTTTTGCAATGTTTGTATATGCTTCGTATTGCAGAAGGGACATCGATGAGAACTCCTATAGCTGAGTTCACATCACTTGTGATGGAGTTGAAAAATATGGACGAGACATTCTCTAGTGAGCAATAAACAATGGTGTTGCTTTGTTCTTTACCTCATGCCTACAGGCATTTTCGTGAAACATTCATCTATGGACGTAAGCATCTTGATATTGATGAGGTCAAGTCCTCACTCCTGTGTCGTGAAAGGATGGAGCACGATAGTGGTGATCTTAACGGTACCACATCTGGCTTGGTAGCTAGAGAGGTAATTGGAAGAATGTTGTTTCGAGTAGTAGCAGAAATGGCAGATGTAGATATTGTAAGAAAGAGGGGCATTGGAAAGCAGCTTGTTCAATGCTCAAAGACAAGAAAGAGAAAGATTTAAGTGATGCAGCAAGTGTTGCTGAAGATGCCAAAAATGTTCTCATAGCATTAACTAATTCAATTGGTGATACTTGGATGCTTGATTCAGGCTGCTCCTACCACATGTGTCAGAACCGGAATTGGTTTACCACTTACTGGTCAATTAATAGTGGTATTGTTCTTATGGGAAACAATACATCCTGTAAGAGTGTTGGCGTTGGTACAATCCGAATCAAATCACATAATGGAACTGTGAGAACTTTGTCTAATGTTCGGCATATTCCTGGTTTAAAGAAAAATCTTATTTCTTTAAGTACTCTTGATTCTCAAGGGTATAAATATTCTACTGAAGGTGGAGTTTTAAATGTCTCCAAAGGTGCTCTTATGGTGATTAGAGGTAAATTGGTTAATAGTCTTTATCTACTTGAAGGTAGCACAGTTATTGATGCTACATTAGGATCATCTTCATCTAATTTGGATATTACTTGCTTGTGTCATAAGCATCAGGTAGATATGCCTATGATAAGCAAGCATGGCTTGCTTAATGATTGAAAATTTTTATGCTTGACTTCTGTAAACATCGTGTTTGTGGGAAGCAAACTTGCGTTAGGTTTAGTACTATCATTCAAAGGACTAAGGGTGTTTATTCTGATTTGTGGAATCCGGTGCCTATTACGTCATCAAGTAGTTTTGATATTTGAGTATGCCTATTGGGCATATTGGAGAAGACGACTTTGATAATTCGAAGCTTGATAAAAATCATGCCAAGATAAAGATTTGTGATGTGATAAAGTAGCTTTTTTTTTTATTGGCCACAATAGACAAGCTATATGCACCTATTTCTACATGCCTCCAAATTGCATTTATTTCAAAGACCATGGGAAACCAAAGCATGGATTAATTGACAAATGCCCATGTTCTTTTTTTTGACAAAATTGCATAAGCATTGATTGTAATGGTTGGAGCATTAAATAGCAAGCTGAAACTTTGTCTCTAAAAGCTTTATATATAGAGAGTTGTTTGAAGCATTGAAGAGTGGACAATACAATGAGAACAACCAATGGCATGATCTAACATTCCAAGTTCATTTAGCTCATATTGTAGTAGAAAAGTTTGGTTTGATTTTGCAGTTACTTCTCTTTGTGTGTTGAGTATATAAACAGTTAGAAAATTTGTGAAGTATTTTGGGTGTATTGGGGACTTAGGTTTGTGTTGAGTGTATCCACCTTTTATAACTTCATCATATTTCTACAGTGAAATATTTGCTCGTCATATTTACCTATGGACGTAGGCTTTAAGCCGAACCACGTAAATTCCTGGTGTCATTTATATTGGTAAAAGAGTGCACAAGAAAGGGGTTGAATCTTGCATTCGAGCTTTCTTCCGAATCTAAAACTTTTAACAAAAAGATAATATCAAGCTTAAAGTTTGAAGTGCAGCAGAATAGTTGTTAGTAGTTTCAGAAAATAGATCTCTGAAGCATGATAATAATAATGCCACTTTAATAGTACTTAAGCAATAATTAACATAAAGTACATAACATAAAGATAAGAGATCAGAGAAGAGAGAAGTGACACAAGTATTTTTATATCGGTTTGGTCAATCTGCCTACATCCAGTACTCAACACATGTTGAGATTTCATTAGTAACAACTTTCTTAACATGAGAAAGTAAAATGGATAGTCTTTACATTAGCTTTCCCAAGCTTTTATAGTGAATAGTAGACAACTCCAACTGTCACAAACCGAGTAGTTTTGAGCCAACCTCTCCAAGCTTAACTAAGTAGTCTTGAACCAACCTCTCTGTCGTGACTGAAACAGAAAAAAAAAAACTGAAGTGAGGTGCATGGTGCACCTTAAGTGGTGCGAACCACTGTAGTTCCCTCTCCCTCTCTTTATCTTCTCTTCTCCCAGTAGAAACGTTATTTGCTTCTTCTCTTAATTTTTCTTCCTTTGCTTCCCGTAGCCTCCCCCCTCCTCATCACTTCCATTTATTTTTCATCTCCTTTGCTTTTGTTATCAAGAAACATCATCACATCCATCATCATCATCATCTCCTCTTCCTTCTCATCCTCACAACCGCCCCTCTCTCTCTCCCTCTCCTCTAATCCACTTTATCTCTCTAAACTCCATTAGAGAGTTGAATATTTTAGAAGCTTTGGGAGTGGTTTTCTTCATCAATTTTGCTCTTCAAGTGGTAACTATGCTTCTAAACTGCTCTATTTAAATTGTTAAAGTTTCTAAATTTTTTTGAGATGTTGTTAGGGTTCTTAAACCTATGAATTTGGGGTTTTTTATAAATTGGAGCTAATTTATGTTAATTGATAGCATAGTTAGCGCACAAATATTAATATTGTCTTGTGCCTAGAGCGGTAGAGCAATCGGACGTCAACATTTGAGTTGGTGGCATTAAAGGCGTTGTCCTTCGGTTCTTTGAACCAGTATTTGTGAGTGGATAGTGTATCTGTAAGTTACTTTATGCATCATAATTATTGATTATAAATTTAGAAGTATATGAAGAGTTTAAAGTATATTGATATATAATAAAATAAATTATTTATCAAAAAGGAGGATTATGTTTGAAATGAAAAATTTATATTTAGAGACCAGAATATGATTATTATGCATATTTAAATAATTTTAGTCAAATTGTAATGAATATTAAATTTTTAGATCATTTTATATAAATTATTGAGTTATTTTATGCCAATGGTATATTAAATAACATGAGGATAGATTTTTGGTGTTGTAAAAGTATCTTGGAATTGAAATTGTGTTAGAAACATCAATGATTATATTTGTGAGAATTGTTAAATTGATAATTATGATATTGAGATGGAGATTATGAAACTATAAGCTTGAAATTGGTTGAAAAGGTTTTGGGAGTGAACGAAAGTAGAAACTGTAGCTAACGGCAGAGACATTAGCCTTGGTGCACCATGGAACTCCAGTTAGCAGGTGAGGTGCTAACCCGCACATAGCTGCAGCTATGTCTGGACTTGTATTTGGCTATGGGCCAACTCCAGTTAGCAGGTGAGGTGCTAACCTGCACATGACTTTTGTCATGTCTGGACTTGTATGGCTACGGGCCAACTCCAGTTAGCAGGTGTGGTGCTAACTCGCACATGACTTCGGGTCATGTCTGGAATTGTTATTATTCTGCTTCGGATAACTCCCCATTATGTTTTGGAATTATGTGATTTTATAGAGATATGTTTGAGAAAACTGGAATCATGACTAAAAACATATTCATATAAGTTTATATATACGTTATTATATTTATCTTGATTTATGATTGCATTTAGTAAACTATGGATATCCTATCTCTCACTGAGTTGCAAAACTCACCCCGTTGTCTTTCCATTTTTTTCAGATACACGTCTTTGGTCTTTGGATCCGTGTTCCTCCAAAGACAACTTTAGTACTTCAAAGTTGGTGAGCCTGTTTGGAAAGGCCGTTTTTGTTGTCCATCTCGTATTTTGTTTAGCCTGTTAGTTTTTAGTTGCTCCATATATCACAGGTAGGGTCCTTGGATCCACATTATGTCTATATTGAAATTTTGATACGTAGCTATGTAAATTCTGTAATGAAAAGGATTTGTAAACTTAATTTAGTTTAAGTTTGAATTATATAATGCATTATGTTTAATAGAGCTGAAAAGCTAATTTGGTATTTGGAATATTGTTATATGCTGGATGGGCGCATTCTGAGAATGCTTGATGCCCATTGCTGGAATTTAAACTGTAAATGTTGCAGGTTGTATTTCATTTTGGGGAATGTCCGAAAAACAAAGGAAACTCTGTCCGTTTTTCTAGAAATTTTGGGTGTTTTAAGGCTTGCTGGGGAAGGTGTTCCCTATGCGTCGGTCACGATATAAGTTGGGTTGTGACACTTTCCAAGTTGAACTGTGACCTGCAGACAACTTCTACTGTCACGTTGTAAGTAGTCTTGAACTACCCTCTCCAATCTGAACCGTAATGAGCAGATACCTCTGTCATCGTGTTGCAAGTAGTTTTACCTTAACCTCTCCAAGCTATGTCTCACTCTGATCACTAATGGATCAAGGTTACAAAGGTTATGTGTTTGGGTTGCCACTCAAACTAATCTACACCTATGCTTCCTTACAAATATTCAATAATACAGACCTGGGAAACATATCTCTTCCTAAGAAGGGTATACAATCATTACAAAACATGGAAAAAAGATTTTCTATAATTCAAGAAGATTGATTACATATTATGATGAACAACACAAGAAGTGTGGAGAGATTTTTCTAGAGTTTTTGCTCTTATGTCTTCAACTCTCTCATCAACATTCAAGTACAGCATCTCCATTTATACAGGTCCTTCTTGATTGTCGTTGCCCTTGATCAGATATCCAAGTGACACATGTAGATCATCAGTTGTGTCTTGGAACGTTAGTTTAGAGAGGTAGGCTAGCATACTTATCACATCAATTGTAGAAGCCATTGTATTGTAAAGGTTTCTTATGTCCTTTTTCTTTTTATTTTCTATAACGCCCTAGTAGCTCCAAAGTATGCTTAAGTTCGCATTTGGATTCTATTAGTTTGTTACCTTTCAGCTTTGCAGAAAATTCAAAACTTTTAAATTAATTTACCAAGAATTAATCATATATGTATACTTGTATAAATAACTCATAAAAATGCAAGCCTTGCGGGATTCGATCAATAGGGGAAACAGTATGTTTTGTGTGATATCATTAGTATAGTGATAAAACATGGAGACAATACATAGCATATCCCACGTGCTATAGAAATATTAATACCTCAAACATCATAACTAATAAAGGTGATTTGTCATAACATCAATATAAATTAGGATGTGAAGAATATTCCTATAATTATCCTTCAACATGACAATTCATATAAGTAGGATAAATAGATTCATCTTCGACATGAAGTATAACATTTCAAAACATAGTTGCTTCCATGGGTTGTATATATGGCTTCAAGCCTCTAACTGCTCCCTTATCTTGTTCTCCATCTAAAAGCGATACGGAAATAAAGAAGGAATAAGAGATATAATATTTGTCAATAGGGAAATGCATGGGTGTCATCATCTTCGCCTTTAGCCACCTCGGGTTTATTTGCTAAAGGAGGTGAGTGCATGTATATAGTCATCTTTTAATTTTTAAAAGTCTTTCATTAGCCCAGGTAGGTCCCCTTTTTACATGCTTCTTCTATGGACATGCCATGATTTATGTATACACCTTTCATTCATAAGGTAAAGTGTATCTTCTATTGATAAGCTCTTCTTTAACTAGCATGCCATGATTTATGCACATTTTATTCGTAAGGTAAGGTGTATCTTCTATTAACAAGATTTTTCTTTAACTAGCATGCCATGATTTATGTATGCATGCATCGTGAGTTATTTAATTGGTAATCACACAATATAACATGTCTTGACTTTGATCTTTGGAATCAATCTCCTATCTTATTTCTTGATTACTTAGTGTCATCTGTGATCTTTGGCATCATCCTCCAATCTTAATTTAGAAACCCGCAATGGGCCTCCCTCCTTAAATTTATGGTATTGTGCTCAAAACAACAGCCGTCACCACCCTGGGGTGACGGGAAAAAATGACACTATTCATTAGTTCCTTTTCTTTACTTTCTTAATGCAAGTAATGTTAGGAATAAGCATCACATGCATGAATTTACATCTCAAGATAGCAATATGATACACATAGCATGACGTATCAATAGTACCTTAAACAATGCATAATACCACAGAATAACAATCCTATCAATAATAACATATCCCAATAAATTAGGATTTCCATACAAGCGCGAGTTATTTGATGAATTTGTATGATAGAGTCATGAGACTTATTTATCGTTCTTTTTATTCTGCATATAATATTTCCATAATTATTTACGGTGATAATATTGTATTCTGGCCCTTCTTTTAATCCTTAAACCTTAGGAATTTTGTTAAAATATTTTAGCATATTATTCTTAAAAAATTAAGCATCTTTTAACTTTTTCAATTCTTCACAGATTTGTCATTAATTATAAGAAATTCCACTGTGATCTTTATACTTGGAAGTTTAAGTTAATATTTTATTAGGAGGATTTTGATTTATTAAGCTTTCCAACAAACTAAAAATGATTCAAATCTAATAACTGTAAAATTTTATGAAAATAATTGATTCTTTATAAATTGTTTTGGGAATGTCTAAGATATGAACTACAACTAACGGTAAGTGGCGTTAACCTGGGTGCGCCTTGACTGATTAGAGTGTTACATGACCATATGATAATGGTGCATGATGGATGAGAGTAGGTCCACATATTTGTGGTTCCTAATGGAAGGCGAGATGATACAAGGAAATGACTGCCCGAATGTGTGATCCTGATGGAATTTCCTATCCGAGACCACTTCTCCATAGTTATTTATTTTGATTTATAAATGTGTTTTTCCCATATTATTTTTATATAGTTCTCTAATATTATTGGTTTGATTTTGATATTGTCTCATGTAAGCTATGGATGCTTTATCTACTCACTGAGTTGTAAAACTCATTCTTTTTCCTTCCCTCATTTTCAAATTTAGGTGCCGATCCAAGATCAAATTCCCCTCTGGTCTAGTAGTTTTCGGACTCCTTATTTTGGTAAGCCTACTTGATCCGTGGGCTACATTGAGGGAAGTGCCTGTTATTCTTAATGATATATGTGCTCCTTTTTGTCACAGGTAGGATCAGGGATAAGTTATGTTTTAAACTTATTTTGATAGATATTTCAATGTGACAACTATGTATTATGTTATGTTTTTCTGAATATATAGTTATGTACTTCGATAGGATAATACTGTATCTTTTTTTTTTTTCCGAATCTAATTATTTTGGGTTGATAGGTTTTATGGTAACTTATGCCTTGAACTTAAAATGGTGAAGTTGATGAGAAAACTCTTATTTTGAGACCTCTATATATACATATAATTATAGTACTCTAGCTGTGTTGTGGTATTGGTTATTGTGATAATGTATTTTTATAGGTTTTATATTTGGGAAATGTCCGAAAAACAGAGGAAATTCTATTTGTTTTTCTGAGAAATTTTGTGTTTAAAGGCTAGCTAGAGAACAAGCTCCCTACGTGCCAATTACAGTCCGGGTTGGGTTGTGACAAGTTGAAAATAATGATTAATGATCATTTTAAATTTTGGTTTTTATCCTTGGACAACAGTCAAATTATGTTTTCTTCAAATATTTAAATGTTGTATAAATTTCTTTTGATATGTTAAATCATGTATTTTTACTTGATAAAGCTTTGTGCACAAGTTGTGGAATTTTGAGGTGATATAGCTTGGTTTTGACCTCACTATATATTTGACTAGTAAACATTTTTAGTTCATGAAAAGTGTTTTATTTAGTTCACTATAGTGAATGGATTCTAAATCTTTGAGTATGTAATTTTTAGCTTGGTTTGTGTGTTATGTGACCATTAAGACTTATAAAACACAAAAGAAACTAAAAGCTAGTAATATTAATCATGACCTTTGTTATGGATTCATGACTTTATAGACATTATTTGGACTATTATGAGTCTTAAAGACTCACTTGGATTTAATTGAGATAATTTATTACCATAATACTTGGACTCAAACTATGGACCTTAGACATTGCTAGATTTTAAAGCCTATTATAGGCTGCAAATCAACCTTTATGGGAGAATTGTATGCACTTTGAATTATCATTAGTAGTTTGGATGTTAACTATTAAGTTTGAAGGGAACCAAAGTCAAAGTTTTTATGATTAATGGGTTGTATTGATCAATAAGTTAAGTCTGAATCGTAGCGTAATTCCAAAGATTTTTATCAAGCTCAAAATTAGTTTCTAAACTTAGGTTGAAGGAAATAAAGATTGACTGGTGTTTGAAAGATTGTATACTATATTACAAAAATGATATTGCATTGACCGAGTGTAAGTTCTACCAAGAGCCTAAGTTTAAACCTAAAAGGCGTGGAAATGGGAGGTATAAAGATGTCACTAAAAAAATAATGCACTGTTTGCCCTTAATCAATCCCTAGACTTAAGAGACTTTATGCATCAATGAGCTTAGCTTCTCATATGAGGTGACACCATGAAAATCAAAGGAATGATGGTGTGATGACTCATCCATCACATGACAAAGCGTGGAAACATTTTGGTGGAACATATCTTGACTTTGCCTTTGACCCCAGAAGTGTTTGATTGGGACTCTATTCAGATGGATTTACCTTGAATAACCAATTTAGCAAACCCTATTTGTGTTGGTCCATTGTTGTTACGTCATACAATCTTCCTCCTGAAATGTTCATAAAAGATCCTTACTTATTCTTAACATGTATAATCCTCAACCTTGATAATCCAAAAGCTAAGAGTTAACCCTTGATGAATTGAATGAGTTATGGATTCAGGGTGTTCTTACTTACGATATTTCAAGAAGGTAGAATTTCATGATGAGAGCAGTATTAATGTAGACCATTAATGACTTTCCAGCTTATGGCATGTTGTCTGAGTGGATAACACAAGGAAAATTAGCATGCTTGATTAGCGTGGAGGATATTAAGGCATTACTTTAAAGGATGGAGGAAATAACTTAGTTTGATTGTCATAGGAGGTTCTTAGAAGTTAATCATCCATATAGGCATAGTAGATATAACTTTAAAAGTAATTGTGTTGAATATGATGAGCCTCCAATTAGACTAAGTGGTTGCTAAATATGGGATTGAGTTAAAAATTTCCCAAAAATAAGAGAAGTCGCAGAGGTAATGTGATTGTCAGGCTATGGGGTTGGGTATAATTGGACCAAACAAAGTATTTTCTAGGAGTTTCCGTATTGAAAAGGATAATTTGGTGTGTCATTACTTAGATGCCATGCATATTGAGAAAAATGTGTTTGACAATCTTATAAACATTGTAATGAATATAGATCGAACCAAATACAATGATAAGGAAAGACATAATTTGACTGAGTATTGCGCACGACTTAATTTGCATTTACAAGAATTAAGAGATGATTATTTCTACAAACCAAAGGCCAAATATACTTTGAATTTCACTCTGAAACAAGCTGTTTGTTGGTCTCTTCAAGAGTTGAGAGTGACCAATGATTATGTTTCTAATTTAGGTAGGTGTGTCAATGTTGTATAAGATAAGCTTGTTGACATGAAAAGTCATGATTGTCATGTCTTCATGGAGTGTTTGCTTTTCATTGCATTCAGAGATCTATCTGATGTTGTCTAGAAGCTCCTAACCGAGCTAAGTCAGTATTTTAAGGATTTATGTTCTTCTACTCCTAAGGTTGATGATATGCTTGTCACAGAAAAAAAAAAAAAAAAAACATTCCCCCTATCATATGAAAATTAAAGAGAATATTTCCTTCCAGAATCTTTGACTTAATGGAACACTTGTCCGTACATTTTACATATGAAACATGAGTGTTTGGACCAGTTTCAATATAGGTGGATATATCCATTTGAAAGGGAAATGTGAGAGTTTAAAAAGAATATTAGAGAGCACCAAACTTCTTTAATTTAGCAAATGAGTCCGTGTCCAATGTTCAACAAGAAGAAGCCTTCAGTCATTGGCTGCAGCTACTTAGTGTTGACAATATGTGGAATGAAAGTTTATGATGAAAGGGCTTGGGGCTTTTGCTTTCATGAAGTAGCAGCTATACAGATTCATGGTTGAGCCTGCTTCACTTGACATGGAAGGATGCCCACCAATGAATACTCCAATGGTGGCAAGTTTCCTTTGTTTGTTTGGCACTGGAAACTTGAAGTGTAATTGGCAACGAAAACCTTCATCATAAGAAGGTATAAAGAGAGAAGAACAAAGAGATATAGTTTTGGGCATACCCTTCCTATTGGCTTTTCTCATGCCACAATATGAAAAAATGATCTCTGCAGAACAAAATAACTAAGCTTCACTATTAAAAAAGAAAAAAAATTCAACCACACACACCAAAATGGTCCAAGTCGGCTACGGAATTTCAATATTCCAATAGCTACACTCAAGTAACCTGATCCATTTGTCCATGATCTTCATCGAATTATCATGTATTTACAACTTTAAAAAATATGAACAAAACAAATCATAGAAATTGCGCAACAAATTTAAAGAAATAAGAAAAGACAAGGTGAGGCTGGATCCAAATTTTGTTTCACGAAGGGGAAAGTAGCAGAAAAGGGAAATAGTGCTTGGACAAGGAGCAATAGGTTGGTGTATTTACTAGCCATTGAATCTTGCCCATGATATCGAAAAAAAAAATCTCCCAATTTTTATTTTCTTTTATTTTTACAGGAAAATCTCCTTAGTTGGAAATCCTTCCAATGGGGAAACAAAGTGTGTTGTGAATTTCCCAATGCTGCCAAAATGAGAAACCAAGGAATCAAAGAGCCAAACAAGAAAAGAACTACAACCACCTCATCCAGCAGAAAACCACAATCTGCAACGATCCAACTTGTCCGATCTCTTGCAATGACTTTAATTGCAAATAAAAAAGAAAATGACTCTCATTTGCAATATTAGATGGGGTAACTAAATGGGGGTGGAGTATATTTTCTAAATATTTTGAGGAATCATGATATGGTATAGAAGTATGTGTGGTCCAACGTATCCGTCACCCATTTGAAATATGCAAATTTTAGCTATGAAAAAGTTCTTCATAAGATTCCTTTAATATGTGAACCATTCAAAAGTACAGCATGCAGATGAAAGTTAATGAAAACTTTCAACATTGTTTCTAAAATTTAAAAAATTTGATCATATTCATATTTTACATTTTTAGTACAATCTATATTTTTAATCTTTAGGATACGCTTAGTCAAGATAGAAATAGGATATAATATTTTATAGATAAATTCTATATATTATTTTACATATGAAATTCACCTATAAAAATTTACGTTCCATTTTTATCAAACCGAACATACCCTTAAATATTATCGTACAAGTTTTAAAATGTTTTAGAATTAGTCCATACAGTACTATTTATATTTTGGTGGCAAATTTAAGGTTATACACTAGACACACTAAGCAAATGGCGCGGTCCCATAATGTATTCACGTGACATTCGAAAGTTAGTCAAAACTCGTGCATTGATAAATGTGCAATGCTACTTGGATCAAAATTGTTTGATTGCTGTCCTGAACCTGGAGCCATGAATTTCTTGGGTGGGACCAAACATCACATCCCACTAGAACACTGGTAGTCCTCTTTCTTAATGTGATTCGTTTGGTTCCTATAATCATTTTGAGGCTTTGAGGTTCCCATCTTTCACGTTAGTCGGATAATGACAATCATGAATGAGGAGTTCACAAGGAGGAGAAAACGACTAGTTACTTTGTGAAGTGCAAAAATAAAAGGCATATTCTTTCTTTAATTATTGAGTAAGAAGTTCAAAGTGCGATATATTTTATTATATTTAATAAAAAATATATATTATATTATATTATATATATACACACACCATCTTTTTCACTTAAGAAAAATTGTTACAAAAATATTTTTGTAATGAATTTTGCTGAGAACATTGATTGAAAAATTAAATAAGGAGTAATTTATTTAAAAAAGATCAATACATCTAATATATTAAACATTGCAAATCTCATTATTTAGAAAAATTCATTTTAAATATTATTTATAAATTCTAAATAATATGACAATATCAATAAAGGAGGTTGAGTCACCGAAAAATTGATTGCAGCATATAAGTCTCTGAATTTGTGAGAATAATATTGTGTGTAAATAGCAATGGATTCTTAGATTCATGAATATATTAATAATGTACTTGAATTATTCATAATCATGATACTATAATATAAGAATAATATTTTTTTATGCTCGAATACATTATTTAAAACCCAAAAATATTCAAATAAAACTCAATCGTTATTTCATCAAACGTATTTTTCTTGATGAAATTCGATTTCAATATCAAAATTAGAATTCAATTCACATAACATAAACACCAGTTTAAGCCTTCAAAACTATAGTCCAAACATAATATACAGTCTACTAGAAAGAATTGACACTTTAAAAGAATTGTCAAATGCAAATTATGACAGGTACTTATTACATAGTTTTATACTTTGCACTTTTTAATTAATTAGTTTTTGAATTTTCCGGCCACATACGATTAAATGATCAGCCCAAGTCAGACAAATAATAAGGCTTGTTTGGAATTGTTTTTGTTTTTAGTTTTTCAAAATAATTTTAAAAAGTAATTCTGAATTCATTTTTTTTAAAATAGAAGAGCAAAAGAACCTGCTAGACAATTATATTTATAAAAAAAAAATAAAGATAAAAAACAGAAATTTGTTTGGACAATTGATTTTGGGCTAAAATTTACAAAACCTTCCTTCCATTGCATTTTTTCTGCAATTTACCCTCTAAACCTTATTACAATGCAAAATAATTCCTATACTTTGCACACTCTGCCAAGTTATCGATCTAAGTTTAACCATCGAAAATGATAACATCCTCTATTCATGGTGACCCTAAATTATGACGCTCATCACAAGGGAAGAACAGTTTGATTTTTATTGATAAAAATGCAACATCTTTTCTAGGCGATGAAAACATAATGTTCCTCATGGTAGTGATAGAGCTTAAAAATGCAACCTTTAGCGCTTCCCTTCCTTCTGTTAGTGACGGAAAAGCCGATGGTTCTCATTGATGATGAATACCGAGTACAACAACACTATTTTAGAGAGGAAGATGCCAATGAAACCCATGCAAAACCGATGAAACCAGAGAAATCACAAAAGATGCCAATGTGTTTTTCATTGTTTTTGAAAAAAGAAGACCAAAAACAACTCCCAAGTATTTTCCGTTTTTCTCTATGCTCTTTAGTTTCTAAAACCAACTTAAGAAAAACAATGAACCTAACAAGTTTTTTTTTTAATTTAAAAAACCAAAAAATGTTTTCAAAAGAACTTTCCAGACATGCCCTAATATTTTATTATATTTATATTAATTTACTAATTTATTAAATAACAATAACTTTATTCTAGTTTACAATTTATGTTTTATAATATATTATATTATATTATATTGATTTTGTATATTATAATATCTTTTCTTATCTTATCATTATTATTTTGTTTTTCAGGAGTATTCTCTAACCATTTAAAATATGATAATACGTCTAATTAAGTGGAGCTTCTTCTTGACAACATTTTTCCCTTACACATAACTTTAGGAATTAAAATGAAGACTATATACTTAAGAAAGACTCAAGTCCGGTTTTGGGGATCAGTTTTGGATGGTTAGACTCAAGTCCCCTCCTGATTGGTCTTGCGGGGGATCGAACCGTAGTCCTCCCTACCAAGTTCAGCCCCAATCGCCACTGAACCAAGCACCAATTGGTTTACTTAAAATAATTTTGATTAAATCCTAATGTTAGAACAATTAAAAATAATGATAAAGAAAAGGTTTTAAGACGTGGTGCATGAGCTCCTAGCGTGAGCATAAGACACCCGAAAATCTTGCATTAAAGCAACGGTATCATCTTCCAAAGCACCCATCACCGCATCATAAGAAATTGAATTCATCAATTTTCAAACTTCATGATTGTCTTGAACATCTTCTCCCAAAGTCCCATCTATCTTACTCCCACTAGCCAGTTGCCAGTTTTATGTTCACACAATTTTCACAATAAAGCAAAGTCAACAAGTCAACATTATTGCTCTTAAAAATCTTCTCAAGTGGAGCTTCTTGGGCTTTGTTTTACAGTTAAGGTATGCAGTCACTCTTATCTCACTACTCCTCCATGATGCATCATGGAACTGATTTTCTCCTCCAACCCCTTTTCACTCGAGGGGTATCTGGTTCATTGCAGCTAGTCTTGTTACTTGTGCTGGTTGTGTCATGGATATGGGAGAAAGTGCATCTGAACCATAAAAAAGAAAGTGAAACAAATGGTTTCCATAACACTGGTGGCTTCTTGTACTACAAACACAGCCTGGTATGTAGCTTAGCTATTTGTGTGTTCAACCTTGTGTTGTGCTGCTTACTAAGCTACTTTTACTTGTACAAAAATGATGGCTCAAAGGAGGTTATGACCATTTTGGATTTGGCTCTCGGAACAGTTGCTTGGGGTGTTGTCTGTGCTTATTTGAATTATAGAAAGCAGGAACCGAGTTTCCCTCGTTTCCTGAGAATTTGGTGCTGGCCATATGCCTTGGTTTCTTCTTGTTGCCTTGTGATAGACTTTGTAATCTATGAAAAGCATGCTTTCTTGCCAATTATAAACCTTGTTTCTGATATAGGTGCCTCTATTGCTGGTTTATATCTTTGTTATGTGGGGTGTTCTGTCAACCGTATGGTTAAGCTTGCCCCTCTTGAAGAATCCCTTTTGAATGGTGAGACTTGTGTAAGGAACGGTTCTGATCCTAACAAGACCAGAGGAGATGAAAATTTATCCCGTTATTTAGATGCTGGTTTTTTCAGCATTCTAACTTTCTCATGGCTTAGTCCTCTAATATCTGTAGGCAATAAGAAGGCCTTAGATCTTGAGGACCTTCCTCTTCTTTCCATCAGTGAGAGCGCCTATGGGGCTTTTCCCACTCTCAAAAACAAGCTTGAGTCACAGTGTGTTACTGACAGAAGAGTGACCACTCTTAAGTTGGCGAAGGCATTGTTCTTCTCCACATGGCAAGGGATCTTATTATCAGGATTATTTGATTTCTTGTACACATGTGCTTCTTATGTCGGCCCCTATCTTATCGACATCCTCGTTCAATACCTCAACGGGGAGCGCGAGTTTAAAAATGAAGGCTATGTTTTGGTGATGACATTTGTTGCTGCAAAGTTTGTTGAGTGCCTTTCACAGAGGCACTGGATGTTTAGGTTCCAGCAGGTTGGTGTTCAGGTTCAATCGATGTTGGTGGCGATGATCTATGCTAAAGGTTTGACACTTTCTTGTCGATCAAAGGATGGTCAGAGCAGTGGGGAAATCATCAACTTGCTGACTGTTGATGCTTCAAGGCTTGGTGAATTTTGTTGGTACATGCATGATCCATGGACGGCTGTTCTGCAGGTTGCTTTGGCCTTGGTGATTCTCTATAGAAGCGTAGGGGTCGCTTCAATAGCTGCTTTTGCTGCCACTGTATTCGTGATGTTGCTAAACCTGCCTGTGGCATCATTGCAAGAAAAGTTTCAAGGTAAGCTGATGGAGTTCAAAGATAAAAGAATGAAGGCGACTTCTGAGATTTTAAAGAATATGAGGATTCTAAAACTGCAAGCGTGGGAGATGAAGTTCTTATCAAAGATCATTGATCTTAGGAAGGCTGAGGAGATATGGCTAAAGAAATTTGTTGTTGGTTCAGTAATTATTAGATTTCTCTTCTTTAATGCCCCAACTTTTATTGCTGTGGTTACTTTTGGTACTTGTGTCCTTATAGGTATACCACTTGAATCAGGGAAGATCTTATCTGCACTTGCAACATTCCGAATTCTTCAAATGCCCATTTATTCTCTTCCTGACACCATTTCAATGATGGCACAAACTAAGGTTTCTCTTGATAGGATCGCATCATTTCTTTGTCTAGATGACTTGCAGGATGATGCAGTGGAGAAGCTTCCACGGGGTAGTTCTGATACAGCAATTGAAGTAGCAGATGGAAATTTCTCTTGGGATTTATCTTCCCCTAACATAACAATCAAAAACATTTACCTTAGAGTTTTTCATGGCATGAGGGTTGCTGTTTGTGGTACTGTTGGATCAGGCAAGTCTAGTTTACTTTCTTGTATAATAGGGGAACTACCAAAGCTATCTGGGACGGTGAAAGTGTGTGGAACAAAGGCTTATGTTGCTCAATCACCATGGATACAAAGTGGCAAGATAGAAGATAGCATACTATTTGGTAAAGAGATGGACAGGGAAAAGTATGAGAAGGTACTAGAAGCATGTTCACTCATAAAAGATCTAGAGGTTCTACCATTTGGTGATCAGACCATTGTTGGAGAGAAAGGAATCAATTTGAGTGGTGGACAGAAGCAAAGAGTACAAATAGCTCGTGCTCTTTACCAAGATGCTGATATATACTTGTTTGACGATCCCTTCAGTGCTGTGGATGCTCATACAGGATCCCATCTTTTTAAGGTTTTATTTCCTACACTATTTCTATTGCTTTCAGTGCAATAATTTTTTCCCCTTGAATTCTTTAATCATTGCATATATTGTTAAAGTAAGTAGGGATGTCGGCATTATTGATCCATTATTTTTGTCTTTCCATGCATTCTAAATTTTAAACACTATCAAGTACTATGTGTTATTGTTGTCTCAAAAATAACAGCATTGTGAGAAGAAATTTGGACTTCTATTTTTCTGCTGTGTCTAGAAATTCTAACACTATGTTGTGGACAAAGATACAGGAGTACCCTCCTTGATTATGATGCTTCTTTCTTCTATGGTAGATGATATACTTTTCGCACAATTGTGCTTGTTTTATTATGCATTTGGATGCTGACTTAAACTCTGATTGAATAAGTTATTATTGAATTGGCTCTGTTAGAACCAAAACAGAACAATATATCTTACTTGCAAAGCCCTCAGCAATAGAGCAGTAACTAATTTTCCATGTATATATTGAGTATTTTCTCAAGAGACGGAGTGGCGTTATAGGTTACCTAACTCAGTTGGCAATTTTCATCTATCATTCTTTTGACATTAAAAGTAAGTAGCTAATTTTCATCTATCCATTGCAAGCAACCGATTGGTTTGGTTACATTTCATTTTCCTGAACTGCATCATATTGTTTATGTCCTAGCTTATAGCATAGAACTATGGAAGTTAGGATACAGACTTACGGCTCATAGGAAAATGTGTGTGAGGAGAAGGAGATCATTAAGGCTTGGTTTGATTGTATACTACAAAAGAATCCTCCTGCCTATCATAAGTCATTTTCGTTTCTCTTTTTTTGTTTTTGGGTAAACAAAAAAAGTTGAGATTTTCTTGGTATTGACTTTTAAAAGTTAAAGGTGCTTTTGAGAGCTCCTAAATAGGTGTTTTTCAAAACTGGCTTATGCTGTTTGAATTTTACAGTTACTGTCATAATGTTTCAGGAGTGTTTGCTTGGCCTTTTAAAGACAAAAACTGTGATATACATAACTCATCAAATGGAGTTCTTAACTGATGCTGATCTAATATTGGTAAGGGATTTACAGATTCTCATGTTCATGAATTCAAACATTGGAATTTACTTTTCTCTGACCAAGTATTTTCCATCTTTCTTACAATTAATTTAGGTCATGAAGGATGGAAGGATAACTCAATCAGGAAAATACCATGAAATTCTCAAATCAGGCACTGATTTTATGGAACTTGTAGGTGCACATAGAGAAGCTTTGTCTTCAATCAAATCATTGGAGAGAAGGCCCACATTTAGATCATTGAGTTTCACCAAGGAGGACAAAGATGCATTAAGTTCTTTAGGATTTGAGCAAGATTTGCAAAACATAGATGATCAAAATGATGAGTCCGATGACATAATTGAAATTTATCCAAAAGGCCAACTTGTTCAAGAAGAAGAACGGGAAAAGGGTAGTGTTGAGTTTAAAGTCTACTGGAAATACATCACAACAGCTTATGGAGGAGCTCTTGTACCCTTCATATTACTCTCACAGACACTCACTGTCGTTTTGCAAATTGCAAGCAATTATTGGATGACTTTGGCAACACCTGTTTCAGCAACTATGGAACCTATTGTTGGAAGCATTACACTTATGGTTGTCTATGTTGCTTTGGCAATTGGAAGTTCCTTTTCCAACCTTGCCAGAGTAATGCTGACTGTGATAGCTGGATACAAGACATCCACCATACTATTCAATACAATGCATTTGTGTGTTTTCAGAGCTCCAATGTCATTTTTTGATGCCACCCCAAGTGGGAGAATCCTTAATAGAGTATGTCATAATATTTGATAATACTTCTTTATTTTGAAGAGACAAACTTCATCATAATTCTGTGAAACAGTTTGATTTCTCTCTCTCTCTTTTTCCCTCCCCTAGTGTCCATATTGAGTACAACTGTACGTCTAAACTTTAGTTATGCTTTTTCTTGCAGGCTTCAACAGACCAAAGTGCAATAGATCTGAACGTTCCAAATTTAATATGGGCAGTTGCGTTCAATCTGATTCTGCTCATGGGAAGCATCGCAGTGATGTGTCAAGCTGCATGGCAGGTGTTTATAGTATTGATTCCTGTGATGGCAGCTTGCATTTGGTACCAGGTAGTTGTCTGGATAATGTCTAATCTTTACAGTTTGACATCACTCACATCTGAATGTCTCAAAATAGACCTGAAATTTTTTATTCCTCCTCCTAAGTTTCCTTTTAGCTGCAATTATTTAGCAACAATAAAGCCATATTCTGATTTGGGGGGTTAAGTATTTGTGTATAGTGTGACGCAATTCTCGCATCATCTTTGCCTGGTTCTGCTAAAATTGAGTTTGAGTTTGGCTATTATGAGCCAAGTGACACTTACAAGGTGGTAGCCGTCCTTTGTGACAGACTGATAGGAATTGTAGGGAGGATTCATATATTAAGGCGGATGCAACCAAATAATGCAGGTGATTTTGAGTATCAATAGAACTGGGGTGTTTCTACAGGTTTTTCTGATATCTAAGATGGGTATTAGGAGGTGGATTTTGTCCATTATGGTGTAGTATTTGCTGCAAGGTGAACTGTATGTGTGGTAGCTGTTGGAGGGACACTTAGAGTTTCCTTACTTTCTCTATTCATTCAAGTGCCAAAACAAAGTCTCCGAAAAAAAGCTGTTTGTTTCCTTGATCTCCCTCCACCCCCCCCCCCCCCTCTTCCCCCCTCTCTTTTTTCTTTTTTTTTTTTTTCCCCTTTTTTCAAAATCCAAGTAATTAAAAGAGTCCAAATAAATTATGAGTGAATGAATTTGCAAGATCAATTAAAGAGGTAGAGTAGTATTGTTAAGTGGTATTGCTACATGTATTTTACTATTCTTTCTGTAAGAAAGTTACGTTAATGCGGTTTTAGTGGGGGATTATGAGCAAACTTCCGTTGGTTAAGTTCGATGCAGGTTGCCTAGTTGCTTCTACTTCATTTTTGTGCATCATAACATTGTGATTATTGCAAATAAGGCGTGTCTTGTGTCAAAAGCTCATTGTATTATTTTGCATTCACACTGTCCTCTGTTAGTCAATGTGATATCTTATAACATCATGAGAATAGTGGACATTTTCTGTTTTTGATCTATAGGAGAATAGTATACTTTTAGTTATGTAATAAAATAATCTAGTATGTAATATTTACTTTTTAGCTTAGGAATATGATATCTAGCATGCAAATATATACCTGTTACGAGAATAGTGTACTTTTAATTATGTAATAAAATGGTTGTTATTTACTTTTTAGCAAACAATACGATATCTAGCATGCAAATATATACCTGTTTTACTATAAAGCTTGTAATGTATTTTTGGTCTGTTAGCTTAAAGACATGGTAAACTGCAACTATAGAATGCAGAAACTAAAGCATTCCTAATTTGCTATAGTATGAAATTTGTGCACTATGATTGTCTGGAGGGTGATGCCTAATTTTTTAAGAACTAATTATTCTTTCCGCAATCTTGATTGAAACTTGTATTATATTCTCTCTCTTTTTTTGCTTTCAAGACTGTTGAGTGTCATATTGAATATTCATTGCACCAAGCATTATCTTGAATAGCTGAATTTTATGCACTGCCACAACTAACACTTGGGTTGGGTCAATAACTAAGTGATCACTGGACTGTCAGACTTAGATCAACATGTCTGTAAGTACAGTGCACATCAATTTGGCTTTCCTCATATCTTCCTACATTTGGGTCAATGTCCTTGTTTCTTATATATATTTGGCTAGAAGTGTATTGTTTTAGTTTTTACTACTTTGCTGAGTTATATCATTAGGAGTTCAGAGGCAGTGAATTTTTGAAACTCTTCTAAGCCTGGATTTCTTTTCTTACTTGCTGCAAGCCTGATCTCAGCCCAGGAATTTGCATAAAAGTGTATAAGGCACATCATTTCCTCATCGATCAAATATTTAGAGTGCATTTAATTTTGTCACTTATTCTTGGATGTCCTGAGGGGAAGAAAAATTTCTAGTCCAGTACAACATGAATGCTTACATATAAATTGATGTTGTGCAGCGATACTATTCAGCATCAGCACGGGAATTGGCACGATTAGTTGGAATATGCCAAGCTCCAGTAATACAACATTTTTCTGAAACCATTTCTGGACTAACAACCATAAGAGGATTTGAACAAGAAGCAAGATTTAATGACATAAATATGAAATTGATAGATAGATATTCCCAACCAAAACTATTCTCTGCCACTGCAATTGAATGGTTGTGTATCAGATTGGATATTTTATCTTCTATGACGTTTGCCTTCTGTTTGGTTTTCTTGGTGTCATTTCCAAATTCAATTGCTGATCCTGGTGAGTACATACATTAAATATTCATACTTTACTCCTTATGGCACTTGAATATTTGTTTCCTAATTCTTTTGTTTTTTTGGTCAAGGTATTGCGGGGTTGGCTGTGACATATGGGCTTAATCTAAACTCGCAGGTGTTTGCTTTAATTTGGTATCTTTGCAATTTGGAGAACAAAATTATATCTGTAGAAAGAATACTTCAGTACACCAGCATCCCAAGTGAACCTCCTCTTGTAATAGAAGACAACCAACCAGATCGTTCATGGCCAGCATTTGGAGAGGTTTATATCCAAGATTTACAGGTGCCTACCAAGAGTTAGTCACTTGTTTCATTCTAAAGTAAAGGCAACAAAATTATACTTGTCACGAATCATCTCTCTCAAAACTTAAGTTATTGGGTAGTGAGTAGTGACACATGATTGACTTATATCTTAACACCTTTTTTCACAAAACCCCTTTGGACTTGAAGTATGGACAATTCAAAAACCCACCTATCTTGTGCTGAAATTTAACTTATTTTATATAGAAGAATGAGGACCAGAAAGATCCAATTCTGAAGCACTTGGTCATAGAAACTTTAACGCCATGTCATGAGTCATCTCTCCTAAAAACTACTGGATTTGATTGGATTAAGGGACATGGAGGGCTTTACATCTTAACAGTATTGTTATTAGGTTGATGGTTTTTTGTATGGTATCTATCCTTAACTAGGTTGTGCATGGTGCAGGTCAGGTATGCTCCTCACTTGCCTATTGTTTTACGTGGACTTACTTGCACTTTTACTGCTGGTGCAAAAACTGGCATTGTGGGAAGAACAGGAAGTGGAAAATCAACTCTAGTGCAAACACTTTTCCGGCTTGTTGAACCAGTCGCCGGAAAAATATTGATAGATGGCATTGACATATGTTCGATTGGAATTCATGATTTAAGGTCCAGACTAAGCATTATTCCTCAGGATCCAACAATGTTTGAAGGGACTGTAAGAAGCAACCTTGATCCACTGGAAGAGTACACAGATGAACAGATTTGGGAGGTAATTTAGTTTTACTTGACACTCTGAACAACTTCTTTCTATGATTAGTATAAGTTGTACAGACTAAATTATATCAAGCAATATTTTAGGCTCTAGATATGTGCCAACTTGGAGATGAAGTAAGGAAGAAAGAAGAGAAGCTTGACTCCATAGGTTTGGCTTCTCAAAACTTAACATAGAATAGGACCTTTTACAAGTCAAATTTCTGTGTGAATATGTAGCGAGAATATGTTATGTTATATATGATCATGAATTCTGCAGTTACTGAGAATGGAGAAAATTGGAGTATGGGTCAAAGGCAGTTAGTCTGCCTCGGCCGCGTGCTGCTTAAGAAAAGCAAGATCTTGGTGCTTGATGAAGCTACTGCATCAGTTGATACAGCAACAGATAACATTATTCAGCAGACAGTTAAGCGAAACTTTTCAGAATGCACAGTCATCACAATTGCACATAGAATAACTTCAATCCTCGATAGTGACATGGTTCTGTTTCTTAATCAAGGCAAGCATCTCTCTTGTTTTCTTCTTCTTTGCCTTTTGTCTTCTTTAGCTGACATCTTTTATTCTTCTTTTTTCTCATATTGTGAATATGATTTCTCTTCATATTGATTTTGCAGGGCTTGTTGAGGAATGTGATTCACCAAAGAAACTGCTCAAGAACAAATCTTCAGCTCTTGCTCAACTAGTTGCAGAATACACACGGAGGTCAAACACTGGTTTTGAAAGTTGAGTTTACAGTGAATTGAAACTAGTCTTGAACCAATTATGTCCTTGATGATGATTAGATGATGATTAGAACTAGAAGGGAGTCAAGTCAACTCATGAGCTATTTTCATCTCGGTTCATTAATAGCTTAATAATAAGTTGAGTTCATGAGCTCATAAGCCGAGTTTGAGCTAACAATTTGAGCTCAGTTATTAAAAATGCCAAGCTTGAGCTTTACTGTGTTTGACTCACTAGGTCACCGATGTAATTTTAAATAGCTGTTACACAATTGAATAACATTTTATTGGAATAATTTTTGACAAAATCTACCATTGCATTAGAAGTGCACGTCATATAGATCATGCCGACAAAATTTCAAATTAATCTAAAATTGTTTGATGTAGTTTTTATGTACACCAAAATCAATGTAATATATATGTTTAAAATAAATAAGAATAAGAGTTACGTGATTATGTTCTTATTGATATTAATTTTTTATGAAATTTGGCAATGTATCGTGTGTGTGTGTGTGTGTGTGTGTATTATTTACTATTATCTATATTATGATGTGTTGATTATGAATAATGAATGTAACTTGTTAATTTTTTGTATTATGTACATGGCAAATTATGTTAATGAGTCGAGCTTTGCCACTCACTTCTAGCCCCAACGATGTCATAGATTAGCTAGTGTTTGGTGATTGGTAAGATCCATAACAAAGTAGATAAAAATAAGATGATGCTAGAGCAGAGAAAAAAACATGATATATTTCAGAGGTGTGTATAATTTACAAAGAGGTAATGTCTTTCTATCGGCCAAAAATAAGATCAAAATATAAAGATAAAATCAATCAAATATCAAACAAAATCAATCCATGATATACCTAAATAAATAGAGATGGCAGGGGAGACAAGAGCTACAAAGGGCCCTGGCAGAACTAGTTAACATATATGGGCCTTGGCGGAACAAGGAAAATGGAGATAAGCTTGAGTGGAACCAAGAAATGAAGAGGGCCAACATGGAACTCGGTAATGAAGATGGGCTTGGCAGAACCAGGAAACGAAAACGGGCTAGGGCAGAAGCAGGTAATGCAGATGGGTTTGGGCAGAACCAAGAATGGAGACGAGTCAGGGCAGAACCAGGAAACTGAGACTTACTCGGGTGGAACCAATTGCAATCCTTTGTCTTCAATTATCTAAAGATCAAGATTTTTCCTTGTTACTCTCTCTACAAGTGTGATAAAGTGTTGTCATGTCATGTCGCAACCGGGATCGCGACGGGACGGCGAGAAATAATTATTTGAAAATTGGAGTCGCCACCAGATTTATTTAAATTGGGGAAACCTTGGAAAAACCCATTTTATTTTAGAAAATAATCTTCGTAAACCAGATATGGGTTCGGGAGTCGGTTATGCATAGGGAAGGATAGGAATTTAATCCTATAGCACCCCTAGTACACCCGTCCTTAGACGGTACCTTAGAAAATTGTGCAAATTAATTAATAACCCTTAAAAATTTCAATAAAAGAATACAAAAGTTGCAATTTAAATACTTAAGTTAGGAAAGTTAATTTTAGTAGAATATTTACAATTTAAACACATAAATTAAGAAAAATTAATTTTGACAAATATACCTACAATTTTAACACATAAATTAAAAAATGACTTATACAAAATATTTACAATTTAACAATTAAGAAAAATTAATTTTGGCTTGACAGGAAATAATAACCTGCTCCTACGTATCCTCTGGTGCAATGAGGAACTCAAAGTCACGTAGTTCTATATATGAGTGTGTTAACTGATTTTAATCATGAAGAATAGATTTAACAATGGGGCACATAGAATCTGTTATCGCATAGAATTCAAGTTACCATTAAGCTACTCAATGAATCCTTTTGATTCAACAATAGTGAAGATAACATTTGCTATTCAGTCACTGTTATTGATCACTTCATTGGAAATTATTTTTATTCATTTTTCAATATTTATTTACAAAAAGAAATATGAAATAAATTTTTCTTATCTCTTGGCACTAATTCAACATGAATGGACAAAGCTAATATATGAACAAATAACACATGTAATCAACCTTTATAGAAACATCAGTAAAATGAAAAATAATAAAATAAGATAAACTAATAGCCCAACCAACTACATGGAGACGAAAAGGAGATAGCTCAAACCAAACTAAAATTTTAATCCAACCAGAACATACACAAACGAAAATAATCTAAACAATCTTCATTCATTTTTTTTATTTTTCTAACCAGAATAATCCAACAAATCATACGAAGAAAAAAAAATGACATCAAACTAAACTAGAAAGGTTATCGCCATTTCCTTAAATACATACTAATCTGAAAAATGAAACAATCAAAACATTATCATTATTTTCTAAAAATATAAAAAAAAAGAAAAAAGAAAAAAAAAATTATTACACATATGGTCCAGATAGCAAAATGAAGTTTCTCTATACATAAAATAATACATATAGTAGCCCCACCCCAAAAAAAATAAAAATAAAAATGACCCATGTAATCACCAGATGCACAATGTAAAAATAAAAATATAAATCTAGCAAGCCATCATGAGAAACGTCTACAACAATAAAAATAGTAATTTGGGGATTTAATTCTCTTATTACTAAATAAATAACCCAACCCACAAATGAAACTGATAAAAATTCATGATGAAAATAATAGAATAAAATGAGTAAAGTATGGATTTTATGAGAATACTCACATAAAATAATAGAACAAAAGGAAACGAAGCATGGATTTTATGAGAACACACATAAAATAATAGAGTAAAGAGGATAAAGTAAGTAAAGAAAAGTTTGGAACATCATGATTTCATTCTCTTTTTTTTTGTTCAAAAAAAAAAAAACTCAAACACACACACACGCGTAACACACATACACAAAAAGGAAGTTCCTCTCCTTCACACACACACAAACACTCATACCCCACATATTCACTGTCACGCACGGGCAAAGAGAGAGAACAAAAGAAATACAAAACAAAAAAATAAGTGAGTGAAGGAGATAACCTCGAAGAACTTTCTGCCGAGCTGGTGGCAGAGGTGCGAGTTCAGCTGGGGTGCGCACAATCGCTGGAGGTGCAGAGGGAAGATCAGCTTGTATGGAGCAGCAGATCCAGATGGCGTTGCGGCGGAGGTTCTGGTGGTCCTGTTCGCAACTGATCTCAGCGGCAATCTTCAAGGTGCTGGGTAGACTGATCAACGTCTCAGTTGAAGGGAAAAAAAACGCGGATCTAGGCGCTAGTGGCAGGGCGCGATGGTGGCTGGACCTGGGGTTCTGGTTCGCGGAAGGGAGCTGGTTGAGCGCGAGTTACTGTGCGCGATATGGTGGTCTTCACGGTGGCGGGGGGCAGCGCGTGTGGGTCGTGAAGTGTTTCGCAGAGCGGTAGAAATGGGGAACAGAGAGGCGCGGTGATGGCTTGTCTTTGGAGATGCGCACGCGAAGAGAGAAGTGGGACCGAGAGGGGTTCTGGCTCGGCGTTTTCGCAAGGGGCTGCTGGCTGCGCGGTGATGTTCCGCAACTGTGAATGAATTGGTGCAGCTCGAGCTCACAGATGGAGGGCTGGTTGCGTGGTCCTCGCGACAGCGAACGTAGAGGAGAACAAGATCGGGGTGTTTTCCCAGTTCTTCAACAAGATTCCCAGGCTCTTTTTTCTTTTGTTTGTTTTGATTCTGATTTTTGCTGTTATGACTGTATTTTTGGGTTGGATGAAGATCTGTTTTATTTTGTAACTTTGGTGTTATTGGAGATAGTTTGTAAGTGGGGATTATTTGTTGATGATGATGGAGTTGGTGATGGCTAAGGGATGTGATGAAGGAGATGATAATGTGGTTTTAAGATTGATGTTGACTGGTTATTTTTACAGATTGTTATGAGTTAAAGGCTATGCTAGAGGTTGAGTTATGGACGAGGTTATGGGATGTGAGTTTGTTGATGGTGGTGATGATGAGTTGATGAAAATAAGGGTGGTTTTTGGTTAAGTTTGAGAGTGATGAGGGTCAAAGGTTGTGTCAGAAATTTGTGAAAGTTATGTGATGATGATGGAGTGTTGTGGGAGTAGAGGTGATATATGGTTACTGAAGTGGATCTTCTGTGATGATGAAGATTGTCGCAATTTTTGAATTTTCGTTCCTCTCAGTCTCTTCTCTAGAATTAACTCTGGCTCCTTTCCTTCTGTGCCTGTCAAGAATTGGCTCCCTCCGTGTGTGTTTGCTAAAACTCTCTCTGTGTCTCTTCTCTCAAAAAAAATTTTTAGTTGGTGAAGAAGTTCAAATTGTAGTATACTTGCAGCCACTTCTCTCAGAGTCCCTCAGATCAGGTCACTCCTTTTAGATGAAATAGCAATGGGCAATGAGTATTGATGATGATAATTTCCAGTCAGGAAATTGAAGCTTTTTTTTTGGGTTTTTTTTTTCTCCTTCTCTTTTAATTTCCTTATTTATACACACTGTGGAATTACCTGCTTTTGTCTGACAATCCCCTCTTTGATATGCTATCTGTTGAGGCATTAATTGCCTTGATTCCTTTTACTGTTGGGGCTTTGAATAAGATGTTTTTCATTAAATGCACTGACCCGTAATCAATAAATTATTGACCCCTCCCTGTTGGAATGTTGAATTTGTCCACTCTGACATGTTTAGGCATTAAATGCACTGCTTGGGAATCTTTTTTCTTGCTTTTCTTTAATGTACGGGGATATTGGACTCTTTTTTATTTTTCTTTTTTTTCTTTTTTTTTTTTTTGGTTGTTGGGGCCAAAAGTAGTTTGGGCTGATAATTTTTTTTTTTAACAAAAAAAAAAAAAAAAAAAAAAAACAAAACGGGCTCATTCATTTTTTATTTTCATACAAAACATACTTAGAATTCAATCAATGAAATAAGTTAAGAATCTCCATGAAACATGAAATGAACCTAGTGTTCTAATTTTTTGAAAGAAACTTGATTTTATTTTATTATGAGTCGAACAAAATCGGGTGTTCACAGTTGCCCCTCTTTACTCATTTCTTATTAGAAAATATGAAAAACCTGAGTTCTTCATATTATCTTCATGAGGAATGAGTAAAGATATGAATATCGATTTTGTACGGTGATACATGAAATTGAAAATATAAGGAAAACTTAAAAGAAACTAGATGCTCATGAGAGGCATATGCTATGCAATGATGCGACTTAGAAACCAAGATGCATGAGTGACAAGAAGTGAAATTTATTGATTCAAGCAAAAAGCTGACGAGGATTGACAGGAATTCAAAAGCCAATTGGGACTGACCGATATTGTAGAAAGTTGACAGGGACTAACAGAAATTTAAAAGCCGACAGGGGCTAACGGAAATTTGAAATTTGATGGGGCTAACTGAAATCTAAAAAATCGACGGGGGCTAACTAGGATTTAAAAGCCAACAGGGGCTGAATGGAAATGTAAAAGCCGATCGGGCAGAAATTAAAAAAAAAGTCGGCTGTAAATTTAAAAGCCGAGGAGTGAAATTTAAAAGCCGACGGTGACAGATTTAAATTTAAAAAAAGAAATTTAAAAGCCGACGAGTGACAAAATTTAAAAGTCGACTGAGGCTATGAATTTAAAAGCCGATGGGGGCTAGCAGAAATTTAAAAGCCGACTGATTAAAATTTAAAAGCCGACGAGTCGATGCAGAATTTAAAAGCGACGGGTCGACAAAATTTAAAAGCCGACGACAGAATTTAAAATTAAAGCCGACGAGGGCAGAAATTTAAAAGCCGACGGGGCTGACAGAAATTTAAAAAGCCGACTGAGTCGACAGAATTTAAAAGTCGACGGGGGCTAGCAGAAATTTAAAAGCGACTGGTGACTAAAATTTAAAAGTCGACTGAAAATTAAAGCCGAAGTGGCCAGAATTTAAAGCCGACTGGTGACTAAAATTTAAAAGCCGACAGCCGACAGAATTTAAAGCCGATTTGTGAAATTTAAAGCGAAAATTTAAAAGTCGACAGGCCGATGAAATTTAAAAGCCGACTATGTTTAAAAGTCGACTAGCCAAAAAAGTAAGTTGGCGATCCCGAGAAAAGTAAAGTGGCGATCTGAGGCCAGCTGGAAAAGTGAATTGGCACAACAAACAATAATTTTCATCATTTTTTTTCTTTTTTCTTTATTTGCAAAAATCATGAATTTATCGTGCATCTTCAGTTTATTTCAAACACATTCTTGGAAACTAACCGTAACCAAGTCAAACAAACCTCAAGGAAGACTTCAACCGATCAAACTCGTATTTCATGCGTTGGGTCTTCTAGCACATATGAGGTTTTCTTTTCTTCTCCAGCGCCTTTGACTTCATCCCTTATCCATTATTTTTCTCCCCTTTTTATGGGATGATGATTACTTTTTCAGTAACCTTTGCTGAAAACTTCTGAATTCTCTTGTTGAGATGCTAGCTATCGATGTATTGCTGTAAGCATTGTCAGTCTGTATACCTTTAAACTTAAATTTATGCTTACTCGAGACATCATAAATAAACATGCATTCAAAGAGGAAATGGAATGATTAACTGAATAAGAATCTTTATTGCTTGGTGTTTTGGGTGACAATGTTTGAGAAAAGGCGAAACACAAAAATAAAAGATAGAATTGTGAAATACATGAAATTTTGCCCCAGTTTAGGTTCTTTGTGGCTCGCTCAATCGACTTCTTGAAACAAGTTGAACACCACAGCCATGATCTTTGATGATATATCCTCAAGCCCTTTCTTTCCAAAAATTGCCCCAATTTCCGTCTTGGTTTGCTTGATCCGATGGACAAATTCAACACCCAAAAATTGCCCCCAGTGTAGGTTATTTGAGATGATGCTCATCTTTTTGCTCTAACTTTTGCCTAGGTCGTTCTTTCGAGTTTTCAACCTAACGAGCTTTTCTTTTTCTTTCCTTTTTTTTTCATTTGACCCTAACTTTTGCTTAGGTCGCTCTTTCGAGTTTTCGACCTAACGGGTCCTCCTTTTTTTTTTTTTTTTTTTTTCAAGCATAAAACTTTTTGACTGCATCAGTATTGATTGGTTTGGGCAATTCTTGTCCGTCCATGTTCTCCAAAATCAACGCTCCACCCGAGAATGCTTGCTTGACAATGAAAGGACCTTCATAGCTTGGAGCCCATTTTCCCCGCGCATCCTCTTGATTAGGGAGAATTTTCTTCAAAACCAAATCCCCTGGATGAAAATCTCTAGGGCGGACTCTCTTATTAAAAGCCTTAGCCATTCTGCTTTGATACAACTGGCCATGACAAATAGCTGCCAATCTTTTTTCTTCTATCATGTTTAACTGTTCATATCGAGTCTTTACCCATTCAGATTCTTCCAATTCAGCCTCCATTAAAACCCTTAACGATGGGATTTCCACTTCAATAGGAGATACCGCTTCCATTCCATATACCAACGAGAAGGGAGTTGTTCCTGTGCTTGACCGAATGTTGGTACGGTATGAGTGTAAAGCATATGGTAGCATTTCATGCCAATCTTTATAATTCACCACCATTTTGGCGATGATTTTCTTGATGTTCTTATTTGCAGCTTCAACCGCACCATTCATTTGAGGCCTGTAAGGAGCTGAGTTGTGATGCTTGATTTTGAAAATCTCTAAGAACTTGAACTTACGCACCATTGAGGTTAGGGGCATTATCCGTGATAATTCTTTACGGAATCCCATACCTACAGGATAATGTCTCTCTTGATGAATCGATGAACACCTTACGTGTGATGTTGGCATATGAAGCGACTTCCACCCACTTTGTGAAATAGTCGATTGCGACCAAAATGAAAGCGATGACCATTGGATGCCTTGGGATTAATTGGGCCAATGACATCCATGCCCCACATTAAGAAAGGCCAAGGAGATACCATGTTGTGCAATGGGCGGAGGAGCATTAACTTGATCTGCATAAATTTGACATTTGTGACACTTTCGAACATAACTGATACAATCACTTTCCATGGTGGACCAATAATAACCACTCCTTAAAATTTTGCGTGCCATCATATGCCCATTAGCGTGAGTTCCACAAATCCCCTCATGAATTTCTGTCATGATTACACGGGCTTCATGAGCATCTACGCATCTTAGGAGGGTACCATCATAATTCCTTTTGTAGAGGACTTCACCATTCAAGAAAAATGCCATAGCCCGGTCGGAATTGTCTTTTTATTCACCTCGTTCGCCTGCTGGGTATTCTCCCTTTTGAATATACTGCTTGATATCATGATACCAAGGTTGACCATCTGGCTCAATCTCTACACTGTCACAGTATATTGGTTCACTTTGCACTTCTATATGGATGGGTTGGACATTGGAGTGGACTTCCAACTTGGTCATTGCGGCCAAAGTCGCCAAGGCATCCGCAAATTGGTTATGATCTCGAGTTAAGTGGGAGAACGACACATCGTCAAATCGTTCAATTAGTCGAGACAAATACTTCTGATAAGGCACCAATTTTGGATCCTTGGTTCGCCATTGTCCATTGACCTGATAAATGATGAGTCACGAGAATCTCCAAAAACTTTCAATTCCTTGATTCCCAAGTTTATTGCAACTTGTAATCCATTTGCACATGCTTCATATTCTGCAATATTGTTGGTACATTCAAAGTCTAGTTTGATGGAAACTGGATACTGCTTCCCAGCTGGTGACATCACTACAGCTCCTATTCCACATCCATTCATATTGACAGCCCCATCAAAGTACATTTTCCACACATTCTCCTCTCCTTCACCTTCTTTTTCTACTGACAACACCTCACTGTCAGGGAATTCAGACGTGGTGGGCTGTCTATCCTCAAGTGGATTCTCGGCTAGATGATCAGCAATTGCACTTCCCTTGATGGACTTTTGCGTTACATATTTGATATCAAATTCAGATAGCATCACTTGCCATTTTGACATTCTTAAAGACACATGAGGACTATCGAATATGTATTTCAATGGATCCATTCGAGATATTAACCAGGTGGTGTAGTATAACATATACTGCCTCAATCTCTTGGAAGTCCACACTAACGCACAACAAGTCTTTTCAATTGCCAGATAGCGGGATTCACAGTCATTAAACTTCTTGCTCAGATAATAAATTGCTTGTTCCTTCTTTCCAGACACATCATATTGTCCCAACATTGCCCCAAGTGAGGTGGGCAACACTGTGAGATACAATATTAAAGGATGACTGCACAGTGGGGTCGAGTGGAGGCTTCATTAAATAAGCTTTTATCTTGTCAAAGGCTTCTTGGCATTCTTCATTCCATTCTCCAGGTTGACGTTTTCGCAGTAACTTGAATATAGGCTCACAAGTACTAGTCAAATTGGCAATAAATCTAGCAATGTAGTTGAGCCTCCCAAGAAAACTTCTCACTTCCTTTTCAATTCGAGGGGCTGGCATTTCTTGTATCGCCTTCACTTTGTCAGGATCCACCTTTATCCCTTCTCTGCTGACAATGAACCCAAGTAACCTCCCTGTAGAAGCTCCAAAAATGCATTTATTCGGGTTCAATCGGAGTTTATATTTCCTGAGCCTTTCGAACAACTTCCGTAGAACAGCTACATGACTTTCCCCTTCCTTGGACTTGGCAACCATATCATCCACGTACACTTCAATCTCCTTATGCATCATGTCATGGAATAATGCAACCATAGCACGTTGGTAGGTAGCACCTGCATTCTTCAATCCGAACGGCATGACTGTATAGCAAAATGTTCCCCACGGGGTTATGAAAGTAGTTTTTCCTTTGTCATGAATATCCATGGGGATCTGATTATACCCAGAGTATCCATCCATAAAGGAAAATCGATGATTTCCGGCTGTATTATCAACAAGGACATCAATGTGGGGTAAAGGAAAATCATCTTTCGGGCTAGCCTTATTTAAATCCCGATAGTCTACACACATTCTAACCTTCCCATCCTTTTTAGGCACAGGAACAATGTTAGCCACCCAATCAGTGTGTCTTGATACTTCCAAAAATCCAGCCTCCAGCTGTTTAGTCACTTCTTCTTTTATTTTTAATGACATATCTGGTCGCATTCTCCTCAATTTTTGCTTTTTCGGTTCAACTTCGGGATACAAGGGAATTTTGTGTGAAGCAATCTCCGGGTCTAATCCTGGCATATCATGATAAGACCATGCAAAAACATCAAGGAATTCTTTAAACAATGCAATCATCTCTGAGCGTTAGGATTATCCACTATTTTCAACTCACCTTTTCTTCTTCAATGCCCATGTTAACCACCTCAATCACCTCATTGTCTAGGTCAAATCCTTTTTCCGAGTAGTCCAGTAAGTTTGAAAACTGCTCAACATCTTCTTCATCATCTTCAGATTCATGGTTATCATAGTCAATTGCGCAAGAGAATCGATTGATAAGTTCCCAAATTCCTTTTCATGTGGCAAAATTTCTATGACATTCAAATTCCTGGAAAGCAATTGTGGTGGGTTGGAATGCTTAAAACAAATGGTGGATCATAAAACATAAACGACATGGAACAAACACAAATTAACGAGCGAGAGTGGTAAAGGAAAGAAATAAAAGAAAGGAGAGATTAAAACGAGAAAGCGAAAGCGAGGCAAAAGGAACATATAAAGAAAGATTATTGAAAAATCATGCAAGTTCATTTAGATGATGTCTCTGAGTAGCATAAACAAAAGCATAAGCAATTCTTGAATAGTACAACCCAAATAATTACATTTCAGCAATAACATCAAGCATTGGTTCCGTTGTCCAGTTCATCAGCATCTCATCATTGCTGGCAGCAAGAAACTTATTGTCTTCTTGAATTGTTTCGACATCCAAGGTATTGATAGCGAGGCGGTAGCAAGGGAATTGAACTTCCTCGGCTATAATTACTTCAGCTGCACTAGGAAATGTCTCCTTCAGGTGGGGGATCTGTTTCATTCGTCCTTTTTGCTTTTTCTGCTCCAAACTCAAAGCACTCATCTTTTAGATCCCTTTGGGATCTCGTACCCTAGACCAAATCGGTTGAACTTCTCTGGGACCAATATAGGTGTTTGGGTGCCTTGCAACCATGTTCCCAATCCTTTACCTTCCAGATACCCACTCTTAGCCATGATATGAGCCACTACTTGATTTTGTATTGGGGTCTTTTCCTGTTCCTGTCTCAACCCTACCACCTCCAGGTTGTGCCATAAACTGCTCTCCACTAGCTCTACATTTTCAACATATGGCAATGCCACTGGCTTGGATACTATGATTTCTTTCTCCCCATGGATTGTAATGACTGAACCATTTTCAATGTACTTAACCTTTTGATGCAAGGTTGAAGGGACAGCACTGTATTTGTTTATCCATGGCCTTCCAAGTAGCATATTGTAGTCGGACTCAATCTCCATTACCTGGAATAACACCTCAAATTTACTTGGGCCAATCTCTAGCAACAACACCATCTCCCCAAGGATGCTCTTCTTAGCTCCGTCGAAGGCTTTTACTACCATTATTTGTGGCAGTATATCATCCTTACTTATCGACAAATAGTTTAAGGTCGACACAGGTAAGACATTCAATCCCGATCCTCCATCAATGAGAACTCTGGGTACTATATAACCTTTACATTTGAGGGTTATATACAGTGCTCGTGGGTTGGATTGTGACACTATTTCTTCGCCTGAGAATGTGATCATGTTGACACGTTTCACTGGATCCACCATATTCACCATGTTCTGTAATGAAGTATCAGGTTTGACATAAGCCTCTTTCAAGACTTTTAGCACAGCTTTTTGATGAGGTTCAGATGATAAGATTAATGACAAAAGAGATATTCTAGCGGGAGTCTTCTTCAATTGCTCTAAAATATCATACTCACTTTGCCTCATGATCTTTAGGAATTCTTCATCATCATCTTCTTCTTTTCTTCCTACATCTGAACCTTTTTCAACATTTCTATCGTCAACAAATTTTCCTTTTGCCAACTCTCCAGGCCCATAAATCCTTCCACTTCTTGTGATCCCCTTTATTTCCATGATGCCAGCCTCTTCTTTACTTGATTGGGCCTTTGAGGTTTCTCCTATTTCTACCTCAGTCCCATAATTCCAAGGTATAGCATGTGTGTCCTCATAACTGAAAGGTGTTGGTTTCTTCACAGTAATTACCACTTTTACTGATTTTCGGAGTTGGGTTAAGTGGAGGCACTCGGAGCACAAAGGGTTCGATTACATCCACCTCTTCAATGGAATTCTGCTTCTTTTTTGCTTGTATCACACCTAAAGTGAGTAGTTCTTGCACACGAACTTTGAAATCCCAACAATTCTCAATATCATGTCCAAGGCTTCCACAATGGTATGCACATCTTGATTCCATATCATATTTCTCCTCTTCTTTCATCATCGAAGCGGGTACTGTGATGTTATAGTTAGTCTCCTTCAAAGCATTAAACACTTTCTCCATCGGTGTACGGAGACTCAAAACCTTCTTGACTAGCGGTTCTTCTTCCTCTAAAGCATTAACCCGACTTCCTCCTCCATGATTTGACATTGGGTTATGGACAATATCTGGTTTTGACTCTTCTTGAAGGTCCAATCGTCCACAAGCAATTAGTTTCTTTACCGCCGTCTTGAAACTTTCACAATCTTCAATTGAATGCCCCACTATATCCATGTGATATTTACAAGTTAAGTTTGGATTGTACCATGTTGGGAATGGTGGTTCTAATGGGCCTTACGGGACATGGTGAGATCAGGTGAGCCTCAAATAACTTTTGAAAAAGGTCAGCATTTGAAATGGATAACTTTGGGAAAGGTGGAAGGTTTGGGAATCGATTGCGATTTTGGTTTTGGAAATTGGGTCGGAGTGTTGAGGTGTTTTGGTAGTTCTGGTGATATGTGGTTGGATATGTAGGACGTCTTTGGTTGGTATGGTCGTATGTGAATGTTATTAACCTGAGGCTGGGGATATGGGATGGCATTTGTGGTTTGTGAGTTTTGGTAAATTGGGTAAGCAGTGGCTGAGGTTTTGTATGGTGGTGTTTGGGGTCTTGGATGCATTGGTGTGTATCTTGGGATAAAGGGTTGTTGACTCTGCACATAATTCACATCAGTCTCCTTCTTCCTGGGCGGAAAACCTTTTCTTGTGTCTTCACTGAGTTCTTTGGAAGCTTGCCGGCTTTAGCAAGATTCTCAATCCTTTCTCCGGCAATGATCAACTCAGAGAAATCTTTGTATCTTGCTCTGCCATAGCTCCAATATAAAGCGATCCTAAGGTTCCCAAAAAGTATGAGCACATTTACATTGGGATGAGAGGTGGTTGGACTTGAGCAGCTAATGTTCTCCATCTTTGAGCATACAGTTTAAATGTTTCATCTTTCTTTTTCTGCATTGTGCTTAGTTGCTCTCTTGTCGGTGCCACTTCAAGGTTAAACTTGTATTGGCTCATGAACAGATCAACTAATTCTCTCCGACTTGTGATCTTGAATGATCCGATTGAATGTACCATTCTAAAGCGAGGTC
The DNA here is from genome assembly GCA_031216105.1 of Dalbergia cultrata. Classification (NCBI taxonomy): domain Eukaryota; kingdom Viridiplantae; phylum Streptophyta; class Magnoliopsida; order Fabales; family Fabaceae; genus Dalbergia; species Dalbergia cultrata. Next base: position 12,631,361 of record CM062347.1, read on the forward strand.
GATCAAGCTTTCATGGAAAAAGCTAACAAGAAACCTTTCATCTTTGGACCATATTGCCATTTTGGTACAATAACTCTTCAAGTGGAACAAAGGGTTACCAGTCCCATCATATTTTGAGAAATCAGGAACTTTGAAGTCCTTGGGAACTATCAGGTCAACGGGAGGGTATAGTTGTTCAACCTCCACATAACCATAGGTAGTAGGTCCTTGGATGGCCTTAATTTGATCCTGAATCTTCTTCATCCATTCTTCTTTGAACTTATCCTTTTCCGTCTCCATGCGATTATTCCCCGAGGAAGATAATTGTCTTTGAACAGCAACACGAGGTTGCTCCCAAATGTGGGTAGCATGCCGTGTCCTTCAGTATGTGTGTTTTCTATGGCATGATAACCTTCTCCAATGGGGAGGGTAATTGGCATTGTCGGTGGTGGTTGTTCATGAGGATTACCTAGTGCCCCTCCCATGTCATTCATCCATTGTGTAACATTTAGAGTTGCATCTGATACCACAGGTATGGTTATCATTGCAGCACTGGGTTGCACACTTACTGGCGTATTCACTCTATCTCGATTTTGATTAGCTCCCAATAAGTCGAGTGATTCTTTCATGGTTCGCATCATTTCTTCCATCCTGGCTTGAGTATCCGTCATTGCATTCAACTGTCCCCTCATTTCGTCAACTTCTATACTCAGATTCCTCCTGGTTCAGAATTAGCTACACTGTGATGATTCTCCCGAATCACCATTACCTCCTGCCATCTTGGTTCGAGCTGCGGTGTTATGAACACGAGTTAGATCGGTATCCTCTTTCCTTGGGCGCCCAATGGTTACGAGTTACACGTGCACACTCACGCACACTCTGTGTATAACAATAACCAGAAGGGTTAAAGATTTCCTATTTGTTTTTTATGTAAAACAAAAATCGAACAACAATCATCAAAAGTTCTTTTCAATAGTAAGGATACCCCACACCTATTCTTATGGGTAAGTTACCCTATAAGTCAAGGTGTGGTTGATAACAAATCCACAGGGAGAATCCACTCCTCTGTAGGTGCTATCTGATGAACACTAGCAATGCAATTGTTTTCCTGATGACTAAGCTTCTCACATTTTTGCACGAGGATGAACCATCTCAAGGTAAAAATGTGATTGATTACTTTCTAAGGGAACATTTATTGCTCTATAAAAAGTATCTAATGAGTTAGAGAAATTCACAGTAGCATAAACATTGAGAATTTCATTAATTCCCAGGTGAAGTTCCGAGTACAAGCCTTTTCGAAATTGATAACATAGAAAATTACTACATCAGCAACCCTTTATACAATACAAATTACTACATCAAAAACTTCATCTTTTTTCTTCTGAGGTCTTTAGTGATGCTTTCACATACGTCCATAAACTCTGCCACTTCTCGAGGTAATCTGAATGGTGGCATCTTGCTAATTTGTTCATTGGCTTACTCAAATCGGTATATGAAGTTGGGGACATAATGACTCAATTCACTATTGAGTTTTCCATACTTTTCTTCCCACTCTAAAGCCTTTTCTCTCCATGACTTTCCAAATTCCCTTTGCGTCAACAAACAAATCGTGATAATGATTTCTTTGATGCCCACCCTCGAGTGGCATTTTGTTCGATTTGTGCCAAAGCTGTGAGATATTCCACTTGTTCTTCCAACTTCTTTCGCACATCTTTCTCTTTATTGATCTCTATTTTTAAGTTGAAAACATTCTTATCCCTCTTTGTTGATTTCTTGTTCCATTCTTCCCACCACGCGGCTCTTCTTATTAATCTCTTGCTCTAACTTGCTCCTTTCTTTCATGGACGTGTGGAGTTTTTCTTCAAGCTCTTTGATCTTGGCCAAATGAGTGGTTGAGATTTTCTCTTTGCCTTTTCTGGACTTTGCAATTTCTGCAGCTTCAGCGCACTCATCTTTTAGGGTCTCAATCTCCTTAGTCATTTTCTCACATTGGTGTTGCAGAATGTTAGCTTTTAGGTCAGCTGCCTCCTTTTCTTCTTCCAAGCATCGCATTTGTGCCTTCATTGATTCTACTTGGGATGTCCATTGAGGTACTTTTAATGTTTGCATAGGAACGAAATTGCTTAGAATATCCTTTGAACAGTTATCTCTGCCGATTCTTGTTTTCCTCCATTCCCTGTATTCTTGAGAAGAGGTTAAACATTGTTGGCCAAGTTCCCTTTTCCCTAGGATTTTGATATCATTCCATGCCATTTTGATCTTCTTTTCTTGTTCCATGGTGTTTTCATCTTTTTGATACAAGAAGCTGAACCCCCTTAGTTGTTCCTCTTCTGGCTTTGTTTGGGTCCAGTGAAGTTGTCTGAGCACCAATGCGGGTGTATAGGCAATGCATCCCCTCGGACCCATTAAAGGAACGTTGTGAAAATCGCCACAACTGTAGATAACACTTTCTCCATGATACCAAGGACAAACCCATTTGAAAGTACTAGATTGTATCTGTGAGAACTCCTTTTTCCATATTTTTGCCTCTTGATGATTTATCTGTATGCGATAGAAGTCTCCTAATGGATTAGGAAAGAGGCCCATGCGATTATCAGCATATGTATGGGTCATGAACCAGACGTATAACATAGGCAAACAACAACGCAATCTTCCTCCATTTTTCTGAATGCAAACTCCCAAGGAAAGAAATGTATCTGCCAGGATAGCTGGGATAGGATTCATGCCACACGTCTCAAATTTGAAAAACACATCCATAGCAGCCTGGTCAACAACATCTGGTGTGAATGGGAATAAGATCAATCCATAAATAGTCAGTGCTAGTGTACGATTGAAGAAATCCCAACTTCCTTGTTGGGCCAACATCTGCATATGGGTTTCTAAAAAACTCTTTCTGATTCCTTGAGTAGATCCCCTTACTTCCATTCTCATCTGGTTTGGATCAACTCCAATTATTCTGGCAATCTTTTCTTTGCTAACATAATGTCCTTGGTAGTGGTATACACCAGATTGTTCTCGAATTGGTAGTCTTAACATGACTATATATTCTTCTATAGTTGGTGTTGCATCAAGATCAGGCAATTCAAGCAAAGAAAGAGAAAGATTCCAAAATTGTGAGAGAGCACTCAAAGCTGGAGCTTCTACAGGGATGAGTAACAAATCCAATATGCGCCCATACATATCCTTGAAAGAAGATAAGACTTCACGAGGCATCAATTGAATTAATTCTTTCACTTTCTCTAACTCGCTGTTTGTCACTGTAACTTTGATGTTTCTCTTCCAGTCATGTGCATTGCTAGTGTTCATCTGTGTTGTTTCCATTTGATCTGAACTAATGATGACTTTGTTTTATTATCAATTAAAAACCAATGTGAGCACAAATGAAATAATTGAGTAAAATGAAAAAATAAAAAATGCATGCTCTTATTAAGAATATTCTTTTATGAAATGCACAATCCTACATGATCAAATAAACAAGAAAATACATGTGAATGCTAAGAGTATGTTGTGTTAAGAAAAACATGAGAAAATGAAATACATGCTACAATGAACACAATGCTTGTTTATGTTATGAATGATGAGAATGTATAGCATGAGACAATAAGCTAGTTAACTTAAATACAATGTGATAATGCAAAACAACAAAAAGTAAAACATAAAGGAGTATAGTGTAAAGAGATGAAAGAAGCATGCTCCCTCTGTCCTAACAGGGTAAAGCTTAACGGATGGAAAGTTCTAAGGCCAAAAACCCTATTTGGGAGGTTGCTATGTTCAACTATTTGTGCACACATTCATGGTGGGTCTAGACTTCTACTGACCATGGTCCCCAGATTGCCCCTGTCCACAGGACAAGAATCTGACTTTTGAACCAACCACAAGTAGGGATGAACCCTCTCAATATGATTGATCCATAAAGCAGTAACAATCCGAGTGGTGTCCCAACAACTACCAAGTGAGCATAAAGCCCCTCATGGCAATGTCAGGAAACCTCCTAATCCTTAGCTTCATGCAGGCTCGGGTATAGAGTCCAAAAACACAGTGTGTGAAGTGATTGTGATGTGTGTGCATGGAGCATACAAACCTTTCAATCCTAACACTATATACTCCTGCAAAACAAAATTCAGAGAATACATATATACAAAATAACAAAAGTCTTCTAACCTAAGGTTTTAGCAAATTAAGTAAACATTATATTTAAACAGAAGGAATATTTGAATAGTTCGAAAAAAAAGAAAAATAAAGAAACACTATACAAAACAATGAGAAAAATACAAACAGAATTCAAACAACAAATATATACAAAATACAATAATCATCTATCCTAAGGTTTTAGTAAATAAAGCAAATATATGAACACTAAATCTTGTAAAAGAAAAATAAAAGAAATACTGTACAAAATAAAAAAGAAAACAAGAATCAACGGGGTTATATATAATTTGCACAACTAACTATATAGGCCTGACCCTCTTACTGATAGTCCCCAGTGGAGTCGCCATCTGTCGCAACCGGGATCGCGACGGGACGGCGAGAAATAATTATTTGAAAATTGGAGTCGCCACCAGATTTATTTAAATTGGGGAAACCTTGGAAAAACCCATTTTATTTTAGAAAATAATCTTCGTAAACCAGATATGGGTTCGGGAGTCGGTTATGCATAGGGAAGGATAGGAATTTAATCCTATAGCACCCTAGTACAATCTGCCCTTAGACGGTACCTTAGAAAATTGTGCAAATTAATCAATAACCCTTAAAAATTTCAATAAAAGAATACAAAAATTGCAATTTAAATACTTAAGTTAGGAAAGTTAATTTTAGTAGAATATTTACAATTTAAACACATAAATTAAAAAAAATTAATTTTGACAAATATACCTACAATTTTAACACATAAATTAAAAAATGACTTATACAAAATATTTACAATTTAACAATTAAGAAAAATTAATTTTGGCTTGACAGGAAATAATAACCTGCTCCTACGTATCCTCTGGTGCAATGAGGAACTCAAAGTCACGTAGTTCTATATATGAGTGTGTTAACTGATTTTAATCATGAAGAATAGATTTAACAATGGGGCACATAGAATCTGTTATCGCATAGAATTCAAGTTACCATTAAGCTACTCAATGAATCCTTTTGATTCAACAATAGTGAAGATAACATTTGCTATTCAGTCACTGTTATTGATCACTTCATTGGAAATTATTTTTATTCATTTTTCAATATTTATTTACAAAAAGAAATATGAAATAAATTTTTCTTATCTCTTGGCACTAATTCAACATGAATGGACAAAGCTAATATATGAACAAATAACACATGTAATCAACCTTTATAGAAACATCAAGAAAATGAAAAATAATAAAATAAGATAAACTAATAGCCCAACAAACTACATGGAGACGAAAAGGAGATAGCTCAAACCAAACTAAAATTTTAATCCAACCAGAACATACACAAACGAAAATAATCTAAACAATCTTCATTCATTTTTTTTATTTTTCTAACCAGAATAATCCAACAAATCATACGAAGAAAAAAAGAAAAAAAATGACATCAAACTAAACTAGAAAGGTTATCGCCATTTCCTTAAATACATACTAATCTGAAAAATGAAACAATCAAAACATTATCATTATTTTCTAAAAATATAAAAAAAAGAAAAAAGAAAAAAAAATTATTACACATATGGTCCAGATAGCAAAATGAAGTTTCTCTATACATAAAATAATACATATAGTAGCCCCACCCCAAAAAAATAAAAATAAAAATTACCCATGTAATCATCAGATGCACAATGTAAGAATAAAAATATAAATCTAACAAGCCATCATGAGAAACGTCTACAACAATAAAAATAGTAACTTGGGGATTTAATTCTCTTATTACTAAATAAATAACCCAACCCACAAATGAAACTGATAAAAATTCATGATGAAAATAATAGAATAAAATGAGTAAAGTATGGATTTTATGAGAATACTCACATAAAATAATAGAACAAAAGGAAACGAAGCATGGATTTTATGAGAACACACATAAAATAATAGAGTAAAGAGGATAAAGTAAGTAAAGAAAAGTTTGGAACATCATGATTTCATTCTCTTTTTTTTTGTTCAAAAAAAAAAGAAAAAAAACTCAAACACACACACACGCGTAACACACATACACAAAAAGGAAGTACCTCTCCTTCACACACACACAAACACTCATACCCCACATATTCACTGTCACACACGGGCAAAGAGAGAGAACAAAAGAAATACAAAACAAAAAAAATAAGAGAGTGAAGGAGATAACCTCGAAGAACTTTCTGCCGAGCTGGTGGCAGAGGTGCGAGTTCAGCTGGGGTGCGCACAATCGCTGGAGGTGCAGAGGGAAGATCAGCTTGTATGGAGCAGCAGATCCAGATGGCGTTGCGGCGGAGGTTCTGGTCTGTTACGAATCGATCTCGGCAATCTTCAAGGTGCTGGGTAGACTGATCAACGTCTCAGTTGAGGGGAAAAAACGCGGATCTAGGCGCTAGTGGCAGGGCGCGATGGTGGCTGGACCTGGGGTTCTGGTTCGCGGAAGGGAGCTGGTTGGGCGCGAGTTACTGTGCGCGATATGGTGGTCTTCACGGTGGCGGGGGGGCAGCGCGTGTGGGTCGTGAAGTGTTTCGCAGAGCGGTAGAAATGGGGAACAGAGAGGCGCGGCTGATGGCTTGTGCTGGAGATGCGCACGCGAAGAGAGAAATGGGACCGAGAGGGGTTCTGGCTCGGCGTTTTCGCAAGGGCTCTTTGGGCTGCTTGGTGATGTTCATAGCGTGAATGAATTGGTGCAGCTCGAGCTCACAGATGGAGGGCTGGTTGCGTGGTCCTCGCGACAGCGAACGTAGAGGAGAACAAGATCGGGGTGTTTTCCCAGTTCTTCAACAAGATTCCCAGGCTCTTTTTTCTTTTGTTTGTTTTGATTCTGATTTTTGCTGTTATGACTGTATTTTTGGGTTGGATGAAGATCTGTTTTATTTTGTAACTTTGGTATTATTGGAGATAGTTTGTAAGTGGGGATTATTTGTTGATGATGATGGAGTTGGTGATGGCTAAGGGATGTGATGAAGGAGATGATAATGTGGTTTTAAGATTGATGTTGACTGGTTATTTTTGCAGATTGTTATGAGTTAAAGGCTATGCTAGAGGTTGAGTTATGGACGAGGTTATGGGATGTGAGTTTGTTGATGGTGGTGATGATGAGTTGATGAAAATAAGGGTGGTTTTTGGTTAAGTTTGAGAGTGATGAGGGTCAAAGGTTGTGTCCCGAGGCTGTGAAAGTTATGTGATGATGATGGAGTGTTGTGGGAGTAGAGGTGATATATGGTTACTGAAGTGGATCTTCTGTGATGATGAAGATTGTCGCAATTTTTTAATTTTCGTTCCTCTCAGCCTCTTCTCTAGAATTAACTCTGGCTCCTTTCCTTCTGTGCCTGTCAAGAATTGGCTCCCTCCGTGTGTGTTTGCTAAAACTCTCTTTGTGTCTCTTCTCTCAAAAAAAAATTTTAGTTGGTGAAGAAGTTCAAATTGTAGTATACTTGCAGCCACTTCTCTCAGAGTCCCTCAGATCAGGTCACTCCTTTTAGATGAAATAGCAATGTGCAATGAGTATTGATGATGATAATTTCCAGTCAGGAAGTTGAAGCTTTTCGGGTTTTTTTTTTCTTCTCTTTTAATTTCCCTATTTATACACACTGTGGAATTACCTGCTTTTGTTTGACAATCCCCTATTTGATATGCTATCTGTTGAGGCATTAATTGCCTTGATTTCTTTTACTGTTGGGGCTTTGAATAAGATGTTTTTCATTAAATGCACTGACCCGTAATCAATAAATTATTGACCCCTCCCTGTTGGAATGTTGAATTTGTCCACTCTGACATGTTTAGGCATTAAATGCACTGCTTGGGAATCTTTTTTCTTGCTTTCTTTAATGTACGGGGATATTGGACTCTTTTTTATTTTTCTTTTTTTTCTTTTTTTTTTTTTTGGTTGTTGGGGCCAAAAGTAGTTTGGGCTGATAATTTTTTTTTTAACAAAAAAAAAAACAAAACGGGCTCATTCATTTTTTATTTTCATACAAAACATACTTAGAATTCAATCAATGAAATAAGTTAAGAATCTCCATGAAACATGAAATGAACCTAGTGTTCTAATTTTTTGAAAGAAACTTGATTTTATTTTATTATGAGTCGAACAAAATCGGGTGTTCACATGTCATCAATATTTTATACCAACAATAAACGTATCCATTGCCTATCACAAACCTTTAACCAATTGCATCTACTGCCCATTGTCATCTACTCACCGATGGTTGCCACCCATGTTGCCTAATCGCAGCAAGTTGCCTATCACATACCATTATTAGCTTGATGCCCATAACTGCCAATCTACCTTATACCGCTCATTGCCTGCCTGCAAAAGCCCTCTGCATGCTACCTACCTCAGGTAGTTAACTGCTAGTTGATCGTCAATGGCCCACCCATTAACGTTACTTGGCACCTATTCTAGGCCCTTTATTTTAGGCAGTTCTTTGCTGACTTTAAGGTACCAACTCCTTGTCGCCAGCTTTAAATTTCTTTTGACTCTTTTTGCAAATTCTGCCCATAATCAACCACTTATCTTTTTACAATCGATTTTTACAATCGAACAGAGATTAGGACAGGAGACAAGAGCTACAAAGGGCCTGGGTGGAGCCAGGAAATAGAGATGGGCCTCGATGGAACCAAGAAATGGAGAGTCGGAGATCTGCTTAGGCAAAACAAAGAAATAGAGAATGATCCAATTGATCTCGACCACACCAAATCTTGAAATATTATAAGCTTAGACTATTTTATGCTTGTTACAATTGAACGAAGATGGCAGGGGAAGCAAGAGCTACAAATTTAAAGGGTCTTGGAAGAACCAATTAATCAAGATAAGCATTGACAGAAATAGGAAATAGATAGGCCAAGGCAGAACCAAGAGACGGGGACAGGCCAATGTGGACCTAGGGAATGGGCTAGGGTAAAACCAAGTAATGTAGAAAGACCTGGGCGAAACTAGGAAGTGGAGACGAGCCATGGCAGAACCAGGAATCTAAGACTGGCTCAAGTGGAACCAATTGCAATCCTTTGTACTCCAATTATCTAATGCCAATATTGGTCTATTCTATTTCTCTCGATAGGTGTGATAATGAAATACACTCCTTATAGTTTCATCATGTCATCAATATTTCATACCAAAAATAAACTTGTCCACCCCCATCGTTGCCTGCTCACCGTTGGTTATTGCCCATGCCACCTAATCACAGCAAGCTTGACATTACAGACTATTAGTCGCTCGATGCCCGTCACCACCAATCCACCTCATACCACTCATTGCTTGCTTGCAAAAGCCTTCCTCAGGTTGACAATCAATGGCCCACCTAATAACGTTGCTCACACTACAAGAAACTGCTGTGTTACTGATGGATATTTTTCGTTCGACGGATTTACCGATGAAAACCAAGAAATTTGAGAATTTTGAGTTTTAGTAATTACCAACGGAATTACCGACGGATTTTCCGTCAATAAAATTCCCACCATGTTAGATAAATATGGCGAGCATATTATCGACGGAAAAATCCATTGGTAATGATTATTAATTATTTTTTTCGTGTATTAAAATTGCCGATGGATTTTTCCTTCGGTAAAACTAATTTATAAAGGTTGTAACCACAATTGGCCAATAAGAATATGATTTATTGAACTGATTATTTGGAGTAAATCCATCAGCACACAACCCTAACCTTACATTCCTAAGATCATATGCAAACTCGGGATACACCTTATCAAAATGTTTCCAAGCCTCACAGTGAGATGGGTGAGTCATTACACTCCTCTTATGCTCATTATGTCATGTCATGTGAGGAGCAGAGCTCATAGATGCATACAACCTCTTTAGCCGAAGGATTAAAGGCAAAAAATGCATCCTATTTTGCAGCACATCTTTGTGCTTACCACTTCTGCTACATTTTCTTAGCTTAAACCTAGGCTCCCCACATAATTTGCGATGTGTCAATGCAACATCGTCTTTGTCATAGAGCATGAATCCTTTCAAACAACAATCAATTTTTACTTCTTTTAAACCAAGCTTGGAAACTAATCTTTTTGCTTGGTAAAAGTCTTTTGGGATGACCTCAAGTTAGGGACTAAGCTCACTGATCAATGTAGCCCATTGATCAAATGTGATCTGATTTTGATTGCCTTCAGACTTAATGCTCAACATTCTGACTACTAACGATAACTCTGAGTGCACACACCTATCCCATAAAGGCTTGTTTGCTGCCTCTAACAGACTATAAAACCTTACAGCCTCTGCATTAGGTTCTTGTTCAGCTTCATAATCATGAAAGGTTCTAAATTTGAGATCAGTAGCATCATAAACCATTTTTTTTATACCAACCGCTATTTTCTTCCCAACTCACATTACCCACATATTCATCTCCTAATTGCATTGCACTTGAACTGCCTCCAGCATAATCCATTCTAAATTGATTTTCCATATTAACTACTTCCCTATGTTCAGTCCATATCCAATAATTAGTTTAAACTCAAACTTGTACAAATCATACCTAATTGAATCAATATCTAAGAACTTCCCACACTAGCACTTAGAACATGGACACTTAAATATCTGGTTAGTAATGAATTGCTTTGAATTACAAGCAACACATACGAACTTACACCCTCATAGAATTCAGGTTTATGTACCCCCCGGCCTAGGTGCAACTTATCATACATTCATGAATGGTTTCCAAGGACCATCTCGATTAAGAATTATATAAACCTAAAAATAGCAAACAACACTTTATGAACCTCTTTGATTTTATATTACAACTCTTTCTAATATAAATTTTGACAGAGTCTCCCTTAATGTATGAACATCCCCTTTAGTATATTATGATTTAATGCAAATGATAAAAATTATATTTTGAAAAATTTTGATTGAGTTTTTCCTAATTTAAGATTATCCCGTTAACATAGTATGTCTTCAACAATCAATTAGTAAGCCACAATTTTATGGCAATTACACAAACAATTAACTACATAGCAAAATAATTATATGCAAACAATAACATTAGACTACAAAACAAATAATTAACACATACATTACACATCACAATCCTAAAACTATTCTAGAGTGCATCCCCTTATAACTCCACAACATTCATACTCTGCAATCTCCGTAAACACCAACCATCCCACAACAAACAATGCAAACAAGTCAGGGAAGATCCTCTACGCCCTTCCCCCCAGTCATGCAATCCCAAATCCTACAATTCTATCATAGAAATCATAAGTCTCTATCGTACGTACAATAAAACATATCAACAAAACACATTTCACTACTAACCTATATACTCCAGCAAGTGTCAACAAACACAGTAATAATGGTTCCAAGCACACGCCCAATGTAACGCCCGGGGACGAGGACGAGGACTGATCACCGGTGCAAAGAGGGCACGGACAAGGAGCGGCTCCTCGCAAGGTCCTCTAAGCGGAGGGGTACATGAATGAACCGATTACACACCCGAATGAGAGGGATCCTGAGACTGTATAGGTATGGGACTATCTGATTGAGGAGGGCTTATATGAATTGATTCGCACTACCTATACCAACAAGATGCATCTTCTTTTCGGTAGCCTAAACTGAAAGAACTCCACAGTTAAGCGTGCTTGACCTGGGGTAATTTTGGGATGGGTGACCTCCTGGGAAGTTTTCCTAGGAAGCGTGCGAGTGAGGACAAAGCATCTTTGAAAAAGACCGTGTTAGTTTGTGGGGACGATCGTCAATCCATAAAGCGATGAGGATGTTACAAATGGTATCGAGCTTGCACCTCTCCCGATGCGGTGTGGTTGAGGGACGAACCAGTGGCCAGTGGGCATGTAACGCCCGGGGACAAGGACGAGGAGTGATCGCCGGTGCAAAGAGGGCACGGACAAGGAGCGGCTCCTCGCAAGGTCCTCTAAACGGAGGGGTACATGAATGAACCGATTACACACCCGAATGAGAGGGATCCTGAGACTGTATAGGTATGGGACTATACAGTTGAGGAGGGCTTATATGAATTGATTCGCACTACCTATACCAACAAGATGCATCTTCTTTTCGGTAGCCTAAACTGAAAGAACTCCACAGTTAAGCGTGCTTGACCTGGGGTAATTTTGGGATGGGTGACCTCCTGGGAAGTATTCCTAGGAAGCGTGCGAGTGAGGACAAAGCATGCTGAAAAGACCCGTGTTGGTTTGTGGGGACAGTCGTCAATCCATAAAGCAGTAAGGGATGTTACACCCAATCCAAACTATAAAAATACAAAAACTAACAAATAAATTACATTATACAAGTAATCCTTTCAACTTACCAAAATAAACCTAAACATTAACAAACATAAAAACTAACCAAAATCAACTTCCTAAACACCATTACTTCCAAAATACCAAAATAAAAGATAAAACATTAACAAAATATAAAAACTTACCAATACAATATAAAAGGGGCAACCAAAATGCTCCAATAATGCTCCAAATGTGGTTCAAATCCTAAACCAATGAAACAATAACAACTAAAAACAATCACTAATTCAAAGCTCAAAAATGAACCACCAAAAATTAAAAAAAAAACGATTAAAAGGTAAAGCACAATACCAGGAACACAATGGCCCAAACCGTTTGCAAAATGGAGGCTTCGATCATTGGCGGTGGCAAAAAATGTGGCGCTGGTGCTAGTATGAAAGGGGGAGAAGAAAGAGACCAAACGATGAAGTGAGAAAGAAGAAGGAGGGCGTGCGCTTTTGTTGTGTATTCCTCACATTACAGACGAATTTTTCCGTCTGTAATACGGTTAATGAAACGCATCGTTTCATTAATTGAGTTACAAACGGATATTCCCGCCTGTAATGCAATCAATGAAACACATCGTTTCATTAATTGTGTTACAGACGATAAAATCTGTCTATAATTTGATTAATGAAATCAAATTATTTCATTAATCAAATTACAGACCAATTTTACCGTCTGTAATTCACGTATGTAAAACGCGCTTTTAATTTCAAATTACAGATGGATTGTTCGATCTATAAAGGATTTTTATTTTTCTTATTTTATAAGTATCTGACTTTAACTTCATCTGTATTATATAGAATAAAAACATATTTTTTTTTCCTTATTTTCTATCTGTATATGTTACCCGCCATGTGGTGGGTCTTCGTGCCAACATTTACAGATGGATTTACAGACAAATATGTTGGCTTTTACCAAAAAAAAAAAATCCTCAATTTTCCATTTTCCCGTTTGTAAAGCTGTCTGTATCGTAGACGGGAATTTATCCGTCTATACTCCCCATCTTTGCACCGTGAGTTTCTAGTAGTGACCCTACCTTAATGGTTTTAGATCGACGAAGATAGAGGTAAATTTGACAAATTAAAAAACTTATTTAATTTTTAAATGCAAAACTATGATCCAATGCTAATAAAATAACATATTCGAGACTCAAAGAGAGGCATACTTTTTAGACAAAAATGAGGCCTTACATAGCAGTTTAGTCCTTAAGTGGACAAGATAAATGGATACCCAAAAAAGAATCAAACTGCCATAAAACCATGCACTTTTCAAAATACAAAATAATCAAGCCCTATCCCCTTAATTAGAGTCAGCTACATGGAACACAATCAACACCATAGGAATTTATCAAAAACTAATTTTTTGATTAAAAACATTTAAACCAAATGTTAGTTAATGGAAAGAAGAAAATATTCTACAATGAATTGGAAAAAGAATTCAGCGGTCATTACCAGGTGGCTCTGCAAGAGAAGAAGTGTGAGGTTGCATGTGTATTTGGGTATGTTGCTTCATCATCAATGAATTGAAAAATATCATTAAGCACAAAGTAACCATTCTCTTGAGAAGCAATAAAGACGCTTTGAACAAACTTTGTCCTGGCTTTGACATTGCTAATTGTGACCAAATCCGAGAGCATTACAAAAACACCTCCATGCCAAGAATCAAGAGATTTGCATGAATTTGCTTGCATGGAAGAAAAGTAACCAGATTAATTATGTGCAAATAATTTATCCCTGAAAAATAAAGATTAAGGAAAAGAAAATTAAGTGCAACAAAGAAAAGAAAACAATAATTTAATCCGGTAAACATAATATACATGTTCTTTCTTTTTCTTTTTTTTTTTCTTTACCCTCCATGACACATCAATTAAGACTTAATACAAACAAAAGATAGGTCCCAATTCTTTCATTTCTTGGGGTCCAAGAATCTCCTTCAGACCAAAGACAAAAATATATTAAAAAGAAAAAGAAAAAAGAAACCAAAGCATAAGAGGTTAAACATGAAAATGCAAGTAAAACTTAGGTAGTACCACTGCTGAAAACTCCATCCACATCCAACGCAAAGTCATGAATCAACTTTGTAACATTCAACACAAACAATGCACCCACCTACAATCAAAGTCTCAAACAGTGAAAGTAAAAAGATGAAAGAAAATAAAGGATCCTCAGAGACAAGAGACGGAGACAAAGCTATTTTTGACAAACACAAATAACAACAAAAAAAACAACAATGACAATACCATGTAGACACCAATAGGCAACATTTTTCACCTTCTTTCTGAAGAAAGGTGAAATCTTTTCTAGTATTCTGTTGCACCTTACACCCAGAGAGAGAAAACATTAGTAAGAAAGTGAAGAAGATGAAGAAGAAAACATAGAAAAACACGACATGCTTAGAAAGTTAAAGACACAGAGAAACAAAGTAATAACCTTGAAAATCTGAAACACAGGTGATGAATTGAATCGAAAAAATTGATCAAAACAGAGAGAGAGAGAGAGAGAGAGAGAGAGAGAGTGGAAATGCACTTTGCACTTGGCAGAGTGAAACAACATTGTTGTGTGTGTGCCTGGAAGAGAAGTAAAACGCATATTTATAGGTGAAGATGCGCGCAAATTGCAACGGGCAAATTACAATTTTGATTGTTCTTTTGATTTTTCCGTTAATTATTTTTGCACTGAAAATACTATGATAAAACATCATTGTTAATTTGTTTATACTCCATGCAAAATGTTTTTGTGCCACGTAGTATAAAAGCACATTGAAAATGCATTTCTAATTGATACTATTATAAAAATAATCTAAACATCCACTAATTTCATTAAAATTATTTTAAAAAACTAAGATTTATTTCATTTTAAAATAGAGTAAAATATAACCATCCCGTAAGGAACGCTTTATCACACTCTCTAACCCCCTCTATTTATAAAACATATACATTATTCCCCTCTATTTATAAAACATGCACTTCTCTTTTCACTATTTTTAAAATATATACTCTTCTTCCCTGAAAAATCGAGAAAGACTAAACTTTAAATTTTTCTCAATTTCTTTTTTTTTTCCATTTTTCATACTCATTATTTTATTTTTGATCGAAATGCCCTTTATTAATAATTATATAATACTAGAGGCATATAATAGTAAAAAAATATTGATATATTTATATATACATCTACATAATTTAATTTTTAAAATTTTACTATATTAAGAAAATAAATTATAGATTCTAACAATAATTTTAATAATTATTAAAAAAAACATACATATTTTTTTAGGTGTTTATTTCATAATGTTAATAAATATAAAATATAAAAATATTTATTAATTTTATATATAAAGATAAATCAAGGAGAACATAACAGAAAACTTTGTGGTGTTACAATAAAAATATAGATTAATGTTGTAAAATTAATAGTTGAAAAATACATAATTTTTTTTAAATAAATTATTACCAATTATTTACTATTAATTATGTTTACTTCTACTTCTTTGTTTTCGTAATATAAATTATAATTTAATATATATATATATATATATGTGTGTGTATGTATGTATAATTAACTCAATATTTGATATTATTATAAATTACATATATTTTATTTATAAAAAATTAATATGCATAATTAATTAAAGGCATTTTAGTCAAAAATAAAATAGTAAGTATGAGAAAATAAATAATTAATGAAAATTTAGAAAATGGACCAAAGTATAGCTTATCTTAGTTTTATAGTAAAGGGAAGTGTGTGTTTTACAAATAGATAGGAAGGGGAGTGTGTGTTTTAGAAATAGATAAGAATACTATCTCTCAAGAGAGGGGTGCTTAAATTTATAGGAGAGGAGAATGTATATTTTAGAAATAAAAGGAAGAAAATAATAATAAAATCTTTTCTCAAGGGTAAGAGTTGTATTTTACTCTTTAAAATATTAAAAATATATATATTTTACATGTAGCTATTTTAGATTCAGTAGTGATAGTTTTATTAGGTTCAAATTAATTTTTATTGACAATATATTTAATTATATTTTCTTAATTGAAAATAAATAATATAAAATATAATTTAATTTGAATATACAAACAATGTAAAAAAGTTTTACACAGTCATCTAATCATATAATGTCACATTAATAAATATGGTAAACTTCTATTCAACTACTTGAAAAGTAAAAGAAGAGATTTTATTGTATGATAGTGAAAAACTCTTATACGTTAACAGCGCATCAAAATTAAACTTTATAAATCAAATTATAAATCTTTTAAAAGGATTGTGCACAAAAAGTACTTTACTATTTAAATATATTTCTTAAAAGTAAATTTTTGTTCCTAACTTATAATTTTAGAGAGAAAAACTAGTTTTATATCAATGATAATTTATATTTAACTAAACTAATTACTTATAATATCACATATCAACTTCTAATTGCAAATTAACTAAAATTATTCTCGTCTCACATTAATTCACCATTCCTTGAACTTTTCATCTCTATCCACCAGAGATGTCAATATGAGCTGACCTGTCCCATTTAAGCTAGCCCCGTCAAAAGCTTGCAAAAAAGGGAGCGGGATAGGCTAGCCCACCAAATTAAATAGGATGAAACAATCAACTCAGCTCATTTTGGAGTGGCCCAACCTGTTTTGGGGTGAACCAGCGCAACAAAAATTCAAAAATTGCCAAAAAGAAAACATTTTAATGGTTTGGTGAATTTTTTTAAAAAAAATAAAACTTTTTTTTATAATTGATACATACCCAATTTTTCAAGGTCTATACTCCAAAAGTCCATAACAACTATGCACCAACTCATTACATTTACAGATAGTAATTATGATTTATAAGAAATCCATAACAAGTGACAATTATAAAGGTCCAATTAACACATAATATTAACAAATTATCCATAGCACAAAAAAAACTAATTGTCTATCTAAACTCCAAAGCAGCTATTAATCACTAATTCATTATCTTCCAAATTAACACCAGCATTCCAACAAATCCAACTAATATTGTAACACATAACATTTACTAATTCCCTAGCGCAAATGCCCAAAGGCAAAACCAAACATGTGCTTGACTCCTTGCACCATCCATCTTCATCACCATCATCATCATCTATTATGAATATAATTTAAAAAAAAAGTTAAAATTAAAACCAATTGATGAGTGACATTAACCACAGATGACCCATAAATGAAAATGATCTACAAATAATAAATATTCTATAGCCAAGATAAAATCCATAGAAATAACCCTTAGTTCCACAAATGATCAAACTGCACTTGACACTAAATAGGAAGCTAGAAACTACCATATATTGGGCAAGCTAAGTAGCCATATGTGTTAGCTATGTTAGTTATCTGTTAGTTTTTCATTTATCTGTTAATTTTCAGTTCTTATTCTATTAGTTTGTTACAGCTCATCCAACTGGTTTGTTAGTTGGTTCAGTATTCTAGCTACAAGTCAGAAAACTGTATATAAGACAACTTTGAGCTCTTATTCATTTTTAGAACAAGAGTTTATTTCATCAAAACATAAATTCTCTTCTCTTCTTCCTTTAGCTCAATTTCTCAGTCACGATAAATATAGTCTTCTACATGGTATCAAGAGCCATTAGAGGGGTTCTTGGTTAACTGATGCATACTCACAGCTTAATGGCGTTAGTTTTAATTTCTTCTGGTTTTCTGCAATCAAAGGCTGATTACTCTTTATTCACCAAAAGCTCAGTCAGGGGTTTTACAGCAATCCTTGTATATGTGGATGACCTAGTGCTAGCTGGTGATGATATTGAGGAGATCAATTCCATTAAGAAGTTGTTAGATGATAAGTTTAAGATCAAGGACATTGGGAACCTTGATAAGAGGCATTTATGCCACTTATCTTACTTCTAATTCTTAGCTTTTTACATGAGTTTTTCTATGTTATTGATGTGATTAATAAGATATTTGATTTATTCCTCATTGTGTACTTTTGATAGAACTATTGGCTTTTGCATTGATTTTGGGAATAATTTGTAATTACAAGCTGTTGCGTTTAACTTGTCTCTTTGAGTATGGTTTTATGCACAGGAGCTTTGGATCAAGTGCAAAATGTCAAGAACAAGGGATCAGATTGAGATGAAAAAGGATGTTTTAGAAAGCTCAAGAAGTCTTCTATAACTTTTATGTTTAGCTCAAAACCCAGTTCTAAGAGTATCTTGGTGAAAATTAAGTTGCAAGATTAAAGGTTGCTAATGTTCTGATGCTGTCAAACTTGACCTGTAGTCAGTATTTTTGCAATATCTGGAGCTACAAATCTCCGATTGAGGTGATTTTGGTGGCGTTGGAAAGCTTATTCAAAGGGATACAATCACTATTTCTGGTGTCGAGGGCAGATTCTATTTTGTCTACCGCTGCAGCGCTAAAGTGCGCTGCAGCGCTCAACAGCACCTGGAAAATTGACTGTTATCAGCATTGCTCACTGGTGAGCGCCGCAGCACTAAGAGCGCTGCAGCGCTCGTGCGATGACACAGAAGACCTTATTTTATCTGTTTTTGGGCCCACTTTGGCCTACTTTTAGAAGGCAGTATATATAGGAATGTTACAGACTTTTACCCTAGGTTTTTAGTTTTTAGTTTTCAGAGTTTTTTAGTTTTTAGTTTTGGAGTTTCAGTTTGGAGAACTCTCTCTCTCTCTCTCTACATCTCTCTCCATCTTCTTCTCTATTCTTCTCTCTCTTTGGATTTCATTGGTGAAGGTGATTTGTCTTGGAGATTGTGGCGATGATCATTGCTATTATTTCCAGGTTCTTTTATCTTTATTATTGTAATCCTCTACAGATGGAGGAGTAGATTTCTTTACTAGTGTAAGGGTTTCCGGATGGATTGGGATAATGTTTGAGACCTCTTTTGATATTAAATGCATTGGTTTTCTTAATGTTCTGCAGTTTCTATTCCTATAATTATTGTGGTGATTGCTATAATCTTTATTGGGATAACTAAATTGGCGATCGTCGTTTAGGGAAACCCTTTGGGTATAAATTGATAGATCTATTAGTTTATATTTTAGGGAGAACATTAGAATTAACTTCCGATTGGTAGTTAGGCTATAGCAATTGGTTTATTAAATTGATGTGATTTCTAAATAAATTTGCGATTGTCGTTTATTAGTTATCTGCATTGATTAAATTCTAGAGGTCGATTGATCACTAGTAGAATTGCCAGTAATTTGTCACTAATAGCCACTAATGGGTTTAATATTTGGTCAATGATAATTAATTTCCAATCCTAGGAATACCTTGTACTAGTACTTCCTTTATTGTTGCTGTTACCTTGTTGCTATTATCTTTTAATTTAAATTGCTTTAATCTTAATTCTCCAAACCCCTAATTTCTAATTGACTGGTAACACTTCCTTGTGAGACGACCTGAGTTGTGCCCTTTACTACATTTTTTGTGCAACTTAGCACTTTTATAAATTTTAATTTGTTGTGAGTTGCGACAGCTCGCATCAAACCTCAAATTCTTTCTTGGCATGGAAATAGCAAGGTCAAGCAAGGGCATCACATTGTATCAAAGGAAGTATACATTGGACTTGTTAGAAGATTGTGGTATGCTGGCTTCCAAACCAGTCTCCACCCCAATGGACTACACCACTAAGCTAAGTAAGGAGTCTGGTATTACCTGATTCTTCTTCTTACAGAAGGTTAGTAGGCAAGCTCCTTTATTTAGCCAACACAAGACCTGATATATCCTATGTTGTTGGCCGATTAAGCCAGTTCCTTGACTGTCCCACTACTAGTCATCTTCAAGCTGCAAACCGGGTTCTAAGATATCTGAAATCCTCACCTGCTACTGGTCTGTTCTTCTCTGCAAGTTCAGACCTCAAGCTTAGCGGATATACAGATTCTGACTGGGGAGCATGCTTGGACACCAGAAAATCCATTAGTGGTTTCTGTTTCTTCCTTGGTCCAAGTCTCATATCATGGAAAAGTAAGAAGCAGAATATAGGGCACTTGCCTTGGCCACCTGTGAAGCTCAATGGTTGTTGTATCTATTGAAAGACTTTCAGATTCCTAACACTGAGCCAGTAATTCTGTTTTGTGACAACCAATCTGCAATCCAAATTGCCACAAATCTGGTCTTTCATGAACGGAATAAACATATTGAGATAGATTGCCACATTGTACGTGATAAGGTTCAACAAGGACTGCTCAAACTCTTACCCATCTCAACATCAAATCAGATTGCAGATGTTTTGACCAAACCTTTGGCTCCTTCACCCTTTCAGACTTTGTATTCCAAGCTGGGTATGATTAACATACATACTCCAGCTTGAGGGGGGTGTTAGCTATGTTAGTTACCTGTTAGTTTTTCATTTATCTGTTAATTTTCAGTTCTTATTCTGTTAGTTTGTTACAGCTCATCTAACTGGTTTGTTAGTTGGTTCAGTATTCTAGCTACAAGTCAGAAAACTGTATATAAGACAACTTTGAGCTCTTATTCATTTTTAGAACAAGAGTTTATTTCATCAATACATAAATTCTCTTCTCTTCTTCCTTTAGCTCAATTTCTCAGTCACGATAAATATAGTCTTCTACAATATGAAGATCACTACTTGCTCCTGTTGTGATATGATCCCGACCAAAGATAAGTTTTTCTGCACTCTTCCATCAAGGTGAGCTATCAACAGCTTCTTGCTGATCAATGTCTCATCACGAGATGGAAGCTTAGTGACCATTTCGATCCAGATCCAACTATAGAATATTTACTATTTACTAGTATATCCAACTAACATAATATTTACTATTTGTAGATAGCACCAAAAAGACATATGCTTCACTTCATGCATCGTCTTCATCTCCATCGGTCCATTATCATTTGATATAAATATAGTCCAACCAGAATATAAGTAAAAACTAATTGATAAATGATATTCAAATGAACCCAAAGAAAATGATATTGCAATATTAAATAAGTTACCATTACTAGCAACATGGCATATCCAATAAATGCATAATATTTACAAGTTATCTATAGCACCAAAAAGACACACATATTTCTACTATCTTCTTGCACCATCTTCATCTCCATCGGTCCATTATCATCTTATATGAATATAATCCAAATAGAATATAGGTAAAAACCAATTGATAAATGATATTCAAATGAACCCAAAGAAAATCATATTGCAATATTAAATAAGTTACCATTACTAGCAAAATGGCAAATCCAATAAACACATAATATTTACAAGTTATCTCTAGCACCAAAAAGACACATATATTTCTATTATCTTCTTGCACCATTTTCATCACTCATTCACCATCTTCATCATTTATATCCTATAAATATAATTCAAAAAGAACACAAGTAAAAACCAATTGATAAATGATAATGAAACAAACCCAAAGAAAAAAATATTGCAATATTAAATAAGTTACCATTACTGGCTAGCAAAATAGACCTAACTAACACATAATATTTACTAATTATCCTAGTTCACAACACCCAAAAAAAACAAAAATTGTATATCCAACGCAACTATTCATCAATATCTTCGAAGTCAACATTAAAAGCACCCTCAAACACAAATCTTCACTTCTTGCACCATTGTCACCATCATCATCTATAAATATAATCCAAAAAGTACATGAGTAAAAACCAATTGATAAAAGGTAATGATATAAACCCAGAGAAAAAAATAAAATATTAAATAAGTTACTATTACTAGCAAATCACAACCAATTTTCGAGTGCAAATCAATGCTTGAACATTCTTTGGCAATAAACAACTTCTACCCTTGTTAATTACTCTTGTACCAATACTAATAGCAAATTTAGAAGCCACAACGGTGATAGGAATATTCAACATATCATGAGCCATTATTGATAGTTCTTGAAAGCAATTTTGATTATCCTTCCACCATTGCCACACATCAAAATCCTCATAATATTGGAAGTCCAAATTTGGCTGATATAAATAAATATCAAGTTGAATCTTTCCACTTCCCATTGCATTTTGATGAATATGCAATTTCAATGTCTTTCATAACAAGTAAATAACATGAATTAATTGATGAAAGAAAACAAGCTAAAAATAAATAAATGAGAAATATTGAGTAAATGACCATTTAAAAAATTACACTTACATCAAAGATTCTTTGATTACGATCATTTGATCCCAATAATCATGACACACTTGAGCTTGAAGATTGGAAAGGAGTAAGACCAGAAGTTGTGAACTTTCGACATTGGAAGTAGAGGACTAATCAATCAATTATACAATTTTTAGGTACATATGATTGCTACTGATTTATTCCCAATTTCAAATTCAAAATTTTAAAAATGATTAAATAAAATATTATATTATCTAAAAAAGGATTTAATTAAAAATTATTTTACATGATTGGTAATAAAATATAATTAACTATACTTATTACAAATGTATCCAAAAAACCATATCAATTCTCATTTCCTAGTCCTATATCAAATATTTTTCTTCAAAGTAAATATATAATTCGAAAAGGATTTAGTATATCCTATGAAGCATGGACACACTATTTGACTGTCATGGATATGTGTCAAACACATATCCATGTCGAATCTTGAACAACACAATGATAACAAATGTTTGAATATATTTAATTTAAAATTTACTTTTTCCTTAATCTAACATAGAAAAACACAATATAATCTATGGCTATGAAAAAGGAAATAATACATAAATTTTTAAGTTTATAAGAAAATGAAGCATAAATGAAGCTTACATGAATAATATTTTGAATAATGCATTATTTTCTTTAAATTTTTAGTTATATATATATATGTCATGTTCATGTCCTATAATTTTTCAAATTTAATATATCTCATATGTCTATGTCATGTGTCCTTGTGAATGTCTGTTCTTTTTAGAGTATATCTTATTTAACAAAAAAATTAGAAATCAAAATTGAAATTGAAATCAGGTATACTCAATCAAATATATTTATTATTACTAATAATTTAATCTCATTTTAAATTAAAAAATTTAAAAATGATAAAATCTAAAATAAATAGCATTATATTCTCTAAAACAAAATATTTAGTAAAAAATTATGAATAATGGTTGGTTATAAAATATAATAAATTATATTACTCAAATAATATTATTCCCTAGTTGAATCAAGTCTAATCAATCGAATATGTGTGTGTGTGTGTGTCTATATATATATATATATATATATATATAATATTAATTTCAAATTGAAAGTTTTAAAAATGTTCAAAACTAAAAAATTTCACACATTATATTATATAAAAAAATGATTCAATAAAAAATTATTGTACATGATTTGTAATAAAGGATAATTAACTCTACTTATTATGATTATTATAATTGATATGTTCTCTAAATAAAATAATCTAAACAAAAAAATCTAATTGATTTTTCCCAATTCTTTTTCAAATATTTTTGTGTAATCAATCCCATAAATTTGAAATTAAACCATCTATAGCATCGGTAGGAAAAAAAAAAAAGAACATATCTATCAAAATATTGCATAAAAATGAGAACTTGTCTATCAACAACCTACAATAGGCTAAAGTCATTGGTTAAAAATAAAATAAAATAAACTTCCTAAACAACAAAATAGAGTAAAAAAAAATTATAATATACCAAACAAAAAAGTAAACTAAAAATTCAAATAAAAATCAACAAAGAGCTTCAAAATCGAAGCATCAACAATGATAAATTAGATCTTGTCCATCGCAAGTTGAAAAGTTCTCATATTAACATCAACCATTGTAAAAGTATAAATATTCCCTTTCTTCAATGATTTCAATTTTTATAAAATTTCATCAATTTTAAATGATGATTGCCTAAAATGGGATGGAAGAAGATGAAACGATAATAAGACATAGAATAATGAACAAAAATGAATTGTATCGAATGAGTGAGGATAAATAGAAATAATATAAAATAAAAAAATTAATCATAAATTAACACTATCACCAAAACCGATAGAAGGAGATGACTAATATAGAGTATACTATACCATATATTCTACAATTTACTCACTTATATAGCCTACATTCTTAAAGCTTTTATGGGCGAGAATATAATTGTTTGATTGGTAGTAATTGTTAATTAGTATTACTAAATCAATTGATTGATATAGTTGGTTCATTTATTGGCTTTTCATTGGTAAAAAATCAAATGCACGGTTGAATGACATGTCATTCATTTCCATCTTACAAAACCCGATTTTAGAATTTTATATATACATATACATACACACACACACCAGTTGTTTGAGCCGTGCAATGCACGAGGTGATAATAAAAATAGTTTGTCGATCATTAGGGAAAATAAATAATTTATTTAAATATATCTTATAGAAAATTGAGTATATAAATTTATTTTAAAAATAAGTTAATAGTTAAATAATCATATAAATTGAAAAAATATAAATGTGTCATTCTATTTTATATCTTATTTTGGATATCATGTTTATAAGGTTAAAAAAAATCTCGATAAATGACCTATAACAATAAAGAGCCTATTTATGGAAATTTTGCATATTTTGAAAGTTGAAATTGTTGAATAGTAAAAGAGAATAAGTGAATAATTTTATTATATCATGAGCCGTTTATAGGAATGACAATGGGTATCCATGACAAAAATAACATGTCTCATGCCCTTGTCTCCATTTAGAATTTTACCTCTCATCCCCCATCCTCATCACCATCACATGTACTCTTCATTCCTCAGTCCCCACAGGGATTTGAATCACTGTGCATATTCACATATTCATTAAAAGAATTCTAAAAAAAAATTTAAAAATATTTTCAAATTCAAAATATAAATATCGATAATAACAAATATTAGTAATGCAACGTAATCCAAATTGAAAAATAAAAAATACATACATAATGCAAATTCAATATAGATAATTGAAAAAATAAAAATGTGTTATCCTTGTCCCTGCCCCGTTTGACAAATAGGGACTTTACGATCATAAAGACAAAATATGTCCCTATATCCATCTCTATTGTGGGTAATCCTGTCCCACGTATACCATTTTAGCGGGTTTTTTGGTCATCCCTAATCATTTATATCTTTTTAATAAGTATATACATATAATCCTAATTTATGTCATCTCAAATATTGAAATAGTATATCAATTACATAATTATTTTTAATACAAATTGATGTAATTATTTAATTTTTAAAATAATAAATAATTAGTATCATTATCAAATAAGTGTAAATTGTGGGATTGATTTTTTAAAAATATTTTAATGTTGAAAAATTGAAGTCTTATTTTTTAAAAAAAAGTAATATGAAACAATTGTAAGTTGAAATGTCCACAACTTTGTCCTCATTTAGAATTTTGTCTCTTATGCCCATTCTCATCCTTGTCACGAATCTTCATTTCTCATTCCCCGTGGAGATTTGAATCCCTACAGTTATTCATAGGTTTATAAAAAATTTTCAAAAAGCCAAAAAATTTCAAAATACTTTGAAATTCGAAACATAAATATTCATTATACCAAATAGCACTAATGTAACATAATTCAAATTGAAAATAAAAATACATACATGATGCAAATTAAATCCAATAAAGACGATTAAAAAATAAAAGTGTACTAAGATTTTTTTGTTATCATTAATTATTATAATTATAATAGTTTTGTTATCATTAATACTATAATTATAATCATTAATTATAATATTTTTTTGGTAGCATAATTATAATAGCTTTGTTATCTTTAATACTGTAATTATATATAATTTTAATGGTATAATGCATTCAATTATCATTTTGTTTATATTATTTGTTATTTATCAGGTAATTTTGATTGAACTATTTTTCAAAATAATTTTAATGAAGAGAGATACGAAGGTATGATTGGAAAAAATAATTAATAATAAGAAGGTAAATTAATCCAAAAACTTACTTTAAATATTAAGATTATGAAAATGATATAGTATAATTTTATCTATGAATGACACATGGAAAACTATCCATGTAATGAATCTTAGTTATTAATATTATAGATAGATTATTGATTACATTAAATCCTTCAAAAATTCATTAATTATGATATTAAGTTTTATTAAAATATCAAAAATAATATAGTATAGAATGTATTATTATATTTTTATTATCAACATCATTACAATATAATGTGGCAAATTTTATATATTATAATAATTTTTAATAAATCATATATTATACTAATTAAATTTGACATGTAAAAATAAAATGATATGTATTTAATGTTATTGTTAAAATTTTTAATTTAAATTTGAAAGCTATTGATTGATGATATTTTTGTATTAATTTGTGGTATTGAATTTTTAGTTATAATTTGTTGACCATGATAATATTTCCTATCATTTTAATTAATAAAATAATTTTAAATTAATATAAATACTATGTCAATTATAGCACAAATTTAAGGTTGACTCAATATTATCAATTTGACATCTCTTCTCTAAATTCATAGACCTGTCCGAAGCTAACATAAATTATGATTAAAAGATATATATCTCATTAATTTTTATAATATAGTATTCCAAGGATTTAATTTTAATATATTGTTAATGTAAAAAGATATTTTACACAAATATTCAATTATATTAAATTAAAGTATTCAACCACTAATTACCATATTTAAATGTAATTTGAATATAACAAAAAAAAGAATATCATATTTAAACCATATTGAAAACCCTAAAAACCCTCATGAATGCAATTTAAAATAAGTGAATAACTTCCATACTTGAAAATTTCATATTAAAATTAAATGATAATAGAGTATATGTCAGTTTATAAAAAAAACTTAAGTAGTAAATAAAGAAAATTCTCCGAATTTAAGTCAAAATAAACATATCATAGTAAATCGGTATTGAATTAATTTCAGAAGATTTCAATTTATTTATCTTGATAGGCATGTTTTCAAATAAAATATATAATTTTAAAATATCCATATATTATTTATGATTGACATCATTATTATAGATTACATTAATTACAAATTGATTGAAAACTATCACATAAGTTAATTTCAAATTATGTATTTAGTGATATTATATAAATCACATGTTTTATATAGAACTACAATATATTTGAAAGAAACCATGACTAAATATTAAGCCAAATAATATAATCATAAAAATTAAATTTAAATGAAAATTTCAAATAAAATATACAATTTGAAATATAGTAGAATGAAAAAAAATACTATTTCATAAATTTAAAATATAGAATAAAAATTCACAAAGTCAATCAAAAAAAATTGCAAAGTGATGTTGCGGTATCTAATAATGAGTTTTGAAATTGGATTATGGAGTGAGAGTGAGATTATGATTTATAATTAAGATCTCATAATTAATAATTAATTATGATTGATATTTATCAATTAAATGTAATGAACATAGATTGATGATTTAAATTTCAAATGAAAATTGTGGGCCCAGATCACTCTAGAAGTGACACCTGTAAAAGTTTCCCTCATAAGAGTCTAAAATATTAATATTATAGATATAGATTATAGATATATGATATATGATATGATTTGGTATGATGTTATATGATACTATTAACCGATAGATACTAAAACACAGTATCTCATAATTTATTTTTAAATCAAGTCTATGTAACTATTATACATAATTTAGCACCTCCTTAAATTTATTTATTGACTACTAAGTGTAAAGCTACTTTACATTTTTTTTTTTCACAAACTATCTCTCACCTGATAGCTAAGAGACTAATTTTTCGGGATCTAGTCAAACACCAAATTAGGAACCTCTCCCAATGGTATTATTTCTATACACATAAATTACCAGACTTAATAAAAAATCTCATGTTTAAGGGACATAAGCCCTTTTACTTAGATCGACACCTTGTTGGTATTATTTTACGTTCTTAATTGATAGAAATTATATTTAAAAAAATTACCAAATTAAAATTAAATTTTTTACTTTACCATAATTATTCTTTGTTGGTCAGATATTTTGCCACAATTAAATCCTTAAAATTTACACTATTACAATATTTTTTTTATAGTTACACCATTACAAATATTTTTTGGTCGAACACCCTTACAATTTATCACTTCCTAAAATATACATGAGGGACTGGAATCCAAAGATGCCACCAGCGAGCCCAGACCAACCTTTAAATTGGTTCCACACCTGTTTGCAAGACATTGTGTCACTCTCTTGCATGAATACCATTGACTTCCAATCCACAAAAAAAATTGTTTCCTTACCTATTTCCTTTAAATTTACATTGTGTCTCTCGCATGTTCAGGGTTTAGGGTTTACCATTTTTTTTTAACCTTTTATAATGTTTGTAAAACTGTTCTTTTTTCAGTGGCTGACTGCATGTGTTGCATTTCTTTAACCGCTTTTCTTTGCCCATTATCACTGTGTTTTGTTACTTTAGCATTTATTTATTTTTTGTCGGGGTGCAGAATAAAGTAATAATGTTTCATGCATGATGTATTCTCTGGAGGGTCAACGTTTCATATTTTCATGGTTTTAGTTTTCAATTTTCAATTTTTCAATTTTCAGAAGTTTGTGAAGAAAATACTAAAAACTGTAAGTGAAAATTGAAATTTGTAGTTTTCAAAATTTTCAGTATTTCCTTCATAAAATCTGACAAATTAGAAAATTAAAAATAAAAATTAAAAACTCAAATCAAAGAGACCCTTAATGTCTGATTGAGTTTTTTTTTTTTTTATCATTCACAAGGTTTCACTCTTTCATTTTCATTTTTTTTTTGTTGGATGGGAATTGAATTTAAATGTATTTAATGTGAGTTGTTTGATTGTCAATCACGATTGGAAGGATATGAATATGTGTTGTTGATTGTTCCTTTTCATTGTGAATTTTGTTAATTTATTTTAGATGTGTGTACTTATGATTTTGACTGAGGTTATTTTGGAATGTTGTTGATGCTTATAAGGCATGTTAGTTGTTATTAGAGTAAACCATCCTCAATGAGTCAATGTAATAGTTTTTTGTATAACAGAATGGAAGATTAGCATTTGAGAATATTGTGCATTGAATCATTCAG
The DNA here is from genome assembly GCA_031216105.1 of Dalbergia cultrata. NCBI lineage: Eukaryota > Viridiplantae > Streptophyta > Magnoliopsida > Fabales > Fabaceae > Dalbergia > Dalbergia cultrata. The sequence continues at coordinate 12,660,763 of CM062347.1, forward strand.
GATAATGGTCAGAGTTCAGGTAGAAAAGTGAAAAACTAAGGGAACATTAATCAAAAGGAAAAAAAGATATTACGACAAGGTTAGGGTATTGGCTTCAAAATGATAATTAGAAGTTCATCTGGAGTTAACTTTGGTGAAGGAAAATCTAATATACATAGAGCCTAATAAGATGTGCAAAATTAATATTTGAAAAGATTATGAGCTTATATCTCAATAAGATGCAACTACCAGTATGAAATCGATTCAAAACATAAAAGATGCAGAAAAATATGGTTTAGCCCTTTTTAGAGGTATTCACAGTTATACTTCCCAAAAGAGTGAGCTATAGGAGACAAATGAAGTTAGAGAAAGGAAATGCTGTTAATTGGTTTACAGTTGCTGAAATTTAAACCTTTGGTAAATTGAACATATGGCTGATCGTTTCCTTTTCCTTGCAGAATTCTTGAGAATGTGAGAGTTGATGCAAACATAGTTAATTGTTTCTTTTCTGAGATCTTGTTATGGTTAATTTGCCTCTATCTTGATACAGAATATGGAGATTCCGGAACATCGAAGGTGGATGTATAACAAACTATATCCACATCGAAAGGGATTAAGGACGGAATTTGTCCAAGGGGTTGTGGAGTTCATTAATCATGCGAAGCAGAATTTATTATGAAGCAATCTGTTTGTGGTTCAGCATCTGGCCTTAGAAACTGAATGAAAGCTTGGAGAAAGATATCATAGAGTTGAAGAAAAATGTTCAGGAGCAAGAGTACATTATTCTGAAGCAGAAGACACTAATTGAGAGCCAAGGCCAAATTATTATGGAGCAATCTGAAAGTGTTGAATTTTATAAGAAGCAAACTAAAAGAATAGCTGAAATGGAAGCTAAAATTGAGCTGATGATGAAGACACTCATCCAACAACCTTCTACCTTGTCATATGATGGGAAAAAGGTGCAGTGATTGGGCAATCCAAAGATGGTAGTTCCCGTGGTGAGAAAGATGATGCCCATATGAATTAGTTAACAATTTATTAAGTTTATTTTAATTTATTTAGTTGAATATGTGGATTATGTTTGTGTACTAGACTAGAAAATATAGGCCTATACCTCGACCCAAAACACAAGACCTCGGATAAAGGACTCAGACCTCGGTCCAGTCCAGGAGACCTCTTCTATGGGACACAGACCTTTCACAAGGAAGAAAGTACCCCTCAAAAGATCACATCACGGATCTAGCCGGGAATATCTCACTATATCCATATATAATCCACCTTTATCCTACTATATCTATTATATCCGATAATTATCTCTGATAATTATCAAATCACAGATATATCTCCTACATTTAAGGAAAATCATAACGAATTTACTAGATCATAACAGATCTACCACTGGGTCACCTCACTATATAAAGGGCTTAACGCCCCCAGGTATGACAACCCTAATCACATACTATTCTCTACCACTCTACGCCTCTCTCATTCACTGGCTTGAGCGTCGGAGTGTCTTTGCAGGTACCCCACCCCCCGTTTCCACGGACGTCGGAGCTACTTGCATCCTTACCGCTATTTCTAGGTAAGAACATTGGCGCCCACCGTGGGGCCGGTAAACAAGCCTACCCCACAAACCAAACAATCCAACAACCATGGCTGACACCTCCAGCCAAAACACACCTCCAAATAATCACCCTCCATACTCTCCTCCTAATCTCGACCAACTACAGGAGGAAAACCGCCGATTAAGGAACCAGCTTCGCACGCTTCTAGATGAAAACCAATCACTGAAGTTCGAAAGTTCAAGAAGCCCCAGACAAGGAGCAACCCATCACGAGCATACTGAGTTTGCCAGTCACGGATGCGACTATAACCAACCAACATATTCGCATTATCCTACCTGTCAAGCTGAATTTGAGGATGGGCCTGAACCCATAGACTGCGGACCATTCTCAGCAACGCTAATGGCCACAAATCTTCCGGCCAATTTTAGACTCCCAACAACACTCCGCCCCTATGACGGAACAGGGGACCCTCAATCGTTCATCACAATGTTCAGATCCATGATGCTCATAAATGGAGCCACAGACAGAATCCTTTGCAGAACTTTTCCCTCTTTTCTGGAAAAATCGGCACTTTTGTGGTTCTCAACCTTACCTCCGAATTCCATACACAGGTTTGAGGACCTCATATGAGCTTTCGTTAACAGGTTCGTATCATCCAAAATCTATACCAAGACGTCAGATTCTCTGGAACATGTCCGGCAAGGGTCCGACGAGTCCTTGAGAGCTTATCTGACTCGATTCCAAGAAGAAGCATCCCAAATACCTGACCTTAATCCAGCAGTGGAACTCCACCAAATCAGAATAGGTCTGCGATCTGGACCGTTCAAAGAAAGCCTAGCAATCACCAGACCGAGAACCATACACGAACTCCGGGAGAGAGCCCTTGGATACATCAATGCCGAGGAGCTCCGAGCAGCGGAGAGGCAGAATCAGAAACAAAACAAGGATAACTCGGACCAGAAGCACCAAGAAGGCAAACATAAACACAGGAAGAATACTGGATACTCGGAACCAGGATTTACTACTTACACCCCACTCAACGCCAGGGCAAGTACAATCCTGACGGAGATATTCAGCGCTCAGCTCCTGAAGCCAACTAAAGGAGATCCTCGGCCAGGACCAAAAGGCACAGATCAAAACAAAATCTGTGCATATCATAATTCCAAAGGGCACACAACAGACGAGTGCAAAAGCCTGAAGAATAGAATTGAACGTCTCATCCGAGATGGACATCTGAAGCAATTCGTCAATAACAAGAAAGAAGAAAAGAAAAGAGGCCGAAGCCAGGAACGAAGAAAACGCCGAGTTTCCACAACATCCTCGGATAGCGAATCCCCACCAAGACGAAGAAAATCCGAACGGATGAGGTCGCCCTCCCACGAAGAACCAAGAATCCATGGTGTCATCGACCACATTGCTGGAGGATTCGCTGGAGGAGGCGAGAGCAACTCAGCCAGAAAAAGATCACTCCGGGCAATCATGTCACCCAAAGGAACATCCCCTTCTAAGAAATCACAAACCAAAAACCGGGTAATATCTTTCTCAGATTCTGATTTCAAAGGAATTGATGAAAATTTACATGACCCTGTTGTAATTTCCATTCTTGCTGGAAATTTCTTGGTCAGGAAAGTCCTCGCGGATCAGGGGAGTTCAGCTGAAATACTTTTCTATCCCACCTTCAAGCGGATGCAACTATCCGAAACCTCTCTCCTCCCTTACAATGGCGAACTGGTCGGATTCACCAGAAATAGAGTAAAAGTACTCGGTTACGTATGGCTCAGGACGACATTCGGCATGGAACCACTGGCAAAGACGGTCGACCTCCAGTACCTTGTCATCGATGCAAACAGTCCCTATCACATAATTCTAGGGCGACCTTCACTGAACGCCCTAGGAGCTGTGGTCTCAACACCACATTTGGCTATGAAATTCCCAGTATCCGAAACTAAAGTTGGCGTAGTACACGCTGACCAGAAAGAAGCAAGGACTTGTTACAACGAATGCTTGAAAGTCAAATCCACGGAAAAACATAAATCTGAGCAGATACATAATGTATTCCACATCGATCAAATCCCCCTGGTCTCAGAGCTGGATCCCAGAGGAGAAATTCAGAACCGACCACAGCCGGCCAATGACTTGCAGCCGATCCAAATTGGAGATACGGCTGAAAAGGTAACGTTCATCGGAACCCACCTACCTCCTAGCTTGGCTTCAGAGCTCTCCACGTTACTTTTAAAGAATGCGGACCTTTTCGCATGGACCCCGGCCGATATGCCAGGGATAAACCCGGATGTAATTAGTCATCAATTAATGGTCAATCCGAAAGCTCGGCCCATAACGGAAAAGAAAAGAACTCTGGGAGTCGAGCGTCAGAAAGCAGCTCTAGAAGAGACGAAGAACTCCTTAAAGCCGGATTCATCAGGGAGATACGATATACCACGTGGCTAGAAAACGTGGTAATGGTAAAGAAAAGCTCGGGCAAATGGCGCATGTGTGTAGACTTCACTGATCTTAACAAAGCTTGCCCAAAGGATTCCTACCCGCTCCCAAGCATCGACAAACTTGTCGACAACGCTTCTGGTTATCAATATCTGAGCTTTATGGATGCATACTTGGGGTACAACCAAATCAGAATGCACCCAGAAGAATGCACCCATAAGATGGCCTTCCTTACAGAACACGCCAACTTTTGTTACAAAGTCATGCCTTTTGGCTTGAAAAATGCAGGGGCTACTTACTAGAGACTCATGAACAAAGTTTTTGAGGAACAGATCGGTCGAAATGTCAAAGTCTATGTTGATGATATGGTAGCTAAAACTCCCCCAGCAGGAGACCATATAGGAGATCTCAAAGAGCTATTCCAATAGCTCCGAACGTACAACATGAGATTGAATCCAGAAAAATGTGCATTTGGAGTTCACGGAGGAAAGTTTCTCGGTTTTATGCTCACCAACTGAGGAATAGAAGCAAACCCAGATAAATGCCGAGCAATAGTGGAAATGAGAAGTCCAAGCTCGATGAAAGAAGTGCAACAATTAACAGGACACCTAGCGGCGCTGTCTCGCTTTTTATCAAGATCAGCTGAGAAAGCAGCTCCATTCTTTAAAAAGCTAAGAAAGCAGACGTCATTTGAGTGGTCTGTGGATTGCGAAAAGGCCTTCGCTAAGTTAAAGGTACTACTCTCAACACCTCCTGTGCTCACTAAGCCCCACCTTGGAGAGACTCTCTTTCTTTATCTTTCGGTAACTGAGCACGCCGTAAGTTCAGTCCTCGTCACCGAAAGAGACAAAATACAACAACCCGTGTACTTCGTCAGTAAAACACTCCAAGGCCCGGAGCAAAGATACCAAAAAATCGAAAAGCTAGCATATGCAATCGTAGTATCAGCCAGAAAATTAAGGCCATATTTCCAGAGTCATCACATTGTCGTTTGCACAGAACAACCTATCCGGCAGATGTTAATCAAGCCCGAATTGGCTGGGAGGATGATCTCATGGTCTATAGAATTATCATAATACAGCTTGGAATTCCAACCCAGAGGCCCTGTTAAAGTGCAAACTCTCGCTGACTTTGTGGCCGAGCTTTCACAGACTCCTCAACAAGAATTTGGCTCCTAGAGACTACATGTTGATGGAGCCGCCAACAGGAAAGGAAGTGGGGCTGGAATCACATTAGAGAGTGGAGAAGAAATTTTAATAGAGCAATCCCTCCAGTTTCAATTCCAAGCCAGTAACAACCAAGCCGAATATGAAGCCTTAATTGCTGGTCTCAAGCTCGCCCAAGAAGTCAGAGCTCAAAAGCTCGAAGTAAAGGCAGATTCTTAGCTAGTCATCGGACAAGTGAATAGAACTTTTGCAGCTAGAGACCCTCTACTAGAGAAATACCTAGCACTGGTAAGGAATTTAATGCAACACTTTACCTCTTGCGAAACAACTCACATACTAAGAGAGCACAATACCAGGGCAGATATTCTCTCTAAGCTGGCCAGCATGAGCAAACCACAGAACAACAAGTCTGTGATCCAGGTAAAGCTTCAGAATCCGAGCTGCCTTCAATCCGAATGTTGTAATACTGAGGTCGAAGGCCAAGATTGGCGAACTCCACTCCTCAGATACCTAACATCTGGAGAATTCCCAACCTCGCCATTCGACGAGAAAAAATTCAAACGGCAAGATAGTTTCTACCCACTATGTGACGACCAACTTTACAGGAGAGGGTACTCATTGCCGCTCTTAAAATGCATTGGCCCCCAATAGGTAAACGACGTTATGGCAGAGGTCCATGAAGGAGTCTGCGGAAACCACATAGGAGGCCGAGCTCTTGCTGCCAAGATACTCCGAGTAGGGTATTTTTGGAACACTATGAAGACTGACTGCTCGGAATTTTTACGAAGATGTGACAAGTGCCAGAGATTTTCTGACGTCTCCCAAAGACATCCAGAGCCACTACACTTCTCAGAAAACAGATGGCCTTTCCACAGATGGGGAATTGATCTATTCGGTCCATTTCCCCTGGCACTAGGGCAACTCAAATACTTGGTAGTAGCCATTGACTACTTCACCAAATGGATCGAGGCAGAACCTCTTGCAACAATCACAGCAGAAAAGGTGAGGAAGTTTATCTGTAAAAGAATCATATGTAGGTTCGGACTCCCCAAGGAGTTAATCACAGACAACGATACACAATTCACAGACCGAAGATTGAAGGAGCTCTGCGACAACTTTCAAATCAAGCACACGTTTACTTCCGTAGAACATCCACAAACCAACGGCCTCGCCGAGGCCGCGAATAAAGTTATCCTCACCGCACTCAAGAAGAAGCTGGACAAAAGAAAAGGCTTATGGGCCAATGATTTATCCGAAGTCTTATGGAGGTATCATACTACGGCCCAATCTTCAACACAGGAGACACCATACAGACTCATTTTCGGTAGTGAAGCTATGCTCCCAGTAGAAGTCGCTCAACCCAACGTCCGACGAATGGCAATCACAGAAGAGGCGAATGATGAAAATAGAAGGGCCGAACTTGATCTTATCGAAGAAGACAGAGCATAGCCCACATCAAAGAACAGGCAACCAAACAAAGGGTGGCCCGACTCTACAACAAAAAGCTCGACCCAAGATCCTTCCAGATTGGGGACTTGGTATTACGCAAAGTAGAACCACAAAGGAAACCTCCGGGAGATGGAAAACTAGCCCCTAACTGGGAGGGACCATTCCGAGTAACACAAGCTGTGGGCAGAGGAGCCTACAAGATAGCTGAGCTCTCAGGACAAGAACTTCCGAGAACATGGAACGCTGCATCCCTAAGGAAGTACTACAGTTAAAAATTGTAACGCCTCAAATCATATGCGATGGGTGCACTCTTTTTCCTTTGACGGGTTTTATCCCACTGGGTTTTACCATCAAAGGTTTTAACGAGGCATGATCGGATATGAGCCGAACAATTCGGTGGCAGACGATGTAATCCATTTTTTTTTAAAACAATATTTAGCTCATCACTTGATCGTAGATTAACAAACAAAGATAAAGCCACCATACTCACGTCAACTTGGCCCACGCCAAGTCGTGAAGGCGCACCTCTACAGAAGCCTCGGCTCTTGTCCCGAGCAGTAGAGGGTTAAAGCCGCCATACTCACGTCAACCTTGGCCCACGCCAAGTCGTGAAGGCGCACCTCTACAAAAGCCTCGGCTCTTGTCCAGAGCAGTAGAGGGTTAAAGCCGCCATACTCACGTCAACCTTTGCCCTCGCCAAGTCGTGAAGGTGCACCTCTACAGAAGCCTCGACTCTTGTCCCGAGCAGTAGAGTCAACTTTGGCCCTCGCCAAGTAGCAAAGACGCACCTCCGCACCGGCCTCGCCTCATATAATCCGAACACCTTGGCACAGCAACAGAGGAGGAACATTGTCTGTCTCAATTCGGGTCAACCATTTTCACAAATTAAACATTACTCGATCATATAATTATTCACCACAATATAGTTCGAGCATGCATTGTGACATTCAATTATATTATCCTGATTCGAAGCATACATTACATTCATCACATTGAATGATTCATTTTTACTAGATTAATTAGGAACATCCTCGTCCTTCCTCTCCATCCGATCATATCATTCTGTCGATGATATCAATTTCTGAACTGAGGAAAATCTATTCGATCAAATAAAGTCTTTGAAACAAAAAGTACTTATGAAACATCCAAACATAACTAAAAGTCCTGAAGGAGTAAAAAAAAAAAAAACTTAAGAGTCCTAAGAGTCTGAAGGAGCCTCATCACCAGGAACGACTGCGGGAACTGGCTCCACAGCTGTAGAGACCTCGACCCCTTCATCAGCAAGATGGTCGACCAATGCGCCGTCGACCACCTCTTTGAATGGACCGCATTGACTCAAGTCCAAGTCCCCATGAAAGAATCGGACTTGGTCCAGAGCACGGTCAAAACCAGCAGTGTATTGGTTGACCACATCATCCTTCAGAAGGCCCACCTCATCTTGCAGACATTTGTTCTCCTCGGTCAACCTCTTGTTCTCCACCTCGAACAACTTCTTCCCAGCTTCAGACTCCTGGATCTTGAGCTTCGACGCATCAGCCTCGATCTTCAGCCTAGCAATGAGGCTGTCGATCTTGTCTTCATAAGCTTTTTTGGCCTTAAGCCAGCCCCTCCTTTCATCGGCCAGCTTCAACTCGGCCTGCTCCTTCTCGGCCTTGTAATCGGCCGCGATAACCCTCGAGGTCTCCAGCTCATGAATAGAACTGCCATACTGCCTCTCCAAAAACCGAGCAATGGCAGCCTGACGAAGACCCTGGATCTCCAGATGACGGCAGAGACCAGGGATCCCTGCCCTCTCCATCAAAGCCCGGTCCTCGGCATGGACGAACTGTTGGTCAATAAACTCTGGAGTCGGGAACTGAAGGCTCCAAAGGCTTAAAGAATTAACCGACTGAAGAAAATCCTTCACCTCAGCAGCCTCGACAAGAGCAGGAGGTGAAAGTGATGGCATTACCTCCCTCTCTTGGAGACCAGTAGAAGTCCTAGGTCTCTTCCGATCTCTCAGAGGGTTCGGATCGGTGGGCATCCCCGAGCTCGAACCCATCCCAGGAGAAATAGGAGGGACTCGGCTCTCCTCCACCACCACACTCCGCTGACGCTTGAGAGCAGCCAGCTCCTTGGGACCTAGTTTCGGGGCCATCTCACCTGAAAAATTCACCAAGATTAGAACCAATATAATAAAATTAGATCAGCAAAATAAAAGGCAATAGCTCGGAAATACTACTTATATGATCGAGAACCCTCTTATTATCAAATCCCCACTCCAATAAAATCCCACAAGAGAGTGGAGAGCTGGGACTCACGCACTCCTCCAGGAAATCAACCTCCACCTGGTCCAAGAGGGAAAGAGAACTATACTCTACTCTCAAAATTTGGCGAGGATTGTGTTGCCAATAAAGGGGAAACCTCTCCAAACCATCAGAATATAAGAAAAAGGGAAACTTAGACTCGATGGACCTCACCTTTATAAATTTTTCCTTAAACTTCTTAAAACTAGAAGTTAACAAACTTAACAGCTTTTTTCGGGGTACACTACTAAAAGAAATCCAGGTACCCTTATCAACCCCTTTAACTTGAAAAAAATAAAAAAATACATCCATACTAGGCTCATGACTGAGCATAGCGAATAGATTCTCGAATGCCCGGACAAAAGCCCAACTGTTCGGATGGAGTTGAGAAGGGGCAACGTTTACTTTATTTAAACACCCCTCCTCAAAACGGGTAAAAGGGACCCTAACATCTAATTTCTCAAAGAAATCTATATACATGTAAATCAAGTCGGCCTCCCTTTCATCCCCTCTATAATTACACACCCTATCATCAGGACCACAAGGAGTGCACTCTATCCTACTCTCCCCGTAGCTCGATACTAAATAAGCTCTCCCAAACCTACGGACCGACTCCCTATCATCAAAAATTGAAGCCACTTCCTTGACCTCATCGCTAACCTAGCCGTAAGGATCGACTACGACCTCACCCTCACTCACTACCTCTTTCCCCTTACCAGAAACAGAGATAGTCTCTCCTTTAGCCATCGAAAAATTACCTAAAATCAAAGAGTAATAAAAGCAAACTCAGGCAGAAGGAAATGGCCTTAACATAACCAAGCAGAAAACAATAATTTCCTAGCCTAGGGTTCCAGATACAGAAATGTAAACCGACTAAAGTAAAGAAGGCCAAAAAATAAATCAACTAACCGATTTGAAGCAATAAAAGGAAGGGCGCACGACTTGAAAAGCTCACAGACGGCCTAGCACAGAGAGCGGTAACAGAGAAAGAACGAGAACAAGAGTTTTCCAGAAATGAAAATCTGAAAAGCCTTTTGCTCATTTACTCAGGAACTGGAACTCATCCAACGATCAGAAGCGCTTCCCTCCAATTAATAACGTATCTGAAACGTTCATCATATCCAACGGCAGGGGGCTTATCACTTTAATCTAACGGTGAATAGGTAAAGCCACGATCACCACATTTATGAGAAGTAATTACTCTCCCAATAGAAAGATGACATGTGACACGCACGTTCCCCAACTACGGCCACCACTGTAAACGAAAAGACCTTTTGAGCTCGGCATGAAGTCCTCAGAATTCAACCAAGCTCGGGGGCTATGTACTAGACTAGAAAATATGGGCCTATACCTCGGCCCAAAACACAAGACCTCGGATAAAGGACCCAGACCTCGGTCCAGTCCAGGAGACCTCTTCTATGGGACACAGACCTTTCACAAGGAAGAAAGTACCCCTCAAAAGATCACATCACGGATCTAGCCGGGAATATCTCACTATATCCATATATAATCCACCTTTATCCTACTATATCTATTATATTCGATAATTATCTTTGATAATTATCAAATCACAGATATATCTCCTACATTTAAGGAAAATCATAACGAATTTACTAGATCATAACAGATCTACCACGGGGTCACCTCACTATATAAAGGGCTTAACGCCCCCAGGTATGACAACCCTAATCACATACTATTCTCTACCACTCTACGCCTCTCTCATTCACTGACTTGAGCATCGGAGTGTCTTTGCAGGTACCCCACCCCCCGTTTCCACGAACGTTGGAGCTACTTGCATCCTTACCGCTATTTCTAGGTAAGAACAGTTTGCCTGGTGGAATTTATGCTCTGGTAACTTGATGCATATTCTGTTACCTTTGTTTAATATTTTTAATCTATTGACTTGGATTTTAGTTCAATATATAGAGAGTAAATCTACATTTTGATCACTAGAGATTTCATTTTTAACGCTTTAGTTGTAAATGATTTACATACACATTTTAATCATCCTTAAAAGATTTGACGTCAAACACATTAATTCCTTAATAGAAAAATCATAAACAAATTAGTCCCTGAACCACTGAATTTTTAACATATTAATCCCCAAAAACCAAATCAGTTTTTTAACATATTAATATTTAGTCATTAAAAAATTGGTTAATATATTAATCTTTTAGAAATAATAAATATGTAAATGATTTTTTTGTTAAGTGACAAATATGTTATTAAGTAAAATCCTTTGAGGTCCAAAGTAAATATATATTTGATATTTTTAGTGTGAGGAGTGATTGACACACGAGAGGACTTAATTACTGTGAAAGATGAGATGAATTTATGATATAAAAATAGCCCTTGGATAAAAAATAATGATTAAAATTAAAACATACTATTAGTCAAGTGATTAACATTTTACCTTTACTCCCATATCTGTAGTTGTTCCTCGCTTAAATGCAACAGTTATTCTATTTTCGGCCTATGCTTCTCATGTAGGTCTCTCCCTCGCTCTCATCGTTCCTCGCTTTAATGCAACAGTTATTTTATTTTCCTATAATATATATATATATATATATATATATATATATATATATATATATATATATATATATATTATAGAAAATGATAATATGTCACTCCCTATGTATATTATGAAAACTGATAGTGTCACCACAAACAATAGTTGTAAAACTCAGGTTGTTGACCAACTCCGTCCAACCATTAAATAAGTGGGTTACTGATTGAACAAGATATAGAGAATTATATATATTGGTGTGTGTGTATATATCCAATAGATTAGTGGTGAAGGGCTTGTTGTTTGCATGAGGTCATAGGTAGAGGAGGGTTTGTCGTTTGCATGAGGTTATAGGTTTAAACCCCGTTGCCATCAATGTACCAAATAAAAACATTAAACATATATTAAAAATTTGAATAATACAATAAAATGATATAAGTAATGAATTTAACACACTTTAAAAATTTCCATGCTTATATAAATATACGATTAATAATAAATAAATTTAAATTATAAAATGCATACATCTAAAATAAAAATTCATTTTAATTTTCTTTTCTAATCCTACTTAAGATAGAGGCAAGATCTGATCTAGCACCCAAAAAAAAAAAAAATCACCCACTATAAGAGTTAAGGTTTATTTGGGTGAAGTTCACATACATGACCCATTTTCATATGCCTATTATCACTTTTTTTTTTCTCTTTGTTCTAAAAAGAAACAAAAACAAAAATCACACTTACCTCACCCCTCTCTCGCATGCACAACACACTACTGCACACATAACCCCTACTAATTGTCTTCTTCTTCAACTCTCTCTTCCTCCTCACTTTATCATCTCCTCTCTCATTCATGCCCCTCCTCATCGCAAACAAGGCGATGGTGCAAGATGTGGCAACGACATGGTACATTGCCATGGTTGAGTGCAAGTGGCGAATTAGTTGAGCGTGAGGCACTACTAGAAACTCGCGGTACACAAACAGAAAATATAGACTGAAAATTTCCCATCTGTATTACAAACGGATTTATAGACGGGAAATGCAAAATTGGGGGAAAAAAAGTATTTTCTTGTCAAAGTTGTCATATCCGTCTATAAATCCTTCTGTAAATGTTGGCACGAAGACCAGCCACATGGTGGGTAACATGTATAGACAGATAATGCAGACAGAAAATAAGGAAAAAATTAAGTTTTTTCCTATATTATACAGGCAGATTTAGAGTTGGATACTAAAAAATTAAAAACTAAAATAAAAAACCTTTATAGACAGTAAAATCCGTCTGTAATTTGAAATTATAAGCACGTTTACAATGTGCAAATTAGAGATGGGAAAATCCATCTGTAATTCAATTAATGAAACGATGCGTTAAATATGACAACAAAAGCGCCCACTCTCCTTCTTCCTCATTTCTCCAATTGGTCTCTCTCTCTTCTCCCCCTCTCTCCCTATCGCCAATGCCATTTTTTTGGCCACTGTCAATGATTGAAGTCTCCATTTTGCCAACGGAGTGCGCCATTGTGTTCCTGGCATTTTGCTCTACCTTTTAATCGGTTCAGTTTTTTTTTATTTTTGATGTTTCATTTTTTAGCTTTAAATTGGTGATTGTTTGTGGTTGTTATTCTTACTAATTGATAGAAATTTCACTGTTTTAGGATTTGAACCACATTTGGAGCATTATTCTAGTAATTTGAAGGATTTAAGTTTCCCCTTTTGTATTGTATTGGCAAGTTTTTATATTCTGTTAGTGTTTTATTTTTTTATTTTGTTAATTTAGAAGTAATGGTGTTTAGGAAGTTGATTTTGGTTAGTTTTTATGTTTGTTAATGTTTAGGTTACTTTTGGTTTCTACTTTTATGTTTGTATGTTACTTTTGATATAATTAAGTCTAAAAAAGAAGTTAATTGTGAAAAATAATGATATTTAGCTACAACATTTTTAGGTGTCTCAACATATAAGAGATAGTGGAGATTTCATGTTGATTATGAAAAATTGGATGATTGTAATGATAAGTGAAAATTTTGTCATTTCAATTCTCTAATAGTAAGTATGTGAATTTTTGGAAATAGGTTCTTTTATATTAAATTTTCAAATAACCTTAGGTTTGTTTAAATAAGCATTTTTGCGAAAAAATCATTTGTTCACAAAAAAAATTATTTTTCATATATTTGGATAATTTTTTTGAAAATAATAATCAAAATTTCAAAAAACTCTGTTTTTTGCTTTTTTGTAGATCATAAGCCAAAAAAATAGTTTTTGGAAAAATCTATTTTAGTTTCAATGTTTTAGTTATATAAAAAATTTAGTTTAATAATCATCAGCTTTTTTAAAAGTTGAAAAACTCGCACCCTTGTCATGTATTATCTCTTAACTATCATTAATTTCTTTTAACATATGTTTGGATCTCACTTTTTGTATTTTCAGGGTTCAGATTGGGAGCGAGCGTGCTTGGAACCATTATTGTTGTGTTTATTGAAACTTGTTGGAGGATATAGGTCAGTAGTGAAATGTGTTTTGTTGATATGTTGTACTGTATGTAAAATAGAGATTTATGATTTCTAGGATAGAATTGTAGGACTGGAGATTGCATGACTAAGGGGAAGGGCGTAGAGGTCCTTTCCCGTCTTGTTTGCATTGTTTGCTGTGGGATTATTTGTATTTGCGAAGATTGCAGAATATGCATGTTGTGAAGTTATAAGGGGATGCGCTCTAGAATGGTTTTAGGATTGTAATGTGCAATGTATGTGTTGATTATTTGTTTTGTAGTCTAATGTAATTGTTTACATATAATTATTTTGTTGTTTAGTTAATTGTTTGTGTAATTGTTGTAAAATTATGGCTTACTAATTGATTGTTGAAGACATATTATGTTAACGAGATAGTCTTAAATTAGGAAAAACTCTGTCAAAATTTTTCAAAATATAATTTTTATTGTTTGAATTAAACCATAATATACTAAAAGGAATGCCCATACATTAGGGGAGACTCTGTCAAAATTTACATTAGAAATAGTTGTAATATAAAATAAAAGAGGTTCATAAAGTGATGTTTGCTACTTTTAGGTCTATATAGTTCTTGATCAAGATGTTCGTTGGAAACCATTCATGGATGTATGATAGGTTGCACCTAGACTGGGGAGGAATAAAACCTGAATTCTATGAGGGTGTTGAGGAGTTCGTACATGTTGCTTGTAATTCAGAGAAATTCATTACTGACTAGAAAGTTAGGTGTCCATGTTCTAAGTGCATGTGTAGGCAGGGACGGATTTACGTTGAAGTAAATGGAGGCACATGCCCCCAGTGAGGTTTTAAATTTTTTTTAGAAAATATTAATAAATATATATTTTGCCCCCACTATGTAATTAAGTCTGCCCCCATTACATGTTTTGCCCCCTCCCAAAATACTATTCTAACACTAAAAAGTGGATGTCCATTATATGATTAAGTCTGACCCCATACTAAAATAAAAATTATTTTTTTAAGTTCAACTTTACATAAATATTTTATTAAATTTGACCCCACATAAAATAAAATTATTTTATTAAATTTGACTTCACACTAAAATAAAAATTAGTTAAAAGAAATTAACTCATTTACTTTAAAATATCATTTTTATTATTATTAATTTATTTAATACCTAGATTACATCCACAAACCCGACCCACCCACTTGACTTTATACCTTTACCATTCCTTTTTCTCTTTTTCAACATCCCTCTCAGCACCCCCCGTTTCCACTCCCATTGTAAACCCCAAATTCACTATTCCGTCACCCTTTCTACACATTCTATCTCTTTTAGCATTTGGGAGCTAACACAACAGACAAATCTTGTTGCCTTGTGGGACCGTCACTCCATTGAGGTATGTAAAAAAAGCTTTTATATTTACTTCTTCTTGACTTTTTTGAATTTTTCTGCTTGCATATGAATAAATGAAGGGTGTGCGCCTTTGAACCTGAAATTTGATGATTAATGTTACAAGATAACTAAACCATTGGTGGTAAAGGACGAGTGGCTTTGGAACTTTTGTGCTTTCTTTTTTTTTTTTTTTGTTACAAAACTTCTATACTTATGCCACATCGTGCTATCGTTTACTTCTTTTTTCTTTTGTATTTTCACTTGTAATGTTAACGTGTATTGTGTTATTAATTTAATAATACACCCAATTACTAATTTAAATCCATAAATTTTGTTGTATTTAGCAATGGACAAATTTTTCAAAAGAAAATCACCATTAGAGTCTCAGACCACCCAATTGGCTTCTTCTAGTAAAAAGAAGTTTTTAGAATTCAATGTGGAAAGTCTTCCTGTAGATCCTGGGCAATGTCCTAATATTTTAAGCTATCATCCAAATGATAGAGATGAAATTAGGCGGGCATATTTGCAAAAAGGTCCTTGTCAACCAAGAGACCATGATTTTCTGAGAACCAATTGTGGCTCTTCTGTTCGTAGATTTAATCCTAAATGGTTTGATGACTTTAGTAATTGGCTGGAGTATAGCATATCAAAAGATGCTGTCTTTTGTCTTTGTTGTTATCTTATGAAAGTTGAAGGGGAAGGTGGGGATGCCTTTGTAACGGAGGGCTTTTCAAATTGGAAAAAGAAGGAAAGATTACAAACTCATGTTGGAAATCATTATAGTGCTCACAATCAAGCTTGGAGAAAATGTAAAGCACTCATGAAGCAAAAGCAACATATTGAAGTTGCCATTCAAAAGCAATCTGAGTAAGTTAAAAGAGATTATCGAATTCACTTGGTGGCAACAACTGATTCCATTAGATTTCTATTGCGGCAAGGATTAGCTTTTCGTGGTAATGATGAATCAGAGGATTCAAATAATCAAGGAAATTTCTTGGAACTTCTGAAGTTTCTTGCACAACATAATGATGAGATTGACAGTGTTTTAAAGAAAGCTCATGGAAACCTTAAACTAGTAGCACCTGCAATTTAAAAAGATATTGTAAGAGCTGCTGCAGGTGAAACTATTAAAGCTATTGTTGATGATCTTGGAGATGACATATTTGCTATTCTGGTTGATGAAGCTCGAGACATTTCTATTAGGGAGCAAATGTCTGTTTGCTTACGGTATGTGAACAAGAAAGGATATGTTGTGGAGCGCTTTCTTAGCCTTGTTCATGTTTCTAGTAAAAGTGCTTTGTCACTAAAATTAGCTTTGGAATCATTATTGACAACATATAATTTAAGCTTAGCAAGAATACGTGGACAAGGCTATGATGGAGCTAGTAATATGCAAGGAGAATTCAATGGCTTGAAAAGTTTGATCTTGAAAGAAAATGCTTGTGCTTTTTATGTTCATTGCTTTGCTCATCAACTTCAATTATCACTTGTGGCAGTTGCAAAAAAGCAAGTTGAAATTGCTTTGCTTTTTAATTTGCTTACCAATTTGTGCAATGTTATTGGAGTTTCTTGTAAACGTAGAGATATGCTACGTGAAAGTCAAATGCTTAGAACAATTGAGGCAAAGTGGAGAGATTTCTAATGGACGTGGTTTGAATCAAGAAACAACATTAAAAAGGGCAGGAGATACTAGATGGGGCTCACATTATGGTACAATACTTAGCTTGATTTCTATGTTTTCTTCTGTTATTGATGTTCTTGAATTTGTTGAGGAAGATGGAAATAATTCAGAACAAAGAGGCGAGGCATGTTACTTATTGAATCTCATTCAATCTTTTGAACTTATTTTTCAACTTGCATTTGATGAAAAATATATTGGGAGTCACTAATGAGCTATCCCAAGTACTTCAAAGAAGTGATCAAGACATTGTAAATGCTATGACATTGGTTAAAGTGTCCAAGCAACGATTGCAAAGTATAAGAGATGATGGTTGGCATTCTTTGCTCAATGAAGTTTCATTATTTTGTGACAAGCACAATATTCTCATTCCAAATATGGATGATATATTTGTGACACAAGGAAGATCAAGGCGCAAAGTTCAAAAGATTTCAAATTTGCACCATTTTCAAGTTGAATTATTCTATCAAGTGATTGATAGACAACTTCAGGAGCTTAACAATCGTTTTACAGAGGTCAATACTGAGTTACTTCTTTCTGTGGCTTGTTTAAATCCAAGAGATTCATTTTCTGGATTTGATAAGGAGAAGTTGATCCGCTTAGCTCAATTTTATCCTTCTGATTTCTCTTCAACTCAACTTTTGGCACTTGATAGTCAACTTGAGAATTTTATATTGGATGTGCGTTCTGATGATCAATTCTCAAATGTAAATGGGATCAGTGGTCTTTCTCAAAAATTGGTTGCAACTAGAAAACACATCGTTTATCCGTTGGTGTTTTTACTTCTGAAGTTAGCTTTGGTCTTACCTATAGCAACCGCATCAGTTGAAAGAACTTTCTCTGCCATGAATATCATAAAGAATAAACCGTGAATCATTATGGGAGATGAATGGCTGAATGATTGTTTGGTAACATACATAGAAAGGGAGACATTAGATAGTATTGATAATGAAAAGATCATTCAACGTTTTCAAAATATGAAAACAAGAAGGGGGCAATTGTAAATTGATCTTTATCATTTTGGATTATTATAAATTTTTGATGTGTTAATCAATGAATTTGAAATTTGATTAGTATATTTTCATATGTCTAAATATTATGTGAAACTTCCTGTTTTAATCTTCATATATTATCTTTGCCCCCAGTCTCTAAATTTTCTGAATCCGTCACTGTGTGTAGGAAGTTCCTAGATATTAATTCAATTAGGTATGATCTGTACAGGTTTGGGTTTAAACCTGATTATTGGATATGGACTGAACATGGGGAAGTAGTTAATACAGAAAATCAGTTTAGTGCTAGTTATGCTGGAGACAGTTCAAGTGCAATGCAATTAGGAGATGAATATGTGGGTAATGTGAGTTAGGAAGAAAATAGTGGTTGATATCAAGAAATGGTTTATGATACTATTGATCCCGAATTTAGAAAGTTTCATGCTTTTGAAGCTGAACATGAACCTAATGCAGAGGCCGTAAGGTTTTATAGCCTGTTAGAGGTAGCAAACAAGCCTTTATGGGATGGGTGTGTGCACTCAGAGTTATCGTTAGCAGTAAGAATATTGCACGTTAAGTCTGAAGGCAATCAAAGTCAGAGCTCATTTGATCAATGGGCTACATTGATCAGTGAGCTTAGTCCCCAACCTGAGGCCATACCAAAAGAATTTTACCAAGCAAAAAATTAGTTTTCAAGCTTGATTTAAAAGAATAAAAATTGATTGTTGTTTGAAAGGATACATGCTCTATTACAAAGACGATGTTGTATTGACACATTGCAAATTCTGTGGAAAGCCTAGGTTTAAGCCAATAAAAGGTGGTAGAAGTGGTAAGTACAAAGATGTACTGCAAAGATGCATTTTTTGCCCATAATCCCTAGGCTAAAAGAGGTTGTATGCGTCTATGAGCTCTGCTCCTCACATGACATGGCATAGTGAGAATAAGAGGAGCGATGCTATAATGACTCATCCATCTCACGGTGAAGCTTGGCAACATATTGATAATGTGTATCTCGAGTTTGCATCTGATCCTAGGAATGTAAGGCTAGGGTTGTGTGCTGATGGGTTTACTCTAAATAATCAATTCAATAAACCATATTCTTGTTGGCATGTTGTGGTCACACTTTTCAATCTTCCTCTAAAATGTGCATGAAAACTCCATATTTGTTCTTGACTTGTATAATTCATGGTCCAGAAAATCCAAAAGCTAAAATTGATATACACCTTCAACCTTTGATTGATGAGTTAAAAGAGTTGTGGTGTGGGGGTGTAATAACTTATGACATATCTAGGAAACAAAATTTTAATATGAAGGTAGCACTTATGTGGACAATTAATATTTTCCCGCTTATGGTATGTTGTTTGGATGGTTGACTCAAGGAAAATCAGCATGCCCAATTTGTATGGAGGATACAAAGACATTCACCTTGAAGTATGGAGGAAAAAATTCGTGGTTTGATTGTCATAGGAGATTTTTAGATATGAAATATCCGTATAGGCACCTTACAAACAAATTTAGGAAAGCAGCTATTGAGAATGAGAAGCCTCCCATCCGACTATATGGTCATCAAATATGGGACAGAGTTAGACAATTCCCAAAAATAACAGAAGTAGAAAAGGCCATCAAGTTTCCTCATTAGGGGTGACACATAATTAGACTAAACAAAGTATATTTTGGGAGCTGCCATATTGGAAGGAAAACTTAGTTTGCCATTGTCTAGATGTCATGAATGTCGAAAAAAATGTGTTCGACAATATCATGAATACTGTGATGGACACTGATCAAACTAAAGATAATGTCAAGGCAAGGTAGGATTTGGAAGAGTATTGTAGGCATCCTGAATTGAGATTACAACGACTTCCAGATGGTTGGTGGTCAAAAACCAAAGGCAAGTTACACCTTGAGCTTACCACAAAGACAAGATATGTGTAAGTGGGTGCAAGATTTGAAAATACTTGACAGTTATGCTTCAAACTTAGGTCGTTGTGTGAATGCTCAACAAGGAAGGTTTTTTGGGATGAAAAGTCATGATTGTCATGTTTTCATGGAGTGTCTTCTGCCTATTGCATTTAGGGAATTACCTGACCATGTTTGGAAGCTGTTGACAAAGCTGAGTGAGTACTTTAGAGACTTGTGTTCACCCATTCTTAGAGTTGACGATTTGTTGGTGATGGAGAAAAACATCCCTATGATTTTGTGCAAATTAGAGAGAATATTTCCCCTTGGTTTCTTTGACTCCATGGAGCACTTGCCCATAAACTTAGCATATGAAGCACGTGTTTGTGGACCAGTGCAATACAGGTGGATGTATCTGTCATCTACAGACAAGATAGCACCCCACTTCCTTCAAGCCTTGCAGGAGTACTGGTGTACGCCGGAGTTTGAAAATATCTCCATAAAGAACAAGACAAACAGAGCATCTACTAAAGGTGGCTCATTGCATGCCGGTAGCTCCACGACTTTGGCTGACACTAAGGCCAACTTGGTTAGTGATTTCCAATTTTTGTTTTTTAAATTTTCTGTTGTTTAAATTATCAATTGAATTTGAGAGGTTTATTAATTGGAACTGCAGGAGAAGACGCTGAAGAGACCACCTACTTAGGGAGAGGTGTTTAAGGAGACACACACTTGCAAGGGAGACAAAACAGTGTGGGTTGATTCACGATATGAGTTAGCATATGTGAGTATAATTATTCACATTAAATTTTCTGATGAGTTAGGACTTGAAAAATAATCTTTTAGCCTAATATATAATTGTCTGCACTAAATTGTAGGGTGATTATGTTCAGAGGCTGGAGGTTGCATCTGCTCAGGACCCAGAGTATGTTGATGAGGACTCTCTATGGTCAAAGACAGTGGGCAGCCTTTATAAAGGCCGCATTTATGTTACTATTAATGATTTAATATTTTTTTATATTCTAATTAATCATATGTATATATTTATATATATTTTTTATTATATTTCAGTTAAACCAGTTGGACCTCTAAACTTTTGAAGTAGTACCTTATCTAATTCGATACCTGGTCCGATTTTCTCTTCCTTAGATCAACATCATGATGTAAATCACTTCAGAACCAAAACAACATAATACTAAAAAAGAGAAACCAAATGGATGTAAATTAATTCAGCTTGTTTGACCTGGTCAAAAGAAAGAGAAAAAATAATACTAAGAAAAGAAACCAAATCGATGTAACGTGTTTGGGAAATTCCCAAATACAGCTTTTCAACTAGAAAAAAGTTGTTCGTACAAAATCAATTGTGTTTTCTAAGTTTACGAAAATATAATATATTTAAAAATTAATAATTTTAAGATGAAAAATAACTTATAATTGTAAACAACACTTTAAAACTTTTGACTATAAGTAAAGTTAATTATAAGCAAAGTACTCAGAAGCTGATTATTTTAGAATTATAATAATTTTACCATATTCGCTTCAGGTATCAAATATTATCTATAATATAAACAGGTCATTTTATATTCTTTTTAGTAATATTATTAAGAAATCAATATTTTTCATACAACACAAACAAAATAAATTATTTTGAAACCAATTTTTAGTTGAAGTATTCAAATATAACTTGATTCATACATGATTGATTATATAAAAGAATATTATACAAATAAATAATTATTGAAATAATTTTAACCTTATAATTTGCCAAACACACACTTTTATTCCATTGATTATATCGAATCCAAAGCTTAATAAAATATGATATTCAGAGAGTGTTTCCATTTAAATGAGGAATAAGAAAAATTCTCCATTCCTCCTTTTTTATAAGGTTATATAATATATAGTATCCAATTCTAGTGGAAAAATGAAATTTGTCTATAATAACAACTCACTATGATTGTAGGCAATGTTATTGAATTCATAAAAAACAGTATTTTTAGTCAATTTACATGTTAGATATTATTAAAATATTTTAATTTTATTATTAATAATTATGTATATATTATATATTATATCTTTGTCATTTTATATTAATGAGCTAATAATTATTTGGAAAATCATTATAATTTTGGCGAATATGAGAAAATTCTATTGGCAATTTTATAAATAAAAAATAAAAAATATAATTATACTAAAGTTTAAAGGAAACGGATGTATTTTAAAAAATTATAATAATTAAATATTCAAGTGCTATAATATAGCAAAAATGATGAGTTTTATGGTGGACATCTTATATCTGAGTTTATTATGGATCACTTATTATTTGCTCTTGAATTAAACCATTCAATAGAAACAATGATCATTTAACGACTAATAATAGAAGGTTTATCAAGGCCAAAAAATAAAAGGTCCACTTAAAATTTGCTAATGAAAACCATTGTATGTTGACGGTTGCTCTCAAATTTGCAATGGACCCCTCTTTCCACAAGCAAATAAATCAAGGATGAAAGGAAACAGTGGACCCTTCATCATGTGGGATGTGCCTTTGTGTCACAGCATCTAGGATTTAGACATCTTTAGTCTAATATATCGGGTAAATTATAATGTATGCATCAAATTTTGAGTTCTATTATAAATTTTTTATTATTAATAATTAGATTATTTTTATTTTTATTGAATGATTTAATTTAATAATTAATAATAAAAAATTTATTATAGACACAAAGATAAGAAGTCACTAAAAAATCCATCAAGTTATGGTATTGTCCTATCTTGTTGGTTTTGTTATTCCCTCCCAAACAAATTGAAATGTTCCTCCACAAATCAAGCTGCCTTAGCCTCCTCCAAACGTGTATATGTCATTCGTCTCCTACGGTCCCCACCAAACAAGATTTCAGTTGCAGAATCTCAATGATTCTATCAAAGGCTCAGATTCAACCAGGCCCCACCTCCCTAAGTAGTTTGTTTTTCACTCCCCTAAATAGTGACACAACAAAAATCCACATTTGTGCCACTCCAGATATAGAAAAAGATATATTGCCGACCTGTGCAGATGATCGAGAATAAAAACAGTTTTTTCTTTTTTCTTTTTTCAAACTATGGCCGAAGGAATGTATATTATTCTTTTGTTTTTGTCGAAATATTCACGGTGCGTAGGCGTAACTAAATCTCTTACGGATAGAAGCTCTTTTATATATATATATATATATATATATGTTTATTTATTTATTTATTTCTCAAGGGGTATTCCCTAACCTGCAGCTGAAAACTAATTCCTTCGATGTGTGGAGATCACTAAAATGGATTTTGACTTTCTCACCAAAGTTCCTTTTTATACACATAATAGAAGTCGAACATCTGACACATACTTAAAAGACCCAATCATCTTACCAACTATGTCAGGCTTTGTTACTACATAAGCTCTTATATGAAGATAAAACTTTTATTATAAGATCTATTATGTACGTATTGTCAAAAATTAAATCGGAGTCTGTTTAATATATGCTAAAATTTTCCTAATGTCAATTTTCTCTATTTACAAAAGTTTAATTAAGAATTTCATTAAAAATAAATTTTAGACCACTTGAATTAATTAAGTGTTCACAATCATGTACTAAATTCAGCACATTGGTTTTTCCGAATTATTATTTTGTTATGATAAATAATTTAACATTTAATTTTTTATTTATAAAAAAAGTGAAATAAAATTCAAGGGTGTTTTAGTAAATGAGGCAGTTCTTAGAAGCAGTAATGGTCTTCGAGAATTAAGCAGGTAATATTGCCTGAAATCTGTGATTTCTTAACAGCTGTGAGAGATTTCAAGGAGAATTTAAAGGGAACCAAATATAGATTAGAGGTTAGACTGCACATAGTGAAAGTTTCACATAACACATGAACTGAAGTGTTAGTCCTTAGTGCATGTTAGTTACTGGCTTCAACAATTTTACTCTGAGAGAGAGAGAGAGAGAGAGAAAACAATCAATTGGGTGTTTGCTTTCTGGGCTAGGATGATATGATTCTAAGAAATCTGAATGAGAATGAAGGTATGTATTTTTTTTAGAGAGAAAAAGGTTGGTAGAATGATGAGGTTTTGAAAAAGTGAGTGCTTGGAGCTCTTTCAACATTGTTTATGTCCTTCTGCTGTTTGATGGGGTATGTAAAGGTTGGAAATTTTTTGTTGTTTACATGCTCTCTCTCTTTTTGTTTCCTTTTTCTTTTAATTTGTGTTGCTGATATCATTGATAAAACAAAGGTCTTTGAGATTAAACCAAGTTGCTGAATTTTGCTGAATTGTTGTTCTCTTTGAACTCAAATTTTGAAAATGCTAGTGGTGGTTCTGTTTCTTGCAAGTGGCTATTTGCTTGGAGGGAACGCATATGTTTGATGGCTAGAATTTTCTGCCTTTCTTTTTTTTGTTTTTTTTGGCATTTAATTGTTCCTCAGTATGTATTCCTACTTATTTCCAAATTAGGAGAAAAAAATTTTCCATTCATGCTATGCAATAAAATTCTTCCTTTCTGAGAGTGACACAAAAAATTGAGGAAAATCTATATACTGTTTTTTCATTGTAAAAATGTGGTCCTCTATCTTGGTATGATTGCCTATAAGTGGATTCATGAACTAGGCCATAAGGTACCTTTTAATTGAAGAACATTTCTCTTTTTGTTGAGGGGTTTGTTGAATCTCTTCGTCAGAACTGTCTCTTTGCTTTTTTTTATTTCTTTTTCGAAATAATATTAGATCTGTAATTTTTTCGTTTGTCAATTGTATTTTATCCTTTAATTAACAAGAAAGAAAATTATCCTCAATTGTTGATGATGTGGTGTTTGTGTTTCTTTATGCCAGTTTTATTGGCAGTGTTTACTCCATTTGTTTGACATGGTTGGAAATTTTGGCAGTGAGCAGATAAAAGGTATGGATATATCAGAGTACACGAGGATTGTTTTTGATAAACTTCAGAAATTTGAGCCGGAGCATGCTACGAAGATAATTGGTTATCTCCTTTTGCAAGACCATGGTGAGCAAGAAATGGTTAAATTGGCTTCATTCCCGGACCATTTGATCCGTGAAGTGGCATTTAAGGCCAGAACTGAGCTTCAAAGGTTGACTGCCAAATCAGCCATCCATCCAATTTCACTTCCTATCAGCCGTCGACAAGATTTAAGGCATTTGTCAGTAGTCTCCCCCGGGACTCCAACATCACCAACAAGCTTCCAGGTTCCCTCTCCCTATTGGGATCCACAGTCCACTAGCAATGCCAACGCAGAATTCATAGGCTACTTGGACCCTATCTCAGAATTTCAGAAGCATACCCAATTGTTGAGCCTGGAGAGCCATATAGATGCTATAAATTCTGGGACTGCAGGGATTGCTAATGATTACCATGGCTTAGGCGCTTCGCCTGGTAACTTGGGTGGAAAAACTGGTAGAAGGTTTTCAAGCCTGTCAGAATTTCCTGTCAAGACTTGTCACTATTTCAACAAAGGATATTGTAAGCATGGTGCTAGCTGTAGGTATTATCATGGACCAGTTGTCCCTGAGATGTTCTCTCAGGTGTATGGCAATGATGCTCTTAATGATGACCAGGTGATTTCGCCAGGGTCACTAGCACAATTAGAGTCAGAAATTATTGAGCTCCTGAAAACAAGGAGAGGCAATCCTATTTCAATTGCATCCCTGCCATTGGCATACTATGAGAAGTATAAAAAGGTACTGCAGGCAGAAGGTTATCTAACTGAGAGCCAGAGACATGGTAAGTCTGGCTACAGTTTGACAAAGCTTCTTGTGCGATTGAAAAATAGTATCCGGCTCATTGACAGGTGAAGCGATGCAAACTTTTTATGTGTATTCCTTCGTAATAGAGTGATTGATTGTTTCTTACTCTAATTTGACTTTTATTATGGTTGTTTAACAGGCCTCATGGGCAGCATGCGGTGGTTTTGGCAGAAGATGCTCCAAAATTCGTAGGGAAGGGAGAGTTTGGTCAAAATATTAGTGCATCAAGACAAATATATTTGACATTTCCGGCTGACAGCACATTCACAGAGGAGGATGTCTCAAACTACTTCAAGTAAATTACATTTTGGATGTAACTGCAATTTTACACCTTTTGCAGTTAATGGTTGTGTTAACAGATTCAAATTGCTTTGATGTTTTCCTTTGTAGCACCTTTGGGAGTGTTGAAGATGTAAGAATTCCATGCCAACAGAGAAGGATGTTTGGATTTGTGACCTTTGTTGATCCAGAAACTGTCAAAATGATATTGGAAAAGGGAAATCCTCATTATGTTCGTGGGTCTCGGGTGCTTGTAAAACCTTACAAGGAGAAGCCAAAACTTATTGACAGGTGATTCCTTGTTGGTTCATTCCTTTCAATTCTCTGCTTTCTGTTGGAAGCTGATTTTAGTTTTATGTCTTCAAATTCTCATGTTTCCTGCAAAAGCTTTATTACTTTTGATCAAAGCTTGATATGTCTGTGTGATTGCTTCATTAATTCTGACAAGAAGATTTCATTTCTGATTCTAGTTCTCATTCTCCATCCTCTCTGTGGAGAATGCTAAATTGCTAACGTACAGGTCTTTAGGGGCTTATCATCATAGTTCCTCTAAGATATGGCCTCAAACATACATGTGAAGTTAAGGCTAGTGGATTGTTATTTATAGTCTCAAGACTTGCTGGTTCATTCTCATTCTTCATATCCTTTAATAAGTGAAATATGATACATTGACAATGACAGGTGCTAGTATTATGGATCGGTATTTACATCTTAGGATCTTAGTACCTGTTGAAATACCTTTTAGCAATATTCTCTACTTAACTATTAATGTTGTACTTTTTAATTGCTACATGCATTTCAACTTGGATGCAGGAAGCACCCAGATAGAATCGAGCATTCTGGTTGTTACTCACCACATTATGTAGACGTGGACACTGAACTTTCGAGTGAGTATGATATTCCCTAGTTTATAAAACATTTCGTCCCAATCATCAAACAGGTCTCCAGTGACTGTGATGATATGCATATGTTTGGCTTCCGGTCTTTTTCCTTCTGATTGAGAAGCCTTATGTATCATATCTAATACAAAATTGTTATAGTTTCAAGAAGTTGTGCGAACCCTCGATTTCTAAGGAGGCTGCTCATTGAAGAGCATGAGCAGGCCCTTGAATTTCAGAGAAGGCGTATTGTGGAGCTGCAACTGGCCCAGAAATCTTTGTCCAGTTCACCCCATTTTGGCTTCTACATGGATGAATTAAAAGGTAGTAACATGGCTTGCATATTTGCATAACCATTTTCATTACATTTCTCCCTATGTATCCTACCTTCCAATCCCTTTATATATTGATTCAAACCATTCTGCATGTAGATCATTTGAATTTTCAGCCTGAAGAATCTTTTAAGTATGCTCCAAATGACAAAGCTGGGAATACAGAAACCGAAGCCGATTACACTGATGAGGACAGGTATGGATCAATCTCAACAGCAATCTTGTGCCAACCCAATCTTTGATAAAGATATTCTAACTTATATTTCTTGTCCTTAACAATATACTTCTGCTAGCTAGAATTTACTTCAGCTTGTTTTACAAATTAATGTTTATGATGCTTTTCCAAACATGTAGTATGGCTAATGCACATCCTTCCTGACACAATTCAAATCTTTGTAATCCTTTTTTTTTTTTTTAATTTATCTTATACAGCAGTCAAGGATTGAATCTCCCAGATAGCCCATTTGCATTTCCACTAGACAGTGGAGTTTCAGCAGTCATATAGTTTCAGGAACACATTACATGGAAACATAGAGTTAAAAATAGCTCCAAGCAAAAGGCAACATCTCTAGCTTCATACAGTTATACAACCCTTCTTTGATCTCTTTTTTCAACTAGCAAGTACATACAGGATGAAGAGTGGAGACTTATCACAACTTGAATTGGTGGATCTAACAACAATTTAGTGACACATGTAAGAAGGTTATAGTTTTTACTTATAGAAAGATGGCAAAAGGTTTGGTTTCTAGGAGGAGATCATTTAGTTAGGAGATTTTAAAGAATTCAGCACTGGATGAAAGTAACTTAGGTATGATCCATAGTTTTCATTACTTTTGAGTATATGTGGCTATTGACGGTGAGTAACCTATTACTACTCCCTGTGAACAAGTTTAATAATGATAATTATAATTTATATTAGGCCTTAATGACGTATTTTTTACTCTTTAGCTGCTTTTAGATGCTATTTTCTATGTTCACCATGATAAAATGCTAGGAGTTTTATAAGATTGGCTAATTTCAGAACATGAGAAATCATTTGTTCAGGGGTTTTTACCTTGACTCTAGATTGAGGCAATATATATATATATATATTGTTTAAGTTAAAGAAATCTATTACACAATAAAAGCGTAAAAAAATAAATCAATTCAATTTATAATCAAATGCTATAAATTAAAAATAATACACTAAGTGGATACCTTCAATTTTAAGTTATAGTTTGAATTCAACATTTTTTTTATATTAATTACTAAATTTATAATTGGCCCATTGGATTATCTACACATTTAATCATTTAGAAGTAAGTTTCTATCGTCAACTAAAGTTATAATTATATGATCCATATCTTTAATTTAACTTGGACTTGTAATGTTATCTAAGTAGTAATTCATTCCAATTCATAGTAGAACATTGGTTTCCCAGTTTGATAAATCTCAACGGGAAGCTAATTCTTGACGAAGGATTTTATCCGCAAACAATTGTATGAATATGGATTCATTAAAAGAAAGAAAAATCATATAGAGACTAATGTAACAGGGTGGTAGTAATTACAGAAAATATTCCTCAGGATTTGTATTGAAATTCCAAGAATGTAAACAATTGTTTATTAGAATCTTGGTCTCCACTCCAATTGAGGTTTGACACCTGAAATTAATAACAGAAAGAGGAGGAGAAGGAGGAGAAGAAAGGGTATGGAAGAGATAATTTAGAAGGAAATATGGAAAGAGTGATGATACCACTAGGGTTGTTCATAACCCAGCCTGATCTGCCAACCCGGACCGGCTCTCATTGAGACAGGTTTGAGACTTGAAATTTGACTTGGTACACTTTTTGGGTCGGGTTCAAGTTATAAGTTAGGTTGACCCGGTCAGGCCCGAAGCCAAATAATTCCTTAAGATATATATATATATATATATATATATATATATATATATATATATAATAATTTATGAAAAAATATAAGATTTTAAAGTTTAATTAATATATTTACATAATTTAATATTATTTTTATATTGATATGGCTAAGTCGTTATTGATTTAGGTCAAATTTTTTCCAACTCAGCCTAATCTATCCCTTGTACACTCCTAGATGCCACAATGTCAAGCTCATTTGAGATTACATGAGTTTAAGACATGGCATTGGGTGAAGCACTTGAAATACAATGTGTTTTGTTTCACTGTAGTATTAGAACAATAAATAAATATATTATGATCTATGCTTTGTTTTTTACTTTTCGGTTGAATTTTGCAAACAAGATCAAACTGATTACAAAAGATAATATTACATGGACTTAGATATGATTTGTTCAAAACAAATTATAGTAGTAATTTATGGTTTTTTTTTTATCTAATTAATTTTTAAAATTGTTTGGTTTAATCTCTAGAGTAAAATACAATCCCCTTCCTTAAGAAATGATAATACTACAATCCATTTCCTCTATATTTCTGAAACACACACTCTCCTTTTCTACAAAATGAAAATGGATTAAAGTCAAGTGTAATTTATTTTGAGTTTATAGAAAAGAGGAGTGTATATTTTAAAAATAGAGAGGTAGAGGAGTGTAATATTGTGATCTCTTAATAGAGGAGAATATACTTTACTTTAATGTCTATTATCACTCTATTTGTGTTAAACACCAAGTTATTTAATAAAAGATCATGTCATCTAATCATACATTGTAATTAGTAATTCTACTTGAAGTTGATTGAAATAATGGTTATGTAAGATTGGATAATGTGCATTTTGTGTCAACTTAGCAGTTAACATAACCAGACTAACAACATGACTAGAACCAAATTATATTTAAGTAAGTTGGCCTTTTTTGTTAGAATTTAATTTTGTTGCACTATCATTATTAAAGATATTTATACTACCTAACCATGTGATAATATTTTATGTGAAGTTGTGAACCCTCTTTTTTATATGACATTAATGTATAATTAAATAATATAAAAAAATAATTTAAACTAACAATATAAAACTTTTTTACATTGTCATTTAATCATAAATTTTCATATCAACAAAAATTGTTAAGTCTTGCATCTACTACTTAAAAAATTATACATGTGAAATGGTTTAATTGGATGATAGTGTAAAATTTGAATTTTACATTGTCAAAGCATAAAAATTAAACTCAAAAGAATTTATACAAAAAAAATATCAAAACTAATTTTTTTGATTCCTATAAAAGGAATTTATAAAAAAAATTATATATTTTTTTATTGGCAAGTTCTGTTGTAAAATAAACCGTAAAATGATATATTTAACAAGAATTTCATACATTCAAATATATGTCAAATATGATGTGCATTTCATTATTTTACAATCACTTGTTTTTTTTTTTTTTTTTTGGTAAACTACAATCACTTGTTACTTGGGTGTAAGGGTGGAAATAGGTCAAACTGGACTGGGATTTAACCTAAGTAGGTCAAGTCTGTATTTCCAAAAAAAAGCCTAAACTTGGATTTATTACCTGATATAGGCCTTTTTAATGGCCTTAGTCTGGCCTTTCTAAAAGCCCGACCTGGCCTAAAAACCTATCTAGAGGCCTATTTGATTATAAAATATTTTGAAAAAACCAAAATGGCTACACTTAACTAAGCCAAAATGTTACTAAACATGTTTTAAAATATATTTTTATATGGACTAAAAAATAAATTAAAAATATAATTTTAAATATATTAAAAATATTTCTATTATCATTAGATATTTAAATAATAATAATAACAATAACATCAGTAGGCCAGTATGTTAAGTCTAATAGACTATTTTTTATGCCTGGAGCCTAGCCCAATTAGGTAAATAGACTTCAACCTTGCTTTGACCAAGCACCACAGCTTTGACCGCCAAGGCTGAAGTTTTTTTTTTTTTTTTTCCAAAAACTCCGTCACGCACGGTTTAAACTTGTGCAACATATTGGACAAGAGCGATAAGCAAGTGTGGCTACCACTAGGCCACTTGCTTTGTTGTTACATTATGTCACGATATTATGTCACGATATATATATATTATAATTTTATATAAATTCAATTCAATCGATTGAACCAGTGACCCGATACTTTGACCAAGTCGATCACCGGTTCGATTATGATAACTATAGAAAATACCACTTTAAGTTTGCCATCCATGTGTCCCTTCTTCTCTTCATATATTTTTCTCAACTTGGGCAGGTATTTATGGGCTTGAGGCATCTTATCTATGTCAATCTGGTGCTTCGGGGTTGATGTTGGTGACGAGCTAAAGGCTGCCACACTCAACGCTGGGATGTCACAGCAATCGAAGACAAAGGCAATGTACACAATCTTTTTCTTAAATCAACTCATTCAATATTGTATTAATTCTTTCACAAGTCTTTTTAATTTCCTTGAAGAGATTTAAGCATACTTTGGCGGCTTATAGTTTGGGTTCACACGCATCAAGAATGCATTGATTACGTTCCCAACACCTTTTTCTAATGAAATCCTCATAATCTAAACAATTGCATAAATGAAAGTGTGCATGTCTTTTTGTACAAAGCCACCTTTACCTTTCATGAAATTTCCAAACCCTCTCACCTATTTCAGAGACACAAACCCACACCTCTCACCTTTCAATCCATCTGTGTCTCTTCTCGTCCAAGATGCCACCGCCGTTGTCCGCATTGAGGAGCCAGCCCATATTGCCGATGGAAGTGTCGAGTAGTTGAAGACCTTGTGGAAGTTGGCGGCAAAGACAATGATGATGACACGGCAGAGGATAGAGTGACGTTTGACCTTGTGGAGGAGGTGGCGAGCGGACAAGGAGCAGATCCCCACCGCTTGCTGCACTCATCATTGAACAAGTCGGCCTCGACTCACTTTGCCACTAGCATTGGGTACGATAGCTCCTCCTCATATTGCTTCTCATGGAGGTTGTGGTGCTTTAATGGCCTCGACTCACTCCGTCAGCATTTGGTATAATAACTCTCTTGATTCGTTTCAGAAAGAATTTAGAAGGCTTCTTAAGAAACTACTTAATATTTTATGTTAATTTTTTTTTTTTTTTTTTTAAGTATGGTATGAGAATTTTTGTAATTCTGTGATTTATCAATAGTGGCCTGCCATTATTCATGAAGACATGGAGTCATTACTCAAAATTGACATTCATCTAAGAAAATATTTATGGTTCTAAGACTAGTTTTCTCGCCAAATAATAAGTGAATGAATTGTGTGATCTTAATTTTAACATAAAAGAATTTAAGGATAACAAAGGAACCTATCAATCATGTTATTATGAGAGAATATTCTACGACTATAAACTAGTGTTACATGCCGATGCTTGATGCAAATTTTGTTGTGTGCCGAGTCTTTTGTGTATGTCAATTTGCACTTAATAATTGGTGGCATTATTTAACCTTATACTTACAAGATGTTGGGTCAGAACTTGTGGCATGCATTTGCAAATAGAAGTGTTGGAAATTATAAATTGAATTAACAAAATAAGAAATTTTAGATATTTCTTATTTTCTGAGAAGTGGAAAGAGATTTGAGAATAAAATTCCCTATTGAGAATAATAATAATTATAAAAGATAAATTAAGATTATTTGTGCATTGTAGATGAAAGAATTGACAAAGAAAAAGAAAACTCCAACCGGAATTGTTTCTAAGCTAAAGAGCTTGAGGCGTTGGGGATTTATACGAAAATAACATTCTTAACTCATGATAGAAGCCAAGTTTAGATGGGGCATGGAATCACATGGAAGCCATTTTTTTTCTTTTTGTTTGACCATCTTGAACTGTTTTTTATTTTCTTTTTGTAAGTTATTGATTACTTGTTACATACATTTTGAACTGTGAGGCTCCCTACCTTTGTGTGAATTGATTCATACCTTTTGAATTATCGCAAAATAACAATACTCCGAATCCATACATAAAACATGCTTCAATATAGATAAGATCTTGTTATGTAATGTCATGCTAAAATTTTTAGTAGTGCTAGCTTTCTTTACCTGAGTATTATAATTGAGTAGGCCATGTAACATGGGTGCCCAATAGGTCTGCATATCTTTACGTCGTTAATACAGCCTTTTAAATTTTTTTTTTTCGTCAACTTTGTCCTTGTTGTCTTGATTTTGGTCATCTTTCAAAGTTTGATTTTTGTTGTTTTCGGTCCTTAACTTTTTTGTTATTGTAGTTCTGTCTAATTGATATTAGTTTCTAGTTGGGGCCTTTGAGCCCGTTGTGGATCAGAAAGTAAAAAAAATTGGGCCAAGTCCACTTATCCTTTGCAAGACCATTAACTTTTCTTCTGTTGATGTGTTGCATTACTTTCACGACAAACGATTCTCCTGAGCAGTGGGCAAAAAGACAGAGTGAATATACTATCGAGTCCCTAAAAATTTTTTCGTACGACTATTGAATCCCCCTAGAAATAAAATTGGGCTTTTGTACAGATATAAAATAAAAAAAACGATTATTTACGCATTTATCACATTTTAAACATTATATATCCGTATATATTATTTTTGCGCGTGAGGGGAATCGGTTAATTGTCAATCGATTTTGGCTTTTTCCTAATGCATAGAAATCGATTAAGTCTCAACTGATTTCTGTTTGTTTCGTCCCCGCCCCATATTTGGTCCCCACTTGTCCATGTATATATATATGTGTGTGTGTGAATCTCGCTCAGCGTAAGAGGCACTCTTCATTTCTTAGAAGAGAGCTCAAGTTGCTAAGATTTTGAGAGAAAAATGACAATGAGATGGTATGTTCTTGTTCATTATAATTGTGAAGTAGTAATTTCCTAAACATGTTCATAAATCTAATTATAATAGATGATTTACTAAATATTTTTATAGTCTAATCTAAGTATAATATTTAATAGTCTAATTAATTTCTACTAACAAATATGCTTACGGTGCACTAATCTCCCTAAATCTAATTACAAATAAAATATTTCTAATCTAAAAATTAAATTTCAATAGACATGTTTTATTTTTTATTACATTAACAACTAAAATACTTCGCTAAGGTACTTAAAATATATTATTTCTTAAACATGTTTGTTAATATAATTAAATTAGATTATATAGTTAAATTAGAATATATAATTAAAAACAATATATATACTAATCTAATTAAATTTTACAAGAATTTATTCAAAGTAATATCTTTGGGTTCGAAAATTTATATTTTTAATTAGACTTGTTAAGTGATTTAGGAAGATTAGTTGACATATAACATGGTTGAGTTGTAAAATTTAATTAGATTAGTATATATATTGTTTTTAATTATATATTCTAATTTAACTATATAATCTAATTTAATTAGATTAACGAACATGTTTAAGAAATAATATATTTTAAGTACCTTAGCGAAGTATTTTAGTTGTTAATGTAATAAAAAATAAAACATGTCTATTGAAATTTAATTTTTAGATTAGAAATATTTTATTTGTAATTAGATTTAGGGAGATTAGTGCACCGTAAGCATATTTTGTTAGTAGAAATTAATTAGACTATTAAATATTATACTTAGATTAGACTATAAAAATATTTAGTAAATCATCTATTATAATTAGATTTATGAACATGTTTAGGAAATTACTACTTCACAATTATAATGAACAAGAACATACCCTCTCATTACCATTTTTCCCTCAAAACCTTAGCAACCTGAGCTCTCTTCTAAGAAATGAAGAGTGCTTCTTACGCTGAGTGAGATTCACATATATATATATATATATACACGGACAAGTGAGGGACCAAATATGGGGCGGGGACGAAACAAAGAGAAATCGGTTGAGACTTAACCGATTTCTGTGCATTAGGAAAAAGCCAAAATCGGTTGACAGTTAACCAATTCCCCTCACGTGCAAAAATTATATATATGGGTATATAATGTTCAAAACGTGATAGATGCATAAATAATCTTTTTTTTTTTATTTTATATTCGTACAGAAGCCAATAAAATTGACCTCATGCTTTTGAAGATTAAAAATACTGAACATATTAGTCTCTTCATTAGTTATTTGTTAATGAACTTACATATGTTATATAATATAATGATGATATGTCATTAAAATGTTGTACTTATTTTGTTTATTTAAAGTTGCATAAAGTGATCATTTCATAATAGAGACTTAAATAACTCATTCATTTAATTTCAATCACCAAAATGAGTTATTAATTCATTTTAAATTTCATTTTACTTCAGATGACATGCGTATCACTAACATCGTTATGAACAGGCATGTGTGTAATTTTATTATTATTTAAATGATCAAACATACAAAAACACTAATATATCTTATTATCAAAATCTCAAGGGATTACTAGTTCAAATTCGGAAATTCTTACTATTTTCTAAACTTGTGGGCTAAAATGAAGTATTTAAAGGTTTCATAAAATTTATTAAAAATTACTCTTTAATTTATTTTCCTTTGGAGAGCAATTACCAATACTTTTAGTCCCAAGAATCTAGCTCTATCATATAGCCCTCCAAGAAGGTGTAGGATTCGGACTTACCAAAATCTCGAACCCAACAACATAGGGACCTTGAGACTGTACAGAACTTGTTTACTGATACGTGTACACCGGGTATTATAGAATCTAAACAATTGCATAAATGAAAGGGCCGAATTTGAAACCCATGTGCATATCTTTTTGTACAAAGTTACGTTTACCTTTTATGAAATTTCCTTACCCTATTACGTATTTCAGAGACACAAACCCACACCTCTCACCTTTCAATCCATCTCTATCTCTCCTCGTCCAAGATGCCATCGCCACTGTCCTTATCGAGGAGCCAGCCCATATTGCTGATGGAAGTGTCGAGTAGTTGAAGACCTTGTGGAAGTAGGCAGCGAAGACAATGATGATGACGCGACAGAGGATAGAGCGGCGCTTGCACTTGCAGAGGAGGTGGCGAGCGAACAAGGGAGCAGATCCCCACCGCTTGCTTGCTGCATTCATCATTGAACAAGTCGGCCTTGACTCACTCCGCCACCAGCATTGGGTACAACAACTCCTCCTCAAATCGCTTCTCATGGTGGTAGTGGTATTTTGATGCCGCCATGTCTGCCTGGCAAGTCAGTGATGGGTTTGGTGAGTCAGTTGCCATCATGTCGGAATTTGGAGTGTCAGTGGTGAGAAATTAAAGTGCTAATTATGACTAAGTATCAGAATCTTGATCTCCACTCCAATTGAGCTTTGACATCTGAATTTGACCATGGAAATTAACTAGAAATTATAGAAGGAGGAGAAGAAAAGGTATCAGAAAGTAAGAGATTATTCGAAGGAAAGATATGGAAAATACCACTTTAAGCTTGCCATCCATGTGTCTCATCTTCTCTTTTTGTATATTAGATGAATTGAAGAATAACATACTAGTCAATAGAGTGATTTTTTTTTTAAGTCACGGAGTGCCTAAAAGCCCAAAATTGATGGATAAACATTTATGAATTAGATTTCTTTAGAATCTGTGAAAATCCAACGTGAATTTGTTAGTCTGTGAGAGATCCATTTGATTTTAGCTTAACCGTATGTTTTCTCAAGATGAGATGGAGATGAAGGTTTAGACAAGATACTCTCTTGATTTGTTTAGGTAAGAAATTAAAAGATTTCTTAAGAAACTGCTTAATATTTTATATTATTTTTAAGTATGATATGAGAATTTTTGTAATTCTGTGATTTATCAATAGTGGCCTGCCATTATTAATGAAGACATGGAGTCATTACTCAAAAGTGACATTCATCGAAGAAAATATTTATGGCTCTAAGACTAGTTTTGAATGAATTACGTGATCTTAATTTTAACATAAAATAAGGATAACAAAGGAACCTATCAATTATGTTATTATGAAAGAATATTCTACCACTATAAACTAGTGTTACATGCCGATGCTTGATGCAAATTTTTTT
The DNA here is from genome assembly GCA_031216105.1 of Dalbergia cultrata. NCBI lineage: Eukaryota > Viridiplantae > Streptophyta > Magnoliopsida > Fabales > Fabaceae > Dalbergia > Dalbergia cultrata. The sequence continues at coordinate 12,697,711 of CM062347.1, forward strand.
GTGTGCCGAGTCTTTTGTGTATGTCAATTTCTACTTAATAATTAGTGTCATTATTTAATTACCTTATACTTACAAGTTGTTGGGTCAGAACTTGTGGCATGCATTTGTAAATAGAAGTGTTTGAAATTATAAATTTTATTCACAAAAAAAAAAAAGAAATTTTAGATATTTCTTATTTTCTGAGGAGTGGAAAGAGATTTGAGAATAAAACTCCCTATTGAGAATAATAATAATTATAAAAGACAAATTAAGATTATATGTGCATTGTAGATGAAAGAATTGACAAAGAAAAAGAAAATTCCAACCCGGAATTGTTTCTAATCTAAAGAGCTTGAGGCGTTGGAGATTTATATGAAAATAACATTCTTAACTCACTATAGAAGCCAAGTTTAGATTCGGCATGGAATCACATGGAAGCCATTTTTTTCTTTTTGTTTGACCATGTTGAACTGTTTTTTATTTTCTTTTTGTAAGTCATTGCTTACTTGTTACATACATTTTGAACTGTGAGGCTCCCTACCTTTGTGTGAATTGATTCATCCCTTTTGAATTGTCGAAAAAAAAAAACTCCGAATCCATATATAAAACATGCTTCAATATAGATAAGATCTTGTTATGTAATGTCATGCTAAAAATTTTTAGAAGTGCTAGCTTTCTTTACCTGAGTATCATAATTGAGTAATTATGAACTTGGCCCATGTAACATGGGTGCCCAATAGGTCTTCATTTCTTTACGTCGTTACTACAGCCTTTCAATTTTACTTTTTCGTCAACTTTCTCCTTTTTGTCATGGTTTTTCGTCACCTTTCAAAGCTTTAGTATATTTTTGGTCCGTAAGTGTCTTTTTTTGTAGTTCTGTGCTATTAATCTTAGTTTCTAGGTGGGGCCTTTGAGCCCGTTGTGGATCAAAAAGTAAAAACGGTTGGGCCAAGTCCACTGATCCTTTGCAAGACCATTAACGTTTCTTCTCTTGATGCGTTGCATTACTTTCACGACAAACAATTGTCCTGAGCAGGGGGCAAAAAGACAGAGTGAATATACTATCGAGTCCTTAAAAAAATTTTCGTACGACTATTGAATCCCCCAAGAAATATAGTTGACCTCGTGCTTTTGAAGATTGAAAATACTGAACATATTAATCTCTTTGTGAGTTATTTGTTAGTGAACTTACACATGTTATATAATATAATGATGATATGTCATTAAAATATTGGATTCATGCAAAATGACACTATTTTAGAATACATTGCACCCATTTTGTTATTTAAAGTTGCACGAAGTGACCATTTTATAATAGAGATTTAAATAACTCATTTATTTAATTTCAATCACCAAAATGAGTTATTAATTCATTTTAAACTTCGTTTTATTTCAGATGACATGCGCATCACTAACGTCCCTATGAATAGGGACATGCACAATTTTATTATTATTTAAAGGATCAAATATACAATACACTAATATATCCTATTATTAAAATGTTAAGGGATGACGAATAATTCAATTCTTAAGAAACTAAATTGTTTTGCAAAATCTTTTGGAGCAGCTAACTAGGCCTTCAGCCTTCATTGAAAAAAAAAGGGTCAGAGCATTTCTAGTGACCATTTGCCAATCGAAGTCTCAACAAATTTTTTGACTGCCTTTGCAAGTAAAGCATATGTTCTTGGCTAACTAGTCCCGACTCAGCATGTTCTTGACCAGTCCAGATGCAACACTAGCATTCCCAAGCTGAATAACAACTTTTGAATCAACCTCCACATATACCTCTGGATATGCTATCCCAACGGTGGAGCTAGACGATTTTATTAGGATGCTTCAATACTTAATAATAATATTTTTTATAAAAATATATATGTTATAATTTTTATTTTTATTTATAAATTTAGATGAAAATTATTATATATAAAAGAATATAAATATTCTACCATGAAATAAACTTACATGGATGCTTGATATTGTGTCTACTATAATATTAAAAACAATTAATTAAGTAAATAGTTTATTAGAACTAACTAAATAATAAATTTTGGAGGGGCCAAATTATTGAAAAAAAAAGTTGAAAAAAATTTAACAGAAACTTCATAATAAATTAACATTGACAGAATAGAAACCAGAAACTTTATAATAGATTTGAATTATTTGCAGCAATCATCGTTAGCAGCATTGCATGGGGCGGTCAAAAAATTGACAAAGGCAACAATAGTTTACATCTCAAGACGTATTAAAATAATAATAAAAACTTGTCATCTGAATAAATATCAAACTAAAAAACATGCCAAGACAAATTTTATGTATCCAAATATTAGAACAGTCACTTCTGGTACATGAAATCGCACAATAAAATTAAAAGAAAATATGGCAAACGTCTCGATCAAGTACCAATAGTAGAAAATAAAAGATAAAATCAGAAACTAAAGAATTTCTACTGTTATAACAAAATTCTCAGTTGCTGAAACAATCAACCTAACACACGCTGCCGTTAAGCTCTGTTGAACGTAAGCCACCCGTGGAAAGATAACCTGCCTCGCCCTCGTTTGGCTCCATCTCAAGCACATTGGATATGAATGTCATCATTATCCATTACTGTCAGCCTTTTAATTATGAACGGGAATGCCAGAGATACAAATGACGATGGAAGTGTCCACATCACATGAGATACAAATCAAACCATTGGAAATGAGAAATAATTATTAAAGTAGCAGCACATTGAATAACGGTTCATGGTGATATTTCTTTAAAAGGTGCACCACTAGAAATTCACAGGGTACATATGGATTTTATCCCATTTCTGTTTCAGACGAGATTATAGGTGAAAAATGGGAAATAAGGGGATATTTTTTTTTTTTTTTGGAGATCAAAGTTACTTAATCTATTTAAATATCGTATGTAACTCGTAGCGTCACTTCGCGCGTTACTATTATAGAAGAATTTATAGGCAAGTTTTTATTTAGTTTAATAATTTAAAATAATTCAAAAAGTATAGGTAGAAAATTCCGTCTATAATTTGAATTTCAAATAGCGTGATTAATATGCCCATACATACGGATTATAGAAAAATTCATCTGTAACATTGAAATTAGAACTTAAAACATGCGCAGCCCTTCTTCCTCACTTCTCTTTTCTCCTTCTCTGTCTTCCCCTCTCACTTTTTGCGAAGGCTATGTTACCATCACCATATTTTGTGCCGCTGCATCTCACCAGAGCCACCATTGGGAAAACGCTCACCACCGTTATGTTCACGATATGTTTCAAAGCTTTTAATCAATTTATTTTTGTTTCGTTTTGTATTATTTTTTAATCTCTCCTATGCCTCACCATAAACCCATATATAAAAGTAGCCACCACCAAGGCTTTCGTGGCCCCACCGCTTAGCCGCAACCCACCATCCCTGTAGCACATTTGTCATCACGCAATGTTGTCTTCTGCCGTCATGGATGGTCATAGCTTTTTCTGTCTCCAATGGAGAGTAGAAGACAGATGATTAAGGATTTTAATTTTTTAATTTTTTGTTTTTTGTTTTATTATAGGCGAAAAAATCTGACTATGTTTAATTAAATTTTTATATTTTTTAATCACAATATAAACGGAGCTTACCAAAAAAAAAATGCCAATAAAGCCATCTAAAAATTATAGATGAATTCTTAATTCCATCTGTATTAATTATAGATGCAAACATAGCATCCGGTGGTTAGCCGTCTATAAAACTGTCTGTCACTTAAAAATCCGTCTGAAATAACAAAAAATTTGACTGTAATTCCATCTTCATTTCACAAATTTCTGGTAGTGGTAGGAGGCACCTAACATTTCTTGCATATCATTAAAGGTTAATCAATAGACAAAATGATGAATAATAAATCAAAGCAAAAGTGATGAAACGGATAAATCATTCTCATCCGAAATTGGATTTAATGTGAAACCTAGTGGTTGATCTTAATGAAGACATCACTGCTAATTAAAAATATGCATAACAATCATTACAGAGTAATAAAAACGTTGTTTTCTTTTTTGGTGCTGTGAGAACACTATTTTCATAATAAAAAGAATGAAAAATCGTGAGCAGAGATGATACGGAAGGGAAAATTGAACATTTTAGTACTGAAAAAATAGATCAAAATTATAGCATATCCATAAGACCTATTATAAGGGTGTAAGCTAAAAGAATTCAAGATAATTTTAGAAACTTGGCTAAATTATTTGTTGAAGAAATGCATTAAGAATTAGCCAAGACTCCTATTCGCAATTATAGACAGCCCAAAATATTATTATTAGTGAATTGACATTAATAAAATATTCTGGTCATATTAGGCCAAGTCTGTTGATTTAGTTTATTAGTTTTTATTTTAAAAAAAATGTTCAAAGACTTATTTTATTTTTATATTTATTAAACTCAATTGGTAGTATAGTAATTTAGGCCTAGTCTAGTAGGTTTAGGAAATAAGTTTAACCAAAATAAGATGTATAAATACCTCCAAATTTGGTAGCCACTTTCTCAAATTTTAGTTTGAATGAAATTTATTGGTTTCTTTTAAGAAACTTTTGTGTATACAAGTGAGTTAGAGTGATTCCCTTGGCTTATTATATCAGGGAGCTGAATAGAGGATTACAGGATTATAAGGTAGAGTGATTCCTTTGTGATATTTTATTTAGTTTTCAATCTCATCTTCTATATCAATTATGTGTTAGAATTTCTAGATCTTAATATTTATGGGTTCCACATCAGCTGGAAAGTGAAAAAATATTATACCAGAACCGATGGAATCCTGTGAACCCAACAACAAATTGAAAGTCAATAATAATAACATCATATGGACACGGAGGAAAACAACATACTAAGGGAAAAAAATCTTAATTAAAGATCATGAATTTGTCTGCTAGCACCAACGATATATGTAGTGCTTGCATTTCATGCGAGGAGATTTTCGTTCACCTTTCCATATTCCATCAAATAATATTTGATGTACAATTAAATTATAAAATAAATATATACCATACACTTTATCATAATGAGATATGATGTGTGATCCCTAACCATTCCACTCATTCATCAAATTTAATAGTAATAAGATATATAGTGTATATTTATTATGCAATTTAGTTATATGCCTAATATTGCTTTATCAGCCTTCTTCTAATTTCAATACAAATTCGTTTAGTATCATTCGATTATAGATAAAGAGGAATTAAAATCTGAAGAATTAAAGGAAGGAAAAAAGGACAGATGAGAGAAAGAGAGAATTAAGGAAAAGAATAATTAGTGAAAATAGGGAGTGGCAAGTAGTTGAGTCTTTTAATTGATTGACTGTTGATTCTAGAAGACCAAATAATAAGTAAAATTTAAATTAATTAATATCAATTAACTCTATACGATTGTCAATAAATAGTGGATCTTTGGCGCGCAGAACCAAAATCTCCAGCTGGGCATATCAACAATTTTCCTGCTCACAAATTAAAACTTGATTTTAGAATTTTATATACACTATATTATATATTATATATGAGTCATGATTCTTTTACACAGACTAAATCTACTATACTTATTTCATTTAATATCTTCTTATGAATAACAAATCACAAATTTAATCAATTCAACTGCTGAATCACATAATATTATTTGGATGACCAAGTATATCAAATTTCATAAAAATTGGATATTGATAAATGTATTATCTAATGCTCTAGATATATATATAAAACTATGTTATACGTTCAAATAAAAAAGATGATGAAGTATTAAATTATTTTGAAATTTTATATATTTTATCTATACAATAAAAACTTACAATTCAATAGTTGGATCGATAAATTATATATCTATAAAAAATTATTGAATAGAATAAGTATACCAAGACCAACAAAACGCATCGTTACCCAATATATTATGTATATATTATTTCTCGTCACGTGTAGAAATTTGAAAGTGTTTTCATCTAGTTCAGACAAAACGGATAACAATATATTTTTGAATTGGGAATCATTTATTAATTATTGTCTATGAAAATAAAAACTAAATGGAAACAAAATCCATATATATTAATTATTGTTTATGAAAATAAAAACTAATAAATGGAAAAAATCCATAATAATGCGCATTATTAAATATTAAGATCTAACAAAAAATACTCTATTATTTTAACTTTGATTTCTAAATACCTTATTGCCATAGGTAAGGCAAAGAATGATTTTTTTTAATTTATGTATTACTTATTCGTTATCTATAATAATCTTGTAGATAATACATAAAGATATTCTACTTAATACCTTCCTTTTTCATATTGATATGACTAAAATGTTTATGAGCTTCATCTTGTTTTGATGTTGGAATGCCTAATTTTGCTCTCCTAAACGTGTATCAATTGTTGTCACAACTTATCAGGAAAAAAAAAATAAAGAACTAAAGACATATCGGAGTTTGAACAACTTGAGCAATTTCACCACATCAAACTAAAAATGAAAGCAAAACGGAAAAAAAGATGTCCTTTCATCTGGCCCTGCATCCTTTTATCGGCGTTGGGATTGGGAGGGGCAGAAGAGGGTAGGCTCTCCCAAAAGTTGAGGAAAGAGTTAGGAATTAGGAACAGCAAGATGGCCAAAATAGTCATCTCAATTTCTAATTGTTTAGAATTTAGAATTTAAAACTAAGGGATGCTTTTTAATGCTTTCAAAACAAACTAAGGAAATTAAGTGGCATTCTAAAAACTAAAAGACTCTAACCATAATACTTGAAAACCGTAAAGATTGGTTGGTGTAATTTACCATTTAAAAAATTGATACTCTCCACCTTTTTCTTAGTGGTATAGTTGATCATCTTTATTTTTTCACTTTAGTCTGGACCTTAGCTATGCAAGTTTTTGTGCGATTACGGGATTTGTGAGCATGAAAATGAATGAAGCAGCATGCGCATGTCATTGACAGTCCCATGTTTCGATCACTGGACTAGTGAAGTGACATCCACTGAAATTAAAGAGCCCATTTATTTTATATTGGTTTAGCATAAACATTGACATGAACACGACATAGAACATGACGCAATACAAATATGAGGAATGTATCAAGATTGAAAAATTATAAAATATGGAAAATGTACATTAGCTAAAAATTTTTTAAAAATTATACACTATTCAAAATATATTTTATATAATATTTATTTATATTTTATTTTCTTATAAACTCAAAAAATTATATATTATTTTTTTATAACCTTATTTATATTGTATTTTTCTATATTAAAGTAAGAAAAATAAATAAATTTTAAATTAAATATATATAAACATATATTGTAGATGTATTATATAAAATCTGACACAAACATGCATGTATCTAATGCATAGAAACCATACCCACATGGTGTACTCATGCTTCATAGTTCTACACTTTATTCTCCCTACAAAACAAAGGGGGAAACTGCTGTCACTGGTAATAAAGCCCGTAGATCAAATGCAAATTTCAATTTCGTTCTAGATATACTACAACTTGGTGTGGGGTAATGTTCTTTATCATTTTGCGATTGACTCGTATTCTTAAATACTTTAGTATTAGGGTCAATATCTGTTTTTGTCACTATTTGTTATGTCAAAAGCCAATTATTCCCTGGACTTTGACATTACGAATACCAAATACCAAATCCATTACGTACACCCAAGTTTCATTTTCAATTAGCTGGAGTAGATTTGTTCTTCTTCATGAACATGTCACCCGTGATGTCAGATTTGCTTGACTCTATCAATTGTTGCTTAAATTCTGCAGTCTCCCAAGGCTACAACGCAGGATCTGCAATCCTTATCCTTTGTTTTTATCATTCTTGGTGTAGAATTCTCGAAATAATATTTTTCAGGACTTTTATTACGCTGACTTTGAAGAGGCACGACCTTTCTCAGCTTTGGAGGACAGTAAATTTCTCAACGATGTGATATTTCATGTTATGTCCATGTGAACGTTGCAGAAAAATTAGACTTTTACTGACAAATTTCAATATTGAATTTTGTTGGTAGTGTTGTACGAATAATTTGGTTTCGCAAATATTTTCGTGATGGCCTTTTGCGATTAAGAATCCTTATCTTGGTGTTTGAATAAGTACGAAACAGCCACAATTTTAGACTTTATGGTATTGGTGTGGAATTCATGTGTGACAGACTCTCTGTTACACCCACTGAACTCACATCCAAGCCCAAGTCTTCCATATTTCGAATAAAATCCTTTGGTATAGGGTCCATTGATTCTTGTGTCTCATCTCCTTCATGTTTACGTGTAGAAATAAATAGACTGGATCTCGTATATAAATACAACAAATTCCTATTGTCTACTAAATTAGGACGCGACCCTAATTGGGTAATGAACTAAGATTACCACTTAATTAAGGTCATATTCAACACACTGCCTTATTTGATTGGACCACATTACTGATAATCCAGGTTATCAAGACAATCCTTAATAGAGGTGGGTATGCGGATCAGCACAATTTGATTAGGACAATCCGCAACGAACTAGATCGAGTTGGTCAGTAAAATAAATGGATTGTCACTTTGTAGGTCTAAGTCTACACTATAAGCCCGCAAGCTCTTGAACTGTTATGCACCACAATATATATATATATTTATATATATATATATATATATATATATATATTTTCTTCTTGTCTTCTTGTAATTTATACCTATGAAAATGTACCTAGTGAAATTCAAACCTTGGTCCTAGTAGCCACAGTGTAATGTTTCTTGCTACTAAACTTCAAAAAGTTATAGCACAAAGCTTTAATTAATTTAATCTTGAAAGATAATAATTAAAAAATAAAATAAAATAAAAGGAGTGAGTTAGCATATTTAACCCATTTAACTCGCAAGTTATCTGGAATTTATAAACAAAATGGCGTTATTCCAACAAATTACTACCATGTGGATTGCGGATTAAACGAATTATCCCATAGATCGTAGTGGATATATTTAACTCTTATCTTAATCCAATATTGAGTACAAGAGTCCGGATAGGCACTCCAGCACCATGGTGCTTGAACTTTGGGAATGTCCTCGTCACTAGGTAACCTCACCTTCTCGTGAGTACTCACAAAGAGGCCTAGAATATTTATCACAAAATGAATGACGCATGGCTGACGAGAAATCCATGTCATTCTATATCACAAATTATGACATAAATAATCATGCCGTCTATGTTGGTGTGTTGAAAATTAAGCAGAAAACAACAAAGTGGAACAAGGGAGAGGTTCAACTCAACTTCTACAGCCAGATTAGTCTTTGCAACAGCTGGTGTTTTTCAACTCTTAGGGAAACGTTGCCCACACGGATGTGCTCAAAATCGCATGAAATACGATCATTTTGCTTTCCTGTACGAGACCCATTTGCAGAGTCTTTAACACGCCGTATTTAATTTGCTTGACGTTGACAATGCATACTTTAAGACTATTACGTTTGAATAAAAAAACTACGTTGAATTTGACGGCTTTTGTATACTAACCAACATTAATCAAAGAAAGTCATGCTTACACAAAAATAATTTAATATATAATATTTAATATTATCAATTAATTACATCTTATGTTTTATATAAATTTTTAAATTATTACTATAAGAGTCAAATTATTTTAATAATCTAAGTATATATAAATTAAATTCACTACAACAAATGGGTATTGTTATAATTAAAAGTGACAATAAAAGTATTATAAATAAAAATAATTTTATCGTAAACTCGTCATTGAAAATATTAATAAATTTTTATTGATATTTAATAACTCTCAATAAAAGTTTATAAGTGTTTCAATAATCATTTTATATAAATATTATTTTTCTTTCATTAAAAACTCATTTTTCTTCTATTGATGATAGTGGAAAAAAACTTTACAACGATCTTAGACCGAAGAACCATGTCTTGCCACTAGGAAAAATGCTGATTTTAGACTTTGTAACTTGTAAGGGTGTACTATAAATCAAAGGATGGTAAGCATTGCTAGGTGCCGTTAACTAATGCCTTGATTGGGACTGTTTTGTTTTTGTCCGTCAAGTCAAACTGGCCCAATTAGCATTTATCAAACAAGGATCATTCTGTCAATAGGGTTGGTGCAGCATATTGGTCTTTATGTATCATTATCGGTTGAGTTCGATTCAAAATTTTTCTCTTATTGTTTGTTATTCAATAAATTATAAATATCTTTGTAAATGTTTAATAAACCCAAAGACGACATATCCTGATCCTAAACTGGGGGGAACATAACCTACCTCTCAACATAAACCTTTACATGCCAAAAAATAAAAGATACTGGCCTAATTAAGTTGAACTTTGATATGTACTAGTTTCATGAAATAATAAAAACACTAATGTTGTCCCCAACTAAACACTCGTATTTTTCTTTTCTAAGATTGGAGATTGGAGAGATCACCTAAACTATACCTGAAAGGCGGCTTTGCTGCTTTAGTCTCACTGAAGAAGGATAAAGAAATGCAAATCAGAGGTTGATCTGTTTCAATCAACTAGTATAATGCTTGGTTTTGGTTTGGTTTTGGAGAGTTCTAATTATAGTTTGAGCAAAAGCTTGCTTTTAACAACTTTGTCCAAATCATAGTTTTGGGGTTTCAAAAGGAAAATCAAACATGCTATTCGAGTCTAGAACCTGGAGAGAGTGGTATTGTGCATTAATAATCTGCAATTTTATCTTGGTATATCATCAGAGGCATTGGAGATTGTAGGATATATATTTGAAGAATTTCAGCATAGGCAAAGGTGCCAAGGACATAAAATATGCAAGATAGATCGTGTGCTTCTTTTGTTGCTTCCCTTGCTTGGATTAATTAAAGAGTCTGTATTTATGCATGTAGGCCCGCTTGCTGAAAGAGTGGTTGAGATCAGAAATTAAGGATATGCTTGTGGGTTTGGATTTTGGAGAAAAAGATAGGGAATGGGAGGACTTGTAATATAATTTTACATTATAAGTCTTTCACTCCTCTTCTTTTCCTTTCAAAATCCAAACTTACAAGCATATTCTAAATGATATATTGGTGTTCGTTTGCATTTATTTTCTAAGGAAAGTATTATAATTAATCATTTAGATAAGATTTATCAAAAATTAAAATAAGAAAATAATTAATTTTTTAATTTAAAAGAGATAGAAGTTCTTTTAGATACAATTTATTGTAAAAATTCAATTTTAAATATTAGAACAATTTTTTTTTTCAATTCTTGTTGCATTATGCCTTTCCTTTTTAATCCTTTGTTTCACTGCATTTGCCCAAAAAAAAAAAACACATATACTAACAAAATAATGAATAAATCTTGATAATACTAAAAAGTTATGTGAATCGATAAAATTATCTTCTTGAAAAATAAAAGAAAATAAATATAATTAATTAAACACAACTAATTATACCACACGTAGTATTGCTGGTAAAAAGAAAACAAAAAAAAAAGGTTAATACTCCTTTTATATGAAAAAAAACAAAGATTTTAAATAAAAAAATCTCAGAATTTTACAGAGAAAATGAATATAAGGTAATAATATGCGCTGCTGTAATTGTTTTAAGAAAAAAAGAAAGATAAAAGAAAGTAAGAATACGAGAGTGGAGTATTAGATGGTGACAGAGTTAGGTTAGGTTTGCTAGAAGCCTAAATAAAGAGCAGTGAAAGAAACCGCGTGGGGCAATTGCAATTCCATTCTACAAGTTGGATCTAACATCTTTGCCTTACTTTGCAGACACACACGCAAGCCGACTCGTCATTACGCACTTTCTTTACCTTTTCCTGTTCCATTCCATGACGCGTCCGTTCCATCACTCTATCTATCGTCTATCTATGTGTTTACTACTTTACTTCGATCATTTTTTTTCTTACTTGCTAATGATCGAGTTATGGGCTTCGTTAAGGATTGCCATGATTTTTTTTTAAAATTGTTGAGCTCTCAAACTACTATTGCTCTTGTAAAAAAAATTAGAGTGTTATTATTTGGTAAAATAATATAAAAATTATTCTTAATAAATAGAAGTTATAATAGTAATATTTAATAAATATATTCTAAAATGTTAAATGGATAATAATATATATAAATATTAAAAAGGATAATTTATACATATATTATTATTAACTAGAGTAAAGTCATATTCATTTTTTAAATTTCAAAGAGTACAAGTTAACTCTAAAAAACTAGCACCTTATCAGGTGCTCCTAAAAGTAGGCACCGACTTTAAAAATTGAGAGTGAAAATGCCTTAATTTTTTTAATTTTTCAATAGTGTAAAAAAAATGTACATTATTATCAAATCACAAATTGTCAACTAAGTAAACAAAGTTAACTTTCATTTAAAAAGTTATACAGGTTAAAAGATTTAATTAAATAATAGTATAAATAATTTTATAGTATATATTAAAATTAAACTCAAATAAATATTATTTAAATAATATTAATTTTTTTTTTGCCTATAAAGAGATTAACTGACAAGGTCAATCTTGTCCCTACTCTTTACATCATATATATATATATATATATAGACACACACTTAAACAAATTCCATGAATATTATAATATTTTAAAAAAATTTTAGGTCCATTATAAAATTAAAATTAAAAATTACTATAAATAAATGATACATATGTGAAATTGCAAATAAAGTGAAAATCCTGATTAATTAAGTTGTAACTTTTGTATATAATCAATATGAATATAAAATGCTCAACATATTACTTTATTTACATAATAAATAAATTTTTATTTTGCATTATTTTTATAGAAAATACAAATAAATTATAAAATAAAATATGAGAATAATAAGTTATAAAAATATTTTAAATTAGAATTTAATTTTAACACTGATAGTATAATTTTATATAGACATCCGATCATATATTGTTATATTGATGCATATATTTGGCTTATCCATCCACTATCTCAGAAGTGTTAAAAGTAGAAGCATATGATTGGATTGGATAACTATGTAAAATTCTTTTATATTAAAAGTATATGAAATTAATCCCTTAAACTTAAGCATCTGAGAAGATTAAAAATAATGAAAAAGTTATAATGAGAATTTTATATATTTGAAAAAAAGTAAAACCTAACATAATTTTATTTAACGGAAAAAAAGTGACAATTTCTTTTCATTAGTTTCAAGCCAATACTATGTTAAGACTACACGCAGGTGGGTTTGGGGCTTCTAAACTCCAATTTTAAATGGACAAGGGCATAACCAAACATATTGTATGTCATGCTCAATCACCATAGATTCCAATTTTGCCACCCTAAACCATGATTTGAATGGCACAAAGTAAAATTTAATTTATTTTAGGATTTTTCTAAATGTGCGCTAGTTAAGGATTTAGTGAGTCATGAAAATTTTTTATGCATCTATTGCATTAAAACCTCAAAAAAAAAAACTGTCTATTAATATAAAACTTATAATTATTGAATACTATATTTGTTTCATAATAACTATAAAAAATCAAACAATATACATATTAAGGAAAATTAAAAAATATCTTAATAAATATAGAGAATTATATGAGTTGACAAAATTACCCTTGTATAATCATTATTATTTATCTTGATAAATATATTAATTATTTAACTAATATATTTATACTAAGGGTACAAATGAAAAAAAAAATTATGCTACCTAGATAGCCTAAATAGATGAATATCCTAAAATATCAAAATGTTTAAAATTGACAGTTATTATATAACAGAGAAAGTACTTAACAAGTATCCTTAAATTACAATTTAAATTGAAATAAAAGATTAGCATTTATTGGACTAAATCATTATTTTAAAATTATAAATCAAACGCACTGTTTATGCAAACGTCAACTCACTTTTAGCATAGTTACCTTTTGAAAAATGCCGCCTTTCAAATGTGATAATTGTTGCATTAACACATCTTTAGCTGTGTTATAAGATAAGATAAGATTAGATGTTGTGAATTGTAACAAGAACGATCATCGCTGCGAAAAAATGTTGATATAATAATATAATACTAAAAAACCTACTTTAATAAATTTTTCCATTTCTAATTGAAATAAAGTATTTAGTTCGGTATGTGAAGATTTATAAAAATATTATTTTTTACATATCAGTAATTAGTGTAGTTATGATTCTAACATATCCATTATTGAAAGTTTTATCATTAGATACTTAGTAAGGTACAATTCAAAATTAATAAGAATTTAATTTTAAAACATTTATACTATTAATCATATATCACCATATTACATAATATAGTTGATTATCACATTCTAAAGATTATATACATGTAAAAATTTAACTAAATGATGGGATAAATCTTTTTTACATAATTACTGCATTAAAACCAAAGTTAATTAATGAATTGACAAAAGAATTTTACTGAATATGTGATATTTTATACTATCATTTAATTATATATTATTATATTAATAAATATATTTCATCCCCACTCACTATTTTAAAAATTATACATATAAAATGATTTAATTAAATAACAATAAAAAGAAAATAACTATACCAAAATTAAATCCTTGAAAAAGAATGAAAGCAAAATGATGAATATACAAGAAAGGAAAGGAAGAAGTTAGTTGAGCTTATTATTTTGAGATGATTGAATGTGACTGATGTATATTTTTAATAAAATTTACGTAATTCATATAAAAAAATAAAAAAATAAATAAAAAAGTTGTGTTATTTACACTCATGAGATGTGGATCATTGTATTGACTCATATTCTATCTATTAGATGAGAGTAAATTCTATTTAAATATGATTCACACCTCATTCAACACTTGATGAGATGTGAATTAACATAATATCCCATAAATTTAAATACAATTGATATTTCTTGAAAAAAAAAAAGTCTAGGTAATTCAAGTGACCGGTTAGTGTCAAAAAAGTAATTTTGGCAAAAAGAGGAGACTTTCCTCGTTGGCGTCCATATTAAAATAGCAAGAAATTGGACTTCCAGAATTCATAGGGGACCTTGATCAAAGTAAGACTTAGGAAGGGACCAAGCATATCCCTAACAACCTTTGCGTGTGATCTGCCATGCTCCAACCAAAAAACACCACTTCTATTACAGAAAAATGTGTGCATGCCAAACTCTCATTAGTTTGAGCTTCAACCCAACTTGGTTACCACTGTTTCTGAGTTATCTATAGTCTCCAATCAGAGCCATTTTCTTTTATTCTTAAGGTGAGAGACTCTGAAATTATTGAACTGCTGCTTCTGTTTTGTTTCCTTGATTTGTATTGGTTTTTTTTTTAAATTTCTTTTTCAATATAGAAAAGTGATATTTTTTTTTTTTTAAACGGAAACTATTTATATCACCTTCTATTCAAAAGTTAAAAACCGCTTTAAAGTGATTTTTATGATGATGAAGTAACTTTGCTTGCTGAGTTGATGGTTATGCTGCATCTTCTTTCAATTATCGGAAAAACATATTTGTAAATTTATTTATTTATTTATTTCTTCTCTCGTTGTTTTGATTGAACTTGTGATAATGCTTTTTTTTTGTTGTTGTTGAAATTGATATTGACGGCATATTTGTTAGTGGTTATGTGATTTTATACTCTTGCTGGTTTGCATCTATTGAGCTTCTGGATTTTGGCTTTTGCTTTTCAATTATTTTATATCTCTGTGTGTGTGTTTGCATAATTGTATATTTGAATGCATACTATAAGGGCATGCATGCTAACAAATTTCAAAATATTCGAATAAAATGGTGAAATAGTATTTTGAGTGGTATTGTTGCAAACTACTATGTTCAGCACAAATCGACTCCGAAAATCAGATTCTGTTTGGTAAACTGTTGTTTAGAATAGCATATTATAAGTCTGGATAATATATAGATTATGTTGTCGAGTAGCTTGCTGTTCTGTTTATGAGATGCAGAATCGTTTAACAAAAAGTCCAATTCCATTTTGTTTCGAGGTTCTAACCTTAATTCGAATCATGTTTCCCATAAACCTTAACAGCTTACATCAAGGAATGACAGATTTAGTGATAGACTGCATCTTTGTTTTCTATGGTTATGGCTCTGATTATCTTGTTAGCTATATGATTTGCTCTAATGGTTTTTTGTTTTTGTTTTTTGTTTTTTATCCTTTATGCAGAATAACTCAGATTTTCAGTACCCTGCTATCACCAAGCACAAATTGGATTGAAGTGCGGATAATGATCAGAGAGCTTAAGAAATAAAAGTCACTGGCCTGAATTGTTCCAACAAACAAGGCTATCAAAAAAATTTGGAAGTGTTTGTGTCAGAAAGTTGTTCGGTGGTGCTTGAGTATATTCCAAGAACTGGTTAATACTTTTCAATGCAGACATCTCAGAAACATGAAATTTCCTATGATTCCAACAGGTTCTACATCGAGCCTGTGCAAAATCTGGAGCCGCATTGTTTTCCGCCAAGTGAGAACCTAGACAATTACTCTTTCTCTGATAACAGCAGCCAAGCAACCTACCCTTCAGTCCAAATTTTAGAGCCATATTCCACCCTTGAATCTGCTTCAACAAGCAGCAGTTTCCCTTGCCAAAATTCTCCATCTGCTGCCAGCTTCTCACCTAACAATAGTCCAGTGTCAAAGCTAGAGTCAAAATCATATGTGTTAAGGCCACAGCATTCTCTCGAAACTATTAGTGGCTCTCCTGAGAATGATCATTGCTTGACGCTTGGCCTTGACGGCCTGACGCATAAGATAAGAGAGCTTGAAACAGTTATGTTGGGACCTGATGCAGATATATCAGATATATATGATCCCGAAGAATCTGATTTATTTTTGTTGGAGGCAGAGAAGTGGAAGAAAATGATGGAGATCATATCCAGAGGCGATTTGAAGGAGATGCTTTACACTTGTGCAAAAGCGATGGCCGTGAATGACATGGAGACTACAGAATGGCTGATGTCTGAATTGCGCAAAATGGTGTCCATTTCAGGCGACCCTCTCCAACGATTGGGAGCATACGCAATGGAGGCTCTTGTTGCAAGGATGGCCTCTTCAGGAAGCACGATCTACAAGGCCTTAAAATGTGCTGAGCCAACTGGTAATGAACTCCTTTCATACATGCATGTACTTTATGAAATATGCCCATACTTCAAGTTTGGGTATATGTCAGCAAATGGAGCAATTGCTGAAGCTATGAAGGAGGAAAGTCATGTCCACATAATTGATTTTCAGATTAACCAGGGAACTCAATATGTAAGCCTAATCCAGGCTCTTGCTCGCCGGCCCGGAGGACCCCCCAGGATCAGAATAACAGGTGTTGATGATTCCATTTCGGCTTATGCCAGGGGAGGGGGGCTTGAAATTGTTGGAAAAAGGCTATCAACATTTGCACAATCTTGCAATGTACCTTTTGAGTTCCATGCTGTCAGAGTTCCTGTTTCTGAGGTGCAACTTGAACACCTTGAAATTCAGCCTTACGAAGCTGTGGCAGTGAATTTTGCCATTACACTGCACCATGTGCCAGATGAAAGTGTGAACAGTCAGAATCCTCGGGACCAGTTGTTGAGATTGGCAAAGCACTTGTCTCCTAAGGTAGTGACTCTTGTTGAGCAAGAACTTGATACCAATAACGCGCCGTTCCTACCGCGTGTCATGGAGACATTGAACTACTATTTGGCTGTTTTCGAATCAATCGATGTCGTTCTGCCAAGGGAGCACAAAGAGAGGATCAATGTTGAGCAGCATTGCTTGGCTCGAGAGGTTGTCAACTTGATAGCATGTGAAGGTGCAGAAAGGGTGGAACGGCACGAGCTTCTAAAGAATTGGAGGATGCGTTTCACAAGGGCTGGATTTACACCTTATCCGCTGAGCTCCTTCATTAATGCTTCGATCAAGGACCTTTTGGAGAGCTACCGCGGACATTACACTCTTCAAGAGAGAGATGGTGTACTATATCTTGGTTGGAAGAATCAGCTTCTTATTGCCTCTTGTGCTTGGAGATGAAAATCCAACGGCATTTTGTTCATTTTGTCACTGCAGGCATATAGTCAGGTTATGTATCATCCTTATCTTTACAGGATTTCTTATTTCATAGTCAATTTACTGTTTTTGTTAAATGGCATCCTAGATTTTATGTCAGCAATACCAGTAACAGCAAGGGATGTATATTCTGAGGTTTTGTATGCAAAGTGTTTTAGAACATATAATGTTAACTGGAGAATGGAAGCGTAGTGACTATTTACACCTGCAAAACACGTAGCAATTATCCTAACTCAGTTGGGGTCAGAGATTTCATCAGAACTGCATTTCTAGCAATTTTCCTGAAGACCATTGCATTTCTTGTTACATGCTTTACTCTTATAGTGGGAATTTTGCTGTCACTCGAATCCCTGCTACCTGAATACAATTGAATATATGACTATGGGTACTATTGAAAGTGAATTTAATCATTTGGCAAACGCGAGATGTATCTTTACAGGAACGAAAATTTTTCACTGACTTCACTTGGCAGCATCATTCGTTGTTTTGGCTAAGAACCGCAACAATATTTTTCAAAATATCATGATTCTTGGACGCTTTGTATATTTCTCGTAGGCTTTATTTTTGAAGAGTATTTTTCATACATAGTTAATATAAAAGAGATACACTCTCCTCTAATCATATGCTTTTGTTAGTGGGACTTTTAAGGTGTGACAATGCAATTTTTTTTTTTTTTAACATTACTGTATATGGAAATTAAATTCTTATTTACGTGTTGGAACTCTTTCTAAAAATAATATTGGTATTACCTTTCCAATCAGCGAAGGGTAAGGTGGGTTGGTGAAGATCTTCAATGCTATAAGAATAAGTAAAAAGTTTTACTTTAATTATTTATCACTCAATAAATGATAAATGGTATTGAATAAAACTTTTTTTTCCCTCTAAAGGTATCCAAAAATTTTCTGGGGGGCGCAATAGGATGTGAATTCTATACGCGTTAACTTGACATTTACCAATACTGAGAGTGCATGTCAATATCATTCGATGCATTTTACAGTGTTTGGAAGAAATTCTAAATGGGATTTTTTTTCCCTTCCACTTATTGTATGCATCGTAAATAAGCATGTGAGATTTACATCACTAAATCTTGCATTTAATTGTATAAAGGAAGGATTTGCAGTTAGGCTTACCTAGGCATGATACCTAAGCAGTGCCATGTTTAGCACTGAGGTATAATATTATCCTATCACATGCATCTCATATTTTCTAACTTCATCTAAGATGCGGATACCCATTGTTTATGGGCATGTATTGTCCTCTCTGTTGGTTCAGATGTGCAACTGTAACAGCGCAGGAATAGCAAATGGAATATGATGTAGATTTGGTAGTAGAACCGTATATTTAAGTATTGGAAATAATGGAAATAGTTACAAGTTTAGGGTGCGTTTGCCTTGCCTGTTTTCAGTTTCTAATTTTCAGTTTTCAGTTTTTGTGAAGGAAAAACTGAAAACTGAAAATTTGAGTTTTCAATTTTTTCAGTTTTTCCTTCACAAAAAGTAAAAACTGGAAACTGAAAAACTGAAACCAAATGCACTCTTAGTGGGCAAACTAAATGGAGGTGAGAATAAAGCCATAGAGTGATGCTTGCAGTCCATAGTAAAAATTAATCCATTGACCAGGGGACCTATTTTTGGAACAAAAACTCTTGAGTAATGACTTAGCTTTTATGCAATGACAAGGTCAAATATAACAGCAAAGGCAGCACCAATGACATATTGTCCCATCTGAGTAGTGACCAATACAAGGAAATACCAAGAACTTGACCTTACCATTGTGACTATGCCGACATCAACAAGCTGGTCATCCTTTTCATGCTCAGATGCTAAGTCAGTCCCCCATTTCACTTCTTTCTCAAATTTCTTACCATTCTTCACAGCCTGCTCTAGTATGTACACAGCTTCGGTATATGAAACAGAGTGTGGAAGTAACTATTTTCAAACGATCAATGCAAGTTATGCAACCTTTATCAAACTTATCAGCCATAAACTCCACACCTTCAAGGCAATTGTCTATTAACCACTGACACAAAAATTTCACGTATGCCTCAGCGCAGTTCATGCCGTCCATCAACTCTGCAAATGCAGTTTCTTGCTCTACCATACAAAATTCTGCAGATGCGAAGAGTACTAACAGCATTTTCCCAAAAGATTTAGGAAGTGTATGCATCTAGGGTAGTATATAATAGAAATTAGGTGAATGCCGGGTTTGGCCAAATCTAAACCCAGCTCAATTTTTTTAGATCGGGTCATTTTTTGGAACTTGAATTTGACCCAATAATAATCTGACTAGTGACTAGGTCGCACCGGGTCAACCCCTTCAAACAATATATGAGGATTTGGACATCACACATAGTAAAGTTATAAATTTTTACAATGAAGAAAGAAAATTTAAAAGATATTTTTTTAATATATGTTTAAAAAAATCATATTAATACAAAACAATGTTAAGTTGTATAAAATATATTAATTGAATTATAAAATTTTATAATTTGTCACTAATTACTATTTAAAAAAATCTAAAAGAATTATTTGGTTTTGGGATGGGTTGGACCGACCCAAAGTATGACCTATACCTGATCCAAAAAACATACTGGATAAAACATCAAGACCTAAACTTGATATAATAAACTTCGGGTTGAATCAGGTTGGTGGATTGGGTCAGATTATGAACACCCATAGTAGAAATAAAAGTAATCACTTGAAACTCTATTGGTGGCTTGGTGCCAAATTATAATCCTACAATTGTTTTGGCTCACTGCTCGAAAAAAAAAAAAGGAATGTTAATTTTGCTCCTTAAGGACATAAAATTTCTTACTAGGAATGTACAGCAGAGCAAAACTACCTTTCAGGCAACGGGGAGAGCACATAATAGAAACAACAATAATTATATGAAGTTGTTGAGCAGCATAACTATAAAAACGACACACAAAATTTAACATAATTTGGCTTTCTTAGTCTGTGTCCCCAACTTCACAAATCAAACTAAAACCTTTCACTATTTACAACTTTTAAATGGCTAAAATTAAAAATTATTTCTTCAAATAATATTTCATAACATGAACAGCTCTTAAAAACTATCCATACAACATATCACTTCCATTTTTGGAGGACAACTAAACTCAACAACCAAATGTCATATTTATAACCAAAACATCATACAAAAGTTCAACTATTCCCATGTGAGACTTTGGGCTAAATCCTAACAAATCCTCCTTTTAAGCCAAAGTCCTGCCAAAAGTTAAATATATGTATCTCTTCAAGCATTCTTCCTGCATGACCTCCACATTGTCAAAAAAACTTTCGACACAACTCATCTACACTGTCGCTGCTCATGAAATAAACTGTTTGACCTCTATATTGTTAGGAAGACTTTTAACACAATGGATCCCACACATGAATCCAAATACTACGAAGCCCAATTGACCTCAAGCATGAGCTTTGATACCACTTGTTAGGTAGTGGAAGCATAAAAAACAATACACAAAATTCAATGTGATTCAACTTTCACTATATACGTCTACAATTTTATAAATCAAACAAAGATCTTTTATTGTCTACAACTTTTGTATGACTGAAGTTACAAATCACTTTTACAAATATTTCATAACATGGATCACTCTCACTCTTGGAAGAACCCAACAACCAAATGTTATATTATAACCCAAACCTCATACAAAATTTCAACTCTTTTCTAATACGAAACTTTGGATTAAATCCCAACAGAAGTTTTGTTGATTCAAAGTTCTTGTTCCGCAAATAATCTTGGCAACAAGTGACACAAAGTGACATTTTGTTAAGAAGAAAATAATTATCGATAAAGATGTGTTATACAATGATAACATATAAAAGTCAAGGTCAATTATTGAACTAGGTGGGAATTACACTTGTCAAAGTCTATGGTGTTTAGGGGGTGGGGGGGGGGGTGATGCAATGTCAAGGATAACATTTGGTTGGGGGGGGGGGTGTTGCAATGTCAAGGATAACATAAACACACATAGTAGATTAATGTTTGATTTGGTATTGTTGTGATTTTTTTTAGAGCTATTGAGCTCTTTGGCTCTCCAAAAGTTGCTCTTAAAAAATCATAGTAGTATTATTTTAGCAAAATAATGTAGATGCATGTTGCTCTCAATAAGGCGAAGCCACAATAACAGTGTTTGATAAATATATTGTAAAGTTGCTCTTAAAATCCAAAATAACTAAATGATGGTTTTAGATATTAAAAACAATAATTTATACTTTTGTTATTAAATAAAGCAATGTCATATTAGTCTTCTAAGTTTTAAAGATCACAAATCAATTTTGAAAACTATCAGAATGAGATGCTTTCAAAAGAGCAAAAATAAAGCACCTTAGCTTTTCTATTTACTGAAAAAAAAAAAGATAAAAATAAAAGTTGACTCATATTTTTCATGAGCACGAGTACTCCATTAGAGAATATTATTAGAACCAAATCTAAATATGTTATGTACAATGAAGTTTTGAATAAACTCTGTCAAAGTATTTTTTTTTATCCATTTTATTGTATAAATACTTAAAGAAAATATTTTCAAAATATTCTTATTGTATCTAGCTTTCAAACATTATCATAACTTCTTTTTTTTTTTTATCAATCATCATTATTCTTATTAAAAGGAAGTTTTTAGAAAAATATACACAAGCTCGTGCAACACATAAAAATTACCTCTACTACCCTCCTAAAATATCCTCTTAATAATCTTCCTCCTGAGAAACGATTAACTATTTTTTATGTTCCCAATATGTTAAATGCATTTTTATTTTTTGATAAGCACCGCATTTCTTTTGTTTAGTAATTAGAAGGATATAGACTTATCCTTGGTCACAACATAGTTTTTGTATGACAACTTTTTCTTTTAGAAGAAGGGTATTTCTCATTTAATTAAGTAATGTGATTTCAATTAAAACTTGTTAGGGTAAATTTATAGAGGACTACATCACAAAAAGAAAACAAATTAAACAGGAGCTTTAAAATATTATAGGTTTTGTATTTTTTTATTCACATAAATTTAAGTTGAGAAAAAAAATAATTCCAATCCGGAGTCAAAATTTGCTTTTGAATCCATTGAAAACTTACAAAAATATTTATAAATGACATACTAATGAAAACAAAAAAAGATGAGTACTATTTATGGCCTGCAAAGAGTTTGACAAAGGAAAGTACAAAAGAATTCATCCAATCACAATTAGAAACAGCAAAAAAAAAAACGGAAATTAAAATGGTCAATGAGGTATAAATACAAAAAAAGAAAAAGGTTAGGTACTCATTCTATTCCTGCAATTCTTCTAAATTTCTTTTGCACTATCTGATATTTTCTCTATTCATGAATAATTATCTAATTTTAAATAAATAATAAAATTAAAAAATGATTAAAAAATATCAATATTAAAAAGATTTAAGAATAGTTTACTAAAGTATCTTTATTTCTCTCTCCTTCTCCACTCTATTACTCTCCTCCTCTAATAATATTTAATAGAATATTATTAAAAAGAAATAATTAATACTACATAAACTTTTTAAATGAATGATTATTATTAGACAAATAATTTTTTTAAAATATATAATTATTCAAGGTAAGAGGAAGCACTTTTTATGAAAAGAATCTAGAACTCAAAATTAACTCATGTGAATACATAAGTAGAAAATTGATAAGGTAATTAGTTTCTATTATTTAATATTGCAAAATAATTTTCTAATGTCAAAATTAAACTCATGAAATAAATAGTAAAAAAATCTTGCCTCCATTCTCACTATTTCTTTTGTAAAATTTTTAAAAATTAATTTATTAATTGAAATAGAAGGAAAAAATAAAAAAATGAAAAGAAAATGAAATCCTATAAACAAATCTTAAGACAAATAAGATGATTCTCAATATTGTTTTCGTTTTTGTTAATTGATTGAATGGCAATGGGTGAATAAGCCCAATCCATCAGAGAAAACATTACTAAAGCTGAAATGGGTATACAGCGATTGCCATTCAATTAAGCCCAACCACTATCGAAAACAAAGCAGAAAAAACTCACCCTGAAATGGGGTACACAGAGACAACCTTGTCTTGACCCATCCATGAACCCAAAACCTCAGCTGCCTCGTATGGTCGTACCGTACCTATTCATTCTTTGTTGACTCACTAGACTAGTCACTGTTGTTGAACAAAGGTGACAAAAAGAGTGGTGTTTGGAATATAATTGAATTGTACAATAAATATATACTACACATTTTATTATCATTAGATTTAATTAATGTGTAGAATGAGTGGGGACTACACATCACATCTGATGACGATAAAATGTATGATGTGTATTTATTGTGTGATTTAATTATATACTAAATATTAAAAAGACTGGTCACTATTAAATTTAGGGAATTAAAATAAAATACACCAATAAGTTGTTAATCTAAGTGGAAGGAGCGATCTCTTAAGCAGGCATCTGTGCCCTTCATTCAATGTTCAATGTTATTATGAGTTGATTTTATTGTGAAATATGATACGAAACAGATTCAATCTCAGATTTGAAAGTTTATGAGTTATGAAGTGTAGTCTCATTTTATTATTTTTTTTCTCCTCTAATTTTACCATGAAGTTTGAGGCTGGCTCTGAAAAGGATTCTAGATTTTAAAATGAAGTATTGTTACTTACCAGCATATTTTGGATTTCAGAAATGCCGCCTCTTCTCCTTGTTCTTGCGACCCTTCTTGCAGCAACCCATTCAAAAGCCGAACACCGAACCTGTTTTAGAATCGATTCGGTTTGGTTCAGTTGGTTGCTTGATGCAAGCCGAATCGATGATAAAATTGAAGAACGATTGATTTGATTCGGTTCGGTTGCTTTTTCCCCTAAAACCAAACCCGAATCAAACCGGACCGCCAACACCAAAAGTTACTGCAGCGGCAACTAGTTGTACTGTACACAACTGCTTTGCTTTGTGATAAGTGACATGATCAGTGATGTCTCTTTACCGCACTCAGTGATGTCATGACAAGAAAGAAAAATGCCTTTTATATATATATATACAGAGGCATGCATGCATAAGTACTTCAATCCAACAAAAGAGAGCATCAGGAAATAGCGAGGGACGAACCGAAATGGCGGAAGCTCAGATCAGTGAGAGTGTGCAAATGCCTCAAGTGAAACTTGGAACTCAAGGCCTCCAAGTAATTTATTTACTTACTCTATAGGCTCTCCTATCCCGTGCACTTTCTTTGGCCTTTTTATCTTATACTTTTAAATGGCTTGACATCACTCTCTTCTCCTCATAATCACAAGCCGATTTATTTCTCTTCTTTTTTTTATAGGTTTCCAAGTTGGGATTTGGGTGTATGGGACTTACTGGAGTCTACAACGACCCTCTTACCGATGAGAAAGGCATCTCTGTTATCAAGTATGCATTCAGCAAAGGTGTCACCTTCTTTGATACTGCTGATTTTTATGGAGACCATGCCAATGAGGTTTTGGTTGGAAAGGTTCGCTCTTTAGCTCTTTTTTTCATTTCTTTTCTTTGATTTCTATTTCAACCCTATAACTCCGTACTATTGAAAAAAAAAAAAAAGCATTATATGCGGTGACGGAAGTGTGTATCTCAATTAGATACCTACTTTTTAGTAGTGGAATAACATTTTGGAGGGGGGAACATATAGCGGGGGCAAACTTAATTATAGGGTGGGGGCAAAATATATATTTATTAATATTTTCCAAAAATATTTAAAATCTCACTAGGAGCATGTGTCCCCATTTGCCTGAGCGTAAATCCGTCCCGATTATACGGAACTATATAAGAGGCCATGTTATCAAATTCTCGAGTTAACTCGTAAACTGGTTATATCCCCTAATCGAATGAATTTCAAATTTTAAAAGGTAAACTCTTACAAATTTACGACTTGAGCTTTATGAGTTTACGAATTGAAGAGTTTATCTAAGTTCCACAAAGTTAGATAAATTCTCGAATTTGATAACTTTGCAATTTATCCCTTTTTAAAATTCTAAAAAATCAATTTGGAACTTTCAAATTGTGAGTGATAAAAATGGATATATATTATATAGTCTAACAATTATTTAACTGATATCAGGCACTCAAGGAATTACCTCGAGACAAAGTTCAGATTGCCACAAAATTTGGAATTGTCAAAGTGGAATCTAATAATACTGTCATAGTAAACGGTACCCCTCAATATGTTAGATCCTGTTGTGAGGGTAGCCTTCAGCGCCTTGGTGTGGATTACATTGATCTGTACTATCAGCACCGTGTTGACACCACTGTACCCATTGAGGACACTGTAAGTGCCACTAGACAATTTTTAGTACTTCTCTTCTTCATTTGGGATAATAATTTGGTAGCTGCTGTGTGCTTCCTTTCTTGATTTCCTCCTATTCATGCATATGACAGATGGGAGAGCTTAAAAAGCTGGTGGAAGAGGGAAAGATAAGGTACATTGGGTTATCTGAAGCTAGCGCTGACACAATTAGGAGGGCACATGCTGTTCATCCCATTACTGCTGTGCAATTGGAGTGGTCCCTTTGGGTTCGTGACATTGAAGAAGACATTGTTCCACTTTGCAGGTACATGTCCTGAGGTGTCGGTATGTTAAATGTTGTTTGCTTTTGGGAGAATTCATTGATTGTTATCCTAGCTGATTACTAGTTAATCTCCTACTTCCTCTCGCTTAAAATCTTTATGGTGCGTTTGGTTTTAGAAAACAGTTTCCAATTTTCGTGTTTCTTGAATTTTATAAAGTAAATGTTGAAAAATGTGAAAATTATAAAATCTAATTTTCAGTTTTTTAGTATTTCATCTACAAAATCTTAAAAACAGGAAAACTGAAAATGAAAACTAATTTTTTTTTCCTTTCTGAAACCAAATGCACCCATAGGTTCAAAGTGGAACTTCTGGATTAACCATATGTGATTATCATATGCACAAAATAAGTTGAGCCAGAATGAAATCTCAAATTTTGTTTTTAAGATCATAAGCACTTCTTAGTTATGCCATTTTTCTTTTATCCAAAGAAAAACATCACTTTTATAACAATTTCATGGCTCAAGTTAGATAAATCTCAAATAATTAGAAGGAAAGCAGGCTTTTAAGGCAATTATTTCATTACTGAATGGCTTCTTCGCTCTCATTTTTGGTCTGTCCCGATTAGTCCCTGTTAATATTTTTCTTTATGATATAGTTATTGACCTAACTGAAATTGATTCCCTTTATCACTGGGTTTATACATCTTCAGTGATTTCAGAAACAGCAGCAGTATACACAATTCCTTCTTCTTCTTTTTCCTTTTTTTTTTTTATTTGTTTTGTGATATCTTTCAAGTGAAGAGAGATGTTTGACTTACATAGATATACTTGATCAGAAGGTTTTACTTTCAATTGCTTGAACTAGAGCCTTTGGCTTTCTACATAGAATGTGAACCCAACAAAGTTGTTTCTTTCTTTACTTCAGTTCTTTTACATACTCTTCATGAATCTTCATTGAATGACATTGGTGATAACACCTAACAGGGAATTGGGAATTGGAATAGTACCATACAGTCCCCTTGGCCGAGGCCTTTTTGGTGGCAAGGCTGTCATAGAAAGTATACCTGCAAATAGTTTTCTGGTATGCAAAGTATATCCCTTTGTTTCTGATGACAATTGGCCTTATCACTTGTTCACCAGCATTTTTTTTCTTTCAATTTTCATCAGGCAAAACTGCCAAGGTTACAAGGGGAAAACTTCGACAAGAGCAAGATCTTATATTCTAAGATAGAAAAATTGGCAGAGAAGCATGGATGTAAACCTTCAGAACTTGCCCTTGCATGGGTTCTTCATCAAGGGGATGATGTGGTGCCCATCCCTGGTGAGTGATTTTCCATTTCGCCACCTGCATGAAATTAGGCCTTTGTGTGAAGCTTACTCACAAATATAATTTGAATGTGCAAGGAGAAGGTAGGTGATATTATCAGCTAGTATCAATCTGTTAGCAAGAGTACCACGTGAAATTATTTGAGTAATTAACACTTATGGTATGTTTGGTTGAGGAGTAAAAATAGGGATAAATTTTCTATGAATGAAGTTTATGTGTAATTTTATGCATAAAGTTTATTCATGAAAATTTACATCCCATTTTTACCTGGTAACCAAACATACCTTATAAAAAGTTGTTCACCTTAGGCTTGCTTGAATGGATCTATTCTGTTCTCAACATCAGACAAGCAATGTGTTCTCTGAACATGTACAAGAACCCCCTTCATATTAGTTGTAGCATTCTGAGACCTTTTGTTCTTTTAAAACACTCACAATATATTATTTTTAGTTTTTTCCATGTAAATAACAGCTTTATTGAACTTGTCATGTATTGTAGGAACAACTAAGACAAAAAATCTTCACTCTAATATCAGTTCACTTAAAGTGAAGCTCAGCAAAGATGAGTTGAGGGAGATTACAGATGCTTTACCAATATCTGAGGTGGCAGGGGATCGGACTACTGAAGCTTTTGTTAAAGGCTTGTGGAACTTTGCTGATACTCCACCAAAGCGAAGCTAGTTACAAGTGCAGTTATGCATAGTCTCAGTACTGAGACCATTTTTCTTTTCTCCTTTATTGTGTGGATTGTTTGCATGCTTCCCAAATTTGATCACATCTCAATAAGACCAATTTTTATTGGTCCTCTATGGATTTGAATACTTAATTATGTACTTGTTAGATGAGGAGACAGGGACATTGTGGTCTGAATCTAGGGTTTCCATCATCAAGGGTACAAGTCATTTTTACTGAAACATGGTTCAGTGAATCGTTTCAGAGATTATTGTTCTTGTCTGTAGAGATGAAATTATGAACTCTTCTCTACTTTGTCTACTGTGGGTAATGAAGTAATGCCCCCCAGTTTTACGTTTAAAGTGAATTGACCCAACAGAAGTTCGGTTAATTTGAGTTTGGTGAATTTTGTATCCCGACAAAAAAATTAATATATATTTGATTAGAGGATAAAAGTAGGAGTAAACTTTTAATGACCATGTTTTACATATAATTTTACACATGAAATTTAATCATTGAAAATTTATCTCTATTTTTACATTCCAACCAAACATAACTTAAAGGTGTATAAACAAAGAAACTCATTCATAATACTCATAGTTTTATCCCTATACCAAATATACCCTTGGAAAAAATTTACGTATTTGTAAATAAAATTGGTTAAAAACTACAGAAAACCTAAAAGTATGGCCAACATTTGCCGGGTCCGTGAGAAATCTTATTTAAGCAGCTCACTGAAATGCTAAATAGCCAGAAGTGCTAGCTAATGGATCAACTACAAAAGAAATTAAATTTACAATTATTATATACGCACTGAATACGATCTAGAGTATAATTTGTAGAGGGCTCCAATATTTGGCCTAACTGTTTGACATGGTAGCCACTTGTTCAGTTTACATAAATCAATCTCTGCTCTAGAAAAAATTACTATATATTGGGATAAAAAACCACTTGAGCAATTCACTCTTGTAATTTATACATCAAATCTTAGAAAGGCAATATCTGCAAATACATGTGATGCCTTCCTCCTTGTCTAGTGTCGTAGAGCGTTGATTTTCCCATTGACATAACACACACGCTGGAGCCAACAGCCCTTCTTTGCGGGTAGTTTGTTACACTTTCATTTCCCTCTGTTGGCCTAATTGAGTCCAAGATTAATTCATGTGTTTTGTATAAAGGATGCCAAGAAATAAAATTTATGTACTTTAAGCCAATGGAAAAATCAGAGGTCTGCCACATTGACAGTGAAAAACGTTGTTTGCTACAACTGCAATATAGCTTGATCTTTGCCTAATTCATCTAGTTCTTCCTCTGGGAGCATAAAATTAACCGTGAATATGCAGTAATATTAATTTAATTATATCCAGAAGTTCAGAAACAAGTTAAACGCTGCTTCATATACATTGTTGAATTCAAGCACACACAAGATATGGAAAAGTGTATGAGAGAAGGAAGTATTAGTTAGAAGCCGTTAGTAGAGAAAACTAATAACTGACAATTTTATAGACAGTTATTAGGGCAAGAAAAGCAGTTAGAGGGGACAATAGGAGAATAAAAGGAGAGGAAGTTAGAATCAGGGGTTGTTGTTCATTTTGTACATTGTGAGAGAGTTGGAGGACTCTTCCATTCCTCTGTTTTCGTTGTAATCTGTTAGGGTTCTTGGTGATTGCCAAGAATTTCCCCAATTCAATGATACATTCACATTCATTCAGGAATTCTAGTCCTATCACTGGTATCAGAACTCTTGTCATCCTTGAGCAACACTTCCGTGGCAGCTACGAAGATGGTGGAATCGATGGAGAACACCCTGTACACGATTCAGAAGCAACTGGAGGAGGAGCGCGCAAAGCATGCGAAGTCGGCGCCGGCGATCACCACCGTCCTTGCAAAGATGATGGAGAGATTGTACGATCTGGAGAAGGACAGAGATCGTGATCGCGAAGGCTCGCCAAAGCATGAGGCACGCGACCTAATAAGCAACATCGATGGGAGGCGTGACGATTCCTGATGTCGCAGACAACGGGTAGAGGTGATACAGGAGCAAGGTTACGAAGAAGGCATGATGGGCTTTGGCGACAATGACGGTGCTCTATTCAACCGTGGTCATAATCGCGGAGGTGAACGGTGGCGACAATTGGATGTTCCGCTCTTCCATGGCAAAGGCGCTTACGCATGGCTAGATAGCATTGAGCGCTACTTCCAGATCTGCGAGGTACCTGAATCGCATTAGTTACAAGTAGCAAAGGTGGCGATGGAAGGCAAAGCCTTGGTGTGGTTCCATTGGTGGGAATCATCAAGCCCCAATCTGACATGGTACAGCTTTCGCGAAGCGATTGTGCAGCGATTCCAGCCAGAATTGAGTCGGAACCCATATGAACTCCTATTGGAGATGAAGCAAGAAACCTCAGTGCGCAAGTACAGGGAACGTTTTGAGCTATACGCAAGCCCTTTGAAAATCACGGAACGTTGCTATTTGCAAGGAATATTCCTCAATGGTCTATGTCAAGAGGTAAAAGTTGAACTCAAACTTTTAAGATACAATACACTAGACGAACTCACGAACCTAGCAGAGTTAGTTGAAAGCAAGAATAAGGTGCTGCAAAAGGGGAGAGTTAGGCCCTTTAACAGATTCCCCAATAATACTGCTATGATTAGCAAAGACAGAGGGACCTCACATGGGGGCTTCGAGTTGTTTGGTGGGCAAAGCAGTAAGGAATTAGAGAGAGGAGGACAAGGCGTAAAGGGTTCAGATCTCTAACAGATGAGGAGTTAAAGGAGAAATAGATGAAAGGCCTCAGTTTTACATGTGATGAGAGATTCACTAGGAATCATGTTTGAAAAAACAAAGGATTCCGATTCATGATACCAGAGGAAAAACAGGAAATAATGGGAGAAAATAAATGGCATGATGCCATAGAGGAGTAAGGAGAATCAATGCAGCAATTACACCTAGCTACAAAAGCATGACTGGAAGCCTAGCACCAAGATCAATTAGAGCTTGGGAAGAGGTAACAGGCCATAAACTGAGGTCCTAATTAACCCAGGTGGTTCACACAATTTCATTTGCCCATTATTTGTCAAGGAATTGCCAATTGAAGAATCAGCATCCATGGTCACTGTGGCCTCTGGACAACAAACTCAGGCAAAGGAAAGTGCACTCAAGTGGCCATACATTTTCCCAATTTACAGGTGGTAGAAGACTTCCACATCTTTCCCTTGGATAACTCAAAACTAGTGTTAGGTTTGGCTTGGTTGGATAAGCTCGGAGAAACCTCAACTAATTTTGGGAAGTCCAAATTGACATTCCAAGTGGAAGATAATTGGGTTGTGCTGCTGGGAGCACTGAAGCCATGTTATGGAGGGACAGCCTTAAGGGCAACCCTGAAGGAGATGAAACAGGATGGACAAGGATATGTAGTGCAGCTGTAGCCACTTGCAACACAATTATCTCATAGCACAGTGACACCAATGGCAGTTCAGCATGTTTTGGATGAAAATCCACAGGTTTTTTAACCTTTAGAAGGGTTGCCACCCTCAAGGAAACATAACCACGCCATTATCCTTAAAGAAGGAGCACAAATTCCCAAACTAAGACCCTATCGCTATCCCTATTATTAGAAAAATGAGATTGAGAAGTTGGTCCAAGAAATGCTGAATATAGGTATAACTAGACCTAATGTGAGCCCTTTTGCTAGCCCTATATTGTTGGTTAAGAAGAAGGACAACAGTTGGAGATTTTGTGTCGATTATAGAGCCTTGAATCGGATTACTATATCGAATAAATTCCCAATTCCTGTCATTGATGAGCTATTAGATGAGTTGACAGGTGCCACCATATTTTCTAAGCTAGACCTGAAATCTGGATATCACCAAATTAGAATGGTGGAAGGGGATATTGCCAAGACAACATTTCATACGCATGAGGGGCATAATGAGTTCCTAGTCATGCCATTTGGACTCACTAACGCTCCGACTACGTTTCAAGCCCTTATGAATGACATTTTGAGGCCATTTCTTCAGAAGTTTGATTTGGTATTTTTCGATGACATCTTTGTATGCAGCAAGGATAAGGAATCACATGCTACACACCTCACAACAGTATTTCAGGTGCTGCAACAACAGAAATTGGTTCTAAACTGGAAGAAGTATGACTTTGGCATGCTCACTGTGGAGTACTTAGGTCATATTATATCAGCAGCAGGGGTGGTAGCAGACCCAAGAAAGACTGATGCTATGAAGTAATGGCCAATATACTTAAGGACCTTAAAGCATTAAGGGGTTTTATTATGGGGTTTTAGCCAAACCACTCACTAATCTAACAAAGAAGGATGCATTTCAGTGGTCTGGAAAGGCACAATAAGCTTTTGAATTGCTTAAACAAGCGATGGCTGATCTTCCCGTACTACTTGTCCCGAATTTTTACAAACCTTTTGTCTTGGAAACTGATGCCTCTAGTCATAGGTTGGGTGCTGTTCTATCTCAAGAAGGAAGACCAATTGCTTACCTTAGCAAAGTTTATCCCAAAGGGCTATACAAAAGTCAGCATACAAACGAGAGTTAATGGCAATTGTTTTTGTAGTCCAGAAATGGCGCCATGACCTGTTAGGCCGACACTTCATCATTATGACTGACCACCAAAGTTGGAAATTTCTGACAGACCAAAGTATATTGGGGGAAGACCAGGTTAAGTGGACATCCAAGCTACGTGGACTGGATTTTGAAATACAGGTTAGACCTGGCCTGGAAAACAAGGCAGCACATGCATTGTCAAGACAAATGCTATAACAAGAAATTCTATGGTGCAAGTAAGCATGTAGGACACCATTGCTGCAGAGGCAGAAGAAGATGAAAGCCTTCAGCACATAATTCGCAACCTGTCTCAAGGTGGTAAGGATTTTCCAGGCTACACTTTGCAACAAGGCAGGTTGTTTTATAAGGGACGTGTGGTTATCCCTAGGAATTCTTCACAGATCCCTATCTTACTGGCAGAATTTCATGATTCTCCTTCAAGGGGCCACTTCGAATTTTTCAAAACTTACGAGAGAATGGCAACAGCTGTGTATTTGAGGGGCATGCATCAACAGGTGAAATCATATATGGCTAACTGCCAGACTTGCCAAACCAACAAATATGAAGCATTATCACCAGCTGGTTTGCTTCAACCCCTACCAGTTCCAACTCAAGTATGGTCAGGAATTTCCATGGACTTTATTACTGGTGCATTGTCAAGACAAATGCTATAACAAGAAATTCTATGGTGCAAGTAAGCATGTAGGACACCATTGCTGCAGAGGCAGAAGAAGATGAAAGCCTTCAGCACATAATTCGCAACCTGTCTCAAGGTGGTAAGGATTTTCCAGGCTACACTTTGCAACAAGGCAGGTTGTTTTATAAGGGACGTGTGGTTATCCCTAGGAATTCTTCACAGATCCCTATCTTACTGGCAGAATTTCATGATTCTCCTTCAAGGGGCCACTTCGAATTTTTCAAAACTTACGAGAGAATGGCAACAGCTGTGTATTTGAGGGGCATGCATCAACAGGTGAAATCATATATGGCTAACTGCCAGACTTGCCAAACCAACAAATATGAAGCATTATCACCAGCTGGTTTGCTTCAACCCCTACCAGTTCCAACTCAAGTATGGTCAGGAATTTCCATGGACTTTATTACTGGTCTGCCTCAGGCCACAGGAAAGGATTCAATCATGGTAGTAGTTGATCGTCTCACGAAATTTGTCCATTTTCTCCCCCTCTCACACCCATATTCAGCAAAAGATGTAGCCCAATTATTTATTAAGGAAATAGTCCGCTTACATGGGGTCCCAGTTGTTATCATCTCAGATAGAGATCCCATTTTTCTCAGCAAATTTTGGTTAGAATTATTTCACACATCTGGTACCAAACCGAAGTATAGCACTTCATATCATCCGCAAATGGATGACCAAACAAAGGGGATCAACGGTTGTTTGGAGACATATTTGCATTGCTTTGCTAGTTTCAAACCAAAGCAATGGGTTGATTGGTTATCATTGGTTATCGTGGGCTGAATATTGGTTTAACACTACCTTCAGTGCTTATACAAAAGTCTCACCCTTCTAGGCCATGTACAGAAGACCGCCAGGAATCCTGTTTCGAGGGGAAACTTACCCTTCCAAGGTTGCTGAAATGCAAGCCCTTGTGGCCTCAAAGGATGAAATTCTTACTGATCTTAAATCCAATTTGGATTTAGCACACAGAGGATGAAGCATTTTGTAGATAAACATAGAAGAGAAGTGACATTTAAGGTAGGTGAGTAGGTATTCCTAAAGCTACAGCCTTATCGCATGAAGTCACTAGCCAAAAAAAATTAATGAGAAGCTTAGTCCTAGGTTCTATGGTCTATTTCAAGTGCTGGAAAAAATTGGACCTATTGCATATAAATTAGAATACCCCTTGGATGCAAACTCCACCCGGTTTTCCATGTGAGCCACCTAAAGAAAGCTCTGCCACCACATGCCTAACGGGCAAAACTGCCAACAGGATTATCTAAGGAAGGAGTTTTGCATACTGAACCTGAAGAGGTGTTGCAATCTAGAATTTCTCCGGGAGGCACTACTGAAGTACTAGTCAAATGGAAGTAGCTGCCAACACATGATAGCTCCTGGGAAAAATTGAACAAGATGTAAGAACAATTTCCTGAAGCTCACTTTGAGGACAAGGTGGAATTCTAGGGGGTAGTGATAGAGACCAAGGAAGAGAAAATTGGACCAGGTATCGAACCAGTCAAGGTACTGATTCAAAGATTTAGAGGTCTAACCGATTTAATTGCACTTCAACAGAAATATATATATATATATATACACACACACACGTATAATTAATTAAAATATAAAAAATATATTAAATCATTAACATTAACATAAACAACACAAAATATATATATTCATAGGTTTATAAAAATAAACATAATCCATATAAAATTTATCTAGTCTCAACCTCACAACACGATCACAAAAGTATTTAAAAACAATATTTGTTAGTGACTAGCGAGTTCTTTGGTGAGCAGCCTGCGACTGAAGAAAAGAGAAAAAGGATAACCTAGCAACATTTATTAGTGACATTCTTTGATTCCATTTTTTTTCATTTATGTTCTATAACTGCCACAAAATATCAGTATTTAAGCTTTGAAACCAAAAAAAAAAAATCAAAAGCTCCAAACCGGTCTGATTCGCCGGTTTTCCCCGTTTTCCCCAATTTTGATCGATTCTGAGTCGCTCCAATTTCAACTACTCAATCGGATTGACCAAGCAATCGGTTCTCAGTTAACCCGGTCGGACTTATCGGTCTAATTCAATTCTCTTAACTATGATAGAGACACAAGATATCAAAAAATGTATGAGAGATGGAAGTAGTTAGAGGCAATTAGTAGAGAAAACTAACATCTGATAGCTGTATAGACAGTTGTTAGGGCAGGAAAAGCAGTTAGAGGAGAGAATACGGGAATAAAAGGAGAGGAAGTTCGAATCAAAGAGTTGTTGTTCATTTTGTACAATGTGAGAGAGTTAGAGGACTCTTCCATTCCTCTGTTTTCATTGTAATTAGGGCTCTTGGTAATTGCCAAGGATTTCCCCAATTCAATAATACATCCACATTCATTCAGGAATTCTGGTCCTATCACATTACAAGGGTTCTCTTCCATGCAACTTGAGATCAGTTTCATATTTGTACAGAAGAATTTGTATTTTGTATACAATTTATGCAAACGCTGCTATTAATGCAACTGGAGCAGCTCTCAAAATAGTGACAAAACACACAAAGTATCTGCAGTTTCAAAAATAAAAGGGCTTTTTGCTGAATTACATTTAAAAGTTCAGAAACAGGCTAAATTCTACTTCTCAGGTCTTACTAAATAGTTGAATCCAAGCACTTGTACAAGGGTTTTTGTTAAAGCAACTTTGATAGAGCTTCATATTTGTACAGAAGAATTTGTATATAATTATACAAACAACAATTAGATTTAAAAGTCAACCTGAAGGGATGCAGCTACACTACTAATCCTACCAAAGAGCAGCCTCTCAAATAGTGATATAAATTTTCGGAGAATGAGATTCTTTACCTTTGGAGCTTTACCCGCTAGAAAGAAGAAAGCAAAATGGTACTCAAATTCCGTCTTTATACTACTTTATTTTTAATGTAAACAATATTATGGACCCGTTAGTATTCTT
The DNA here is from genome assembly GCA_031216105.1 of Dalbergia cultrata. NCBI lineage: Eukaryota > Viridiplantae > Streptophyta > Magnoliopsida > Fabales > Fabaceae > Dalbergia > Dalbergia cultrata. The sequence continues at coordinate 12,734,390 of CM062347.1, forward strand.
CCCATGTTCTGCGGGCAAGGATAAGCAGAGTGGTTTAAAGATGAACTATCACTCAGATTTTCTCTAGAACCATATGGATTCGAGCTGTTATTTAGAACCCCAAAGTATACTGGAGGTGGAGTAGTGTGAATAAACTTGAAATTGGAATTGCTTGTGTGAGTTTGACTATCCCCAAATTCAGAAAGCAGTGCTCTCCCTTGCCCGTTTGAGCTATTTTCAGCAGCTGGGCTGACGCCCATCCCAAGGTCAAGGCTAATTGTATCACTTTCTTCTGCCCTAATTCTTGCCTGTCCAATGGGAGCTGCTGGTCCTGCAATGTCATGGCTACTATTCCTTGCAGTTGGCACATCATGATTGTGTTTCCCCTCATATGTGGTTATTACTGCTTTTGGATCATGAGATGCTCGCTCCACATGTTTTCTAACAGGGCAACCAGCATTTGTGCATTTGTAATAACTCCTGAATAATAAAGTGAGCATGATAAGAAATAAGATTGACCAAAAATATACAACTAAGGACACAATTTTGTCAAATAAGAAAGGATCATACAAAGACAAGCCAAGGTCATCAAGGTCAATGTACACATGTGATTTGCAATCCATGCTCTAAGCACCAAGATACATTACAGTGGAAACCCTAGAAGCAAGTAAGCAACAAATTTAGATTGCACAGTCTACAATGGGAACGCCTAAGTAACTAATGTTTCCATAAAATAGAAAGGGCTTAGATGAATGGGAGTGGTAGCACTGATATCCAGTATTTCATCCCTGATTTCTATGGACTATTACACTAAAACAGACCGAGATTAATATAGCTCATTTTATAACAATGTGCTCCTATGTGCCAAATGACTTTCATAAAATGACATCAACAACAGATGTTAATCGTAACATTGGGGGTCAACTACACCAAACCATGATAAAAACTAACTGGAAGTCGAACATGGGGGTAGAGAATATGATACTTGTTTTGCTCGAAGAAATGTTGACCAGGGAAAACTTGAGGAAATTCAAGTATACAGGTGTGTTATCTCTAAATGTTTAGTTGGGTATTTTGACACCACTGGAAACTTCTGACAAAGGGTTACAGTAAAAGTAGACATTTTGCAACCCATTTATTGAGATTCTGTACTAGACTTGCATATAATATGAATTACTTTAGAGAGTATGAAACATGACATAACAAAAACATTTCCAAGATATATTTAATGTAGCAAAAGTAGCACAAAATGACCATGGTCCTTAAAAAAGAATTTATCAAGGTCCAAAATGAGACCAATTTACTAAGCAAAGCCTCTCTTTAAACTATCAGATCATCAACAACGACATTAACGATCAAACCTAGTCACATTAGGTGAGCTCAGTTACATAGATCAAATGATATTATAGTGTCCTATCATAAACCATATCTATAGACAAACCATTAAAACCTTAATCTTTCTTAATAGTTTTGCTTACAGTTTTATCAAGCTATTAAGCTACCATTTAATTTGTCTACTATCCTTATTTGGGCTTATACAAGCCTTCACCACACATGATTAAGCCATCTAAGGTAAGGATCTACTATATTTTTACACAATAGGTGTTATCCCAACTTTCTCTCAAAACTAATATATCAGGTGATCAACACAGTAAGAGCTTATGATATGTGACAAGACATCCTTGTCAACCCCAATCTGTATGTATCCTTGTGGGACATTGAAATAGATCAAATTACAGGTTTATGCAAAAAAATAAATAAAAAATTAAAAAACAACTTTTAGCTCAAATAGGAAATTCCAAAGTAGAAATTCTGTATACCACAAAGTTGTGGGTCAACCAAGAGAAATCCCTCCTCCTAATCCTTGTATAAGCTTGATATTTAGATTTTAGAATCTATACCATTTCAGAACGTAACATATTACTCTTAATCTCTTTGCTATTCTAGAAGCCATGAAGCATCACCTACCACACTCACCCCAGCTGTGAATGAGGATACGATGAGGTTATCTCATCAAAACAGTTCAATCATATACAAGCAAAAGGTTGTTTTTATGAAGGACGCATTTTAAATTCAATATGATCAATTTAGGTTCTATTTAACACTCATCAATGTGAGAAGATACCTAGGGTTAGGATTGCCTCTCACCACCTTCTGCCCATACTTACGCCAGCGGTACCCATCATCCAATATATCAACCTCACTCAGAGTTTGTACGACCACCCGTGGCTCCCGGATAGGCTTAACTACAGGAGTGATATCGGCATTTCCGAGATCCATTTTTCTGCTCAATGAAAAAATCAAAATCAGCAAGGATACACATGCAGAAAGAAAAAAACCTAGAGCTTTGGCCTAAATTGTCAAACCTTCGCTTTGAGAAGGGATCATCATCATCAACCTCATCATTAATCCGGTTTGACACAAACCCCAGACCCTCTGGACTATCACCATTTGTTGTTAAAGGAGAGTGCTCTGGAGTACTACTGGGCTCAGCAGGATGAGAAACCCGGCCATATATACTGGATGCTTTGTCTACAATTCAAGAATCAGAAATGAGAAATAAAAGAATAGACAGCCACCTTATTTTCATAGCAATAAGTAATACTAAAATGGAATCCTTCAGAAGCATGAAGCTTGAATTACCATCTCTACCAGCCAAAAAAGAAGCCTTATCAGATCTCTCTTCTTGCATAGACATAATGCTTCCAGCAGAGTATCGGCGGTTTGGTTGGGGTTTAGGATGATCATGGGTTCCCTTGTAAATTATCTCAGTGATTTGCCCATCATGAGAGCGTTCAAATAGTTTCTTCACTTCACAGTTAGGATGTGTACATTTGTAATAACTGCGTGGAAATTCACTTCCTTTAACATGTTTCTGCCCATATTTTCTCCAATTGTATCCATCATCAGATACTCTCTCAGATGCAACTGAAAGTCCAGTGCTCTTACCCTCAACTTGTGATGCTTGAAGCCCAGTGGCTGTGTTGCCCTTGTGGTTAAATTCGTCCAAATCGACTTCAACATGGGCACTAGCCCCTGAACTAACCATTTGAACAGGTGAGGATAGACTTAATTCATTTGAAGGTACGGCTGTCTCACTTTTGACTGCTGGTGATGAGGGAAAAGAATGAGAATTTCCTTGATCATCTATTTGAGTAGATTTTTCATTTACATGGTTGTCAAATTCGGCAGGAACCTTAAATAAGTTAATAACATTAAGTAAGTACCATGCAACCAGCAATCGCCAAATAAAGGTATTGGGACATGAAACATCACAGGAAAACCTGTTTCCACCTATCACTTTAACCATACCAATGAAAAATGAAATGGTGAAGATAATGTTATACTATAGGGATTGACTTAGACTAGTATATGACTAAGTGATGAGTAACAGTAATACATTTACTTAATCCTGCTATCTTGTTAGCTTAATACCAGGTTATGATCGGGTAAAATTACAGGAGAAACAAACACCAAAAGTCCAGTCCATGTGCCCACCTTATTAAGAATTTTTATTCATCAGTTTTACTAACATCAAGTAATTCATTACCATATTTGATCTATTGTGCGGTTTAAACTCAAAGAAGCTGGATTTTCTGTCATCAACAGTATTGGTATTGAAGCATACAGTAGGTACAGGAAATGTATTGGATGCAGCAGATGTCACAGAACCATGTACTATTTGATGAAGCTTAGAAAGGGAACCTGTAGTTGGTGAAGGTTCAACCTGCAAGGCATGGGAATAAATATTATATAACCTAACGAGCCCCCTAACAGCTGCAATTGTAGAATCAAGTGACTAATCATAAAATCAAATACAAAAACTGATATACTAAAAAAAATTAACTTATCAGAAAAACAAAACAGAACAAGAGAGAGGAAAAAGAAAAGAACAGAATAATATCAAGTTACAGAATACCTGGAAAGCCTAAGAACATAAACAGCAGTCAATGCATCAATTCAATCAGTAACAACAATGAAAAGAAAGCACATACATAATCATCTGAGTTAACCACACAACTGAGCAAATTTATCAGCTACCTATTCAAAAAGGTGCAACTATAATGGAGCATAAGCAAAGTTCATAAATTTCTCATCATGATAACACCAAATGTTGTTTGTTAGCATCTGCGGGACAAAAGATAGCCTCCTACACTATGATCTATGGAAGTTATATATATAACTCAGAAAAAGTCATTCCCACATGAATCTTGCACAGGATTCAGGATGAATTAGGACCGCCCAGATAATTAACGTCCAGACAACCATGTCCTTTTGCAAAGGAGAGAGGGAAAAAAAAAATCTTGACCAACAATCTTTCTGACATGCCTTACACTATTCCCATCCCATCCCATCCCATCGTATGACATACAGAACTAAAATGGATCCACTAACTCCTTGGCAATTGCATTTATTCGTTTGTTCCACATATATAAATGGCAAAAGAAGGATTTCCAGTACCACCCTGGAACACTGTCAAAATAAAAAACAAACAAAAAGGGCTAACACGACACAAAAAAGGAGATTCATTATTTGACAAAAGAACTCTCTCTCTCTCTCTCTCTCTCTCTCTCTCACACACACACACACAAAAAGATAATGTTTAGTGATCCTAAGAGAAAGTCATATTCCAAGAGAATACTATTGAGCATAAAGAAACCAATACGGAATTCTATAAGATCAAGCATCAGAATTCAGAATCTAACGGTCCCCAACACAAGCACTCTGTATAATAAAATCTGCTTAGTGAAAAAGATCAAACACAAAAAAGGGCCAATTCCAATTAATTCACACACACAAGAAGAATTTGGAATTTTTTTTTTTTCGTGAAACAAACAGCATCTTCAAACTCATCAACAATTAAATCACGTCATTTTAAGTCCCAAAAAACAAGTGTATATATATATATTCCTACCAAAGTATAATAACGCCCCATATAGTGCTATGTCTGGATTCTAAGCATTTGCCAAAAAACAAAAAAAGGGAAAAAAAAGAATTACACTGAAAAAAAAAAGGAACAATTATTTTTGGACATGCCACTCACACTGGGTGGACTACAAACTCACTTAGGTCAAGTGAAAATACCACCTTTGACCAAATTGATTGAAAAAAAAAACAACAACAACATATTTTACTAATGAATTCACTTAACCTTTTTTTTATTATTCTTTCTCTTTCACTCATCAATCAAACAGATCAAAAACTGAACCTTCATACTAACCCTAGAAAAATAGGAGAATAGGAAAAAAGTGAAGCTTCACACTGACCTTCATGTTGGAGAGCAGCACGGGTGACTCGAGAAACGACGTCGGACTGAGCCCAGGGGGAACCGTCACGCACGGCCCCCTCGAGATCGGGAGCTTCGCCGGTGACATCAGCTTGTACCTGGCTCCGCTGGTGACCGAGGATGTGGCTCCGGCGGAGGAATCGGGCCGCGACCACGATCGATTCGGATCCTCCGGTTGGAATTCCGCGTCGGCGGCTGGACTGCTTCGCCGGAGCTCCGAACCAGAGTGGGATTCGCCGGCGTCCATTGTGGTGGAGAGAGAGAGAGAGAGTGTGAGTGAGTGTGCGTGTGTGTGTTGTGTTGTGTTGTGTGCTGAGTTAGTCAATGGAGGAAGAAGAGGAGGGAAAAGAAAAGGGCAAAAAGGTCATTTCAGAAAAAAGAAGGGTGGGTTGCTCTCTGGTGTTTTCATTTGTGTGAAGCGTTAAAATTCGGTTGTGTTTTTGAAGGTTTTGTTCAGAGAGTAAGACGCAGTTGACTTGTAACGTTGGATCCCTCTCTCTCTCTCTCTCTCTCTCTCTCTGAGCGTGTTTGTGTTGTGTTGTGTTGTGTTGTGTGTGTCTTTGTGAGTCTCTGTGGTTGGGTTGTGTCAATATGGCTTGTCATTTTAAACGTTTTCCGTGCTTTGCTGCTAATTGTGTTGTCATGTGTCTTGCAACTTGCTAGTTGCGACCACTGCCAGGCAGCAAACCCACTCCACAACATGAAAATTACAAGTATAACAAGACTTTTGATTTATATAAATTGATATTATAAAATTATTTTACAGCGCAAATTAGTAGAATTTTAAGAAAGAGTTAAATTATTTTAAATAATTATAATGATAACTACTCGTCATGATACTAATGAGATGTTAGTCTGTTTATAATGGGCTCTGGGCTATTTAATATGAGATTCTAATTTGATCCTGAGATTTAGGTATATAAAAACAAAAAAATCATCGAAAGAGTTCCTCGTTCCAACATCTGACTATACATTGGGAGATTAGTCTCTCAGCTGTCATATAATGGATTACTCTATGAGTCTCGTCAGGAAATTCACATCGGATTATAATTTGTTACTTTATTGGATTTCTATTGACTGATAATTGTGTTTAGAAAGTAAATTCCTATAATAATTGTTATTTTGTATTTTGTGCATGGTTACCAAACAACAAGAAGTTTTTCTCAAAATAACGAAAACGTTTGATTTCTATGTAATGCACAACATAGAATAGTTTTACCATATCAACCAATAGAATTTCACTAAAATGAAAAATTAAAGTCGGTGGATGTAATAGTAGGTAGTTATTTTCTATAAGTTGAGACTATGGTAAAATTTTACTAGTCGATAATATATAATTGCTTTGCACTTTCGATATATAGAAATTAAGTTCATTACTAAAATAAGATTTCAATATGAAATAAATGATTTAGTTAATAAATTTTATATAATTTTTATTTTATGAAAATTAATCAGTGTATTTTTTTTCAAAATAAATATTTTAAAATAATTTTTTTACTACATCTAAAAGAATTCAAATTCAAATTATAAGAAAATTTTTAATATATTAACACAAGAATATAGGTACTTATTAATATGTCTATTATCTTTTTAAAAAGTTGGATGCCAAAAAAATTATTTTTTTATTATTAATGTTAAATAATCTTATAGATGAATAGAAAAGATAAACCAAATAAATAATATAATGAACGAAGATAATTAAAGTGAATTATATAGGTAAATAGTAATGATGAAAATTTATATTTAAATAAAATGATGGTCCAATAATTCTTGTGTTCACACGGTGTCTCAATTTTCTTATTACTTTTTATGCATAATTATTTCTTTTAATAAAAGTGAACAAGTGAATGTAGATGTGATAGATGATCAAAATAATAAAAATCCAAAATTTTGCCTGTAAGTACATGCAAGGAATATTATCCATGATAATTTGGTGTGGATTTAACTTTTAGACTTTTTAAAGTAGTGTGGTGGATGATTTTGTCAAGGAATTGTTGGACTATTCGACAAAGATTTTGCAACAAAATGATTCTTTTTCATTTTTTTAATGGTCCTCCTCTAATTATTTGTCCAGAAATAATAAAATAAAAAAAGGTGCTTTTTGATCATATGATTTTCTACAGAGCTAGGTAGGATTTGAAATTGAAAGTGAAAAGTGGTGTGCCAAGTACCAACTCTACGTTACTCTTCACCACACAAGATCAATTTGAGTGACGGGTGCAGAACTGCAAATCCCTTTCTGCAAGTTGAAAGCCAAGGCCAAACCAAAGTTGGTTCCATCACAATGGGTTAGATTCAAATAATTTGTTCCTCTTGGCTATATAGTGGAGTCAATCTCAAGCAATCTGACCTCAGTGCATGAATTTTGTCCATGTTATTTGAACTTTGATCACTCTAGACTATAAATCAAATCAATGAAGCCACTATTGTCGGCACTCCCTTGTAGGATAAGTCGTAACATCTGATAATTGAAGCACCATGTGGATGGATTAAAGTTAATTTGAACCAAAACTAGATCACATAATCCTTTTGTTTTGGAGGCTTGGACATAACCCAATTTTAACTATGGACATTGACTAATTGAAGTTAATTTGAACACCAACTAGTTGACAAGTTCCTTTTGTTTTGGAGGCTTAGACATAATCTAATTGTAACTATGGACATTGACTAATTGAAGTTATTAATTTGAACCCAAACTAGTTCACAAAACCCATTTGTTTTGGAGGCTTAGACATAATCTAATTGTAACTATGGACATTGACTACAATATTAAATGCATCTAAATGAGGCTACTTTTTTCCCCTGCACTTCAGAATTGGGGGTATTAATTCAACCTTCAGTCATAATAAATAATGAGAATGTTGGGGGCATGGATAAGCTGTATAGATATTGCAAAAGATTAAATTAGTGTGCTGGCCTTGCACTATTGAACCACTTATTTATTGATCATGAGGTTATGTTAAAAGTGGTAAAGAACAAATTTTCTGGATCTTTTCTGGTCCACTGCTATAATGTGAACAGGCTATGAATTATACATATGCTGGCATGGGAAAGGATAAGCTATGGAAGATCTGTCATCAAAGCTTTAGTTTCTTCATTCGATTTTTCCTTTCCCTCAATACTTGAGGCAGAAAATGAAAAAGAAAAAGATGGGTGTACTTATGCCTATGATTTGGTAAAGATAAAAGGAAAACAACCAAAAATCTAGGCCTTTAACGGCTTGAGATGTGGTTAGAGCAAAGTTGTGATTGGTTTTCTCATTCTTTCTCCACTTTTTTATTGGGGGTATCCCCTTCCAAACCAATGAATTGTACTATATTAAAAACACGTCACATCCAATACAATTGCATATGAAATGGTCCACTGCTATCAAAAGTTCCCTTCATTCTCTCTCAGATCTTTTTACTATTTAGCATGACTCACTCATATATATATATATATATATATATATATATATATATATATATATATATATATATATATATATATATATGTATATATATATATATATATATATGTATATATATATATATATATATATATATATAGCACTATGCTCCCAGAAAACCTTCTACGCACTGAAACTGAATATTAAGGTCAATAAACTAATGGGACTGTAAAAACTTAATGTCATAGTACAGAGAAATATATAATCTATTAAAAAAATTTATCAAAAACAAAAATAATAATCTATTGAAAAATTCTAATGCTTGAAACATTTATAAAACTATAACCATTAGGCTACAAATGATAACTATTGATTACTCAACTTAACTTTAAGTTCGATATGTCTGGCTCATTATCCAGATAAAAAACATTAAACCTTTTTTAAGCTTATGTAAGATGTGAGCTAAATTTGAGTCAAAGAAATTATCAGAAAAAAAGAAGAAGAAGAAGAGTCAAAGAATACTTGCCTAATTTGATCCACGAATCAATTAATCAGCATACATTAACTTCACAACCTTTGTTATATAATATGTATTCACAGTACCATTATTCCATAAGTAATTTATGTTAATTTCTACGTACATACGAACTTTTTTATTTTCTTTTTTGGTGCTTTACATACGTACGCAGTTTGGTGCATTACAGTAGTATAGAAGACATGTGTGGGTAAAGATTTAATTATGATATCTGACATTGAAAAAAAAAATTTATAACATCCATCCATAATTGCTGCAACATTTAACGTACCCAAATAGTATCTTCTCTCATGTCCCTCCAACCATTTATTTACGTGAAAATGAGATATATTATGCTTATTAAATTTTAAATTTGTTTTAATTCATATTTTTATACATGTTAACAAGTAATTGGAAGGATAGGAGAATGGACACCATTTGGATACAAAAAAATTTCCATCCCATATAAGAGATCATTTAGAATGTATTTGATTGAGGAATAAAAGTTAGAATACAAAATTTATGGGTAAATTTAATGTATAAAAATATGTATAAAGTCCATCTATAAAATTTTATCATAACTTTTAATTCTCAATCAAAAAGTGAAACACACCTTTAGATAGTATTTGTTTACTATCTCTAAGACATAAATACAAGGACAGTAAAAACAATAGAGAATGGGACATAAATAATAAATATATGTAGGAGTATTATTGAAAGAAAAAATATTAAATTTTTATCTCTGTATCATATCCTCACTGTCCCTATATTTTGGAAGCACAAAAATTTTATGTTTTTCTATCCCAGGACAGAAGAATTTTATGTCCCTTGTTCCTATCTCTACTATCAAACAGGTTTGTGTTTCCAGTGTCTCTATATTTCTATCTCAAAAACAGTAAACAAATGCTACCTTAGTGATAATGTGATAATTTTACTATGAAAATTAACCAAATTGAAGTTCTTCTTCTTTTTCTAAGTTCATTTGTTAGTCATATTGCAATTCTAATAAAAGAATTTAATCGTTCAAAAAGTGTGCATCGTCTCTTTTGACAATAATCAAAGCCAATCTCCTAGACAGAGAGGTCACTGGAATGAGAGTCGCATTTCCCATAAAAGCCTTTTTAATACACATGACATTGTGATGAAGGGACTCAACTATATAGCTATCAATATTGGTGCTATTCGATTTAAATAAATTCAATTGTAACCGATCTTTAGAAAATCGGACCGGACCGGTTGGTCAGACTGGTTGAACTAAGAATTGGCCAGCTGTCCAATCAAGGTTGGTCTTCAAAACCGGCTAGGAAAGAACTGGTTTGAACCGGTAAACCGGGCAAACTAGCCCGACCAGGTCAAACTGGTTTTTTTTTATATATATAAAAGATACAAAATATCATCAGTTTGGGTTTTTTTTTTTTAAATAAAGCCTAAAATCTTTTTTTTCTAATTCTTTTCCTTTTCTGGTATGGGAATTAGTAACTTGATAGATTTGATCCATATAGATAATGTTTATTTTGATTAAGAGATGAATTATGTTATATTCTATGGATTTTGTTGATGCCTAATTTAATTTTTAGTTATTTATGACATATATTTCATTTTGTATTTTTATATATTTATATAAATACAGATTTTATTATATACCGATTGGACCCCCGATTGAATCGCTTGAATCTTGAACCTCTGAACTCTTGCCCTGACCGATTCAATATCTGGTTCGATTTTCAGAACCTTAATTGTAACAACAAAACCCAATAAATATATTTCATTTTGACTTGAATAGCCTGCGAACCAAACTCGAAATAAATATATACAATTGGTTGTTATCCACGTTAACTAGAGCAAACTAAAATAACATGAGACATAGTACCATAGTTGGTAACTACCTAAACTCCTTAAATATTTAGTTAGGGAAGTCTCGACAATATGTATGAAAAGAGTCTGAGCTTATAGCCAAAAACAAAATCCATATTTGTGAGCGGATTAATCATTATTTCTGGAGATGGATACCCTTAATACATAAACAAATGGCTAACTAAATTTTAGCTAATAAAAAATACTTCATATAATAATAATTAGTGGGAAAAATGGTGTTATGTGAATTTTTAAAATCGAATCATAAATACAGCAAATACAAAAAAACTGCTCTAAAATACATTTGTCTCTAATGGAAAAAATTAGGGACTATTTTTTTTCAGTTTTCAGTTTTTTAGTTTTTTCAGGATTTGTAAAGAATAAACTGAAAACTGGAATTTGAGTTTTCAGAATTTTCAATTTTTTCTTCACAAATTCTGAAAAACTGAAAATGAAAACTGAAAATTGAAAACTGGAAACTGAAAGCAGTCAGCCCCTAAGAGACGTTTGTCAATAATCACTTATGAGGAGTCTAATTCGGTTATCCCCTAGTTTATGGAGTATATTGTAAAATATTACTTTTATGATACTTAATTTATGCTATTTTCCAGTCAGCTTGGTAAAACTGAATTTCAAATAGACATATGTTGTCGTACAATCAATCAGCCGATCTTTTCTTTCTTAATTACAAAAGAAGCTTTTAAATGGCCAATTGTCTTCCCATTATCTAAATGAGTTTAAATATAATCATCCTTAGAATTTTACACAATTATCTTCAAATATGTTATCGCATCATTAAAGCGATTAGAAATTCTGATTATGATTGACATAGCTAATATTCTTCAATGATTTGGTAATGTATATGAGTCAAAGGTATTTTATTTACACTTTCATTGAATCGAAATAAAATCCATATTTTCAATATATGAAGGAAGATTGTCCTCATCGATACATATATACCACGCCTTGTTACCCTAAGAAATGCATCATTTCATGTTAGGTATACGCTTATATGACTCTCCATGAAAAGTGAAAACTTGATCTACAATATATTATCTCTCAAATATTAATTTTGTTTGACTAATTACTAAATTTTTTGTTAAAACCAAATACTCTATCCGTTTTGATGTATCCGTCAAGTTTTTGACATTTTTTTTTTGTATCAAATATAAATCTATATCCATTTGTAATATTAAGATAATACTATATTTTTCCTTTCAATAATATACCCTCAATTTAATAAATGATATTAATGGAAATACTATATTAATGAAGCAATATATTAATTATATTAATAAAAATTGACATAGGTAATTTTATCTAAGTATATAATTTTATATTATTAAGCAATTAGAATTGGGTTAGTTGTGAGGAATTTAGGTAGCTTATTATGAAATCATATGTTCAAACCTCATTTTCATTTTATAAAAAAATAATTTTATAGTATATCAATTTATTGTTCTTCTATTAATGTGTGTGTGTGCGCGCTTTTTTCGTGACATACAAACTGAAACGGAAAAGTATACTTCATTGATTTTTGTAACATTTCTTCTGTTTGGTAAAAGATATCCCACTTTTTTCATCTAATTACACCCATTATGCAAATCAAATCCTGGTGATTAGTGGAAAGGAATTCTCTGGTATCAAATTTCAAATAACTTTGTCATGTGTAATTTCTTATTATTGATTTAATGGTAAAAACTAAACATAACATGTGACATAAAAAAATAAATAATGAGAGGTCACACATATTGATCCATGTGAAGTTTCAATATGAGTGGATCCATTCTCTTGCATAGAATTTAAATGTAATATCCCAATTCATTCCTAGTTACTAAAGGGTTAGTGGTGGGCCATTCATGATAGACTTTTTTTTTCCTTCTTTTTGAGATGAATAGTCTATTTCCTTCAGTTGAATAAAGAAAAAAATATTATTTATACTCACTATATATGAGACACCGTATTAACTCATATCTTATTTATCATTAAATTGAATATGGGTCCTATTTGAATAAGATCTATATCTCATCTAATAATAGATGATATATGAGTCAATATGATATTCTATATACAATAAGTATAAATAATATAACTATTGAATAAAATCCTTAGCACTCATTAGCAAGAGGCAAGAAAGATGGCTAGTCACGTACGACCCATTTTCATTGCAGACGCATAAAGCGTCTTAACCATCCGCGGAACAAGTGTTTTTACATAGAGAAAACGAGGTCTCTTACAGGTTACATTACTGAACCATCAATACAAAAAGGTTACCAATGTTGTGAGGTGAGAGGAACTATCAATAGAACAGCAAAAATTAATAGAGACATATCTTTTCAAAGGTAAAGGATCACTTCAAAGGTACTGCAGTTACTTAAATACTTAGCCCCTATGATTGATAGGATAAGGTATGATTATATTAGTTAATATCATGGAAATTATTTTTGTTATATATTTAGTGTCACATGAAAGTATAATATTATACGGTCAAATCATTTTTATTTTATGATTATAGAATTAAGTTATCATGTCTCAAAAATATAATAACACTATATTACATTAATAATATATAATCAATATCAAATTAACACTAGCTTACTCTTTGATATCAATGCGTGCCCCTTACTTAATAGTGTTGGTAATTACGACAGTTCAAGGAACTACCATTATTAAGAAAAATGATGATTATAACCGCCATAATTGACAAAAATAATTGCTATAATTTATCTCTCTTTTTTTTTGCAGTGGAACAATATAAACTTTTTTCTTATGACATGTAGTATGATATGATGTCTATCCATCAATAGTACAATTAAATCATAATATAAACATTCCCTGTCATATGATCTGTTGCATATTGGGTCATTTTTTTTTATATGATTTGCAGTGGGGTGTTTTATTGATATATGATCTCTTGGGGGGAAAAATTAAAATATGGTACCGCTTAAGGGAATCCGTCACAGACGGAGACATTTGAATTTTTTTTTTTAAATCTGAAAAAGTGAATCCGCCAAAGACGGATTAACAAAGTAACAAAAATGATTATGTTACCATTTTTTATGTTACCGTTGAATTAAAAAATAATTTTAGTCATGAATCCGCCAAAGGCGAATTCTACAATAAAAAAATAATATTTTCAGAATCTGCCAAAGGCGAATTGAATATAAAATAGTTTTTCATCCTCTATATAAACGGATAGTCCGAACACAGCAAACACAAACACATCTACTGTGATGAGGAGGGGGTGCGAGTAAGAGAGGCTATTCAGCAGCTGTTTCTCGAAAAAAAAAGTTTGCAAAAAAGTGTGAGAATGAATAGTGCAGCAAATATAATAGTTTATTTTGATGGTGAAGTGGTTACAAATACTACTGAGGGCGTCACATTAATATGTGAGAGGCCCTACACTTTCTCATATGCAGATATAGAGAATGGACTATGTCAGTCCATAAATAGTGACACTCCAAAAAGAGTGGTGGCAATGAGATACAGGTGCCCCATCTCGATTTTTGGCGAGTTCAGACAATACCAAACAGTTGCAATACGGGATGACAATGATATTAATCAAATGTTTAGGATACATTAGCAGCATTAGGAAAACTTTCCAGCCATTGAGTTGTGTATTGATTTTGAAGTTCTTGCTCATAATGTAGAATGTGAGTCATCCAAATTTATAGATGAAAACACAGAGTTGGATGCAATGGAGGAAGAAGAGGATGAAGATGACTATAGAAGTGGTGATGAATATGCTGATAATGATGCAGATGATGACATTGATAATGATGGCACATCTAGAGCTGGGTATATGGACCGTGGTCCGCGGACCAACCCGTTTAACTCGCAATCCGCATGAAAATGGACTAGAAAATTTTTAACCCGTCAACCCGCGGACTTTTTTGATCCGCTCCGCCTAGCCCGCGGGCTAAGCGAACCTTGGGTCCGTGGACCAACCGCTAACAGTATCTTTGTAGACATAGAGACTAAGCTCCAGCTTTTGATAGTTAGTAATTGTTAATTTATATTCTTTAGTAGTTTAAATATTTTTTATACTTGAAGAAGTTATGCATATTTAATTGGTTTGTAATTAATTTGTATGTTATTACTTTAAAAAAATTAACACTTGAATTTTAATATTTGCGATTCAAGAATTAAATCTTGTTATTTGTTTAAAATTTAAATTGTATACTGTAAAGAAGAATGTGTATATATATTTTGTGATGTAAATTATTAAATATATTGCATAAATATAAATATATAATATAGGATATTAAAAAAGGTAAAAAAAAAATGAAAGAAAAAAAAAAGCCTAGTCTGTGGACCAGTCCGCAGACTTGCGGGCTTAAGCGGACCAGGCCTGGACTAGGCAAAACGCCAGTCCATTTATTAAACGGACTGGTCCGGTCCGGCCCGTTTAAAATTGGTCCGTCATGACCAGCTAAACAGACCGGACCGGTCCGTATACCCAGTACTAGGCACATCAAACTTCGTAGGTGGGCAACATCTAAATGTAGAGTCTTCTTTCATGCGTGCTTTAGATCTGGAAGCTATGCAAGCATCGGAGTTTCCAGAGTATGCAAACATAGGTATGTAGGCTTAATTCTAAAATTTTTACATTTTTTTATATTTTTTATTTTGTTATGACTTAATTGGTTTAAGTTAATTTAAGTAATTTCTTTCACTTATTTTTTTAGTGGTGTTAATTAAAATTTCATGTAATGTTATTAAATTAATTATAAAGTTGGTTTTATGTAATGAAGTTTTTAGTTAATTAGTTTAAGTTGATTTAGGTAATTTCTTTCATTTAGTTACCTTAGTAGTTTTAGTGACCAATACAATGCATAATTTTATTTTATTTAAGAATTTTTTAAATTGATTATTTAGTTGATTATTTAATTTCTTTCATTTATTTTTTTAGTGGTGATAATTAAAATATCATGTAATGTTATTAAATTAATTATTAAGTTGGTTTTATGTAGTGGAGTTTTTAGTTAATTAATTTAAGTTGATTTAGGTAATTTCTTTCATTTAGTTACCTTAGTAGTTTTAGTGACCAATACAATGCATAATTTTATTTTATTTAAGAATTTTGTAAATTGATTATTTAGTTGATTATTTAATTTCTTCATTTATTTTTTTAGTGGTGATAATTAAAATATCACGTAATGTTATTAAATTAATTATTAAGTTGGTTTTATGTAGTAGAGTTTTTAGTTAATTAGTTTAAGTTGATTTAGGTAATTTCTTTCATTTAGTTAATATAGTAGTTTTAGTGGCCAATACAATGTGTTATTTTATTTTATTTAAGAATTTCTTAAATTGATTATTTAGTTGATTATTTAATTTCTTTCACTTTTTTGTTAGTGGTGGTAATTAAAATATCACGTTAGTGGCCAATACATTTGTTAGTTGATTATTTAAGAAGTTTTTATTTTATTAAATTAATTTTTTGTTATTAAATTAATTATTAAGTTGGTTTTATGTAGTGGAGTTTTTAGTTAATTAATTTAAGTTGATTTAGGTAATTTTTTTCATTTAGTTACCTTAGTAGTTTTAGTGACCAATACAATGCATAATTTTATTTTATTTAATAATTTTTTAAATTGATTATTTAGTTGATTATTTAATTTCTTTCATTTATTTTTTTAGTGGTGATAATTAAAATATCACGTAATGTTATTAAATTAATTATTAAGTTGGTTTTATGTAGTGGAGTTTTTAGTTAATTAGTTTAAGTTGATTTAGGTAATTTCTTTCATTTAGTTAACATAGTAGTTTAAGTGACCAATACAATGTATTATTTTATTTTATTTAAGAATTTTTTAAATTGATTATTTAATTTCTTTCACTTTTTTGTTAGTGGTGATAATTAAAATTTCATGAAATGTTATTAAATTAATTATTAAGTTGGTTTTATGTATTAGAGTTTTTAGTTAATTAGTTAAAGTTGATTTAGGTAATTTCTTTCATTTAGTTACCTTAGTAGTTTTAGTGACCAATACAATACATAATTTTATTTTATTTAAGATTTTTTAAATTGATTATTTAGTTGATTATTTCCATTTATTTACTTGATTTGTTCATAGGTGATTCCGTTGTGAATGGTGAATTGTTTGTTGGGATGATATTCAAGAATAGGGAGGCAACTATAGAAGCAATTAAGGCGTATAGCATACTGAGAGGAGTAGATTACAAAGTGTTTGAATCAGAACCAAGACATTTTATTGTAAATGCACACAGCATGATAGAGGTTGTGGATAGCTTCTTAGAGCAAATTTGAGAAAACATAAAGGCTTTTGGGAAATCAGGAAATACAATGGGCCACACACATGCACTGCGTCAAGGATTTCGCGGGACCACTCGAAGTTGGATTCTGACACTATTGCACAATTTATAGAGCCCATGGTACAATCTGACCCATCTCTTAAAGTTAAAACTGTGATTGTAGAGGTTTTCTCTAGGTATGGGTACACAACAACCTACCGAAAAGCATGGGCGGCGAAGCAAAAGGCTATGCTAGTATGAGGAGTTACTGCATTGGTGTGGAGCCATGTGTGCTGCTGTTCCAGGTTCAGTTGTTCAGTTTGATGCCGTAGAGGCATATTGTGGTGATGAGCTGGTGCCAAATTATCGACTGTTTCGCCGGGTATTTTGGAGTTTTGGTCCATGCATTAGGGTATTTAGACACTGCAAGCCACTGATCCAGATAGATGGGACACATTTGTATGGGAAATATAAAGGGACTTTACTGATTGCAGTTGCACAAGATGGCAATAAGAACATTTTGTCAATTGGTTTTGCTATTGTGGAGGGAGAAACTGCAGATGCATGACAATTTTTCCTTGACCATCTCCGTAGATATGTAGTAACCCAAGATGAGGTTAGTGTTATTTCTGATCATCATGAGTCAATTAAAGCAGCAATAGCTTGGAGCAATGGTCAGTGGGAACCTCCGAGAGCATTTCATAGGTATTGCATTAGGCATATCGCTGCTAATTTCTTAAGGAGATTCAAGGCACCCCACTTGCATAGAATTGTCATGAGCATGGGTAATTTACACTTTCATTGCACTTATGTTTGTTAATTTAATTGCCTGTGGATATGATTTTCATAAATTAATTTTTAAAAACATTGTTCTCCGCAGGGTATTTAAGGAGTGAGAGTGAATTCAATAATCACTATGAGCGGATACATGAACGTAGCTCCCGATATACAGATTGGCTTGATGAAATTCCACGGGAAAAGTGGGTACAGGCATTTGATGGTGGGTATCGATGGGGGCACATGACCACAAATCTTGTGGAGTATATGAATTCTGTGTTAAAAGAAGCTCGCAATCTTCCAATCACAGCACTGATAAGAGTAACATATTTCCGATTGGCTGAGTTGTTTGCTAAGAAAGTTGAAGAGGCATATGCACGGAAAAATGCAGGTCATGAATTCTCAGAAGCCGTCACGACACGACTATAAAAAATAGAGCTATCTGTTAGAAACATAATAGTGACCAACTGTGATAGGCAACATGAGTCTTTCCATGTTAAAGAACAAATCAGTCGGGAAGAATACAAGGTTGATTTGAAGCACAGATATTATGATTGTGACGATTTTCAGATTGATCAAATTCCTTGTCGTCACGTGATTGCTGCCTGTGATAGCGGGAACATTGAATGGCGAGGGTATGTTGATGGTGTTTATAGAATAGCAAAGGTTTGCAAGGTGTATAAGAGACAGTTTTGAGTTGTAGGGCACCAAAGTACATGGCCCCAATATAGAGGTCCAGTGATTTGTCCTAATCCTGCTTCAAAGCGCAAAGCCAAAGGCCACCCTAAGAGCACTCGCTTCCTTAATGAGATGGATGTGCATGATATGCAAGGACCTCGACGTTGTGCTCTTTGTTGAGGTGAAGGTCACAGTCGCAATCGCTGTCCACACACTCGTGGCCCAAGTTCATAGTTATGTCATTTAATTGTGTTCCAGGGAGGCTATTATGTCATTTTATTCTATTTCATGGATGTTAATGTGTGATTTTATTTAATTTCTTGGATGTTATTTGGTCATTGTATGCTATTGCATGGATGTTATTGTGTCATTTCTTGTGTTTCATGGATATATGTTGCCCTTTCTTTTCATTGTCCATCAACAAAAATATATCAAAGTCCATAAAATTATAGACATGCATATTAGGAAGTCCATACATAAACACATAAAAAGCTAACAATTCCATCAACAAGAAAATAGAAATACAAACTAGAAAGTCCAAACATAAATACATGACACACTACAGGAAAAAAGTACTACCCACTTAATTTCCTTTACGAACCTTCCCCTTCCCATGTGGCGGTGGTGCTTGAAATGGAGAATAGCTTAGTCTTTTTGCTGGTTTCACACGTTCCCGTGGCCGTAAAGCCTCACGTATAGTTCCTACTGTTTGCTTGGCAGCCTTTCCTAACACATTAATAATGCCACGTGATTGCCTTCTAACTTGACCACCCTGGTCACCCATGCCCTCATCTCCATCACCCTGTTCTCCCATGTCCTCATCACTGCCACCTATATCTCCCATATCCTCATAACTGCCACCCTTATCTCTGCCACCCTGATCACCCATCTGCTCATCTATAGTTACATGTTCCCCATCTCCTACTACTGCATGTAAGGCAGATGCAGCAGTGTCTTGAAAATTTTGCATCATCTCGGCATTTTCCCGTTGTGCACCTGGGGATAACATCTGTGGAATAGACATCCCAAATGGAACCATTTGTGGCCAATATACATCATTCAATTGACTAGCTGGATTGGTATTGAGGTCAAGGTTAACTTGTGTAGATGACCGACCTCCAAAATGGGCAAAATCAAATGCAGGACCACCAAGGAGATGAACAGACATTCTCCCGCTGGATGAGGGCCCACTAGACCTTATAGGACCACCACCGCGGCGGTCCAAAACACCAATAGAATGTCGTGGTGGATCTTGGATCTGTGTAGTCTGCTGCATCTGTGGACACCAAGGGAATTGGCCATGAAGAAATTGTAATGTGTGTACATCCCAATAAAAAATATTATTCTGTTACAAAAACAAAGGTTGATAGCCATGAGGAGCTTCTGTTTGGATGGGTGGTGCTACATATTCTCCTTGGGTGGCCACTTGATCTTCTTCATTGTGGGGTGGTTCATTTTCTTCTTGGGCAGGTGGATAATCTGCTTCCTCAGGGGACAACTGTATAGCTCGAGTATGGGATAAATACCAAGACCAATAAAAATCAAAAGGTTGATAATCAACGGTGGGAGTTCCAATTAATACACGATTTGCGCCTTGTTGCCACATTGCCACCCAATGTTGATGTTGTCTTTCCCAATTAGTAGGTGGTAATCCCCTTAAGTCTCTATTATGGAATCCTTGCAGATTAACTTGGTTGAGAGGAATTTCCTGGTTCAACCCAAATTGTCTCATAACCCGGTCGGTTGGGTGCAACTCCATCACCTCAAAACATAAAAGTGAAGTGACAGATGAGAACATTTGCCGCTCGACCCTCACATGTTCTGGTATAAGGGCATCAATCAGAGGATCTCGATATGGTTGCCATATAAATTGCATTAATAAAAATATATTAGATATGCAAATCATGATAACTATGATGACCACAAAAAGATTATACAATATTCCAAATGCTTACCTGATGTCCCAAATTGTCTATCAACAACCTTAAATTATGATGGTCCTTTAAATTAACGTTACACGGATAACGTAGTCGCTTCCATCTATGAGACATTATCTTAATTAGATGTTAATTATTACTTTGACAAGAACAATGTAGAAATTCAAGTAAACAATTGTTACCTCTTGCAAAGGGGAAAAACAACAGGCATGGATGGTATAGGAGCCAAAAAGGGCATCTGCTGCCATGCCCATACTTGCAGTAGAATAACGCAACCGTTGATATCTCTGGTTTCTGTTCGAGTATCACAACAAACCCCTCAAAAAAGTACAGCAAGGCAAGTTGAGCCCCAGCTAAACGATCCAACTTGCTCCAAATCTTCCAGCAATTGCAAGTACTTTGTTTGTACTTCCCCAGTGCTCTTATCAGGTAAAATACATTGGCCCAACAAGGCCAGTATAAAAGCACGTGCAAGTTGTTGAATTACCAAATCAAAATTGGCTTCCAGGATTGTAGTACTATTATTCAACCAAATTAAATTTATCGCACCTCCACTAAAATCTTGTGGACCAGGACGAACACCCAGTGGATATTGACATAAATCAGGGAGGGTTTCATAGCTACTAACAGTAGAGCCAATCACGGGTCGACCATTTATCGGGAGACCTAATATAATACCAACATCTTCTAGTGTGATGCTGCACTCTCCGCATGGAAAGTGGAAAGTATGAGTTTCGGGCCGTCACCTCTCAACCAACGCTGAGATAAGCTTCCGATTCACTTGTATGTCATCGATTTCGACAAAGCGGAGTAGGTCAACACGATGGAGATAGTCTCGTATCTCATGTCTCATAAAAGGCAATTTTAAATGCCGAGCACACATATATCTTACTGTCTGTTAAATTAAAAAATAAATTAGTAAACTTTGAATACATGGATTTCAACAGAAAATTTAAAACTAATTAACTAAATGAAAAAAATTATCTGAATCAACTTAACCTAATTACCACCACTAAAAATACAAAATGAAACAAATTAAGTAATCAATAAGTTTTATCAATTTAAAATTTTTTTAAATAAAATAAAATTATGCATTTTATCAATCACTAAAACTAAGAAGGTAACTAGATAAAAGAAATTACCTAAATCAACTTAAACTAATTAACTAAAAATTTCAAATAAAACTAATTAACTAAAAACTCCACTACAAATTATCAACTTAGAAATTAATTTAATAACATTATATGCAATAAAATTATGATTCTAATTACCTCCACTAAAACTACTAAATGAAAGAAATTAAATAATAAACTAAATAATCAATTTAAAAAATTCTTAAATAAAATAAAATTATGCATTTTATCAATCACTACAACTAATAACGTAACTAAATAAAAGAAATTACCTAAATCAACTTAAATTAATTAACTAAAAGTTTCAACTAAAACTAATTAACTAAAAACTCCACTGCAAATTACCAACATACAAATTAATTTAATAACATTATATGCAATAAAAATTGTGATTCTAATTACCACCACTAAAAATACTAAATGAAAGAAATTAAATAATAAACTAAATAATCAATTTAAAAAATTACTAAATAAAATAAAATTATGCATTTTATCAATCACTAAAACTAATAACGTAACTAAATAAAAGAAATTACCTAAATCAAATTAAATTAATTAACTAAAAGTTTCAACTAAAACTAATTAACTAAAAACTCCACTACAAATTACCAACATACAAATTAATTTAATAACATTATCTGCAATAAAATTATGATTCTAATTACCATCACTAAAAATACTAAACGAAAGAAATTAAGTAATCAACTAAATAATCAATTTTAAAAAATCATAAATAAAATAAAATTGTGTATTTTATCAATCACTACATCTAAAACAATAACTAAATGAAAGAAATTACCTAAATCAACTTAAACTAATTAACTAAAAGTTTCAACTAAACTAATTAACTAAAAATTTAACTATAAATAACCAACTTAAATATCAATTTAATAACATTAAATGAAATAAACTTGTGATTCTAATTATCACCACTAAAAATACTAAATGAAAGAAATTAAATAACTAACTAAATAATCAATTTCAAACATTCTAAAATAAAATAAAATTATGCATTTTATCAATCACTACAATTAAAATGAAAAAAATTACCTAAATCAACTTAAACTAATTAACTAAAAACTCTACTAACAAAATATCAATATATTAAACTAATATTTTAATTAATTCGATGTTTGTGTCTTACTATCTATTAAATTTAAAATTAAATTAATCAACCCCAAATAAATTAATTTAAAATAAAAATTAAATTAATATATGCTTTAAGAAAAAAATATCAACTAAGAAACATTAAATTAATATCTCCACCAACAAAACATGGATATATATTTAACTAATCTTTTAACTAATTCCATTTTGCTAAAAGAAAGTCAACCAAATAGATATATTAAAAATATAACAAATTTAGAGTGCTATTTTTTTATGAATCACACAATTTATGCCTAACTAAGCATACAGAAAAATATATAAAACATAAATTCCATTAACAAATTAAAAATACATTACATTTTGCTCTAACACTTCAACAACAATGTGGCCATCTGGATTCATTGTATTATCAGTTTTCACCATTTTCCTCGATCAGTTGTCTCTTTATTTATTTTTTCAACTATCTCTGGCTTTCTTTTTTTCCTCACTTCTCTTGTATTCTCACATCCTTCGATCCTCCTTTTATAGCCAGCAATCAGTCTCCGTTCTCAACTCTCCCTCAATAATGCACTTCTCCTTCAATAACGCATGCTGCTGCACAGGGAAAATAATGTCGCTGGAATTCAAAGTTTTAGGCGCATGCAGATGAATAGAGCATGCATGTGAAGTCCCTCAGTAAGGAGCATGACCAGCTCCCTTTTCTTCCACGCGTCACTCCTGGTTGCCTTCTCTGTGCGTCCAGCTTTGTTAGATCTGCCAAAAAGCATGAGCAGCTCTTCCACGCATCACTCCTTGTTCAATCTTCCATGCAGCCAGCTTGGTCCCATGGTGTGGCAAGGAGCATGCATGACCAGCTGCCCTTACTTCCACGCGTCACTCCTAGTTCCCTTATGTGTGCAGCCAGCTTGTTAGATCTACCAAGAAGCATGACCAGCCTTCACGCGTCACTCCCTGTTTAGTCTTCCATGCAGCTAGCTCGGTCCCCATTGTGTGGCAGGAATGAATCCGCCAAAGTCAGACCCTGGGTGACAGGTTCTGCACGTCGCGTCTCGTCCATGGCAGTGGAATCCGCCAAAGCGGCAAGGTGGCGGCCGGATGACAATGGCGGTGTCTTGAGATGTCTTTGTCGAGTACTTTTCTCTGTTGAATGCGTCTATGGCGGACTCATTTACACCATATTAAGATAAATCACATAAATATCACATATACAAACAAAACACCTTATCAGAACCCATATATAAATTATTTTTCCGTTGCATATTTCTATTTTTTACTTGATAACATCTGATATATATTTCTCAATTTCATGATCTAGATTACATCTGTGAAGAATTCTCTTTAATATTTTTTATTAAAATACACCAAAATACTGTCTTTTTTTTTTTTTTATCAAGATCAAGATATACATCACCGACAGTAATGACTAAACCCATCGCCGCGAGAGCTCCCCCAAATGGTCAAATGACTGGCCATGAGATACGCTTTATTCCCATCAGTGGGGATTGAACCTCTGACCACATAGTTAAGGGACAAGGTGAGCTGCCACTATGCCACTCCTCATGATTATTTTTTCCTCATGTTCTATATGCAAACATTTCTATTTATAAATAGTTATTTCTTTCAAATCATACGTAAATATTTTATACATGGACATGCTTGAGAGAGAGAGAGATAATTTTCATCCACTTCAAATATTGGCCATCTCTTACTGTCCCTTTTTTTCTTTTTTAATGTAAATCTTGCATATATACACATTAGATATTGAGGGCAACAAAACTAGGGAATCACACCATCCTCAAATCAATCCCAAGATGTGGTGGTCTTGCCCAATCAACAGACTCACAAGTGGAAGACGTTGAACGTGAATTGGTCCTTTCACAAAAGAAGTATCAGAACCTGGACAAACTACCTCGAAACCGATCAAAGATAGCCAAGTTAAGGTCGCCAATACGATCCAAACGCAAATTGTTGACAAAGATTATTTAAAGGTGGGACAACTACTCAAAATGGAAAACAGCAAATTATAAGGTGGATCTCAAAGTTTTAGGTCCATCATGGACTCATTATTAATCATTGGATGATTACAATATTTGGTGGAGAGTTTAATCTAATGGTTAATAATAGGGGATCCATGATGGATCCAAAGATAAGAGGTTCAAAATAAAACCCATCAATGGAAAACATACAACTAGCCCAAAGAAAGAAAGAGCAGGAAGAGAAGTGTGAAGCTTTATAGGTGGAACTAGCTCTAGATTGGCACATGCTACCTCACTACTTACCATAGAAAAAAAAATGCTAGAAAATTACAAGTAAAGAGTTTATTGTTCTTTGCTTTGAAAGGGAAGATGCAGTGGATTATTCATGTTGGTTCTGGTCGTTAGCTACATACAAAGATGAATTGATAGAGTTTGTTCGAGTACTTTAAAAAACGTGTAGAAACCTTGATCTGATGTGGTTTCACTATCTTTCTTACTTTGAGAATAGAAACTGATCTTTATGCTTTGATACGTGAACGAGTAGAACGTTTCTCTTTTTGTTCATTCTATTCAAATGTTGGTTAAGGCAAAATTAATTTATTGACAAGTGAACTTTCCTGTGCGTGTGTTAACAAAATTTTCAATAATTAGGGTGGAAATATGATTGGCTTGGTCAAACTACGCTTTAGCTAAATAGGGCTAGACACGTTTTATAAATTGTTGATTTCAGGGCGTTCTTTACAAGAAACCCGTAAATTAACGACAAATTGACAAAAATTTACCGATGAAAAAAGAATTTATTGACAATTTTTACGACGAAAGTCTTCTGGCGTGGAATACACACATTGGTAAAAGTTTGTGAATTTTTTTCTCTCTCTATTGATATTTTTTGACATACTTATCGACAGTTTTTTTTTTTAAAAAAAAAACTTTGGCAGTAATGAATTTAGAATTTTAAAATTTTTAAAAAACAAAATATAACTGACAGAATTTTCTATTGATAAAATTAAATTTCGCTTTACTTTTTCAATTTACCGATGGATCATCCGTTTGTATTATTAAATTTACATTAACAATTAATTAAAATCACAATGAATTTAATTAAAATGCACTAACAGTGTAAATTTTTTTACATATTTATCCAATCATGTAATAATATACATATGGTTACTTTCAACCTTTACAACTTAAAAAGTCATACAAAAAAAAGAGATTTGATTATATGATAGTGTAAAACTCGTTTACATTATCAGTGCATCATAATTAATCTTTTATATAATTTTATTTTCCTACAAATAAAGAAGAAATCAATTTTATAACTAAAGTAAAATGTATAAGCATGATAAAACATTATTCAATTAAATTAAACAAATACACAACAACTACTAATCACTGAGTAGTCAATGTGATTAGTGTGCAAGGTGCCCATTTTAAGAGTCAGAAGCTAAGGATGATGAAGTATATATCCTGATATTGCTGTATTGATGGTGGTGGAGGGGGAGAAAAGACGAGTCGCTCGATTGCAGATGCCGGAAGTAGCTATGTATCTGCTATATTTTATGAACTTAATATAGAATATTATTCATAATTACTCATAAATTTTGTTCAAATTTCATCGATTTAATACAGACTTTAATTTATAATCATAAACCACACAATATAAGAAAATATAGTAAAGGTTCATCTTGGTCTCTAAATTTGTATGTTTACTTCATTTTAGCCTATGAAATTAAGAAAGTATCAAGTTAATCATTAAAATTGTGAAAAATGATTTAAATTAGCTCATATAACAATTTTTGTAGAGACTACCTTGAATCAGCAAAATGAGTAATTGGAATTATGTTTTACAATTTTAGAGGCTAAATTGATATTTTCTTAATTTCAGATATTAAACTGTTTATGAAACAAAATGAACATTTAATCAAGAATAACTTCCCAGGAAAAACAATAGGAATTAATTGAAGTTAAGTAAGAATGATGATATCTGATTGAAGAAAAAGCCAATAAAGATATTTAATTTAAATTAATTATCTGTTATGATCCGAGACCCCAGATCCTGGAACCTTGGTAGTGGCTTAGGTCGTCGAAAGGACGGACCATCCTAGCACAACAATCTAGGGTGGTCAGTCATCAGAGCCCACTTATGGCACCCGAGGGGCCACTAGCAATAGCCCGGACACGCGATGCTTCGAAGAGTGGGGGCACGAGGAATGACGTCAATTTGAGGACCCAATCTTGGAGAAGCTGAATCAACACAACCTTGAGGACGGAACGATCGCGAGATGAGTGAATTATCAACGTGGGTGTCGCAACCGGGATCGCGATGGGGACGGCGAGAAAGAATTAATTATGTTTAAAAATGGAGTCGTCACCAAGTTTATTTAATTTGGAAAATCTTGGAAAAACCAATTTTATTTTTTATGAAAATAGTGTTTGAAAACCAAATATGAGTTCGGGAGTCGGTTATGCATAGGGAAGGGTAGAAACTTAATCCCACGCACCCCTAATACACCCGTCCTTAGACGGTACCTTAATAAATTATGCAAGTTAAATAATAACCCCTCAAAATATAAATTAATGAAAGAAGACAAAACAAATAAATTCAAAAATTTACTTACGTGAATATATTTACAATTTAAATAAATAAATCAAGAAGAAATTAGTTTAACAAACTCAACACATAAATTAAGAAAATTAATTTACACATATATTTACAATGTAAGAAAAAGTAAAGAATTTACATAAATGTATTTACAATTCAACAAATAAATTAAAGAAAAATTAATTTTGGCTTGACAGGGATTGCCTGCTCCTACGTATCCTCTGGTGCAATGAGGAACTCAAAGTCACGTAGTTCTGTAGAAAATGCTTGTGTGTTGGTCGATTTTAATTAATTTAATTTTTTTTTTGAAATTTCATCGTAGGATTTAAGTTAGCACTTGGCTACTCAATAAACCCTTATGGTTCAAATAAGAGTGAAGATGACATTTGCCACTCAATCGCTCTCATTGTCCATCGCATGAATTATCATTTTAAAAGAAAAAGAACATTTATTTGAAAAGGAAGACACATTTTTTTTATTTTATTCATTTTTTGACACTAATATCAACATGACTTCCCTAACGAATGACAAAGATACAATTAACTTGTAACTTTTAAACAAGATTCACCTAACCAACTAAATAATTAAAAAAAAACAAAACAAAACACCCCATAAACTATTTATTTCTTTTCAAATGATTGGAACATATTCGCTTAAGGGTATAATACAAATTATTTACAAGAAAAAAAATATATTTATTTTCAACACTTCCTTTTTTGAAAGATTCATAAGAAAAATTATAATATCAAAAAAATTTCTTCGCATACCAACTCAATAAAACTAAATCTAGATTTCTAATGAAAACATTCTAAATCTGAAGAAAATCTTATAAACAAAATAGAATAAAATAAAATAAAAACATGGCCTAAAGTAATTGGGGTCGCAGATGCTTACTAAAGAATAATGCAAACTACTCTCTAAGCAAGAACACAAACATAAACAATCAAAAGAAAAATACATGAATGTTCCCGTAACTTATGGTTCTCAATTTCTAAAATTGGGGCAGCCCCAACCCAAACCCATTTACGAAGTTAATAACAAGCCTGAACACTCTTACCCAAATGAAATCCTAAGCTATCCCGCTAACCCATATGCAATTGGCCTTAACCCAAATCCATTTACGAAGCTAGTGACAAGCCCAAACACTGTTGCCCAAGTGAAATCCTAAGCTATCCCACTAACCCAAATGCAATTGGCCTTTAACGAAAAAAAAAAATGGGAAAGTAATGGAAGCTAGCAGAATGGTTTGGACAATGGGGGTAGTGATGTTGGGATTTCATTTTTTTTATTTGAGGGGCTGAGAACACCCACATCCACACGCGCGAATGGAGAGGGAACAAGAGAGGGAGAGTTAGAGAGAGAGGGGATAGCTTTTATATGTGGGTGAGAGGGGGAGAGAATGGTGCGGCTAGCGGTGGGGACAGGAGGCTACAGTGGGCCAGAGAGGAAGAAGGAGGCCGCGTGGCCGAGCAAAGGGAGGAGGCACCACCGCGACTCAACACGGCGGCGGCGTGATGCGAGCGACAGGGAAGAGATGGGGGCTCACGGCCATGGTCAGGCTTGTAGCGGTTGGGTTTGCGGTGTCACCACAGCCACCGGGTACCCTGTCTTGGCTAGGGACAGTGGCAGATCACTATCTCACAAGGGAGGCAGAAGCCGCCGATGGCATTGAGGGAACCATCACCGGCAGAGGCGCGACAGACACGCGATGGCTTAGAAGAGAGGGAGAAGCGGTGGCAGCGATGGAGGCCAAGGGGGAGGTCAAGGCCGCACGGCTATGGAGCCTCCGCGATGATGACTGTGATGGCCCGCCAAAGGTTAGTTCCTTTGTCTCCTTTCTGCCTGCTTCAGTGTTTTCATCTTTGATTTTCCTTTATTATTTCTTTTGATTTTGAAATGCTTGTGTTTGATCTGACCATAGCTTTCTTTGTTACATTTTTTTGGAGGGCAGTGATAGTTGAGTGTGACTCGGGGCTGAGTTTCAATTTTGATGGGGTGATGGTGGCGGAGCATGGTGGCTATGCAATCATCATAAAGGGGATCACTAACTCCTCTTCCTATTACTTACTCATTT
Organism: Dalbergia cultrata; assembly: GCA_031216105.1. Classification (NCBI taxonomy): domain Eukaryota; kingdom Viridiplantae; phylum Streptophyta; class Magnoliopsida; order Fabales; family Fabaceae; genus Dalbergia; species Dalbergia cultrata. The sequence goes on from CM062347.1 coordinate 12,763,954, forward strand.
TTATTTTGTTTTTGGGGTCTGAATTTGGACTGTTTGGACTGTGAATGATATATTGGGACTTTGGCATTGGATTCGTGTTGATCTATCGGTTGGGGTTATGTTGGGTTTATTCTACTGGTTTATCTTTGGTTGTGGTTTGATTCCGGATTTTGGAAGGAGAATGATATGTTTGGAGATGATTGTGATGGATTGATAGATGTTCATGATGCTATTTTGTACTTCGTGTGTGCAGGTTGAATGAATTCTTGAAAAATAATGACATAAAAAAAAAAAGAAATAGCAAAATGAACTAATTCTTCACCATGGCTTACCTGTGTAATCCTTTTTTTTGCTTATTCCTCTTCTTTTGTTTCAAAAAAAAAAAATTTAGACGATCATCTCTGATGATCCTTCCCCCATCTCTCAAAGGTCTCTAAAATTAGATCACCATTGCTTTTTAGATGCGAGATGGCAAACAGGAGGCAAAAAAAAAAAAAAACTGGACCTCAGTGATCATCCCCCCCTAAAATTTCTTGACTCCTTCCTTTATACTAAGTTCATTTTGATAATTAACATTTGACTCCATGCTTTCTCTGGAATGCAGGGGAACCATACCAACTTGTTTCCCATGCTTTCTTCCTCGGACCAAGAGAGTGCAGGGATGGAGAAGACTGCAGAAGTAGGAACAGAAGCATGCTTGTGCTGTCTCGTTTCTTTTGTTGCTTTTTTTCAAAACCGACAAGTGTATTCTTTATTATTGCCATCAATTCCTGTATTAAGTCCATGTGCGTGCCATGGAATGAGACAGCATCGTGTTCCCTTTCTGCTTTTTTCCCATTTATTTATTTATTTATTATTATTATTTTTTTTTTAGAAGCGTGGGGCTCCTATATGTATTTCACTAGAGAATGGGTATGAGCAACAAGGAAGTGGGGGAGAGCTCCACGAGGGAGTGTCTGCCACTTTCCTTTTTAATTGTTTATTTTTGTATTTTGACTTTTTGATTTTATTTGATCTGCAATGAAAATGACTGAAACATTAGAGATGAATCTAGGAAGCTTCGAATTTTTTATTATTATATTTATTATTTTTTTTTTAAATTTTTTAAAAGACTTTAAAAGAAACTGTAAAATATGCAAACTTTGAAATTTTTCTGGTTTAAATGACCGGACAAAATTGGGTGTTCACAGCTGCCCCTCTTTGCTCACTTCTTATAAGAGAATACGAAAAACATAAGTTTTACATATTGTCTTCATATGGAATGAGCAAAGACATGAACATTGATTTTGTACGGCAAATGCAGGAAATTGAAAATAACGAGAATGACTGAATTCAAATCGCAAAAGAAATTAAATGCTCATGAGAGGTATATGCAATGCAATGATGTAATTCAAAAATCAATGTATGAGTGACAAGAAATATGAAATTCAAGCAAGAGATGACAGAACTAATAGAATTTGAATATTCTTGTGATCAACAGGCTACGGATCAACAAGTGATGGAAAATTAGAAGCAATGGCAATCTGAGGCCGACTGAAAACTTAAAACGGCATTCTGAGGCCGATTGGGTTAAAAATGGCAATCTGAGGCCGATTAAAAGGTAAAAAGGGCAATCTGAGGACGACTAAAAACTTAAAAACGGCAATCTGAGGTCGACTGAAAAGTTAAAACGGCAATCTGAGGCCGACATGAAGACTTAAAAACGACAATCTGAGGTCGACTGAAAAGTTAAAACGGCAATCTGAGGCCGACTGAAAAACTCAAAAGGTGGCAATCTGAGGCCGACTGAAGGGTTAAAAATGGCAATTTGAGGCCGACTGAAAGTAAAAGGTGGCAATCTGAGGCCAACTGAAGAATGAAAACGGCAATCTGAGGCCGACTGAAAATTTACGTGGCAATTTGAGGCCGCTTAAAAAAAATAAATTTGGCAAACTGAGGCCGACTGGAAAATAAATTTGGCAATCTGAGGCCGACTGAAAGTAAAGGGTGGCAATCTGAGGCCAACTGAAGAATGAAAACGGCAATCTGAGGCCGACTGAAAATTTACATGGCAATTTGAGGCAGCTTAAAAAATAAATTTGGCAAATTGAGGCCGGCTGAAAAATAAATTTGGCAATTTGAGGCCGACTGAAAGTAAAGTGGCAATCTGAGGCCAACATGAAAATAAATTGGCAATCTGAGGCCGACATGAAAAATAAAGTGGCAATCTGAGGCCGACTGGAAATGTAAATTGGCAATCTGAGGCCGATTGAAAAAGTAAATTTGGCAAACTGAGGCCGACTGAAAAATAAATTTGGCAATTTGAGGCCGACAGGAAAATTAAATGGTGGCAATCTGAGGCTGACATGAAACATAAATTTGGCAAACTGAGGCCGACTGAAAAATAAATTGGCAAACATGGAAAATAACGATTTTCACATTATTTCTTTTTTTTTTTTTCAGGTTATATGCACAAGTCATCAATTTTCAGTTTATTTCAGAAAAACTAACCGTAACTAAATCAAGCAAACCTCGAGGAAGACTATAACCGATCAAACTCGTAATTCACCCACTGGACCTTCTGGCATAAGTTTTCTTTCCTTCTTCTGTGTGATGTTGGCATATGAAGCAGCCTCCACCCACTTTGTGAAATAGTCAATTGCGACCAAAATGAAACGATGGCCGTTGGATGCTTTGGGATTAATTGGGCCGATGACATCCATTCCCCACATTGAGAAAGGCCAAGAAGATACCATGTTGTGTAATGGAATTGGAGGAGCATTGACTCGGTCTGCATATGTTTGACATTTGTGACACTTTCGAACATAACTGATGCAGTCATTCTCCATGGTAGACCAATAATATCCACTTCTTAGGATCTTGCGCGCCATCTTATGCCCATTAGCGTGAGTTCCACAGATTCCTTCGTGGATCTCGATCATGATCATTCGAGCTTCATGAGCATCCACACATCTAAGGAGAGTGGTGTCATGATTCCGCTTGTAAAGGACTTCACCATTTAGGAAAAAGGTCATGGCCAATCTTCGAATTGTTTTTCTTTGCACTTCATTTGCTCCAGTCGGGTATTCTCCTCTTTGAACATATTGTTTGGTCGGCCATCTGGTTCAATCTCTATGCTGTCACAGTATATCGGTTCATCTTGCACCTCTACGCGAATAGGGTGTACATTTGCGTGGATCTCCAACTTAGTCATCACAGCCAAAGTGGCCAAAGCATCCGCAAATTGATTTTTGTCTCGAGTTAAGTGAGAAAATGATATATTATCAAAGTGCTCAATTAGTCGAGATAAATACTTCTGATAAGGTATCAATTTTGGATCTTTTGTGCGTCATTCTCCAATAACTTGGTAGATTATGAGCGCAGAGTCTCCAAACACTTTTAATTCTTTGATCCCTAAGTCAATTGCAACTTGCAAACCATTCGCACAAGCCTCATATTCTGCGATGTTGTTGGTACATTCAAAATCCAACTTGATGGAAACTGGGTACTGCTTCCCGGCTGGTGATACCACTACAGCCCCTATTCCACATCCATTCATATTGACAGCCCCATCAAAGTACATTTTCCATACATTCTCCTCTTCTATCTCATCTTTTTCCACTGTTAATACTTCACCATCGGGGAATTCAGGCACGATAGGTTGTATATCCTCAAGAGGATTTTCAGCTAGATGATCGGCAATTGCACTTCCCTTGATAGACTTCTGAGTCACATATTTGATATCGAATTCGGATAGCATCACTTGCCATTTTGACATTCTCAACGACACATGAGGACTATCAAATATGTATTTTAATGGATCCATTCGAGAGATTAACCAGGTAGTGTAGTATAACATGTACTGCCTCAACCTCTTGGATGCCCACACTAATGCACAACAAGTCTTTTCAATCGCCAGATAACGGGATTCACAGTCATTAAACTTCTTGCTCAGATAATAAATTGCCTGTTCCTTCTTACCAGACTCATCATATTGACCCAACATTGCCCCAAGTGACGTGGGCAACACCGTGAGGTACAATATTAAAGGGCGATGGTACTGGCAGTGGGGCTAGAATTGGGGGCTTCATTAAATAAGCCTTTATTTTATCAAAGGCTTCTTGGCATTCATCATTCCACTCCCCAGGTTGATGCTTTCGCAGCAGCTTGAATATAGGCTCACAAGTACTAGTCAAATTGGCAATAAATCTAGCAATGTAGTTGAGCCTTCCAAGAAAACTTCTCACTTCTCGTTCAGTTCGGGGAGCAGACATTTCTTGTATCGCCTTCACCTTATCAGGATCCACTTTTATCCCTTCTCTACTGACAATGAACCCAAGTAACTTCCCTATAGAAGCCCCAAAAATGCATTTATTAGGGTTCAATCGTAACTTATACTTTCTGAGCCTCTCGAACAGTTTTTCCTTGAAGCGCCACGTGGCTTTCTCCCTCCTTAGACTTGGCGACCATATCATCTACATACACTTCAATCTCCTTGTGCATCATGTCATGGAACAATGTGACCATAGCACGTTGGTAGGTGGCACCCGCATTCTTCAATCCAAATGGCATGACTGTATAGCAAAATGTTCCCCACGGCGTTATGAAAGTAGTTTTTCCTTTGTCATGAATATCCATAGGAATCTGATTATACCCAGAATATCCATCCATAAAGGAAAATCGGTGACTTCTAGCTGTATTATCAACAAGGACATCAATGTGAGGGAGAGGAAAATCATCTTTTGGGCTAGCCTTATTCAAATCCCGATAATCTACACACATCCTGACTTTTCCATCCTTTTTAGGTACGGGCACAATATTGGCCACCCAATCAGTGAGTCTTGAAACCTCTAGAAATCCAGCTTCCAGGTGTTTAGTCACTTCTTCTTTTATTTTCAATGACATATCAGGTCCTCAACTTTTGCTTTTTCGGCTCAGCTTCTAGATACAAAGGGATCTTGTATGAAGCAATCTCTGGGTCTAATCCTAGCATATCACAATAGGACCATGCAAATACATCCAGGAATTCCTTAAACAACGCAATCATCTCTGTACGTTCAGGATTTTCCACTATTTTCAACTCCTTTTTCTCTTCTTCAGTGCCCATGTTAATCACCTCGACCACCTCATTGTCTAAGTCAAATCCTTTTTCTGCATGTTCCAGTAAGCTTGAAAATTGCTCAATATCTCCCTCATCCTCTTCAGATTCATGGTTATCGCAATCAAATGCAGCAAGAGAATCAATTGGTAAGTTTACAAATTCCTTTTCTTGTGGCAAAATTTCTATGTCATTCATGTTCTTTGCAGCAATAACATCAATCACTGGTTCAGCAGTCCAGTTCATCAGCATTTCATCATTGTTGTCATCTTGAAATTTGTTGTCTCCTTGAGTCGTTTCAGAGTCCAAGGTGTTGATGGTGAAGTGGTAGCAAGGCGAGTGAACTATTCCAGCTATAATAACTTCAATTGGGCCATGAAACGTCTCTCTTAAGTGAGGGATTGGCTTCATTTTTCCACTTTGCTTTTTCTGCTCTAGACTCAAAGTTCTCATCTCTTCATTCAACGAGTCCTTGTACCCCAGACCAAACCGGTTGAACTTTTCAGGGGCCGATATAGGGGTTTGGGTGCCTTGCAAACACGATCCCAGTCCTTTGCCTTCCAGATATCCGTTCTTAGCCATGATGTGGGCCACCACCTGACTTTGTATTGGGGGTTTAGCTTGCTCTTGTTTCAATCCTACTACTTCTAAATTATGCCATAAGCTACTCTCCACCAGCTCTACATTGTCCACATATGGCAATGCCACTGGTTTGGACACTAAGATTTCTCTTTCTCCATGAATTGTAACAACCATTCCATTCTCCACATATTTCACCTTTTGATGCAAGGTTGAAGGGACAGCTCCAGCGTTGTTAATCCATGGTCTTCCCAGTAGCATATTATAATCCGACTCAATCTCCATCACTTGGAATAATACTTCAAATCTGCTTGGGCCCATCTCAAGTAGCAGTGCTACTTCTCCAAGGATGCTCTTCTTAGCTCCGTCAAATGTTTTCACTACCATTAACTGTGGCAGTATATCGTCCTTATTCATTGATAAATAGTACAGGGTTGATACTGGCAAGACATTTAGCCCTGACCCTCCATCAATAAGGACTCTGGGCACAATATAACCCTTGCATTTAAGAGTTATGTATAGTGCTCTAGGGCTGGTCTGAGATATAACCTCTTTATCTGAAAATGTGATCATGTTAACACGCTTCCCCGAGTCCACCATGTTTACTACATTCTCCAATGACGCATCTGGCTTGACATAGGCCTCCTTCAACACTGCTTTTTGGTGGAGTTCAGATGACAAGATTAGTGACAAGAGTGATATTCTAGCGGGAGTCTTCTTTAGTTGTTCTAGAATATCATACTCACTTTGCTTCATAATCTTTAAAAACTCCTCCTCCTTCTCTTCTCTTTCTTTTCTCTCTGAGTCTAAGCTTTTGTCGATGTTACCTTCGTCAACAAACTTCCCCTTCTCCAACTCTTTGGGCCCATAAACTCTTCCACTCCTTGTTATTCCCTTTACTTCCATGACACCTGTTACTTCCTCACTTTCTCAGGCCTTCGAGGTTTCCCCTATATCTCCTTTCACCTCCACTTTAGTTTCATAATTCCAGGGCACAGCACGAGAGTTCTCATAATAGAAAGGCATGGGCTTTTCCACAGTGATTACCACTTTTTCCGGCTTGGGGGCTGGAATAAGTGGTGGAACTTTGAGTACAAAATGCTCAATCACATTCACCTCTTCAACAGAATTCTGCTTCTTTTTTGCCTGTATCACACCTAAAGTGAGTAGTTCTTGTACACGCACTTTGAAATCCCAACAACTCTCAATATCATGTCCTAGACTTCCACAATGGTATGCACATCTTGATTCCATATCATATTTCTCCTCTTCTTTCATCATAGAAGCAGGTGCTGTGATGTTATAATTAGCTTCCTTCAAAGCAATAAACATTTTCTCCATGGGTGTTCGGAGACTCAAAACCTTTTTGATCAATTGTTTCTCCACTTCCAAGGCATTCACATGACTTCCTCCTTCATGATTTAGGATCGGGTTATTAACAATATCGGGTTTTGGATCTTCTTGGAGATCCAGTCTCCCACAAGCAATTAGTCTTCTCACTGCCATCTTAAAACCTTCACAATCTTCAATCGAATGTCCCGCAACATCCATATGGTATTTGCAAGTCAGATTTGGATTGTACCAAGTCGGAAACGGAGGTTGTAATGGGTGCATAGGGTATGGTGAAATCAAATGAGCATCAAACAACCGTTGATAAAGGTCGGTATTGGAAATGGCTAACTTTGGAAAAGGTGGTAGGTTTGGGAAACGATTGCGATTTTGGTTTTGAGAATTGGGTCGAGGTGCCGTGTTTAGGAAGTTCTGAGGATGTATGGTTCGATATGTTGGACATGCGGGTCGGTATGGCCGTATGTGGATGTTGTTGACTTGCGGCTGGTGGTACGGGGTGGGATTTGTGGATTGGTAGTGTGGGTAAGGAGGGATGGATGACATTTGGGGTCCTGAATATGTGGATGCATATCTTGGGGTGAGCGGTCGCTGACCTTGCACATAATTTACCTCTGTCTCTCTTTTTCTGGGTGGGAATCCCCTCTTGGTGTCTTCATTGCTCATCGGGAGCTTTCCAGCTTTAGTCAAGCTCTCAATTCTTTCTCCAGCGGTTATTAACTCAGAAAAATCTCTGTATGCTGCTCCCGCCATTGCCTCAATGTAAGGAGACCCTAGAGTTGCTAGGAAGTATGAACACATCTCGGATGAGATGAGTGGTGGTTGCACTTGAGCAGCCAAAGCTCTCCATCTCTGAGCATATTGTTTAAAGGGTTCATCTTTCTTCTTTTGCATTGTACTCAGCTGTTCACGGTTGGGCGCTATTTCCAAGTTAAACTTATCTTTGGTTCATGAATTGGTCACCACTCTCTCCCCAACAGGAAATCTTTGCATGATCTAACTGGATGTACCATTCTAGAGCCGGTCCAGTCAAACTCTCGTGGAAAAAGCTAATGAGAAATTTTTCATCTTTGGACCAGATTGACATCTTGGTACAGTAATTCTTTAAATGGAAGAGTGGGTTGCCAGTTCCATCATATTTCGAAAAATCAGGAATTTTAAAATCTTTAGGGACAACCGTGCTAATGGGAGGGCAAAGTTGCTCAATCTCTATGTAGCCATAATTGTTTGGCCTTTGGATTGCCTTAATTTGTTCCTGAATTTTTTCCATCCATTCTTCTCTTGACTTGTCCTTCTCTGTTTCTGCACGATTATTCCCCGAGGAAGAGAGTTGCCTTGGGATGACATTCGGAGGCTGCTCCCAAATGTGGGTAGTGTGCCCATGCCCTTCAGCCTGTGTATTCTCTACCGCGTGATATCCTTCTCCAATGGGAATAGTAATAGGCATTGTCGGTTGTGGTTGTTCGTGGGGATTATCATTCACCCCTTGCGTGACATTCAGAGCTGCATCCGATACCACAGGTATGGTTATCGTTGTAGCACTTGGTTGTACCCCTCCTGAGTTTTGGTGGGCTCTCAATAAGTCGAGTGACTCCATTATAGCCCGCATTATCTCCTCCATTCTTCCCTGGTTATTTGACAACTCGTTTAGTCTTCCTCTCACTGCATCAACTTCCATGCTTAAGTTTCTTCCGGGTTCAGAAGTAGTTATAGTCGAGGTGGTTACAGCTGGAATAGCTCTTCCTGATTCAGAAGTAATTGCAGACGGGATGGTCCTTCCACAGTTACTGTGTTTCCGCCGGCCATCTTGGTTCGAGCTCTAGTGTTATGAACACGAGTTAGATCGGTATCCTCTTTCCTTGGGCGCCCAATGGTTACGAGTCTTGTGCTTCCACAAACTGTTACAGCCGAAAAAGTTAAAATCTTGTTTTTTTTTTTTTTTATGTATATAAGAAACAAACGAAAGAGGTCAAAAAGTTTCTTTTTTTTAAAAAAAAAAAAAGCAAAGATGCCCTGCACCCATTCTTATGGATATATCACCCTATAAGTCGAGGTACAGTTGATAGCAAATCTAAGGGAGGATTCACTCCTCTATAGGTACTATCTAATGAACACTAGCAATATGGTTCCTTTTCATATGTCTGAGCATTCTCACATTTTTACGCAAGGACAAACTATCTCAAGGTAAAAATGTGATTCATTACTTTCTAAGGGAACATCTGTTCCTCTATAGAGAGCATCTGGCGAGCTTGAGAAATCACAATTGTGATCAGTGAAAGTACAAACATTAAAGTTTCATTCATTCCTGGGCGAAGTTCTGAGTACAAATCGTTTCAAGATACATTTCATGAGTTTTGATCCTCTTTTCTCAACAAGGAAATTCAACAACCCTTGATTCATGACAGATAATTATATTAAAGCTTTCATTTTCTTTCTCTTGAGGCCTTTAGTGATCCTTTCGCATGAATCCATGAATTCTGTCACCTCTTGAGGCAATCTAAATGGTGGCAACTTATTAATTTGCTTCTTGGCCTGCTCGAAACGGTAAATAAAGTTTGGAATGTAATGACTCAATTCACCGGCGAGCTTTCCACATTTTTCTTCCCATTCTAACGCCTTTTCTCTCCATGACTTCCCGAATTCTGTTGCATCAACAAACAAATCATGATATTGGTTTGCTGATGCCCATCCTCGAGTAGCCTTCTGCTCAGTCTGTGCCAACATGGTTGATAGGTGTTTCACTTGTCCCTCCACTTTCTCTCTCATACCTTTCTCTTTCTTGACCTCCATTCTCAAGCTCCAGATGTCTTTATCCCGTTGGCTGACTTCCAATTCTACTCTTTCCACCATGCATTTTTCTTACTAACCTCTCTCTCCAGCTGATTCTTTTCCTTCACAAGCTTGTGGAGTCCTCCCTCTAGCTCTTGGATTTTGGCCAAATGCATGCTTGAGATTTTCTCTTTGCCCTTCCTGGACTTGGTGATTTCTGCTGCCTCAATACATTCGTCTTTTAGGGCCTCAATTTCTTTGGCCATTTTCTTGCATTGATCTTGAAGGATGTCAACCTTCAGGTCTGCTGCTTCCTTTTTCTCCTCCAGAAACCGCATTTGGGCCTTCATCATTTCCATCTGTTGGGCCGACTCTGGAGTTTGCGTGGAGGCTAGGTTGTTGGGAATATCCTTTGGGATACTATCTTTCCCGACCCTTGCCTTCCTCCAGTCTTTGTATTCTTGGGAAGAGGTTAAACGCTGTTGGCCGAGCTCCGTTTTCCCCAATATTTTGACATCATTCCATGCCATTTTGATCTTCCTTTCTTGCTCCAGGGTACTCTTGTCTTTCTGGTATAGGAAACTGAATACTTTAAGTTGTTCTTCTTGTGGCTTTGTCTGAGTCCAGTGGAGTTGTCTAAGCACTAATGCAGGTGTATAGGAAATGCATCCCCTTGGACCCATCAACGGAACATTATGGAAGTCACCACAGCTGTAGATAACACTGTCTCCACGATACCAAGGACAGACCCATTTGAAAGTGTTTGATTGGATCTGTGAGAATTCCTTTTTCCATGCCTGAGCTTCTTGACACTTTATCTGTATGCGATGGAAGTCCCCTAACGGATTAGGAAGAAGGCCCATGCTGCTATTAGCATATACATGGGTCATGAACCACACGTATAGCATTGGCAAACAACAACGCAGCCTTCCCCCCTCTTTTGAATACAAACCCCCAAAGAAAGGAATGTATCTGCTAGCATGGCCGGGATAGGATTCATGCCACACGTTTCGAACTTGAAAAACACATCCATAGCAGCTTGGTCGACGACATCGGGCGTGAATGGAAATAAGACCAACCCATAGATAGTCAGTGCCAGTGTTCGTTTGAAGAAATCCCAACCTCCTTGTTGAGCCAAAGTTTGCATATGAGTCACTAGCAAACTTCTTCTGATTCCTTGAGTAGACCCCCTTACTTCCATTATCATCTGGTTTGAATCAACTCCGATTATCTTGGCAGCGTTTTCCTTATTAACATAATGCCCTTGGTATAGATATACAACTGATTTTTCTTGGATCGGTAGTCTCATTATAACCACATATTCTTCTATGGTTGGCACAGCATCAAGATCGGGCAACTCAAAGCAACAAAGAGAAGGGTTCCAGAATTGTGAGAGAGCACTCAATGCCGGCGCTTCCACCGGAATGGACAACAAATCCAATATGCACCCGTAGGTATTCTTGAAAGAGGATCGGACTTCACGAGGCATCAACTGAACTATTTCTTTTACTTTCTCTAGCTCATTGCTCGTCACTGTAACCTTGATATTTCTTTTCCAGTCATGTACATTGCTAGTGTTCATCGGTATTGCATCCATTTGCTTTGAACTGATGATGAATAAAAAACCACACACACTGTGTACAAGAATGAAATAATTGAGTAGAATTAAAAGGATGGAAGAGATAAGAATGCATGCTTCTATGAAATTTTTTTTTATGCTTCCTTGAGAATTTGATGATGCACAAACCTATGTAAGTGAACACAACTGAAGAAAAGAAACATTTCATGTAAAAAAAAAACAAATTATGTTATGAGGAACGAATGGAATGAATGCATGTGATAATGAACAAAATGCCTAAACATCTGAGAATGAATTAAGTTATGAGATAAGGAACTAGCTAACATAAATGCAATGTAACAATGTTTGGTGCAGAAACAACTGAAATAAAGCATAAAGGAATGCGGTGTAAAAGGATGAAAGAAGCATGCTCCCATTGTCCTAGCCGGGTAAACCTAATGGCTGGGATGTTCTAAGGCCAGAAACCCTAACGTGGTAGCTACTAGGTTTGACTATATGTGTACACATTCATGGTGGGTCTAGACTTCTAATGACCATGGTCCCCAGATTGCCCTTATCCACAGGACAAGGATCCGACCTTTGAACCGACCATAAGTAGGGATAAGCCCTCTCAATATGATTGACTCACAAGGCCAGTAACCATCTGAGTGGTGTCCCAACAACTACCAAGTGAGCATGAAGCCCCTCATGGCAATGTCAAGAAACCCCCTAATCCTAAGCTCGCACGGGCTCGGGTATAGAGTCCAAGAACGCAGTGTGTGAATTAAGTGATCGTGAAGTGTGTGCTGGGAGCATACAAACCTTCCGATCCTATCACTACATACACTCCTGCAAAACAAGATACAAACAACACATATATACAAAATAGTCATCTATCCTAAGATTTTAATAAATAAAGAAAATTTTACAAAACTCAAACCACACGTATATACAGAATAACAATAGTCGTCTATCCTAGAGTTTTAACGAATAAACAAATATTATATATAAACATCAAGAAAATTAAACTATACAAAAGAGAATTAAAGAAACACGGCACAAAATAAAGTGAGGAAAGAAAAATAAGAATAAATGGGGTTTATATTTAATTTGCACAACTAACTATACTAGGCCTGACTCTCTTACTGAAGTCCCCAGTGGAGTCGCCATCTGTCGCAACCGGGATCGCGACGGGGACGGCGAGAAAGAATTAATTATGTTTAAAAATGGAGTCGCCACCAAGTTTATTTAATTTGGAAAATCTTGGAAAAACCAATTTTATTTTTTATGAAAATAGTGTTTGAAAACCAGATATGAGTTCGGGAGTCGGTTATGCATAGGGAAGGGTAGGAACTTAATCCCACGCACCCCTAATACACCTGTCCTTAGACGGTACCTTAGTAAATTATGCAAGTTAAATAATAACCCCTCAAAATATAAATTAATGAAAGAAGACAAAACAAATAAATTCAAAAATTTACTTACGTGAATATATTTACAATTTAAATAAATAAATCAAGAAGAAATTAGTTTAACAAACTCAACACATAAATTAAGAAAATTAATTTACACATATATTTACAATGTAAGAAAAAGTAAAGAATTTACATAAATGTATTTACAATTCAACAAATAAATTAAAGAAAAATTAATTTTAGCTTGACAGGGATTGCCTGCTCCTACGTATCCTCTGGTGCAATGAGGAACTCAAAGTCACGTAGTTCTGTAGAAAATGCTTGTGTGTTGGTCGATTTTAATTAATTTAATTTTTTTTTGAAATTTCATCGTAGGATTTAAGTTAGCACTTGGCTACTCAATAAACCCTTATGGTTCAAATAAGAGTGAAGATGACATTTGCCACTCAATCGCTCTCATTGTCCATCGCATGAATTATCATTTTAAAAGAAAAAGAACATTTATTTGAAAAGGAAGACACATTTTTTTTATTTTATTCATTTGTTGACACTAATATCAACATGACTTCCCTAACGAATGACAAAGATACAATTAACTTGTAACTTTTAAACAAGATTCACCTAACCAACTAAATAATTAAAAAAAAACAAAACAAAACACCCCATAAACTATTTATTTCTTTTCAAATGATTGGAACATATTCGCTTAAGGGTATAATACAAATTATTTACAAGAAAAAAAATATATTTATTTTCAACACTTCCTTTTTTGAAAGATTCATAAGAAAAATTATAATATCAAAAAAATTTCTTCGCATACCAACTCAATAAAACTAAATCTAGATTTCTAATGAAAACATTCTAAATCTGAAGAAAATCTTATAAACAAAATAGAATAAAATAAAATAAAAACATGGCCTAAAGTAATTAGGGTCGCAAATGCTTACTAAAGAATAATGCAAACTACTCTCTAAGCAAGAACACAAACATAAACAATCAAAAGAAAAATACATGAATGTTCCCGTAACTTATGGTTCTCAATTTCTAAAATTGGGGCAGCCCCAACCCAAACCCATTTACAAAGTTAATAACAAGCCTGAACACTCTTACCCAAATGAAATCCTAAGCTATCCCGCTAACCCAAATGCAATTGGCCTTAACCCAAATCCATTTACGAAGCTAGTGACAAGCCCAAACACTCTTGCCCAAGTGAAATCCTAAGCTATCCCACTAACCCAAATGCAATTGGCCTTTAACGAAAAATAAAATAAAAAAATGGGAAAGTAATGGAAGCTAGCAGAATGGTTTGGACAATGGTGGTAGTGATGTTGGGATTTCATTTTTTTTGTTTGAGGGGCTGAGAACTCCCACATCCACACGCGCGAATGGAGAGGGAACAAGAGAGAGAGAGTTAGAGAGAGAGGGGATAGCTTTTATTTGTGGGTGAGAGGGGGAGAGAATGGTGCGGCTAAGCAGGTGGGACAGGGAGGCTACACGGCTGGACAGAGAGGAAGAAGGAGGCCGCGTGGCCGAGCAAAGGGAGGAGGCACCACCGCGACTCAACACGGCGGCGGCGCGATGCGAGCAACAGGGAAGAGATGGGGGCTCATGGCAATGGTCAGGCTTGTAGCGGTTGGGTTTGCAGTGTCACCACAGCCGCCGGGTACCCTGTCTTGGCTAGGGACAGTGGCAGATCACTATCTCACAAGGGAGGCAGAAGCCGCCGATGGCATTGAGGGAACCATCGCCGGCGGAGGCGCGGCAGACACGCGGTGGCTTAGAAGAGAGGGAGAAGCGGTGGCAGCGATGGAGGCTGAGGGGGAGGTCAAGGCCGCACGGCTATGGAGCCTCCGCGATGATGACTGTGATGGCCCACCAAAGGTTAGTTCCTTTGTCTCCTTTCTGCCTGCTTCAGTGTTTTCATCTTTGATTTTCCTTTATTATTTCTTTTCATTTTGAAAGGCTTGTGTTTGATCTGACCATAGCTTTCTTTGTTACATTTTTTTGGAGGGCAGTGATAGTTGAGTGTGACTCGGGGTTGAGTTTCAATTTTGATGGGGTGATGGTGGCGGAGCATGGTGGCTATGCAATCATCATAAAGGGGATCACTAACTCCTCTTCCTATTACTTACTCATTTTTATTTTGTTTTTGGGGTCTAAATTTGGACTGTTTGGACTGTGAATGATATATTGGGACTTTGGCATTGGATTCGTGTTGATCTATCGGCTGGGGTTATGTTGGGTTTATTCTACTGGTTTATCTTTGCCTGTGGTTTGATTCCTGATTTCGGAAGGAGAATGATATGTTTGGAGATGATTGTGATGGATTGATAGATGTTTATGATGCTATTTTGTACTTCGTGTGTGCAGGTTGAATGAATTCTTGAAAAATAATGACATAAAAAAAAAGAAATAGCAAAATGAACTAATTCTTCACCATGGCTTACCTGTGTAATCTTTTTTTTTGCTTATTCCTCTTCTTTTGTTTCAAAAAAAAAAATTTAGACGATCATCTCTGATGATCCTTCCCCCCTTCTCTCAAAGGTCTCTAAAATTAGATCACCCTTGCTTTTTAGATGCGAGATGGCAAACAGGAGGCAAAAAAAAAAAAAAAACTGGACCTCAGTGATCATTCCCCCCCTAAAATTTCTTGACTCCTTCCTTTATACTAAGTTCATTTTGATAATTAACATTTGACTCCATGCTTTCTCTGGAATGCAGGGGAACCATACCAACTTGTTTCCCATGCTTTCTTCCTCGGACCAAGAGAGTGCAGGGATGGAGAAGACTGCAGAAGTAGTAGGAATGTAAGCATGCTTGTGCTGTCTCGTTTCTTTTGTTGCTTTTTTTCAAAACCGACAAGTGTATTCTTTATTATTGCCATCAATTCCTGTATTAAGTCCATGTGCGTGCCATGGAATGAGACAGCATCGTGTTCCCTTTCTGCTTTTTTCCCATTTTTTTATTTATTTATTATTATTATTTTTTTTTTAGAAGCGTGGGGCTCCTATATGTATTTCACTAGAGAATGGGTATGAGCAACAAGGAAGTGGGGGAGAGCTCCACGAGGGAGTGTATGCCACTTTCCTTTTTAATTGTTTATTTTTGTGTTTTGACTTTTTGATTTTATTTGATCTGTAATGAAAATGACTGAAACATTAGAGATGAATCTAGGAAGCTTCGAATTTTTTTTTATTATATTTATTATTATTTTTTTTAATTTTTTAAAAGACCTTAAAAGAAACTGTAAAATATGCAAACTTTGAAATTTTTCTGGTTTAAATGACCGGACAAAATTAGGTGTTCACAGTGGGACATGGTACAAGTTCAAGAAGAACACATCTAATGGTATTTCGTACACTTCGCACACTACAGCTTAGCCCTAGGATCCTTTTTGGTCATGCTCATGCTGACTTAGGCATTGGAGTCTCTTTGCAAGTACCCATCTTGGCACTCAAACCACGCAAGGAAGAATCAACTAGGAGTCCCACCGTCCATACACTAGGAGATCCCAAACCATAATAGTACGTTACATTTCTAATTCACTCTCAACAATCAGAATTGGATTCTTTTGCAACAAAATTTAGCCTCACTCTAAGGAGACGAGTATGGATTCAAATTTGTGACATGTCATATATGATACTTGTTTTGATTCACTTGACTAGTTCACTATAATATTTACCCGAATTATTGTTTCCAGTAAATTGTGTCATGATTTTCTACCTATAAAATCATTAATATGAGTTGCCATCTAATTTGTGTTGGTTTTAATTTTTTTGTTTTGAGGGGAGAGGGCTATAGCCCATTTGTTTTTCTCTTTTAACCTTTAGCATTGGTGAACCAAAATTAAAATAACACCGATTATGATTAAGAATAAATCATGTTTTTTCTCCTGTAAAATAAAAATTCCTTTGCCATCTAATTTGTAACATAATTTTATCGGTTTTAATTTGTTAATAACGGTGGATGAAAATTAAATTTAAAAAGCACTCAATGTATAAAAACCTGAAAAACATCACAAGAAAAGCTAATTTTTCACTTTAGAGTTTAATGACTTGTCAATGCAGAATGGGATAATGGTGTAAAAAGTATGGCTTATTGATAGGTAATTGGATTATAGCGTAAAGAATTGCTACACTCATAATTAATATCTTCAAATTAAAATCTTGTAGTCAAAGAAGATAACAGAAAAGTTGAATCAGGAAAAAGATTATGTAAAACCTTTTAGATTTATAATCTAAATTAAATTACTATTTTAACCTGCCTCTTGATTTCTTCAAAAACAGGGACTTCATATCGCCCTTATTTCCGTTTGTGTCTCATTACTCATTCTACTTTTCAACTATAGCAGCTTCCTCAGCTTCTCTTTCTTCTGCAGAGAAAGCAATTGGTTTTTTTTTTTTCCCTCACGGTAATGATCATTATCTTGCTTTATTCTGCATTATAGTCCATTATTCTTATGAATGTGCCGATGCTCCCAATAGCCATAAAACCTGAATTCCTTTTGCTTTTCCATTTATCTCATGGATTTTGATCCCCAGTATCGTACGAGTTAACAGAAGGAGAAGTAGAAAATGATGCAGTGTGTGTTGGATTATATCTTTGTAGAATTTATTCCGAATAAAATTCATTTTTGGTACATAATAGAATTCATTGTTAGAATTGATTTTAAAATAGAATTTATTTTATCGAAATTGATTTTAAAATAAAGTGATTTATGTTTAATAATTCTCTAAAAGTGATTTTGATATAAATTAATAAATTTTCACTTCTCTCAAAATTAATTTTGAAGGCAAGAATTGATTTTCATACCTAACAAACGTGATCAAGATCTTCCAAAGTCAATTTTGGCCCTCCAAAATCAATTTGAATATGTTTGATTGAGGAGTAAAAATAAGGGTAAATTTTTCATAATTTAATATCTTGTATAATTTTATACATAGAACTCAATAAAGAAAAACTTACCCCCATTTTTACTATCCAACCAAATATACCCTTAGTTACAAATGTAAATATGAACATGTTGTTTCAAGCATGAAATGAGATCAAGGTGTTAATTGTCCCCTATGTTGCATAGGTACGAGTATGGTACCCGTACCTAGTACAGATACAAGTACGTGGTACAAAATTTAAAAAAAAATTGAGGTACAGGTACGAGAAGATATATCATATATAAATATAAAATTATAATTAATAAAATAGTTATATAATAAAATAAATTATTTTTATGATACTCAAGTAAAAATATATTAAAAAACAATATTTGAAGGGATAAAATAGTAGTTTAATTTATTTAATTGTAAAATTTAATATTTTATAGTATTAATTTACATTTAAGTAATATTTACTTATTGAAATCGTTGATTAACAAGTACTCAACGAGTATTGATACCAAGTACGTACCGGATACAAGTACGACAATTATTTTGAAATACCCATATTTCAGAGATTGTCCCACTAGTTGCGTTTACCTTAACCACCTCTAGGATTCCAGCATCCTGACTTCTTGGGTTAATAAGTCCAATGACTTTCCATTTAACTGTTATACTTCTTGGTAGAGACACAACTATACAACCATTAGCAATAGCCATACCTTTTGGCAGTAGACATACCATTGATGGTAGCCATACTCAGTGAACATACCATACCAATTGCCATCAAACTTGACAGCCATATTTGTTATTTTTTCCCAAACTATTCAATCTTACCAACAACAATCCACACCATTATTCTTCTTATCCGACAAACTTCAATAGTACACCAGTTTTGTTTTCTAAAAATTAGACTGAGAAATAGCAAAAGTTTTTTATGAGAAATGGCGAGCCCAAAAGTTATAAACAGATTGGTACAAAATAAATATGCGGGAGTGTAATGCTAAATAACATCAGCAATTTACGTGGTTCGGTTTAAAAGCCTACGTCTACGGGCAAAGACGACAATCAAATATTTCACTATAGAAATATGATAGAGATACAAAAGGTGGACTCACTTCACTTAATACCCAAATCCTAAATACACCAAAAATACCTAATAGTATTTTGTATCACTCTCTTATCTCACAATACAGAAAGAAAACAAAGTAAACAAATGACTCTCTAAATACTTAGAAAGGAGGAGGAGAGGAATGGATTCCTGTTGGTGTTTTGAGTTTAATGAACAAGCTCTATTTATAGAGTCCAAATGCACCATTTTCAATCTTTCAATACCTAATTTCACCTAATTTTCATCTACCGTCACCTAACATTGCCTAACTTCACCTAACATTTGAATATGTTGGTAGAAGATAGGTAGAAGTTTGGTATTGGTTTGAAAAAATAAAACCATTTTTATCACAAATCTCCACATTAGTTTGATTTTTTATCCATCTTCAAGTTTTTGAAGTCGCCATTTCCAGTGTGCCCATAAGGGTAGACTCACATATTTCGAATGCCAACTAAATCCAAACAATACTTGAATTGAGCAACAGTTATTGACTTTGTCAACATATCAGCTAGATTGTCCGAGGTACCAATTTTCTTCATGACAATGGCACCTTGAGGTATAATCTCCCAAATAAAGTGATGTCTCAAGGTGCCATTATCATGAAGAAAATTGGTACCTCGGTCAATCTAGCTGATATGTTAACAAAGTCAATCACTATTGTTAAGTTCAAGCATTGCTTGGACTTAGTTGGCATTCGCAATATGTGAATCTGCCCTTATGGGCACACTGAAAAAGGCGACTTCAAAAACTTGAAAATGGATGAAAAATTAAACCAAAGTGGAGATTTGTGATAAAAATGGTTTGATTTTTTCAAACCAATACCAAACTTCTACCTACCTCCTACCAACATATTCAAATGTTAGGTGAAGATAGGCAATGTTAGGTGAAGGTAGATGAAAGTTAGGTGAAGTTAGGTATTGAAGGATTGAAAATGGTGCATTTGGACTTTATAAATAGAGCTTGGTTCATTAAGCACAAAACACCAACAAGAATCCATTCCTCTCCTCCTCATTTCTAAGTATTTAGAGAGTCATTTGTTTACTTTGTTGATGAAAATACAAAAGGTGGACTTACTTCACTCAATACCCAAATCTCAAATACACGCAGAATACCTAACAGTATTTTTTCTCACTAGTGTATACTCTTAACTCACACTATAGAGAGAAAACAAAGTAAACAAATGACCCTCTAAATGCTTAGAAAGGAGGAGGAGATGAATGGATTCTTGTTAGTGTCTTTTGCTTAATGAACCAAGCTCTATTTAGAGTCCAAATGCACAATTTTCAATCCTTCAATACCTAACTTCACCTAACATTGCCTAACTTCACCTGACATTTGAATATGTTGGTAGCAGGTAGGTAGAAGTTTTGGTATTGATTTGAAAAAATCAAACCATTTTTATCACAGTTTCATATCCAATTCTGTTTAACTCCTTTCTTTTTTGATGATGTTGTGATCCATGTTTTCGTGCTAGATGCCTAGTGTTAACCTTGATCCATCAGACAAAGAACCATTTGTTGAAGTTGATCCAAGTGGAACATATGGGAGGTACAGTGAGCTTCTGGGAAGTGGTGCTGTGAAGAAAGTGTACAGGGCCTTTGATCAAGAAGAGGGGATAGAGATGGGTGGAATCAGGTGAGGCTTAGAAACTTCAGTGATGACCCTGCCATGGTGGATAGGCTTTACTCTGAGGTGAGATTGCTTAAGAGCTTGGCCAACAAACGCACCATTGCCCTTTAAAGCTTTTGGAAGGATGAGCCGCACAACACACTGAATTTCATCACTGAGGTCTGCATCAGTGGGAATTTGAGGGAGTACAGGAAGCAGCACAAGCAAGTGTTCAAGAGGGCTCTGAAGAAATGGTCTAAGCAGATTTTGGAAGGGTTGAATTACTTGCATGTGCATGACCCCTGTATCATCCACAGGGACCTCAATTGTAGTAATGTTTTTGTCAATGGGAATACCAGCCAGGTATTATTATTATTTTGGGCAAATATTTTCCCAGTCACATGTTTGCTTGCATGATATTCATAGCTGAATATCAACAAAAGAAGGCTGAAGGCAAGAAATATAAAAAGTTATTAATCCTTATGATTACATGAATTTTGTTTTTTGGTACATGATTACATGAAAATTTGCTTTCACTTAACACATGTTCAAGATCTAACTGTAGAACTTTCAAAAGTAATGGTATCTCCTACATTTAAAAAAAAAAAATTAGAGTAAATTATACTAACATTCTCGGTAGTTCGGCGATATCATAGACCACACTTTTAGATTTGTAAAAACATACGCAAACCTCCATTAAGATTTAGATGATATTATACCTTATACTCTTGTGCTTTGTGTAATGTGATACTGATCATCCCTGTCAACATAGCATTAAGAATCCTATGAAGGGGTGCGACCGTCGAGAGATATCATATGCAATATTACCTAACCTTGGCAAGGTTAGTGTAATTTATCAAGTAAATTATGTCGTAATAATGTAAAAATAGGTTGCATGTGTAATATGTGTGTGTGTGTTGGATGCCATTGGTAATACTTTGGTTCTAATGTATAACAGGTTAAGATTCTTGACTTGGGTTTGGCAGCATTTGTGGGCAGGACTCACTCAGGACATTCGATGCTTGGGACACCAGAATTTGTGGCACCAGAGTTATATGATGAGAACTACACTGAAATGGTGGACATATATTCATTTGGGATGTGTGTATTAGAAATGGTGACACTAGAGATCCCATAAGGTGAGTGTGACAATGTTGTCAAGATATACAAGAAGGTGTCTTCAGGTGTGAGACCTCAGTCATTGAACAAGATCAAAGATCCTGAGGTGAAGGCCTTCATTGAGAGGGGCCTTGCCCAGCCAAGAGCTAGACCTTCTGCTATTGAGCTTCTTAAGGATCCTTTTTTTCATGAGCTTGATTATGAAGAAAAACGATAACTCTACTTGTTCATGACTAAAAAATGTCCTTTCAGTGTTAATATGCTGATGTGTAGTTTTCTTTTAAGGATTTGATTTATCCCCTTTTAAGTTGATAATATTAGGAGCGAAAATATTAGGAGGAATTACTTTATTTGTATACAACATATGTTTCACATCCTATTCAATGGTGAATATAAAGTGTGAGTGAATACGGTTTCTCACACAACTTATGTATAAGTAAGAGTGTCTAAGGTGATTTGACTTTTGATTTTTTCCTTTCTTGGGCTGTAAACTTGGGTTTTTGTTGAAGAGAGCGGGCGTACTTGACTGGGAATGTTTCCTCTTGTGCACAGAAACTTCTCACTTTTATCAAAGTATTTCTTACCAGTTTTAAGTCCAACTTAAGTAACCGTGATGGCATACAACAACTAAGGTAATGATAGCTGTGTAAATACTCACAGGCTTTTATGATATTCCACATATACAGCATACAAGGCTGTCAACCCTGCCAAATTTTAGGCTGTTTGTGATGTGGTTTAGATCGATCTTTAGTGAAACATCAAAGTAATCTAATAATTTACAGCGATTTGAGTTGAATTAGTTTATAACTTTAGATTTCAAATGCAATTCACTCTAAAAACCAGATCAAATTTCATCCGTATAGATTGGATCAATTCAAGCATTTTTTATTTTTATTTTTTTAACATCAGGCTTAAAGCTCAGAGGGAAAGTTACATCCTGACAAAACGACTACTAGAATAACCAGTAGTGTTTGCCAAGAATTCAACATAAAAACAAGATGGAAGCTTGTAAAAAAAAATGCAATATTTATGGGCAATCTATGACCAGCTGTGACCAATTTATCAGCACGACAGATTTGTCTCTAGAAAAAAATGCCTCAACTCAATATTGCAACCAGTATTAAATAATTCCCTCGTAAATTCTATGAGAGCAATATGGCTATGGGACTCAGTAATATCATGCTTAAAATTAATGTGATTTTTTCTACGGGAAAATCAATGTGATAAATACAAAGGTAAATGTATTAATGCAAAAGGACGAGGATGGGCTATATGGAATCATAGCAAGAAAAGCTCATCACAAAGCGCAACTAATTTACCAGAATATTTGATGTGCAATTAAATTACACAATAAATATACATTTTATCACTATTAGATGTGATGTGTGATCCCCACTCATTCCACTCATCCATCAAATATAATAGTGACAAGATGTGTGGTGTGCATTTATTGTGCAATTTAATTATACATCTAACATCACTCAATTTACCATATCTTAATATCACTTGGGTGGTAAGGATCCTCTAAAGTGAGGATCTTACTTTAGAGAGTAAAGTGAGGGGATTTTATCATTAGATTAATAAAATTAGAAGTGAGGACCTCTTCACTTTATTAATCTAAGGGTGAAATCCCTTACTTTACCCACTAAGATCCAAATTCATCACTCTTTGGGGTACTCTTTGACTAATTTTTAGCTTTAAACTCTATTCAATCACTCAAGATGATGTTGCATACTATTAATGTCTTTGCTATTTGCTGATATTGCCTACCAAATCAACATTACTTTTGCTCAATTGCTTGTGTTGGATGCCTACTTGTTTTCTTCCTCTTTCCTTTTTCCCTTTTCTTGGATTTTTTAACTTGATGAATTTTATGCGGCCAAATTTTCATTAAAATCTAATTTTAGGTGGGTGCACCTAAAGTTTTAGAAAGATGTGCTTAAAATCAACAACGAAGGTTCTCTAGAATGAAAGATTAAGTTTTTTATTTTAGAATTTTCAATATCTGGGAAAAAGAAATTAGGAAAATGAAGCATATTTTTCTTTTCATTGTTCTAGATCATCATTGCAATCCTCTTGAGGTGCAAACGCCACTGTGAAGAAAAAATGAAGTTCGTCGAAGCTTAAAAATACCTCAGTAGATTACCAGGTATTGAATAATGTATCATACGCTGACATCCTTTGACAAATAAAAAATAATATATCGTACGCTAACATCCTTTTCTTCCAAACCAAGCAAATTGGTCACTTGTTTGCGAGTGTTTCATATTTTTCAAGTGCTGAGGTATGCAACTTGTTATGTATACAAGTTTTATACTAATAAAAACAATAAATGTGTACTGGCAATAGGTAAATGAGAGTGGCAGCAGCTGTTCCCTATAAAGTAAAGTTAACTTTAGACAATTAAATGAATAAAATAAGAATAATTTATTTAATATGCATAAAATTATATTCAAATAAGAATTTCACATAAATAAAAATATGTAATAAACTAAGATGATCATAAGTAAAATATGGATTTATAATATTTGTTGGTTAAGATAGATTCTTTTATTGTATTGTTAAACTTGTAATTCAAATATTTCGTTTGAATAAATTTTCAAGCTTTATAGAAAGGATTTAATTGCTATATATTTATAGTATAAATTTTTTTATAGTTATCCAATTAAGTATTATCACACAAGCCATAATAGTTGAGTTTTATATATACTACTTGAAAAGCTATCCAAACGATTGATTGAACAATGGTGGAAAGCAGTTTTACATGTATCAAAATTAAATTTTAATTAAAAAAAAGGAATTCAACAATAGAAAATAGACACTTATATGGTATAATATTTCTTCAGTTTAGATTAGGTTAAAGTTAAATCATTTGGATCTGTTCTTTTATTTTCTTTATCTATGTGATGGTGTTGATTAAATTAGATTGGGTTTGAATTCCCGGATTTAATATTTGTCAATTCCTAGTTGTTATCTTATTCTTATTGCAAAGAAATGTCTGCATCTAAGGGTGTTCAAATCTAATCCAACTTAATCTAAACTGCTAAATCAATCCAATTCAAATTGAACATTGACAAACTACAAAAATTGAATCTTATTTTTTACAAACCACTTGGATCGGATAGGGTGTTGGATCTAAATTTCAAATTCCATCTAATCCAATTCAAATTGCATAATGTTATATAATATATTTTTTGTTAATTTTATATTTCACTAAATAAAGTTTTAATAAAATTACATAAGTTGTGTTGCATAATATAATTTTATACTTTTTGTCCCCTAGTAAAATTAATTTTATACATTTTTTAAAATGTTAAATGGGTTGCTTTTAATTTTTAATTTTATTTGTTTATATTATTAATTATGTTATTTATAATTTGTAATATTTTAAAGTAAAAATTTTATTTTATCAAAATCTGCAAATCAATAAAAATTGGATTATATTCAAAATTAAAATCAAACTGATCCAATCCAAACTCCATGAATGAAATTTTTTGGATCAAATTGATTTTTCATTCAAAACCAATCTAAATCGCATTGCGAGCACCACTCCATCAATTACGAACATAATCTTTTGTGCCAAAATCATAATAGCTTTGTTTGAGGATTAAGCAGGAATTTCTGATAATGAATTATTTGTTTCATCGCCAACCTAAATTATGATAAATTGATAATTGATCTTGCAACAATCAAAAGAAACGGAAATTTAAAAAGTGTTGCGTCATTTGATTTGAAGCCGAAGATACAAAATGTTGTCAAAATTAGTTCGACTAACATGATCTAGGCCTGGTGGCCAGCCTAGAGATAACTTCAACATGTAGTATGAATTGTACAAATTTTGAAAATTGGGCAAATGGCTTTTGGAGAAGAGCCAAGGCTAATGAATAATGACGAAACAGTAGTCGAGCAATCGTACTCAAATTGTTCGGAGATTATTGCAATGAACTGGCTCTTTTTTCTTTTCTCCTTAACAAGCAAAGACACGATGCTGCGTCAGACTTTGACTTTAAAATCTGTTATCTGAACTGGCAGGACGTGCATGGTTTTAAGTGACTTAGGTGAGAGAAGTTGATTGATTTATTATTAGAGTGATGGTAGTGAATTTTATCGAATAGATCTTATATTAGTACTTAATATTAAAATGTGAAATTAAATAACTTTTAAAGTGATTATATGTTCATTAAATAACTTTTTATTGTATTCTCATCTACAAATTAATATTTTTTTATAACAATTTTTATTGATCCAGGCATTGCAATTGTCAATCATAAAATCATTTGTACCAAATAAAAATTTAATATCAATAAAAATATAATCATGTAACTCTTATTATTTTTTTCATTTTAAGTATATAGATATATATATTATATTGATTTTGATGTATATACAAATTATGTCACAAGATTAGATTGATTTGAAATTTTACACACATAATTTATATGACATGTGCTACAAGATTTTTATGAAACACAAACAAAATTACATATGAATTTTATAAGCTTTACATACCAATGATTCAATTATAGACGAAAACATATCGTCTATTATTCCTGCATCAATAAATGTTACATATGGACTTACGTAAAAAAAAGGCCTATCCTTTTTGACAAATTTGATTTTAAAGTCATGCTTTTGGCAATTGCCAATTGGGTCTCAACTCAAATAGCATTTCCAAAACAGCCTTTTACATTCCTAATGTCCATTATTAATGAACAATCTAGAACTGGACAAGATATGCAGTCAATAAGGCTTCTTGGGAAATATTTTTTCAAACCTAAAAGAAAAATCATATACAAATCAAATGCAAAGGAATTGAGAGGAGTAAATCTTGACCATCGGATTTTATATTAATAACCAAGATTAAAAACTAAAATCATATAACTTTTTAAAGTAATCATATGATCGACTTTTAATTATGATCAATCTATATATAATTATATGACCCGTATTTGCTCAATTCAATCTAGGCCAATAGTCTTATTTGATATGTCTCCAATATCTATAATCTATAATTTATCTATAATCTATAATCTATAATATTAATATTCCAGACTCATTCTAGAGAAAGTTTTACAAGTGTCGCTCATAGAGCAATTTATGGCCCATAGTTTTTATAACTTTGATTATTCATTATTTTGTTATAAAAATTACCTTCATATATATTTCATTGATACAACATAAATATTTCACATTATATATTGGATTTCAAACCATTATAATTCTTAATTTAAATTATATAATTGATCAAAATATGTCAATCTTAATTATTTAACATTAAAATTGGATATTCATGTGATACACTTCTTTTTCTATTTTCTTTATAATATTTTTTTATTTTTTCAATTAAAAACGTGTTTTTCCATATTAATTACAAAATTTTAAATTTTGAATTCACTTTGATGTTGAATTTTGGATTCAATAGACTATTTAATTTCTATTCCACAACAAACCAGAAGCCAATCAGATTAGTGTACAAAAAAGAAAATAAAAATTATTACTATCAAGAAAGGTTCATTATAATCGAAGTATAAACCCCTTAAATTACTCCTAGAATCAGTAACATATTCATTGCTATAAAAAATGGCCACTTATACTAATCAAAATAAAAATCCTTAACTTCTCTTAGAATCTGCAATATTTGTTACTGATATCTATACTACCTAAAGCTTTAGTGTGAAATGCTAGCATCTCATTTTATTTCTCCTCTGTATTCCACAACTTTCTTTTCTCTTCCATTCTTCCTCCCATATGTTCATATTTTTCATTTCTCTTTATTCATTATCTATTAGTTCTCTCAAAATACATTAATTTACTTCATTTTATAATTTTCTTCTTTGTGGTTTATATTAAGGATTAAGAATTTGTAGGTTAGAAAATTCAAGGGGTTGTTTGGAAGTGTTTTGTTCTTAAATTTTTTAAATTGTTTTAAAAATAAATTTTAGTTCATTTTTTAAAAAATAAAAAAACCACAAAACCTATTTGGCAATTTAATTTTAAAAACAGTTTTATAATGATGAAAATAAGAAAACACATTTGGATAATTTTTTTTCAAAAATAACTTTTAAAATTAATAAAACAAAAATTGTTTTGCAAATTGCATTAAACCCAAGAACACAACCACAACTTCACAACAAATATTTCATCAACCACAACTTATTCATTCATCATCATCATCAATAACCCTTCTCAATCCTAAAATCTTTAAACCACAGCCCAAGATCAGAAACACAAAACCAAACCCAAACCATTTGTTATCCACCTACATCACCCATAGACCTTGACATTTCTCATCATCCTATCCCTCACATTAGTTCACAACCCTCTCCCCCCATCTCAAACTTTGACCAAACACTATCAAAATTCATACATGGAGAATTCAATGCACATGCCACTGAAAACCCAACCACTGTAGTACCCATCTCTACATCATCTAGCCCTGCACCAATTACCTTTAACTCACAGCTTACCCCACAACCAAATCCTTCCAATTCTCCAACTCATACTAACTCAACACAGTCCCTTTCCATAAGAAAATCTGATAGAATCTGCACACCACTACAATACCTCCAAGACTATCATTGCACCATTAATTCAACCACCATGATTCCAACATCACCAAATGTAGTTTATCCTCTCTCACAGTATATGTCTTTTGAGAAATTTAACATCACCAACTATATCGAACTGATTGGAGCTTAACCGAAATGGGATAACAAACTTAAATTAGTTGGAATCATGTGGGTGGATCTATAGAGGATAACACCATTCATCATCAGCAACCTATTCCAACAAACTAAAAAAGATGAGAAGAAGAACCACAAACAACCGCAAGCTTTGCTGCGTCCTCCGTTGTGGGCCTCCATAGCCACTGCGAGCTCCACAGCTTCCCCCTCCCCCCCCCCCCCGGCGGCCCAAGCACCGCGAGCTCCATTGCGAATCACTCCACAATCACTGTGTCCCATCCCTGCCGTTGCACAGAAGCCTTGCCCAAGATAGGTTGCGTGCACTAGAGGATTTGGTCATGTGCGGAGGCACAGGCAAATCTGGTCCCTTGCGGAGGCAGAGGTTGTCACAAAGCTTGTTCATAGGTTTAGTATTTATTATAAATCGGTTTACAACTTTTTGCATATAGATTTACAATATTTTGCATCTAGATTTACAACTTTTTGCATACTGGTTTACAACTTTTCCGTATATGATTTCACATTTAATCCTGAACGTGTTTAGTATGTATCCTCAATTGGTTTATAATTCTTGCATACCAGTTTACAACTTGTTGGGTATTGGTTTACAATATTTCATAACATGCGTTTATAATTTTCTAACTCTAGTTTCTAACAATAACAGCAAATCTCAACTTCTAGCAGAGTCATTTTAGTTCATTTTGTTACTGAAAAAATTCTAAAAAAAGAAATAATCACCTATATCTTAGGACATAAACCACAAACAAATGAAAAATCAAATAGAATGAACTAAGCTTTCATGCATGAAAATTAGTTTTGTGTGCTAGTAACAAAGCTTGATTCTCCTTCTTCTTCCTATGACAAACAGGGGAGAGAGAGAGGGGGGGAACGACATGAGAAAGAGGGAGAAAACTAAGTGGTTGTTTGCTTTCAGTTTCCAATTTTCATTTTTAGTTTTTCAGATTTTCAAAATTTGTGAAGGAAAAACTGAAAATTTTGAAAACTATGGGTGTGTTTGGTTTCAATTTTCCAATTTTTAGTTTTCAATTTCCAATTTTCAGTTTTCAGTTTTTCCTTCACAAAAACTGAAAACTGAACACTGAAAATTGTTTCCAACAAAGCAAACAGGCCCTACAAATTCCAGTTTTCAATTTTTTCTTCACAAATTCTGGAAAAACTGAAAAACTGAAAATGAAAAATGAAAACTTGAAACTGAAAGCAAACAGCTCCTAAAAGTTTTAGAGGATGATAGGTATGAGAGAGAAACGAGACACATAGGGAGAAGGAAAGCTTTTCCATTTCCCATTTTATCCTTCCATATAATAACTTTAGTTTTTTCTTTTAGTATGATGTAAGCGTGTGGTAGAAGTGTGGTGGTATGCATGTATCATTACTCAACATTTTATTTGATTTGATTTTTCAAATTTAGGCATATTTTTTTTTCATATGAAAATATAAGATATTTAAATTTGCAAATAGACCCTTCAATCCAACTTTTGGACTTTAATTTTAGCACATCTGTCATATAAGATTTTACCTGGCTTAAATTGAAAAACATGGCAAAATTTTATTGGAAGATATAGGTAGGGGTAAACAAGGGATGGATTTGACCAAATCCAACCCGACCTGATTTTTAGACCGAGTCATTTTTTGAAACCCAAACCTGACCTGATAATGACTTAATAAATGACCGGGTCAAACCGGGGCAATTCGAGTTTTAAACAACTGATGAAGATTTTGAAATTATATATCGTAAAGTTATAAAATTTTACAAGTAAGAAAAAAATTTAAGAGATATTTTGAGATACATATTTCAAAACAAACCATCAAACTATAAAAATAATATCAAGTTATCCAAATTATATTAATTTAAACATAAACTCTTGTAATTTGTCATTAACTATTATAAAAAAACATAACTATAAAATAAATTTTGACTTTGAGTTGGTCAGATCAACCTAAAGCATAACCCAAACACATCCCAAAAAGTGCACTGGGTCAAACCTAAGAACCCAAACCCAATCAAATAAGTTTCAAGTCAAGACGGGTCAGCAGGCCAAGCCGAGTCTTGAATACCCCTACATATAGGCAGGGTATCGAAACCCTCATTTTCCGTGGATGGGAGCAACCACCTGTGTGTGTGTGTGTGTGTGTGTGTGTGTGTGTGTGTGTGTGTGTGTGTGTGTATTGTTTAAATTTACTTTTTGCAAGATAAACTACACCAAATATACCAATATACCAGTGCATTAGCTAGAGTATTCATATGGGCAGTCAACCCACACATTGAACATGCTAAGGGAAAAACAAACTACACCAAAACAAAAAAAGAGACGGAGATAAAGAAAATAGAGTAAGATGACTATTGTTTGAATAAAGTAAAGCCAATTTCAAATGAAAAAGTGTCCAATTAAATTTGTTGTGGATTTAGCAATGGGCTTGCAGCCCAATTGACACCACCCCTAATCAAGAGTTGTCAGGATGTAGAGGTTTTATTCGCTGGTGAGCAGCTTGTTTTTGCCTCGTACCCAAATTCTTACATCTCCAATGCAGTCAAAAAAATCGCACGGTGCAAGCTCATATTTATTTTTATTAATTTTTATTTATTGCTCAATAATTGATTTATTTGTAATCCATATCATGCAATTCTTGGTGGATTCAAGTGTTTGTGGGAATAGTAGAAATCAATGACAATTCATCGCCAATGATTTACGGTTCATACAGTAACATATCCGACAATGGCATATGATGCTATAAGGGTCTTAAGCAGTTATAAGAAGTTAAACAACAACGTGATTTTAGTTATATCGACACAAACTTTGCAAGGAACATGTAATACTCACAACCATTACCAGTTATATTAGCAAACTATATCATAGAGCCACTAAAATTGGTCTAATAATGAGGGTTCGAGCAGTATATATGAGGTTATATGCTTAAATTAAATTTCATTGAAATCAATATATTTTATAAGTATATATATATAAAAAAAGAACACTATGTCTTAGTTTTTATAAAATTTAATATATTTGTTGAAGACATGATACTCCTCTCTCTCTCTCTCTCTCTCTCTCTCTCTCTCTCTCTCTCTCTCTCTCTCTCTCTCTCTCTCTCTCTCTCTCTCTCTGTGTGAAACATGTGAAAACTAATGGATATTATCAATATATTTAAATTGGCCACTAACATCAAAGGATTTGTGACGTTTTTTCTGTCATAAATATGATGAATAGAACTTTCCCATGAGTTATCGATCGGTCGATTTTTCTTTCGATAATACTTGGCTCCAAATTATGCTAAATGACATGCATATGATCCTGAGAGGATTTACCCTCAGAAGTATTTCTAGTTAATTAGGGTTCTGAGTTTAGAGCATTTTTTTGGAGATTGGAGCTTATGGTTTGGAGTCTAAGTATAATGTGTAGTTCTTATATTAATGTTTTCCATAAAATTAGAGACTTATGATTTACACGATAGAGTTATAGGATGAAAAAAAAGAAAAAAAATGGGATTGTGTGACCGAGGGAAAGACTTACCATTCATATGAAGATGTAATATCCCAAAAGTTGATACATTTAGGAAAGATGCCCAAGTTCAGGACAGGTAGGATAAAACTTAAGAGACATTTAAATGCTTTAAAAAAAATAGAAAAAGAGTTATATATAAAAGATAAATAGAACAAAATAATGAATAAGTATAAATCTTTGCTTTAAATTTATATGACATAGTAAATCATGTAAAATCTAAATTATAAAAAAAAAAAATCAATCCCAAAAGGAGAAAATAAAATATAAAAACTTATAATAATTTTGTACATCAATATTTTTCTATGCCAATGTTCAATTTTTATTTGAATTTGATATTTAATCTTTTTATGATATTCATTTTGTGTTATGATATTTGATTTTGAATTTAGAAAATATTATCTTATCAAAATAGATTCGATATTGTTTACAATTATCGTTGATATTAATATCTGTATTAGTATTGTAGCTATTGTTAGAATTAGAAAAAATATAGCATACGAAATTTTCCTTTTATCGCATATGCTCTTTATAAATTAATTTTTACATCCTTTTCAAGATTATTTATTTAGATATCCATCATTTATATTTATGGCCTAAATGTCAATTAGGACTTAAGATATATATATATATATATATACACACACATATATCCGTGATACAAAAAATAATTAAAAGATATGTTAGGATAGTTTAAATTTGAATTATCCAAGTATTTGCAAAAAATATTATTACATTTAGTATAGTTATTAGCCTTATTTCATTGTTGCTGATATCACACAGTTAGTTAGTTAGGATACATCCTTGTGCTGCACAGTATGACCCCTAATTAGTATTTTGCAAATATCTTGAGTTGTAGATGTCCAATTGATGTGATTTGTGTGGCATTAGAAAGCTAACTCAATTATCTACAAATGCTATTTCTAGCCTTGAGGCTAACTTCTAACCGTAATGGAAGTTAAAGCCTTAATAAAAGTTAAAAAATGAAAAAATAGAAATAAAAATGTAAAAAGATAAAATAAATTTGTTAGTGATATATTTTATCTCATAGTATATACTTGACACATCACAGTACTCCTAAACATTCTTTCAAGAACCCTAGCCGCCTAAGGACCTTTCCCTAAAGAGAAAGATGCAATTTGTCTCAACCCTCTTCAATTAATGCCTTCTAGTAAGTGCTCTCACTCATATCCTTATATGATTATGTGTTTGGTCAATCTTTAGGCTATTGTGATATAGTTTCTCTTCTCGTTCAATTCTCAATCATTCCTAATTCTTGTCTATAATGGTAGTTGAGATTGTCATAAAAGTTCCCCATTATCATGTAGGCAGTGGTCAGGGACTCTCGACAACAAACGATGAGTGGATAGTTGCACATGGCTATATTTTAGCCATTAGAAGTATTTTATAAATTGGTTATTATCTCTATTATCATGAAAATCATATTTTGGAAAACTCATGGAACCATTGTTTGTTGCATGATTATTAGAAGGTGTCACTAGTTTAAGTTATATCATATTTCAAGAATATATGATTTTATATGACATGATATGAATCTTTTCATTAGAAAATAGGTTGACAGATATTATGATTTCATAGTTAAAAGTATTATTTAATTATCAAATACGAATTGCAAGCCAGACATCATAGAGTAATTTATAAGAATATTAGAAAATATTATTATTATTATTTATTTTGCACAGTAGGATCCAGCTAGTTACCATAAAGTACCTAAGAAGATAAAATAGTTCATACCGACTTAGTAGTTACCATATGAGCAGCAGTCAGAATAGTAAGGACAATTATATCATTATACAAATTTTAATTTTATATATATATATAGCCCATCCTAATATTAGAACTCAGTTAAATGACTAGTACAATGCCCAAATTAAAATAAGAAGCAGTAATGTTTAGCATATAATAGAAAGTAGCCAACAGCTAAGTTATACTAATAGATTAGTACATACTTTATATGCATTGTAGGAATAACAACCAGAATAATAAAATTGGCCTAAGTGACAATTAAAGTTTAATTAATTGTTATTAGATAATATGATAGGACTTAGTCAGTTAATAGAAATTAACTAATAGCTTTTGCAATCTCTAAGATTAATTTATGAATTAATTATTAAAGTATAAAAAGTGCTCAATATAGCAAGATTAGCTTCAGTTTTATAGATATTGGTTAACTATTATCAGTTTCTAAGATTAATTCATTTATATAGTAGGAGAGTACCTAATATTTTCTTAACAATAAATAAATAGGTGAATGATAATTAATATGTAAATAATAATTAATGTTTCACAGTTAGATTGTTATTATTCTTATCAGTGTTGCTATTATTATTGCAAGTGGATTAGTAGACAGTATGACACAAACAGTTTTTACGACACAATACTCAATATCTAAATTGTTATTTCATTAGTAGTAAGCAAAATACAAGAAATAAGTTGCAGTGTTTGAATTTATTGTTGATTCAGTTAGTTTATGTATGTTGAAATCAGTATAGTAGAATTACAGCATGTTTTAGAAAAATCATTAACCTTGGCACACCTGGCTGCTAAGAAAGTGGTGTACCAAGTGGCCATAGAGGTAATTTTATGAGATGTTAGCCTTGGTATGCTTAGCCGCCAATGAGGCAGTATACGAAGCAATCATGGAGGTAATCTTATGAGATGTTAACCTTGGTATACCTAGCTGCGAAGGAGGTAGTATACCAAGCGGCCATGGAGGCGATATGTCAAGCATCCATAGAGGAAGGCTTTTCAAAGACCAGAGAAGTTTGGGACCAAGTAAGGTGCCCAAAGAGAATAGAGTTATTTACAGGCAGCTATTATCATTCTTGTGTGTATGTGTGTGTGTATATTCATCATGTTTAGAATATTATTATTTATGATTCAAATATACCACAAGATATAGTCCTTAAGAGGATAAACTCATAAGTAAATGTTTTTTATGCAAGTGAATGCGTATTGAATATGAATTCAGTTTTAAGTTAATTTCTTTTAAGTAAATTTTTATTTAGTTAAGACAAGAATCGAATTGAATGTTTATAAATATTATTATTTTTATTATATAGTTATTTGTATATCTATGTTGTATGTATTATTATTATGTAATTCTTTGTTGTTCCATATGAGCTATTGGTGGCTATTTGCTCATTCAGTTTTGATGAACTCACCTCTCTCTTTTCCTTCCTCTTATGGTTACAATTGCATATCTAATTATTGTTCAGACTTAGCCTCAGTAGCCTTGCAGCTGTTCAAGTGGTGAGCTTCGCTTTGTAGTGAAGTTTAGATTAGAATCATGTTAGAATAAAATGCTCCAATAGTGTGCAGGCAGGGTTCTTGGATATCATTTAGCATTCATGGTTATTTTAAAGGTACGTTATTTTATCATAATGATATATTATGTAATTTTCTTCTAGGAATATGATTTAAGATTGTCTACTTTAGTCATGGGTATTGGAACTATTTGAAAGAATTAATTATTTTATTAATAAAGTTTTCAAGAAATTTGAAATTTTAATAACTTTATTTATTTATTTATTTTTATAATTTATTATAAGTATTAATTTAGTAATTTACTATGCATGATTGCATGAAATTAATTGCAGAAGGCTTCCATAAGGGACAATATGCCTTATGTGCCAGTCATGATTTTTGGGTCGTTACAGAAGAAGTCTACAACTATGTTCATTATAGATAAAAGTGTAAATTGATTAGTCAAACTCATGAAGCTGCTCCCATAACAGTGAAAGTTCTAAAGAAAAAGTTTCATATGAAAGATCTCAAAAGGATAAAGTTTATCTTCGTTTGTAGATTGAGCATTTAACAAACAAAATGTTTGTTTATCAATAAATTTACACAGAAAAACTTTTATGAATAAATCATATATATTTTCTTGAGGTGTATTAGTGTGCAGGACATCTATCCAATATGCATAACAGGTAGATATCAAATAGGTTTTTTTAACATATAGGGACATGATCATATATATCTTGGAGATACACAAGATAGATTATCGCCACTATCTCTTTAAATAACGCAGAAATTGGTGTGCAATACATGAAGCTCATGAATGTTTATGGCTAAAGGTAATAGATCAATATGTTCAAACTACCATGTGGATTATCATAGAAGAAACTTGTGCAACTTTAGATAAGGACAACATGGTATATATAGCCTAACTAAAGAGAGGAATTGATATCCAATTTGTTTAAGTGATTAAGTCACTATCTTTTCTTCTTTACAAAAGTAGTGCATAAAATTTGAATACATTGATTATGAGATTTTAAGTGATACTTCAAAGATGAGGAGAAATACTGTACTTTTTTCGTCTTAATCAAGGTTTTTATTCCACTAAGTTTTTTCTTGATAGACATTTGTTATGAAATATTGCTCATTTATGAATTTATGGATGCCCATATTTTTAACTTATTCATTTAAGATATAATTAGATTAAAAAGAATTTGTTATGATTTAATGTAATATTGTATCTCTCATCCTTTTGCTATAAATAGCTCTTTGGATGCTTCATATATAGTATATTTGAGACGATCAATAAGATTATTCTTTCTTCTTCCCCATTATTTATTCTCTCTATTCTTATTTTTTACACCAAATTATATTTTATTACCAATCGTTATCTAGAAATTAAAAAATAAAAACTATTTTTAGGAAATATAATATGCTTTTTCTTTTAGATTTGATCATTGTTAAATTTTTTAATTTGAAAATGTGATTAATGAAACCATTAGTAATCATAAATATTATTGATTGCTTACACTCGACACTAGTTTTACTATCAATCATGATTCCTAATTTTCGTATAAATCATATATGTTATTTTTCTCTTCAATTTGAAATTTGTTTTAAGCAATAATATGTGATTTGGAACTTGGAAAAAAACTATTTTTTTAGGTTATTTATTTAGAGAATTCACCATTTATAGTAATTGTAATAAATGTAGTTAACATTTAAAATTTTTTATTAAATATTTTTCATGCAATGTGATATGATATATTTTCTTAGATTTAATCATTTTTAATTTTTTAATTTGAAATTGTGATTAAAACATTAGTAATAATATATAGTTGATTGATTAATTATACTAAATATATATTTTATTATTAATTATAATTTTTAATTTTTGGTTCATTCTGATATACTAATTTCTTTTTAAATAAGATATTTGTTTTAAATAATAATATTTAATATAGGACGTGGAAAAATTAGAACAATTTTTTCTAGTGTCATTTGTTGAGAGAATATATCATTTATAATAATTATATAAATATAATTTCAAAATTCCATATATTGTTTAATTACCGTTTAATTTTCAATTTGGAAATAATATTTGATTTGGTTTTTATTTTTTAGCTATATTTAATTTGATCTCTAAATAGGATTTAGAAAAATTAAATTAGATTTTTTTGTTCGAGTTGTTTATTTATATAATGTTTAAATTATATTAATTGTAACAAGTACAATTAATTATATTTTGCTACTAATCAAATTTCATTATTTTCAACTAGATCAGTTTTTAGAGAGTATAATTTGTTATTTGTTTAGATTTGAACATTTATAAATTTTGAATTTAAAATTGAGATTAAATAATTAGTAATAATAAATTGAGATTGATTTCATTACAAACAGAACGTGTTGGTTAATATAAATTTGCATCTACAAATTCTGATTCTCCAATAGTATTTCTTTATTGATCAACCACCAAATCAATATTTGATACAATAGTGACATAAATCAATGTACAATAATCGGAAAAGACCAACCTAAGATTTATATTGATTGTAGAGAAAATTGTTGTGAATCATCACAAATTTTTGGTTACTAATTCAGTCTTATTAGTAATTTATTGTTAATTGATTTCAACTAACTTTGATTATAATGGTTTAAATAATTTATATTCAATTAAGTAAGTCTTATTGATTCTTGTATCTTTATTTCAATATATAACATTATATTGTAGCCTATTTATATTGGTTATTCTCATATTCACAAAACATTAAACGATCTAGCTAAACATATTGTCTAGTGCTCTCTATCTTTTTGCCTTATCATCAACCTGTCACAGTGTCATTGAGTTATGATTTAGGAGAAGATATAACTATAGGACCCAAATATATTGAAGTATAATTATTTCTCATAGATGTTTAACTCCAATCTAGTTAATGTTATTATCTACATCATATATGTATTAAAATAATATCAGATGCATGATTAACTAATATCTAAATATGTTGCTATTTTGTAGAACATTAAGGCGTGATGTTATGTTATTACAACTTATTTGCACCATAATATTGACTATTAATTATAATTCTCTTTTGTTCATAATAGAAATGCTACATGAATGATACTGGACAAATTACTTATTTAATGTTGTACACCATTTTTTTAATTATTTATTTTGTACAGTATTTTATAGAAATTAATATACTTATTTAAATAAATACAATAATTTATTTAGTTGTATGAAGATGTATGAAGTATAATTTTTAAAAGTAGGTAAACAAATTTAATATTTAATATAGATTTTTTTTTATAATTACCCTGTGCATCGCATGGGTAATAAATGAGTTATATATTATAATAGATTTTATACATTATTTCCTTAGGTCACATTTTTAAAATAAAATTTGCATGATGTTTCTCTCTACCTAGACAAAACCATAATCCATATTTTTGTCTCTTTTTCCTTTGGTCTTTTCATCTTATGTGAGTATTATTGAGGGGGTTGCCATCTTTAGCCTTTGTTGGCAGTGCTACCATTTTTTTTTTAATTTTTCATGTTTTGTGTTTTATTTTGTTATCCTCTTTATGGTGTTTTTGTTATCCTTTTGTAGTATTTTAATTTTGTTGTACCCTTTTGTGAGTGTTTTATTTTTCCTTTTTATGGGTGTTTTGGGTTTCCTTTGTCGGTATTTTTCTTGTTATGGTTTTCCAAATATAGAGATATTTAGATCTATGTTAAAGAGAGGTGTGATACATTTTTCAAGCTACATCACTTGTTGTAATGATCTCCAACGTAAAAAAATGCTTAGACATCGATAATTTTCGGGCAAAAAGTAGAGTCATCAATCGATTGTTAGTCCATAATGTCATGTTTCTTATTCAATTTAGATCCACTGTATTTGTTTTGACTTGTAAGTGCCGCTACGCTTTTTATTAATGGAATTTTTTCTTTTCCATAAAAAATATTATAATATATTTTATTTTATTATATATTATCCATTTATATATTTTTATTCTGTGTTCAATTGAAAATATAATTCATACACATGTCAGTAATACTTCAAGGCCTGCAATGTCAACTCCTATTTCAACAATTACAAATGGTAAATGGCCATGGGGTAAAACACTTTTCATCCTAAACAACAAAATCAATCCATTCCTTTGTACACAAGTCATGTCCCTTTATATGTATTCCCTTTGAAAAATTGTTTATACAAAAATTCTAAAAAAAATCTTAGCAAATAAAATGAAATATCTATACAATTTCTCTAATTTCATTTCTTAATAAAAAATATATAAATGTAGTTCCATTGTATTTAAATCATATCTATTCTTATTTAATATCAATTTTATAACATTATTCTTAGTTGATATCAATTTGATTTAAAATCAATTTTAATTTTATATTCCAAAATTCAAAATTTAATTTGATGCACTTATTGAAATTGCCCTTGATTGTTATCAACTTATGGTGGGTTTAGTAATGCTTTTCGGGTGAATGATTTGATTGATAACAAGCATAAACCAAAAAGCTGGGGTGCTTTTAAGAGCATTTTATGGGATGCTTTCGAGAGCTAACTTATTCTCTCTAATATTCAAAACACTAATATAACTTTAATTAATGACAATAATTTTAGAAATTATATGCTTTAACATCTATATCCATTATTATTATTTTGGATATTTAGATCACATTTACCAGACACTATTATTATAGCTTTTGCTTATTGAGAACAATTTGTATATTATTTTATCAAACGGTGCTATTGTGACCTTTTGAAAGTAGTTTTCTAAGAGCCCAATAGTTTTTTGAGAGCCACATTTAATTCACTTAATTTTAAAATTCTAATGTGACAATAATTTAAAATTCTAATTACAAAGGGAAAAAACAAAAAAAGAGAATATTAAATCCATACATTGCACAGAAGCCATACTAGTTTTATACCGACATCTAGACATGTATTTCTTCGTTAGCAAAATAATTGACTTAGCTATCTCTATTAGAAAAGTCTTATAAATTGAAGTCTATGATTGAATGACTACATACATCAAATTTAATTTCATTCTAGTAAATAAATTTAGATGAAAATTCTACTTTTTTTTGGTGTATAAAAATTTATCCTTTGCTTGTTTTAATAGAAAAAGGGAAGAAAGAAAATGGGAAGAGAGAGAATGAAAAGGTTTTATAGTTTTCTTCTACTAAAGTGGAAGAGTGAGTTTTGGTAAAATGACTAGTATACCTTTTTATATATTAATGTCTAGACAAAATATTCCCTTGCATATATCTTATGTTTATGAAATTTCACATTTTATACATAACAGTATTTAATATTAATTATTTTTATTTTTTTTTATGTAAATGATATTTAAAATTGTCCAACTTTATAATTTTAATATAAAAATATCTTATAATTAAATATCTTATTTTGAGTTAATTGGATACCAATTTTCATTTTTTTTTGTAAAATTAATTTTTTATATTTGAATTTTTTGGAGGATTATTATGTCAAATTTACAATATAAATGAAACATAAAAAACAAGAAAATATTTGAAATTTTTCATTTATATTATAAATTAAATATATTATAATTAAATATCTTATTTTGAGTTAATTGGATAGCAATTTTCATTTTTTTGTAAAATTAATTTTTTATATTTGAATTTTTTGGAGGATTATTATGTCAAATTTACAATATAAATGAAACATAAAAAAAAGAAAATATTTACAATTTTTCATTTATATTATAAATTAAATATCTTATAATTAAATTTCTTATTTTAAGTTAATTGGATATCAATTTTTCATTTTTTTTGTAAAATTAATTTTTTATATTTGAATTTTTTGGAGGATTATTATGTCAAATTTATAATATAAATGAAAAATTGCAAATATTTTCTTGTTTTTTTTTTTTTTTTATATTCACCTTGTCCCTTAACCATGTGGTTGGGGGTTCGATCCCTGCCCATGGGAATGGAGACGCATTTCATGGTCAGTCTTTTACCTCTTCGGAGAGCTCCCGCGACGAGGGTGATTAGTCATTGCTAACGGCGGTGGATACCCTGATTTCGATAAAAAAAATATATATCATTTAAACTTATCATATCTTCTTTATTGTTGCTATTTCTCTCCAATCAAATAAGAGAAAGAAAATTAAAAAGTTCTCCTTCTCTTCATCCAAGCAATAGGAGATAATATGAACTTTTCTCAACATTTTGTCTCCCTCTCCACCTTCTTTCATTTTCTTTCTCCACTCAATCAAAAGGTTAGGGTGAGAAGATGGCTCTCCAGTCGAGTGCAAAGAAAACCTCTAGACTCAAAGAACACTTATAAAGAAACTTACATTTATCTTATCCCAAAGAGATGAGTGGGGGTTCAAATAAATGTCCTGTCAGATATAAAACCTTATCATGCTCTATTTGGCTAACCCATTGGAATTAACGAAAATTCCAATTCTTTTCCTTTTTATGCCCACAATTTTTTCTAAAAATAAGAAGAGTGTTCATATGTTGTCTGCTCTTGGCTCCCCCAAACCAAATATTCTTACACTAAAAGATTTGCATTTGCATTTTCTTTTTCTCTCTTGATTTTGCCTTTAGATTTTTTTCCACATATTTTAAAAATTGTTTGATTTTAATTCCCCCATTAGGCTATTTATGTTAAAGATTGAATTGACTAGTAGAGGTTATAGCCATTCAATCCTACATGGTAATTGACAACCATACATAATTAACACTAAAACCAAGTAGTTTTAAAAATATTTGGAACGAAACCAAATAAATTTTTTTTGAAGGACCAAAACCATACTTCACTTTTTTAGGTTTCCATTTTCATTTTCTATATTTTTTGTTTTTAGAATTTTGTAAAAAAATAATAATAATCGTGAATACAAGAAATGAAACCTAAAACCATAATTTTACTATTTTGCATTGTTTTCAATATTTTCTTTATCAAATTATAAAGTATTTAATTAAAATGTACTAATAGTCACATATCATATAATATCACATCAATAAATATGGTTAACTATTATTTCCATTACTTGAAAAACCATATAAAAGGAAATATTTGATTGGTACATCAAAATTAAACTCAATTTTAAAAACAAAACACAAAAAAAAAATTAAAAATAGGAAATAATAACAGGTTCAAATCTGAAAAACAAAAATATATTTAAAAACTTTAAAATATTATAACATATATTTGTCCCTCCTTATCTAAGCTACTAATTCCTTTTCTTTTCATTTAAATTGAGACAGTGGAATAACCAAGAAGAGATAAAAATGCAGCTGAGATATACATATAAATATAGAGAAAGAGCGAGAGATGTCGATAATAAACACATCCTCTGTTTTTTCATTTCCAGTTTCTCTTCCTCCCATTGAGTAATTAAAAAAAAAAATTAATTTTTTTCCTCACATGCCTGTGATTTTTCCTTCATCTTCATCCTTGAATGGTAATCTTTTTTTTTCTCATCTGGATTTCTATCAATTTTCCTTGATCTCTTAACAAAGCTTTTTTTGTTTTGGAATTTTCTTCTCTGATCTGGTTCCTTTTTTTTTTTTTTTTTTTTTTGGGTTAATGGGGTTCTGAGATTAGATAACAAGGTTTGGTTTTTGATTGATGCTCGGAAGATCCGATGCTGTTAGATCGAACTTGACAAAACCCCACTTCGTATCTGATCGAAGCACAAATTGGGTTCTGTCTGAATTTTTTAGATAAGGTCTGTTTTTCTTCTTCACAGATTCTTCTCATCTGCATTTCTGATCGGTTTTTTGCTTTGCTATTTGTTGATGGAAAAAAAGATTGGATTTTTATGAAGCTTGTGCTTGATTACTTGCTAATCTGCAAAAACTATGCATTCAGATTGAATCCTAGATTATAATTTTGGCCTTCATTGAATGATTTAAACATGGTTATAGAAGTTTGCTTTTGTATTTTTTTGACATGAGAATTTTGATTAGAAATGACTGTTTGGTTGAATTTTTGTTCAATCTTTGTATTGAAATCAGTGATTGATGGTTAACTTGCCATGGTTGGTATGGTAGCAGATGGAATCGGATCTTGGAAAGCTCTTCATTGGAGGAATATCTTGGGACACCGATGAGGAACGTCTTAAGGAGTATTTTGGGAAGTATGGAGAGGTGATAGAGGCTGTGATCATGAGGGATCGCGCCACTGGCCGTGCTCGCGGTTTCGGTTTCATTGTCTTTGCTGATCCTGCTGTTGCTGAAAGGGTCATTGTGGATAAGCACATAATCGATGGCCGCACCGTGAGTTGTTTCATTGTAGATATATACTTGGCATTGTGTCAATACTCTGTGTTTAGCTTCTTGCAGTGATGGAACCTTGCTAAAACTTGTGTTTCAAATAGATATCATTGTGTTAAGGCCTAGCAATTTTTTCATGATTGAATTTTAGTTTGTACATTGGATCACACTCGATCCCTTTATTGTTTGTAAAATTAGAAACTGAAAATGGCGTGCAGATTTTGATCTATTTGCTGTTGTGTTGAATTTCAGGTTGAAGCAAAGAAAGCTGTTCCTAGGGATGATCAGCACTCTATAAATAGACAGTCCGGTAGTGTAAATGCGTCTCCTGGTCCTGGTCGCACAAAGAAGATTTTTGTTGGGGGTTTACCATCTACTATCACTGAAAGCGATTTTAAGAAGTATTTTGATCAGTTTGGTACAATTAATGATGTCGTAGTAATGTACGATCACAATACCCAGAGGCCAAGAGGTTTTGGCTTCATCACATTTGATTCGGAAGAAGCTGTGGATAGAGTTCTGTATAAAACTTTTCATGAACTCAATGGAAAGATGGTTGAAGTCAAGAGGGCAGTTCCCAAAGAGCTTTCCCCTGGTCCCAGCCGGAGCCCATTGATAGGATATAACTACGGTTTGAATAGGGCCAGTAGCTACCTAAACAGTTATGCTCAGGGTTATAGTATGAGTCCAATAGGAGGATATGGAGTCAGGATGGATGGTAGGTTTAGTCCACTTACTAGTGGTAGAAGTGGTTTTACTCCATTTGGCAACACTGGTTATGGAATGGGAATGAATTTGGATTCCGGATTGAGCCCAAGCTATGGAGGGACATCTGGTTATGGGAACAATTTAGGATATGGTCGAATATTTAGTCCTTTCTACAGCGGAAACTCGAACAGATATAACACTCCTATAGGCTATAGTGGGGGGAATGGCAGAAGTGATTCGCTTGTGAACTCAACCTCTCGGAATGTCTGGGGAAATGGGGGCCTGAATAATGCCAATAACCCTGTCAGTCCCGGTTCTTTCTTGGGATCTGGAAGCGGAAGTTTTGGCG
Source organism: Dalbergia cultrata (assembly GCA_031216105.1). Classification (NCBI taxonomy): domain Eukaryota; kingdom Viridiplantae; phylum Streptophyta; class Magnoliopsida; order Fabales; family Fabaceae; genus Dalbergia; species Dalbergia cultrata. Next base: position 12,808,172 of record CM062347.1, read on the forward strand.
TTTCGATTGGAAATAGTGGTGCTAATTGGGGTCCCTCCATTCCACCCCAAGGTGGAGGGGCCACTTCTGGCTATGCTACTGGCAGTAATGTTTATGAAGGTGGAGATGGCAGCTTCAGATTAGGCGGGGGAGGGTATGGAAGAAACAGCAGTACAGGTGTGACTCCATCCTCTACCTTTACTGCATCAATTGGAAGTTATGAAGGATCATACGGGGATTTGTACCGCAGTGGCAGTGGTTCAGTTTACAATGACTCCGCTTGGCGGTCTGCTGCTTCTGAGATTGATGGTTCTGGGTCATTCGGTTATGGTCTTGGTGGTATAGCTTCAGATGACCCAGTAAAAAGTTCTGAGGGTTATATTGGAAGCTACAATGCTACAAGTAGACAAACTAATAGAGGTAAGATCTTTGGCTTCATTCTTATCTTTGAAGGAAAATCAGATTAGAGTTTATAATTTCTTTTTGTTGTTGGCTTCCAATGTGGTGTTCTTCATGTTTCTGAAGATGGATTATCCTGATAATCTGATGGAACTCGAAAGGAAATCTGTATTTATTTACTGCTTTTCTGTTACACTTGTCTTTCAGCTTAAGATCGACATATTTGTAGATGATATATTGATGCAGATATCATGGCAGCTTTGTTTATTTCTTCTTTTAATTATACGAAGTACTCATGTTTCGTGACTTTTAATTATGCATGTCTTCATTAATTTTTTATCTTTAGATTCTTGATAGCTTTCTCAGGGGTGCTTACTGCTTTCTAACTAGAATTTCTTGCTTGAATCTTCCTGTACTTGTGCGTAGGATTCTAGATTACTTTCATTTGAATTTTATTGTGGAATTTGATGCTTAGTTGTAAGTTATATCAACTTGAAAGATCTTGAAACGTAGACACAGACCACACTTTCTCATGTGTAATGTGGATAATTGTATTATCAAGAATGGGCCATGAAGAGTTAAATATCTTACTTTTTTTTTGTAAGATTTAATTTTGATGCACTATATAAAAAACTTTCACACTATTGTTCAATCATGTATTGCTGCCACATAAGCAAAAATGTTTGATCATCTTACCCACTACTTGAAAAGTCATGTAAATAGAAGGGTTTAATTGGATGAGAGTGTAAGTTTTTAACACTGTTAGTGCATCAAAATTAAACTCTTATTTATATACCTTTTCTCCTTGTAGAGTATTTCAATTATGTGATTCAATTCAATCATACTCCTCATTTCTTCTCTGATCTACACTCTTCACACTTTTGATTCATTATTAAGAATGTGTATTTTGCTGATTATTATTTTGCCTGTTATAACAACAACTAAGCCAAGTCCTACTAAGTGGGATTGGCTGCATGGATCAAGTAACACCATAGAGCTCTATTATATATTATATTCATGTTACCATTTAGATATTCTGAATTAGTCATACTGCCTGTAACTAAATTTCTGTTATTGTTTCCCCTTGCTGCAGGAATTGCTGCCTAGAAGACATGTTAATTGGTTATGACAGAGTAACAGTAGATCAAGGGAAACTGGTCAAAATTAATGAGGTATTGTGAATTCATACATCTCCATCACTTGAGAGATATCTGCTCATAAGGAAATTCGGCATATATAACTAAAGGTGTTCTTTCATTTGAAGTATACATATTCAAAGAAAGAAAACAGTTACAAGTGATTTTGTGTATGGTTTGGTTTTTTTTTTTTTTTTCCCTTCTTTCTCTTTTTTCCGGTCCTCTTTTTCAATTGTCAAGACTTAGGTTCCTTTCTTGGAATTTGATTGAGGTGTAAAATCAGATTGCGGGATATACTTGGGAAGATTTGTTCCGATAGTGTAATAGTGCATATCTCCGGGCAGGCGCGTCGTTGCTAGTTTGTTTAATGATAGAGTATTAATTTTTGAATTTCTCCTTTTCTTTGCCACTGTAATGCCTGGCAAAGCTGTTTGTTCTTGTCACTATCTCTTTTGTCTGGGATATGTAACTCTTATAAAATTGTAAGTGAGGTTCAGTTTGATTTATCAAGTGTGAAACATGAATGGGATATGCCTATATAGAATCCCAATCAAATAATTAAAGTTGATGGAACAATTTTATTAATTTTTGTTACACTTATACAATTGTATACTTGGTCTATTTTTGAAGGCAAAGGTCTGCCTACTGATTTTCATGATTAGTCAATTCTTACATATGTTTGGTTTTACTAACTGTTTTGTCAAAATAACAGTGTGATTATAAATCGTTATGGTTCCAAAATAAAAGCATTTTTTGTTTGTGTGTGGCTTATGCTTATCAGTGAAACTTTTATGGTTATTTAGCTTTGTGCTTGTTACTTTCATGGGATTCCTTCCTTCTAATAAGAATTCAGATTTGGATCTTCAACCGAAAGCAATGTATGTGTGGCCATGCTTTTAGCTTATCCTTAAATGGATTGGGATTTGTCTTGTGCTTATAACTTGAACAGAAGTTTGGAGATCATCTTCACAACTTCGTATCCCAACTTTCGCGTTGGTTTTTGTTTTCAACCTGTTTATTTTTTAGAATTTTGTGAACTAAATAATAAAATTTTCTATATTTACAATTTTCTTTAGGAAATCATAGAAGGCATGAAAAAGACTGAATAGGAATCAAAGATGCACTTATTTGTTTCGAAAGTGGGGTCTTGGTAAAATTGTATTGACCTTTGGTTTCTTGTTCTTGACTAATTCAAAATCTTTCTATTCTCAAAGATCAATACTCTTACAATCTGTTTGGTCTAAAGGCATACTTGAAAAGTGTTTATCAAAAGACGAGTTTGAAAGCAAAGTCCGGTGATTTTCTCAAAAGAAGATTGAAAGATTATTTTAAGCAAAGGTATTTGCCAACATTGATGGAACATAAGAAAGTGTTAATTATATTTGATTTGATGGTAAAAATGAGAATGAAAATTATGTAAATAAATTTATGTCTTATTTTATACATGAAATTTATTCATATAATTTTTATCTCTATTTTCCTCCTCAATCAAAGACACCTTAAGATTTAATAAGAAAAGCCTTTTCTGAACATTTAAACAAGTATAAAATTTCTTAACAAAATTAGGTATAATTTTATTTTAGTAAGGCAATTAAGTATAATTAAGAGTAAATCCTCAAATTGATTCTCGACAATATTATTAATAGACAAATTAGTCACTGATAAAAATAAATTAGTGTTAAAGTCCCTGATAATTATAAAAATAGGACACAACGGGTCTTGATTCACCTACAAACTATAGAAAGTCTAATTTCATAAAAAAAAAAAAAACCTATAAGAAGTCTAATATGTAGGTTAATTGATGATATGGAAGGTCATAAAATTGATCCAGGTGGCATTAGTAAGTTTTCCAATACCAAAATATTTTCAATCTCATCCAAAAATATTAAATATTTGCAGTCCTAACCTTATCCTTGGGAAAAAAATTTCTTCTCCCTAATTCTTATACATCATCCCTCCTTGTACTTTTTTTCCCCTTCCTTCTTGTAATTGTTATACCACAAAAAAAAAAAAAGCCATCCCCATAGCTAATATTCAAACAAATCAATTCAAACATTAAGCTATTGAACTAAGGAAACAATCAATATTTGTCTAATATCCAATTCAAAATCATAATAATTTTTTTAGGGCAGGATTGGGATGTAAATATTTTATATTTTTGGGTGGAACTACAAATATTTTGATATTGGGAAAGTCACTAATGCCATGTGAATCAATTAATGACCGTTCATATCAGCAATTAACCTACATATTAGACTCTTTACAGATTATAGGTATATTAGGTATCTATGATGTCCTATTTTTATAATTGTCAGGATGTTAACATTAATTTATTTTTGTCAAGACTAATTTGTCTATTTATGTTAGGGATCAATTTGGGGGTTTTATTCTATAATTAAACTTTAAGGAACATTTTGATGTTTTAAATTTTGGTATTAATTTTTTATCATGGTGTTTTTATATTTTCTTATTGTTAAAATAATTCTTTAAGCATTGTGTGATTATAAAAAATTTTCAATAATCTTCTTTAAATATATTTTATATATAAAAGTATTTTGTTTGGTATCTTCGATGAAAAAGAAAAGCCAACTAGAAATAGTTTAAGCAGTATTTTCTTGCATATATATAATATTTATGCTATGTTGGTTAGGGAGTGAAAATATGATGTGAAGTTTTATGGATGAACTCCAAGTATAATTTATATTTGGAAACATGCCCTTAATTAGTATAAAGTTTGATTTACATCCCTCAAGTTTTGCCCAGTTCCCAAAAGTTTTTTGTTCTGTTTACATCTTTAACATTTTCAAAACCTAAACTACATTTAAATTATGAATGAAAATTTGACATTTTATAGTTTGCTATGATTCTCTATCATTTTAGTTTGACACATTATGTTTTGAGTTACTATTTATTTTAGCTCCTAACTTTATATTTATTAGTCATTTTATTTCATAACTTTTAGAATAAATCAAATTAGCCCCCCATCCTATCTTTACTTAACATTTTGTTAACTGAATGAAGATGTGTAACATTAAGCAATCCTTTGACATACCATATATCATCTAAAGTATAATAAAATTTAGAATAACTTATTTTAGTGCCTAAAATTATACAGAATTAGTTATTTTATGGCGTTGAAAGGGGAATTAAATAATTCATTTTATGTAATTTCATATATCAAAATGAGTCATTTTAAACTTATACTTAAGATGATATAAGATATAATAAAGTATCACCTAAAGATACACATCATCATTTAATTGATAAAATGCTAAATAAAAGTGGATTGAAGGACTAACATGATTCACATTTTGCAATATTAGTGACTAATTTGACTTATTTTAAGGACTAAAATGACTCACAAGTATAAAGTCAATGACTAAATTAAATATTAACTTTTATGTGTTGTTGTGATTGTTTAACATCGTAATTAACCTTTACATCAACTTTTTTCCTTTGTGATTTGGATGTATCTACCAAAAGGTTAAATTTTTAACGTTTTGAAAATATTAGGAATGTAAATAAAATAAAAAATTGGGATTAAATTGAAATCTGAATAAAATTTATGGGACATGAATGAAGTTTTATCCTAATATTTAATTGTAATATGCTGTTATATTATTAGATATACCTCGTATTTAATATATTGATAGTGTAAAAGAATTTACACTATCATATAATTAAATATTACTAAACTATCAAAAGTGTTTGTCTTATTATAATTATTTTGAAAATTATATAAAAATATGGAGTTTTTTTAATATTCTTATAAAATTCAAGGGTATTATTAGTTTTTTAGTTATTTTGGTTAAAAAGTGTCATGTGTCCCACTAATCTAATTTATTAAAATCTAGAAAGAAAATTCAATTATAATCATTGAAGATAAAAGGTATCGATATACTATGGGTACCAAAGAAAACACCATAAAAATAATATATAATAACTAATTATATTAGTAGTGTATTTAAATGAATTAATTGTAGAGTTTAATTTTGATACACTGACAGTGTTACACTGTCATCCAATCAAAATATTTAGTTTGGATAACTTTTCAAGTAGTGGATATAAAAGTCAACTATCATAGCTTATGTGACAATACATGATTGAATGACAGTGTAAAAAAGTTTTACACTGTTAGTGCATGGTAATTAAATTCTTAATTATAACCTACTTTTTGAGGTATATATAATCATTCTAAAGCATCTCGTTCAAGTTTGACTCACTCACTTTGATCTTTCAAGTTTTAAAATATGTGCAAAAAGAAAGACTTAGAACTCTTGAAATTGTGTCATGTACTACAAATTTTGGATTGAAAAAGCATAGAGACGGACGGGTTTGACCAAATCCAAACTTAGTCCGATTTATAAATTGGGTCAATGTTTGAAATCTAAATCCAACTTGATAATGACCCAAATTTATCCAAAAAAATGTACCAGCCTACCAGGTTAAATTTTCAAGACTCAAACTTAATCTAATGAGTTTTGGGCAGGATTGAATTGGCGGGTTTAGTCGGATCATATCATAAATATAAAAATGAAAAAACGCATGTAAAAAATGATTATAACATTAATATGCATAGATAACCTACTCCTATGTACCTTAGGTGAAGGCGTTTTTGGAATATCACTAGTGGGTCTTAATTCTTAATACTAACCCTAACCTGTGATCTCACCCTAAACATATCACAGATTTGATTTTTTTCTCTCTGTTTTGTCATACACACTTACACATTCAAATTTCAAGGGGAGGGGTAAGAGTTCAAATTCTTTGGATCGAACCCTGAACTTGGAATTTCATGACGCATGAGGGCTTTGAGTTCACATGAAAGTGCAAGTGGGGGAGCAAACAAAAGTAGCGTTAAGAACTCCAAGGAGGAGCGCAAGAATCCAAATGACTCAATGAACTAACGCACAAGGCATGATTATAGAAGGCCTGTGGCTGAATATGGAGCATTGGCTTGATATTTTGGCTTAGGTAACAGGGATAGTGATTATCGTGATGTTGGGGGGCGATGGAAGATTATGACTTCTGGAATTTTCTAAGATGTGATTAATTAGATCGGGATTACAAGCCAATGGATACCATTTAAGACCCATAACCATAAGTGATATTTGAAAAATACCTTCATATGTGATGGACGCATGTGGATGGATCATCAGTTCATTCTTATAACGTAATGTATGTACTTCTCACATGTATAAAATGACATTAATATGTCATTCTAACTTCATGGAGCTATTTTTTTATATATAAAAAAAGTGACATTACCCACATTTTTAAAAAATAGGATAAAATGTGCATTGCAACGTCCTAAAATTACCAAACAGTACAAAATATCCATTCTGTTGAGTTGACATCCATTTTCATAATCCATTTTTTCATTTTGTGTAACCCAATACCTTGGATATTTAGATTGTGCGCACTTAACCGTCGAACTTTATATTTTATGCAACTCGACACTTTATCTGTCATAAAGGAAATGCATGTTTAACTTAACAGAATGGGTGTTTTGAACACAATTTGGTAACTTTAAGGTATCGCAATCCACGTTTTAAAAAGTTAAAGTATAAGTTGTAGATAATATAAAGTTGAGGAAGAAAAATGCATTTAACCCTCTTGAAAATGGTGATAATAAGTTGCGTGGCCAACTACATTCAACAAATGTGGTTATGTAAAATCTGGAAATGAGGCTAAGTGATGCATTTCCTCACCCATTTTCCAGCGGTAGAAGGTCATTTAGCCACACCATCGAAAACGTGGTTAAGCGTCAATTTTGAATTGGCTAAGTGGCCCTTTTTTTTGCACTAAATTTCTACGTGAGTGTCATGCAGACAAAATGATCAAAACTAACCACTCCATTTACTACTAATAAATTTTAATATTCGATAGAAATTAATTTGAACTTTTGTGCGTTAAAACAAAAAAATTAATAGTGTTGCACTCGGAACTAGCAGTTAGAAACAACAAAAGAAGACTTCTAACAGCATATTTGGTTATCAACCAATGCAGCTTTTCGAGACAGATATGCGGCATCTCAATACAATTTTTGTGAGAAGTGACAATTTTCTTCATTGAGAAGAATTGATTCTACGTGCTATTCAAACAAACCCTTAATTAGAGGGACAATAAGCATATTTCAACGAAAAGAGCCAATTCCATGACAATTGAGGATGCCAAATATCTTGATTAAGGCTATAATTTGAAAACTAAATGGTATTCATGCACCGCATGAAAACTTAGTTTTTAAAATTTTATTTAATTTCGACCAAAAAATCTTTCTTAACTTAAACTTATTTAAATTGTTTAATATTTTTATTTATAATATATTCAATTAAGTTTGATAAATTATATATGTGTATATAGTTTTAACTTTTGAATAAAAACTAATATAAATAGTTTCTATGAAAAGTGGTTATTTTTAGTTAAAAAATTTACTTAATTGCATGTTTGTTTGTGATTTGCACCAACTAAATCATGGAAAGATTTTTTTTTAGTATTTAATATATATACAGTGTCAATATTGAAAATTACATAAATATTCAACCATATATGTTACTATGTTAGCAAAATAATTAGGTTTAACTATGTACATAAATATCAATCTTGAAAGTCTTATAAATATGACACATAAACATTTTTATTCAACATCTTAAAAAATGCAGTAAGATTTTTTTTTTCATTCACACTAAATTTGAATTTGTAGATTAAAAATAGAATTTATTTTATATGAACCATTGATAAAAAAAAAATTACACATACTTATAACCATATATGATTATATCAACCTTTACTAATTAAAAATAATAATTAAATGATAATGTAAAATTCATTTTTATTGTCAAGGCATCAAGGTTTATCTCTTCAAAATAACAAAATCAATTTTTAAACCTTCATCAACATCTAGTCATTTTATACTCATATGTCATTAAATGCTTCTTTTAGAGTTTAATTTTTCCAATCAAATCATATTTGTATAACTTTTCAAGTATTAGGTATGTGATTTAATCATTTTTATGTATATGACAATATATAATTGGACGATAATAAAGAAAAAAATTTTACATTGTCAATGTATATAAATTAAACTTTGTTTTTATTGAAACGTCATTGAAATTTTTTTATTCTTATTATGATTATCTTAAGTATTATATAAAAAATATCATGTAATCGACTAACACTATAAATTAGTATATGAAAATTAATGTCAAAATAACTATCAAAATTAATGTCAAATTAATGTAAAAATGAATTTATGTATAAAAAAAATGTATGTAATTGTATAATTTCAGACTTTTTGTATACAAATGGATATTTATAAATATTTAAAAATTAAATTTGATTGTATTATAATTTGTAATAACTAGTATATTCAATTAATAAATTGAGAACAATAATTTAATAGTGGAACATGGTTTAAATTTTATTGCAGATAGAGAAGAAAGAGACAGTGGAGTATGGAACATAATTTAAATTTTATTAAGTTAGAGAATAAAGAGGAAGTAGAGTGATTTTAGGGGGGAAAAAACATTCAGACCTTTCATAAATAAATTGGTAGTTATGAATTTTTAAAATTTAAATTTGATTGTAAGTAAAAAAAGAAAAGTAAAGTGATTTTAGGTTTCATGTACTAGTTTTTTTTATAGTATTCCTTTTATATATATGTGTGTGTGTGTGTGATTATTTTTAAATTTTATCACTTTGAAATATTTAATTTATTAATTTATTTGTAGAGGAGTTTTCTTTATCTCATTTAAGTTGTTAATTTGATTATTTACTAAATACTAATTTTCGTAATGGCCTATAAATATCTCTTTTCAGAAAATGAGATGTTTCTTATTTGATTAGCGACAACTGACAGGAGAGAAATTTCAAAATGATTCTCGTACACGTAGGATGTTGGTTCCCTATCCCTTGGTTCAACATCACTACCAAAAGAATTCATGAATTGAATCAAATATTAACCTAGATATTTAAAATGTGTGATGACTTTTGAAGGAGTAGGCCTAGATAGTATTATTTAATTGTTCAAAAATACCCCTCTTTCTGTTTTACAAATTACTTGATCAATATGAAACATATTATATAAATACAAAAAATATGATTATGAAATAAATTGATTCTCTTAATCTTAATAATAGTTTTTGAATTGAATTATTATTTTTTTACTTCAAATAACTTTTTTCAACCATAATAATATTTTTATACTTTTTATTTTAATATTCTATAAATATGATCCAAAATAAAAATAAGTTAAGAAAATAAAACACAATAAATGTTAATGAAATGAAAAATTTATCGCTAATAATTTTAAATTATATTTAATATTCACCATCAACACAAAAAAATTGTACTATCATCTAATGTTATTTTATCATTTTATTTAATTAATTTAATATCTCATATACGGTTAAAACACTTTAAATTTTGTGAAAATATATCTTCAAATATTTGTATATAATTTAACAAATGTATATAATTATGAGGTAAATAGCTAACTTAATATATCACATTACCTTAATTTTTATGAAAAATAACAAAATTAAAATTATAATAAAATTTCAAAGATTAACACATCTAATAATGTTAATATAATATCTTTATTCAATAGCAGATTTAATTATATGAAAATAATATGAAAATTATTTTGAATATGATAGTTTTTTCTGAACAAGTACCTCCCTCAATTATTTTTTCTTAATGTTTATGATTCTTTTTTAAATTACTGTTCATATTTTATAGAAAATATAATTGATATTGAAAATTTAAAAAACAAAATTAGTTATTATTAAGAAAATTTAATAAATTTATTATGAAATTTTTTTGCAAAACATATATAAATAATAATGAGTTTAAATAGTATTGAAATAATAATAGATTATATTGTTAGTTTAACTATAAATGAGAATGAACAAAAATTTTGAACAATCAAATAAATTATCATTAAATAGGGAGTGGCATTTACCCTTCCCACACACACACATAGATAGAGATATATATATATATATATAACACCGAATTAAAAAAATCAATAAGAAAAATCTGTGCGTGTTTAGGTTTATGTTACATCACAAACTAGGGAACATTGCATGTTAGTGGATCATTCAATTGAAAAGTAACATTAGAAAAAGAATGTCATTTATACATTAAAAATGAACAATGCAAAGCATATTTATCTACTGTTGGACAAGTGATAAAGACTCAAAGTTTTAAGAATTGAATTGGACTGGCTAGTATGGATTGAAAATTGGTGAATCGGGTATTGGTCCGATTTAGTTCATCAATTAGATTGGTTCTGCACTGAACTGGTCAAACCTTGAATCGAACGGTTGTATTTGAATTGGCTATGGAGTTGACCATGTGATAAGGCAAGAACCACTACGCGAAGCAATACATGGAATTTTATAATAAAATACTAAAATTTCAACCAGAGGGATGGAACCCTTGTCAATAGGATGGAGAGGAGTGCTTCAATCAATAATTCACCAATTGAACCAGTGTGTCTTGTGACCAAGTTGACCACCAAGTTCAATCTAAAACTACGTGACATACAATATATTCTTCCATAAAAATGAGCATACAAATTCGACTATTGAAATGTAGATTTATTATGAGCTGGAGCAAGTCAATAACCATAAATATTCTATTCCCAAAAATTATTAAGGCAGTGTCTCTTTAATTTTTTTTCCCACCCTAACCAAAACACAAAGTATTTAGTGGTCACAACAGATTGTTTAAGTTTTATATTTATGCACAATGTTCACTCTAAACATTTGTTTTTTATGTAGAAATAAGCAATATATAAAAACTAAAAAGTACAAACATAGCATTTTAAGCCTGATTAAGAGCCTCGATCGTGAAGAGATTAATTCTTCTAGATAAAATATTTGAACTTTTTAAACGTCATTGTAACAGCTATATCATTGTTACTGGTCCACCATATCTTAGACAATTCCACATGCAGCGAGGCACATTGCTCCGCCATATCCGTTAGACACGAGACAAGACCAAAGATTGTTATTAATTTGGTTTCTCTCTCACCACCTCCTTTTCAACTTTGTTTTATGTGATTAGATTAAATTAGCTTACATAAAGAGGGAATAATGCACCGCTTCTTGTGGGGTGATTCAACAAAGCCTATATTAAGATAAACATAGGCTTTCTAGTTTCTTCACCATTAGGAGCCTTGAAAAGAGGTTAATTTGCCTGCTTTTCTTTTTCCCCTAGTAATTTTTACGGTGGACTTCATATATTTTAATTCATCATAGACTCTTATTTATTAATAATTAAATTAAATTATTTAATAAAAATAATATTTATCTAATATCTAATAATAGAAGATCTATAATAAACCTAATCATGAGGGGTTCACTGTATAATTTGCTTTACTTTATAGGATTCTATGTGTATTCTAATGGCAAAGGAAGAAGAAACGGATCAACTTTCCACCAGGCCGAAAGGTCAAAAAAGCTGATACCCCACCGTCATCAATTGGCTCCACGTTTACCTACAGCAGATTTTGGGATAGAATTCAAGTGAATCGTTTCTGTGTGAAGCAGTCCCCAATTTCTTGCTAAGTAATAATTAAAAAGGGGATCTTTTGAGTAAGAGTTCTTTGTTAACCCATGTTTAACCGGTCACAAGCAATTCCTTTCCAAATAAAGGGATAATCACATCGTCAAGACTTCCTCCAAATCAATTAGAAATTAAGGGTATATTTAATTGAGTATGGTTAGACAACTGAAAAATATCACGCAAACAGATCTCGTATTGCCTTAGACGTGACAACTTTTTTATGGCTGAATAGAAATCATAGGTGATGAAAAATTTAAAGTTTTTCAATAATATTTTCCCATACAATTCGTGTAATAACATTCAATAGGATTTTCTAGTTATAAAGCATTTTCGTATTTAATTTATGCCTTACTTTTTTTAATTGTCTATTTGTATTACTTTTTTATTTTTTAAGATTTTGTGAAAAAGAATAAAAGAAATACGAAATGAAAACTGGTTATTGCCTATTTTTCTTGTTTTCGCCATTACTTTACATGTCTAAAAAACAAAAAATAGAATGACAATAAAATACAAAAGAATAGGAAATATGAAAATAAGGCGTTGATCTTTTTTTGTTTCTGTTTTTGGGGGGGGGGGGGGGGGGGGGGGGGGTAGGTTCACTTAGGCTGATGCACTATCATGCATTGAATAAGTACCTCAAATGACAAGGAGATAGCTAGTATACGTGTGCAATTAATGCCAGTTGAGAACATCTTCCTTTTTAGTTTTTTTTCTTAGTCCAAACAGTAACACCTTCAATGACAAGTTAAGAATGTAGCATGAGTGACTCAAAATACGATTCTTATAATGTCTCTATCACAAACACCACATTCAAGACAATGTTTGCCACCTAATTGAAACTCTAAAATCATATTTTGTTGAATGTTCATCAGATAAAGCCAACAAGTTTTTCTGTCTTCTGAAGCCATGGCTTCAAACCAGAACCTGAAAGAACTACAATGGTCTCTTCAAGCAATCAAATCCCAGTGGCTAAACCTTCACAGTGTCTCATTCTTCCTTTCCCAACCAACCTCATGCTGCTACCAAGAAACAGAAAACTCCATAAACATAAACATCTCCAAGGACAATCTTCCATACTTCTCCAATCTCTTGACAGCACTGGCAGCAGCCAACAGCAGCACCAAGAGCACCTTGAGAAACTTGGAGTTCCACCAAGTTGAGTGGGAGCCACAACAGGTGAGAGATCTTGGCACCTTGCTAGGGAACAACCAAAGCATGATAAAGCAAGTTGTTTTCAGAAGGAACAGGTTCAAAGGGAAGAGCCTATCAGAGTTTTGTGACATTCTGAAGACAAACAAAGTGATCAAAGAGATTATGCTCTCAGAATCAGGTATTGGGTCTGTTGGAGCTGGACTCATTGCTTCTGCTCTTATGCTCAATGACAGCTTGGAGGAGCTGCAGATATGGGAAGATTCAATAGGGTCAAGGGGTGCTGAGGAGCTCTCAAAGATGATTGAAGTTAACCCAACTCTTAAGTTGTTGACAATTTTTGACTCAAATGCCATCACCGCAACACCTCTTATATCAGCTGTCTTGGCAAGGAACAGGACTATGGAGGTTCATGTTTGGAGTGGTGAGAATGGGGAGAGAAGTTCCAAGGTGGTTGAGTTTGTTCCCGAGAACAGCACACTGAGGATTTACAAGCTTAACCTCTCAGGTGCTTGCAGGGTTGCTTGCTCTCTAGGAATGAATTTGACAGTCAAGTCACTCGACATGACCGGAGTCAGGCTAAGGTCCCGGTGTGCTAAGGAATTCAGATGGGTTTTAGAACAAAACCAGACCCTCAAAGAGGTTAACTTGTCAAGAACATGTCTTAAAGACAAGGGCATTGTGTACATTGCAGCCGGACTCTTCAAGAACCGGAGTCTGCAAACCTTACATCTAACCGGAAATTGGTTCAGAGGGGTAGGTGTGGAGCATCTGCTGTGCCCTTTGAGTAGATTTTCAGCCTTGCAAATGCAAGCCAATGTTACTTTGAAGTGTTTTACTTTTGGAGGTGGGAGAACAAGAATAGGAAGGGATGGTCTAGCTGCTCTAATACAGATGATAACAACCAATGAGAGTGTTAGGCAGCTGGGGATACATGATGATGAGAGTTTGAGACCAGATGACTTCGTTAAAATCTTCAAGAGCTTGGAGAAGAATGCTACTTTGAAATGCTTATCTCTGCAAGGATGCAAAGGTGTCCAGGGAGAGACATTGCTTCAGGCAATTATGGAGACACTGCAGATAAATCCTTGGATTGAAGATATTGATCTCTCCAGAACACCTCTGCACAATTCTGGAAAGACTCAAGGGATTTATCAAAGACTGGGGCAGAATGAGAAGACTGAACCAGAAATGGAGATGGATTTGCTCAACGACATGCCACTAACAGAGCCCAAGAGTTGCAGAGTTTTCTTCTGTGGGCAAGAATGTGCAGGTGAGGTCGAATATAACTTTTCATCTTTGAACATTGATGTCTTGGTATTGATTAATTTCATGAAACACCATCGCAAAAATATAAACAATAAAGTAATATCAAAAGTTCATAAAAACTCAACTGAGCAGTCTGAGCTTCATTCTTTGTCATTTGAACTCAAGCTAACAATAAATCCACTGTAGTCATAGTTTAAATTCATATGTCAGGCAAAACAACACTTTGTCATTCAATATCACAAAATTTCTCTGCTTCGGCGATTCCCTACTTGGATCAAGTCAGAACAATAGTGAACCCAGTGGAGCAGGCTGCCAAAACAGTAGGAATGAAGATAAAAACTTTCAAGGAAGAGGGTACAAAGATTTCAATATGGAATCTTGCTGGTCAACATGAGTTCTTCTCCCTCCATGATCTTATGTTTCCGGGTCATGGGAGTGCATCATTTTTCATTATCATATCGAGTTTATTCAGGAAGCCAAGTAACAAAGAACCAAAAAGTGCGATAGAGATTGAGGAAGACCTGCAATATTGGCTCAGGTTCATAGTCTCCAACTCCAAAAGAGCAGTACAACAATGCATGCTACCAAGTGTTGCTGTTGTTCTCACACACTTTGATAAGATCAACCAACCATCACAAAATTTGCAGCCCACCGTCGATTCGATCCAGAGATTGAGAGACAAGTTCCAAGGCTTTGTTGACTTCTACCCAACTGTATTCACGGTCGATGCACGATCATCTGCATCAGTTAGTAAACTCACTCATTACATCAGAAAGACATGCAAAACAGTCCTCCAAAGAGTGCCGCGAGTCTATCAACTTTGCAATGATCTAATACAGATTTTATCAGATTGGAGATCTGAGAATTACAACAAGCCAGCAATGAAGTGGAAGGAGTTTGGTGAGCTATGCCAAGTAAAAGTCCCACCTCTGAGAATTCGATCAAGAAATGATAATAGGGAGAAAATGGAAATGAGGAGAAGAGCTGTTGCCACTTGTCTTCATCACATTGGTGAGGTTATTTATTTTGATGAGTTGGGGTTTCTAATCTTAGATTGTGAGTGGTTCTGTGGTGAAGCACTTGGTCAGCTCACAAAAATAAATGTTAGGAAGCAATACTCCTCAGAAAACAATGGATTTATTAGCAGGAAGGAACTGGAGAAAATCTTAAGAGGAAGTTTGCAGAGCCCAATTCCTGGCATGGGTTCAAAGATATTTGAGAACTTAGATGCTAGTGATCTTGTGAGGATGATGCTAAAACTTGAACTATGCTATGAGCAAGATCCATCAGATCCAAACTCTCTGCTATTGATTCCCTCCATTCTTGAAGAAGGAAGAGGAAAGCCTCAGAGGTGGCAGCTAACCACACCAGACTGCCTTTATGCAGGACGTCATCTTGAGTGTGATGATTCAAGCCACATGTTTCTTACTCCGGGATTCTTCCCTCGTTTACAGGCAAGTGCTTATCTGTCACACTCTTTTTTTCCCACTTCAGTTGCACCCTTTGCATTTGTTTCTTTCAACCTTTTTCTCCCTGAAACTATTTCCTGCACTTCTCAAAGTTTATGCAGTGTTGGCTAATTCTATGATTATGGATAAACCAACTGAAATGGGGTTCACAGAATGCAAAAGCATTGACATACAAATAATATTAAAGTGTTTTGGAAAGAAATCATTAGAATCCTCCTGCTTTGGTCAATTATTAAAACATAGAATGCATAAAATCACCTCTTATTGGTATTACACATGGTTATCCTGCAAATGACTATACGGTGTACAAAATATAGCAATTACCTCCAATACTTTCATGCCCATGGACAATGTACCTGCCAAGTTAGCACAAACTGTTCTTATTTTGGTCTACACACAATGGTCTTTAAAGCTACAATATTTAGGACTTCAAGAATTTTCCCGCCTACAATTTTCTAATTGGATTTTCTTACTTGATGTCACAGGTGCACCTTCACAACAGAATAAAGGCTCTAAAGAATCAACATGGAGCTACTTACAGTCTTGAGAAGTACCTTATTTCAATCAGCATTAATGGAATCTACATCAGAATAGAGCTAGGAGGACAGTTGGGTTACTATATTGATGTTCTCACCTGCTCCACCAAAAACTTAACAGAAACTTTAAGAGTCATTCAGCAACTTATAATCCCAGCAATCCAAAGCCTTTGCCATGGGATTACCATGACTGAAAATATCATAAGGCCTGAATGCGTGCGAAATTTGACTCCACCAAGATACAGGAGAACTCAGTTTGCTTCCCTGCATCAACTGAAAGAAGCACTACTCTCACTTCCAGCAGACAGCATGTATGATTATCAGCACACATGGAGTCCAGTCTTAGACTCAGGCAGACCTATTCTCCAAGCTGGGTTTGATTTCGCGCGAGACCTTTTATCTGATGATGACTTTCGGGAAGTGCTGCATCGAAGATATCATGACCTATACACTCTTGCACAAGAGCTGCAAGTACCACCTGAAAATAACCCAGAAGGACAAGATCAATCTATAGCCTTGAGCAATGAAGCTGAAACAATTGAGCCAACCTTTGGAGGCATTGCAAAAGGGGTTGAAGCAGTTTTACACAGGCTCAAGATTATTGAACAAGAAATCAGAGACTTGAAGCAGGAAATCCAGGGGCTGAGATATTATGAACATAGACTCCTCCTTGAGCTTAATCGCAAGGTGAACTACCTTGCAACCTTCAATGTCCAGGTTGAGGAGAGGAAAGTTCCCAACCTGTTCTATTTTGTGAAAACAGAAGACTATTCAAGGAGAGTGATCACCACCATGTTTTCTGGCATGAATGCTCTCCGGCTTCACATGTTATGCGAGTTCCGGGGGCAAATGCATGTTGTAGAGGATCAGATGGGTTGTGAAATCATGCAAGTTGATAACAGGGCTGTAAAGTGTTTGGCACCGTACATGAAGAACTTCATGAAGTTGGTAACTTTAGCACTAAAAATAGGAGCTCATCTTGCAGCTGGAATGGGAGAAATGATACCAGACTTGAGCAAGGAAGTGGCTCATTTGGCTGGCTCTTCAGCTCTCTTTGGGGCTGCAGCAGCCGGCGTCATAGGGGCAGCTGCTATCGGTCGCAGAAGCAGGTCCACGGAAGGCTCAAGGGACATTCAACAAGATTTGAGAGCAGCACAGCAATGGGTGGTTGATTTCTTGAGGGAAAGGAGGTGCTCCACAGGGAAGGATATTGCAGAAAAGTTTGGACTATGGCGAGTTAGGTACAGGGATAATGGCCAGATTGCATGGATATGTAGGAGGCACATGTATGCTAGATCAGCAGAGATAATTGAAGTGCCCCTTTGAGGAAGCACGCTTCCTTAATTTTATAAGACTAGTAACTTCACTTCCAAGTTTATTGTTTCTTTATCATTCTGTGTATTTTCTTCCATGAATTTGACAGATATTTATGTTCTTCAATACATATTAAGGAATTAAAATGTTGCTCTAGTAAAATTTAATTTGCCACGTTCACAAGATGGAAGCTCATTCTCTGAAAATTCTTACCCTGTTACTTTTTAAAAGTTTGTGTCAGGTTAATTAAGAATTAAAGTGACCAATCTATGGTTGTTGACCTGGGGCAACAAAAAATATAGGCTAATAAAAGACGAAAACCGTGATGCTGTATAGTATGAGCCTTTTCATGTGAAATGGAAGAAAGATTTTGCTTTCATCTACTTTAGTATTCACCATGTGAATGTGGGGCCACATTATCACACTATTGATTATACAGATGATTAGTATCTTGGTGAATTGAAATCCGATTTTACAATTACTGACATTCAAACCAAAAGAAATACAAGGAAAGAGGGTAATGGACTAATGGCAACACAAAAAAGAAAGTTCATGTAGCAGTTAAGATAACAAGAAGCTTGTGAGAGTACAACGTTATAATTCCTGTAACCTACAACATCTGGACAAGTACAGAAGGAAAAACCACACAGGGAGAGTACATTATTACATTTCACTACAGCCATAAGTTCTCATTCTAAACTCTATAGTCACCTTGCCCGTATTCCCTTGAACCATGGAAGCAAAAAGCTCAGAAGAAAGCCCTGCTCCCATAAAATACACGGGAGCTACTAGTGTTCTTTGATGCCTGCAGTTTTTGCTCAGTGCTTGAATTCCCTGAACTGGTTGGTTCACTTTCAATGTCCATAGGAAGCTTCATTTTAGCTAATGACTCAGTAAATTGCTGCATGCTTTTATTGTACATGTCTACGAAGTCCTGCTGCACCACCTTTGGTTCTGGCACAATGCTCACAGTCACAACAGGCTTAGGGAATGAGTCACTTGGAACCCCACTTGATGAATCACTCTCACCATCTTTAACATCCAGATTCTTCTTAACATCTTTGGTGCCTGAAACTTGTTCCTGACTGGGAGACTTAGAAGCAGCAGCATCAGCTTCAGATGATTCAGTGCTTGCAGGCACAGAAGGAGAGGAGACCCCATTTGTTGACACACTGCTTGGTGGAGAATCAACCTTAGGAGGCTGAACAGACTCAACACTGCATGCCGAGAAGCTCTCCAAGAGACGAACACCAGCTTCAGAACTTTGATTCTCGGCATCGGAAGCAGTCAAGCTACCAGAACACTGAGTCTCCTCACATGAAATGCCAAAATACTCAGACACCATCAAGTGGTCTTCATTCACAATTTTAGGATCAGGGAACTCAATTTTGTCCAAATCCTTGGCCAGTGACTCACATGTTTCTGAGTCCTGCACGGCGGCATCTTTTCCAACCTCCTTAGGCGTACCAGAAATTGCTATAACATCTGGGGAAGCACCAGTGTAAGAAAGAGACAACTGAACAAAACCTGCTGGAGAATGGAAGAGATCAGTTGAGGAAAGAGAGAACTCTCTCTCTATGAGCTTCCCATCCTGGACCAGCACCTCAGACAAAGGAACCAAAGCAAAACCAAGCAACTGGTCTTCAAGATAATTCTTCACCCTGCTCAGCATCCATATCTCACATTTGAGTGAAGAATCAAAGGTCCTAACATTGACCCTAAGGTTCTCATTGAAGACAGGGTTCCTCCCCCCACCATTGATGGTCTTGGTGGAAACAGTGTCATCAGGGTTACTAGTGAGGCAAACCTTGGCATAAACATCTTGCTTGTGGTATATGCAGATGTTGTGAATGTCCCTAGCCTGATGTATGTAAACATCAAGCATGCCAATGAACTCATCCTCATTTGACATGATGAAAGATTCCTTTCCATTGACCTCAAATACATCAGGCTTGTGCTTCTCACCCTCACCTAACACTGAGCTCTGGAATGGTGACACAACAGATTGTGGTGAGTCCATGATGATGATTGCCACAGAAAACCGTGAACCTGGCAAACCACAAAAGAGCTACAGGAAAACAAAAGTCACCCCTAAAGTTCAGAACGAACTCACACAGAAGACAAACGATTCTTAGAACACAAAAAGTCACATAATCCAGTAAGTACCAATCTAAACAAAAAACAAAGCTTCAATAAACTACCCAAGAACCTAGGCTTAAAGCAGATCCTTAAAAAGAAACAAACTTTACTGCATATAAATAACAGAAATGAAAAATTATACTGAAAGAAAGGCAACACACAATCCCTTAAACTTTAGAGAGAAGTGAGAAGCTATGAACTAGAACTCCTGCAAAGAGTTGAGAATCAAGGCCAAAAGCTCCCCCAAAATTGAAACATTTTTTCTTGCAGTAAAATGGTCTCAAATTGCTTATAGCATGGACCAAGCTTATAAACAAACAAGGGCAATCAAAAGGGTAGTGCCAGAATTTTCCTCAGATTCCAATAAAGCTGAAAACTTTATTTGTTCTTGTGCAGCACAGAGAACACTTTGAGCGGAATCCAAGGGAGGGAAAACAGGGAAAGCAAAGGGCACAAAGACCAAAGTCATGTCACAGAATTAAAACAACACAGACACTAAAAATTCTCCTTCAAATCACACAGAACAGCACTAGAAAACAAACAAGTATTCAAAGGAGAAAACAAGAAACGAGAGAAATTCAAAAGACTCTTTTTTTTTTCCAAAAAAGAAAAAATAAAGGCCATAAAAGGAAGATAAATAGTGAAACTGAAAAGAAAGAAAGGAAAAATATATAGTGAGAAGATGTTTTATTGCTTTTACCTGCCTTTGCCTCCAAAGTCAAAGTGGAATCTCTGTGTGTGCGTGTGTATGTGTGGCCCTAATTTCACAATCAGAGGATGACCCAGTTCATGAATCGAGGCAGTGAGCAGAAACAACAAAAGAATTAGAGGGAAAAAAGAGAATTAAAAAGCTGTGAAGTTGAATTATCCTTGTACAAAGGAAAAAGGGTGCTGGTGGGGAGTGGCGACTGGTGAAATGATAACCTTTCAGGGGGGTGTATACATGGAGACTATTATTAGACAGATGAATGGAAAGTCAAGTGTCTGTGACTGCGCATGTAATGGAATTTGGATGAGTGTGTATAAGAGATATGGTAGGCACACACATGGGGATAGAGACTATACTACTGTCATTTATTCCGGGGGCAAATCACACAAAATGAAGCTAAATTTCTTGCGGATAGTATATAGTATATGAGGAGGTTTGAATGGCCACAAACAAACTTTGTGTGTGTATATATATATATAGGAATTATTTACTATTTTTGGTGATATATACTCTTAATACACTTAAAGATTCAGTAAAATTCATGCTGAACTAATATTGATCTATTCAAATACTATAGTGATTTTACAAATGTAAAAGGGGTCGTATAATAAATTCACAGAAAAAAGATACTGTGATAAGTTTTATAAACTTACTGAATTCCTAAATAAAATTTATAACTAAAAAGTGTCGGAATGAATTTTAATAAATTTTAATTTTAATTTATTATTTATATTAAGAGAAAAATTTATATCAAACTCTTTGTATTATTTTTTAAAATGAGTAATTTAAAATTAAAAAAATTTCTTTTCCTTTTACAAAAATCTGGTTATGATGATTTAACGTGAGAATTGAATACAATGCACGTAAAGAAGTTTCTCAATGTTTTTTTTTTTCTCTCCCTTATATTAATAGGATATTTTGTCCTTGTTGATTGTTGTCATAGTTGTCGTTGCAGAGATGAAGAGGATGGGCTAGGGGACACACCACCCCACCCCACGCCATGGCCCCTAGGCACTAAACAGACCAATCACAGTTTATTTCAGTGGGTTTTTGTAAGTGGGGTATCATGTTTTTTATTATTATTATTAAATTTTACATATTATACTATGACTTTTTTTTGGCATTCATGTACAGTCCCTGAGTCCCACTATCGGTGATGGACTTTAAAGAGTGCAATTTTGGGCAAATTCTTTGCTGCACCATTTTAATTATAGTATGCAGAATATTAAGTTAAAAAGTTAGGGTATATCTTGTGGTGTACATTGATTTGCGTAACTCCTCAAAAAATTTCAATTAATTTTTAAGATTTAATTAGAATACATTAATAGTATAAAAATATTTTACATATTCATCTAATAATGTAATGATACATCAGTAAATATAGTTACTTTTTCACCCCACTATTTGAAAAGTCATACAAAAAAAGAGAAATTTAATTGGATAACAATATAAAATAATTTTACATTGTCAATGCATCAAAATTAAATCTCAATTTTTAAATAAATTAAATTAATATTTTAACTTATCTGTATGATTCTAGAATTAATTGAAATTTCTTAGTGTTATATAAATAAAATTTGATCGCTTCTAAAATGGTTGTAGTCGTGTTCTATAATTAATATCTTAATTGTTGATAGAATAGTTTAAAGCGGTACAAACTATAAAACAGACCCTAATAATATATCATAATTAAAATGTTACACCATATAATTGACCTGCAATTTGGTTATGTTGTGTTACTGAGTTGCCAGTTTAGGAATGCTTCCATGTTTTTCTTTTAACAGAAACCCCATTATAATAAGTGAATATATTTGATCTATTCCATTTAATAAATGACTCATCAATTTTATGGGTTGTTATTGTCTCTCATTTTTTCTAAATATTTAATATAATAGTTGATATATCATTTATTAAATAAAACATAGTAAATAAATTCTCTTACTCTCAGAGCACCTAAAAATTTCTCTTACATGAGATTTCTTGTAATTCAAAATATGAAACATTTTTATTTCTACAATTGTAAACTACTTAACAATAAAATATTGATAGAGAAACAAAAATATTTTACATTTTGAATAATAAAGAATTTCACAATGACTTTCAAATTTTGAAGGATAAATTTCTCCTTGACATTAGTGAAAGATTAAAATGATGTGTAAAAAAATAAAAAAAGAAAGATTAAAATGAGGTTTTAAATTTTTTTTTTTATCTTTTTTGTGTACAAAATGTTCTACTGTCAACTTCATCCAAGAGCATATATTATTTTACTTCATTGAATGGAAAATATTTCTTATACTTTTATATATGTTTATTAAGAAGAATTGTAATGGCTAGATGTAACATGATTTATTTGGGGCAAAACCCTAATTCTTCTTTCCTCTCTCTGCTTTTTTTTCCTCTTGTGTAGTGTTTTGGAGGGGCCTATCATCTTTCTTTCATGGTGGCAACCCTATCATTCATTCTTTTTTTATTCATTCCTTAGGTATTTTCTTTCTCTTATTTTGTCCCTTTTATGAATGTTTTTTATGAGAGCTGTCGCGACTCACAAACAAATTAAAATTTATAAAGTGCTAAGTTGCACAAAAAATATAGTAAAGGGCCCAACTCAGATCGTCTCACAAGGAAGTATTCTAATTAATTCAAGAAATTGGGGGATTTTTGGAGAATGAAATTAAAACAATTAAATTAAAAGGTAATAGCAACAATGAATAAAGGCACTAGTGCAAGGTATTCCTATGATTGGAAATTATTATCATTGACTAAATATTAAACGCATTGGTGGCTATTAGTAATAAATTACTGACAATTCTACTAGTGATCGATCGACCTCTAGAATTTGATCAATGCAAATAACTAATAAACGACAATCGTCAATTTGATTAGAAATCACATTAATTTATTGAATCAATTGCTATAACCTAACTGCCAATTGAAAAGATAATTCTAATGTTTTCCCTCAAATATAAACTAATTGATCTATCAATTTATACCCAAAGGGTTTTCCTAAACAATAATCGCCAATTTAGTTATCCCAATAAAAATTATAGCAATCATCACAATAATCATAGGGATAGAAACTGCAGAACATTAAGAAAACCAATGCATTTAATATCAAAAGAAGTCTCAAACATCATTCCAATCCATCCGGAAACCCTTACACTAGTAAAGAAATCTACCCCTCCATCTCTGGAGGATTACAACAATAAAGATAAAAGAACCTGGAAATAATAACAATGATCATCGTCACGATCTCCAAGGCAAGCATCTTTACCAATGGAACCCTTAGAGAGAGAAGAGAGAAGATAGAAGAAGAAAGAGAGAAGATGGAGAGAGATATATCGAGAGAAAGTGAAAGGGAGAGAATAAAAATTAGCGAGAGTCCCCCCCTAGAGTCCCTATGAAACTCTAAAATAATCACTAAAAGAATTAAATCTAAATTGGGCCCAGTCTAGAAAAATTGCGCTATTCTGACATTGGCTACTAGCATATGACCGCCTGGGTGGTCATTAATTGCCTGGGCGGTCCTGCATTACTTTGCTGAAAAATTGCGCTTTCTATTCACCGCCTGGGTGGTCATCAGTGTTGCTAAATCCCTTTTTCTGCTCTAGTGCACCAACCTGAAAGCTCCTGTTAACAAACAACACTCGTACAAAGAGGTTAAAAGCACAAAACACTTCCAAAAAATGATTATGCACTAAAAACAATATTAATAGCTATGAAATTAACCAATGATGCATACTGAGGACAAAGTGCAAATTCACTAATTTAACCAACAATTAAGTACAAAACAAATGCAACATATTTATAGTTAGAATGGAAAATGGGTGCATAAATGCAACCCATCAGTTTTATTTGTCCCCTTTATAGGTATTTTCTGTCCTCTTTGTGGTGTTTTTATCTCCTTTATAGGTGTGTTTAGGGGTATAAGTGGATTGGATTGACTCGATGAACACGATAAATCTGTATTGATCCAATTAGATTGGTCTTATTAAGATGGGGTCAATAAATTCGAATCCAATTAGAACCAATCAAGTAGTGGTTTGGTCATTGGATTTATATTTCCCAACCTGAGAGTGACTAGACTCAAATCAATCATGTAATGTTCTTGTTACATATCAAGCAACATTTTTATATGATAAGGTTATTACTTATGTTATATGTCATAAGTTATTGCCAAAATAAAAACAATTTTTTGTTTTGTTTTAAGTCGTAAGAATTGGATAAATTGCTCAAAATTGTGAATTGAATTTGGACATGACGAGCTTATTATATTATGTCATATTCAATGTCTCCAATTAATAATTTGTATTTGAGGCTTTATGGGCATGTAATATGAATTGTATGTGTTGTTTGATGTTTTGCATTTGAAATTATTGTCATCTTGGAATTATGTTGTTTGGGTAATTTGTTATGATCATATGATATACATGAACTTCAAGTTTAAATGTTATGATATATTAGAATTGCTATTTGGGTACTATGTACTATGTTCTAAATTTCTAGCCTCTGGATATTAAAACAACATATTAGCATATGAAAAACTACTTGTACAAAATTTTGATGTTTTACAATTTCATTATTTTTTGGACAAGATTTGAAAAAAAAAATAGTTAAATCATAAATCAAATTACGCAATCTGAACCAACACTAGTTGATTGGATCGTTTTGGTTTGTATTTTGCTAAAAAAAAAATTATACATTATATGAATCGATTGTCAATTTGTATTCATTTTCCTCTCCAATCCAATCTGAACCAACCCGTGTACACCCCTAGGTGTTTTAGTTTTATTTTTTACGGTCTTGTAGATATAGAGATATTTAGATCACCTTGGAAGGAAGCTTAATATATTCTTCAAGCCACAGCACCCCAAAGACTTCTATGATAATTTGTGAGAGGGTTTTTTTAAGAGATTTAGTGAGTGTTTAAAAAAGTTGTAAGATTTAAATTATTTCAATAATATTATATATATAATTATTTTTTATTATAATTGATTATGTAAAAACCATTTTGTGTTTGAATATTATAAAAGCATTGTTAATTAATTTGTTTTGTTTAGATTATTCTGAAATAACCGCTTTTAAATGAAAAATTTGTTACTGTAACATCTTGATTATATTGCCAAGAACTAGCCTTTTGATCAAATTGCCAAAACAATTTAAATTATGAACTTTTGATTATAATTCACTCAACCCCACAATCAAGAATTTTTTTTTTCAAAATTCCTTTAATTTCTTTAAGGAAAAATAAAAAACTATTTTTCTTCCTTCCCGAACATGCATTTAGTAGTTGTTTCAAATAAGTTAGTGTTGGATTACGGCTTTTGAAAATTTTGATATTTAGATTTGACGTAAAAATATTTAAATAGATTAAGGAAGGACGAATCGCTTTAATAATGTTATAGCATATAATTAAATATAGTTTAATTTTGATATACTGGTATTTTTTTACACCATTGTTTAATAAATTATTGCTATATCAATAAAAGATAGTTAAATCTTACATTCACTATTTAAAAAGTCATACAAATGAAATAATTTGATTGGATTAGTTTTACATTGTCAATATATAAAAATTAAACTCAGTTAGATATAAGTAAAAAAGTTATATTATGTTCATAATAAACTGAAATTAAATACTGTTAAAATATACTTATTAAAAATTGTGCTTAATTTTTAAAATTATTTCATTTAAGTAGCATTATTGACAATAAGTGTTGAACTTGTACGTAGAAAAGTTAAAATAAGAAACATTTGGACACCGAAAATGCAAACTGATCTGAATATGATAAAGATAAATAAATCTTAGGACTGATACTTGGAGTTTAAGTTACATAGTAGGTCGAGTTGGGAAAGAAGCCAGAGACAAGTACATCAGCAATGTAAAGCATGTGCAGCATATTATATGGTTTTACAGAGCCATTGTTAATATAACTTTGTTAACTAGCACATAAAGAAGGTATTTTTCGTTTGTCTTTTACGTATGTACTATCTTCGGTCATTATTATTATCGGTTGAGAAATGGCGATGTAGGAGGCATGATATACATGTAATGGATAAGCGCCTAACAACTACATAAATTTATTGTTATAACAATTATAGTTTATAAATCCTAGGGAAGCCAACATAGTTAAGTGTATTGATGAACAGTTGTCATACAAAATTACTTCAACAAATTCTTGTTACGCCCGTTGTATTTTTATTTTTATTTTTTGGTTGTGTACATTTCGTTTTGGCCGTTCTTCATTACAATTAATATGTTTTGATTTGAAATTTTAACAATTTTATTAGCTGGATCAACAGTCACAATTTTTCCCCTGAAATATATATATGTATAAAAGGTCCGATTCTCAAATATCCAAATTAAAGAAGCCAAAAAGAGGGGGAAAAAAATTTACTTGAGTTTTGACTGTTTCCCATTTCTTGACTTAAAAAAGTTTGAAATAAAACAAATGTTGACAAAAATCATATTTTTTTAAATTCATTGCACTTTTGCATGAAGTTAAGTTGTCAAAATTTAATTATTGAAAAAATATAAAGTTTCATTTCTCATCATCGTGTAAATAATATCAATCCATTCACTTTTTACGCAAGCCATAAAGTTAAAAAATTGAACAAGTGAAATGAAAACAAAACAAAAAAAACTTGGCTCAATAGGCCAATATGTGCTCCGACAAATCTAGCCTAGACCAACATTTTTCTGACCCAAAACTAACTTAGTCCAAAGTGGCTCGACCTAAAAATGGCCCAATCGAAGGTGACTCGGCCTGAATTGCCGCTCAATTTTGAAAGCTCT
This sequence comes from Dalbergia cultrata, assembly GCA_031216105.1. Taxonomy (NCBI): domain Eukaryota; kingdom Viridiplantae; phylum Streptophyta; class Magnoliopsida; order Fabales; family Fabaceae; genus Dalbergia; species Dalbergia cultrata. The sequence continues at coordinate 12,835,636 of CM062347.1, forward strand.
ACATATTATCATGATACAATTTCTAGGGAAAAACTTAATAAATATATATACACATACACCTATGGTACTTATATTATAATTTAATATACTCACTATTACGTCCAAACCTAATAGTACATTATAGCTTTCAAAATCCATAGTGAATTACATATTAATTTTACGGACTTGTAGGAAGTATTAGACCTCATTCAACTTGTTTTAAAAATTTAAAATCTCAACTATCAATAGGAAATCAGATTAACCAACCAAAGAAAAAACCTCTAATGTATCATTCTTGGGCAAGTGGACCATAGTATAATGTATGTGCTTGTGTGACTACACACCAGTGTAGTGGTCCTTCTAGTTGGTGTTTATTTTTTCAGGTAAGTGAACTAGTTTAAAACGTACTCGACCATCTATGTGGGATCATCTATCGTCGAACAAGGTCATGATTGAGCATCTATACTCCGTATGCAAGAGAAACATACATAAATGATTACCACCAAAAAAGTGTGTAACTGGAGAGATTTCCTAGCATAGTAGCAAAAATTGCCCACTTATGACGAAGAACTTTTGCACTTTAAATTCCATAAATTTGCCCTTTTTCCTTCATACATGGGCCCAAGGCATATGCCTCACCTCAGGTATTGTGCAATTATTTTGCCCCATAGGTAGTATATAAAATCAAATTATTAATTACGGTGGGTCTTCCACTTTACTGATTGTTGGTACCAAATTTTAATAAATATCAGATTGTCAAATTGGCGTTCAACTTTGACGGCTTGAAAGTTAGTCAAAAGCCTATTATGGAAAGAATTGACAAAGCATCTAGTTTGTCAGACAATATGATGAAATACAGAAGAGTCCAGCTATGATAAAGCTTGGGTATCTAATTCGACAACTCGACATTGTCAAAATTCTTCTATTCGACTTTTGACAAGTCAAAGTCAAAGTTTGTCATTTGAGACTTAATATTTTAAGACCAATTAAAGGCTAAGAGTGACCAATCTTCACAGTAGAGGTTCGACAAGTCGAAGTGGAGGTTTGTCACTAGAAGACTTAGAAAAATTTTGAAGATGTTGAAGATACTGTTAGGATGATTGTTTCACATGTGTTCGTCAAATGGCAATTATTGACAGCTACCAGCGGTTATTAACAAAAGTGTGACAAGAACGTGATAAAGTAGTGGTAGAAGGTAAATGACAAAGGAAATAACTGTCAAAACCACGTGGACAACATCCGAAGGCAGTCAAAAGACAAGTGTCAAAATCTTAGAGTCTTAGGCTGTCTATAAATACTAGTTCTGTACATATTGTAAGGGATTGGAATCTTTACTCACACACTCACTCTCATACACATCTCCAATGACAGAACAGAGTTCTGAGTTCATTGAGTAATTGTTCTTAACCCAATCTCTTTTGCTTTCCTAGAATTATATCTCCTTTCAGTTTCTTTACAATTCCTGTACTTTATTTCCAATTTGTCAATCAATTTGCATTCTATATTGCTTTTTTTCTTCTTTAATTCGTCCAACATTACACACACAAAACACACGATCATTTAACATCCCATATTCATTCATAAAAAATAAGTTTGGCACTCGATTCTTTTGGTAAAGAACCCAAGATGAGTAGCTTTTCGCTCCCCGAATCGAGATCTTGAAAAGCAAAGGCTGTCATCCAAACTCTAGAAGTTTGTCAATCATGCTTGGTTTAGAGTGGTTTGACCTTCTGCACAAGGAGTTTATCAATTATTTGTTATTGACAAGTAAGTGCCAAAATTCTGCAATAAACACTGATCAACAAAGATGTCGTCAATTCACATTATTCATCTGCTATTTGCATATAGTTCTTTTTCTAGCTACAAGTTTAAATTGAGAAGAAAATTTGTTTTAATTCAAAATGAAAGCATGTATTTGAATGTGTGTGTGTGTGTATATATATACTCAATGGTATTCATAGCCTGAAATAGAGGTGTACAAGGGTAAGGGTTAAGTCGAGTTGAACAGAAATTGAACTCAGCCCGACTTTTACACCAGGTCAATTTTTAAAATTTGAACCCAACCCGAGAATAACTCGACTATGTCTCGGGTTGTATTGGGTCAACTGGATATTTAAACAATATATGAGAATTTGGAAATTGTATATAGTAAAGTTATAAAATTTTACAAGAAAATTGTTTTTAGAGATATTTTATAATATAGATTTCAGAATAAACCATATAATTAATGTCGAAATAACATCAAATTATGTAAAATATATTAATTGAACTTTAAAATCTTTTAATTTTTCATAAATTCTTATCAAAATATATATTGTTAAGGAGTTATTTGACTTCAGACCGGGTCGGGCTAACTCGACGTATGGTCGAACTCGGCTTGAAAAGTGTATTGGATCAAATTTCAAGACCGAAACCCGTTCCAATGATATTCAGGCCAGGTCGGGTTGGTGGATCAAGACAAGTTATGAACAACCTTAGCCTGAAACAGTGATTAATACACTTGAAGGGTAGAGCTCACAAATATGAGGAGTGGAACCCCCTGACTAGATACAAAAGAAACATAGCTAGCTACCAACTGTGCTAAGTCTCATAGTTTGAATTATTTAATATCGGTGCAATACTTGTACATTGCATGGGGTGAATTCATATGTTTGATAATAAACATTAAGTGCAATAATATAATATTGAAGTTCACAAAAAATAGGTTCATAACAAAAAATAATACAATATTGAATTTATTAATAATACTGAAATAATAACTTTAATTGTCATAAAAAGAATAGAATCTAAAATGAAATAAACATAACTGATAAATGATAAATAAGAAATCAAATTGTAGTATATCAAGAGTAACAGAAACCAAAATAGCATGGTCCATACTCATTGTCTCCAGCCTGTTAAAATCAGAGAATCCATTTAGATTGCTAATTGAAAATTTTCATCTTCATTGAATAATGAATTATATATCATATATAGTAAAACTATTCAACTTAAAAGTTTAATCATGTATATGTAATTTAGATTAATCTCATACCTCATAATGCCAATAGCTAGATGTTTGCAAAAACCTCTTTGAAGGCCACATTTGTTGTCACACTGTAAGTACTACCTTCTTCATCAAGGATTAAGACTTTCAAGCCGATTTTGGATGTTACTCTAGATACTACCACATTTAATTGTCCATGAGTAAATACGAGTCTTGGCAAATACAATTCAACACGAGAAAGAGATTGTCCTTGACTTTTATTAATTGTCATTGCAAAACAAAGAACTAATGGGAATTGCCTTTTTAAAATTTGAAAGGTAATCCTAAATCACAAGGCACCAAATCTATCCTTGGAATATAAACCTTTTCACCAAGATTTCTTCCAATAACAACAGTTCAACCAATGACATCGGTACCCAACTCTGTAATAATCAACCTTGTACCAAACATAGTCCACATGTTTGATTTATATTCGTTAGTAGCATTACAGGAAGTCCCTTTTTCAAGACGAGTTTGTGAGCAATGCCTGAATTGATGTCATTGAGAAATTCCATAGTGAACCATTCTATGTTGATATCATCATTCTCATAAGCACTGCTGGTAATATCAGAGTTAAGATATTCTTTTTTCATCACTTGGTATCAATGATAGTACATAGTCATTGACCTTTTCAACACTGTCCAAAGTTGGTGCAATGATAGCTTTGTTCTCAAAATAATTGAAATCTATCATGTTATTTAGCAAATTTGGATAAGTGAATTCTACTAAGTTAAAAAGAGGATCATTTGATGCTATAACAAGTAATTCTTCTGGAATTCAATTTCTGATTCATCATTAATAGAACTTCTTGCATTACCATCTCCAATTTGAAGAATCCAATTTGTAATTTTTTTTTAACTCATGTCCTCTTTTGAAGAGGATGTTAGTAGTCTCATGTTAGTTTGCAACTTTAGAACCTTACAAAAGGACCATAAATCAAAAGAATTTATTGTTGCAGATAAGATCTCTTGATGTGATCCCTTTTGAATGATGGGAAGAATCTGTCTAAAGTCCCCTCCAAGAACAACAATTTTGCCTCCAAATGGTTGATCAACACTATTTACATTACTCGCCCCTCACATAAGATCTTTGAGAGTGCAATCAAGGGCTTCAAAGTAGTATCTACTTAACATTACGGCTTCGTCCTAAATAATTAAGTTGCTTCTAATTAAAAGTTCTACTTTAAGCTTCCATACTTAATGTTACATGTTAAGGTATCATTCACGGATATTGGTATTTAGAATCTTGAGTATGTTGCTCTTTCTCTAGGAAGTAGCAGTGCTGCTATTCCACTTGACACAACATTCAAGACAATTTTCCTTTTTGATCTAAGACCTGAAGAAAGAGTACTCCATATGAAAGTCTTGCATATTCCACCGTGTCCATAGACAAAGAAAAGTCCACATGAATTATTCAAAATTGCAGTTGCAATTTCATCATGTACTTTCCTTTTCTCCAATATCATTGACTGCGTGAGTTTCTTTTAACTCAACGACATCATAGTCAAGTTCATCTTGAATCATCTTGTCATATAAATTGATATCATGATACTTAGGATAAGGCATACCATGTAACTCTTTCAAAGATCTACCTCTTGAGTGCAATAACTTTTCAATCTCAATAAGATAAAGATTCTTCAATTTGTCATGGGGTATGGTAAGTCCCCTACATAATAAATTAATAGAAAAATTATTGCATATGCCAAAATTTAAAGACAACATTTATAGTTTATACATATGAATAGTATTCATAACTAACCTGAATTCCTATTTGCTTGTCTCCTTTCGTAAAGGATTCCATCAAACAGTACATGCCAAGTTCCTTCCCAAACCAAACTTGGTTTAATAATTATGTTTGATACCAACAACATGACAAACAACTTTCTTAACTGGTGACTGGAAGCTAATTCACTTGCTTCTTTTATAGCATTAATGAACTCTTTATCATCACAAAGCAAGCCTAAAACATAGCAACCTTCTTGGAAACTAGCATAAGTGATTCCATTAACAGTTTGTATGCTTTAATAGCTTGTACAAAGTTGTTAAATTGTTTATGAAATTCTCATGTAATGCAACTCACCTATTCCTGAGGGGACATAATAAAGCCTCCCAATAGAATATCCTTTCTTACTAGGCTGACACACTCTGCCATCTTTGTCATAAACAAACTTGGTTTGAGATTCACTATATGAAAAAAGTTGACCTTCAAAGTGTTGCTTATTTGCTGTAGTGATGGTCTATAAGAGATTGTGTTGTGACACGTGGTGCACTCTAAATGAAGGGTAATCACCTCAACATTTGAGTGGTAATAGTTGGTTGTATGCCAACTTAAATGACCAGCCCTTAACATTTGATTGAGTGAGCTATCTGTTTTACAATCGTGTTTATGTTGCTCTCTTTCCTTGAAGCGATTTCTAGGTCCATTTCAAATGGCCTTGTACTTGTTTGAGGGCGACTTGAGTGAGACAAGGCCCAAGCTTATAATAGCTAAGGCAAGCTCTTGGCTTGTAGATTCAGTCTTATTTATGTAGCTCTCAAGTTTGATAATTGGCTATAAAATATATGTTGAGTCCATAGAGGTCTTTTAAATGTGAACCTTTGGCTATGGTGTGGTACTAGTCATGGATGTTCATATGGTGTGAGTCAGATGACTATTTAGTCATGTGGCACATTCTCACATGTGTCAATGGGTGACCAGAGTCCCCAGTTTATCAATTATTCTAAGGTCTTGCTTTGGTAGTGATGTGTAGATTGGAAGTAGAGTCTTATGTTCCTTTTTCTCTTCGTTTGTGAGCTTGAAGATTTTGCTAGGGTTCTTTTGTTTGATGAGATCAACTCATTTAAGTTTGAAATTAAGTCCCTATCATTGAATTCAGTCAATCATTGAATACGGTCGGGGATGACAAGTTGTCTAGTTAGGCTGTCGACTTTGCTTTGTTAGAACTCGACCAAGAACAACGGGGTTGCTAGCATGGGCATCGATTTAGGGCTAGTGTCAAGACTCGACCAAAAATTATAGAGTGCCTGGTTGGGTCACTGACGCAGGACTTATCTAGAAACTCAATTGGGAATGGTGAAGTGCCTAGTCAGGATGTCAACTTAGGTCTTATTTGGAAACATGGCTAGGAATGGCAGAGCGCCTAGTAGAGTATGATGCCTCAAGTCCACGTGTCCTTAGTAAAGTTCCCCATGACCCACCTATATTGCTGAGAAAGCCCCAGATGCAACAAAAATGCTAAAAATATAGAATTGGAATATATGTGACTGTTATAGTAGTTAGCAGTGGTGGATGCAACCGCATGAATTTTGGTTTGCTGAAGACCGCTAAAGCAGTCCTTGGTCAAGTGTATATGCATCGTGACGTTTTCCTTGATTAAGACCACTATAGCAGTACCTGCGATACCAAAACAACATAGTTGTATTAAGTGAGGTTAGTAATATGGTCATTTTGATAAGAGAGGTTAGTAATATGCCACTAGAGCTTTCAATAATGGTTCTTTTGTGCTTTTCTATTGAAGTGTTGGAATGATGAGTTAACAAAAGAATTAACGTATCCTCTTTTATTAAAAGTAAGAGACCAAGGTCTTTTATGTCATGAGGACTAGTTGTCCCATGCAATATTAGTCACAGAAGAATTTGGATTTTATAGATTGAGTAGATGTTCATGCTAGTGCTTAAAATTTTATGTGTGAGTCATTTTGGCCCCTGAGATTTAAAATATGAAATTTTTTAGTCTCTAAAATTGCAAAATAAAAGTCACGTTAATTAGTCTCTAACCATATTTTTGCTACTATACTGTCACATTTTTTGTGATATATCACATTAATTGACATACTATTGATAGACTAATACTCTACTTGGTATCTGCCAATTAAATTTTGTGAAGATAATCGCATAATTGAAGACTATATTTTGAATTTTATGTAAAAATAATATTATTAATATATTTGACATATGATAGGTAGCAATTCAAACCTATTGTTCAGTTATGCCACCTCTTAGACCGGGTAGTATATTAGTTTATCATGAGTAATCCACGTAACATGGTACATTAGAAAAAATGTGGATGCAAATAATGAAAATAGAGAGTCAGAGACTAACTTGACTGTATTGTACAATTTGTAATTGTTTTATATTATAATATGATTATAACTATGATTTAGGAATATGCGCTTAACGAATGCACACTGTTTGTTCCTTTTTAATTTGCTTTTAAAATTCAAATAAAAAAGGTGCAATATTGACGTGGTCTTTTTCCTTTTAAATTGAACGAATGCAATTGGTTCTTGTGTACGAGCAGTTTGCTATTTTGGTTTTGAATAGATATGTTAGAAACTATTTTTTAATTAAAAGATGTCTAAATATCTCTATTAATAGGTGTTATATTAATCTCTTTTTCATACTGAAAATTTCAGAACATTTATTAAGATTGTTTAGAGGTTTTGTTGTATCCTTAAAATTAAAGAGATTTGTTTGTCTTTTTCCCTAAAAGTGTGCGGATAAAATATCTTTTTAAAGAAAATGATAATTTGCGTCTCAAAGCTTATCAAATTTTTTATTCTTTGTATCCAATTTCTAACAGACTGACATTTTTAAAACTTCAAGGATTAAAAGTTCATTTCTAAATTCCAACGATTAAATCGAGTCACACTTACATTTTTGGGACTTAAAACCAATATTTATTCGTTTATTTAACACTTAAACGTTTCTAACCTATTTGTTGTTAAATTCCAATTCTTTTTTCTAAATAATACAAATGAATCCATACTTAATTTGCTAACATTTTAGCCCCAACCATGAAGCCGGTCCTATATATCGCCTCGTGTGCGCGTTCATAGTTTATACCATTCCGCAGATCGATAGGTGAGTGCTGCATGTAACATTATTTGGGTGTACTATGATTCCTTTTATATTCACGCACTCAACTTTTGGTAAAAGATGATCATTTTGTGTTATGATTGGAGCTGCAACTACCATTTTAAGGCCAGCATGAAGTGCAGGGTTGGAAAGGCTGCGTGGCCTCTTTGTTTTTATAGCATATCCACTCAACAACTCTATTTCTTTGTCATTAACCACCAAGCAACCCCACTCTTGGACACTTGTACCTCCTCTCCATGAACTCAGCATTATTGCTAGACGTTTCCATTGTGTTCAAGAAAACACTACATTTTACTCTCTTTCTTCCCTCTCCCACTATACTTTCCTTCATCATGTTAAAAATTAATTTATAGCTCAAAACTTTACTCTTTTCCTTTATAAATATATGTAAAAGACTCACTAACATTCTAACAATGATGATGACAATGATACTGTAAGTAATAAATGCCGTGGCATACTCCCTATGTTTCTTTCTTGAATTTTAGAGAAATTGGTAATCATCTTTCTCAATTAATCCGTGTTTTCCTATGTTTCAATATCTCTTTCAAAATATTCTATCCGCTTCCAAAAGATCATATATATCTAACAAAACCAAAGTTAGCAGTTACATTTCATGCTTTTCTTCTATATCTTGGTTAAAAACACTGCTTCCTCCCTTCTTACCTTGTGTGTGTGTATATATATATATATATATGAATATAATAGAAAAATGCTATACAATCATAAATTTATTAAAATTAAATTTTATTTTCAGAATAACATGGCATAATTATTAACTTTTAAATGAATAAGTGAACTATATCATTTTATTTTGCCTAACAATTACCAGGATTTTTATCAAAGATTTTATTAATATTTTTTCCGATGTGTATGTATAACGTTGCTTTATACCAAATCAAGGCACAAAATTTTACTACTCCAATGAAGTTTGAGGGGACCACACATTCAATGGAACTCCATAATAAAACATATAACAGATTTCTTTGAATATTCTCTCATTAAATTCGGGCATAAAGTCAAGCAACTGATTGTACACGGGAATTCGACGCCATTACTTTGCTTTATCAGATTATTTTGAGAAATGGGTTCTGTTGAGAAATTTTTAAATGCTAAGTGCACAAAAATGGAAGATAAAGCCGACTCATAAAATTAAGAATTTAATTTCTATTCACTAATATATAAAACTTGTTAATATTATTAATAAATTATATGTTGCAACATTAACAAAAATGATCAAGCCTCATGCTCACTATTTAAAAAATTATATAAATAGGATGAATTAATTAGATGACAGTATAAAAAATATATATACTATTAGTGTATCAAAATTGAACTCCAAAACTAATGTATTAATTATATCAATGGAATAAAGCCTTTTCCTCTAATTGTTAATGTATTATTAATAAATAGAACAAAAAATATATATTTTCTTTTCTTATTTTTAATTTATGGATTTAACTTAAATACACTAGTAGTATAGAAAAGTTTTATATGATCATCCGACCATACAATAATACATTAGTAAATATAGTTATTTTTTATTTCCACTATTTAAAAAAATCTAGTAAAATGAGAGATTTAATTAAATAATAATATAAAACTCTTTATATTAGAATCAAACACTTATATTATTTGTGAAGGTACATGAATGTTCTAAAGTTTTGATTGTTTATACAATTGTCCACGAAGAATGTGGGAGTAGGTAAGTACCCAGTCTGTCACGGGGACTTGTAAGTCAAAGAAAACCATCTAATGAATCACACGAAAGCAATGGCAAAGGCATATAGGGACGCCGATTTTTCAAAGTATTCTGATTCATTAAGTTATCTAAAATATGGTATCACAGAGTCAAGATTTGCCGAATGCTGACTCTTCTGTAGGAGCAGTAACTTAGGTAGAAATATAACATCCCGGTTTTATCCCTTTGTTATAAAATAATCAACTTTTTCAAGTTAAAAAAATGAATTGATTTGGAGTGTTTCGTAGTGGTCCGATGAACACTACGAGGCATGAAAGCTCACAATCGGGGGACTAAGAATTGAAGGGAAGGATCAGGAGAATTTCTTTGCCCCAAGGGAAAAACTGTTCTCTCCCTTGTCCACGGTTCCATTTATCCCAGACCTCATGGAGGGAAGGCCATGCTTTTCGTAAAGGCAGCCTCCCTCTCTCCCTCTATTGGCTTTTCATATCACCTCAGAAACATGGTGGGGGAGGGAAGGCCATACTTTTGTGAAGGAATGGGTTCAAATCTTGTTTCATTCTATACTGAAAATTACTTACGTGTATAATTGCATTGATTATGTGTGTATATTTATATTTTATATTTTTACTCTGAGACATGGGGAACAATATGTGGCACATACACAACTCAAATTTGTTAAATAATACTTAGAAAAAGAGACTAAATTGGTTCCTCTCAACAACTGCTTTTAAGTATGTATTCTTGTAAATAAATGAATATTTCCAGGACATTTTTTGAAAATAGGTAAAACGGAATTAAAAGAAAAAAAAAGAAGAAAAAGTTCTATTTTCATCCCTTATCTTTTAGTAATATTTCAATTTTTGTCTCAATTTTTTTTTTTGTTTCAATTTCATTCCTAACATTTTACTAATGTCTCAGTATTGTCCTATTTGATAACAATATCAATTTTTTAATAAAGATTGTTAATTTGGCTCAAACATGTATATTTTTATCTCATGTGGATGTCATGTATATTGTATATATAAAATCTTTATATATATCCTCATTTTTTTAAAGTTTGGTTTTTTTAGTTAAAAGTTGTATATAAGTAAGATCCAATTCATTTCAATAATGATTATTAGACAAAAATAGAGCTTCAACTTGTACAATAAAACATTCACATAAGATAATAATAAATATTTCAAAATAGAGTCGGTGGTATTTGTTAATAAACAATTGATGGTTTTCACAAATAGGACAACATAAAAATATAATCAAAACATTAGGGACAAAATTGAAATATCACAAAAAGATGAGAGGACAAGAATAGAGTTTTTGCCCAAAATAAAGAAGACATTCAAAGAACAAGCCAAAAAGAGATAAATACATATAAAAGGCAGATTAGTCCACAAGACTCCTACCAAGTGGAATATATGGAGGATAGATGTACGTAGCCTTAGCCCGACAAGTAGGGGAGGCTTTTTCTCAAATTTGAATCCGTTACTCTAGAGATCATAAGATAACAACTTTACTATTGTACTGAATCTCACCCCTCAAAAGTGATAGGTAGTGGAAGTAAAACAAATATATAAACCTAACCCTTTCTCAATAGAGCCAACACTACAAGAAAAAACCAACATAAATAAGAAAACACATAAAATTTAATGTAGTTCAGTCCTTCTAACCTACATCATGAACCCTTATAATGAGTTTCAAAATCTTTAACTATTTACAACTTTTGCATGGCTAAAGTTATAAACTATCCTTATGAAATATTATATCACATGGATAACTCCTAAAAAACTACTCATATAATTGACCACTCTCACTCTTAGAGGATAACTAAACCTAACAACCAAAGGTCATATTTATAGATTAACACTCTTGCAAGACTTACTATTCTCGATATGGGACTTTGGTTAAAAAAGCCTCTTAAATTGATATTCATCTACATAAAAGTATTATTTAAGTGTTTGATGAATTTAGAGGCATGTCTAATTAATATTAGATTAGGGCGAATTTTATCCTCAACATAATTAAACTATAGAAAAAATGTAATGTTAGATAAATGAGAAATGATCCGTTCATACCAATGTAAGACTTGACACATATCTTTAATATGCAACAAAGTTTTGTCATTACAAAGACTTGGCACAAAGTTTTTCATTGCAGAAAAATGTAGAGTTTACTATCCTTTATGTAAGATATCCAGGTCAGTTATTCCCATAGGATAAAATAGTGAATGCATCCTATTAATCATTTGATGGTACAAAAAAAAGATTTAATTAAAATACATTAACAATGTAAAGAAATTTTACACATTCATCTAATGGTATAATGTCAGATAAATAAATATAGTCACTTTCTACTTATTTAAAAAATCATACAAAATGAGGAATCTAATTAGATGATAAAGTAAACTCTTTTACATTGTCAATGTATCAAAAGTAAACACTATAAAAAGTAATAAATATTAATTTTTTTTATTAATCATGAAGTTGAATATTTGATGATAAATATAAATATATAAGTATATTGTATTCTAAAATAAATTATCCTAAAAGTTATTAATATTTATTTTGAATATCTTTATTTTTATTTCAATAGAATAAAAATATACAGAAAATAATATCATTTAATAGTGTTAAAAATTTAAAAATAGCTACTAAATACACAACTCATCTTCTATGTGGTAAAAAGTGGTTGGTGAAACAAAGAAGGAGACATAATTTAAAGTCAGATCGATGATTTATGTCCCCAATTCATAATATTTGACAATAAATGCACAATAAGTTGTTAGGCTAAATTATTTATCTTTGTAGTAACAGCATTATTAATAGCCTCTTGTTTGTTTTCTTTTTGGTGCAATCTTTTTATTTTTTCTTTGCTCAGAAGTAATCTTAGTAGTTGGTCACGAATAATAATAATAACAACAATTATTATTATTATTAGTTAATTATGAAAGGTAGCATAGCATGATGGCAACCGGTGGAAGACAGCAGAATGAGCTGAGCCCCACGGCCGCGGGGCTTAACGACTAGTTCTTATTTGAATCTCAATATTGTGTCCCACAACGACTAATTTGCCCCAGTGAAATGCCTCAACATTTCTTTTTCTTTTTTCTTTTTTCTAAGCTTTTTGTGATGTGGTTGCCTCAAGTCAATGATCGAGTAACAGATCAACAGATCACGCCATTATTAATACGTTCTCGTTATTCGTGGAGTAAAACTCTGAATTTGTCCTTAACTAGTATGTCAATGAACTAGAATTTTAGATCTATTAAAAAATAAATAAATAAACTAGGATTTTAGAATTTAAAAGTGCCCTTGTGGTCCTATTTTTTCACAAAAAAGAATACATTAATTCTTATTCTAATCTATCACCTCAACACTTGGCAAAACACGCACGTTGACCATTGAATTAAAAATATGACTTCTTGTTAAGTTTCACAACGGCACATTAATAATCTTTCATTTTTGTTCATTTTTTTTTTAAATTAACTATATTTATACATGCATCCTTAATCTCTAACCTCATTCATTTTCTAATTCTTTCTTCATTTTTGCACATCTCAGTCCAAACCATGTAAGCTCTAGAACCCTTGTAAAGTATTCTAGAAGCTTGGTTTTAAATGCTAACAAATCAATCTTTGATAAATTCCTTTGAAAAAGTGAAACTAATGGTTTTATCTAATTTTTATGTTAGCACATATAAAAAATATTGCATTTGGACACTTTTAAGTATTTAGAAACTTAATGAGATTGATAAAACTACTCAAAATCCATATTATCAATTGAAAATATCTTTCATACTCAAGAGATCTAGATAAGTTTGATATATAACAATAGTTTTCAGAAAGTTCTCTGAAGTCTTGAGAAAGTTAGAATACTCATAAGAAGGGACCAAAAGTATGTTTCTCATTCTAGTAGGTTATCAATCTTTTTTAAAAGATGAGTTTTGTACCTAAAGCTGATTAAAAAAAAAAAAAAGAAAGAGATATAAGAAGTCTCAAGAAGGCTTTCAAGCTATCAAGAACCAAAATTGTCCTTTAGGTTCTTTCAGAAAGCTCATGATGAAATCAACATGTGCCATGTCTATTAGGTACCAAAGTTAAAGAATAGAGTAATACAACTAAAATTCATAAATGAGAAACGTGAAAACTGACACAAATATTTTTGACAAAGAAAGAAATATCTTTACTAAGTGAAATAATTACAATATCTTAAAATATAAGAAAAAAAATACTCTTTCTTATATATGGAAATTACAAATACACACAAAAATATACTAGGAGAGACCTAATATTTTTCTTTCTCCGGAACACTCACACAAATGTCTCTAACACTCTTGTGTTATGTTACATTCGTGTTGCATTACACAAATGGCACCATCACCTACTATTTATAATGTACACTGGCAGTGGTGATACATGCTTAATAATTTAAGCAAATGACAACTTAATCATAACAATATACGGTTCCAGCTTTCATGATCAAATTGTTTCATTGTTGGCAAATTCCATTGACACCTTTGACCACATATGCACTGCCCAGGTAACTTGATGTAGTAAAATTAAACTTGAATTTTACTTCATGCAAGGTGGCATGAACTCTTGCATTTATTGTTTTAGCCACCAAAATTGAATTTTTATATTTTCACAATCTCTCACTTAAAGTTATTTTTGGTGAACTTATCAATTTTATGCTGCTTATATTTCTAATAGGCCAAGATAGGATCTACACCATGCAAATTTATCTGCAATGATTGGCTTTGTCAGGATATTTGATAGGTTATCTCTGGAGTGAATTTTTTGCATATCCACCTTTCCTTCTTCCACTACTTTACAAACAAAATGATATATTGTGCACCTATGTGCTTTGTCCTTGAATGAAAGATTGAATTCCGTGCAATGTGCAAGGCACTCTAACTGTCACAATACATAATAATTTTCTCTTGCTTGTGCCCGAAGTTCCTATATTATCTTTGCATCCAAATTGCTTCCTTTCAAGCCTATGTAGCTGCCATATATTCAGCTTCTATAGTAGACAATACTACAACACTTTGTAATTTGGATAACTAGCTGATAACTCCTCATGCAAGTGTGAACACACAACCTGTTGTAGATTTTCTTTTATCAAAATCACTTACAAAATCAGAGTCAACATATCTTCTAACAATAAAATCTGATCCTCCAAAATATAATGCAGCATAAGAGGTTCCTTTAAAATATGTCAGGATCCTCTAAATAGTATTCTAGTGATCTCTTCTTGGATCTGCCATGACTCAACTGATGATATAAACTATTTGAGCAATATCTAGTCATGTACAAATCATACAATAAACAAGGCTTCCCACTATCGATGCATTCACTCAAGACATCTTCATCCTCTCTACTTCACTGCTAGGACTCATACCTAAGGATAGTTTAAAATTGATCACAAGTGCAGTAGAAATTGGCTTACACTCTTGCATGTTGAAGCGTTGCAAGATGTTCCTCAAGTAACTCACTTGGGATAGACAAATCTTCCTATCTTTTCTATCTTGGTGAATTTGCATCCCTAAAATCTTGTTTGTTGGTCCCAAATTCTTCATATTGAACTCCCTAGCTAATTGTACTTTTAATTATTGGATTCGATCTTTATTAGGGCCTATTACCAACATGTCATTCATATACAACAACAAAATAATAAATTAATTATCACCAGACCTTTTGTAATAAGTACAATGGTTTGAACTAAGTCTATTGTATTTGAGGCTGCATACGAAGGAATCAAACTCTTGTACCAATATCTTGGCACATGTTTTAAGCCATATAGAGATTTGGTAAACTTGCAAACCAAGTTTTTTTGCCTTGTTATTTAAAGCCTTCTAGTTGGAGCAAATATATTTCTTTTTCAATTTCTCTTTGAAGGAAAGCAGCCTTTACATTTAATTGCTCAAGATGTAAATAAAATGCAGCACACATATCCATGATACTTTGATTGTTAAAGTTCTAACTATTGGAGAAAATATCTCATTGAGATCAATGCCTTCTTTCTGAGCAAATCCTTTAGCCACCATCTTGCACAATGTCATTCCACTTGATTGTTGCCATCCTGTTTGATCTTATAGACCCATTTATTACCAATGGTTTTCCGTCCATCTCGGAGTGGAACCAGGTCCTATGTCTTGTTTCTATGTAATGCTTGCATTTCTTCATGCGTTGTTGTCATCCATAAAGAAACATATGCATTGTTCAAGGCCTCTTGAAAGGTTGATGGCTCCCTTTCTTCTGATAGAAGGCAGTAAGCATCGTGGCTAGACATCACATAGTCTGAGTGCCATGATAGTGGTCTTGTTTGACGTGATGATTGTTGAACCTGTTCATCATTGGGATCTTCTGGTACTTGCATCTCATGCTTTGCTGCTTCAGAACAATCCTTTTCTCCATATTTATCATCTATGTGAATTGTAGTAATTTCTACGGTGTTGCTATCATTCTCCTACTCCCTTTGCAGTTCATTTTCTGCAGATATTACACCCTTCCTAACAATAATCTTGCAGGTAGTGAGGTGCTACAAGTGTTAACCCTTAATATTGTCAGCATAACCCAAGAAGATGCATTTCCTGGATTTATGATCTAGTTTTGTTTTTTCTTGGGAGTTGTACATCATGTACGCAAGACATCCAAATATATGTAAGGGGGAATAGTTAGTTGGCTTTCCTTGCCACATCTCCATAGGTGTCTTTAACCCTATCATTGTTGACAGTGATTGATTTATCACGTTGCAAGAGGGTTTAACAGCTTCTGCCTAGAAAGACTTGGCCAAACCTGCAGTTTGCAACATAGCTTGAGTTCTTTCAAGGAGAGTTCTATTCATCTGCTCTACTACACTATTTTGTTGAGGAGTATATGAAACTGTGAATTACCTTTGAATGTCTTCCTACTTACAAAATTCAATGAAATCACTGTCTGAATATTCTCCTCCATTATTTGTCTTCAATTACTTGATTTTCTTCCTAAATTCAAGCTACACTTATGCTTTAAATTGCTTGAATATTGGAAACGTATCTGACTTTCTCTTGATGGGGGAATACACATAATCTCCTAGAATAATCATCAATAAATGAGGTAAAATATTTTGCCCCACTTAGCGATTTTTTTTGTTTCTCTCACACATCAAAATGAATCAAATCTAGAATATGTTTGCTTCTAGTAATAGATCTTTAAAACTTCAATCTATGCTACTTACTCATTACACAATGCTCACAGAAAGATAGTTTATTATTGACTTGAGCTCTAGAATGAAACTACGTTTTGTAAAAACCTGTAAACCACGTTCTAACATGTGGCCTAGTCTACAATGCCACATGATTGTCATGTCTTCGTTTTCACTAATTGAAGTGACTGATGCATTTTCTCCCTACAGCATATCTCTCAAAAGCCTATATAGATTAGATGCAATATTCTTTGCTTCATCATTACAAGATCAACTTTTACAACTTTCAAGATCATATCCTCAATATAGGTCTTGCATCCGAGGCTATCTAGTTGCCTAATAGATAGCAAGTTTTTCTTTAACCACTTTTATGTGTCTTACCCCTTAAATTGTGCTAATAAAACCATAAAACATTTTTATTTTTCCAATATCAATTCAAACAATTTCTAAGGCAACATCATTTCCCATGAAGTTTGATCCTTTCGTGATAGGTTCATAAGTATAAAACCAATCACGGTGTGGAGTCATGTGCCATGTTGCTCCTGTGTCCACAGTTCAAATATCAGTGAGTTATCTACCATCTTTAGAAATTATTGCTTCGCCATATAGGATTTCCCCATCATCTAAGGTAATGGCAACACATCCTTGAAAGGTTGTTGCTTCTGGAGCCTTCTCCATACTCTTCTTATTGTAATGACAATCCTTTTTCACATGCCTTTTCTTTCCACAGTTGTAGCAAGTAAGATTCTTTCTTTTTCAAGACTTCGATCTACCATGATTGTGACTTTCACTAGGGGCATTTTCCATTGATCTACCTTTCATCATTGATGAAGCTTCACCTTGCCTTGAACCGTCCATCTAATCATCTTTATCTTTTTGCCTACTTTCCTTTTCAAGAACAGTGACAACAACATCATCAAATTGAAAGGGATCAACAATATTGTTATTGGTGATGTTGATTATGAGTTGATCATATGAATCTGGTAAGCTTTGAAGTAGAAGCTTTGCATATTCATTTTCTACTATTTGATATTCCATGGCTGTCAATTGCATAAACAAGGTATTCAAAATGTTTAAGTGATTCGCTACTGAGATGAATTCCCTCATTCGAAGAGTATAGAGTTGCCTTTTCAAAAATATTTTGTTGTAAAGTGACTTGGTCTGGTACAATTTGGTGAGTGCATCCCATATCTCCTTTGCTACATTTGTCTCTGAGACCCTTGACAATGTTGAATATGTCATTGCCAAATGCAAATCAACAACAACATTGTCATCCATCTCCTTCCATTTGTCATCAGAGATCCCTGTGGGGCTCTTTTCAATTGCATCTAAGCAATTTTCTTTCCTTAAAAGTGCCTTAATCTTTAATTTCCATAGGGAGAAATTACTCCCACTAAATTTCTTCATCTCAAATTTTGCTGCCATGGTTCTAATGCCACTTTTAAGTACCAAAGCTAAGGAACATAGTAACACAACTAAAATTTGTAAATGAGAATGCGGAAATTGACACAAATATTTTTAACAAATAATGGAAGATCTTTAGTAAGTGGAATAATTACAATTTCTCAAAATATAAGGAGAAAACAATAATGCTCTCTCTTATATATAGAAATTACTAACAAAAAGAAAAACAATAGGAGATACCTAACATTTTTCTCTCTAGAGCACTTACATAAATCTCTTTAACACTCTTGCTTTTTGTTACATTTGTGATTCACCTACTATTTATAATGTACATTGGCGGTGGTGATACATGCTTAGTAATTTAAGCAAATGAAAACTTATCACAACTATACACGTTCCAGCTTGCATGATCAAATTGTTTCATTGTTGGCAAATTCTAGTGTATTCCATTGACACTTTGGCCACATATGCACAACCCAAGTAACTTGATGTAAAATTTAGCTTCAATTTTATACTTCATGCAAAGTGGCATGAACTCTTGCATTTGTTGTTTTAGCCACCAAAATTGGCTTTATTTATTTTCCCACCACCTTAGACATTGTTCAAATCTCAAAATTGTCTATAAAAAGATCATCATTTGAAGGTGCAAAGGTAGTTGTTATTGCTAACATGAAGACATTCATATTTCTTGAGAAAGCTCATCCTTCTAAACCACCAACAACATATATCTATTACTGTTTCATTGAAAAGTCTTCTTACATTAAAGCTTAGAATTAGTGCAAAGCCAAGCTAACTATGTTCAGTTCATCTATTACTTTATCTAAAATTATCTCTCATATCAATTGGCTTGCTTTGCCATCTTTACCCTCTTCGCTCAACTCTGTTCTGCCTCTAGTTAAGTTGTTGACGTGGCTCACTCTATCATTGTCCAACCTATTATTATCCTTATCATTTGCACTAATAAAATGACATCATTCTTTGGATTTATGGTACATTAAAGAGAAATTCAGGAGTGAAATTAGCCTTTTGAGCATTTGAATGGAAAAAAAAAACAAGACATGTTTCATTAATTGGAGTGAATAGGTTCGCAAAATAGAAGATAACAATGTTGCATCAACTATTTAGCGGTCGATTTCATAGTACTTAGCAGTGACCTGATAGAGGGACAAAATTGTTTAACATTTTTTAAAGTTTAGGACCATAGTGTCATAGATAAATTTAATGGCACCTATAAATCGAAAAATATATTCTAAATCTAAATTGAATAAGAAATAAATGCATTCCATGTTTTGAATTAATCAACGATATGCTCTTTATTCAAATACTATCAGTGTCAAAGTATTTTTCATAATGGAGTCCAACACAAAAAATGTAACAACTTGAAGAATGTATCATGCCTTCATCTAAAGGAGATCTAAACATCTCTATATATGTAATGAAAGTATAAAGTAGCACGAGAAGGGGAATTAAATCATGCTTCTAAATTCTTTTAATTTCTAAAAGCTAAATGAAAACTATCAAGTGATTTCACTTGAAGGCAACGGAAATAGAAGTTAGTAAGCTTTAGAAAGCATCTTTCTGAAGAAGTTAAAAAACCAAACAAACTTCAGAAACTATTTTCAAATTATTTTCAAAATCCACACAATAGTAATTGAAACAAGTGCTGGAGTGAAAAAGATAAAGAGAGAGAGAGAGAGATTACTCAAGGATTTTATACTAGTTCGGCCAAACATTATCTACATCTAGTTGTCAATAACCTTGTTAAGTTTCACTAATCAAACACTTTCTCAACATGAGAAAGTAAGATATTCTTTGAATAGCCTTGTCGAGTTATCTCTAGTGAGCAGTAGTTCCAATTTACTCTCATTGCAAGTATTTTTGTGACTGCTTCTCTAAGCTAATCTCACTTGATCACTACTTCATCAAGGTACAATGAGAAATAAGTTTTGGATATTACACTCTAATAAAGATACTCAAGTCTTCCTAAGAATAATACAATGTTTGAGGATATAATTTGGAAGACTTCTTTCTAATTCTTTATAAGAAGAAAATGTTTGCTAAGATGTACAAGAAGGAAGATTTTCTTTACAGAAACTGATTTCAAAGAAAAAGAAGAACTTCAAAAAGTGTTAGAGAGTTTCAGTGCTTGATGTGCAAAAGCTTCTTTATGTTTTAAGGGTCCATCCTTTTATGCTTGGATTTTGAAATGAACCATTGTCCCTTGATTTTTCTTCCTTTTGACACGTGTCAATCTTCCTTTTTGTGTCCTAGGAACTATCCCCTAAAAAAGTAGCTGAGCTGTGTCAGAGTTGTCATTGTTGTTACTGAGATCGTTGACGATAGTTTCTGAATAAAACTTTAGAAATTGTTTTTACTTTCTAAACATAGTTTCTAACTTTTTCTTCAAGAATAGAGGAATGTCCAAGTATGAAGTTAATATGTCATTATCAGTACTTTTTGAGTTGTTGACTTAATTTGAAATTCAAATTTCATTCAATTTTTATTGACCAAGTGTGCTTTTTGATGTAAATGTGCTTTTTGATGTAAATGTGCTTTCTGATGTGATTCCACACTTTCTAAGCCATTTGTTGATCTTTTGAACTTTTCTCAGAGCTTGATAAGGATATTCTCAGAATGTGAATTCAGAAATAATAACTAAAGTGATTGATGATGTTGTTGTTGATAAAATCATCAAAAAATGCTTTCTCAACTAGATATCCCATATTTGAGTGCACGAATCACTTTTTGAAGACCCAAACTTAGTTTCTGATGTTGTATGATACTTTCTCATGTCTCTTATATATTTCAGTTCACTTTTTAAACTATTTTTCATAGCATTAAAATATTGAATCTCTTTGAAAGAGATTTTAATCATATTAAAATATGATATTGTGGAAAATATGTCATGATTTGATCTTATATGTTATGAGCATGGTCCTGTTAGGTATCTCAAAAACTCAAGCAAATTAGTATTTTTTCAAAATATTTTAACAAAATTTGCTTTATTGTTATTTAAAATATATGCTATAGTAGTTTTCTAAAGGGTTCTAGAACTAACATATAAAACTATGAAAAAGGAAATACCTACAAGGCGAAACTAAAACTGCCATAGAAAGGGATTAAAAACATTCATAATGGGGACTACAAAACAAAATGAAAAACACAAAAGGCTAAGGAATAAAAATAAATTAAAAAAAGGAGGGCTATCACCTCAAAATAAAGATGACAATCCTCCTTGAGAACACTCACATAAGGAAAGAGCAGAGGAAGAAAGAGAAAAAGAATGTTTAGGGCCAACTATATACCCTATACTTTTTTCTATAGATTGCCTTCTTCTTAACTTAAATTTTAACCCAATGAGGAAAATAATAAATAATACCATAATAAATTAAAGATTTTTCTAACAAGTATCTTTATGACACTTGATAAGGAATAAAAATTAGCATATTCTACATGGAGTAATCAATTTTTTAGTTCCTAGTGATACTAAAAGGCTCACAAATTTATAAACTTATTATTGCTCAAAGAGTGTTCTTGAAAAAAAAATCTAAGTTAACAATGTTCAAATTTTGTCTCCATATTTAAGTTCCACTTGTTATTTTAGAAGAAGCAAATGTCATTTTTTCAGGAGTTTTCCTTGGCACTGCTGATCGGATATCGAGTTTACCTTTCCCTAAACTTTTATATTAAAAAAAGGAAAAATCGCACTTTATGCTTGAATTATAGGTCATGTGCAGCTTAGACTCTAAACTTGAACAATGTATCTTCAGCCTCTTGAACTTTCTTGAATGTTTAAATTGACTCTTCCATTAATCTTTCCATCAATTGTTAATAAAAAATATCACAAATTTAAAAAGTTTTAGGATATTGGGTTGCATATTTATGAAAATTTAGGAGTCAATTTACACATGTTTCAAAATTCAAGGGGTACAACATGCTTACTTGATGCACATCTGTGAAAGTTTAGGGGTTAGGATGCATATGACCTATAATTCAAAGAATAAAAATGCAATTTTCTCAATTAAAAAAAAAAGCCATTGTTTCCAAACAATCAAGAAGGGCATTTTAGCCATTTCAGCTAAAATTAAATCGCCTCATAACGTTCATCTTTAGCCAACCCCTCCAACAGCTACAAACACACTCTTCCTTCATCTTCCCTTTCCCCCCACAATCAACATTTGAATCCAAAACTCTCTCTCTCTCTCTCTGTCTGACACTCTTTGTGCTCAGCTGCACGTTTTGAAGTAACCAATCATCCATAACCAGCAAAAATGCCAATGAAGCA
The DNA here is from genome assembly GCA_031216105.1 of Dalbergia cultrata. Lineage (NCBI taxonomy): Eukaryota > Viridiplantae > Streptophyta > Magnoliopsida > Fabales > Fabaceae > Dalbergia > Dalbergia cultrata. The sequence continues at coordinate 12,858,086 of CM062347.1, forward strand.
AAACAACAACAGCAACAACAGCGCAGAGAGTGGGTTCTTGGGGAGCATATCTTCCTCCTCAATCAGGAAACTTCTTATCCCAAGATCATTCTCTTCCAACCGCAACAGCAACAAACCCACTTCCTCCTCAAACCTTAAACTCTCCAAATCCAACGCTGAAAACAGTCCCCCTCCCGATCCAAACATCCCAACCACAATCAACCATCAATCACAGCTCAAGACGACACCAATTCCTCAACACAGTACTACTGAATCAAACGCCCCTCACGACCCACCAGTCAAGGCAAGTTCAAAAATTTTGTTCCTATTTTTTTCCGGTTGTTTTAATCATTGAAGCTGTAATATGTAACCCCATTAATGTGGTTTTTTGAATAAAATTATTAAGCCTTCCTTTTTTTAAAAAAAGAAAAATTATGTCTTTGTTTTTTTTTTTTTTTTTTGGAAACAGGTTGTAGTGCGAATTAGACCTGAAGATGGCAACGGGAAAATTGAGAAGGTTTCTTCCGATACCTTGTGTGTTGGGGACAGGCGATTCACATTTGATGAGGTTTTTGATACCAACTGCAGTCAGGTAAAGAATTTAACTTATACAATATACAGTGTGATTTATGCTTTCTGTTTAGTAGATCTACAGTGTGGTAATTAGTATTTACATGTTTTTTTTTTTTTTTCTTGTTAGAGTGGAACAATGACTTGTTTGGTTTGAGTTTTTAGTTTTAGAGATTTTGCGAAGGAAATATTGAAATTCTAAAATCTATAAATTTAAATTTTCCTTCACAAAATCTTTGAATTTTCCTTAACAAAATTTTGAAAATTAAAAAACTGAAAATTAAAACTGAATACTGAAACCAATTAGGCTCATGATTTGTTTGGTTTCAGTTTTCATTCTCTGTTTTCATTTTATGTATTTTCTGTTCTCAATATTTTGCAAAGATAATGATAAAAACAAAAAATGGAAATTGAAAATAGGATTTTATTGTTTTCAGCATGTTCTTCACAAAATATTAAAAACAGAAAACAGAGAAAATGAAAAAAAAAAAAGAGGAGATGGAAACTGTAACCCCTGTTTGGCTCTGGTTTTTGCTTCTCAGTGTGTTTCATATTTGAACCGGATTGTAATCGAAAAATGAAAACAAGAAATGAAATTACAAACCACACAGACAAGTCTGAAAACAAAAAATGAAGACAAGAAATGAAATCAGAAACCAAACTGACACTTAGTAGTTTACCTTCTTTGCTTCAATGTGATTTATTTTGTAATCTGTTGTTTGTACAGGAGGATGTTTTTCAGTCAGTGGGTCTTCCCTTGGTTAGAAATGCTTTAGCTGGTTACAACACTTCAATTCTCTCATATGGCCAGGTGCGTGTTATAGATGTTTGCTTTGATTTTGAACTTCTTAGTGGACAAAATGTGAAGCACTCTTGATGGAATATTGAGGATTATCATTTTTTTTCTCACCCCATTTGTACATGATTTTACTAGTCTGGCAGTGGAAAGACTTATACAATGTGGGGTCCCCCTAGTTCCATTGTTGAGGAGCCCTTGTGTCAAAGTCAGCAGGGAATTGCTCCTCGGATCTTCCGAATGCTATTCACTGAGCTTGAGAGAGTATGTTCCACTTTCTACTTTAACTGCTTTTTGTGGGAATTTGGCATTGTGGTTTTTGAGTTTTGACTGGTTTGAGTTTGAATTACTACATTAGGAGAAACGTATGTCTGATCGGAAACAGTTCAACTATCAATGTCGCTGTTCTTTTCTTGAGGTAATTGAATTTGATTTTGAATTTGAATTCTTTATAAAGCTACCCAATGCAGTGTTGTCGAATGGCAGCCATGTGGCGCCATGGTGTGGCTGATTTTGGCCCCTTCGCCATGAGAAGATTTGTACATTATGGCGGCCATGGCGCTGCCATGGCAGTCTTATGGCGGGCATAAATGGCGGATTTTTGGTCTACCGCCATCCGCCATTGATAACTTTGACCCAATGTGACCATGAGCTTGTTCCTTGGTGTTGCTAACTTTTTCATTTTATTCTTCTGTGTTTGTTTGCTACACAGATATATGATGCACAAATTGGGGATTTACTCAATCCAGTCCAGATGAACCTTGGGGTAGGAACATGGTGTATTCCTTTGTGGTGCAATCTTTTATCAAATCAAAACATTAGAGTCTGTTGGGTTTTCTGTTTTTGTTTCTTGTTTTCAGTCTGTTTCTTGTTTATCATGATTTTGTCAAGATAACGTCAAAAACAAGAAAATCTTATTCTTATTTCCTGCTTTCATTTTCTGGTTTCACTAATTCCTTCACAAATCGTAAAAAACATGAAGTAGATTAAAATCAGAAAATGAAAACAAGAAATGAAAATAGAAACCAAACAAATCCTTACTTTCGAGTTTATACTACTTCAGTTTCTGCATGCTTATTATAAGTGTGGCTTGGTCAAAATTGTTGCAGGTTAAGGAGGATTCAAAAAATGCACTGTATATTGAGAATTTGATTGAGGAATATGTCAATAGCTATGATGATGTGGCTCAAATTCTGATTAAGGTAAACAGCATCAAAGGCATAGACATTGTTGAAAGTTAGATGTATCTATATTTATAAGAAGATAAATGCTTATATTAACTGATATTTTGGTCAAGCAATTGTACGGTTTTGTTTCATTAATAATGCAGTATTTTTTGTCTTGATCAGCTAAGTTCATTTGTCTATATATGCTGCAGGGCCTTTCAAGCAGAAAGGTTGGAGTAACAAGTTTAAATTCTAACAGCTCTAGATCACATATCATTTTCACTTTTGTCGTGGAGACTTGGTGCAAGGTATTGCCAAATTTTATAATTCTACCTAACATTACTGACATTTATGTGTGAAAACTTGGTTCATATTGTTAATTTTCTTTGTTAAACTTTTGTTGATAGATATGATTTTCTAAACTGATGCTGCAGGGAACCTCAAAGAATTTCAGTGGTTCAAAAGCTAGCAGAATCAGCCTTATTGATCTTGCTGGGCTGGACAGGGATACAGTTAATGATGCAGGCCAATGTCAAATGGAAACCAGAAATTTAAGGATGTCATTATCTGAGCTTGAGTAAGACGCCATAACTAAATGACTTCTTACAAATATTCTGCTGCATGACTGGATGGTTTTTCAGTTATGCCTGTTGAAACTTGAAAGTAATATATCACTGTTATTTAACTCTTCAAACTGTTGTTATATGATGTCTTGATAATTTCATATACCGCAAAAATGAGCATTTTTCTTTCTTTGTAGAACAGTATCCACTACTTGTTAATCAATTTCTTTCTCTAGTTAATGACTAAGTACATGAACATGGTTTATTTTTATTTGTAATCACTGTTATACGACTCATGTTCCATTGGTATAGGAATTTGGTGGATGCTCTAGCTAAAGAACCTCAGTCTGGAAAAGATGAAGTCATTCCACACATGAATTCTTGTTTAACACGTTTACTACGAGAATCACTTGGCGAAAATGCCAAACTCTCAGTAATATGTTCCATCTCCCCTGATAACAAGTATTTATCTGGATCAAAGAGTTTAGAATTTAGCATTATAATAGTTCTGAATTGTAGAGATGATATTGTATTTGTTGATCGTAGGAACAATGGTGAAACACTGCACACACTCAAATTTGGACAACGAGTAAGATCTATTAGAAATGAGCCAGTTATCAATGAAATAAAGGAGGCTGACATTGATTACAGTGATACAATCAAGCACTTGAAGGTATATTCTGGGACTTGTTACTGGAATGGTTCTGAAGGATTAAAATAACGCAAATCTGAGAATTAATGTGTTTCCTTTGGTTCAGGAAGAACTTGTTAGGGCAAAGGATGATGTTAATAGTTCAGTTGGGAGTAAAAATGGATGCTTCCAAGGGCGTAATGTGCAGGAAAGCCTAAATCATTTGAGAGTCAGCTTAAACCGCTCTCTAATCCTACCTCACCTAGAAAATGATACTGATGAGGAGGTAAATGTCAATGAGGATGACATTAGGCAATTACGCCAGCAGCTTGATGAATTATACAGCTCATCTGACGGGAGTCCTAAAGACATATCTGTCACTGAAGATTGTGTCCCCTTTTATTCTGTTGAAGAAAATCATGATGAAGGCATGACAAGCGGTGATGAAACAGAAAAAGTGGAATCATGTTATGGAAAAACAGTGAGTGAGCCTCGTCATGAGGACATTTTGGCATCGCCAGATAACCTTAATTGCACAGAAAACACCTCAGGGGGAATTAAATCTACCTTGAGGGATAGCATTTTGATCAGTTCATGCAGTCCATCTCCAATATTTGAACCACAGTTGTCTGAGTCCCCAAAATTCAGCAATAGCCAAAGGAAAAACGTGGCTGTTTCATCAAGTTATCTTGGCAGTCGGAACAATGTGGCGGAGAGTTCAAATTTAAGTGAGGACTTGTTAGGAAAATCATTCAAACAGCGTCAGCATATGCAATCCTCATTACAATCAAGCAAGGCTGAGTCCTTGGCAGCAAGCCTCCAGAGGGGATTAAAGATAATTGACTATCACCAAAAGAACTCAGCATTGAACAAATCTACAACTTCCTTCTCATTTGAACACTTAACATTGACACCATGCCCAGAAATTGACAAGGATGAATCATCTGATCAAACAATAGAGCAGAAACTTTCCAGTAATGAAGTATCTGCTACTTTCTGTGCTGCTTGTCGTACAAAGTTATGTGATAATGACCTCACAGGAAATCCTGGCAAGCTGACAGATAAAGTCCCGAAAGTATGTTTTGACTTTGTTATATTTCCAGAAAGAAAGTTGTTTTGAAATGTTTGTTTATTTTCTCATTTATCTTACTTTTTTCTTCAAGCATTTGGAAAATGTTATGGCAAATGGCACCATGAGAGAGAAGGAGCTCGAGAATCTGTGTAAGGAACAAGCAGCTAGAATTGAGCAGCTGAATGAAATGGTATTAAGATTCTTACCCTTCATGAATTATGTTTGTGAGTTGGATTTTACATGATTGATAGTTTCGGTTCATTTCTAGGTAGAGAGATTGAAAGGGCAGAACGACCTGAACCCCATCATTGTGTGTGGCCAGCATGAAGAGTATAACTCATTGAAAAATGAAAACAAGGTTATTGTTGATTTTTTAGTGTGAAAATATGAACTCTATCTATTTCACAGTTTTAAAACTTCCCTTCCTCATTTGCCTTTTGTTGTCATTTTCAGCTTCTAAGGGCAACATCCTCAGTTGGTCATTTACCATATATTATAGAGGAAAAATGTGAAATTAAAGAAATACAGGAAGAGTTTTCACAAAGAGACAGCTCTTTTGATGCTTCTGAGAAGGAATCACTTCTTAAGGAAATTCAGAATCTAAGGAGCAAGCTGCAATTGCACAGTGATGAACCAGTTAAAAAGTCTACAGACATGCTTAGATCTTCTTTAGCGTCAAGATCCATACAACTGCAGAAAAGTGGTGTATTCTCTCGTGATAATGGTGATGAAGAGCTTGAGAATGAAAGACAGCGATGGACAGAAATGGAAAGTGAGTGGATTTGTCTTACTGATGAGCTTAGAGTTGATCTTGAGTCCTACCGCCAGCGTGCAGAGAGGGTGGAGATGGAACTGAGTTCAGAGAAAAAGTGCACAGCAGAGTTGGATGATGCATTGAATAGAGCAGTAACTGGACATGCTAGAATGGTAGAGCACTATGCTGATCTACAAGAGAAATACAATGACTTGGTTACCAAGCATGAAGCAATAATGGAAGGGATAGCAGAGGTGAAGAAAGCAGCAGCAAAAGCCTCGAAAAAGGGCCGTGCTCGCTTTGCAAAATCTCTTGCTGCGGAACTTTCTGCAATGAGGGTGGAGAAGGAAAGAGAATCAAAATTACTGAAAAAGGAGAACCAGATTTTGAAGAGTCAACTTCGAGACACTGCAGAAGCTGTTCAGGCAGCTGGAGAATTACTTGTTAGACTTAGAGAATCAGAACATGCTGCATCTGTTGCACAGGTAAAATAATCTAGCTTTGATGCTGTTATAATTTGGTGCATTATCTTTTGCTGAAATCAACTTTAGGGGTTGAAAATGTATTAAATTGGGGTCAGTGGGTTAACACAAGTTTCTAAATAAACAAGGAAAAGACAGAATACAAAATGAAGTATACTACAGTTTTTTAAAAGAGTAAAAGCAGAAGACAATGTTCTTCATATGGATTATATGGATTATATCCTTAATGATAAACAGTAGTTTATTCAACTATTTTTTCTGACCTCCCTAATTCGGACAGGGAACAGTTATGTGATAGTCTGCATTTGTTGCAAGTAAATGCAGTCCAAAAGGTTCAGCATATGCTGTGTTACTGTTGAGTGTCAACATATTTCTGTTTCATTTATTATTATATTTCCAATTCCAATGCGTTATACAGGAGAACTTTAGAAATGTGCAAGAAGATAATGAAAAGCTAAGAATGCAAATTGAGAAGCTGAAAAGTAAACACAAGACAGAGGTTAGCACCATGAAGCAGTACCTTGCAGAGAGCAAATTACCAGAATCAGCACTGCAACCATTGTATCGAGAGGACTCTGAGGTGGCACGCAACAATGCCACTTCCTATACATATGATGATCAGGCATGGAGAGCAGAATTTGGAGCATCATACTATCAAGATCATTACTAATTCTACTGTAGCTGGTATCAAACTCATAGCAGCTTGTCTGGCATCAGATCCTACTTGGATCAAAAGGCATCCCTACAACCCATTTAATATTTTTCGTATTCCTAGAAATGTATTGTTTTTGTTCGATGCTGTGTGTCAACGTCCAAGCTGTGTCATCACTTGGCTTATAAAAATTCCTTTTTCTTTTTTGGCTTGCTTGTATGCAATTCTTGATTTTTTCAAGTGAGACTTGATGCATATCTTGCACCTTTGATAGATTTTTATTGAATTTTTTTTTTCTACAAAACCCACTGTTAGATTGGATGTTTATATGAAATAGATCATCTTTATCATATTTTACATTAATTCGAAATTGTTTAGTACATTTTTTTTGTGTATATATAAAATTTTGCATAAGATAAATTGGTTGCTCTAAGTACTTGACTCTTCCCCTTACTCACCCCTTCTTTCTTTCTCACATATTTCTGCTGATCCCCTCCTCTCCCTTTTATGTTTTTATTTTATTTTATTTTTCACTTTTTCTTGTCTCATATGCTTATTATATTAGATTTGCTCAGATTTTCTTTCCTATGAGTTTCTCTTAACAGCAGCCATGTTTGAACCATGAGCAGTAAAATAATGTTTTATCATGGTTTCCATATTGTTGCTCACACTCTTGGTGGTTTTGGAGTAGGGGATGTTATTTACACATATAATATCAATTCGCTAGTCGACCACTTTTTGCATCCACCATTCAAAACATGATATTCTTATTTGAAATTTTTTTTCATTTCCTTCTATTGACAGCATCCAAAAGTGTGTCGACTAGAGTGCGTTGATTTTGGTGGTCCTTCCATCCTTTTCCTTTGGAGTATCATGTCATGAAATATGATAAATAACCATTTTAAGTTAGTAGTGGTTTTTTGAGACTCTTGTTTGATTGGTTTCTTATGAGTGATTATGTCATGACTCAACATATGTCATGACCGGCGCATAGGGAATACCTTCTCAGCAAGCCTTAAAACACTAAATTTTCTAGAAAAATGGACACAGTTTCTTCTGTTTTTCGGACATTACCCAAGTGAAAATATAATCTGCAACATTTACAATTTAAATTCCAGCAAATGAGCATCAAACATTTTTAGAATACGCCCTTCTAGCATATAATAATATTTCAACATAGTCTAGCCATAATATCAGGTTAGTTTTCAAACTCTAGTAAGCATAATACAACATATAGTTTAAACATAAAATCAGATTAAATTTACAAATATCCACAGTGTAAAATGCAATCATAAAACAATATAAACATAATAATAGATATGTACTCATAAAAATATGGATCTAGCTATAATATGAGAATTCTTGATAATATAGCTTTACATAATCACATAAATCCAAATATAATAGGGAGTTGTCTAAAGCAGAACAATAACAAGTTCAGACATGACCAAAAGTCATATGCAGATTAGCACCATACTTGCTAATTGGAGTTGGCTCGTAGCTATAACATGAGAATTCTTGATAATATAGCTTTACATAATTACATAAATCCAAATATAATAGGGAGTTGTCTAAAGCAGAACAATAACAAGTTCAGACATGACCAAAAGTCATATGCAGGTTAGCACCATACTTGCTAATTGGAGTTGGCTCGTAGCCATACAAGTTTAGACATGACAAAAGTCATGTGCAAGTTAGCACCTCACCTGCTAACTAGAGTTGTCCTATAGCCAAATACAAGTCCAGACATAGCTACAGCTATGTGCTGGTTAGCACCTCACCTGCTAACTGAAGTTCCATGGTCCACCAAGGCTAATGTCCTTGCCGTTAGCTACAGTTTCTTCTTTCGTTCACTCCCCAAAACATTTTCAATCAATTTCAATCTGATAGTTTCATAATCTCTGTTTAATATCATAATTATGGGCTTAACGGTTCTCATTAATACAATCATTGATGTTTCTAACACAATTCCAATTCCAAAATGCTTTTACAACACCAAAAATCCATCCTCATGTTATATAAGATACCATGGACATAAAATAAACTCAAAAAACTTAATGGTTTATATAAAATGATCTAAAAATTTAATATTCATTACAATTTGACTAAAATTATTTAAATATGCATAATAATCATATTCTGGTCTTTAAATATAAATTTTTCATTTCAAACATAAAACTCGTTTTTGATAAATAATTTATTTTATTATATATCAACATATTTTCAACTCTTAATATAATTTTATGTTGATAATCCAAATTTATCATGCATAAAGTAAGTTATATATATATTATCTACTCACAAACTATTGGTTCAAAGAATCGAAGAACACTCCATTGATGCCACCAATTCAAGTGTTGACACTCGATTGCTCTACTGCTCTAGGAATAAGATAATATTAATATTTATAAGTTAACTACACCGTCAATTAACATCAATTAGCCCCAAATCACCAAAAACCCCAAATTCAAGGGTTCAAGAACTCTAACAATATCTCTAAAATAATTAGAAACTTTAATCATTTAAATAGAGTAGTTTAGAAATTTATTTACTACTTTAAGAGTAAAATTGATGAAGAAAATCACTCTAACACCTTCCAAGCCTCAAGCTCTCTCTAATGGAGTTAGAGAGAGAAAGTAGAGTACAGGAGAGGGAGAGAGAGAGAGAAGAGGTGCGATTATTGTGTTGGAAGGGAAGAGAAGATGTTGATAATGGAGGAGGTGGTGGTATTTATTGATGATAGAAGCAAGGAAGATGAAAAATGAATGGAAGTGATGAGAAGGGGGAGAGCTACGGGAAGAAGGGGAAAGGAAATGAGAGAAGAAGGAAATAACGTTTCTACTGGGGAGAAGCGAAGATAAAAAGAGGGAGTGAGAACTATAGTGGTATATACCACTTGAGGTGCATGATGCACCTCATCATTTTTTTGTCTTTTCTCGGTTACGATAGATTAGGACCTTTATGGCTTTCAGATGTTTTCTATGGAAGCACAATCTTGGCTCAATAGACGTGTTAATCCAAGAAAGAGAGAAAATTCAAACACAAAAGGAATTTAGAGAGTTTTTGTAAAGTAGTTTGTGTGTATACATTTTCATTATAAATTGGATTGTTGGAATAGAGAAAACTTGCACAAGAAAATAGATTTCTAGAATTATCAAGGAAATTAGTGTGTTAGGAAGCTCTGCTATACTTTTAGGCTTTACTTCACCTAGCCATCTGCATATGGTGTGCGGAACTATGGAGCTATGTGTCTTAAACTATTTTTATCCTCCATGTGTAGTTGGCTGGGGATGTCCTGTCCGATGAATATCAGTTTTAATAAAGCAAAAGTGGTCCATCTAGAAACCAAAAAAAAAAAAGGAAAATACCCAAAACAGTCACTGTCAATTAAAAATATTGAACAATTTAATCCTTTCGAAAAAAGACAAATTACTCCCATAAGAATATTACAGAATTCAAATTAATCCATTTGTGAAAGGACTAATAACTTGGCCAATATTTTTAATTGACATCAGGTTGGCTTGGATGATTTTTTAGTAAAAGATCTCTTTCTGATTGATGTTTTTAAATAAGATCCTTTAGGAGAATAAAAATCATTATATGTATGGATGTAATATTAATTTATGTTATGATATAATATTAAAATATTTTTATTTATTATCAAATTTTTTTTCGTTATAAAAAATATCTGTCTCTACCTGATTGAAAACATAAGCTTCTTAAAAAAGATATATATTTTTTTCACTTTTTCTAGTGACTATGCTTTTTGTTAAAAAATTTACCAACAAATACTAAAAGAAACACATCTTTTCATAATTTTTTTTAATCCAAATAATAACATTCAAACGAGTTCATAGGCTCTTTTGGATTTTTCTTTCCTCTCTAGAGACCTATAGTTTTTGAGTAAACCACAAACTTGTCCTTGATAATTTCATCACACGATAACTTGGTCTCTGACAAAATGAAACTACCCAGTTGATCTCTGACAATATCAAACGCTGAATACTTGTTGACCCTTGACATTATATTTGACGAAACCACACAGTAACACTTAAATAAGTCCTTGACAACCACTCACCCACCCAAGCCAGTACTTCGCCCCAACCATCTTCACCACCACCTCCACCTCCACATTATTTGTCATCTCCTTATCTCTCCCACATTGATTGTTAATTTTATATTGATTGCCATCTCCTTATCTCTCCCATATTAATTAGAAAATATTTATGAATTTATGATTGTTTATGTTTTCTTTTTTTTGTTTTCCCGGAAGTGTAACTTTTATTTCAAGTAGTTGTTATTTTTTAGCATTTTATTTAATTATTAGATTTAGATGATATAAAAAAATTTAAAAAATTAATTATTAATTTTATATTGTTAGAGAAATATCTCTAAATTTTTATTTTTTTTGGAAGTATAATTTTTATTATAAGAATTTTAGAAATTATGACATATATTCCCATAAATATATATTATAAAATGAATAAATTTAAATTTATTCCTGGGAAGCTCAAAAAATAATCTCAAGAACATTTAACTCTAAACAAATAACTTATTTAAGATATACGGGAATTACATTCTCTGGAATATTATTTCCGAGAATGTGATTTTTTGGAATGTAATTTCAAACTTTGAAACAAACACTCCTTAAGGGTGTGTTTGGTGTATTTTTTTATGATTTGACTTTTATAAATTATATATAAAATAAAAAATAATTTTTAAAAAAATGAATTTAATTTTCTACATTGATTTCATTTTGATACCTAGAACATATTAAAAATAAACTTATCTATCATAATCACTTTTATACATCAAAATTATAGGTAATTTAAAATTAGAATTAAATAATAATTTTAATAAAAATTTAATGATAAATATTTTAAATAAATAATAAATGATAAGTAAATAAATATTTAAAAAAATATTAAAATAAATAAATTAATAAAATTCAAAAATAAATTTATAATACATTATAAATAATATTTAGTATAAAATATAATTATATACAATAAAAATAAAGTTAAAATAATTATTACAAATTAATATTTTAATTATCATTTTATTAAAATTTATCCGGAAATGATTCAAAATAATATTACTTGGAATGTTTTCTATGTTCATTACACGCATTATGATAAAAAATGTAGAAGTTGAAAATATTAAAATGCATGAGAATAAGAAAATGATGTATATTTCTCATCTTTATATTTTATTATATTGAAATAAAATATTACAAAAAATATAATAAAGTGAGAATATAATTTTGCTTCATCGACAGTGTAGGTTTTTTATACTGGGATTCATTTAATCATTCTATTTAAATAATTTTTCAAGAAGTGAATATATGCATAAATCACTTTGACTATGTGATATTATATGTTTGAATACATTATAGAACTCCTTTATATTGATAGCATTTCAAAATTAAATTCATAAAATGATAATTATAAAATAAATAAACCAATAGAAATATCAAATAGTGTCAAAACATGCTAGATAACCAACTATAACTATGATAATTAAATGATTGATTTATAAAGATTATTTTAATATTTTTAATCATTTTAATATAATTATATTTTATATTAATATTATTTATCATGCAGTATTTATTTTAAAAAAGTTATATTTAAATATTGCTCTAAATATTTATTAAATATTTATATTTTCTTTATCTAAAATAATTGCTTTTAAATTTTTATTAAAATAATTATTATTAACTTTTAATATGATTTTAGTGTTACTTATGAACTTAATTTCTATGAATTGATAGTATAAAATAATTTTAACTACCAATCGATAAAAATTTAATAAAGTATCGAATTAAGTAAAAAGTTATCTACCAATATTTTATTTTGTATTATTAATATACGAAAATAAAGTTAATTAATTATTTATAATCATTTATATTATTTAATAATAAAATTATAAAAAATTACACCAAATATATTGTTAGTGAAATAAAGTATAGGTTTTTTAAATAAATAAGATAGAGTGTCTTTTTTAATACTTCAAGGGGTTTGTGCATTTTACTCCAAAAAAAAAAGAAAATTGTATTTATCAAGCCATGATATTATCACCAAGAATAGACACCTCATCGCAAAGCGACCTTAACACTCGTCCCTCTGCTTTCGAATTTTGGTGTTGGTCGGGTCGAAAGCCATGGCTACGACGGGCACTCCCGGCACCGATTCCGACACCGAGTTCGACTCGGACTCAGGTGCTAACCCGGTTGCTGACGTCACCACCAGCAGCAGCTCCGCTTCCACTCCTTCAAACGCCGTCGTTTCCGCTGCTCCCCTTAATGCTCCCGCCGTTTGCCTCCTCCGCTTTGCCGGCGACTCCGCCGGTGGCGCCTTGTTGGGCTCCATCTTCGGCTACGGTCCTCTCTCTCTCTCTCTCTCTCTCTCTCTCTCTCTCTCTACTTACGTTGCAATTTGAGGTTGCTAAATTGGTTTTAATGAACCCAAATTCTTGCAGTTATCTTCAAATTCTGATTATCTTTGAGAAATTTAGCCGGAACCTAACTTCAAATTAGGTCCTGAACATGATAAAACAGAATGTTCTAAAGTGGTATTTTAAACGTTACATAATAATTGAATTGAAATGTGATATCAAGATATTACGTTCTTCTTGAGTGAGGAGAAGTGTAAAGTGAGAAAATGAGGAGTTATCAATGACTACCATTATGTCTCATCAAATAATGTATTTGGAATGATTAAAATTGGAAAATGATTTGATTTGATTTGATATGAAATGAATGGATTAAATAAAATTGGAACTGGATTTATAATCCAATTATTATGTTTAAAATATAGTAGATTGTGTTTGAAATAATAAAAATAGGAATTGAATTCCTCACTCTCTCACTTTTTGTCCTCACTTTAGAGGAGTCTTTTCCGGCCATGAGATCACTAAACATCAACGGATGGTAATATAGCAATAGATTGAAAGTGTTTAGGGATCCAATTACAAGCGTTTTATAAGTCATAAACTCGATTCAAACTTTTAAAGTTTAGGGATCTATTTAAATTTTCCCAAAAAGTTCAAGGAGCTATAGAATCACTAAACCAAGAATTTTCTTTCTTATCTTTCTTTTAACGAGGGTATGTTTCAGGATCTGGATTGGTTAAGAAGAAAGGCTTTAGAGGATCCTTTGTAGATGCTGGGTCTTATGCAAAGGTTACTAACATTACATAAAGATAATCTACTCGGTTCATATTTGTATTTGTTTCTTATTTCTAAACGAGAATCTACCTCATTAGACATTTGCAGCTTTGTCTGGAGTTCATAGTTTGGTCGTGTGCATCTTGAAAAGACTTCGAGGAAAGGATGACGGTATTAAAATCTTTAACTATAATATTATTGGTACTTTTTGCTTATAAATGTATTTTTTTTTTTTCACTGAAATTGTGATGATTTTACATCTGCAGTCATTAACGCTGGGGTGGCTGGGTGTTGCACTGGTCTTGCTTTAAGCTTTCCAGGTTTCAGTTTTCTTTTGCAATTGATGAATTACCTTTTCTTTGAAACTAAGATTAAGATAAAGGACATGCTAATGTGGCTCGAATAACCTTTCTCGTCAACTTATTTTATTCTTGATATCTCTCCAAAAGCATGATCCTTTGTGCTAAAACATTTTTGGGTGCCTTTGTAAGTCTTTGACTAAAAAAAGTAACTTTAACTGAAAAAAAAAAAAATACCCATTACGGTATGGAACATATATCAGTTACTATTATTTAGAAGTTAGAAACAAATTTTTTTAGCTTTAGAGTAGAAGTTGAGATTATAAGTAACTTTTTGGAGAAGTGATTATTTAGTTAAAATCTCACTTTTTTGGTAAAAATAAAGCTAAAACAAACCCATCCTTTGTCTGTAATTGGTGGGTGACAAGGTTTTTTGAAGTGTGTAGATTACTCCACACACCCCCCTCCCCTCTCTTTTCTTGTGAAAAAAGCTAATTTTTTGACCCAAAATTTCTTCAATCCATTTGATGTTTGTAAAATTCAATATAATGCGGCATAATATACAGATTTAAATTTCGTTTTGCGCTCCTTTTGATTATGATGGCTGATTCCCCAACATGATTCAGGTGCACCACAATCTCTCCTGCAGAGCTGCCTCACTTTTGGGGCTTTTTCTTTTATCATTGAAGGGCTGAACAAGCAGCAACCAGCCTTAGCATTTCCCATTTCCATGAAAGAAAGTGTGCGCAACAATGCAAGCGCTCCCTTGGCACTGTCCCTTCAACTCCCTCTTCCGGATGAAATGAAGGGAGCCTTCTCCTTTTTCTACAAGTCTTTGAAGAGGCACAACAAACGCGGTTTTCCTACATCCCAGTGAGAAATCAGGGTATGATTACCTCTCCTGCATCGTGTATACTGTGAAATATGCACCCTCTTTGTTTTTTGCCTTTAACTTTTAGCTTTCTTGTAGCCTTTGTCAGCACTAATCTTTGAGGCAGTTAGTGGTGAAGACAAGTTGTAACAAGGACATGGCTTGTTTACATGTTGACTGTGTATCATACTCTCTATTGGTGCTTAGTTGGAAGGCCTGCTCCATGATGAGGGATTGAGGTTGATACATATGCCAAGCCAAATGTAATAGGATAAAGTGGCCCAACGATTTGAGTTAGAAAGCCAAACCCTTCGTAGAGTTGGTTTTGTCTAGGAAGGTCTGCTAATGAAATGAAACAACATTGAGTTTGTATTTATAAAAAATTACATTGCAGATGGCATTCCCGTTTGTGTTCATTTGTTCAATTTTCTTAGGATGTATTTGTGATTTTCACTTTGATAGAGGGGGGGGGGGGGGGGGGAATTTCACTGTTCGAACCCCTTTCTTTTCCACATTTTTTTCACAATAAAACTCGAACGCACCCTTCATCTAGCTTATTAAACCTTGGATAATTCTATCATTCAGTTATTGGCCTGCCATTTACCCATGGAAGCGTGGGTACCCCGCCCCTATCCCCGTTAAGCATTTGGCGCGGTCCTTGTTACTATCCTCATCACAGGTCTCTATTTTTCACTATCCGTAAGGATTTGAATCCCTACAAATATATGTAGGTTTGTTCAAAAGAATTCAAAAAATGTAAAAAGGAGAAAAATCTAAAAAATATTTTTAAATATGAGTAAACAACTCATAAGTATCCATAATATATTGATCGTTATAACATTATCCAATAAGTCAAAATTAAAACTATAATATATTATGTAAATCTATTTAAAAACAACTAGCATTATGAGAGTTGAAATATTTTGCATATGAATATATACATATGAAAGACATTTACATAAATTTATATTTATAGGGATTTGGTAGGTTTTCATGGGGTGGGGACTTTGACCCCTACCCCCACCTTGTTTAATAAGTGGAGATCCTACCCTCATCCCCATGTTAGTCTTTTTACCTCTCCCTATCAAGGGTAATCCCCACATGGATACGTCTTTGCGGCTAGTTTTGTCATTCTTAGATGTTTTGTTCTAGTTTTATGCCAATACCAATATGTTTCTATATTAAATGACACTAACTTTAAGAAATGGAAAGGGTATAACGACCTGTATTTGCTACATAGATTTAGACTATGTTCTAAGGATTGGACAACGTTCAATAAAGACCGAAAAAAGGATGACTTTGGGAAATGACCTAACCAGTTGTTTAATCTTGGCCATTCGCTCACATATATAACCATTGTGATTATCTCCGCTCACTGTAACAATGCAACATGCTTTTATGCGTCCAAAAAGAAGAAAAGCAAAATAAAAATAAAAATATCTCTGTGCATGATTTTTTTAATTTTCATATAGCTCAACCATATTGACAGGATATGACAACAATACTAGTAATGTACTTGGGTATTTGGTGGTTTGGGTAGCAGGGGAGGGAGTATGGATGGTGAACAAAGAGATGGAGATGAAATATATTAGAAATATTCTATTTTTTACTTCTTGTTATCTTTAAGGACTTGATTGAAAAATTACATATAATTAAATATCTAATTATAAATTTTTAAACTATAGGGACCTAATTAAATTGAGTAAAATTATATGGACTAGCAGAATAATTAAACCTAAAATAAACTTGCAATAAATTTAAAGAGTTAAAGGAAGAGAAGTGCAAACTCGATTTATAATAATTTCATCACCTCTTGTGGTCTACATTTAATCCCCAAGTAACTGCTTGAGAATTTAAAGTAACTTTTCAAGTTCTTCAAGCCTTTACACACCGTAGCACTCTTATATTTTGGGATTCCTCATATTTTGTGTTTGAGTTTCTCAAGAACCAAAAAGCATCCCATTCTTTGTTTTCGCAAGGGATACCTAACCTTTTTACAAAATCTCAAAGATGAATACAATAATTCATTCTGTATCTAGAAGAGATGTTATCAATTGGAGCACTAGAAAGGTTTTCAAAGCATAGGATTTTTTACCACAAATGTGATAAGAGATTGATGATTGAAAATAATGGTTAATGATTTTTGTAATATGTTTTTCATGCCTGGAAACATGTTAATTGATAGGCATTCATAGAGCAAAAGATTGTGTATACCATTGGGGATTTATCCCAAAAGTTGTGTCTCTTCAAAACATGTTCGTTTTGACATTTCTATTCTTGGTAATCAATTATATAGTTCAAATCCAAATTCTGAAAATAGCCAACAACAATGTAATCGATTATAGGGCATGCACAATCAATTATATTGCATGGTAATCGGTTACAAGCTTTCTAGAAATAAAAAAAATCAGATTTTAGACATAGATTAAGTAACTTTTTCACCATGCATGCTATAAATATTTCCTTTCAAAGCAAACTCATATTTACTCAAATTTAATTCAAATTCTTCATTAAAACAATTAAATAATTCTTTCTTTTAAAATCAAAGCTCTTACTTAGAATAAAAAACTCATAATTAAGTTTGAACAAAAACTTGATTAAAAATGATTTTTCAACAAAAATAAAACTTAGGGCTTATTTCGTTTGAGTTTCCAATTTTTTTGTTTTCTAGTTTTTAGGATTCTATGAAGGAAAAACTGAAAACTGGAAATAAAAACTAAAAACTAGATTTTGTAGCTTTCAACACTTCACAAAATTTGGAAAACTGGAAAACTAAAAATTAGAAACTCAAACCAAACAGACCCTAATTGAAATAGTAGTCAACAATCTTACCCAAAAAAGGAAAAACTTATAAGAAGAGAATCTAATTCCTAACAGGTCGTTTGGAAACCCTTTTAATTCAATTTTATCAAGAAATTGAATTGAATTCCATAGTTTGGAAGTAACTTAAGTGAATAAATTGAAATTTCACGGGAATTAAAATCCAATGAAACTAAGGAATTGAAATCAGACCTAAATGGGTGCAATTTGGTGTGGGAATTGAATTCCAACATATGAAAAATACCAAAATAACCTTAGTTGAATATAATATTTTATTCCTAAACTATTAATGAAAGATAAGGTAGTAAAAATAATTAAATTAATTCATTTTTAAACCTATTCCAAACTAAGGAATTGAATTCAATTTTTTTAATTTATTGACTCATTTTAAACATAAGAATTCAATTCAATTTCTCATAAAATTCAATATCTAATGGAATTCAATTTAATTCCATTTCATTAAAAGTTTCCAAACGCCCTATAAGAAATCTAATAGCCGTGCTTTGGACTTGTCCTCATTTTGCATATTTTAAATTGAATTACATATTTTAAATTGAATATAAATCAAACGATTTGATATCATCAAAAACCTATATATAAGCATTCACAAAATATCTGCAAAAATATAAAGGGATGAAATCTCAAATATTTTTAGTAGGTGGATGAAATCGCCATAATTAAACAGCCAGAGAATACCCAGCTCAATTCTCTGCAAAATTTGTCTGCCGAAGATTGAAAGAAAATCCACCCCCCCCCCCCACCAAAAAAAAAAGTTGGTCATTTTCTTACCCATAATATCTGTAAAAGTATGGAGATAAATTCCCTTTCACTTAAAAAAAAAACCTTAAATATAGCAAAAATAGATTATTTTTGCAATAAATATTTCAGTAAAAATTGTCCTCTCGTGTAAAAACCCTCAAATATAGTGATCTATAACAAAATCGGATCAAATCTATGATGTCTTTACAAGATGAGATATTTAACCCAAGCCAATTTTAAATATGTAGTTCCATAATAATCAAACAATACAAAAATGTCAAAATAGACAACAACAACAACAAGAAGTCAAAAATAATAACAAACAGTTTTTTCAGTGCCCCTATAAAATTTAAGGGTACCGGTTATTTATGATTAAGAATGAACTACCTGTTCCACTCACCAAAGGTTTTGAAATATATCAAATCAAAGATTAAATCGTAACAATTGATTACACAAGGATACCTGTATCCATGGATATCGAAACAAAAATCTAATAATAATAAATTTAACTATAAATGGAACCACTACTAAAATTTCAATATAACTGTCATCCATCCATACTCAAGCCCCATAAAACAGTATTTTTCTTTTTATTTTTATTTTTCCGGTCAACAAATAAAAACCGAGAAAGAAAAATAGAATGTGTTGCTGACTTGCTTTGTCTTTTTATCTTGGTGTTTTTGGTCGTGGGCAAGCCCGAATCGGTTTCTTCAGCTGACCGGGATTCTGTTGTGAAAAAAAAGTAACACAAATTAGCCTACATTCCCATTTGAACATGCGTAATGGGCCTAAATGGGCCTCAATTTAGACACGCGGGTCCTACTCATGCTCACGTGTATGTATCAAACCAAATACACCACAAACCCTAAGCAGCAGCAGCCGCTTCTTGTTTCTATTCCTCAAGAGTTTCTCTGGTCAGTAGCCACCAGCTAGAGCTAGCAGCAGCAGCGTCTCTTCTGCTGATTCCAAAATGGGTACCCTCTCTGTCTCTGTTCCTTTCAAGGAATGCATGCACGAATGGATGGTAATTGAGAGTGGTGATTGATTCATGCGAATGAATTTGTTTTGTGTAGGTATCTCTCGTGATTCTATGCACAAGAGGCGCGCCACTGGTGGCAAGAAGAAGGCTTGGAGGAAGAAGAGAAAGTAAACACTCTTCAACCGCACGTTTTTTTTTTCTTAATTTTTTTCCCAACGAGATAATTTGCTTCTGTTAGAAATCCACACAGACAAAAAAAAAGGATACAGAGAAAAGAGATTTTTTTTTCTGTTTGTTTCTTCAGGTAGTGCTGATTATTTCAGTTGAGTATTGGAAGTGTTCCGGGATGATGTATCTTTATGCTTAACATGCGAGAATCTAATAAATGGAACCGTTTATATTGTTTGGACAAAATCCCCAGTATGGTCCTGAGAAAAATTTCGGGGACAAACTAGTTCCTCGCGTATAATTAAAAAAACTCTGGACAGATTTGCATGGAGGGACCAACACTGGACTTTCAAACCCCGAAATTTTTCTTACGGGCCGAAATGCTTATTTAGTCTATTGTTTATTTAGTATTTTAGAATTAAAAGATATATGCTTTAAATGCCTTTGTATCAGCATTAACTATTATTTTTGTTTTGGTTGTGTAATAGTTAAACCTTAAAAAGTTCGACAATGGTTGTGCTGCCCTTATCTATCAAACAGCTGTTTGATGATGAAATTTTAAAATTTAATCTATGTTCATTATGATACAAGAATGAAGATACAGTGAATACACAGTATATGAAAAAATGAGCTGAAAAGTTGTATGCTTGAAATTTTATAATGGTTTCTATTCTGTGATTGAATTGAAGTAATGAAAATTGTGTCTTTTAATATAATCACATTATGCTTTACTGGAGCGATGGAGTGGAGGGATTTCATTTGATAATTTAGTGTTATTTGTGTTTTTGTGGCACTATTTTTATCAAAATAATTATGATTACTGTGCTCAATGGGGTGTCTTTGTTTACAGGTATGAGCTTGGGAGGCAACCAGCAAACACAAAGCTGTCAAGCAACAAAACGGTTAGGAGGATTAGGGTTCGAGGTGGAAATGTGAAGTGGCGTGCTTTGAGGCTTGATACTGGGAATTACTCATGGGGAAGCGAAGCTGTGACTTGCAAGACGAGGATTCTTGATGTTGTGTATAATGCATCCAACAATGAGCTTGTTCGTACTCAGACATTGGTCAAGAGTGCTATTGTCCAGGTTGATGCTGCACCTTTCAAACAGTGGTATCTGCAACATTATGGTGTTGACATTGGTCGCAAGAAGAAGGTTGCAACTTCTGCCAAGAAGGAAGGGGAGGTACAAGTTCAATGGCATTTTCTTCATACAATGCAGTTTCCCTTTTGAGATGATTGCTTTCCAAATTAAACAGTGTGTCATGGGATTTCATAGCTGTTTATTCAATCACCTAAGAGTATTTGTTTACATCATTTAGTATGTTGTTTTAATAGGATGCTGAAACTGCAACTGAGGAGGTGAAGAAGAGTAACCATGTCTTGAGAAAGTTGGAAAAGCGTAAGCAGAACCGGGTGCTTGATCATCACATTGAAGAACAATTTGCAAGTGGTCGACTTTTGGCTTGTATCTCATCTCGGCCTGGTCAATGTGGTCGTGCTGATGGGTATGTAACATTCTACTCCACTATGTATCAGATATATTGAGTCCTTGATTTCCTGCAACCAATGTTATGGTAAATTTTAGAATTGCTATATCAAAATCAGATTGCTCTGTAGGTTTTAGTTGAATAAATAGTCTCATTTGCTTGAGCATGTATATTATGAGTTAGAACTTAAATAATGAATGATTAGGCCAAAATATAGTTGGTGTTTCAATTTTTAAAAGGCAGCTATGCTGTTTGTATCATGATCTGCAGATTATTATGTTTCGCTCCACCAAAAAGGAGTTGTATGACATGGATATCTATCAATATTGTTTATATAATTTTATTAGTAACTTTATCATAGTATTTGAAGATGCATGTCTGGTTATTCTGACTTTAAATATTAATTGAAAGTCATCTGATTCTTGTAAAGTGAGGGTGTAAAATAAATTATGGTTGGCATTATTGCCAATAGGACAATATTTGTTAATTTTACATTTTAATGGCTCTGTTTGTAAGCACTTAATTTCTTTGATAGAAGAAAGTGCTCAATTTGTTTGATAGGAGTAAGCACTTAATATCTTTGATAGAAGTAGGCACTTAATTTTTTTGGTGAACTCATGGCAGATACATATTAGAGGGGAAAGAGCTTGAATTCTACATGAAGAAGATTCAGAGGAAGAAGGGCAAGGGTGCTGCTTAAGATCATGTCTCTTCTTACTCTTTTGATCAGAATTTTCTTGTTGAAGCCGTTGTATCTCAGACACAATCAGATGAACAGTTTTGCCGGGATGTCTACTTTAGTCTTTTTCTTTCTTCGAGGGGTGGGAGGGGTATTTGGGTGTTAACAAAGAGCTGAACTTTGAATTATTTACTGATAGTGAGTTCTGCTTAAATTGATTACCTCTGCCATTACAACTCTATAGTGCATTGTCCTTCATATCTTGGAGTTATCCTATCCTGATTGTAATGGCTGTCTAGTTTGAGTAGTTTCTATTTGCTAGTCTGTTGTCAACTTGTCCTGTCATGTGGTTTGATTCTGTCGTATCAAATACTCTTTTCATTCCAAAAATATCTCGATTACTATTTAAGTATATTTATAAATCAATGTATTTGGAGGCGTAATGTATCAAAAAAGCAAAGACATTTATTCAAAAATGGAGAGAGTAATTAGTTTAGATAGATAAAATTTATTTGATTATGTTCAGTTCAATTGATTCAATTAGTGACCCATCTTAATTCAATAACCACATGTCCCCATCCTAATTCAATATCTTCACTAAAAACCCTTTCATCCACTCTTCTCCAAGTCTCCGCCCAGTTCGCAAGGGACGAGGAATTGAAGCACGCAATTTCACCGAGAGTTTAATTGCAGTTTCGAAGATTGCTTTGTTTTACTTTTAAGTTTGTATTTTAGATAAGATCAGAGAAGGTTTAACACTAGATCAAAGATGGAGCAAAGTACATGGAAACGAGGAGACAAACAAAACAAAAGGAAAAATAGAATGACAACCAATGACATAATACACCAAAAGTAAGTTGCCACCTGCCTGAGAATTAAACTAGGTAAGGGTGTTGATGATGGGGGCATTTTTGGTAACCCATTTTTAAAATAGGTTGCATTTCGACAAATTTAAGGAGAGTTGACCCATGAATATATAAAATTAAAAAAAAAATTACTCTGTTTCATTTAATGTTTAATATTTCAGTTCGGTTTCATTTCCTCTGGTCACGTAACGAACCATGTGTGAATGTGAATGTGAATGTGGTCTTGAACTCTTGATAGCTGCATGTGAATGTGAATAGTTGATTTTTTTTTTTCTCTGCTTTTTCCTTTCATTCTTTGTCCACTACTTTTGGACTTTGACCCCCAACTGCAAGTTTTCCAAGGAAGGTGGGGAGAAATTCTTGATCAGGGATGGTCCAAGGAATCATCATATCTTACGTTCTTCATTTAGTAGTTGCTAGGTGTTGGAACATTACTCAAAGATTAACGTATTTTTAATACCGTTCCACTATTTAAAACATATCTAACATTAAATAAATAGCTTATGATGTATAAGCATTGATCATTAACGTGAGCAACCACTGTTAATTACATTTACTTAGTTTGATCCATGTCATTATAGGGCAGAAAAATGGCCCCTGTAAGTTTTACACACACACACACACACACACATGTATTTATTGGGTCTAAAGTTGTCCCGTGTGAGGTGGGGTGGGTTGAATGTGGCGTGAGTTGTAAGCCTGTTCCGAACATCTCACATTTTAAGTATAGAAGATATTTCTATAGTGTTGGGTACTCCATTCATAGTTCAATATTTTATCTTTAATATATACATTAACAATAAGCTGAACCATTAATGAATTGCAGCCAAAATGTCATCATGGGATAGGTAGTATAGTTTTAGGAGAAAACATGCACTGATCACTCATAAGTTACAACACGACCAATGAGAACATAAATCAACAAGCTTCATTCACGTTTCTGCGTCCGTTCTCAGCTTGACTTGATGCCATATTGATTTGTCAATGTTGGGGAAAACCCTACTAACTAGTAAGTTTAAGTAATTTGATTTTTGTCTTATTTTAAGTACTTTTAGATTCAAGTTTTTTAAATAAGAAAAAAAAACTGAAATAATCTTTTTCCTCTATAATAGATCAATTTGTCCCAAGATAAATTAGTTAAATTTTGGTATATTCTATATATATATATATTGTTAGATAAGATTATGGTAAATTACATATATACTTTATTCTCGATCCAAAGGGCACGGTTACACGGTTTGTAGACCTTGTATCCCCAACTTGTGAATTTGCATGCACCCCAACACCTATAAAAGAGGTACCCTCCTCCCTACCTACAACCCATGAACCAAACTAAGAAACCAATAGAGCTCATATCCATAAACATGGAATTCCTCAACAAATCCTCAGTCCTCCTATTATTCCCTCTCATGCTCATTTCCCTATTATTCAAGCATTCTCATGCTGCAGGGATTGCTGTCTACTGGGGCCAAAACCGCAATGAAGGAACCTTGGCAGATGCATGCAACACTCACAACTACCAAATTGTCAACATAGCTTTCTTGTCCACTTTTGGCAATGGCCAAGATCCTCAACTGAACCTAGCTGGCCACTGTGACCCCACCAGCAATGGCTGCACAGGTCTAAGCACTGACATCAAGGCATGCCAAGGCCTTGGCATCAAGGTTCTCCTCTCCCTTGGAGGTGATTCTGCAGGCTACTCCCTCAACTCTGCTGATGAAGCCACACAGCTTGCAAGTTACCTTTGGAACAACTTCCTTGGAGGAGGGGGTTCAAGTTCAAGGCCATTGGGTGATGCTGTGTTGGATGGCATTGATTTTGACATTGAGACTGGTGGGGACCAGCATTGGGATGAACTTGCAAGGGCACTTAAAGGTTTCAGCCAACAAGTGTACCTGTCTGCAGCACCACAATGCAAAATCCCTGATGACAACTTGGATTCAGCTATCCAAACTGGCCTATTTGATGCTGTGTGGGTTCAGTTCTACAACAACCCTCAATGCCAGTACTCTAGTGGAAACACAAACAATCTGATTAGTTCATGGAACCAGTGGACCTCAGTGACATCTAGCCAACTCTTCATGGGGTTACCAGCATCTGAGGCTGCTGCTAATAGTGGTGGCTTTGTTCCCGCTGATGTGCTGACTTCTCAGGTTCTTCCTACTATCAAGGGCTCTCAAAACTATGGTGGTGTCATGCTCTGGGACAGAAACAATGATAATGGTTATAGTAGTGCTATTATTGGCAGTCTTTGATTTGTTTTGAGGTTAAGTACAATTAATATTCCTGATCACTAGAATAATTATTCAGCACTTGCTGTAGGTTTTGATTGATTCCTACATATTAAGGGCTGTAAAAACCTTAAATGTAATAGTAATTTATGAATTTTGATATAGTGTCTTGAAGAAATTAAAAAGAGATGAAGTATCATCTTTCAGTCTTTGCAAGTTGTCTGAAAATAAATACCATGAGTACATGGGGTCTTTGATTGGAGCATACTTATAATTTGACCTTCTGCCTCTTCTCATGACTTTCCTTGGATAAATTAAACTTCTGTAATTAATTACTTCCATTTTCTCATTAAACAAAATAATAAATCGGTAATACAATGAATAGCAGAATGCAACAAAGCACAAACCTTTCTCTAGTGATTATGTATTTATGTTTTGAATACATTCAACTGAACAAATGAATTATTTGCTCAGTTATAAAACAGTAATTAGGGAATCTACTGGTCAACTTAGTATACCAATGTCCTGAGCACCGGTAAAAGAAACTTCAACTAGAAATTAAATTAACTTCAAATGTTCACATCCACCATTTGTGGTTGAACACTGATACACCCATCTTGAGTAACTCCTTTCTGCGTGTTTGCATATACAATATCCTGTGGAAGTATGAATCATTTACATCAAATATAATCATGAAACAATGGTTTAGAAACAGAACCACATATTTGACTCACATGAACCTGGTAACTATCAGCTTGTGTATCTTTTATCCCTTGCCATGAACCCTTGTTTCCTGTCATTGTTGTCTCATATACTGTGTCATGCATTGCCCTTTGTTGATCCTTCATTTTTGGAAGCATTCTGTTGGATTTTGTTTTTTGTTTCATACCCTTTTGTCTTGGGGTCCAAACTCTATGCGAATAGGCATCCAACTTGTGAAAGATGAAAGTCTTTTGGCCCTCTCTCTCCTTTCCTCTGCTTCAATTAGTTTTTGCTCATGATCTCTTTGTTCAGCCCTCTGGAGTCTTTTTCCACCATCCTTCAAAAGCTGAAAGGGCTCAGTTTCTGCTGACAAAGGTCCATTGCTAACATGACTTTCACCCACCTCACACCAGTCTAGTTTTTCACTGGTGTTTCATCCTCATCATCAAACAGCAGGAGGTCCATTTTGTTGTAGATTTTTCGCACCACATCTCCAAGGTTGTGGGAATATCAGTAATTTTAAGGACTTCAATGTCGTTGGCCTATACTCATGTTCTTTCTATTATAAAGAGGAAACAAAGCTCAAAGTAGAACACTAATTTTCTTTGTTTAAATTGCATATTTCTAGCTTGGAAAAATGGAAAGGCACAAAAAGGAAGATAAAATTGTAATGACTCAAAAAGTCAGGAAATGTAGACAAAACATAGTATTATGAAGTTATGTTCTCAGAAACGGTGCCCCTTCATTTGGAGTCCATCTTTGGAAGATTGTAGAGGAGCAAGATAGTAACACAAATGATGTATTTCAAAATAATGGAATCAAATGACTACAAAATGAGTTATTGCTTGCAATAAAAAAGAAGCAAGGAATTCCTTAGAACTCCTGTTGAAATATAAGAACGCTACAAGTTATGACAAGAAAAATCAACTAACATCTTTTACTGGTGTATAAGCATTTTTACCCGCTTTTTATAATCTTTGCCACATAATTCTCAATGACCCAATCACCAAAGAAGCCTTCTTCCATATGGTGTTGAATGTTCTCCAAAAGTAGGCATATTTGTTTGATAAACTTCTGTTCGCTAGACTCTTCAACACCATTTCCCACCTCTGACTGTAAAATCTCCATCCGGATTAAAATCTGCAGTTCATATCTTAGGCTCATTAAGGAAAAATAAGAAACACGGAGCGGCAGAGTAGGAAGATGGAACACCACATGCAAATTGCAGAAATAAGGGCAATCTTTGTAAAAGGATACTTTCTAACTACATGTGCTGTAGTGAGTGTAGCAGCCCTGGATCAGATGCTTGAGAGATTGGGTTTCTGCTTTTATGCTTTGCAGGTAACTTCTTCAGCTCCATTAATCGAAGCTTTATTGGTTCTGATGCAACCATGCTAGAGTTACCACAAGCTTCTTGGCAATTTAAAGGAGACTGAGCCTCAGGAATGGTTTCCTTGTCACCCTTCTGAGGTAACCAATATATAGATGAACTCACAAGTCGCTCCACCAAAGCCGCCAGGTCTATGACATCAGATTCGATTCCCTGATGATCTTTTTCAGAAAGATTACTGAAAAAAGCTTCAGATGTTTCCAACCTGAAATCAATCACAGTATCATCCAGTACTCAAAGTGTCGGTCCTTGTTCCAGCAGTGAGGGAGAGGAGGAGATTGGTTGTTCATCACTTTTAGGTGACTCAGTCAATTTGTTCTCTTTTGTGAGTTATCTGATTTGGCTTGCACTTTTCAGACAAAGTTCGACCACTAAATCCAACTTTCTTCATCTGTTTCATCCAGCATTTCAAAAGCTTCAACTTTTTGGACTTCTTGTTACAATCCATGGCACAAGAAACCTCATGCAGGTCTGTCTCGAATTGACCATACACAGCATTACAGAAGATGCTCCATGTGAGGTTTTTGAGAGTATTCAAATCCACCATTTTCTTCTTCTGTTGATCCTTAAATTTGCTATCAGGCTTGCAAATATTAGCATCCATTATCCTCATCTATTTAGCCATGATTGCTCCATCAAATTCCACATCTGGATTGCTTAATGCAGAGAAGAGAGTAGAATAAACTGTGAAAGGCCTGAGAATACTCATACAAGAACCCACCATTGTCATTGGTAATAGACACCAATGCCCACCTTCTTTTATAAAGAAAACTCGAGAGCATTTGCCAAATGGGCACAGATTGTCTCTGCCACATGTAACCAAATTCAGCTGCTATCTGCAAAGAGTTCGTTTGAACTTCCATTCTGCTGCTTCTTACACTCTCTAGAACCTTCAACCACAAGAATGGAGTCAGATAAGCAGTCTCGTTAAGTCCACACATGCATTGCACCTCTTCACAGCCTGAATTTGAAATTTTGTGTTTCTATGCTCAAATTGTTTCCAAACTTTGTCCTTTTCACAACCTCCAGTTCTTGAATTTATGAGCTCTGAATTAAACCAAACATTGCCTAAATCCCCTAGAATTTTCAAATCAATCAAGATTACGACAGTTGCATTCTATGGGATTCCCATTAACATCCAACATCTGAAGATTCAACTCCGCTTGAACCTTCCTAGAACAACCACTTACTCCAATAGAACCCCATGGAATTCCAATTTTCGGATAAATCAATCCAAAGGGAACAAGAGCTGAACCAAGTAATATTGAATTCACAGAGCACAAACCCCAACCCAACCTCTTAATCCCACTCTTAAACAACCCATAAACCTTCTAAACTCGTCACTCTCACTGCAATCATATCCACACCCAACAGCAATGAAGATCCCTACTACAAAAAGCATTCCTCACACTACCTAACAGCCCACAAAACCCCATCACAAAAAATAATCCACATTTCCCAATGACTCATCACCACCACCAACACCAACATTGAAAAGCTCTCGCAAACCCTTTAAACCCTCACACAATGGGGAAAAAAAAGAACAACCAAATTGCTCCTAACAATGCCTGCACAACCCGGATCACCGAATGCCGGGTCCCAAGCATACCCATGCAATAGCTGCCGAGCAGCAGCCTGGGACTGCGGCGAAAGGGGACCCAATTGAGAATGGAAATTGGGGAGGGAATTGAGGGTGTGGGAGAGGGAATGGAGGGTGGTGGAAAGAGAGTGAAAGCTGGGAACTTTGGGTAAAAGGGTCGAGCTTTGAGGAGGATAAGAGAGGGGAGAGGGAAGAGAAGAAAAGCTTGAAGGCTGTGAGAGTGGAAGAAGAAGAGAGGGGTGGAAAAGAGAGAAGGGTTTTGATTGAAGAGAGAATGGGAGTGGTGTAATGGGTTGAATTGGGAAGGTGGAGGAGTGGGTGGAGGTCGGTCTATGAGGAGAACCATGCGGTGGGTTTGGGTGTAATCGGTGATTGGGTCAAATGTGTGTTCAGGTTCTGCCATTGAAGAGAAGCAGAGAGAGAAAGAGAAGGGTTGGAAAGTGGAATTTGCGGTAGCAGAAAAGGAGGAACCAGGAAGAGAAGAGAGAATGTGTGTTAGCGGGAGTGATAATTGGCGGTGAAAGTTTAAACTTTGATGGTTGAGAAGCTTAATATGACTGAACCCTTTGTAATGAGCCTCGACCTCGCGATTAGGTTGGTCAACATCTGTAATAGATAAAACTGGGTTTATATTAATATATGATTTTGTGGTAGGATTCAGTTAGATTTATTTATCCATCACTACCTATTTATGCAGGCCGAATCTCTGCCTTGTACTTTTTTTTTTTTTATGAACTTTGTCATTTGGTTTAGTTACTGGAGTACATTGTTACAGGTTCACTTTTTGAACTCCATCAAATCATTTTTGTCATATATGATTCTGACTTGGTTTGAGTACCATTAGCTTTAGCTCTAAAAAATTAAAGGCTTCTTTGTTTTTGTAATATCTCAAGTACATTAATCCATAGACAAGTTTTGTATGGTATCAAAGTCCCCAAGATCCACCTGCGATATCGAGAAGACCCCAAATGCATAAAAGGCCAAGTATTGCAGAAGTTGGTATTAATAATACCGTATAGTAGTCCAAGACTGCTACGACCGTCCCGTGTTTTCAGCTAGGGGCGTTTGGGCCTCTTGACCGCTATAGCGGTGCTCCCAATCCCATTGACAGTTCAAAACAACATAGTTTTGATAAGTGAATCCCTTACCCCTTTTTAAACACCCAAACTCGGGCTTTCCACCTCAAAATTGAATCCCTAGCTCTCAAATACCCTTTCCACTTTCTTCCACTCAATCCCACTCAAATCCTTCTCCTCCCAAGGCTCAAAGGTAAGGAATCTTGTTAGTTTTGTCATCGTCTTCTTCTCCATTTCATGTTTTAGGGTATGGGTTGTTCTTTATTCTCAGGTGTTCTTAAGTGGAGGTGCTCCCCCAATGTTATTAGAATTAGAATAGAGATGTCTAAAGATTGTTAGAGATTAATCTAGAGTTTTATGGCTTTTATGGCAGACGTTGGTGTTATCCCCGCTCCACGAAGCCTAGTGGTGTTGTTACCATTTGTTCTTCCCTTTCAGGTGAGTGGTTTCAAATCCTTGATCTCTATGTTGATTATTAAACTTATTTTCATTCGATTTTGGTAGAATGGGATGATTTTAGAGACTATTTCAAAGAGATTAGTGATTATTGCTGGAGTTTACAAGGTTTATGATAATTTGGTTTTCAAAGAGTATGAAATATGTGTTTTAAAAAACTCATGAGAACATTTTGTTGTTAAATTATGAAGAGTTAACCAACAAAGCCTGTCACAATTAGTAAGATGGCTGGGTCATTTAAGCATGTATCAGGAGTTCGACTCCTACGGTGTGTATAGAAAGGGGCTTTGTTGAGAGAGGCAAAACTCATTTCGATGATCTCACACGCCTCGAGAGGATTAGTCTTCAGCTACCGACGAGGGATATCCTTTGGTTCACAAAAAAAAAAAAAAGTTATGAAGAGTTAGCTTATGAATTTGATTATTCAAAGAATTTATGGCTTTCATAATGATTTCAAGACTAGAATATATATATATATATAGACACACACATATATATTAGAGCCTGATACATAGTTTTAGAGAAAATGTCTAGTTTTTATGATTTTGAACTAAACGGTAGCTAGAGAGAAACATATAGTGAGTTAATGATTGTGAACAATTGTTAACCTTGATACCAAATTATCCTTGTGGACAATCTCACCCAGAGCAGAGATGAAACCTAGTTAGATGTCTCATTTAGGTCCTTAAGAAACCCTAGAGTTCAGAGAATTTGTTATGTCGTGGTTAACATGCATAACTAGAGAATACATTGTTTTGTCATATTTAATATGCATAACCAAAGAATTTGTTATGCCACATGCTTTGTGCATAACCAAATATCCTTTCTTCTCTATTAGCGTACTATTATTTATGTTTCGGAGAAATTTATGGTTTTGAGTTATCATATATGTAAATACAAAAAGGTTTTAGAGCTTGGTTTTGCCATTATCATTATTGTCATTATGATTTTATGCATTTTAGTAGTTGTCTCATGAAGAGGGTGACGGATGAGAATTCACTCAGTGAGTTTTAGATGAAATTCACTCCTCTTCCTTTTCCCTCCACAGATACCATAGCTGCTGAGGGTTCTTCTTAGCCAGCTCCTCCCCAAGAGTAGTAGAGACATCTTTTGGTGAGTTTCACTTTGAAGTGAAATGTCTTTTTATATTTTGTATAGAGTGCTCTTGTGATAGTACAGGTAGAGTTCCGGACCATGTAGGGGATTTTGCATATTTTGTTACCATGATTTGGAATTATATTGTATTTACATTATTATAATTTTTATAGTTTTGCTTCATATAGAGCAACTCAATATATTTTGGATTATAACCACAGATTCAAAGTTTGATTATGAAATTATAGTTATGACTATTGATTTTCAAAGAGCAAGTTGATTCATATTAGAGACAAAATAATGTTTTAGAAATGAATTTTATGATTAAAATATGCATATAGAGAGAATCAACATTCACGAGCCTTAACGTCGAAATGAGAGTCCTCACGTGTCAGTTACGTTCCCAAGTTGGCTCGTGACACAAGGTCGGAATTCCGTGCTCATTCCATGTTCTTGACCTCTTGTCGGGTTTACTGTGTGTCGGGTTCCCCATAACAGATATGTTTTAAAATTTAAACGCCTTTGTATCAGCATTAACTAGTATTTTTGTCGTGGTTGGTGTAATAGTAAAACCTTGAAAAGATCATGTCTTTGCCTACGCTTTGTAGTAGAATTTTCTTGTTGAAGCCATTGTATCTCAGGCACAATCGGATGAACCATTTTGCCGAGATGTCTACTTTAGTTTTTATTTTGGGTAGGAGGGTTATTTGAGTGTTAACAAAGAGCTGAACATTGAATTATTTATTGATAGTGAGTTCTGTTTAAATTGATTACCTCTACCATTACAACTCTAAAGTGCATTGACCTTCATATCTTGGTGGTATCATATCCTGATTGTGATGGCTATCTAGTTCCTGTTTGCTAGACTGTTATCCACTTGTCTTATGATGTGGGTTGATTCTATTGTATCAAGTACTCTCTGTTCCAAAAATGTCTCGTTTACTGTTTGATTACATTTATAAATCAATGTATCAGGATACATTTGCATTGATTTATGAATGTACCAAACGTTTAGACGGACTAAACGTCATAAGTATGATTGATGAGTCAAAAGGAGCAAATATTGAACCATTAATCTCTCCTTGAGCCTTATGAGCGTGTAATTTCATAGTGCATATGAAAAATTTGGATTGATATTTATTCTTTTCCTTGCACTTAATTATAGCATTATTTGATCTATGTAACTAGTCTCATTTAGTAGGATAAGAATTAGCTGCTATTGTATTATCTAAGTAATATCTCAATATTTATCTATTTTTTTTTTTATATTTGTACTAGTATATACTGTGAGTTTAAGAAACATTTTGCCTATTGTTTTAAAATGAAAACTATTTTATTACATGTGCAATGTATGGATGATAAATAGTGAAAAAATATATTAAATATTAAATTTATTTATATGCTTTTGAAAAATTATACTCAATACATGTTTATGTAGTTAAAAAAATTATTACAATTCTTTAAATAATTAGAAAAAAGTGAAGTATAATAATAAATGAATATTTTGTCCAATATCATTCATATAGCACATATTAAAAAGGAAAGAGAGCCATAACTATTAATCAATTTTACAGTGATAATAAGCTCTAATATCATATCTTCGTGTATGACAACATAATAGCATATTTAGATATTAATTTATGATATTTAATTTCTCATTATACTTAGGTAGCACGGTCAACTGTTGACTCAAAATCTCCTCAATTAGCTATTTTCTTCTTGAGCTGTCAAAGCTGAAGAAGTTATCACCCCTAGTTCAAAACAAGTTAGAATATGTTTGTGATCTATGAAAAATAAAACCCCAGCAATTAGTGCCACCTTATAACAATAATAGTGCAATGGTGCATTATTATTAATCTTGATAGAAACCACTTTGGGATGGTACAACTTAGCAGAGAATCTACCATTTTCTCCCCTGATCGAGATAGCAAGAGAATCAATTAACTTCTTTTTCACCTCTCAAAATAGGGAAACACTTTTAACAAATTTCATGTCAGAACTAACATTAAAAGCAATCTGAATTTTGGAATAGTGTGGATGTGTCATGCACTACAAAGTTGAGAGTTGGAAAATGGGATCTCCAAATTCCACATCAGTTGATATTCATGTAACAATGGCTATTGGGAACTCAATAGTCGACAAACAATAACTAAGTCCTGTTCTACTAAGCAAAGAGTAGAGAATGAGTTAAAAAAGTCATAGATCAAACTATTAAAAGAGATTTGGAATTCAAATAGGACAAATAACTAAGTCTTATTTTAATAAGTAAAGAGTAGAGAAAGAGTTAAGAGTCATAAATTGAACTATTAAAAGAGATACGGGTTTTAACAGATTAATTGCAAATATAACTCGTTGTATGTGATTCTTTTTGCTTTTCATTTTTGTCTTCAGTACACCAAAATTTATGATGCGGGATAGGTTGCTCCACAATCAACACTGAGCCAACCCTCACTGGCTGTGCATGGTTTTTATTCTCCTTGCTTTGTCCTTTTGTTTATCAGGTGTTAGAACAAGCCTTACCAAAGGCTTTGGGGATGATAGATGTGATGTCCATAAGTTGATATGATCATTTGTACAAACAAGGGGAGTTGAAGCCTTGCAAATAGAGCAACTGGAACACAAGCCAGAAGAGCTATTGGAATTGACACCCATTTTAGTCTCTCCCTTAGCACCAAAGTGAGAGCTGCACCAAATGCAATCATAGTAGTCACTATTGCAAAGAACAAAGAAGCCAGGCCTAATACTAGTCTCTGAGGCAATGTCTTGAGAAAATCTTCTTCGGCATAGCGCGCGGTTAGGATCGATAGAAACATCAGAAGAGAAGCCATTGAAGAAAACAAAGCCAAAGCATCTGACACAGCGAACACCAGGAACCTGTTATCTGACAAGAATATTGGAATTCCTTTGTCCTGGTTGTTACCTCCAGGTACAGTGAGAACAGCAGCAAAAACAACTGTGGCGATGAGAGTTGCCACTAGCATACAAGAGTTTGATGTCTCCTTCATCCATTTCTCTCCTTCTTCAAGCAGTGTCTTGTGCTCTTGCCTGAATAATTGCCAAGCTGTGTTTCCATCTCGGTTTTTAACTTCCTTATGAAGAGGGTGATCCAATTTCTCTACTTCCTGTTGGATATTTATGCCATGTTATCAATATCTATTTAGAGTTTAACCTCAAAATTAGCTACAAGGTGATTATAATAGGGCTAAACAAACCTTAAACCACTGTATCTCCTTTTGCATTTTAAATGCTGCACCAGAAACTGATGCTAGTTGAGGAAAAGCAAACCTTGCAGCTAAATGTGATGTGGTGTTTTGTGATTCATCCAATGCTAAGATCAAAATCTTGCTAATTATCGGCATCCTGCATATAAGACTGAAAACCTTTTCTTGCCGATTTTTTATGGCGATTTGAGCTATGAATCCTTCATTTGGCATGTGAGTCCAAACCAAATCAGGAAAAAACTGGAAACATATCCTTAAAATCTCGACTATGCCGGATGATGCTGCGTTGAAGATAATGTCTGCGCTCATGAAAGACTGCCACAATTGAGAGCTGTTCATGGTTGAAGCTTGAGAGCAAACGTATTCCACCAATCTCACAGAAAATACATGTCTCAGCTTTGCATCTCTGACTAACTTTATGCTAGGAACTGCAAATGAATTTTAATTTTCAAATTGGGCGAAGAAAAAAAAAGAAGAGAAACTGCTAAGAGAATAACACATCTCCAGGATGTCTGGCAATGTACTGCCAAACAACTACAACATACCAAGAGTCTGAATTGCATTCCATATTGTACCTCCGAAATATGATTGGTGATGGCTTGATTGGCCATAAGAATCTCTTAAATCACCATGTGGTAAGAGATCGAGTTGCACTGGAACACCTAATACAGTTGAACAAGTGGAATGTTAAATTTCATTAAGGCAGAATAGTATTACAATGAGGATGATTAAGAGAAAATAATTGTACCTAAAGAGGGTACTTACAGTGGTAAATGCAACTTCTCAGAAAACCAAGCTTATTTCCACTTTGGAAATCTGAAGGCTTTTTCGACAAAACATTAAGTATGGTGCTTCCATTTGAATCAGAAATAGTTGCCAAGTTAGGGTAGCGATGGAGAAGATACATGGTGATATCTGCACATAGGAGAACCAAAAGGGAAGTTATAAAAAAGGATAAAAAGAAGAGGGTAGAAACATATAAATGAATAATAACAAGTTTTATGTGCTAGGGAGCAAGAGACAGAGCCAGTGTATATAAAAATGGATCATGGAATAATCTGGTAACCTTGTACAATAATCTGGCTTTTTACTGCACCAGATATATA
Source organism: Dalbergia cultrata (assembly GCA_031216105.1). Lineage (NCBI taxonomy): Eukaryota > Viridiplantae > Streptophyta > Magnoliopsida > Fabales > Fabaceae > Dalbergia > Dalbergia cultrata. Next base: position 12,893,724 of record CM062347.1, read on the forward strand.
AAATTTTAGTGCTGAAACTATTAACTCCCCAGACTAGAAAGAATTACTTTATATTTTAGTTTAATCATATATAAAGTGGAACATATTTAACTAAAGATTGTTATTCCTTTTTGGTCCATGCACTATCCCTATCATAATGATTTTCATCAAAAAACACAATATAGTTTGTCTGTAAGACAAGTTGTTAATGCCACCAATCAATATCACTATAACACCAAATCATCAAAGCAATTGTTTACTATGCCTAATTTACTTCCTTCACAAGAATTGATGTCTTGAACAATTATTTGAGACCAAGAAATTAACCTATATCACTAACATTGTTAAATCATTCTATCAGGTATACTGAAAACATAACAACATATACATATACTATTCGACACAACATTTTCTTTACCATGAAATCCTGCAGCAGTAAGCAATGCCACAAGTTGACTAGCCAAAGAACCGGAGAATGGACAACCAGGACTCTCATCTGTAGTAGTCAAAGCAAGGTACCATGCCATTTCTTTACAGCTGGTAGATGTAATACTATAGAGAAGTGGTGTAAAACCTTTATAGTCAGTTATCTGTGTCAAGGAAGGATTTTTAGCTACCAGTGCCTTTGCGACCTTTATGCTTTCACCCATCGCAACGTAGTGTAGGCAAGTACAACCCATCAAGTCCAGCTCTGCGAGGGCTTCTGAAGGCAGATGTTGCACCAAATTCTCAACAAGTTGCCACTGGCCTCCTACAGCTGCAACATGTAGTGCAGTCCTGCCAACTGTAGTGATCTTGGCTGTCCATGCACTCGGATCACGATCAAGGAAAGCCTTTGCAGATTCCCAATCACCTTTTAATATTGCTATGTGCAGGGGTTGGTAGTGACTGTGGTTAAATCCCCTAGCTTTAGGCAATAATGTTAACAATATGAGTTCCAATGAAAATAGGAAGTGTAATAGCTAAGGCTAGAAGACTATAACATTTCTTTGCATAACAGCACTTAATGAACAAGTATTATGTATTCTCAATCCAAATTTGTCCGAATCAAGTATGCATATGAATCACAATTGAATATAGCATGATCGCATGTTGTAATTTTGAGGTGCATCTTACTTTTATAATTGTCCATTTATATTTGACATAACCAGCAATTTAGGATGTGATATGAGTTTACTTCAAGTCCTTTTATGGCTTCAACCGATGATGAGTGCAAGAAGTGCATAACTTGATGATGTTTTGATTATGGTCAAAATCTATACATTGTCATTTTCTCCACCTCATACACCTTTATTACATTCAAGCAATGGTAAGCAAAGTAAAGATTATAATAAATTGGGCTTAGCTATGAACCATGAAAACATAATTGCATTTTAAAGAATTAATTGATTGCAACCTAGTTTTGATTTTGACCAAACTATCAGGGACAAATTAGTCTCTCTAGACTTCAAAGTCTAGTCCAATTCCTTCACCATTTATAATGTGGGACCCTTTTATCTCATTGGCAACCACGCATCATAGTCACACAATGCATTTTGCTGTTTAATGACCAAAGTGTCCTAGATATTGAATGATGAGGGACCTCAAATAGACTTTCAAGTCTCGGAAAATTAATTTGTCTTTTAATATTTTTATCAGGAACCAAAATGAGGTTTTTGTCTAGATCTTTTGAAAAATAAAATAAAAAGGTGAAACTCATAAGTTGAGTGAGAAACACTACTTATGATTTTTTTTTTTTTTAAAAAGGATATTACAAGTTAGAGGTCACATTTAACTTCTTGTCCTTGTTTGGCAATACAATTTATCACTTTTCAACAAGTCATTTTCTATACCTTGTGAGAAATTGAAATATTAAGCTTCTCTCACTGAAATAATTCTATTAGTACGTATACGCATCTAAATTCAGAATAATTTCTTTTCAGAATTTTCTTTTCACATAAGGACCTAAATAACCAATTTAGCCAAATGGACCCATAGTCCACACAGAACAGACTCATCAACGAATTAGTCAAATAAGTGGAATGACACCATACCAGTCCACATTTGTTACATCATATGCCACATAGCCATCAATGAATTAGACAGAATTATAAATTAAGAAAATATGCCTATACTTTCAAGAAAAAAAGGGAATACTTCACACGAAGCCAGAACAAAAAAAAAAAAAAAAAACCCAACAAAATTAAAATTTTAAAAAATTATCAAACATTGCTTAGTAGCCACAGGAGGTTGCCTTAAATCCAGGGGAGAAATCAGAAAGTAGAAACTCACATGGCGTGGATTTTCCATAAATGTGAGTAATGATTAATCCTAACCTACTACTTGGTATTTGGTAGCAAAAAGAAATTGAAAAAAAATATACACGCACACACATTAACATTAGCAAACCACATACCAAACTCAGCAGCAGCAGCCATGACATCATCCAGAGACATCACTGAACCTGATTCAGCAAATGAGATTTCCTTTGTCAAAACTTTCTCTCTTGGTTTTGCAAGTCGATACCCTGCTTCAATAGATGATCAGTAGTGGCTAAAGGGTGGTTGTGATTGTGAAGGTAGACATGCACAGGCAGAAGAACCATTCGGCTCTTTCAAGATTTTAAGAGTTGGGGATAGATGCTTTCCTTGATGACAACGCAAAGATGCAAACTCTTCTTCTGCAAGGCTACATTACACAAGTGCATTTTAGTTTACAAACACTGCCCTTTCCTGGAAAGAACAGAAGGACAAGTTATACTACAAGTGGCCATTCACACTACTGTGTTCGGAAATCTTGTTTTTCTTCCTCTTTCATATATGTTAATGTATTGTTACTAAATTAAATATTAATGCACAGGTTTAAAGGAACGGTGATTCTCAGGTGACTATTGCAGTTAATGTCTATGATATCACTCGCATTTAATCACATTTCAAAAGTGTGGCTAAAAGACAAAAAAATAATGGGGCTAAATCCTTTCCCTGATACACCCTCGACTACACACACAACACTCACCGCTCCTCTTTGAAATACGCACCAGAGCAATCACTTAGCAATCACCTAAAGGAATATGTACCCTTTTCCTTTTTTCAGATGGCCTTGAAGCACTGTGTACTTTATTCTTGTCTCGACTTTTAAGATTCTTGTTTCGAATTTCGTGCCTGATTGATTTTAAATTTTAAATAAGCATATCAAATGAAAAGACAAGAATTTCCCTATTGAAAATTTTATATATAATATAAAATGACAAATATGGCCTTAAGACAATTCATACATTTATTAACTGTTTAAAGAATCATAGTAATAATAATTATAATTATGGTAATAATATTCAATAATTATCACGTTAATAATTAAATATAATAATATTTTTATAATTATAAAATAATATTGAATAAAATTATTGCTATATTTAGTTAAATATAGATTGAGTAAAATAAGACCCTACATTTGAGAGAAGGTTTTTATTACATCCCCTCCCCTTTATTTTAAAAACATATATTTCCCTCCCTTAAAAAATTTTAGAAGAACTATAATTTAATTTATTTTTAAAATTTTTAATTAATTCTCCATTATTATACTTATTTTTTTATTTTTGATCAAAATGCCCTTTATTAATAGTTATATATATTAAAATTTTTTACAAATTAAAATATACGTGGCTCATAATAATATAAAATAATGATATATATATATACACGTATTTCATTTAATTTTAAAATTTTTCCATAATAGGAAAATAAATTATTTGTGGTAAGGATAAAAAATATTCTTGAAATATTTATAAAGACCAAAACAATATTTTTAATATTTATAATGACTGAATACATATTTTAATATACTTTTAGGGATCAAATTTAAAATTGTAAGACCAAAACAAAGAAATGAAAAAAAGGGACTGAAAACCAAAACAAAAATTTTAGAGGAACTAAAACCACAATAAACAATATTTATAAAGATAAAAAAATATTTAAACCTAAGTTAGATTATTTTTTTTATGCACCATAATTTTTAAGACAATAATATTTAAATTTAAGACATCATATGTACTAGATTTCTTTTCATGCCATGACATAAACAAGTGAGAAGCAAGCTAAGTTTCTTTTTATCATGTATGGAACAAGATAGCTAAGATAGCTTTTAGTATCTTGATGAAATATTACACTTATTTTTTATGTTACTATTTACAATTAAAATTAATATTAAAGAATAGATTTAGTCTAAATGTATTGACACTCAAGTTTTTTTTATATTTTATTATGCAAAAAAAATTTTACATATAAATGACTTTGGAAGAAGTAGGGGCTAGGTAGAGTCAAACGCATTTTTTGATATAAAAATATGTACTTGGGTACTTATATAAAAAAAATTGTACCATCAATATATTAATATTGAATTAAAAAATAATTCCAACATAAAAATATAAGAATAGTTTATAAAGCAAAAATTTAAATGTAACTTTCCAAAAAAGAACAAAATAAATGCGAGCCCTTTTTTTTCAAAATTCACGTGAAAGAGGAAGCCAAAAATAAAATGTGTTGCCAACTATTAAATTAAAAATTGTAATTAATTAAAAAAATTTAAAAAGTAAATGAAAATAACAAAAGATATGAATATATGGTAGACGGAGGTGGCATGCAATGGGTTAGCTTTGGAAAAGTAGAATGTGTTAGTGACGTCGGTATTTGCACAGTCAAAGAAATGTCAATATATACTTATACAGTGTTAGGCCCTTAGCATAAGGGCAACTATGTAATTTAGTTAGCAATGAATTATTTATGATAAAACTTTTTTACCTGTTGAATAGGAAACACCCTTGCTTCAATCCTTGCTTCAATTTTATGTACAATAATCACCTTGTATGTCTCTTACATATTGTCACGGGTTAGATCTTCATTTTATTTGTTTTTTTGTTTTTTTCTTTTCCAATAGTTTAACTTGTACTGGTACAAGCACGTTGAATGTTCAGTTTTAGGATGAAAAATATGCAAACGCGACCTTATTCGGGAGGGTGCTACTCAAGTGCCGTACAAGTCAATACTTACGGTGCCAAGTAGACATGGTTAAATGGTTATGCGATATTTATTCGGGATGTAGAGTGGTGTTATTGCTGAAAAAAGGATTATATTACCTGGTGAAAGTTGATGTTGGTTTACAATGTTATTAAAAATAATTAAAATGGTAAAAGGATAATTAATCTATAAAAAATAACTAAAATTCCCAAATTTACAGAAAAAGAAAATATCATCAAAGAAAAGAAATTAAAGTAGACCCATATGTTCTTTGGTTTGTAAGTGTTAGGGAGGCTTCACCCAACAACAAAAACTTGTCCAAACCTCACAAACCACTGCTTCCTCCTTCTTGCTTACATACCCCTTGGTTGAGGTGTGAGTTCGTCTTGTGTCCATTTGTTTGTGTCTATCTCTTACATTTTGGAAAGAAAGAAAGAAGGAAAAAAAAAAGGCAAAGCTTTAAGTGAAAGATTATGGTCTTTTAGAGCACATAAATCACAACTTGTGTCCATTATCCCAAGTTTCAAACAAAAGGAAAGCAAATGAGTAGAGATCCCATGTCCTGACTGCATTGTGAGTGTTATGATTCAAAGAAAATCACAGTGTTTGTCAATTGGGTGAAGGGGATGAGTGGATGTGACAGGAATGCCCTTCCACTTGAGGTTAGTGTTTTATGCAATGTTATCTACTTTTGTGTTTGAAGAACAGATTTGAGTAAATGGCGACTGGGGTGAAGGGATTTAGGATTTTAGGGATTTTATACTCCATGTGTGTGGGCTATTTGGCATGGTAGTGTGGGCTTTTAGGTTTATGTTTTGCTTCTGTTCTTGTTGTGATGTACTTCTTGAAAAAAAGTTAACTAGAATTCGGACAATCCACAACCTTAAAAAATCTTGAAAATTAAATCAAATTACAAAAAGTTACTATGTATTGTTGAGAATTTGGACAACCCAAATTGTTGAGAGGGAAAAAAACCAAATTATTGAAAAAAGGTTGACAAACATTAAAAAAAAAGTCTTTAAACTAAACAAAAAAAAAAAGTTGCTGTGCATTGTTTAGAATTCGAGCGATCCAAACTCTTTAGCAAAAAAAAAATCAAAATTACTGGAAAAAGTTGACAATCATAAAAAAAGGAATGTCTTAGCAAAATAAAAAAAAAAAACCAAAATTTACTAACTTTGTTGAGTATTGGGACAACTCGGATTGTTAGGGGAAAAAAACTAAAATGATTGAAAATGTTTTTTGTTAATACATAGTGTTACAATTAACTAATTTTTCAAGTCAAATGTGAACAATTACCCAAGGTGCTAATTGATCATGTTAACAGTTAACTGAGACTGTCTTAGCTTTAATCATTCACGGTTTCACATGCTCTTATGGACCTACATGCCAAATGTCATTTTACTATTGGACAAATATATTTCAGCACCATAAACATTGACCTGTGTAGGCATATGAACAATGGCCTATTCGGGATACATTCACTTAATTACAGTGCTACTATTTTTACTGTGAATGTGTCTTATGTGAGAACTTTTCTCCACTCATTCATGCTGTTACATCTGCCTTCCTTTCTTTTTAATCGGTATGGACAATTTACTGATCTAGGAAAAAGTAAATGCTTAACGTGTCATGTTAGCTTTTTACACTTCATGTAGCTTTTACCCTACTTCATTCTCTTCGTCACTAAGCTTCAAGTTTGGCTCTTTTAACCCTCGAAACACTCTTATAAAATTGATTATTGTTCCGTTGTCTGTCAGTTCTTATTATTGTTGTTTTTTTTCCAAAGAATAGCATAGGAAATTGGATTTCATGTTTTTCTTAGGTGACATATTGAGGGCCTTAATTGAGTTGACATCTTTCTACTGAAGTCGTTTTATCAGCACACTAGTTCGTAAAATGACTATCCAACTTTAAGTCTTCATGTATGAAGCTTTAAACTGATCGACCCCTCTTGTATAGTAATGGTTTCAATCCATTTTTTTCCTTCTCATCCCCCCACCCTTTCTTTTAATTTGTAGTTCATCAATATCCACAACTATTTATTTTAGGTTTTCTATATAATTAGTAAATATTACAAATTAAAATAATGGTTAAACATTCTCTTGAAACACAGATTAAATATGATCTAAGAGCATATATATATACACACACACACACACAGGAATTTGCTATGCTCCTACCCCATTTTCGTTAAATTTTGGCCATGTGTTTTGTTTGGACCGCCCAGTGTCCAAGAGTTATCACCAGGCAAAATTCTTGGTGGTTCTTGGAGCAAAAAATAACTTTGATCCACTCAGAATAAGTGAATATTAATAATTTAAGAAACAAGAGTAACCCACATTTATTTGTCTCAAACAGTAAATGAAACAGAACAAGAGTTTTCTCTTGCTTCAAAAACAGCTGAGAATTTCTCATCAACCCAATTGTCCACATTATCAAATAACTCAAAACATGAACCCATATATCGGAGAAGCCAATTCTTGGCATCATTCATTTCTGCAAAGATATCAGAGTCAATTAAGGTGTTTTGCTTTGAGAACAATGAATTCATATCCACTTGGCAAGGATCAACAAGAAAATGGAATTTTCTTAATGTTCCCGGAATTTAGAAAACTGCTTTGTACCCTTCAAGGAGTAACATTAAAAATGGTAAAATAGAAAACATCAATGGCTCACATAACTTAAGTGATACACATCAGATGATACAGAGCAGGAACTGTTTCTTTGCATGAATCCCAAAATTTTTGGTAGTTGGTACTTTCAGACAAGAGTGATGCCAATGCAGATACTCAGAAAGGTGTAACTACAAACATTCAAGATGTGGTTGCTAGCAATAAACATTCATTCTCTATACTTTCAGGAATCAATATGATAAAGGAGAGTACAAAGGAGCAAGAATGAAAACCAACAGCTTTCAGAACATGTCTATTTCTTCTATTTTTTAAAACCCAAGTTACTAAAAGTGTCTTTGACCAAATCATTGCGAGCCATGCTTCGGACTTGCTGTGGAGGGATGACCAAATCATTGCGACCCATGCTCCGGGCTTGCCGTGGGGGAATGTAGCCATACTTCTTTCTCAATGTCTCTAGGACTAATTCGTCACGAGCTCTGGTCCGAGCTTGTTGGGGAGCAACATTGACATAAGAAAGGTGCGCCCCGATCGATAAAATGGCAGCACCAGATAGGAAGCATGCAATGGTCATGGCCAGTTTCTTCGGGGTTGAGGGGAAACACACCATTAGCTCAAAATGATGCACGCACACCGAAGACCAATTCAACCTCTTATCTAATAAGGTAAATGAACACCATTCATCACTTTGTGGTGTCTGTTCAGTGCCCAAAACAACCAACACATTCTACTCTTCTATTCAAACCCATTAGCATACATCTTTTATTATGTGGGAATTTCCTGAAAAGAAAGGCATCACATTCACAAGAACATAATAAGAACACAAAAGACAGATATGTAATGACCTGGTCCCAGTAAAACATGCAATGATGCTCAAATCTCAGAGAAGTAAAAATTTGAATCAATTTTGCTCTTCAAACCACTTCTCTTGTCTTCCTTCCCCTTCAAAGTAAAACTCATAAACAAAATCTTACATTTGCATATGAAGCAGAATTAGATTGTATATATGTAAAAAAGGGCCAAATTACACTCCCTCCAAGATTTGGTGAAATTCATCCCAGCTCCTCTCTATTTGTCTGGTGACACTAACCTCCTATGAATGCATTGTGCAATGTGCAATGTGCAAATGGAGGGGAGGACTGTTTGATGATTTTATAATCACGAGGGGAGGTCGGTGTGATAACTTCACAACCTCATAAACATCCTAGGCAAATTTTACAAATACAGGGAAATTAGAGTGAATTTCACCAAATCTAAGGGAATGTCAATGTAATTTGTCAAAGCGAAAAAAAAAAAATCGAAAAAAGATGTGAAGTTACATGAATGTTTTCACGTGCTTAAACATTTACTATCTTATAGCAGTGGAGGGAGCAAAGTTAAAGAGAATATGAAGAGGGACAGCACTACAAAAGCATTTTAGCAAACAGATGGGATGCATTTCGATTCGACAATGGAAAGCATCGATCAGGAAAACCCACAAGTCATGAAAATTGATAACAACAGTAACGAACGATATTCATACATCAACAGTCCATATACCATTATAACAATGAAAAACATTGAAAAAAAAGAAAAAAACAATTCTCAATTATTGATTGATGATTTTCCAGCAAACATCAATAACAGATGCGAGAATTCAGATGTATGGGTTTTTCTCATAAATCAGATCAGAACATACCTTCGGTGGAGGCGGAGATTTGTTTAGGCTTCTGATTACTAGAAGAAGATCAGAAGCACTTGAATTACTAGTTACTAGAAAGCACCACGCAGAAACACAAGTGAATGTGAAAGCAAAGGGACCTGCTTTGTCCACCCCAAAGAAAAGTGAGGGATTTAACTATAACTTGCAAATAATATCGAGTTATGGACCCATTTGTTAGCATTGCTGAGTGAATTTTATTTTTGACGGTATAAATTTTATATCACCATTTAATTATATATTATCATCATATAAATATGAAGTTCTTTTATAGTAACAAATGCATCAAAATTAAGACTATTTATATGATTAATTTTTTTTTGTCAAAATTCTTATTATCCTAATAAAATAAATCTTATTATTCTTTTTTCCTTTCTTAGCGCAGTCAAAAGGCATAAAATAAATCTGCATCACAGGACGATTTTCTTGATATACATTTTTATATTTATTTTTTTATTTAATTGAACTTTATTCAATACAATATGTTATAAACAATTCTTTAAAAAATAACCATGAATAAGCTCAAAGAACAAATTTGTTACTTTGGAGAAAGTTTGGAAGTGAAATATCACTTTTGAAGAATATTTTAGAGGCAAATATTAATTTTAGAAAAACTTTAAATTTTAATATGTGTTTTAGGAACCACAATGGGGTAATTGTAGTTTCCTGAATTTCTTCACAAATGATGTCTGTATAAAGCTAATTACTAGCTCCAGAAAGTTTGCACTTTTATTTTTCTTTGGTAACAACTAACAAGAAAGTCTGCACTTTGTAGCGTTGTTTTGCATTGTTATGTTCATGTCGTATGCTCAGTAGGTTTCTACCTCTTTTTTTATTTTTTTAGGTTTAGAATTAAGCTTTTACCTGAGGTGATCGAACTCGGTCGAACACAATAAGTCAACCAGATAACCTAGAAAAATATATGGTTTGGGTTAAAAAAATTAGTATAAAATTAAAAGTTGGTTCGTTTTAGCCAATATAAATTGGCCTGGGACAAGATCAACCTAATAATATGAATACTTTTTTAAATAATTAACTACAAATATGAATCCTTAGTACTTGAATTTTGACCATGTAATCCATTTTTACATTTAAAAAAAATTTAAATTAAAAAATAAATATTGGTAAAAATAAAACAAAATATGTCACTTCATATTTTTGCATCAAATTAAGTTGTTAAGTTTAAGTATTGAAAAGAAAAAATAACTTTTATGTCTTATTTTTAACATAACAAAGAATAAAATCACCACTCGCCTTTGGTTTATATATCTAACCATTAACTTCTCACATTGACAATAAACTTAAAAAAATTAAACATATTACCTGATAATATTAAAATGAAAAGTTATGAATAACTAACTCTGTTGTTCTCATTTTTTCCCCAATCCTTTCTCATTTATCCCACCATATCATATCGGCCAGCAACTTTCTTAGCATATGTTTGATTTAAGTTTTTAATTTTCAATTTTCAATATTTTAAATTTTGTTAAGAAAATATTAAATTTTTAAATATTATAAATTTCAATTTTCAATTTTTAATATTTTTTTTTATAAATTTTAAAAATTAAAAAACTAAAAATAAAAATGGAAATCAAACATGCCCTCACAACCACTGGCGGCTGGAAAAGCATAAGCAGAATCGGGTGCTTGACAATTTGCAAGTGGTCGACTTTTGGCTTGTATCTCATCTCGGCCTGGTCAATGTGGTCGTGCTGATGGGTACGTAGCATTCTTCTCCACTATGTATCAGGTATATTGAGTCCTTGATTTCCTGCAACCAATGTTATGGTAAATTTTAGAATTGCTACATCAAAATCAGATTGCTCTGTATGTTTTAGATGAATAAATAGTCTCATTTGCTTGAGCATGTATATTATGAGTTAGAACTTAAATAATGAAGGATTAGGCCAAAATATACTTGGTGTTTTTGGCGTTTCAATTTTTGAAAGGCAGCTATGCTGTTTGTATCATGATCTGCATATGGTTATGTTTCGCTCCATCAAAAAGGAGTTGCATGACATGGATATCTATCAATATTGTTTATATAATTTTACTAGTAACTTTATCATAATATCCGAGGATGCATGTCTGGTTATTCCGACTTTAAATATTAAATGAAAGTTATCTGATTCTTTTAAAGTGAAGGTATAAAATAAATTATTGTTGGCATTATTGCCACGAAGACATCATTTGTTAATTTTACATTTTAATGGCTCTGTCTGTAAGCACATAATTTCTTTGATAGAAGTAATCGCTCAGTTTGTTTGATAGGAGTAAGCACTTAATTTCCTTGATAGAAGTGGTCACTTAATTTTTCTTTTTTTGGTTGTGAACTTATGGTAGATACATATTAGAGGGGAAAGAGCTTGAATTCTACATGAAAAAGATTCAGAGGAAGAAGGGCAAGGGTGCTGCTTAAGATCTTGTCTCTTCTTACTCTTTGTATCATTTTTTTTTCGGTGGGAGGGTTATTTGCGTGTTAACAAAGAGCTGAACTTCGAATTATTTATTGATAGTGAACTCTGTAAATTGCTTATCTCTACCAGTACAACTCTATAGTGCATAACTTTCATATCTTGGTATTATCCTATCCTGATTGTGATGGCTATCTAGTTCTATTTGCTAGTGTGTTGCTCACTTGCCCTGCCACGTGCGTTGATTCTATTGTATCAAATACTCTCTCCATTTCAAAAATATCTCGTTTACTATTTGGCTTTAGGATTTAGGATTTAGGATTCATACATCAATGTATCGGACACATTTATAAACGTTTACTATTTTGGTACATTTATAAATCAATGTATTGGACATATTTGCATTGATTTATGAATGTGCTAAAAAAGTGAAGACATTTATTTTGAAACGAAACGAATAATTAGTTTAGACAGACAAAACTTCATAAGTGTGATTGATGAGCCAAAAGGAGCAAATATTGAACCATTAAACTCTCCTTGAGCCTTATGAGTGTGTAATTTCGCAGTGCAGATGAAAAACCCTAGCACTAAATTATAGCATTATTTGATCTATGTAGCTGGCCTCATTTGGTAGGACAACAATTAGCTGCTATTGGATTATCTAAGTAATGCCTTAATATTTATCTATATTTTTATATTTGTATTAGTATTTACTGTGAGTTTAAGAAACATTTTCCCTATTGTTCTACATGAAAACTAGTTTATTACATGTGCAATGTACAGACAATTAATAGTAAAAAATTATATTAAATTTTAAATTGATTTATCTGCTTTTAAAAAATTATACTCCATACATGTTTATGTAGTTAAAAAGATTATTGCAATTCTTTAAATAGTTCGAAAAAAGTGAAATACAATAGTAAATAAATATTTTGTCCAATATCATTCATATAACATGTACAGATTACACAAGAAAAAAGAGCCATAACTATTAATCAATTTTAGAGTGATAATAAGCTCTAATACCATTCTATCATGTCTTCATGTTTAACAAAATACAACATATTTAGATATTAATTTTTTATATTTAACTTCTCATTATGCTTCCATAGATTCATGATAAGTTCCTCTCACCCCCAAAAAAAGGAAATAGTTAATTATATAATCAACCAACCAATTATGACTTAGTTTTTCAATTAATAAGATTTAGTCTATCGAAGTAATTGAGAGTTAAAAAATGGAGACAAAAAGAATATTTATTGAACTATCCGAACTACTCCGATATTCATTGTTTTTATTCACGTAGTGCTTTTGCAGTTTTTGTGAACCCATACACTTTTGTTTTTATCTTACTTTCTAATTTAGAACCATTCGTTTGAATTCTTCATTCTTTTTCTTGATTTAATTGCTTTAGCCATTCATCAATATTCAATTTATAATTGCAATTGAAATGGAAGGGTTTCGTTTTCTGAATCCCTATCAAATTTACAGTAGAAGGACAAATTTAGAAAACTATATTTATAATTAGTTCATATATAACTAGTTATATATCTAATACCACATATACATGTATTTCTTCCATATTTCAAACCAATTCTTTATGTTTTAGATTCAATTGGATTCAAGAATCATTCTTTGAAACTTAAAAAAAAAAGTTGTTTAATTTTTATAACTATTAGATTATACACATCTAGTTGACTTCCTTCACTACTACTTTTTTTTTTTTTTAACAATTCCTTAGCAATCTTTTCTATTTTAATATGACTTAAAATTATATACTTATTTTATTTATACCTTATTGATTATAGTTGATTTTATCCTTTATAATATTGAAATAATATAAAATAAAATGATTCCAAAACTTATTTTCTATATTTTTTTTATGAATTTATGTTCTCTAAGTATATTATATGGAGTCGCACTTATATTGTGGAGAGCTAAACTAAGAAAAAAATAGATTATTTTGTAAATTTGTTAACGATGGGCTTCTGTAACTGTTGACTCAAAATATGCTCAATTAGCCATTTTATTCTTGAGCTGCCAAAGCTGAAGAAGCCATCACCCTTAGTTCAAAACTTGTTAGAATATCTATGTGGTGTATGAAAAATAAAACCCCTGCAATTAGTGCCACCTTATAACAATAATAGTGCAATGGTGCATCACTATTAATCTTGATAGAAACCATTTTGGGTCGGTACCACTTAGCAGAGAATCTATCATATTCTCTCGTGATTGGGATAGCAAGAGAATCAATCAACTTCTCTTTCACCTCTCAAAATGGGGAAACACTTCTAACAAATTTCATGTCAGAACTAACATTAAAAGCAATATGAATTTTGGAATAGCGTGGATGTGTGTCATGCAATACAAAGTTGAGAGCTGGAGACTGGGACCTCCGAAGTCTACATCGGCTGATGTCCATGTAACAATGACCAATGGAAACTCAATAGTCGACAAACAATAACCAAGTCTTGTTCTACTTAGTAAAGAGTAGAGAATGAGTTTAAAAAGTCATAGCTCGAACTATTAAAAGAGATTTGGTATTCAACTGGACAAACAAAAATTAAGTCTTGTTTTACTAAGTAAACAATAGAGAAAGAGTTAAGAGTCATAGATTGAACTATTAAAAGAGATACAGATTTTAACGGATTAATAGCCGGTATAATTCATTGTATGTGATTCTTGTTGCTTTTCCTTTTTGTCTTCAGTACACCAAGATTTATGAGGCAGTATGGGTTGCTCCACAATCAAGACTGAGCCAACCATCACTGGCGGTGCATGGTTTTTATTTTCCTTGCTTTTTCCTTTTGTTTATCAGGCGTTGGAACAAACCTTACCAAAGACTTTGAGGATGATAGAAGGGATTTCCATAAGTTGATATGATAATTTGTACAAACAAGGGGAGTTGAAGCCATGCAAATAGAGCAACTGGAACACAAGCCAGAAGAGCTATTGGAATTGACACCCATTTTAGTCTCTCCCCTAGCACCAAACTGAGAGCTGCACTAAATGCTATCATGGTAGTCACTATTGCAAAGAACAAAGAAGCCAAGCCCAATACTAGTCTCTGAGGCAATGTCTTGAGAAAATCTTCTTCGGCATAGCGCGCGGTTAGGATCGATAGAAACATCAGAAGAGAAGCCATTGAAGAAAACAAAGCTAATGCATCTGACACAGCAAACATCAGGAACGCGTTATCTGATAGGAGTATTGGATATCCTTTGTCCTGGTTGTTACCTCCAGGTACAGTGAGAACAGCAGCAAAAACAACAGTGGCAATGAGAGTCGCCACTAGCATACAAGAGTTTGATGTCTCCTTCATCCATTTCTCTCCTTCTTCAAGCAAAGTCTTGTGCTCTTCCCTGAATAATTGCCAAGGTGTGTTCCCATCTCGGTTTTCAACTTCCTTATGAAGAGGGTAATCCAATTTCTCTACTTCCTGTTGGATATATATTTATGCCATGATATCAATATCTATTTAGAGTTTAACTTCAAAATTAGTTACAAGGTGATTATAATAAGGCTAAACAAACCTGAAACCACTGTAACTCCTTTTGCATTTTAAATGCTGCACCCGGAACTGATGCCAGTTGAGGAAAAGCAAACCTTGCCGCTAAATGTGATGTGGTCTTTTCTGAGCCAGGCGACCCTGGGATCGAAAGCTTGCTAATTATCGGCATCCTGGATATAATACCGAAAACCTCTTCTTGCCGATATTTTATGGCAATTTGAGCTATGGATCCTTCATTTGCTATGCGAATCGAAACCAAATCAGGAAAAAAATTGAAACATATCCTTAAAATCTCAACTATGCCGGATGATGCTGCTTTGAAAATAATCTTTGCGCTCACGAAAGACTGAGAGTCGTTCATGGTTGAAGCTTGATAGCAAACATATTCCACCAATCTCACAGCAAATACATGTCTAAGCTTTGCATCTCTGACTAGTTTTATGCCAGGAACTGCAAATGAAGTTTAATTTTCAAATTGAGGGAAGAAAAAAAAAAGAGAGAAACTGCTAAGAGAATGACACATCTCCAGGATGTCTAGCAATTTACTTCCAAACAACTACAGCATACCAAGAGTCTGAATTGCATTCCATATTGTTCCTCCGAAATATGATTGGTGATGGCTTGATTGGCCATAGGAATCTCTTAAATCACCACGCGGTAAGAGATCGAGTTGCACTGGAACACCTAATACAGTTGAACAAGTGGAATGTTAAATTTCATTAAGGCCTAACAGTATTACAATGAGGATGATTAAGAGAAAATAATCGTACCTAAAGAGGGTACTTACAGTGGTAAATGCAACTTCTCAGAAAACCAAGCTTATTTCCACTTTGGAAATCCGAGGGCCTTTTCGACAAAACATTAAGTATGGTGCTTCCATTTGAATCAGAAATAGTTGCCAAGTTAGGGTAGCGATGGAGAAGATGCATGGTGATATCTGCACATAGGAGAACCAAAAGGGGAAGTTATAAAAAAGGATAAAAAGATCAGGGGAGAAACATATGAATGAATAATAACAAGTTTTATGTGCTAGGAAGCAAGAAACAGAGCCATTGTATATAAAAATGGATGATGGAATAATCTGGTAACCTTGTACATTAATCTGGCTTTTTACTGCACCAGATATATAAAATTTTAGTGCTGAAACTACAAGCATTGATTCCAAAGACTAGAAAGAATTACTTTACATTTTAGTTTAATCTTTAAGTGGAGCATATTTAACAAAAGATTGTTATTCCTTTTTGGTCTATGCACTATCCTTATCATAATTATTTTTATGAAAAAAAAAAAAACACAATATAGTTTGTCTGCAAGACAAGTTGTTAATGCCACCAATCAATATCACTAACTATAACACCAAATCATCAAAGCAATTGTTTACTATGCCTAATTTACTTCCATCACGAGAATTGATGTCTTGAACAATTATTTTTTTTTTGATCAATTATTAACAATAGTGTGAGACCAAGAAATTAACCTATATCACTAACAATGTTAAATCATTCTATCAGATATCCTGAGAACATAACAACATGTACATACACTATTCGGCAAAGCAAAGCATTTTCTTTACCATGAAATCCTGCATTAGTAAGGGTTAAGACGAGTAGGAAAGCCGAAGGACCAGAGAATGGACAACCAGGACTCTCATCTGTAGTATTCAAAGCAAGGTACCATGCCATCTCTTTACTGATAGATATCGTACTTTGGAAAAGTGGCGTAAAACCTTCATTGTCAATTATCTGTGTCAGGGAAGGATTTTTGGCTAGCAATGCCTTTGCGGACTTTATGCTTTCGCCCATCGCGACGTAGTGTAGGCAAGTACGGCCCTCCAAGTCCTGCTCTGCAATGGCTTCTGCAGGCATACGTTGCACCAACTTATCGACAAGTTGCCACTGGGCTCCTACAGCTGCAACATGTAGTGCAGTCCTGCCAAGTGTACTGATCTTGGTTGTCCATGCACTCGGATCGAGATCGAAGAAAGCCTTTGCAGATTCCCAATCACCTTTTAATATTGCTATGTGCAGAGGTTGGTAGTAACTGTGGTTAAATCCCCTAGCTTTAGGCAACAATGGTAACAATATGAGTTCCAATGAAAACAGGAAGTGTAATAGCTAAGGCTAGAAGGCTATAACATTTCTTTGCATAACAGCACTTAATGAACAAGTGTTATGTGTTCTCAATCTGAACATAAACTATGAATGCTTTCGTCCGATTCAAGTATGCATATGAATCACAATTGAATATAACATGATCGTATGTTGTAATTTTGAGGTGCCTCTTACTTTTATAATTGTCCACTTATATTTGACATAATCAGCAATTTAGGATGTGATACGAGTTTACTTCAAGTCCTTTTATGGCTTCAACCAATTATGAGTGCAATAAGTGCATAACTTGATGTTCTGACTCTGGTCAAAATCTATACATTGTCATTTTCTCCACCTCATACACCTTCGTTCCATTCAAGCGATGGTTTTAGTGCAGGTCATATCGTTTTGCCACATCATGCGAAGCCAAGTAAAGACCATCATAAATTGGGCCTAGCTATGAACCATGAAAACATTATTGCACTGTATATAAAGAAATGATTGATTGCAACCTCATTTTGATCTTAACCATTCTATCACAAATAAATTAGTCTCTCTATATAGTCAAAATCCTTCACTATTTATAATGTGGGACACTTTTATCCCTTTGACAACCATGCATCAAAATCACACAATGCATTTTTCTGTTTAAAGACCTAAGTGTCCCATATTTTGAATGGTGAAGGAACTCAAATAGATTTTCAAGTCTTAAAGATATTAATTTGTTTCATAATATTTTTGACAGGGACTAAAATGATATTTTTGTCTTACATTTAAAAAAAAAGTGAATCTCCAAATTAGTTCATCATCGTTGAACATGTTGATCTCTAACAATTAAAAATATAAACTTAATCCCTAATAATATCAAAAATCAAACACTTAGTATTCTCATTATCAGTGTTTTTATGTAAAATGATGTTTAATTTTTTAAAAAAATTCACCATCACCTTTCTTCCACGGTTTTAATCCTCACCTACACAATCACCACCTCTATCATCATCACCACCACTACTGCCCCCAACCATCCTTATCACCCTTTGCCTCAGCTTATCACCCACAACAATGTAACCAAACATAGGGAAAAAAAAAAAAAAGAACCTCCATCTCTCATCGCCTTCTTTCCTTCATCATCGCCACAACCACCACCACCAATTATCCCCATATCTCCACCACCAATCTCTCTTCAACCCAAAAACCCTCTGCTCTGTCGAACCCAAACACTCACAAACTTTTTCCTTTATTTTTTCTTTTCTGATTTCATTTGCACATTGCAAAATCTTCACTTTTTTCCATTCTGACTAAAGGGAACATCATGGCCGATATAATGGAGCCTTAAATCTTGCGGCTTCTCTTGGAGCCATTTCTCCTTATAGGATATTCCTTCCAAAAAAATTTTGTGAACGAATATTTTATTAAGGCTTGTTTTGAACATGAGTT
This sequence comes from Dalbergia cultrata, assembly GCA_031216105.1. Classification (NCBI taxonomy): domain Eukaryota; kingdom Viridiplantae; phylum Streptophyta; class Magnoliopsida; order Fabales; family Fabaceae; genus Dalbergia; species Dalbergia cultrata. The sequence goes on from CM062347.1 coordinate 12,912,478, forward strand.
TCTACTTTGTTAATTTTTCTAAGGGATTTTCGGTTCTGTTTTTCGGGTTGCGAGGCTTGGATCTGTGTTGTAAGAGTGGGTTGAAGGAATGTGATTCATGGATATATTGCGTGAAAAAAAAAACTGAAATAAATTTAAAAATTCAATAGAACTGGACAGAGAACTTGACGGGGTTGATGGAACTTAAACATAGAAGTTGCTAGAATGGAGCTTTGACAGAGACTGGGAGAATGAGAAAACTATTGTATTGGAAGAGATTGGTTTAAGAGAGAAAGTGGATGGGAATGGTGGTGGCGGTGGTGGTGAGGAGGAGGAGGATGATGAAGAGGGCAAAGAAAGGTGATGAAGGATGGATTTGTCCTTTATTTTTTCTTTATTAAGAAGCAAAACCACATCGCTTCGTATAAAAACACTAACACCATTAATGTTTTTTATTCAAGAATTACTAAGTGTTTGATTTCTGAAATTATCAAGAATGAAATTGATATTTTTTAATTATTAGAAACTAATTTATTTGCTACTAAAATTATCAGGGACTAACTTAGAAGTTTATCCTTTAAAAACAAAAAAAAAAATGAAACTCATAAGTTGAGTGAGAAAACCCATTCGACAAACACTGTATATGATAATTTTTTAAAAGGATATTAGGAGTTAAAAGTCACATTTAACTTTTTATCCATTTTGGTAATATAAATTATCATTTTTCAACAAGTAATTTTTTATATCTTTTCAGGAATTAAAATATTAAACTTCTCTCAATAAACTTTTTTTTATTAGACTTCTCTCCGGGCTTTTGTACGGATATAAAATAAAAAAATAATTATTTACGCATCTATCACGTTTTGAACATTATATACCCGTATATATCATTTTTGCGCGTGAGGAGAATCGGTTAACTGTCAACCGATTTTGGTTTTTTCCTAATGCACAGAAATCGGTTAAGTCTCAACCGATTTCTGTTTGTTTCGTATTTGGTCCCTCACTTGTCCGTGTATATATATGTGAATCTCGCTCAGCGTAAGAGGCACTCTTCATTTCTTAGAAGAGAGCTCAAGTTGCTAAGGTTTTGAGGGGAAAATGGCAATGAGAGGGTATGTTCTTGTTCATTATAATTGTGAAGTAGTAATTTCCTAAACATGTTCATAAATCTAATTATAATAGATGATTTACTAAATATTTTTATAGTCTAATCTAAGTATAATATTTAATAGTCTAATTAATTTCTACTAACACAATATGCTTACGATGCACTAATCTCCCTAAATCTAATTACAAATAAAATATTTCTAATCTAAAAATTAAATTTCAATAGACATGTTTTATTTTTTATTACATTAACAACTAAAATACTTCGCTAAGGTACTTAAAATATATTATTTCTTAAACATGTTTGTTAATCTAATTAAATTAGATTATATAGTTAAATTAGAATATATAATTAAAAACAATATATATACTAATCTAATTAAATTTTACAACTCAACTATGTTATATGTCAACTAATCTTCCTAAATCACTTAACAAGTCTAATTAAAAATATAAATTTTTGAACCCAAAGATATTACTTTGAATAAGTAGGTAGGTTTTTCCTTTTAGCATATTTAACTTTTTATCCATTTTGGTAATATAAATTATCATTTTTCAACAAGTAATTTTTTATATCTTTTCAGAAATTAAAATATTAAGCTTCTCTCAGTAATTTTTTTTATTAGACTTCTCTCAGTAAAATAATTCTATTACTTTGTGTCCCCATCTGAATACAGAATAATTACTTTTCAGAATTTTCTGTTCACATGAGGTCTTAAATAACCAATTTAGCCAAATGGGCCATCGTCAACATAGAACAGACTCATCAACGAATTAGTCAAATAAGTGGAATGACGCCATATCAATCTACCTTTGTTACATCATATGCCACGTAGAACTGACTCATCAATGAGTTATACAGAATTTTAAATTAAGAAAATATTCCTATACCTTCAAGAAAAGAAGAGGAATACTTCAGACGAAGCCAGACCAAAAAAACCAACAAAAGTAAAATTTTTAAAAATTATCAAACATTGCTTAGAAGCCCCAGCAGGTTGCCTAATCCAGGGAGAAATTAGAAAGTAGAAACTTACATGGCGTGAATTTTCCATAAATGCAAGTAATGATTAATCCTAACCACTACTTAGTGCTTGGTTACCAAAGGAAATTGAAATATATATATATATATGAATTACAAACAATTTCAAATTAATTTAAAATTTTACAAACTTAATTTATACAATATGAACTTCTAATCCAACAGTAAATTTTATAAAAATTTACATTATAAAATATTATTCAATTAAAATTTCACTAGTGTAACTATTTCCTAACCCTTTATCCACACACATTAACATTACCAAACCACGTACCAGACTCATTAACAGCAGCTGTGACATTATCCGTAGACATCGCTGAACCTGATTCAGCAAATGAGATTTCCCTTGTTAAAACTTTTTCTGTTGGTTTTGCAAGCTGATACCCTGCTTCAATAGATGATCAGTAGTGGCTAAAGGGTGGTTGTGATTGTGAAGGTAAACATGCACAGGCAGAAGAACCATTTGGCCCTTTCAAGATTTTATGATTTGGGGATAGATGCTTTCCTTGTTGACAATGCACAGATGCAAACTCTTCTTTTGCACACAAGTGCATTTTACTTTACAAATACTGCCCTTTCCTGGACAGAACAGAAGAACAAGCTTAGAAGGACAAGTTATACCTCAAGTGGCCATCCACACTCTAGGGACAGGATTCTTTAGTCCTCTCTATGTTGGAAACTAATGTTAGTCACCTCTTTAACACCATTACATATAATATTAAAATAAATAAAAGGACTAGATTTATTAGATAAAATAAATTAAATTTAATTCTAAAACTAAATAAGGTATACTTTGTCAAATTTACCCTTTCTGCATCCCTGTTTTCATTCCTCTGTACGCCACTTCTCTCTCTTTTAGATCCACAAGCATAGCAAGCTGAACCTCCACCAACACCTCTTGACCTTTTTTTTTTTTTTTTTTTTATCAAAACTACCAATTTCTTACTTGCTTAGACTTATGTTTTTATTCTATTTCCTTCACTTCTCTCTGCTGTGCATGGTTGCATTGAGAAGTCCACAATGGAAAACTTCACCTTGCTGCCACCACCATTGTTTGCTACTCGAGGTTTATACACATCAACAGAAAAAAAAAAAAAGGAGACAATAAAAGAGTTCCTAAAGACAAAAGAAATCCTATCAGAAGCACAAAATGTATTATACCACTTCATAGCCATTAGTCGAAATATGATTTTGAAGCTAAATATATCCAAGTTTCAAACTTTGCAATAAAACATGACACCAATAGGCAATGCTTCTTACAGCCAATCTGTGCTCAATGTCATGGATTCTAATGGGTAATTCAAACCATTGTTATTGTTATTGTTATTATCATCTCAACCTGTAAAGTCATTTTTTTAACACTTTTACGGGGTGGGAAAGGGTGGTGTCAGGGCAAAGGAGGGACGACAGCAGTGAAGACAACAGTGGCATCGGCAAAGACAGGTGGAATGGCAAAGGAGAAGACAGATGGGTTCATTGAACCAGCTAGGTGATTGAGAAAATACAAGATCAATGTAAAATTTGAAATAACGAAAGGACAAATTGGTAATAGTAGGAGGGGACTAACCTGGGTCCCCAAAGTAGGACGGACTGAGGAATCCTTTGCCCACACCCGAGTATGTTCGGGCATCTTCTTTTCTTCCTCCACATGTATGTTAATGCATTGTTTTTCAGACGGCTTTGAAAGCAGGCACAGGATTGGTTGGTCCATTTTGTATAAATGGTTTTCAACCATTGGATGTTCAATTCTCGTTATTAAACGGTTCAAAGTTTGAATATGCTAAATTTACAATGATTTTGCTAATAAGTCACTATTGTATACATTATTTGCACACGGAGACCTTGTTCTGCTTCGTCGTGCGATCCGCCTCCTCTGTCAATGGCATGAACCTCAACCCCCCAATCCAACCTCCTCTGACTCTCACTCTCTGAATGTCATACTTCACTGCCTTGCAGTTTGAGAGCGATGGGTTGTGTGTCTGTCTATATATGTTAATTGAAAAATCTCATATATCGCTTTTTTCACAAGTATATGGTGCTACTACTAGAACATGACCTAGTGCAGAAAAAAGACCTGTTGCTACATTTCACCCAAATCATTTAATAAGTTAAATGTATGTTTTTGATGATCGTTAGTAGCTGTTGGAGAATTTAATAATGTTCTTATTTTAATATTTTATTAATACTGTCAAATTGAATGAGCATGAAGTCTATGGATTAAATTCACCCTCCATTGTTGTAGAGTACCATTTAAAACTCAATATAAATATATTAAAACCTCCTTTTCATTTTGAATTAAAGTCATATATAAATATATTTAAATATGTATTTAACTTTTATGTATATTAAAAATTTAGTTTTTATCTTTATAATCATGTTTAAAATTATCTTTTGATTTTGATAAATATAATATTAAAAAAGGTTGAATAAAAAACATAATATAATAATATTTTTCTAACCAACTGTATTTATTGGGAAGTAATTTTACATGTGTTCAATTATCACTTTTTAGTTACTTCTATCAAATACATAATATAAACTAATTAACCAAAATATATTATCCATTAAATTACATAATTAGGAATATTATTAATTAAGCAATAGAAAGCCAAATTTAATATTATAATTCATATATGAGTATAAATAATTTCAATATATTAGTAACTAAATGAAAGATTTTCGTTGTTTCAAGTGTAAAAATGACATTTTTTTTCTTTAAATTAAATGATATAATTCATACAAAATCATAAATCAAAATTTATGTTTATTTAATTTCTCAAAGAAAAATGGTTGTACATTTGATTTTCATGTGAAATAGATGTCATTGAAATTATGTAGTATAAACATAAATGTAATAATATTATTATAATTATAATCACATTCTTACACCTACAGCTAGAACAAAAAAAGAATAGTTCCACATGCAGCAGTAAATGCACAGCACGGAAGAAGAGAAATATTTAATTTTTTTTAATTCGGATGCACCGAATTCCACTCAAAGAACAGTACATCTTTTTAATTTTTAATTTTCATTTTTTAGTTCCCCTTTTTTTCATATTTTATTTATTTTTATTTAGAATCCGAATGGTCCAAGATCAGTCAAGTAAACAGTATATTTTTGAATTTTGTATTTTTAATTTTGTATTTCACTTTTTTATTTTTATTCTCTAATTTTTTATTGTTTAGAATTTGGATGGTCCGAAATTAGTTAAGTGAACAGTGCATTTTATTTTTTTAATTCCCTTTTTCATTTTAAATTTTAAATTTTTTTATTTCACTTTTTTTTTATTTTTTAAAATTCGGATGCACCAAATTCCATTAAGAGAACAGTATATCTTTTTAATTTTTATTTTTATGTTCCCTTTTTATTTTCATTTATTAATGTTAATTTTAGAATTCGGATAGTTCAAAATCAGCTAGTAGATTTTTTATTTTTTTATTTTTTTAGAATCCGAATGGTACAAAATCAGTAAAGTGAATAGTAAAATTTTTATTTTTAAATTAAAAATTTAATTGATTAGAGAAAAAAATTTTCATTTATCCAGTATGACTGAGCTCAAGAGTTATGTTGAATAAGAATGAACAAAGAAAAATTCGAGATGGCCGGCGAGTCAGGACTCCATGACAAATTAAATCCAATAGTTCAACCAAACATAATTACATGTTGAAATATTGTACCTCTGTTAAGAAAATCTTGATAAATCACCTACAACTAACAATGAAAAACATATTTTATGAATTTTTACATGTTTCTTTAGTTGCAATAGATGAATAATGAAATCAAATAAGTGGATATATACAATATCATATACCGTTAATAGTTAATATGCATATATTCATTCATTTTCATAAGTAATAGACATTTTGAAAAGAAGGGAGTAAGAAATACTATTAATACAATCATACATGGTAAAGTACTAAATTAATACTCATATTAAATCATAAAAAATTTAAATAATTACGTGCATAAGTTCAACAAAATTTATTAATAAAATACATAATATATTTATTTCTTTCAAATCGTTTCAAAATCCACTGAAATCAATTAAGTAAACAGTAAAATTTTTACTTTTTAGTTTTTTATTTTTATTTTTATAAATTTTTATTTTTTAACTTTTAGAATTCGGATGGTCCGAAATCAGTTAAGTGAACAGTAAAATTTTTATTTCTTAATTTTTTATTTTTGGAATTCGGATGATCCGAAATCAATGAAGTGAATAGGGAAATTTTTATTTATTTATATTTTAAAAATTTGGATTTGGTGGTGTGGCTTCTTCACTTTGCCAGTCACCGGAGCGAGTGCCCTTCGCTGCCAACTGCTTCCTTGGCACCTTGTCGCTTGTGGCTTGTGAGCTAAATTCTTTTTCGAGCCTCCAATGAAGGGGAAATAAAAGGGGATTTTCGTGTTTCGTTCTGAGGTAATATTATTGGGTGAGTCTAGAATAAAGTCTTACTTGCAAAATAACATATTTGTATACACTATTAAAAACATGCGAAGGGAGTATTTTGCAATTTTTTTAGCGAAACTAATGTTGGTCCCCAACATAGGGGGGACCAACTAATCCTGTGCCTTGAAAGCAATGCATACTGATCCGTTTATTCATGTCTTCTTGTTTCGACTTTTTAGATTCTTGGAAGTATATAATTTTATCAGGGATTTTTTACCCATTTAAAACAAAAAAATTAATTGCGAAAATAAATAAAAAAAAGATTTGATATAAAATTAAATCCTTTTTAACGCATGCGAATATGCTAGGAGACCCAGCGCATCCTAAAATGCATATGAATACGCAAGGGCCTATGCGTATTCATGTTTTATTTGAATTCATGCGAGCCCCTGCAAATTCATTCATGCCCATTTTGATATGCAGACCCCCTAGCATATTCGCTACCACTATATATATATATATATAGGCGCCAATCATTTGCGTGTCATTTTCTTACTTTTTCAGTTTTTACTTTCAAAGAGAATCTTGGCTTCGTGGCTTATTTGACGATGACAAACTTCCTCTACAGCATAGATGATGTTCATATTGCTGCCAAACTGGATCGCCAGGTATTTTATCTCTTTATTATTTTACTTTTATTGTTATTTTATCTTTTTATTAGTTTACTTTTATCAACATGGATGAGAAAACTGGGCTAGACCAGCTGGTCGAACTGGGTTAACCGGGCACTTGGCCTGTCTGGTTAAGGTTTTGAATCGGGGGAGTTCAAAACCAATTAATGACTGGTCAAAACTAGGAAAAAATGGGAAAACCTGCGAACCGAACTAGTTTGACTGGTTCGAAACTTTTATTTTTTTTCCAAGCTTAAATGCTAACACTTTGTGATAACCACAGAGCAAAAACGAAGAAATGAAATCAAAGAAGGCACTAACAAAAATCGTTAGGTTATTATTCTTCTGTCTCCGTCATTTGCAGGCTACTCACTATAAAACTCACTGATCACTAACAGATATTATTTTCAAATGCTTTGTAACTGTGTTGTTAGGTTGAAATTGGATAAATTTTATATGGATTATATTTATTTTTATAGATCTAAGAATATATGTGTGTGTGTGTGTGTGTGTGATTAATTAGAATACAATGGTTGAATCTCAGTTGAACCGATTGGACCTCTAAACCTTTAAACTAGTACCTTGACCAGTCCAATGCCGGGTCCAGTTTTCTCTTACTTGTTTATTAGTTTAGTTTCAGATATCTATGTATAATTAGTTTTAGTTTAGTTTTGTGTTTACTTGGAATGTTACCTTTGGTTTGGTTTAGTTTAGTTTAGTTTGGGTTTAATAAAGTTAGAAGCGAGACCTACTCATTACAGGGTTTATTTTGGAAAATTGAAATTCGTATAATATAATTAGTTTCAATTTATACTTTAAAAAATATTATTTGTTTATTTTATCTAGTAATTAGTTTAGCTGAATATTAGTTAGCCTAAGATTAGGTAGTTTTGTTTGAATTTAAAAAGTTAATTAGTTTTATGTCTTTGTGTTGACTTAAGAATTTTTAAGCAATGATTGATGACAAATTAGCAAGGAATGATACATATATATTATGGATCAATATTTCAAGCAAATATAAAATATAAAAAGAAAGAATAATGTAGATTTAGCTAATTATTTGCTTACCTTGTTATAATTAAGTACGTGTAATCAGGGAATAACAATAATGACCCTTGATCCTGTCTCTTTGCACATTAAAAATGAGAAATAAGGAAAGAAATTTGCATATATTTCCTTTTGTATATCAAGTTCTTATCTTAGAAGGAAGAATTATAAAAGTCATGTAAGTGGGACTGCTGGAACAAATCATGATCAAACAAGATTAAAAGGGAAAGATGATCCAAGTCTTTATTTCCAGACCAAAAATATTGCTGTATGGAGACACAATCACTTGGTGCATCAGATGTGCATAAAAAATCTTTCAATCAAGTGTATATGCAAGCACCTTAAAAAGGAAATGTACATCCCTCCTCTGTAGCATCATTGCGCACTAATGTATACAATACAAGAGAACTCAAAATTGTGTGCAGAAGGAATTGCGTCAGTTACACTATTGTTCAGAAAGTGATTCTTATATTTCATAGAACACCTTTTAGTGCAATTTGGAGTATTAGGTGTATAGTCTATATTCGTGCTGTGAGTGTTTTAGTGAGACATCTTTGAAGTGAAATATTCACAGATAGTAAAGGTTTTAGAAAAGTATTTGCTGTAATTTCAGAAAACTGCTGTAATAGATTTGTTTGAAACTTAGTGGAAATCTCCCTAATAAGTGGGAATTGGAGTAGATTTCAGAGTTGAAAGTTGAACCAGTATAAGTCGTGTCGTGCTAAGTATTTCTATCCCTTTTCTTATTTTATTTACTTTTCTCACTGAATTTTTTAAAAGTTAAAAAAATAAATTATCTCATAAATTTTTAATAGATTTTCTTCATTTCTGTTCATTTTATTTGAGAATTTTTTTTATCTGTGTATTTAGTGTGTAGCTTCTGATTAAAAAAAAAATCATTCAAACCCTCCTTTCTCAAGTCTCCTAGTACCATCACTTTGAGTTTCTTTTCATTGTATTGATTAGTTTTTACATATATTTACTTAGGTTTATGTCTAATTTAAAACTATTTAGTTTATAATTGTGGTGATATTTACATAACTTCAAGATATACATATTGTTTAGCAGTTACTTTTTTAAAAATAATGCATGTTTGACATTAATAATGTTAATTTTTTTTAAAGTTTTCTGGTTTATTTATTCTAGATTGATATTTATTATCATATTAATTAAATTTATGCAGTCTAATCGACTATTACACCCTAGTCGCTGTGCGCATCCTCAAATGGAGTACTATCTGCGGCAGGCTGGATTTTGGGAAGTTGCCAACTTTGGCAACTTTCATTATGAGTATGCAGTTGGCAACTTTCATTATGAGTATGCATTCATTAGCACCCTTGTTGAGCGATGGAGCCCAGAGACACATACATTTCATCTTCCATATGGAGAGTGTACTATCATTCTCCAAGATGTGGCTTTGCAGCTCGGACCGTAGTCAATCTTGTTGTAGTTAGTAGGAACATGGGCTCATAGGACTGCCCAACTCTTCTTTTTCTTCATCTCTATGATCAATATGAAAGTCGAAACCAGCAACATGCCCAGACGATGGGCTTGCAACTTGCACCACTAGATTTGGCAAGCTAAGACTATGAATTGGTGGATCATGGGCCACTTCAAGATTTGTAGAACCATGCTACTCTAGGGTTTCATTAACTATTGTTTGAGGAGTAGAACCACTAGAGTTCAAATCACAATCTTTTAGAGCGGTGAACATTTCCATTTCTCAAACCTTCGAAAATTAAGCTTGGAATTTAAACATGAGACTTATTTCATTGTCGCTATAAATGGAAAAACAATAATACTTGACTACACCACCCCTAAAAGCTATGGGTACTCTATACATTATCTGGCTAATCCATTTATAAGGACCTATCTGATCCACTATTTTGTCCTGCAACTCCACAAACTTATAGATGGACTAACAATCACACCAAGTGGTCTTTGGCTATAGAATCTCACTCTTTCATTCATTATGTCTTCAATTTTTGCATTATAGTGAATAAGTATAAAACACTCAGCCATTTTATCACAAAGAAAAAATAATTAAAGACAATGATACTAATGAGTCAATGGAGCAACAGTTTAAATAGGATAGCCAACTGAATACGTAAGGATGTCAAACATATCAAAATCACATACAACACACAAAAGGGCCATGCATACTTGCGTACATAAAATTTGGCCCAATTTCTGTACCAAATGTTTTTTTAGTTTATTTTTGTAAATAATTTTTTTTGGTTTTAATTAGGTAAACAAGCCATTTTATCATAATTGGATCGATTCGGTTCAAATTTATTCAAACCGATCATTTTAGATTTATATTGACTTGATTTGGGTTCACTATTTTTTCATGCTTGACTCGAACCAATCAAACCAAACCAATTCAGTTTGAATCTATGGATACCCGATTCGAATATTTTAGTAGGAAAATCATATAATATTGAATATTAAAAATAAAGATTAAATCTGGAAAAAATGAAAAAAAAATCACAAATTTATTACAGTAGTTGATCTTCAAACAATCAAGTGTCCAACTATCCTCTCTGATTAGAAACAAATCAAGTAAGCAAATCAATTTTATTATTTCTTTAAAAAAACCTAATAACCCCAATTTCCAAAACCTTTTTCCCTTCTAACTCCAATAAGTTGCTGCCTCCCACATCTCTCTCAGCTCTTAGGGCGTTTGGAAACCTTTAATAAGATGAAATTGAATTGAATTATTATGTTTGGAATGAGTCAGTAAATTAAAAAATCCAACTCAATTCCTTGATTTGGAATGAGTTTAAAGTTAATTAATTTCTACTATTTTATCCTTCATTAATAGGTTAAGAATAAAACATTATATTCAAGTATAGTTATTTTGATATTTTCATTTGTTAGAATTCAATTCTCATATCAAATCACATCTATTTGGGTTTGATTTCAATTCCTTCTTCCAAGACATGAAATTTAATTCAATTCATTAATAAAATTGAATTCAAGAGGTTTTCAACTGCCTTATCATTGTTAGTTCCCCTACCATCTTCCATCAAGCTCCGTTGACTGCCATTCATCGAGGTCCATTGTCCATTAATTGTCATTTTCTTCCCAGAGCAGCAGTGACACCATCGTCTGTTGAGCTTCCTTGGTCCGGCACGGCAATGTACGTTGTCATCCATCCTTCTTCGTCGACACCATCGGAGTTCATCCGAGTTGCAGATCTGAGAAATGAGAGCTTGCAACAGCTACGATGCCATCCTCCAACCGTGTCACTATTGTAGCTCATTGCCCACAACCCTCGGGTAACCTTATTGCCCATCGGTCAGTTTTAGCCCTTAGCCATGGGTTACAAAAACCGATTAAAAAAAACTAAAAAACACACACAAGGAGAAATGGTGGAAGACAGAGAGAGTTTACGGTCAAGAGGTTACAGGCTGGCCAACGACAATAATGAGCCATCGAGATGGAGAAGGGGGCAACAACTGTTGATGAAGATGGACGTTACTTACTATGCTAGGGTTACTAAGTATACGAAAGCCAGAAAGAAGAAAAGTCTCTATTTGTTGAGGGTATGTTTGATTTGAGTAGGTGTGCTAATAACTGAGTCTGGGGGGCAGAGCAAAAAAAAAAAGAAGAAGAAGAAGAAGAAGAAAGACATTGGTTCAAATCGAAATTTTGGAAATTTGATATCCGAACCAATTTACCATTGGTTTGATAGGATTTTTAACCCGATTAGATTTGATGACTCAAGCCAAACCCAACCTAACCTTTCAATTTGGTTCGAGTTAGACTGATCTACTTACGCCCCGTTTATCAGTGTACCTAATAAAAATGGAACATTCATCTTCCTACATTTTTACTAGTTGCAACAGGTTTCATGCTTAATTGATTTTAAATTTTAAACAAGCATATCAAATGAAAAGACAAGTATGACCCTAATAGAAATTTTATATAAAACATGAAAAAGGCAAATATGACCTTAAGATAATTCATATTTATTACCTATTTAATGAATCATAGTAATAATCAAATGTAATAATATTTTTATAATTACATAATAATATTGAATAAAATTATTGCCATACTTAGTTAAATATAATATACATTGAGTAAAATACAAACCTTTCATTTGATAGAAGGTTTTATTACATTCCTCCCGAGAGCTCCTCGTGCCCCCCGGCCAGACGTCCATCCCTTCATGGTGTTGCTGCCTTTGGTTGGCATCACCACCGCCGCCATGCCATCTCCCTGTTTCTGTGTATTTTCTTTTTTTCTTATGTTGAAATGAAATGTTGATTGGAGTCTAGCTTGCTTGGTCTTAAGTTTTTTATTTTATTTTGCCTTCCCCTTGGGCTCACGATTCCCCTATCCCCTTTGGGTTAGAACCTCATTTTTAGGTCCATGGTCTCTGTGTCTTAGATGCAAGGGTTCATCACTTAGTTTCTTTCTTTGTTTAGTTTAAATTCAGTTGCCATTTTTATTTTGCCTTAGTTGTTGGTTCCTTCGGTTTTGGGTTTAGGGTTGGGCTATTTGTTTTTGTGGCTTCATTCATTTCGCACGGTACTGGGCTTAGAATCTGTAGTTCGGGTCAGGGTTGGAATTAGGAGTCATATTTTTTTATTTCTTTTTTCATTTGGGTTTGTTCAACTGGGTCCGCTTTCTTCCTTGAAATAAAATTGGGCCACCGTTTTTTTTGGAAAACACAAGCTAGTGTCTATTTTGTTTTTGGGTTGAAACATTATTTTTATTCTAGTTATAAGGTAGCTGGCTTGTTAGCCTGGGATTAATCATCATTCTATTTTCAGTACTCTAAGTGTGGTTTAGGTGGGTTTAGGCTTGATTTAGGACTAGAGTTTAATATGGCTTGTTTTATTTTATTTATTTTTATTTTATTTTTTTAAAGAGCATAAAAAAAGAATTTTGATCATTTCAAATTTTTAGGTGAAAATGTTTTTAATCCACACAACAACTTGTGATGTTAATGTATGAATTATCGTCCTCAAGTTTCACAAGAATGTAAAGGTTTATTGTATAGTTTACACTATCCTAAATTTAGTGCAATAGTGGATTTTAGATTTCTTTTACAAAAATCATTTTTGAAAAATTAAAATTAACCACTCAATACATTTTCACTTGTTCCTTTAATTAAAGTCAATCAAACACAAGCATTTTCTAATAACGATGTGGTTTTGAGTTCTTTATTGTACCAGAGGATATGTCAGTGTAGCTTACAACTATCAAACCAAAATTCATTTTCCATTAAATTATGTTCTCTTTTAATTTATTTTATTTCTTACATAGTTGCTAATTTCTGGGAAAAAATAAATATTTTGAAGTTATAATTGATTTGCATAACAAGCTCTAGGATAACCGTATTTATATGGACATATTAAGGGTACAATGAGATTAAGTTTCTGCCCTTTCCTAATCGTAATAAGACTCCCGAACCGAAAAATCTCCTTTAAAAAGACCAATTTTCTAAATTAAAGGTTTTCCAATTTTTCTAGAATTGAAATTGGTGGCGACTCCCATTTTCATTTTCAAAAATAAATTATCACCATCTGAGTCTCGGCACCCCTCCAGGTACGTTGTGACACTGATCTATAGGTTGCATTGTTTTGACATGGAAGTTTGAGCTTCAGTATTTTTGGGAAGTCTTTGGAGACTTGACCTTTAGGATATTGTATGTTGGGCATTTATTTCTAGGCTTTAATTCAAGTTGATCTTCTTGCCTTGATCTGCGCTTATCTTTCCAACCATAAGATGTCATTTTTTCACAGCTTTCCCTCATGTCCGTTTCCTGAATACCAATAGCAGGAACGTTCCTTTATTACTCGGTGGGTGGGTAAACAAGTGATAGGAGCTTCATTCTTGATTGGTGACAGATATTGTCGCCTACCTCCTCAAATTAAAAATTATTTTATGTTAAGTTACACCAAGAAAATGTAGTAAAAGGGCACAACCTATATCGTCTCTCAAGGAGGCTTTATAACTTAATTTGGAGAATTTGGGGGTTTAAGAATTAAAGCAAAGCAGTTTAAATTACAAGATAATAGCAACAATGAAGAAGGCACTAGTGCAACGTATTCTTAGGATTGGAATTAATTATCATTGATCAAATATTGAACCCATTAGTGGCTATTAGTAAATAATTACTGGCAATTCTACTAGTGGTCAATCGATCTCTAGAATTTGATCAATGTAAACAATCAATACATGAGATCTCAATTTATTAGAAATTACAATGATTTAAGATACCACTTGTTATAGTATAACTGCCAATTAGAAGGTTAATTCCAATGTTCTCCTTAAAAAATAAACCACTAGATCTATCAATCTATGCCTAAAGGGTTTCCCTAAATGACAATTGCTAATTTAGTTATTACAATAAAATTATAGTAATCACCACAAAAATTATAAGAATAGAAATTGAAGGACATTGAGAAAACTAATGCATTCAATATAAACACAGTCTCAAATGTCATCCCACAACATCTATTCCTCGATTTCTGGAGGTTTACAACAATGAATCCAAAAGTGTACCTGGAAATAATAGCAACAATCCTAATGGAATCCCTAAGAGAGAGAAGAGTAGAGAAGAATATTGAGAAAACTAATGCATTCAATATAAACAAAGAGTCTCAAATGTCATCCCACAACATCTATTCCTCGATCTCTGGAGGATTACAACAATGAATTTAAAAGTGTACCTGGAAATAATAGCAACAATCCTTGCTATAATCCACAAGGACAAAGCAATTCACCTATGGAATCCCTAAGACAGAGAAAAGTAGAGAAGAAGAAGATAGAGAGAAGTGTAGAGAGAAAATAATACCAACCTAAATTCTGCCTCTAACTCATTTCTATATATATTGCTCTCTAAAAATGGGCCAAAATGGGGCCCAAAATAGATTAATAAATTGTTCAACCATCATTGCACCAACATAGCATGAGTGCTATAGTGCTTTCCAGAGGGGTTGGCCTAAAATTTCCTGATTATTTATTTGCCAAGCTCTGCAACACTAAAATGAGCACTGCGGCGTTCTCAAGAACTTCAACTCGTGCTGTTTTGCTTCCTTTTTTTCCAAGCTCCTTCCACAGAGTTCTCATCCTTGCTCTTGACATTTTGCACTCAATCCAATGGTCTTGTGTACAAAAACCTTGATCAAAGAGAAGGGTTAAATGCAACAAGCTTTGATTGCATAATTATTTAAAAAATTAGTGCAATAGTCAATGATTCTCTAAAAATGCACAATGAGGAACAAGTTAACAATCGTTACTATTTAGAAGCAAGTAAGTGTCATAAATTCCCCTTATCAATTGGCAGCAAGTATTATCATTCACTTAAGCTGGATGTGTAATGCTCCTATACAAGAGTATGACCCCATTAAATGTGGATGTGTGATGCTTTGTTTGTTCACCTAGGGGTCCGAGATTCCATTTTTCTCTTCTATTTGTAATAAATTTCACCCTAGTGTGGGCTTATTGTACCAACATTTTGCCTCGATGTGGGTAGTGTGTCAGTTCATGCTTAGATTTTCCATCTAAGGGAGATGGTTTGTAATCAACACACAGAACAATTGTCTAAGGGAGTTGATTTACACTCTACACTTAGTGCAATTGTCTAAAGTGTTATGATTAGTTTATACTCATCCATTAAGGCATCTCTAATTTTATCTCTAATTTTATATTTAATAATAATCATGCATGAACATACTCATAATGACAAGAAATTAAGGTTATGAGTTTGAACCTACTTATCGCTTGGAACTGGGAGTATGTAGGCACCACCAACTTGACCTTAAGAGTTTGGAATAACACCAACAACTGTCATAGAGCAATATAGATCATGATCAAACTCTAATAACATCTAGATAACTAAAAAACAACTCTAACATTATTAGTGGAGTATCCCCACTTAACAACAATGGAGGATAACAACAACTCAAATCATGGAATGTGTAATGGAGAGGAAAAAGATAGCAAAATCTAACAAAACGTCTTACCTTTGATCCTTGAAAGAAGAAGATTGAGAGAGATTTGTATGGGATTGAGTGAGAGAGGTTGGAGAGGGTTTATGAAAGAAAGAGTTTTGGTATTGGGGGAGGGAAACCTAAAGTGAGGGTATTTAAAGAGAGAGAATCTCGTTTATCGAAATTGTGTCATTTCACACTTTACTATCATCCGGGATGCTTGTTGCAGTGAGACTATACAACCAAAACTGGGACAAAAAGACTCGCTTGTTCGCTGCAGCGAGTATATCTTGCTTCAGCAAACCTGTTCTGCAAAATTTTACAGAACCTGTAGCTGCAACATGGTTTCTGAAATCCAAGGTCTTCCCTGCTACACGGGTGGTTCCAGGGAATCCTGAGGCCATACCGAACTTGTCAATGACACTTGTACACCAGGTATTACAATCTCAAACAATAGTCAACAGGTGGTCTGCTGGTCAATCTCGGAAGTTAGGCGGTGGAGGGCACAAGTTTTAGCCCTGGCATCCGTATTCCTCGTATTTTTCACCTCCTCCTTTATTTACAAAGCATTCTTCTTCAAAAATAAATTGATGCACATCACACCACAACCACTGCATGGCCAAGCTGTCAAAGATTGAACTTGGAAGACGGAGGTTGTGTGTTTTAGCACTAGAATGTCATATTTTCTCCTTTTTGCAGTTATCAAGCAGATTTTTTGCTCATATTTCTTTCTTTTGCGTTGAATCTCGTTCTTCATGATAGTTAGAACAACTTCTCCATGGGACAATCGTTGGTGCGCCTCTTCTTCCTACGATAGTAGTAGGCAGCGAGCCTTACGCTTGCACAATTTAAGCTAAAATCTAATGATGGAGGTGAGATAAGCTTTTGGGCCTCCACGTAGTCACTCACAGTGCAACAATATGGCCACAACGCATGACCACACCTTTCCTCTTCTCGCTCTCTAAAGATGTCATTTATTGTGCTTAGAAGCACTATTTGCCTTTGGAAGGAATATTTTCTACACAATCAAATGTTGTCATTTCATCCAAATAAAATAATATTTAAGATCATAAATGAACTTGATCAAGCTCTAAGAATTTGGATGATGAAGTTCCAAACATATTAATGGAATCAGAAATTTTATTTTTATTGTACAAGCAACATGAAAAATAAATGGTGCCCCATACAGATGGTGCCATTGTTATGAACGAGTAACATGGATAGAATATACCTGGAATTTAGAATGGTTTGGGAAGCACAAATTGCTACATGTGATCCTCCTTGCTCCATGCTCTTAATAGGGGTGCGTACCTGCAAAGACTCTGAAGATTAAGTCAGGAAGTGCTTAAGAAGCTTACTTGAATAAGTAAATTATGCATACCTTTATGCTTGTGTGATATTATGCCCAAGGGGTTATTTATAGAGATACATGGGGTATCATGGTAGCAGTTAGGCTCCTATTAGGCTTAGGGGCTAGTGCCTAGCCCATTAATATTAATCATAGGCATAATCCGTAACATTTACTATATTAGGAAAATAAATTATTTGTAGTATGGATAAAAAAATATTCTTAAGATATTTGTAAAGACCAAAATAATATTTTCAATATTTATAATATCTGAATACATATTTTAATATACTTTTAGGGATCAAAATTTAAAATTGTGAGACCCAAACAAAGAAAGAAAAAAGGGGACCAAATACCAAAACAAAAATTTTAGAGGAACTAAGACCAAAATGAACAGTATTTATAATATATATATAAACCTAAGTTAGATTATATTTTTTTATACACAATTTTTTTTTTTAAATTTAAGACATCATATATACTAAATTTCTTTTCACACCATGACATAAATAGTGTGAAGCGAGTTAAGTTTCTCTTTGTTGGGTATGGAATAAGGTAGCTTTTAGTATCTTGATGAAATATTACACTTATTATTTATTTCATTATTTATAGTTAAAAAATAATAGATTTAATCTAAATGTGTTGATATTGTAAATTTTTTTATAATGCCATACAATAATATTTTTACATTAAATGACTTTTGAAATAGCAGGGAGAGTCAAACATAGTTTTTTGATGTAAAAATATATAATTAGGTGATTATACAAAAAAATTGTGCGACCAATATATCAATATTGAATTAAAAATAATTCCAATATAAAAATATAAGAATAGTTTATAAAGCAATACTTCAAATACAACTTTCCAAACAAAAACAAAGTGCATGCGAGCCCCATTTTTTTTAAAAAAAATTCAAGTGAAAGAGGAAGCCAAAATAAAATGTGTAGCGAACGATTAAATTAAAAATTGCAATTAATTAACAAAATTTTGAAAAATAAATGAAAATAATA
The DNA here is from genome assembly GCA_031216105.1 of Dalbergia cultrata. Taxonomy (NCBI): domain Eukaryota; kingdom Viridiplantae; phylum Streptophyta; class Magnoliopsida; order Fabales; family Fabaceae; genus Dalbergia; species Dalbergia cultrata. Next base: position 12,931,019 of record CM062347.1, read on the forward strand.
AAAGATATGAATATATGATAGATGGAGGTGGCATGGCATGGGTTAACATTTGAAAAATAGAATATGTTAATCACGTCAGTATTTGCACAAGAAATGTCAATGTATATAGTGTTAGGCCCTTAGCATGTGTAAGGGCAGCTATGTAATTTACTTAGCAATGAATTTTTTACGATAAATTTTTTTTTACCTGTTGAATAGGAAACATCCTTGCTTCAAGTTTATGTATAATAATCACCTGATATGTCTTACATATTGTCACAGGTTAGATCTTCATTTTATTTGTATTTTTTCTTTACCAATAATTTAGCTTGTGCTAGTACAAGTACATTGAATGTTCAGTTTTAGGATGGAAACATGTAAACGCGACCTGATTCAGGATACATTCACTTAATTATAGTGCTACTATTTTTAGTGAGTGTGTCCGAATATGAGTTCTCATGGGAGAACTTTTCCCCACTTTCTCATGCTGTTACATATGCCTTCCTATCTTTTAAATCGGTATGGACAATATGCTGATCTAGGAAAAAGTAAATGCTGAACGTGCCATGTTTGCTTTTTACACCATGTAATTTTATCCTCCTCCATTTTCTTCATCACTATGCTTCAAGTTTGGCTTTTTTAACCCTCAAAACACTCTCAATCATGCTATTTCATCACTCACTTTCATATGCCGCTATTTCATCACTCACTTTCATATGCCACATCTAGACACTCATTTTTATTATTATTGAATGAGATAGATGAGTGGATATGAATGTAGATCATAATCTCATTCAGTAATAATAAAGTAGATGTCTGAATAAGACACTCAAAAAATAAGTATTGAAATATCATTAGTGAAACACTCTTATAAAATTGATTTGCGTTCCATTGTCCGTCTATCCCTTTTTTTTAAAAAAATAATAATAGCATAGAAAATAGGAATTCATCTTTTTCTTAGGTGACATATTGAGGGCCTTAATTGAGTTGACACCTTTCCATTGAAAACGTTTTATTAGCACACTAGCTCGTAAAAGGACTATCCAACTTGAAGTCTTCATGTATGAAGCTCCAAATAGATTGACACCTCTTGTATAGTAATGGTTTCAACCCATTTTCTCCTTCTCATGCCCCCACCCATTCTTTTAAATTTTTTCAATCATCCTACTGCACATTTAATGTGTATTTCATCAATGTGCACAACTATTCATTTTAGATTTTGTACATAATTTCTAAATATTACAAATTAAAATAAATGGTTAAACATTCTCTTAAAACATTGATTAAATATGATCTAAGAGCATACAAGAATTTGCTCCACTCTTACCCTTGTCTTTAAATTTTGGCCGCATGTTTGGACCGCCTGGTGTCTAAGAGTTATCACCAAGCTTGGAGCGAAAAATAACTATCATCCAATCAGTGTTTAACACAGTGAATATTAATAATTTAAGAAACAAAAGTGGCCGACATTTATTTGTCCCAAACAGTAAATGAAATAGAACAAGAGTTTCCTCTTGCTTAAAAAAAAAAGCTGAGAATTTCTCATCAACGCAATTGTCCACGTCATCAAATAACTCAAAACATGAACCCATACATCGGAGAAGCCAATTCTTGGCATCATTCATTTCTGCGAAGAGATCTGAGTTAATTAAGGTGTTTTGCTTTGAGAACCATGACTTTATATCCACTTGGCAAGGATTAATAAGAAAATGAAATTTTCTTAATGTTCCCGGGATTTAGAAAACATCAATGGCTCACATAACTTAAGTGATACACATCAGATGATACAGAGCAGGAACTGTTTCATTGCATGAATCCCAAAAACTATGGTAGTTGGTACTTTCAGACAAGAGAGATGCCAATGCAGATACTCAGAAAGGTGTAACTACAAACATTCAAGATGTGGTTGCTAGCAATAAACATTCATTCTCTATACTGTCAGGAATCAATATGATAAAGGAGAGTAAAAAGGAGAAAGAATGAAAACCAACAGCTTTCAGAACATGTCTATTTCTTCTATTTTTTAAAACCCAAGTTACTAAAAGTGTCTTTGACCAAATCATTGCGAGCCATGCTTCGGGCTTGCTGTGGAGGGATGACCAAATCATTGCGACCCATGCTCCGGGCTTGCCGTGGGGGAATGTAGCCATACTTCTTTCTCAATGTCTCTAGGACTAATTCGTCGCGAGCTCTGGTCCGAGCTTGTTGGGGAGCAACATTGACATAAGAAAGGTGTGCCCCAATTGATAAAATGGCAGCACCAGAGAGGAAGCATGCAATGGTCATGGCCAGTTTCTTCGGGGTTGAGGGGAAACACAGCACCATTAGCTCAAAAGGATGCACGCACACCGAAGACCAATTCAACCTCCTATCTATTAAGGTAAATGAACACCATTCATCACTATGTGGTATCAGTTCAGTGCCCAAAACAACCAATACATTCTACTCTTCTACTCAAACCCATTAGCATACATCTTTTGTTACGTGGGAATTTCCTGAAAAGAAAGGCATCACATTCACAAGAACACAAAAGACAGATATGCAATGACGTGGTCCCAGTAAAACAGGCAATGATGCTCCAATCTCAGAGAAGTAAAAATTTGAATCAATTTTACTCTTCAAACCCTTCTCTTGTTTTCCTTCCCCTTCAAAGTTAAACTCATAAACAAAATCTTACATTTGCTTATTAAGCAGAATTAGATTGTATACATGTAAAAAAGGGCCAAATTACACTCCCTCTAAGATTTGGTGAAATTCACCTCAGCTCGTCTCTATTTGTCCAGTGACATTGACCTCCTATGGATGCATTGTGCAATGTGCAAATGGAGGGGAGGGGGGTTTAATGATTTTATAAACTCGGAGGAGGTCAGTGTGATAACATCAAAAACTCATAAATATCATAGGCAAATTTTACAAATCAAGGGGAATCAGAGTGAATTTCACCAAATCTAAGGGGATGTCAATGTAATTTGTCAAAGAGAAAAAAAAAAATCGAAAAAGATGTGAAGTGACATGAATTTTATCACGTACTTAAACATTTACTATCTTATAGCAGTGAAGTGAGCAAAGTTGAAGGGAATATGAAGAGGGACAGCACTACAAAAGCATTTTAGCAAACAGATGGGATGCATTTCGATTCTACAATGGAAAGCATCAGTCACGTAAACCCATAAGTCATGAAAATTGATAATAACAGTTATGATATTCATACATCAACAGCCCATATACCGTTACAACAATGAAAAACATACGAAAAAAGAAAGCAATTCTCAATTATTGATTGATGATTTTCCATCAAACATCAATAACAGATGCGAGAATTCACATGTATGGGTTTTTTCTCAATTAATCAGATCAGAACATACCTTCGGTGGATGCGGAGATTTGTTTGGGCTTTTGATTACCAGTAAAAGCACTTGTACTCCACTTACCAGAAAAGCACCAAGCAGAAATACACGTGAATGTTAAAAGGAACCTGCTTCTTCCACCTCTTTGCTATATTAAGCTACTCCGATTGATTTAGTGATGAAAGATTCAAATAGTTTACATGAGGTCCTAATTTCAAATTACCGGCATTAAGAAGGCCCCATGTTTTGGACTACTTGCTATCCATTTTGGTTGGCCAAAGTATCTTCTTTATCGGGAAAAATCTAACCTTTCCCTGAATAGATTTAAATTGAACAAACATTTTGCTAGCCTGAAACTAACTTAAACCAGGTGAGTCCAACTCAAAAATGGCCCACCCATGGTGACCCAACTCAAAAACCAACCAACCTATTTTGATAGCTCTCCAACCACCTAATCAACAACATTGAGATGTTTTCACGAAGAAATATGTATATATAGTTCTGTGGTTTTATCCCGTGGCTGATTCACTTAATAAATTTAATAAGAAATAGAAAATAATATTAAATATGTCTAACTTTTAGTCAAATGCAGGTAGGATTTGATAAATATATTGAGGATAGAGCCATATTTGAAGAACGGGACAAAGACAAAAATCACAAAATTGTCTTTATCCCAAAACAATTTTTGACCCAATTTCTATCTTTCCAAAATGGAAGGAGATTGAAGGCATGTCTCTAAAACATGAATTTAAATATTTTATATTTTACTTTTACCCTTCTTATTTTTAAATATTTTTATCAAATTATAACATAATGTTCTTTATCTTTTTATTAATCACTATATCATGTACAGCACTACCAAATATAATTACACAATAATTTCCAATATCATCTGTGTTTCTATTATCTCATTCTCTCTATCATTTTATCCTGGGATAGATACTATACGAAGATTGATGGTACAATTGCAATCGGTATGGTTTAACTCCACTCTAAGTAATATACAATACAATTAACTGTTAAGACCATCCTGGTTGTGAGGAGAGGTTGGAACCATCATCTATTGTACACCAAACACACCCACAGTGAGGTAGAATAAACATAGGATTTAATTTGATACACTTTTCCAGCATTAAAAAAAATTATAGTCACTCAATCATATAATGACACATCAATAAATATAATTAATTTTCACATCCACTAATTTAAAAATCATGTCAATGAAGAGATTTGATTAAATAACGTAATAGGATCAAAATTAAACTCATAGTTACAAAGCAAAGCAAAACTTGAGGCCGCATATTTGAATGCTCTTGTAGGCAACAGACATGGAGCAACTGCAAAACACACCCACATATCCTCTTCATAGTATACCAACAAACAAGCCGTCAAGTTGACTCATCAATAATGCAGCTCAATTGCCACAACAACGCAACAAATTCCATAAACCAAGAAGATAAATGAACTCTCTTCTCATGGCACTGATTCAGCAACCTTACTCAGTTTGACAGCGGGTCGCTTCATGGAATTGTTATGTTAAACTCTGACCAAGTTCTTGCATGTAACATTCTGAACCTTCAAACTCCGTGTATCATTTGACCAAGGTCACATAAAATAAACCAAATAAGACCTGCATCAATGATCCCTAGGCCTAGCTTTTGGTCTATGTCTTTGCTGAATGGACAATGCATATAACCAGATGGAAATAGACACCACATTAATGTGACCTAGAAAAAGGGTAGAATCACAGCAACAGAAGCTAATGTTTCACTAGTCATAATCTTCAGTCACGTATTCTTCATCAACATTAATTCACTTCCAGTGCACATCTTTTTCTTGGTGAAACAAATATGGCATGAAAGCATTGTTACTAAAGCTGTTCAAACTTCAGAATCGCATGCTCTATCAGGATCCAATTCTCCAAGGAAATTGGATATTATTTCAACATAATTTACATAACTGCCAAAAACTAAAGTCGTAGAAAGATGACATCAATCTAGTAACAATAATAATATAAATGCCAAGAGCTTAATCAATTTGGAAAATAAACCAAAAGGAACTTTCCTTTATGCACTTTATGCAAATCACAACCGTAGACTACAGACAAACCTGAAGATACGTTTTGTACGCACTTAGTGTGACAACAATAAAGGCTGATAATATCACAACAGTTTACCAGAATGTCTCAACATTCAAGCTTTGTTGAGAGTGGAAGGAATTACTTTGTATTCAGAAGTCAGAACAAAAGGGAAAGGAAAATTCCTATCAGGAAGCTGATTCTTGCGTGTTATACAATTTAGTTGAAGTATTACTAGTGTCACTGGAAGAAATGCTGTAGATATCCGCTAAGTGAGTCAAAGCTTCTGAGTTGCTGTTACAAACCTTCCACAATGAGGAAACCTCTCCCTTAGAGACAGTGCCCCAGTCCTCACAAACATTGAAAAAGTCAAGCAGCTTCGAATAAAAAGAATCGTAATTCATCAACAGGAATGGAACAGGAAGCTTTGATCCGATCCGTTTGAGCTGAATTAATGCCATTATCTCGAACATCTCATCTAGAGTACCAATCCCACCAGGAAGAGCAACAACAGCAGTCTTATCAAATGAATTATTCCTTACTACAGCATCCACCAGCCCGTGCTTCCTTGCAGAGAAAAACCTGAAGTCAAAAGGCAATCAGTGAAGCCGACAGTAAACAAATCTATGGAATAAGTAATCAAGCAATGGAGGCAGATTACCTGCAAGTAAGGTAATTTTCTGATGGTAAGTACGGATGGAAGTTGGATGCTGTCCATTCTCCAGCTTCTTTTCCTATCTTGAATCCACCAACTGGTTTTCCTGCTAGCAGAGCACCTTGAGTAACAGCATCCATTAACCCTGGTCCAGCACCTGACCACGAAGTGCAGTCCAATAGATTTGCTATCTGAAGAGCAATACATGAATTAAAAAACACAACTTCAACTTCAAAAGAGACCCTTGCCATTACGACAAATCCACAATTGTCTATGCAGAAAACAACAATGTTATTTGCAAAGAAAAGAACATGAACTTCTATTATAAGCATTAGCAAGTAAGCAAGAAAATAGGCAGGGAAGTATGGTAAGAATTGACTTGCCTCCTTAGAAAGCCCTTGTGCTTGCACATAATGGGAATGCCCGGGGCCCATCCTTGAAGAACCCAGATACACAACTCCTCTCCCTAACCTATTTATGAGTTCATAACACCGTATGATCTCTTTTCTAACCTGTAATATGACCAAACCAAAAGCAAGAAGTCAGTTTACTGGTTTTTGACTGGAATTCCAAAGGACTTCCAAAAAAATTCTATATATCTATATAAGGTAGATAGAAGGAACCACTTAGGAGTTAGGGGCATAGAAGAACTCCCCACACATTACCAAAAAGTTCTTTTCGAGAGAACCTATATATCAAGTAACTACCATTGCACAATTACACCAAAAGCTTGATCGATTGTTTCTTTATTGCTTCCTAAAGCAGCATCAGGCACCAAGGGAATGCACCCATTAAAGGATCCATGAGATGAACATTAAGTCCATGAGTTTTAAGGATGACATTTGCCTGATTAAGCCAACAACGTATTGCCCCAGGTTCAAACTAAGTATAATATACCCTTGGTCCTGCAACAAAGTTCATGATAATTTGCATTTTATTTGCTTATCAATACTCCCTCAAATGGGGCTTATCCATGATATGTACTATCACCAATACCTCCAAGTGGAACGAACAAACACATGAAATAAAAATGAAAATGAGAACTAAGTTCAGAATCAGTGCACTTCGTGAAAGCAACTTAGCAAGCTTCAGGCACCAAGGGAATGCACCCATTAAAGGATCCATGAGTTGAACATTAAGTCCATGAGTTTTAAGGATGACATTTGCCTGATTAAGCCAACAACGTATTGCCCCAAGTTCAAACTAAGTATAATATACCCTTGGTCCTGCAACAAAGTTCATGATAATTTGCATTTTATGTTGCTTATCAATACTCCCTCAAATGGGGCTTATCCATGATATGTACTATCACCAATACCTCCAAGTGGAACGAACAAACACATGAAATAAAAATGAAAATGAGAACTAAGTTCAGAATCAGTGCACTTCGTGAAAGCAACTTAGCAAGCTTCAGGCACCAAGGGAATGCACCCATTAAAGGATCCATGAGTTGAACATTATGTCCATGAGTTTTAAGGATGACATTTGCCTGATTAAGCCAACAACGTATTGCCCCAAGTTCAAACTAAGTATAATATACCCTTGGTCCTGCAACAAAGTTCATGATAATTTGCATTTTATGTTGCTTATCAATACTCCCTCAAATGGGGCTTATCCATGATATGTACTATCACCAATACCTCCAAGTGGAACGAACAAACACATGAAATAATAATGAAAATGAGAACCAAGTTCAGAATCAGTGCACTTCGTGAAAGCAACTTAGCAAGCTCCACTAAAAATGAAAGGAGAACACCACTATATCAGGCTCTAATGAAAATAGGGTTCCATGACCAATCAATATGAACCTTAGTAAAAATGAGTGTCTTAGGATACCGAATCACAAATAATTTCAGAAGAAACTAGCAAGAAGCACAGAGAAAATCATATTTAAATTTTCTAGAAAGAATTGAATACCAAGGAAAAATGGGTAAATATGGTCCAATGTAATTCATTTCAGATTAAAACTCCCAAATTCTTCTGTGCATGTCATCTGATTAAATCTTATGGTCTTTGAATCAACAATGCAATGCTAAATAGTCATCACTCATAGGCAATCTCATTAACGATCACCAACTATTATCACTACTCACTCCCATAACAGGAACCCCATCATTCAGCAAAATTGCTTGCTATCACTCACCCAAATTTTGATGGAAACTATTTCTGAAACATTTCTTGCCAATTGTAGAAACTTATATACTGTAGTCATAAAACCCACACATTAGTGTGTTTTTGTTTCCCTATCCAGAAATTCAACATCCACAAAACAACAGCAACAAAACCTTCCCCCACCAGGTGGAGTTAGCCATATGGATCGAATGACACGATTGCATCCTATCATAAACCACATCTATAGACAAGCCATTAAAATTTAAGTACTTTTTGATGGTTTCATCGACAGTTTTTTATTTTTATTTTTCGATATTCTTCCATCCCTACCTACTGAACCACTGTCCGTCTAATCTACTCTTGTTACTCAGGCTTCTACATGTCTTTCCTTCGCATAAACAAATTAACTACTAATACTATTTCTATCATCTTTTTCACACGTTATACTAACCCAATTTTCTCTCTAATGTGTTTTTTCTTAATTCCGCCCTATCTAGTGTAACCACTGTTCCACGTAAAAACAAGAAAAGAAGAGGAGCATCCTTAACAAAGGCATTCCATTTCACTTTTCAGCAACAACTTTAAAAATTCTCTCTACAGTAACAATTTTTAGCATCCCACCATTGTAAAACTGGAAACTCTTCCATTAATAACAAAACAAAAACAAATCAAGGGCGTGTTTGGATGATATTTTTTTGGTTATTTTGTGTAAAAATCAATTTTTATATATTTGAATAATTTTTTAAGAAAAATCAAAATCTCAAAAAAAAAAAAATAAATCTATTTTTAATTTTTTTTAAGTTAAAAAAAGTAGCTTTTATAAAAAATATATATACATTTAACATTTTCAGTTATATATAAAATTTAAATTTCATAATTACCTTTTTTAAGAAAACGGACACAAAAGCACCGTGGAACACAATCCCACTTTACATCTATGTAAATACTCTTCAAGCAGTCCATCCAATAAAATATAAGCTTTCCCAACAGAAATGGTTTTCCAAATCTCCCAATAGTGATCAAATTACAAGCACAATGAGAACAGAAGAGCAAAAGCCACTAACTCTTTTTGCAACCATGTTAAAAAAAAGGATGGTGACATGGTGCCAAATGCAAAGTGGGGTTGTTACCTCATTTGGGCTCTTTCTCTCATCAAACTCAATTGACTCCTGCTTGCATAGGAAGACTCCTCTTTGAATGGCCTTTGAGTGCTTGAAACCAACGCTATTCTTCTTCTTCTTCTCTGCTGCGCAGAATAGCTGGCACTTGTTTCTTGCTTCATGAGTGGTTGTTCTCAGCATAACATGGGAACCCAATGACGCTGCAGCTGAGAATCCCATCCTTGGGACTCCCAAAGCCCTCCAAGAATATCACCTGTTATATACGATCAATCCGAGGTGGTTTTGTGTCATTTGGAACAATGAAACCAAAACAGGGGAACACACTCTTGTTGGAGATGCTTTGCATTTCTTTCATTCTTTTTTTTTTATATATATTTTTTGGGTCAACTTTTTGTTTTAGTTTTTCCTTTTTTTTCTTTTTTCCTTTTGCATTTCCTTTGTGACATTTGGGCTTTTCTCCTTTAAGCCCACGTGTGCTTTTAAGCCCCAATGGCAGGCAAGGAGTACCTCTACAAAAATAAGGATAGTTCTAAATCCTACTATTAAATATTCCTATAAATTTTCTTCCATACTAAAGAAAAAAAGTATTACTCACTTTTTAAGTTTTCAAAACATTGATTACATTTATGTTTTTATTTATTTTAGCATTAGGAGGATTTATAGGAAGATTTTTAAGAGAATATAGCAAAACTCTAAAAACAATTGCACATAAGGGTTGAGCTTCAGTGGTAGCTCTCAATATTATCATAATTGCGAGTTTTGTATCCCAAAAAAAGTAAATTAGATATTCAAATCATAAATTCGTATGAATTTACCTTCTTAAAAATTTAATAATTATAACATCTAAATATAATAAAATAAATTTATTATAAAATAAAAATATCTGAAAATTTCACTTGCAACATCATGATCAAACAAATTCAAGTAGTAAAATATGAACTACAAATTAAAAACAACAACAAAAGAAAATGGGGAAAGAGACCACGATGCTGCCACATTCCCCCATTCCCGAGTGTGTGTTGGCAAAAAATAACTTTTCTTTTGAAAAAATTGTACATTTTTTAATTTTAGTCACACATAACTAATATCACATTTTTTACGATTGATAATTAAACTAAGATATTCTACGGATTATTTTGAGCACTCATGCCATGCTGATTGGTGTCGTTTAAATGGGATGAATCAAATAAACTTTATTTTAGTGAATTTGAAATATAAAATCTAGGTCCTGTATTCTATTTTTAATGAATTCTAAAGATAAAATTTAAGTTTAGGAAAAATCAAATTAATCCAAATAAAATCAGAGTAGTCCTTTTAGTTTTAACATTCCAAACAAAATGTAACAATATATTCAACCTTAATTTTAAACCAAAATATTTCTATTTTTCATGAAAAATTTTAGAGTCTCAATTTTTGTCCAATTTTTTTTTTTTTATTTGGAATGATGATATACACATTGTTTTTTAGATGAATATGTAAATCATACCACTTTATTCCAGTGGCAGTTAAGGTGGTCCACTACATGTTTTGGGGTTTCTGATACTCAGCTTTGATAGTTACAAAAATGATCCGTACATGTGAATTTAAAATTTCTAATGAGGTCACAACATAGTTTTAAGAACTAGACTGGATAGGCTAGTTCAGGCTAGAAATCATTGAACCAGTCATGGGTCTAGTTTGGTTCTGTGATCAAATTGGTTATGCAAACTGAACCGACTAGCCATGATCAAAACTGGAACGAATAGGCCAGTTTTCATCAAATCAGCTAGTCAACCACAACCACACCAGCCATGAACCAGTATGAGGGAATTTTGCAAAAACTCCCTAGTAGGATTTGAAACCCCATCGACAAAGTATGTGTGAGGTCCTTTGCCACTAAGATTGGTAATTGTGTGACATTTATTATATATATTATACATTAAGTTGTATTTTACACATCTAGTGATTCTATGTCTTGACCGAGTTAATCACCGAGGCGAGTCTACAAACTATAGTATATGTTAATTGCAAATGAAGTATAAACCAATTTCACCGTGTCTTAACAGAAAGGGCAGAACCCATCTCTCTTTGAATAGTTGGATTCACTTCCTACTCATCAATCACAAAGAGCCTTGAATGTGATGAAGTTTTGAATTCTTTTTAATGGGGTTGTCTATCGCATAGCCATGCTTTTGAGGGAGATCATGAACTAAACATTCTTAGAAAAAAAAAAGAGAGGAAGGAAGAAGGAGGATGGTGTAAAGAGAGAATGTGTTGCATTCCGTTGTGTGTTTTGTTTGTTCGTGTCTCTTTAATTAAAACAACAATGGGAAGGTGGGAATTGGAATTAGAGGTTTGCATTTGTTGTAGCTACCTCCTGGCCTTTTGGTGGGTTGAGAAGCTAGGTATTTTGCTTAACTATAACAATCATGGCCAGCAACTAAATCAATATTCCAGTAGAAACAGGGTATGAGCAGATCGAGTTAATCCAATGAACCCAACTAATTCAAACTGAACCAATTAAATTAGTTTGGGTTGCTTTAAATCGTTGAGTAAAAACTTATTAAACTTGATAATATTTCGTTTGGATATCAAATTTCATAAATTTCAACCTGATGACCTGATAACACAACCTTATCATGTTATATATAACAGTATTTTTTATTTTTTTTTATATATAATGTATTTAGTTAAGAAATCATACTTTAGCTTTGTCTATTGATGTTATTAAGTTATATATGTATATGAAACTAATAAAATTTTAGGAGATTTAAGTTTGTAATTTTTTTTTAAAAAGTTTGTGATATTTTTTTCATTTTAATTAAATTAAACATAAAATAATAATAATAATAATAATATGGTAACTCAATCATTTCAACCAAACCAATCTGATTTTACTTAGTTCGATTGGTTTGGTTTAGGTTTGACCACAAAAATTCTATCTGTAGTAACCAAACCAATCCGATTGTTGGGAAATAATTCCAGCTCAACATAAATCAATCAAATTAACAAAGCAAAGGAATACAATAAAATTAACGTGGTTCGACATCAACTGCTTACATCCACGATCTCACAAATCAATCCACTATTTAATGAGGAATACAATCGCTAATCTCAACAAAGCCTATTCACGGAACACGCTGCCTAATACCATATTGCTAGGAAGACTTTCGACACAAGTTATCCACACTTGCACCGCCGCTACTCACAAAATATAACATCATCAATACAACTTTTCTGGCAAAAGCTGCAAACCCTTCACCAATGCAACTTTTCTGAAGAAAGTTACAAACCCTTCACCAATACAATTTTTTTGGCAAAAACTGCAAACCCTTAACAAATGCAACTTTTCTGATAAAAGCTGCAAACCCTCCATCACATTAGTCTCATCAATTCCTCTTCACCATCTCTGTCATCCTCATCATCACCCTCTTTCTCTCTACTCTCCATTTTAATATCTCAATTATATTTTCCTTGCATCTAAATAATTATCAAAACTATTATTTATAATAGTTTGCACACTCACTAAATTTGACATCAATCTTAATAATTAATAATTTCTAATTCTAAATAAAATCCTAATAAATTTTCAAATCTTTTTCAAATCCTTTCCAAATATTTTTAAAATTGGAAACTATCAATAACAATTTTCAAATAGATATTTGGATCAATTCCAACACCGATCAAAATTAATCAATTTGGAGTCATTTTTTTTTCTTCGAACGGAAGCTAATCCGACCTAATTACACCCATAGATAGATAAGGGGACTCAAATGCAAATCTATACAATTTTGTTGCTAAATCCTAACTATTAAATTTTGTATGAGGGAGCAAAATATCAACCATTGGATTTTGGTGAAATTCAGCTATTGGTCATCAAGACATGTGCCATCAAAAACACCTAAACAAGGTGCGAACCATCCTACAATTACTTTTACTTTTTGTTAAAGCATTTTTCAAATGTTTCTGACTGAGTAACATAATTCTCTGTCCACATAACAAAAGAAATTATTTTATTGTATTGAAAGGAGGAGGGTAATTTGGAGGGGGTGGAGGAAGCTCGAAATCAAAATCAAACATGTGATGTGTTGACAAGGTGGTATATTTGTTGTCTCCTTTAAAAGGGTACACTTGGGTTTGAGTAGAGCCAACTATTTGGCTAAAACGACCCTTGAAGAAGAGTGTTTCTTCAATGGAAGAAAAGGACAAGCGCAAACCTCCGAAATAGTCCATAAGGATTTTTAAATTGGATAAATGGTCCCTAAGAAATAAAAATAGACAAATCAGCCCATCGTCTCTTCAAAAATTGGACAAAATGGTCATTCTGTCAAATTATTCTGTTAATTATCTGTTAAATGAATGACGTGGCACATTTAATTATTCCTATCAAACTAAACTAATGTCTCTCATTCCCTCACTAAACTGCATTATCTTCATTTCCTCACCCTTGATAGGAATAATTAAGGGTGTCATGCCATCCACTTAACAGATCATTAGTAGAAAAATTTGATGGAAAGATTATTTTATCCAATTTTTGAAAATGTGAGGACTAATTTATCTATTTTTATTCCTTAGTGACCATTTTGTCTAGTTTTTTAAAAGATGAGAGACTGATTTATCTGTTTCTGAGGGACCATTTTGTCTGATTTAAAAATTGTTAGGGACTATTTTACGGGGTTTACTCAAAGGACAAAGTTAGTGATGACGGTAGAAGTAATGAACAAAAGATCAATTTTACTTTTTCACAAATGAATTTGAAATTCTTGAAAAGGGTATTTGGTAAGTTAAAAAGAAATTTGAATGTATCAGGAAAGTTAAAAAGAAAAAAGAAAAGTATTTTGAACTCTAAGAACTCACAGTAAGAGCAGTTGAAAGATTTGGTGAAATCTATGTAAGTTGTTTGGGTGATATAGATTAGTGACCTCCTCGCATTATGCAATGTGCAATAGAAGGGAGAATGGTGTAATGATTTACAAATTTAAAATAAGGTTGATGTAATAATTTCACAAACTCAGACTTCAACCTTACGGACATCAATGTAATTTGGCGAAAAATAAAATGTCAACCCTAGTGCCTAATCATGATCAAATGTTGACATCCATGAAGATGTGAAGTGATATGAATGTGATCACGTTTTGCAGTTGGACAGAGCATTGCTAAAGAGTATGAAGAGGGACAGCACTGCAAAAGCATTTTTTTAAAACAGACGGGATGCATTCCAATTCTGGAATGAAACCTATCAGCACGAAAGATCACAAATCAAGAAAATTGATTATAATTTTAACAGAATACCCACCGCATTATTATTGGATGTGATGGATGAATGGTGATAATGGGACTACTATCACGTCCAACAGTAATAGAATGCGTGTCTAATTAGATCACCTATTTTTAAGTATTGGAATAACACTTTTATTCTAGCAGACATCAATAATAGATGCGAGAATTCAGATGTATGGGTTTTTCTCATAAATCAGATCAAAATATGCCTTCGATGGAGGTGGAGATTTGTTTGGGCTCTTCATTACTAGAAAAACTGAAAAAGCACTTGTATTCCAGTTACCTGGAAAGCACCAAGATGAAATACATGTGAATGTTAAAGGAACCTGCTTCCTCCACCTCTATGCTATCATAGTAGTATATTAAACTATTAAGATTGGTTTAGTAGTAAAGGATTCAAGTAGTATGTATAAACTTCTAATTTCAAATCTCATTGCTATTAATGTCATTTTTTTAATATTAAAAAAATTATAGTGTTATATTTTGAAGGTTGGTTTCGTTATTTTCTTAATGGATTTTTTTAAAAAAATATGGACAGTTTGTTAGCATTACTAAATGGATTATATGGTTAACTATCAATCCCCACTATTTAAAAAGTCTTGAGAGATTTAGTTAGATGTTGTCAAGTGTATCAAAACTAAATTCATATTAAATAAATTTGTATGAATTTTAGTATATCATTTATATGAATAATTTTTTTTGTTACAATTTATATGAATAATTTGTTATTCTTTTTTCTGTCAAAAATTTTATTATTCTCATAAAGTAAATCTTCGTATTTTTTCTCTTTCTTCCGTCAAAGGCAAAAAATAAATCTGCAACAAAGAACGGTTTTCTTGTTTTATATATATGTAATCTACTTTTAACTTTATTAGATACAATATTTTATAAATAATTCACCAACAAAAATAACCATGAATAAGCTCAACGAACAAATTGTTACGTTGGAGAAAGTTTTGAAGTGAAATATCACTTTTGAAGAATATTATAGTGTGAAATATTAATTTGAAATTTTTTTTTAAATTTTTGTATTTTTTTTAGAAATCTCTTTCCTTAACCACTATAGAGGGTATTTGGTCATTGATATGTGAAGAGAGCATTAAAACTCATGACCAGTATCTATTTGCTTAAATGAGCCTATAGCACTTAAATAAATTAGTTCTTATGTTTGGCAGTGAATATCTAAGGGATTAATTGAGTTATTGTAGTATTCTTTATTTCTTGACAACCGTCTCAATTTCTAAGGGATTACGCCAAAAATTCTACCTCCATTTGGATATCCTCCTTGATCAATCACAACCACAGCATTATCATTATACTACATTATTTTGCTGTTGTTACGTTTGAGTTATTTACTAGTATGTACAATTACAACTCTGATCACTTCTGATCTTAAGGCTAATTACTAGCTGCAGAAAGTCTGCACTTTTTTTTTTTCTTTGGTCAGAAGAACGTATATATTTTGTAGCATTGTTATGTTCACGTCCCCATGCTCATTAGTAAACTAAAAGTTGGTCCCACTAAGTCCAGTACGAATTGGCTTGGGACTGGAGCAACCCCATAATATGAACACTTTTTTAAAAATAATTAATTACAAATATGAATTATTACTACTTGAGTTTAAACCATTTAACCCATTTTTTCACTTAAAAAACTTAAATTAAAAGTAAATATTGATAAAAATAAAACAAAATATGTCACTTCATTTTTGCATTAAATTGTTAAGTTTAAGTACTGAAAAAAAAAACTTTTATTTCTCATTTTTAACATAAAACAAGAATAAAATCACCACTCACTTATAGTTTATATATTTGTCTATTGACTTTTCACACTGATGATAAAATTAAAGCAAAATTGAACAAATGACAAAGCAAAAAAAAAAAAGAAAAGAAAACTTTGCTCAAATTCTAACCTATAACCCAAATAGATTTAAGTTGGACTGCATTTTACTTGCCGATACTAATTTAAATTGAGATAATCCAACTCAAAAATGGTCCCGGCCTAAGGTGTCCCAACCTATATGGCCTGAATAAATCCATTTTGACAGGTCTGATTTTTTTTGTTTTAGGTTGAGAGCTTTGATTCTATCTAATCCTTATAACCACAACTAGATGTTTAAGGAATCCAATTAACTACCAATTATGTTATATGTCTTGGTTCATATGTTTAATTTTAAAAGTTATTTAGTATTTTTTTTAACCACTTGTTAAAGTGTATAGAAAAGGAGAATTGAAAAAATAAATAAATTAGAGTTACCTGACAAGGGGCTCTAATGGAAGCTTGGGTTCTGCGAACACTTGAGGATCTCCTTGAGCTTTCAAGTGTGGAGGGTGTACTTGCAGTTGAAGGGACTGTAATGTTTTGTTTTTCTGGTCGAAACAGGTAGTGTGTTTAAAATTAAAAGGGATCAGGGGTTGTTAAGCTCTTTTCAGGCCCAATTCGATATTAACCTTCATGCCAGTCTGTTTATTAAGAATAAATAACCATGTAAAAATAATCAATAATTATTTACAAAGTTCTCTTAATCATAGATCTAATATGAAATTTTATCTAAAATTACTTGTCGCTGTGGCAAAATTAATCACTTATAAAATATAATAAATTTAGCGTAACTTGGGTAGCTATTATGCAGTGTCTTGGTTTGATGTTAATTTCCCTGCAAGGTCTATAGTTTCTTTTCTTTGTGGGGGTGATGTTAAGTATACAATTAAATTGCATAATAAATATATACCATATACCTTATCACTATTGTATTTGATAAATGAGTGAGATAGATGAGAACCACACATCACATCCAATAGTGATAAAGTGTGTGGTGTATATTTGTTGTGCAATTTAATTGTACACCAAATATTGTTCTTCTTTGTGTACTTTTCATCGCAAAGCAACTTATTATTTATTAATAAATTTTGCTTACGTAAGTACTTATATGGACTCTCTATTGGGGAAAAATGATTTTATTATGGAGAATAGATGGTTGAATAACAATAATATGAGATTTGACAAAAAATTACACTCAGTATGGACTCTTAAATCTCGTATAATGCAAAATTATACCTAACAAAACTCATGATTTATCATCTTCTACTGTACAGCATGTGAAATCTTATCAACACATTAGCATCGCCAGTGTTAGAAATTCATAGACAAGGACACGTGTTGCCCCCATCTGCCTCTCAAAATCTCACATGGTGCGAGATTTCAGGCGCTGTCCAATCCCCGACATCCTTCATGCCACTTGGCAGCTGCAAGAGGCTCCCTAAAAAGCTTGCATGGTGTGAGATTTAGGCTATTATCTCATCTTGCCAGGCCACGCGGTGTCCTCTTCCTGCATGCATGCCACTTGGCGACTCCCAGTGGCACACAGGAAGCTCGCATGGTGCGAGATTTTCCGTGTCGTCACGTCGTTGTCAAGCACACTGTCACAACCTGATTTGGATCGTGACCGGCATATGGGGATTTCCATCTTTACATAAGCTTTGTGATCGTTACGTCATACTATATTCATATTTTATTCATAAAATCTACTTTAAATTGTAAATCAAATCTCATCTTGAACTCATAATAAACCTGAATAATCCTTTTCTTATAAATAAAATATGAAACTGTAGCTGTGATATATTTTAAACTGAGTTTCTCATTTACAAAATATACCGTGAATGCTAAATTATTTTAATACAAAAGAATCATAGTGAGCAAAATATAATAAATGCATGGTTCGGGACCTTGCCTGCACCGTCATTGGAGCACTCTATACAAAACAATCAAACTTCATGTCAATGTGAAGCTCATCCCAAAGCTGAAAACACTAGTGCTGTTGAGTATGGGGAGGAAGAGGAGAATCCCGAGCTGCACCTAAATCTGTGAGAAAAGGGAGAAAAGAAAGGTGAGTTTTATAACAAAACTCAGTAAGTGGATCCTCACTCATAACTGTATATGGGACAAGAAAGAATCATAGATAAATAATAATAATAATGCAGCAAAGACAATTCATTTCTATTTATTTTACGTAATAACCATAAAATCATAATTTATTGAATTCATGAAAAGCCATTATTATTTCCCAAGGTATTACAAGGAGAAACAAATTATGCATAAACTGAAGGGTGGTACTCAGTCCCTAGCAAACATGAGTCCATAGCTGAGATATTAACAGTTCTTGGTGAACCGCATCCCTGACAGATTGATCTAACATAAGAATAACTTGCCCCGGACAGACTTTGGTATATTAAGGTTAACGGAATAACTACCGTTAACTCATAGTTCTGTTTCTCTCAATAATTCCTAATCTAAAATTAGCTGAAATCATAAAATGAGAATTCTATTTATTCTAAATTAAATAGCTATTCCTTCCCATAAGTAAAACGTAATATTTCCTCATCATGAATCAAATTTAAATCATGACATAAATCAAACAATAACAACTGCTTATCAAATATGGTCCCATGCATTATTATAAATTTAGATTTTCATGCTAATCCTTGCAAAAACATATAAATCTTAATCCATGTCCAAACTCAAGTATAAACTCTCTCTATATATTTTATAATGCTAGAAATTAATTATAGAATGACCAAAATATGGTCATGAGATCAAACCCATTCCCTTGAAGGGGAGGAAGAGATAACGTCAACACCAACTGAGCTCTGGGCAACCGAGACGGCACCAATGTCGACTATAACAATCATAAAACTTAATATCAAACTCTATCAACCTATAAATAACTTTAATTTAGCTCTAACAATATTGAGGGAATATCCGCACTTGATAAAAATGAGAAAAATAACAAGACTCAACTCAAGATCATGAAAGAATGGAGATAATGAAGACATAAATTAACAATATATACATACCTTAATAATTTAGATGAGCTAGATTGGAATGAGATTGAAGAAAAAGAGAGAAAATGGTATGGGGAGGGTTTCTAGTTCACAAAAATGGGAGAAGGAAGAGTGAGGAAGGGTTTTATAAAGGTTGAAGGGTATCAGTAAGTGAAACGTCATCGTTTCACACTGTTTGCATTTCTAGGGGACCGCTATAACGGTATATGACCGCTACAGCGGTCATGAGTCATCGCGCAGCCCAGACCGTTTCACTTACGATTGCTATAGTGGTCTTTAGAACCCCCAGAGCATGAAAAATCATTCCTGTGACCGCTATAGCGATGACAGAAACATTCAGCTACTGCATTTTTTTATTGTCATGGCATATGAGTTACTTCTATACTTATTTATTTTACTCTCCATTAACTTTAAAATATAAATGTAAATAAGGAAATACCCCCCATTTTGATTCAAATAAAATATCAAAAAAATCAAAACCCCAACCAATCAAAATCCAACTTTTGAGTTTTAGTTTAAATTCCGGAATTCTCATGATTTTCTAAATTTGGAGGCTAAAAATGAAACATCTAGAGGTTTTCTAAAATTCATTAAAAATCACACTTCAATTCATTTTCCTTTGGAGAGTAATTACTAGGATTTTTGGTCCTAAGAATGTGACTCTAATATATAGCTCTCCAAGGAGGTATAGGGTCCAGACTTAGCAAAATCCAAGATCCCACAACAAGGGTAGGTCTTGGGGGACCCTAGGACTATACAGAACTTATCTACTGACATGTATGCACTAGGTATTATACATGCGAAGCTACTCCTCCAGCATGCATTGCACGCGTCGCCTCCTAGTGGTTCCTCTTTTGTCCCTAGCTGCAATGCACAAGTGCAAGAATCTTCACTGTAGTTAGCTGTCCCTGCCTATAAAATGATATGGGGGAAGAGTATGCGAGGCAGTATGCTTTGGTTGAAGCTTTGGTAGTGTATCTTCTATACAAAAGAGTGAAGGAGGGGAAGGTTGTTCTAGTTGAAGCTTTGGCAGTGTCTCCTCTATAAGCTTGTTGTGAGGAAGTGTGCTTCTGAGTTAGTGAGGCAATGTTAAAAAAAAATAGTGGAGAGGAAAAATGCCAGTTGATAATACAGTAATTTCTAATGAGCATATGTCAATGAAAGTTCATCAAAACATTGTAAGTTAATTTTTATTTTTCTACCAAATATTTTTATAATTTGTACTTAGATGAAGAATAGGTTTTATAATGTTTAATTTGAATTATTTTTAAAATTTTTATTTATTACATATTGAAATGCACCGACACTCACTTACTCCCTCCCTTACATTTTAATATTTAAAAATACTTTACTATACAAGATATTAATCCTTGAATAGAATTTTTTTATTCGAAAAATTGTCTTGAGATTAATGCATATATGGTATTATAACTGAGAGATTCTTTAAACAATTATATCTTTTTTTTAATCTTATTTTTATATCTAGAAATACAGTTCATTTAATTGGGTCAGTTTTTTTTCATATGAATTTTGTGTGTTAATTGTATAATAATACAAAATTCAAAACATAATTACGAGAGAGGGAATTGTTGTTTATTAGGAATTATTTCGTTATTTTATTATTAAATACTGAAAAATTATTATTGATTATAGGAGAGAGAATTGTTGAAGCCCCACCATTTATTCATGGAACCATCGATGGTGCATATATATGAGCATCTGCAATAAGCTGGCTTTCACCATGTTGCGTGTATTTGTCAAATGGGGATAAATAAATATCTTATAAGCATATAAATTGAAAAATGGAGGCCAGAAACACACACATTTCACTTTTCTTGTGAGAAATGTTCAATTACACTAGAGGATATCGCAATTGGGCTTGGGCTTCGTATTGAAGGTTAACTGATTATTGGAAGCACTAACGGCAACTCAGAAGTAATTAGAAATATGTGTGAGCAACTACTTAATCGTCGGCCAAGACCGACTGATGTTGTTGCTAGTGAAATAAAATTTGATTGGCTTGCAATTCATTTAAATTTACTTTCATATGATACTATGGAGCGGATAGCAAGCCATGCTCATGGTTATATCTTATCTATGTTGGGTCATTTCTTAATTTCAAATAAAAGCATAAGCATGGTGCATGGAAAGTTCTCGTCATCTTAAATCTGTAATCATGTAATTAAATATTAGATCTTCAAATTGCTTGATAAGATAAATTCTTACATTTACATGAAGGTAAATATACACTGATTTAGCAAATTTATTAATACTCGGAAAATTAATCTTTAGGTTCGCTAAATAATAAAACCCAAGGCTTTTAGTTATACTATTTTTTGTGAAAATAATTAATTAGTTAAAGGGATTAATTATTTAATCGCAGTTCCTAGCATAAAATTAGACCAAGATTGAGTTTCTAATAAGAGAAAGAAAAAGTGAAATAATGGAAATTAAAGTTGATAACCTGTGAAAAAGAAGTGAAATATTGTGAAAACATTAGTTTGATTCGAAAGAAAATGTTTGAAAAATATTTTAGAATTAAAGAATGACTTAACATGTATTGAAACTTTAATTTTTCAATTTCTGAAATTTTGGTAATTGATTGCAAGGTTTGTGATGCGAGCTGTCACTACCCGTAACAAAATAAAAATAATTAAATAACTAAATTACACCAAAAATGCATTAGGGTGCAATCCAGGTCATCTCACAAGAAAGTGTTTCTAGCCAATTAGAAATTAGGGGGTTTTTAAAGTTGTTGAAATCAAAATTAAATTGAGAAAATATAATGGAAAGAATTACCTGCACAAGAATTCCCTCAGATTAAGAGTTGTTCAATCATCAGTTCAAAAAATAAATTCATGGTGGTGGTTACTTTCATTAGTCATGCTATCATATAATAATAATGCAATTCTACTTAATGGTCATACAATCGTACTCCCATTAAGGGTTTGATTAACATATGCACTAGTAATTCATAATTATGATTCTATGAACCTATGCTAATTTAATTATCAATTGCTGTAACCTAATCCCCAAACTGTGTTAATTCCAATCCCTTACCAATTGGATGTAAATTAATCCATCAACTAAATACCCCAATGGAATCCCAATTATGCATATGAATGAACACACAATCCGGCAATTCTTAAAAATATAATTGTAATAATCATCACAACCAATATTAAAGAGAAAAGATAAGAGGGAAAGAAAAATCAACCACGAATTGCAATTAAAAATTGGGAACCTCAAGAATAATCTTAATCTTCAGTTATCCTTGTATAAGGTAAAATGATTACTTCTCCATAAGGGGAGTTTCACAATTGTTGTTGAAAGAAAAGTGCCAAATTAAAATCCAAAGTAAGAACTAAAACAATGAATGAGAGCTCCTAAACCCTAGAGAAAGAGTAGTGAGAGAGAGACAGAGACAGAGAGAGAATTATAAAGCTAAAAACTAAATGTTACGAATGAATGCCATCAATTAATCCTCCAATGGAGTTATATTGCAAAAGGCTCAATTTAGCGGACCAAAATTGCAAAATCACGCTGAAGCAAATTCACTTATGATGGACCACTATAGTGGTCCTGCCCTTGAAATGTCATACAACGGAAATCGAACTCATTTATGACCGCTATAGCGGTCCTACCTTTCAAATGCCCCTGACACAAAAATAGTGCTCCCTGCCAACCGCTATAGCATTTGGAGACCGTTATAGCGGTCTTGGTTATGATGTTCCACGCAGTCTTGGTTATGAGTTCCTTCCTTGCTTTGGCACACCAATGGAAAAAACCTATTATTCAACAATGCTACACAAAGGATTAAAAACATAGGTAATTTCTAAATACAATTATTTCCTGCAAAATGGTGTTAATAGCCATGAAATCACTCAACAATATAAAATGATGATAAAGTATAAAATCACCAATTAAACATTAATTAAGCACAATTCAAATACAAAATATTCAGAGTTAAGATGGAAAATGGATGCATAAATCAAACTCATGAGTCTCACTACTAGAAAAAACGTTGTTACCGACGGAAAATTTTATTTCCGATGGATTTTTTGACGGATTTTGACCACCGGTAATAACATAGTCGAAAATCATTATCGACGGAAAAAATCCGTCGAAAATTTTTATCGACGGAATTACCGACGGATTTTTAAAGAAATATCCTTCGGTAACGCGATCAAGCATTTCGTCAGAAAAATTCGTCAGTTTTAAAACTTACCGACGGATTTTTTAACATTACCGATAGAAAAATCCGTCGATAACTTATCAATGAGTTTCGGATTTATTTTTTAATTTTATTATTGACGGATTTTTCCGTCGGAAAGTTTAATTTTTAAATTTTATTAATTATTTTAATTTATATTGGCGATGGAAAAATCTGTCGGTAATCGTTTAGAAAGATGTTATTTTTTATTTTACCGACAAAAAAATCCGTCGGTAATTATTATACTTTTTTTAAATAATTACTCTATAATTTGTGTGTCATCTAATCATTTTTTACAAATTTATTTTTTATTTAAAGATAATTATAATTACCTAAATATATTTAATAATGAAAAATGATAAAAAAAATTCCTAATAAATAATAAAAGCAAGGAATTTAAGTTCAAAATATAAAATAGATAAAAAAAAATGTCAGATAGTATACAAACACAAATATAAAAAGTTCAACATATAATATCCACCAAACTAAAGGCACATTGAACCCCCCTTGGATTAAATACAAACTTGATTCCTTTCAAGTAATCCCGTTAGATCAACAGTCCCCATATCAAATAGAAACAATCGGACACATACAGTTTTCCTCCTCTAAGCCTCTTTTTTTCCTTTCTTGCAAGTATGGACAAATGATATTGCAAATAGTGTAGTCATCCATCTCACCATGGTTAACAGAAGCTGTATGTAAATGACAATATAAAAATATCATTTGTATTAGTACACATTTTAATTAGTACATCAATTAAATTGTGAAATAAATTCTCAAATAAATACAGCAAAAGAAGTATTAGTAGCTGTCAATTTGTATGAACTACCTCGGAGTGCAGTACGCTTATTGGAGAAGACTTGGTCAGCTTCTTCCAAATTACTCTGAAGTACATCCATGAAGAATCCATTAGGCACTCCTCCATAGCTTAGAAGTACAGTTAGATTTCTTGACAAATATGTTATATTTGGGTGGTTGCTAAAACATGCACAGCTAAGATTAGTGCATTTTTAAACAGTACAAAAAATATTTTGCTACTCAGCGTCATGTTAGATCAAGGTTCTATCAGTTTCCTAGATCAAGCTTCTATCAATTTCAAACTTTGGGTAATATACAATCATCCAATAATATGTCCTTTTAGTTTTCTTTATATAGAATAAAAATAACAAATAACATCTTAAGTTTTGTATGAATATAAGAGACACACGTTACAAGAAGCATGATTGACTCTCCATATTCTAACAAGTAACAACAAATCAGTTTATGTGCCTTTCAGTTCATTTAATACCAGAGTCATCCTATATGGGGAAACATAAATATAAACAAAGTATACATGCATCTAGTTTATGGGCCCATTGGTCTTAGTACACATAATTAGCCAAGTAGCATACTAGCAGCAAAGGTGAACAATCTCATCCTTGTCAAAATGAAAAAAGTGAAGCACCTGTTAGCACCCAAGAGAGTTGCAGTAGTACTAGTAGCACCCACAAGTTTTAATCAACAAATCAAAACTTATGTTGCATTTCCATAACTAATAAGACTACAATACAAGGACCCAAGATTATATATATTTGTATATAAAAGCATATTGAGATAAAAATATTTAAGTTTGGTACCACCACACACGCACACACACATACACACATCTATATATAATGCATGTGCTTTCAACATCTCGGGATGGATCAATATGCAAATGAACATCCTAAAAAATGCTAAGAGTTGTCGTTGCCATCAATGAGTCAGGTGGAACAGCTAACATAAGTAACATCTCAGGACAAATAACATAAGTAACATGTCAGAGATTAACAACCAAATTTCAGTTCAAAGACCAGCTACTAAAGACCAGCTAATTTCATAACTACCATCCTTACCATTCTACTAAAGACCAGCTATTTTGATCACCACAAGCCAGAGAATCTGAGGCCATATAACAATTTCATTTCCATTTCTCCACAAGACAGAAGTGAAACAAGTTGAAATCTTAGAAACTAAAACTGATAGAGACTCTATTTGTTGGCAAAACTTCAAACAGGCATAACTTTTGATCTGGGTATCAGAATGACTATTAATGCATATCAATGGAAAAACCCCAGATGAGAGCGTCACCATGGCAACAACGGGCGAAGCCGGTTGGTGGTGCTTCTGAGCTCAAAAAAAGCCGTTTAAAGGTGTTTTGACCACTTTTAAGAAAATTTCATGATTTTTAGGATATACCTTGCAAATTTCATGTTTCTTCTTTCATGATTCTTTAATTACCATCTATATTCTACAGGATATACCTTTCAACTATTGCAATTTGCAATCAAAAAATAATGCATTTCAAATTTTCCAAATGCATAATGAGAGAAGAAATTTGCATACTTGAGTGACCAACACCACTTGTGGAACCAAGAACACTGCAATGTATGGAGAAGGCTTGCGCAGCATACAAGCATATGAGAGTGTTCCTGAACCAGTATCCAAGAATACTACGGTGCTCTCGTCAATAACTTTCCCCAAAGCTTCAAGCTGGTAGCTGCGAAAATGAACCCAACACTAACATTAAAAACATGATGGTATTACCAAAAATAGAAACACTCCCCAAGAATGCATACACTTAACACGCCAGTGACGGAGCAAGCAGAGATGGTGAGCAGATCTGGCAGCGTGGTGGGGTAGATCTGGGTGTTGGCTGGCGCAGATCTACGGGGAGGGGCCTGGGACACAGACGCCAGACGATGGGGGTGCAGGAGCAATAGGCGCTGGCGTCCGAACGGCAGGCGGCAGTGGGCTGCTGGGAAGAAGGCAGGTGGAGGTTGAGAGAGAGAGAGAGAGAGAGATCCTAAAATAAAAATGAAATGTGTGGCTTAGATCTTTAAAAAGAGTTACCGACGGATTTTCAAATTTTCGACGGAAAATATTCGTCGCAATTAAATTCAATGGCGCCATACTGAAATTCTTCGTTACAATTACCAACGGATTTTTCCGACGGTAACATTAATTTTTGAAAAAAATAACCCATAACAATTATCGACGGATTTTTCCGTCAGTAACATTAATTTTTGAAAAAAATAATGCATAACATTAATATTAATTTCTTAAATAAAAAAGTATTTCAAAAATGTTACAGACAGAAAAATCCGTCGGTAATGAGCGCGCCATATGAAGTAGAGTTGGCGCGAATATTACCGACGGAAAAATTTGTCGGTAATGACTGAAACCCAATTTTTCCAAATTCTATGTTTTCCGTCGATAAATTCATCGGTAATACTGATGGAAAAAATCCCCCGGTAACTCGTTGTTTTCTTGTAGTGATCTAGTATCGAATACATAATTCAATTTTTGAATTTGGCCAATAAGAAAGTTCTAGTAATCGAGTACAAAGACCTTGCAATCAATTACACAATGTGAGATTATTTTTTAAAAAATGTTTTTCACAAAATCTTGCAATGTCCAAGCTTTCCATTTTTTAAATTGAAAAAAAAAATTACTTTTTACCATTTCTCGTATTGTGCGAGATTTACACTCCACCCAACCGTAATTTTAGTTTCAATTCCATATCACTTTATTATGGCAGTCAACAAGCCATATAGGGAGAAAAATATCTTCTTGTTATATATATATATATATATATATACATTTTTTTAATTGGTGTTTCTTCAATACCTGAAATTTTTTTCATAAACACTCTCTCTTACACGTCTCCAATGACAAAACAGAGGCATGAGTTCACTGAGTAATTGTTCTTAACCCATTTCTTGCTTTCTTAGGATTAATCTATCTTTACTTTAAGTTCTTATTTTCTTTACAATTTCTGTACTTTATCTCAAGTTTGTCAATCAATTTACATTCTGCAAGTTCTTCTTCTTCTTTAATCTGTCAAAACATTTCATTTACACTGTCACAACACAAATCACGTTACAATCATTTTACATTCCATCCTCATTCATAAAACATAGTTTGACACTTGATTCTTCTTTTGGTGAAGAACCCAAGAGGAGTAGCTTTTCACTCCTCGAATCGAGATCTTAAAAAGCAAAGATTGTCATCCAAACTCCTGAAGTTTGTCGATATACGTCTGGTTTAGCACAATTTGGCCTCCTGCATAACGAAATTGTCAATTATTTGTTGTTGACAATATAAATGCCAAAATTAGTAGGTTCATGATCGATTAGTTTGCATGTATACATACTATACGACGGTGATTATATAAGGTTTTAATGGTGGACGCAGTGACATTATTGATTGCTTTTGTCTACGGACTACAGCTGCTTTCTTCTATAGCTGCTTAGTCAATGACTAATTAAAGGTTAACAAACTTTTACCATTTTTGACTCGATTAAACTAATTTCTATCTAACTAACTAGCTTAGGTATTTTAAAACTATTTTGTAAGGTAATGTACCTGGTGGAGTAACCATCTACATTGGTTTATTATCTTACATTATTGTTAGTATAGAACTCGCAGGGTTAGCGTATCTATGTTAGCTCAAGTAACAATATCATTTTAGGGGATATATTAATGATCATATATGAAGACCTTCCCTCTAGCTTTGTATACATTGAAACAAAAGTCGTATATATGCTTGCCATAACCCTTTTACCTACTTAGTATACGCACTAGAGCAAATGATTTCCCACCGACATTTTTGGTATCTTAAATAATGCTTATATACTATGTTCATTTTTCGTCCCATATTTCTCTTATAAGTAAAACAAGTGATATATGCTTCCCTCTCTCGACCTTTATTGAAACATGTTACTCTTCTAAGTTAAGAATAGAAATGTTCTCTCATTTTTCAGCGCGTTCCTGCCACCACATATTTTTCTTTCCTCTTTACTTTTTTATCCGTGTGAACCTAAAAATAATTAATTCTTAGTTGCAAGTATTACCATATATGTTCTTTTTTTAAAAAATAAAATAAAAGAGGGAGCTCAAACTACCAATATGATAGGGAGAGTATTACCATATATGTATATCTATCGGATATACAGTCATTATATTTCACTCAACAGAAACATACAAAATGAGTAGTAATGATTTACGAGAAAAGACGCTTGTCAGGCTGGTTCCACAAGATAGGTAGTATGAATTGAATAAGTTATTATCCTCTATATTTTATTTGATTAATTAAATAATCGTAAAAGCCCTACGTGTTTGATGTATGTATGGTCGAGTTATATAATATGAGCAATAATGTAAGAGATCTTATAATGAATTGTTTATTGGATTTAGTTTATGAAGGTAGAAAACGCACCACGATGAGTGAAACAAAAATCCAATTTATTTTTTAATTTTCAGCTTTTTATCAAAAGCCAGAATTAATTATAAAAATTAAAGGGTGACCAACAGTACATTTGCATAAGCTATAATCCTTACACGGTAAAATAATCAGAAGCTAAAAGCTTAAGGCAAAAGGAGTCATAGGCTACTCTTGTCTTCATCCTAAAGGTAGCACTTGCTACCTGTCCCTGCGATAAAAATACGTAAACGTTGAAGGTATAAACTTATTTAGTGATGGAGATAAGAAATGGAGGCAAAATTCTGTCCTCAAGTAGAGATATATAAAATTTTTATTCCTTCAAAAAGAAAGGACAGTAGGCAGTGGCGGAGATTCAATAGGATTTTTAGGGGGGCCATGGAGCTTTTTCTTTGGGTACATATAAACATGAAGATGTCTATTGATAACTCCCATAGGAGTTATGTTTTCCTTTAGTTTTCTTAGAATTTTTAGTTTGTTATTAGTTAGTTTTGGTTTTCATAAGTTCCTCTTTTACATTATTCATTAAGGAGAATTAGGGAAGCATTTGAGTTAGGCATGCAAAGGAGTAAGAATTGGAGCCGAAGGGATGTTAGAAATCCATGCTGGAGCATAGAAATTCATACTGAAGCATGGGTCCTGAAACTGAAGCCACGTTGTAGCGTGGCAACCAACGCTACAGCGTAAGTTGCTATCATAGTTCTAATATTTTCACTTAAGTTATGCTCCAGCATAGCCATAGCCGCGCTACAGCATGGGTGCATGAACCTGCCATGTGAATTGGGCCTCACTACTGATTCTAATAGCCCATAACTGATACAAAAATGCATTGGAGTAGAGAGAGGGAGGAAAGCATGAAATAGGAGAAAGGAGAGGCTAGAGCTTGGAGAGAAAAGGGATTGAAACTCAAGCACTTGAGAAGAAGACTTCTTTTGGGATTAGTCTTCAACTCTTTGAGTATTTTCTTGTTTATGGCTTCTTTTCATCTCTTTTTCATTGATGTTGATTTTATTTTATTTTCCATGACTTGTAACTAAACCCCTTTTGCCAAGGGTGATTTATGGAGGCTATGTGTTTGATAATATGCTAATGTGAATGAATTTATGTCTTGTTCTCATTTTATGGTGAGTATTGTATTTGAGTTTAATTATCTTGAATTGCTTGACCACCAATTTAGGATTATAGAGGTTATTACAAATTTGAGAAAATGAGTAAGAGACATGCCTATGAATGCAATGCCATGAATTGAATGACACTTAGAGATAGGCAAACATGATTCATGTGGTATTTAAAGACTTGATAATTAAATCACTTAGTTAGAATTAAGCATGCTAAGAGATTAGGTATTTAATTCTAATTGAGTAGCATTAGATGATATTGAAAAAGACTTTTAATAAATATAGGGATTCTACCATCACTCAATTAAATTTGGACAAGGCATATTGATATTCATATTGCATATTATTTACGTATAGTTGAAGTAAATCACCCTAGCATTTTATTCCATCAATTCTCAAATCTAATTTTCCATTGTTTTAGTCTTTTTTCCTTTTTATATCATCTTTTTTCAATTATTCAACTTGTTATCTAATTAACTAGAATCGGTATTTGAATTATCTCTATGGGTGCAACAACCCCTTCTTTTATTCTGTTACTTGACAATTTAATATATTTGCTAGTGTCACTCTCCTTTTGGCAGTGATAATCTATGTAACAGGTTGAAAACTACAATGCATGCATGTTCTATTCATTAACAAGAGTGCACAAATGGACCATAGTAGTGCTTTACAACTGTTAAAGTATACCATAATTCACGAATAAAGCAAAAGCATACGAAAAGACTTAAACCAATCCTATCACAGAAAATTAATTAAACCTTATTGTGAAGGCAAAACGCGGAAACTTTGCCTCCTCCTTTCATCATCTCGTGTATTACTGTATTATGAAGCGCTTCTTTTTCCATCGCTTTCTTTATTTCCACATATGCTTAACCAAAAAAAAAAAGAATAATTATTAGCATGCCAAGTCCATGTCGTCAACCGAATCTAAAAGAGGGGTCCACATTGAATGTTATATGCAGACTATAGAATCAGTGGCGGATATATGCAGACTATAGAATCAGTGGCGGAGATTCAATAGGATTTTTAGGGGGATGGACCTTTTTCTTTCGGTACATAGATATGAAGATGACACAATCTAATTGTAATTAATTATACAATTCACTTGAGTTGTATATGTGTATATATATATATATATAGAGTGTCTTAGCCATCAAATCACACATAAATATTGAGAAAATAACTATTTATGTAAAATCTAATAGTCATAATTTATTGCTCTCTATTATGGTAACCACTACTCTTAGTTTAGTATAGTTCTTGTAAACTTTAAAGCAAATCAATTAACGTAATAAAATAGTTCTAGAGAAAATGACTAAAAAAATATTTATAAAATTATTCTTTGCTTTTTGTAAATAGCTTCAAGTGTAATTTTATAGATTGGTGTTATGTAGAAAAATATACATACACAAAGATCATCCATAAAAATTTCTTTCATTTTTATTTTCATACCAAACACACCTTAAACTAAACATAATGGTCCTATTTGTAATAAGAAACTCATCTTCAATACTTTTATTACATCATAATACATGATTTATTATTTCTTTTAATTAAAAAAATAACTAAATTTCTTAGTTGGAGAAATATTACTTATATATAAAATAGAATAGCATTTACAATTAAATCTATTTGATATTTACTACCTAAACAAAATATATGTATATCTATAGATTTTTCAAAAAATTTTATGGCCCCCCATTGTCTCAACAAAGATCCGCTACTAATGGCGGGAATAAGATAAGGAGAGAGAAATTTAATATTTTTCTGGTTCAGTAATACCTATACACATTTAATATTTCTCAATGTGTTCGGTGGAGGTTCAGTAGTCAACGAGTTAGTGGTGGTTCGATGG
Source organism: Dalbergia cultrata (assembly GCA_031216105.1). Classification (NCBI taxonomy): domain Eukaryota; kingdom Viridiplantae; phylum Streptophyta; class Magnoliopsida; order Fabales; family Fabaceae; genus Dalbergia; species Dalbergia cultrata. The sequence goes on from CM062347.1 coordinate 12,962,838, forward strand.
AGGTACGGTAGGGGTATATATGTGTTTTATTATATATTTGTCATATTATCCCTGTGTTTCCAAATAAAATATGGAGAAATTTATTATGTTTTATATTTCATAACCAAACACGATATAAAAATAGTATTTTTTATGTCACTATCTCCGCTATCTTTAATATTTCTGTCTTCACTGTACAGAGACACTTATTAAATGCTAACAAAAAGTACTATAGCAACACGAGGCAATGCCATTGCCAAGGAAAAAGTGCAAGAGAGGGGCTAATCTATAGTAAGAGAAACGTAACAATATTATTTTAATATTTAACTTTTTTAAATATTCAAATATCTTATTTATAAAATGAGTTTGACCACTTATTTTTTTACCTAACTTGTATTTTCTCTGGCACTCCTCACGCTGTCAAGAATATCTACAGGCATGTAGATGTTAAAACACCATTTCCCATGGTGACATTTCCCATGGTGATAGTCTTCAGTAACCATAAATTCATTGGAAAGAGAGAGCGGAACAGATAAAGAATCATGGAGGCTGCTATAGGCCCTGTACTATACTAGTCTCTTGAAAGTCTTCCAATCCCCGAAGGCTACATTTGGTCTAAGACCAAAAACCATCTCTCTTCCACGTGGGTGGTCTTTTGGCTTCCATCCACTGGCCACCTGGCACCTCCATTCTCCCACACGATAGCTCTCCATCTCAGAGCAAGTGTGCCTGTCAAATTCTATTGGAGAAATGATATCTTCAGACCTAAAAGTGGTGTTTAAAATAGATACTAATTTTATAATCATTGAATGTAATGGATATTAAGAATAAATAGGGACATTTATCATATCCAATAATTATAAAATGAATGTCTATTTCAAACACTCACTTTTAAGTGTTAAAGTAGTTTTTCTCAATTCTATTTGCCAAAGACCAAATCAGAGAAAACCCTTTCCAAATAGCAAACGGGTGAATGGCCCAAAGACAACACTATATGATTTTAATAAATAATTTATTTTATTAAAATTAAGTTCAAATATTAGAAAAGTAACTAAACACTACAAATTGTATATTTAATTGCACAAGTTGCAAAAAAAAATTTTGTTAGATACTTTTTTTTATTTCTTCAAATAAAAAAAATTGTGAATGATTTTTTCATACCATTAATATTTTTTAAAAATTATTAAAATAGATAAAAGTGATTTTTTTAATTGTAAAAAGTGATTATACACTGAAAAAACTCAAACAAACACCCACTCAGTGTCATATTTATAGCAACAAGTTTCTATTTTTAAGACAAATAACCCTTAAAATTTAATTATGGATATTTATATATCCTTAAAATCTAAAAAGATCGTTGTTTTATAGGTAATAAATTAAATTCAGCTTATTCATTAAGTTGTAAGATTTTATATTGGAATTTTTTTTATACCTGCAATGTAGTTCTGTTTTGTTATAGTTATCATTTTTGTCAGCATTTTTGTCTAAAAATTATAATTGTAATATGTAAAAATATAGGCTAAATAACACTAAACACTTTTGAGGTTTGGAGTTATTGGATTCTGCCTAATTCTTCTACAAATATGACACTCCACTTCATTTCTATTATTATATTTCTGTTTTTAAAATCAGTAAACTCATATTTTCCTTTATATAGTAGAAATTATAAATTACATGTAAAAATTTAATTGTATGATGCAATAGTGCTACTTTAAATTTTAAAAACACAATAATTAGAGTCTACAAAATAAAATCATGTAATTTTGCCTTTTCTTAAAGCATATAAGACTACCTTGACAATATTATTGAGTAAGATTTGGAATTAAATTATAATGAGGTAATGCTTAATAATTTTATATACTTTGAGAGAAAAAGCTAATAATTTCATATCAATGCTATTGATGATTACCTCATAATTCAAAAGGTAAAATAACGTTATTTAACTTTTTCTTTTAAAGTATATAAAGTTAATTGGGTAATATTGATTGTGATTTATAATTATATGACTATTTTTTATACTATAAATTGATATTTTAATATAAAAAATATTGTTTCATTTAGCAAATTTTATTTACAATATTAAAGGTTCCAAGATTCACAACCCAAAATAGCATTATTAATTTCTCAACCTGAAACAAAAAATGAAGCAGTTATAGAATTAATAGCTTTTTAAAAATAAATCATACAAACAAATTTTATTGTACCAAAAGTGCTAAATAATTTTTCAAAGCCATTGTTAGAAGAATAAATTTGTTATTTTTGTAAAATATGTGCTTTGATCAAAACATTGATAATCATAACTATTAAATAGTTTTAAGCTAAAATTTTGATATTAAATATTAACTTATTATATGAAATATAATATCCATTTACTTATAAATCTTACTTAATATAGCTATTAAAGTAGTATTATATAATCTGAAAGAAAAAAAAAGTTAAAAATAATATTTTATTTTCAAAATCTTGAAATTATTATGTTTTAAAATTTGAATTTCTATTAGTTTGACAATGAATAAATTTTCACACTATTTTATAATTTCTAATATATGTATTAAAAAAAAGATTTCATTATATTAAATCATTAGACTCATCTTTTCCATAAATTATAAATTACATCTAAAAATTTCATTGTATAATGCATCAATAGTACTACTTTAAATTTTAAAAACACAATAATTACATAGTCTACAAAATAAAATCATGTAATTCTGCCTTTTCTTCAAGCATATAAAACTACTTTGATGATATTATTGAGTAAGATTTGGAATTAAATTAATATTATAATGAGCTAATGGTTTATAATTTTATATACTTTGAAAGAAAAAACTTATAATTTTATGTCAAGGATAGTAGTGATTGTCTCTGAGTTCAAAAAGTAAAATCACATTTTAAACTTTTTCTTTCAAAGTATATAAAGTTACTTTAGTAATATTGAGTATGATTTATAATTATATGACTATTTTTTATATTATAAATTGATATTTTAAGATCAAATAGAATGTTACTTTTAGCAAATTTTATTTACAATATTAAAGATTCCAAAATTCACAACCTAAAATTGCATTAGCAATTTCCCAACTCAAAACAAAAAATGAAGCAATTATAGAATTAATAGTTTTTTTAAAAAATAAATCATGCAAACAAATTTTAATTGTACCAAAAGTGCTAAATAATTTTTTAGATCCATTGTTAGAAGAGTAAATTTGTTATTTTAGTAAAATATGTGCTCTAATGAAAACATTGATAATGATAACTTTTTTTTTTGTGTGGATGAACTGACTAGATGCTTAAGGAACCCAGTTAACTACCAATTGTACTAGGTCTCATGATTTTTTATAATGATAACTGTTAAATAGTCTTAAGTTAAAAATTTTATATTAAATATTAATTTTTTACATGAAATATAATATCCATTTACTTATAAATATCACTTAGTATTATTATTAAGGTAGTATTATATAATTTGTAAGAAAAAGTTAAAAATGCTATTTTATTTTCATAACCTTGAAATTATTATTTTTTAAAATTTGAATGTATTATTTTGACAAATAATAAATTTTTACATTATTTTATAATTTTTAATACATGTATTAAAAAAAATGAGTATAATAACAACAAAAAAATAAATGAGATTAAAAATAGAAATAGAGTAGAGTATCATATTTATAGAAAAATGGGATAAAGTTCAATAACTTTAAACTTTAAAGGTATTTAGTGTTACTTACCCTGTTATTTATATTATATATATAGTTTTCGATTATTTAAATTAATGAGTTTAATTTGGTATATACTAACATTGTAAAAATATTTTACACCATTATCTAATCAAAATATTTCATTTAGATGACTTTTTAAGTAATAGATGTAAACGTTAATTATTATAGCTTATGTGACAATACATGATTAAATGACTGTGTAAAATTTTTTACACTATTAATACATAGCAATTAAATTCTAAATCAATATATTTTTTATGATATGATGATGTGACTATTGCTTCTTTCAAACTTCTTGTCTTTTGGACCTAAGAGTTCATACTGAGACTACCACTTAAGTTAAGCGCGTAATCACTTCTCTCCATTACTACTTTCCTTTCCAATGCCTTATTCATCTTACCTTTTATATTTTCAGTAACACTCCTGAACACTCCGCCCCAATCCAGCCACATTCTGTCCTTCCTCCAACGGGCAGAGCTTGCCAACCGCTGGGAGGAGTTGCCGGCGTCCATTCCACTCAGAGGCTCCATTCTTCTTCTACGCGTCAAAGTAACATCACTAAAAATGGTAGAGATAGGTGTTCCAGGTACATACATTTATTTCCTTAACAACATATATGCATATTGTTTCTAGTCAATTAGGAAAATAGGAAACACATAGATAATTTAAGCATTTCAATATAACATCCGTGCATAGCACGGGTTTAGTACCAGTAACAATGACAAACAACATCGCACACGTTCGGCAGCTACACATGCATTCTTTTTTGAAATTTTGATACATGTAGAGGAGAAATGACAAATTAGAATTGGCTAATGGGAACAATAAAATTACACAATAAATACACACTACATAACTTATTATCATTGAATGTAATGAGTCATCCTCATTCATTCCATTTACTTATTACAACTAATAATAATAAAATATATGATATATATTTGTTTTATAATTTTATTGTTTCTTTGGCATTATTCATTAGAAATTCCTAGTGACTTAATAAAGGTGACTTTAATTTTTTGAATATTTGAATTATTGGCAAGTGGCAGCAGAGAGTTAAAATAATTAGAAGGGCAGTGTCACAATTACTTGATGCTTAATTTATTCCTGCTTAGCTTGCCGCAGCCTTCATGAAATCAAAGCCCGAGATCAGCCTCAGGTCAAATTGGTCTCCGGAAAGAACGATTGTTTATTTGTTGAAATAAGAGAAATAATATTTTAACATCTATATGAGTGTAGACATTTATGTGAGTCTCATATGATGTGAGAGGAGTGATAGAGAAAGAATAAATTAGGAAAGAAATTAAATGATGAGATCCATATATATTATGAGTGGGTGTTTGGGTGTTTAAAAAAGTACTTATTAAAATAGCAAAACTCATTGAAATAAACATGAGGCCTTTTCAGTTCCAGTGTTTTATCCCTTTCACAAGGAGAATCATATATATCACGGTTCAAAATAAACTTATTACCAATATGATTAGTTGGTGTTGAATGGGGGCCGGGTAAAGAAACAACCTATATAAAGGATGGCAGTGGCATCTCTGGGAAGCATATCCAAAACCCACTTGTAGAGTGAGGTTGAGGGAAATAAAAACATGGGGTCCCTAATGGTCTCTGCCACTCTAACTCTTGTATTGGCCATAATCTCTCTTGGCTTGCCATCTCAAACCTCAGCAGATAACTACGTGTATTCATCACCTCCACCACCAGTGTATCCTCCATACCACTACCCCTCACCACCACCTCCACCAAAGAAGGCACCTTACTACTATCACTCTCCACCACCACCTTCACCTCCTCCACCAAACAAGACATGCCACTACCACTCTCCACCACCACCTCCTAAGAAGCCATACTACTACCTCTCTCCACCACCTCCATCACCACCTCCACCAAAGAAGCCATACTACTATCACTCTCCACCACCACCAAAGAAACCATACAAGTACTCTTCACCCCCTCCACCGATTCACGTCTACCCTCCCAAGACACCTTACTACCACCACTCCCCACCACCACCACCACGACGTAAGAAGCCCTACAAGTACCCATCTCCCCCACCTCCAGTGCACCCATATCCTCACCCTCGCCCACCTCCAGTGCACAAGCCATCTCCTCACCCTTACCGACCACGCCCAAACCCTCCCCCATCTCCAGCGCACAGCCCATCTCCTCGGCCCCCCAAATTTTTTTCAAAAATCTATACATATACATATATTTTGTTTAAGTAGTAAATATCAAATAGATTTAATTGTAAATGCTATTTTATTTTATATATAAGTAAGATTTCTCCAACTAAGGAATTTAGTTATTTTTTTAATTAAAAATAATAATAAATCATGTATTGTGATGTAATAAAAGTATTGAAGATGAGTTTATTACAAATAGGACCATTATCTTTAGTTTAAGGTGTGTTTGGTATGAAAGCAAAAATGAGAGAAATTTTTATAGATGATTTTTATGTATGTATATTTTTCTATACAACGCCCATATATAAAATTACACTTTAAGCTTATTTACAAAATGCAAAGAATAATTTTATAAATATTTTTTAGTCATTTTCTCTGGAACTATTTTATCATGTTAATTGATTTGCTTTAAAGTTTACAAAAAATATATTAAACTAAGAGTAGTGGTTACTATAATATAGAGCAATAAATTATCACTATTAGATTTTATATAGATAATTATTTTATCAATATTTATGTGTGATTTGATGGTTAAAACACTCTATACATGCATATACACAAGACTCAATTGAATTACATAATTAATTATAATTGAATTGTGTCATCTTCATGTCTATGTATGTACCCAAAGAAAAAGCTCCATGACCCCCTAAAAATCCTATTGAATCTCCGCCACTGATTCTATAGTCTGCATATAACATTCAATGTGGATTTTTTTCCCCCTCTTTTAGATTCGGTTGACGACATGGACTTGACATGCTAATAATTTATTTATTTATTTTTTTTGTTAAGCATATGTGGAAATAAAGAAAGCGATGGAAGAAAGCGCTTCATAATACAGTAATACACGAGATGATGAATGGAGGCAAAGTTTCCGCGTTTTGTCATCACAATAAGGTTTAATGAATTTTCTGTGATAGGATTGTTTAAGTCTTTTCGTACGCTTTTGCTTTATTGGTGAATTATGGTATACTTTAACAGTTGTATAAAGCACTACTATAGTCCATTTGTGCACTCTTGTTAATGAATAGAACATGCATGCATTGTAGTTTTCACCAAAAGAAAATTTTAAATAGCTCATTAAATAAGTAATAGAAATAGTGAAAAAAATTTTTATTGCACCAGCTTTTTTATTAATCCTCAATAAAATACCTCTCTGTATTTAAAGCCTGTATCGTGGCTTGTGGTGTCGCACTGAAGATAAGAAGGTCGAACTCAAATTACTAAGGTGCGATCATTGTTCAATATTAGGAATTCAAACTAAAAAAATAAATAGATGGAGGGAAAGGCCATCGAATCAGCCATAAGCATACCATTATTAATTAGTCATCACCATTCCGAAAGTCTTCTATTTTAACTTTTTGTTTAAATCTATAGTATTTAACATCGGATACAGTGATTAATCTTCTCAAAATGTAAAGTTCACAAATGTATATTTTATTCCTGGTATGAGATCCTCTCCATACATATCACTAAGAATTAAACCACTGATTAAATACTTAAAATGAAGCTATCAACCTCTATTTTACTTCTAAACATTTACTATCAACCAATAAATTAATTAAACAAAAGGATGAGTTATTTGACTTAAATTGGTGAGAGATGTATCCGAGATTTATGTCGTTGTAAGATCATAGAGGATCTTGTTTGAATTATGCCCAATCAATAAGAGATCTAGGCTAAATTTGTGGAGAACTCATGGAGGATTTTGTTCTAGCAGTGATAGAATGAATGTCTAATTAGATTACCTACTTTTAAGTATTGAAATAATATTTTTGTTCTAGCAGACATCAATAATAGATGTGAGAATTCAGATGTATGGGCTTTTATCATAAATCAAATCAGCACATACCTTCGATGGAGGTGGAGATTTGTTTGGGCTCTTGATTACAAGAAAAACTGAAAAAGCACTTGTATTCCAGTTACCTGGAAAGCACCAAGATAAAATATATGTGAATGCTAAAGGAACCTGCTTCTTCAACCTCTTTGCTATATTAAACTATTAGGATTGGTTTAGTAGTGTTGAGGTTAAGTGTGAGAGGTGAAGTCCCATATTAGTTAATAATAGACTAAGTAAATACTATATAATGTGGGAGGAGTCATGACTTATTGCCTTAAGGTTTTTGGTCAAAATGTGGCATCTGACCCAGTAATGTGGTGCTCTCACTTAACCCATTGTTTATATCTCTTTCTGTTGGACTAACTTTGATATCAGAGCCAAGGTTGATCTTGATTCTCGCAAAGGCACGGCCTGCGGATGGCAGGTGCTGGGAAGAGCGGTTAGTTGATGGAGGTCACATTAGTTAAAAATGTACTAAGTGAATAATATATAATATGGGAGGAGTCATGACTCATTGCCTTAAGATTTTGAATCAAGATATGACATTTGGCCCAGTAATATGATGCGCTCACTTAACCCATTGGTTGTATCTCCCCTGTTGGGCTCCCCCGCCCTAACAAGGAGTAAAGGATTCAAGTAGCATGCATAAAGTTCTAGTTTCAAATCTTATTGTAATCAATGTCATTTTCTAATTTTAAAAAAAATTATAGTGTTACGTTTTGAAGGTTGGTTTCGTTATTTTGTTAATGGATTTTTTTAAAAAATATGGACAGTTTGTTAGCATTACTAAATGGATTATGTGGTTAACTATCAATCCCCACTGTTTAAAAAGCCTTGAGAGATTTAGTTAGATGTTGTCAAGTGTATCAAAACTAAATCCGTATTAAATAAATTTGTATGAATTTTAGTATATCATTTATATGAATAATTTTTTTGTTACAATTTATATGAATAATTTGTTATTCTTTTTTCTGTCAAAAATTTTATTATTCTCATAAAGTAAATCTTATTATTTTTTCTCTTTCTTAGCACTGTCAAAGGCATAAAATAAATCTGCAACAAAGAACGGTTTTCTTGTTTTATATATATATAATCTACTTTTAACTTTATTAGATACAATATTTTATAAATAATTCACCAAAAAAATAACCATGAATAAGCTCAACGAACAAATTGTTACGTTGGAGAAAGTTTTGAAGTGAAATATCGCTTTTGAAGAATATTATAGTGTGAAATATTAATTTGATAAAAAATTTAAATTTTTGTACATTTTTTAGAAATCTATTTTCTTAACCACTATTGAGGGTTCGGTCATTGATATGTGAAGGGAGCAGCATTAAAACTTGTGACCAGCATCTATTCGCTTAAATAGGCCTATAGTATAAAAAAAAAATTAGTTATTATGTCTAGCAGTGAATATCTGAAAAAAGGAGTAATTGTAGTATTCTTTATTGCTTGACAACCTTCTCAATTTCCAAGGGATTATGCCAAAAAATTCTACCTCCATTTGGATTTCCTCCTTGATCAATCACATCCATAGCATTATCATTATACTATATTATTTTGCTGTTGTTACGTTTGAGTTATTTACTAGTATGTACAATTACAACTCTGATCACTTCTGTCGTTAAGGCTAATTACCAGCTCCAGAAAGTCTGCACATTTTTTTTTATCTTTGGCCAGAAGAACGTATATATTTTGTAGCATTGTTATATTCACGTCCCCATGCTCATTAGGTTTCTACCTGGAGTGGCTGAAATAGGCCGAATTCAACGAATCAATACGTATAGTTATGGATTAGGCTGAAAAAGTTAGTAAACTAAAAGTTGGTCACACTTAGTCCAGTACGATTTGGCTTGGGACTGGAGCAACCCCATAATATGAACACTTTTTTAAAAATAATTACAAATATGAACTATTACTGCTTGAATTTAAACCATTTAACCCATTTTTTCACTTAAAAAATTTAAATTAAAAGTAAATATTGATAAAAATAAAACAAAATATTCACTTCATTTTTGCATCAAATTGTTAAGTTTAAGTACAGGAAAAACACCTTTTTTTCTCATTTTTAGCATAAAACAAGAATGAAATCACCACTGACTTATAGTTTATATATTTATCTATTGACTTTTCACACCGACGATAAAATTAAAACAAAATTGAACAAATGACAAAGAAAAAAAAAAACTTTGCTCAAATTCTAACCAATAACCCAAATAGATTTAAGTTGGACTGCTTTTTACTTACCCGAAACTAATTTAAATTGAGATAATCCAACTCAAAAATGGTCCCCGCCCAAGGTGTCCCACCCTATTTGGCCTGAATAAATCTATTTTGACAGCTCTGATTTTTTTTATTATTATTATTTTAGGTTGAGAGAGCTCTGATTCTATCTAATCCTTATAATCATAACTAAATGTTAAAGGAATCAAATTAACTACCAATCGTGTTATATGTCTTGGTTCATATGTTTAATTTTAAAAGTTATTTAGTATTTTTTTTTTAACCGTTTGTTAAAGTATATAGAAAAGGAGAATTGAAAAAATAAATAAATAAATAAATACGAGTTATTTGACAAGGGATCTCTAAGGTAGTGTTTGTTTTGTGTTCTAGGACACAAATATAGGGACGCACTGTCCCTGTATTATCTTTGGTAGTGGGGACGGGAATGAAAAAAATTTTCGTCCCAAAGATAAAAAATTTCATGTATTTCTGTCCCTCTAAAAAATAAGGATGGTGGAGACAAAAAATGGAGACAGTGGTCTAGCCACATGCCACTGCCGATCAACGTTGGTGGCCGCTGGTCAACTCCGGCGGCCGCTGGTCAATGCCGGAGTCAACGGTCAATGCCAGAAGTCAACTTCGATCAACGCTAGTCAATGGTCACCGGCTGTCGGTCAACGCAGTTTAACATCGGTCAATGGTGGTCAACGACTAATATTTTTTCTGTCTTCATTTTCACAATCAAACATGATACAGGGATAAAAATTTTTGTGTCTCTGTCCCTATGGCACAAAACAAACGCTACCTAGAATTAGATTGGGTTATGCGAACACTTGATAATCTCCTTGAGCTTTTGAGTGTGGAGGGTGTACTTGCAGTTGAAGGGACTGTAATGTCTTTTTCCTGGTCGAGACCCGTAGTGTGTTTAAAAAGGGATCAGGGGTATAAGCTCGTTTCAGGCCCAATTCGATATTAACCTCCATGCCAGTCTGTTTATTAAGAATAAATAACCATGTAAAAATAATCAATAATTATTTACAAAGTTCTCTTAATCATAGATCTAATATGAAATTTTATCTAAAATTACTTGTCAGTGTGGCACTTAATCACTTATAAAATATAATAAATTTAGCATATCTTGGGTGGCTATTATGCAGTGTCTTGGTTTGACGTTAATTTCCCTGCAAGGTCTATAGTTTCTTTGTGTACTTTTCATGGCAAAGCAACTTATTATTTATTAATAAATTTTTGTTTACGTAAGTACTTACATGGACTGTTTATTGGTATTACTAAATATACTACCATCAGTTTTAGAATATCATTTATATGAGTAATTTATTAAATTTTTAGTTACAAATATTATTATTCTTATACAATAAATCTTATTGTTATTTTTGCAGCAAAAGGTGTAAATTAAATTTGCAGGGAAAATATCTTCTTGTTTTATATATATATATATATATATATATATATATATATATATATATATATATATATATATATATATTACATTTTATTTTTTAATTCAAATTTTAACCGGGGGTTTCTTCAATACCCTCAATCTTTTCAAAAAAAAAAATCTAAAAAACAAAATATATCATAAAATATTTTGCAAAAAGAAAAAATTTAAAATCTTACCAAATTTTTAGAAACCTGAGTAGGGGTAGGGTAGCTGTAAATTTCTCTATGTATCGACAACTGTTCGTACAAGGCGAATTACTAACTCTAGACAGTCTGTTCTTGTAACGTTGTCCCGGATTATTAGGTTCACCCTTCTGCCCATGCCTGCATGCTCGTTAGGAAAACGTTTCCATTCAGAGGTTCACCTCTCACATTCTTGTGATGCAGTTTCATCATATGACGACTCATTTAACTAATAATAAAATATTAATTTAAGTATATTAATTGAATAAAGTAAAATTTATACTATCATTTAATTAAATCTCTTTATTTATAGGACTTTTTAAATAGGTCAAGTAAATTATGACTAGAGGTTTATCCTCTTATGAGAGCTCTTATCATCAAAAAAATTGGTAATCATTATCAGCCATGAATACCTTGGACAACTAAAACTAAATAGGTTAAGAAAAAATTAACTATATTTATTAATATAATAATAAGCTATTGAATGAGGAAAAATAATTTATATATGGTATTGGTATAGGTGATTTACACTAATATGATAAAATGGACAAATTTACTTGTATATGGTGTTTTAGAATCCGCCAATGGCGGATTCAATAAAAAAATATTATTTTGGCGGATTCAATAAAATAATATTAAAACAAAGTGTTGAATCCGTCTTTGGCGGATTCTATATTGAAAACATCATATTATGTGAATTTTTTTCAAAACACCATATTGATGTAAATACACCACTCAAAAACCATATAGAAAAAAAAATACCCATTGAATGACACTGTAAAAATTTCCTATTATGTAGATCAAAATTATATCCCGAGAAAAGACCATCAACGATTGTGTCAGTCAAACGCTTTTGTACCCGTACAAATTCAACCTGTATGGATTACCTCAAGTAATATATAGTGACTTTGAGACCACCCCTGATTGAGATGAAATAGTTGGCGAATTGGAATCACCATCTATGTTACAACAAACAAGCAATGCAAGCGAGGAATAACAATGTTGTGAACTCATTAAAAAATATATATTTTGGGTATTTTTTACCCATATTAATTATTGATAAAAGTTTATAAGTATTTTCAATAAACACTTTATATTAAAATTATTTTTTTATAATATTTTTATTAATACTTTAATTATCAAAAATTGTTAAAAATGTCTATTTTTCGCTGAATGTGTTTGAATGAACTGTGACTAATTCAAAACATAGACACAGACAGGTAAATTTATGTAATCCCAAAAAGGTAAACTTAGCCATAGCTCTTGACGAATTCAAAAAAAAAAAAATCTCATATTTATATAAATACTCACGAAATCTAATACTTTGGTAAATATTTTAAAAAAAACCATAATTATAAAATAACGTTTATGTAATGTGTTAAAAACTATTTCCCAAACATTTGCACTACGAAAATATCCAAAACCAAGTTTACTACTACGCGACACTGCTGTTCATTGTCAGCAAAGTTGAGATTACTCTAGATTAGTCGTCACCAACTCATGAAAAGTATCTGCAGTGACAGTTTTGCTCGTGACAAGCGAGGTGGAATATATCTCCGTGCCTCTCATATGGAAAAGAGCCTGTGGTCGATAAAAATATGACAACTACTATATCTGATGATCAAGGTCAATTAGGTCTCAGATGTAGAACCGGCTTTGAAAGCTCTTTTCTTTTTCTTACTTTTGAATCTTTTCCATCTAAGACCAACCTCTGGAATAACATTCCCTTGGCTGTTGCCCTCCTTTTTCCTGTAACATATGCTTCGATTATTTCCCATTAGTAGGTTCATGATCGACTAGTGTGCATGTATGCACACTATACGACAATGATTTTACAATATAAGGTTTTAATGGTAGACGCTGTGACGATTATTGATTGCTTTTGTCTAAGACTACAGCTGCTTTTTTCTATAGCTGCTCAGTCAGTGATTAATTAAAGATTAACAACCTTTTACCATTTTTGACTCCATTAAACTAATTTCTATCTAGCTTAGGTATTTTAAAACTATTTTGTAAGGTAATGTACCTGATACAGTAACCATCTACATTGGTTTATTATTTTACATTATTGTTAGTCTAGAACTCGCAGGGTTATATATTAATGATCATATATGAAGACTTTCCCTCTACCTTTGTATACATTGAAACAAAGTCGTACAATATGCTTGCCATAACCCTTTTACCTACTTAGTACACGCACTAAAGAAATTATTTCCCACCGACCTTTTTGCTATCGTAAGAGCATGGAATAATGTTTATATACTATGTTCATTTTTCGTCCCATATTTCTCTCCTATAAAAAACAAGTGATATATGTTGGGCTCGGAGACTGAATTACAGTATAATTAAATTATGTCAATGTGTGATAATGAGCACCAAAATAAATTTAATAGAATTAAATCTACCAATCGGCGCAGCGAAAAGAAAATAAATATTAGTAGTTAATAGTAAATTTTCTTTTATGGTGGGACCTACTTGATACTATTCACTGTGGACCCGCTGGTCACTATTCACAATGGGCCCCACTGGTTAATGGTCACAAAACATTACAATTCATGAAACAGCACTATTCACACTAGATTAAGAAATTTGCACACCGAATTTTTAACGTTGAAATCTCCAAATACTGGAGAAAAAACCATGAAACAAACTCCGAAAAATATTCCACTATATTCAGGATAATTACAAACATCTTTTCTACACTATCCAACCCAAGAGGTAAATATAGTGTATCCCAGTGAGAATTCTCATATTCAAACACTACAATTTTATAGTACCAAGGGAGTAATAAAGATGATATTCAAAATATTTCCAGTGTATATACCCACACCCTACACTCTCTGAGATTTACTCACATTCTTATTTTTTTTTTCTCTCACTACACAACTCTTAACTTCGCTGCTTCGTTGCACTAAAAGAATGAAAACATGCTTCTCTTTATAGAATCTTCAAACCATATGGCATTAAATGCATCTCTTGTACACACGCGTTTTTTTTTCAATTGCACATTTGTGCATTTAATGCAACAACTATGCAAGGAAGAACAACTTTTCCTTTATTTAATGCACGACCAACTTTTCAATTTGGCTGGACCCACAATTCTCCCCCTCCACCCAATAGGGAAATAATCTTGGAGATCCATGCCGATCAACTCGGCACAAAGTTGAAGCTTATCTCGTGCTACAACTTTTATCATCATATTAGCAGGGTTTTCATAAGTGTGAATCTTTTCTAACTTAAATTGCTTTTCTTTTACTGCTTGATGCAACCTATGATACTTGACATCAATGTGCTTCATTCACGAGTGATACTTCGCATTCTTGCTCAAAGCCAATGGACTTTGACTATCGCAATGGATAATAGACCTATTCTGCTTCATTCCTAATTGTTCAAAGAATCTTTTCAACCAAAACATTTCTTTTTCAGCTTCAGTCATAGCAAAATATTCTATCTCAATAGTGGATAAGACAACACGCTTCTATAGTTTTGACTGCCAAGACATAGCTCCACCTGCAAAAGTAAGCACAAATCTGGAAGTAGATTTCCTACTGTGCAGATCACTTGTAATATCAGCATCTACATAACCATCCAAAACTAGTTCTAGTCCTCCAAAGCACAAACAAACCCTTCAAATATATTAAAATCCACTTCACAAATTCCCAATGGTCTCTACTTGGATTGAAAAAAAACCTGCTAACAACTCCAATCACATAAGGGATATCTGGCTGAGTACAAACCATAGCACACATCAAGCTCCCAACTGCAGAGGAGTAAGGAATATCAACCATAACCTTCTTTTTTTCATCAGTAATAAGATAATTCTTTTTGCTGAGTTTGAAATGATTAGCCAATGGTGTGCTAACTGCTTTAGCGTTCTTCATATTGAATCTGCCTAGTACCTGCTTCACATATCTTTCTTGTGACAACCAAAGTTTTCTAGCCATTTGGTCTCGCAAAATCTGCATGCCCATAATTTGCTTTGCAGGGCTTAGGTCTTTCAAATCATAGGACTTTGATAGCTCATTTTTCAAATCACCAATCATCTTTGCTTCTTATCCTACTATCAACATATCATGTACATACAGTAGAAAAATGACAAACTTATCACCTAGAAATCTTTTAACATAGACATAATGATCTGCATTTGTCCTGG
The DNA here is from genome assembly GCA_031216105.1 of Dalbergia cultrata. Classification (NCBI taxonomy): domain Eukaryota; kingdom Viridiplantae; phylum Streptophyta; class Magnoliopsida; order Fabales; family Fabaceae; genus Dalbergia; species Dalbergia cultrata. The sequence continues at coordinate 12,978,588 of CM062347.1, forward strand.
TATATCCATAACCCACCATGAATGAGTCAAACTTCATGCACCATTGTCTAGGAGCCAGCTTTAATTCGTATAAGCTCTTCTTCAATTTGCAAACCATGTTTTTTTTTTCAGCCTCCTCAAATCTCTCTGGTTGATCCATGTAAATTTCTTCCTCCAAATCACCATGGAGAAATACAGTCTTAACATCTAACTACTTAAGCAACAAATCTAAGCTAGCTGTCAATCCGAGTATAACTCGAATAGAACTCATTAAGACAACTAGAGATAAAATCTCGTCAAATTCTATCCCTCGCTTTTGACCTAAGCCATTCACAACAAAGCGAGTCTTGTACTTTACTAGCTTGTTGCCATCTTTCTTTAGCTTGAACACCCATTTGTTCTTCAAGACTTTCTTGCTTTCAGGGAGTTTTACCAGCTTATAAATATCGTTTTTCTGCAACGAATCCATCGCTTCTTGCATGGCTTTGATCCACTGAACTATATCCTTACGAGTCTGAACTTCTTCAAAACTCTTCAGCTCCCCCTCATTAGTGAGAAGGTGTAATACTCGGTGTACACGTGTCAGTAGACAAGTTTTATATGGCCTTAAGGTCCCCCGGGACCCACCCATGCTGTCGAGTCCAGGATTTCGCTAAGTCTGGAGCCCTACACCTCCTTGGAGGGCCATATGTTAGAGACACATTCTAGGGACCAAAAATCCCGGTAATGGCTTTCCAAGGGAAAATGAATTGAAAAACGATTTTTAACGAATTTTGGAAGCCTCTAGATATTTTGTTTTTAGCCCCCAAGTTTAAAAAATTGCCGAAATTTCGAAATTTGAACTAGAACTCAAAAATGAGATTTTGATTGGTTGGGATTTCGATTTTTTAGATATTTTATTTGAATTTAAATAGGGGGTATTTCCTTATTTACATTTATGTTTTAAAGTTAATAGGAAGTAAAATAAATGAGTGAGGGAGTATAGAGGTATGTATGCAATGACAAAAGATAGCAAAATTATGCAGAAGCTGAAAACTATCACTGTTATAGCAGTCACAACAGTGCAGCCACGTTCTGGGGTGTTCTGGAGACCGCTATAGCGGTCCAGGACTGCTATAACAGTCATAAGTGCACAGTACTTAACACGGGAATGGCCAAGACAGCTATAGCGGTTTCAGTTTGACAGAACTGGTGCAAAACGATGTCATTTCACTCAAATGATCCCTTACCTTTATTTATACCCCCCAAGCTCGATTTCACCCCCAAAACTCCGAACTCTAACACTCCCAAACTCTTTTCTACTCCTTCCTCACTCAAATCCACTCCATTCTTCTTCCTCCCAAGAGATCAAAGGTAAGATTTGTTGGTTTATGTCATGTTCTTCCTCCCCCATATTATGGATATTTATTTTCTCTCAATGTTGTCAAGTGGAGGTGCTCCCCTAATATTGTTAAAGTTGTGTTAGAGCAATCTAGAATTACCCATAGAGTATTGATGAGTTTTTCTGATTGTTATAGTCGACGTTGATGCCCTCCCGGCTCCCCGGAGCTCAGTTGGTGTTGACGTTATCTATCCTCCCCCTCCAGGTGAGTGGGTTCAATCATGTGACCTTTATTTTTGGTCATTAAAGTTAATTTTCTTATATTGTGGCATAATGGATAATGTCAGAGCATATATTAAAGAGATTTTAGACAGGTATAAATTACGTTAAGTTTATGAAATGTATGATTTGAGGCTGTTTTAGAAAAGTTTAGAGATTGGTAATAATTCTTTTAAGTTGATGAGATTATGGTTTTCAAAGAGCATGCAATTATAATTTTAGAAACTCATAGGACCATTGTTGCTAAAATTGATTTTCTTTATAAGTAGTCAACAGGCTTATGATCATATATGTTAGAGAATGTAAATTATAGAAGAGCTTAGTACAGAGTATTTAGAGAAAATGAATATATAGAGCAAATGTGATTAGTTTTTATTAAATATGTTACTTTGCTTCAGAGTTATGATTTTAGATTTATTATATATATAAAGATTTATATTAGCTTGAGATTTCAATTGAGAACTATAGTTTATGGTACCCAGAGATACGGAATTCAGTATAATTCATAGCAACTATCATTATGTGCGCTTGAAATTGAAATGCCCACAAGTGGTGAACCCTTGGGCTCGATTTCATAGCCACAATTATGCTAAAACCAGATTGTTAGAATTACATGAGTCCAGAACTCTCAGAGTATAAAGATTTAGGGGCTCTTGTTCGCCAGGGACGGAGCACCCACGTTTAGAAATGTTGAATGTATTTAATTATGATGAGTTGTTTATGATGATAATTAGTAAACAGCTATGGAGGCAATAGTAGTAACAGCCATAGAGGCAATAGTATTAAACGGCTATGGAGGCAATAATATTAAACAGCCAAGGAGGCAATAGTATTAAATAGCCATGGAGGCCATATTATGAATAGCCACAAAGACAATAACAATAAATGGCCATGGAAGCCCTTAGAGAATAAAGATATTTGCAGCAGTTATTATTATTATTATTATTATTATTATGTGCGTTTATCAGAGTACTATTGTTGACTGTGACTTAGAGGAGCTTAAAGCTTTGTTTATTTTATATATATATGATTACTAGAAATAGTTTTAGAATTCATTTAATTATTGATTATTAGAAATATTATGGTTTTTATGCATCTTTGTTGTTGTCCCATGAAAAGGGTTACGATTGAGAATTCACTCACTGAGTTTTAGATGAAACTCACCCTTTTCCCTTTTTCCATTACAGATACTTTAGCTGCTGTGGATCCCTCTCATCCACCTTCTCCCCAGCAGTAGAGATTCCAATTGGTGAGCTTCACTTTGAAGTGAAGTGTCTTTTGTGTTTTGATTAGAGATAGAGTGCTCCAGTGTACATTGAGGGCAGGGTCCTGGACCATAAAGATAGATTTGCATTGATATATCATTATTATTTTGTATTTACATGATGATAGTTTTATGGATATCTTGTATAGAAAGCAACTCATATATATTTTGTATTACGGAGATAGATTTAGAGTTTAATTACAATATGTTATTGATGATGAGCTCAATTTCAGAAAAGCTAAGGGTTTATTAGAGAGTAAATGATGTTTTATAAATGGATTTATTATTATTATATGTATATAGAGCAGGCTCAAAGGTCACAAGGCTTACGTGAGGATAGGATTCCTTACGTGCCGATCACGTTCCCAAATCGGGTCGTGACAAAAGGACATACTCCGATCTGGGGTACTTGTTAGATGGTTGTCGCGGTCTATTAGATCTTCTAAGCTGTGGTGTTCGAGCTTGCTCCCCCTGCTCAACACCTCCTTTATCTCCAGCATCCTCAATTTCTAGCTCATCATCAACCCCATGGTCTTGAACTTCTCCCCTTGCTGTGGCATTTTCTTTAAGAAGAGAGACTGGTATAAAATCAACTTTACCACCAAATTCATCATTTTTCCCTAGAATAGTAGAATCTAACATAATTTCTTGCTCATGAAACACTACATTTCTGCTTCTAATAATCTTCTTCTTCTTTTCTGAATCCCATAGCCTGTAGCCAAATTCCTCATCTCCGTATCCCATAAATATGTAAGGAATGACTTTATCATCAAGCTTCTGTCTCTACTCCTTACTTACGTGAGCAAAGATTTTCCATTCAAATACCTTCAAATGAGAGTAACTAACATTATGTCAGGACCATACTTTCTCTGAAATTCCAAAACCAAAAGGAATAGACGGAGATCTATTAATCGGGTAGCATGCCGTTTGAACAGCTTCACCCCAGAATGGCTTGGGCAGCTTTGCCATTCTCAACATACATATAACTTTCTCCATAATGGTTCTATTGATTCTTTCGACCATACTATTGTGTTGTGGGGTGTCAGGAATAGTCTTCTCATGCCCGATGCCATGTTTAGAGAAATAGTTCTTGAATTCATGGAGGTGTATTCTCCTTCTTTATTATTGCAAAGACACTTCAAATGTTTCTCATTTTCTCTTTCCATCATGGCATGAAACCTTTTGAAGTATTGAAACATCTGGTCCTTCCTCTTTAGAAAATAAACCCTCACTTTCCGTGAAGCATCATCAGTGACCGTCACACACCCAAAGTCTCCACCTCCATGGGACCACATATATCAGAGTAAACCATATTCAAAATATTCCTTTTAATCTTCAACATTTTGCTGAAAGACACTCTATGATGCTTGCCAAATAAAAAATGATCGTAAGGATTTAACTTTGTACCTTTAGCATAAGGAATAGGGGATTTCCTAGCCAAAATCTGCAATCCTCTTTCACTCATATGTGTCAGTCTCTTATGCCAGAAATTTGGCGAACCATCGTTCTCAACTGTGTTCAACTCTCCGATCTGCTTAACTTGAGTCTTGTATAAAGTGTTGTACGCTACTCCTCTGGCAATCACCATCGAACCTCTAGAGAGCTTCCACTTGTCATTACCAAAGTTACTATGGTATCTGGCTAGAGCTAGAGCATGCACGGAGATCATATTCAGGCATAAATTAGCCACATGTCGCACGTCTTCAATGTCAATGTACATCCTATATTTATTTGAATGCACATATCACTAATTCCCACAACGTCAGAATTATTTTTATTACCCGTATTCACTTTACCAAAGTCTCTTTCTTTGTACACAGTGAAGAATTCCTTGTTGTGAGTGGCATGATACGAAGCTGTTGAGTCAACGACCCATTCAACACATGAATCTGTAACATAACATTCTTCATCTTAAAAAGAGAGCAACACCACTGCCCCATTTGTCATAGGGTTGTAGTATTTTTATCATCAGCCTCGTCCTGACTTCTCCAATTTTTATTGTCTCTGTTATTCCAAGGCTTGCAATTCTTTTTTATGTGCCCTTCTTCGCCGCAATGGTAATATTTAAACTTTGTTCTTGATTGGGACTGCAATCGATCTTTTAGTTTTCTGGACCGCCCTATGCTCTTGCTTATATCCATGTTCTCTGTGACAAGGGCTTGAGAATTATTTACTCCTACCAAGTCTTTTCTTCTAGTTTCTTCATTGAATATATTGTCTTTAACTTGAACTAAAGACAGTTTCCCATTTGAAGCAGAGTTGGTCAATGATACCACCAAGGTCTCCCAGCTATTTAGAAAAGAACTCAAAAGTAATAATGCTTGTAACTCATCATTCAGCACCATCTTCATGGTGCTTAATTGATTCATCATATTTTGGATGTCACTCAAGTGCTCAGCAACAGACCTTCCATCTCTGTACTTGAGATTCACCAGCTTCCTGATTGCGAAAGGTTTATTCTGTGCAGTCTTTCTCTCATTGAGATCTTGGAAAATCTTCTATAGAGTATGGGCATTCGTCTGTGGCCACATGGTGAAATACACTAATATCCACCCACTACCTAATTAGCCTAATAGTCTTCCGGTGCATCTTTTTTCAATTTTCTACTATCATGTCTTCTAGCCTTGCATCTCCCTTCTCTACCGGATGTCCTCCATTTTTGGCTCCCAGATGGAGTAATTTGCTATTGTTAATTTGATCATGGTACCCATATTCTCCTCTATTTAATTTACACAACACAATCCTAAACTTAACTTGCACTCTGATTGGGCTCATCAGAGACTGATTCACAATGTAATTAAATTATGTCAATGTGTGACAATTAGTATCAAAATAAATCTCATAGAATTAAATCTACCAATCGGTGCAGTACAGCAAAAATAAGTATAAGTGGTGAATAGTAATTTTTTTACAATAGGACCCACTTGTCACTATTCAAGGTGGGACCTGTTGGTCACTATTTATGATAGGACCCACTAATCACTATTCACAGTGGCCCTACTAATCTATTTAGGAAATAATACTATTCACACCAGATTAAGAATTTTGTACACTGAATTTTTAACGTGGAAACCTCAAATGCTGGAGGAAAAATCACGAGACATCCGAAAAATTATTTCATTATATTCAGAATAATTACAAAATATCTTTTCCATGCTCTCCAACTTAAGAGATAAATATATTAAATTCCGGTGAAAATCTTTCTATTTAAACACTATAATTTTATAATACCAAGAAGTAATAGAAATAACACATAAAATATTCTCAATATATATACTCACACTCTATATTTTCTGAAATTTACTCGCACTCTTTTTTTTTTTTTTTCTCTCACTGCAGAGTTCTTAACTTCTCTGCTTTGTTGCACCGAAAGAACGAAAACCTGCTTCTATTTACAGAAGCTTCAAACCATCTGCGTATTAAATGTATCTCTTGTACGCACGCATTTTTCTTCAGTTGCACAGTTGTGCATTTAATACAACACCTGTACACGGAAGAAAATCTCTTCCTGCATGGCCAACTTTTCAATTTGGCTGGACCCACAATTTATGCTTCCCTCTCTCCACCTTTATTGGAACATGTTATTCTTCTAAGTTAAGAATAGAAATGTTCTCTCATTTTTCAACGCATTCCTGCCACCACATATTTTTCTCTATTCTTTTCTTTTTTATCCGTATGAACCTAAAAGATAATTAATTCTTAGTTGCAAGTATTACCATATATGTTCCTTATATATATATATATATGACAGGGAGAGTATTTCCATATATGTATATCTATCAGCAGTATAGTCATTTCACCCAACAGAAACATACAAAATCAGTAGTAATGATTTACGAGAAAAGACGCTTATCAGGTTCCACAAGATAGGTAGTATGAATTGAGTAAGTTATCCTCCATATTTTATTTTATTAATTAAACAATCGTAAAAGCCCTACGTGTTTGATGTATGTGTGGTAGAATTATATATGTGATGAATTGTTTATTGGATTTAGTTTATAAAGGTAGAAAATGCACCACGACGAGTGAAACAAAAATCTAATTTATTTTTAATTTTCAGCTTTTTATCAAAAGCCAGAATTAGTTATAAAAATTAAAGGGTGACCAACATTTACATAGGCTATAATCCTTACACGGTAAAATAACCGGAAGCTAAAAGCTAAGGAAAAAGGAGTCATAGGCTACTCTTGTCTTCATCCTAATGGTAGCGCTTGCTACCTGTCCTGCAATAAAAATAGAGGTTAATGAGAAAAACTTATTTAGTGAAGACAAGGAATGGGAACAAAATTCTATCCTTGGGATAGAAATATAAAAAAAATTTATCCCTCTAAATAGTGACGATAATGGAACAAGATATGGAAATAGAAATTTAATATTTTTTTCCTTTCAATAATGCCCTATACATATTTATTCTTTCCCAATGTGTCTAGTAGAGGTCTAGTAGCTGATCGGTAAGTGATGTTCCGACAGAGGTACAATAAGGGTATATATATATATTTTATTATATATTTATTGTAGCATCTCTGTGTTTTTAAACAAAATACAGAAACATTTATTTTGTTTTGTACTTCACAATCAAACGTGATATAATGACAATATTTTTTATATTGGTGTCTCCACTTTCTCTAATATTTCTGTTTTCATTATCCAAAGACACTTACCCAATGTTATCAAAAAGTACTATAGCAACACGAGGCAATTCCATATTGCCAAGGAAAAAGTGCAAGAGGTGGGCTAGTCTTTAGTAAGAGCAACTTAACAATATTATTTTGGCATTCAATTTTTTCAAACACTTAAATATTTTATTCATAAAATACGAGTTTCACCATTTATTTTTTTCTACTAACTTAGTCTTTTTCTAGCACTACTCTCGTACTTTCTACACATACAGATGTTTGGTGATAGTCTTCAGTAACCATAAATTGATTAGAGAGAGAGGGGGAACAGATAAAGAACCATTGAGGCTGCCATGGGCCCTGTACTGTACTAGTCTCTTTAAAGTCTTCCAAGGACAATGACAAACAACATCGCAGAAGTTTGGCAACAACACAACTTTTTTTTTTTTCTCGAAATTTTGATACATGTAGAGGAGCAATGACAAATTAGAAATAAGTAACATAATATTATAAAAATAATAAAATTATACAACACATCTTATCATCATTGAATAAGATGAGTCATCATTACTCATCCCACACATTTATTATATCCAATAATAATAAAATATATAGTGTGTATTTATTATGTAATTTATTGTTCTCTTGACATTATTCATTATAAATAAACACCTAATGATTTAATAAAGGAGACTTCAATTTGTTGAATATTTGAATTATTGGCAAGTGGCAACAGAGAGTTAAAATAATTAGAAGGGCAGTGTCACAATTACTCGGTGCTTAATTTATTCCTGCTTAGCTTGCCGCAGCCTTCATGAAATCAAAGCCCGCAACCAGCCTCAGGTCAAATTGGTCTCCGGAAAGAACGATTGTTTATTTGTTGAAACAAACATGAGGCATTTTCAGTTCCAGTGTTTTATCCCTTCCACAAGGAGAATCATATATAGCATGGTTCAAAATAAACTTATTACCAATATGAATAGTTGGTGTTGAATGGGGGGTCGGGTAAAGAAACAATCTATATAAAGGATGGCAGTGGCATCTCCAGGAAGCACATCCAAAACCCACTTGTAGAGTGAGGTTGAGGGAAATAAAAAACATGGGGCCTCTAATGGTCTCTGCCACTCTAACTCTTGTATTGGCCATAGTCTCTCTTGGCTTGCCATCTCAAACATCAGCAGACAACTACGTGTATTCATCACCTCCACCACCAGTGTCTCCTCCATACCACTACCCCTCACCACCACCTCCACCTAAGAAGGCACCGTACTACTATCACTCTCCACCACCACCTTCACCTCCTCCACCAAAGAAGACATGCCACTACCACTCTCCACCACCACCTCCTAATAAGCCATACTACTACCACTCTCCACCACCTCCATCACCACCTCCACCAAAGAAGCCATACTACTATCGCTCTCCACCACCACCAAAGAAACCATACAAGTACCCTTCACCCCCTCCACCGGTTCACGTCTACCCCCCCAAGATACCTTACTACTACCACTCCCCACCACCACCACCACCTAAGAAGCCCTACAAGTACCCATCTCCCCCACCCCCAATGCACAAGCCATCTCCTCACCCTTACCGACCACGCCCAAACCCTCCCCCAGCTCCAGCGCACAGCCCATTTCGTCACCCTTACCGACCACACCCATACCCTCACCCCCATCCTCATCCTTACCCTCACCCTCACCCACACCCTGTTTACCACTCTCCTCCACCACCACCTTGCAACTACCCATCTCCACCACCACCAGTTCATCCTCCATACATTCCCAACCCAATTTACCACTCTCCACCTCCACCACCTTATAAGAAACCTTACAAGTACCCATCTCCTCCACCACCAGTTCATCCTCATCCTCCCTACATTCCCCACCCAGTTTACCACTCTCCTCCGCACTATATCTACGAATCACCTCCCCCTCCTCCTTACCACTATTAGATAGTGGTAATTTAGCGTAGCACCTGTATGGTAAGTTTCTTCATACATTCTACATTCTAATATATTTCACATACGCTTTCATTTTCTGATGCAACACTTGTCACTTTTGCATTTTACATATAAATGTTTCCAGAACTGAAGGTGATCATAAACCAAATACAAGAGCATTCTATAGTCTGCATATAACATTCAATGTGTATTCTTTTCCCCTCTTTTAGATTCGGTTCACGACATGGACTTGACACGCTAATAATTAAGTGTTTTTTTGTTAAGCATATGTGGAAATAAAGAAAGCGATGGAAGAAAGAAGCGCTTCATAATACAAGAGATGATGAATGGAAGCAGAGTTTCCGCGTTTTGTCTTCACAATAAGGTTTAATTAACTTTCTGTGATAGGATTGGTTTAAGTATTTTCATACGTTTTTGTTTTATTGGTGAATTATGGTGTACTTTCACAGTTGTAAAGCACTACTATGGTCCATTTACGCCCTCTTGTTAATCAACAGAACATGCAATCATTGTAGTTTTCAACCTGCTGTGCGTTTGCTGGGTTGTAAAGCCAATTATATGTAATAAAATAAATATATTCTCCCTCTGAATGTGTCTCAAATTAACTTGGTCTATATTTTGAATCTTCCAGTTAAAATTCTGTTCTATTATTTCGACAGACTGAAACGTGACATCATTGACGACTCTTTTTCTCGCTTTGCCAGTGTGTTTGGAATACAAAACAGTGGAACTTTTAGAGCAATGGTAGATTAAAAATAAAATATAACAATATCAGCAACGTTATATGCGAAATAAGATTGTACAGTAAATATATATTATATATTTTATTATTATTACATGTGATGAGTGAATGAAATAAGTGAGAATTACTCATTATCTTTAATGATGATAAAATATGTAATGTATACGTGTTATACAACTTTATTATACACATAATAATATTCTAACAACATTCCTATACTTTTTACTTTCTTATTTTGAATATTGGTATTTTTCCTTACTCTACTTACTCATCACACATTTAATAGTTTTAATAGTGACAAAGTGAAAAATATAAGAATATTATTAAATTTTACTGTAAACTTATAATTTTTTTTATAACAAATAATGTTTGGTGTACAACTTCTTGTACGACCATTTTATAACACTTACAATATTAATTTGTCCTGTAGTACATCAAATATCCACTTTTATAAAAGATAAAATAATATTGTAAGTAGTATTATAATATTATTATACAATGTTATTATAAATATAATACTACTCTTTCATGACACTGTCTTTATATTTTATTCTTTTTTTTTGGTTGTCAAATATTCGTTCTGAAGAATTTTCCAACAAGAAAAACTTTAAAACGTTACCAAAATTTTAGAAACCTCAGTAGGGGTAGGGTAACTGTAAATTTCTCTATGTATTGACAACTGTTCATACAAGGCGAATTACTAGCTCCAGACGGTCTGTTCTTGTAGCGTTGTCCCGGATTATGAGGTTCACCCTTCTCCCAATGGTTGCATGCTCGTTAGGAAAACGTTTACGTTCAAAGGTTCACCTCTCACATTCTTCTGATGCGGTTTCATCGTATGACTGACGCATTTAACTAATAATAAAAGATTAATTTAAGTACATTAATTGAATAAAAAAAAATTTATACTATCATCCAATTAAATTTTTTTTTATCTATGGGACTTTTTAAATAGGTCAAGTAAATCATGGCAAGAGATTTACCCTTTTATAAGAGCTGTCACAATCAAAAAAATTGATAACTATTATCCGCCATAAATACCTTGGACAACCAAAAATAAATAGGTGCAAGGAAAAACTAACTATATTTACTAATGAGGTAGCACACTATTGGATGACACTCTAAAAATTTCCTATACTGTAGATCAAAATTATATCCCGAGAATAAACTATCAACGATTGTGTCAGTCAAATGCTTTTGTACCCGTACAAATTCAACCTGTATGGATTACCTCAAGTAATATACAGTGACTTTTAGACCACCCCTGATTGAGATTAAATAGTTAGCGAATTGGAATCACCATCAATGTTACAACAAGCAAGCAATGCAAGCGAGGAGTAAGAATGTTGTGACCTCATTAGAAAATATATTTTTTTGGATATTTTTAACTTATACTAATTATTGATAAAAATTTATAAGTATTTTTAATAATTATTTTATATTAAAATTAGTTTTTTATAATATTTTTATTAACACTTTAATTATTAAAAATCATTGAAAATATCTATTTTTCACTTAATGTGGTTAAATGAAGGTCACTAATTCAAAACATAAACACATACAGGTAATCCCAAAAAGGTAAACTTTACCATAGCTCATGACGAAATCAAAAAAAAAAAATCTCATATTTTCGTAAATACCCACAAAATCTAATACTTTGGTAAATATTTAGAAAAAAAACCATAATTATAAAATAATGTTTATGTAATGTGTTAAAAACCTTTTCCCCAAACATTTTGCACTGCGAAAATATCCAAAACCAAGTGTACTACCACGTGACACTGCTGTTCATTATCAGCAAGGGAGAGATTACTCTAGATTAGTCGTCACCAACTGATGAAATGTATTTGCAGTGACAGTTTTGCTCGTGAGAAGCGAGGTGGTATGTATCTCCGTGCCTCTCGTATAGAAAAGAGCCAGTGGTCAATAAAAATATGACAGCTACTATATCCGATGATCAAGGTCAATTAGGTCTGGCAGATGTAGAACCGGCTTTGAAAGCTCTTTTCTTTTTCTTTTCTTTTTTTAATTTTATTTTTTTCTTACTTTTGAATCTTTTCCATCTAAGACCAACCTCTGGAATAACATTCCCTTTGTTGTTGCCTTTCTTTTTCCTGTAACATATGCTTCGATTATTTCTTATTAGTAGGTTCATGATCGATTAGTTTGCATGTACGCACACTAGCTATACGACGGTGATTATATAATATAAGGTTTTAATGGTAGACACAGTGACAATTATTGAGTGCTTTTGTCTACAGACTACAGCTACTTTAATTTCTTCTATAGCTGCTTAGTCAATAATTAATTAAAGATTAACAACCTTTTACCATTTTTGACTCGATTAAACTAATTTCTCTCTAGCTTAGGTATTTTAAAACTATATATTTTGTAAGATAATGTACCTGATGCAGTAACCATCTACATTGGTTTATTATTTTACATTATTGTTAGTATAGAACTCGCAGGGTTAGCGTATCTATGTTAGCTCAAGTAACAATATCATTTTGTAACCCAAAAAAAAAAAAAGCGACAATATCATTTTAGGGTATATATTAATGATCATATATGAATAATTTCCCTCTAGCTTTGTACACACTGAAACAAAAGTCGTATATATGCTTCCCGTAGCCCTTTTACCTACTTAGTATACGCACCAGAGACAAGTGATTTCCCACAGACCTTTTGCTATCGTAAGAGCATGAAATAAGGTGCAATATGTTCATTTTTCGTCCCATATTTCTCTTAAAAACAAGTGATATATGCTTCCCTCTCTCTACCTTTGTTGGAACATGTATGTTACTCTTCTAAGAATAGAAATGTTGTCTCATTTTTCAACGCATTCCTGCCATCACATATTTTTCTCTCCTTTTCTTTTTTTTTTCCCATATGAACGTAAAAAATAATCAATTCTGAGTTGCGAGTATTACCATATATGTTTCTTTTTATTATAAGAGGGAGCTCAAACTAGCAATATGACCGGGAGAGTATTACCATATATGTATAGCTATCGGATATACAGTCATTTCACCCAACAGAAAGATACAAAATGAGTAGCAATGATTTACTAGAAAAAGACGCTTATCAGGTTGGTTCCACAAGATAGGTAGTATGAATTGAATAAGTTATCCTCCATATTTATTTGATTAATTAAATAATCGTAAAAGCCCTACGTGTTTGATGTATGTATGGTCGAATTATATAATATGAGCAATGATGTAAGAGATCTTATGATGAACTGTTTATTGGATTTAGTTAATAAAGGTAGAAAACGCACCACGACGAGTGAAACAAAAATCTAATTTATTTTTAATTTTCAACTTTTTATCAAAAGCCAGAATTAGTTATAAAAATTAAAGGGTGACCAACATTTACATAAGCTATAATCCTTACACGGTAAAATAATCAGAAGCTAAAAGCTAAGGTAAAAGGAGTCATTGGCTACTCTCGTCTTCATCCTAAAGGTAGGCTTGGGACAATAACATAGAGATGCTAGAGAGATAAACTTATTTAATTATGAAAAGAAAGAACAAGGATAAAATTTTGTCCCGGGACAGAAATACATAAAAATTTTATCCTTTCAAAAAGTGAGGACAATAAAGATAAGATATAAATATAGAAATTTAATATTTTTTATTTCAATAATACCCTATATATATTTATTTTTTCCTGATGTGTCCGGCAGAGGTCCGATAGCCGACTGGATGGCGGTGGTCCGACAGAAGTACAGTAGGGGTGTATATGTCTTTTACCATATATTTGTTATATTGTCCTCATATTTTCAAATGAAATACGGAGACAATTATCATATATTGTACTCCACAACCAAACACGATATAGAAACAGTATTTTTTATATCTCTATCTCTTTTATCTCTATCTAACATTTTCTATCTCTGCCATTCAGAGACACTTATCAAATACTATCAAAAAGTACTATGGCAACATGAGGCAATGCCATCGCCAAGGGAAAAGTGCAAGAGGTGGGCTAGTCTATAGTAAGAGCAACAAAACAATATTATTTCAATAACTAACTTTTTTTTAATATTTAAACACTTTATTAAAAAAATATATAAGTTTCACCACTTATTTTTCTTCCTAACTTATTTTTTCTTCTAACACTTCTCACATCAAGAGTATCTACACTCATGTGAATGTGGACGTTAAACCAACATTTCCCATAGTGATAGTCTTCAGCAACCATAAATTGATTAGAAAGAGAGAGGGGGAACAGATAAAGAATCATTGAGGCTGCCATGGGCCCTCTACTATACTAGTCTCTTGAAAGTCTTCCAATGACAATGACAAACAACATCGCACAAGTTGGGCAACTGCACATGCAATTTTTTCAAAATTTTGATACACGTAGAGGAGAAATGACAAATTAGAAATGAGTAATGTTAGGAAAATAATAAATTTATATAATAAATATATATCATATATTTTATTATTATTTAATATAATGAGTCACACTTATTATATTTAATAATAATAAGGTGTGTGATGTATATTTGTTGTATAATTTTATTATTTCTTTAACATTATATATCCATTAGAAATACCTAATGATTTAATAAAGGCGACTTTAATTTGTTGAACATTTGAATTATTGGCAAGTGGCAACAGAGAGTTAAAATAATTAGAAGGGCAGTGTCACAATTACTTGATGCTTAATTTATTCCCGCTTAGCTTGCCGCAGCCTTCATGAAATCAAAGCCCGCAATCATCCTCAGGTCAAATTGGTCTCCGGAAAGACCGATTGTTTATTTGTTGAAATAAACATGAGGCATTTTCAGTTTCAGTGTTTTATCCCTTTCATAAGGAGAATCATGGCATGGTTCAAAATAAACTTATTACCAATATGACTAGTTGGTGTTGAGTGGGGGTAAAGAAACAATCTACATAAAGGATGGCAGTGGCATCTCTAGGAAGCACATCCAAAACCCACTTGTAGAGTGAGATTGAGGGAAACAAAAACATGGGGTCTCTAATGGTCTCTGCCACTCTGACTCTTGTATTGGCCATAGTCTCTCTTGGCTTGCCATCTCAAATCTCAGCAGACAAGTACGTGTATTCATCACCTCCACCACCAGTGTCTCCTCCATACCACTACCCTTCACCACCACCTCCACCTAAGAAGGCACCTTACTACTATCACTCTCCACCACCACCTTCACCTCCTCCACCAAAGAAGCCATGCCACCACTACCACTCTCCACCACCACCTCCTAATAAGCCATACTACTACCACTCTCCACCACCTCCACCAAAGAAGCCATACTACTATCACTCTCCACCACCACCAAAGAAACCATACAAGTACCCTTCACCCCCTCCTCCGGTTCACGTCTACCCGCCCAAGACACCTTACTACCACCACTCCCCACCACCACCACCACCGCCACCACGTAAGAAGCCCTACAAGTACCCATCTCCCCCACCTCCAGTGCACCCATATCCTCACCCTCACCCAACTCCAGTGCACAAGCCATCTCCTCACCCTTACCGACGACCACGCCCAAACCCTCCCCCAGCTCCAGCGCACAGCCCAATTCATCACTTCAAACCACGCCCACGCCCACACCCTCACCCCCATCCTCATCCTTACCCTCACCCTCACCCACACCCACACCCAGTTTACCACTCTCCACCACCCCCTAAGAATCCATACAAGTACGCATCTCCACCACCTCCGGTCCACCCTAACCCTCACATTCCCCACCCAATTTACCACTCTCCACCTCTACCACCTTATAAGAAACCTTACAAGTACCCATCTCCTCCACCACCAGTTCATCCTCATCCTCCCCACATTCCCCACTCAGTTTACCACTCTCCTACACCACCTTCACCGCACTATCTCTACGAATCACCTCCCCCTCCTCCTCACCACTATTAGATAGTGGTAATTTAGCGTAGCACCTGTATGGTAAGTTTCTTCATACATTCTACATTCTAATATATTTCCCATACGCTTTCATTTTCTGATGCAACACTTGTCACTTGTACATTTTACATATAAATGTTTCCAGAACTGAAGCTGATCATAAACCAAATACAAGAGCATTCTATAGTCTGCATATAACATTCAATGTGGATTTTTTTCCCCCTCTTTTAGATTCGGTTGACGACATGGACTTGACATGCTAATAATTAAGTGTTTTTCTGTTAAGCATATGTGGAAATAAAGAAAGCGATGGAAGAAAGAAGCGCTTCATAATACAGTAATACACGAGATGATGAATGGAAGCAAAGTTTCCGCGTTTTGTCTTCACAATAAGGTTTAATTAATTTTCTGAGGTAGGATTGGTTTGAGTCTTTTCGTACGCTTTTGCTTTATTGGTGAATTATGGTCTACTTTAACAGTTGTAAAGCACTACTATGGTCTATTTATGCACTCTTGTTAATGAATAGAACATGCATGCATTGTAGTTTTCAACCTGCTGCGTTTGCTGGGTTGTAAAGCCAAATTATATGTAATAAAATAAATATATTCTCCCTCTGAATCTGCGTCTCAAATTAACTTGGTCTATATTTTGAATTTTCCAGTTAAAATTCTGTTCTATTATTTCGAAACGTAACATCATTGACGACTCTTTTTCTCGCTTTGCCAGTGTGTTTAGAATACAAAACAGTGGAACTTTTAGAGCAATGATAGATTAAAAATAAAATATAACAATATCAATAATGTGTACAACAAGATTAGAAAACAGACAAACATTATGCACTTTATGATGAATAAGTGAAATAAATGAGATCACTTATCATGTCTAATGGTGATAAAATGAATAACGTATATTTGTTATATAATTTTATTATATACATAACAATATTCTAACAACATTCCTATACTTTTTACTTTCTTATTATTGAATATAATGATATTTTTCCTCACTCTACTTACTCATCATATTTAACAATGATAAAGTGAAAAATATAAGAATATTATTATATTTTACTGTAAACTTTTAATTTTTTATAACAAATAATATTTGGTGTACAACTTCTTGCATGACAATTTTATAAAATTCACAATATTAATTTATCCTATAGTACATCAAATATCCATTTTCATAAAAGATAAAACAACATTATGAGTAGTATTATAACATTATTATACAACTATATTATAAATATAACACTACTCTTTTATAACAATATCTTTATATTTTATTCCTTTTTTTTTTTATTTTTGGTCAAATATTCGTTCTTAAGAATTTTCCAACAAGGAAAAGCAAAGGCATATTTGGGGAAAATATTTTACAAATACAAGAATTTACCGACAGATTTTATTCGAGGGATATTCTACATAGGAGTAAACCAAATTAGTTAGAATAACTAACTTCTGATAAGTTGTTACTGCTGTTAATTAAGTTTCTGTTAAGCTCATTGTTTTTGAGTTAGTTAGTTTAGGCACTGTGAATTGTGTATATCAACTCATGTATATAAACCCATCACCAAAAGGTATATGTAACTCATTTTCAATCATTCAGTGAAATCTAGGTGAAACTAAAACAGACACTTGCTCTCTCCTTTCTCTCTTGTTTTCCCATTTTCTCTCTTGGATTCTGATACCTTCAGCTGGAAGCATGTTTTCTAATAGGAAGCATGGAGTACTATCATAATCAATAGTAATAGAGTGATTGTCATACTTAGATATTTTTATTTGGCTGTTGAAATAATAATTTTTAAGAAAAGTTAATGTACCACGGAAAGAAAAAGACAAGCTAAATAATTGATAGATTGAGCAATTATTTAAATAGGCACAAAAGATCTCTGGGCGATAATTGTAATCAAGATCATTTTTGCTTTCCATTGCTTCAACTCGATCATTTTTAGTAGCTCCTTCTCCGATGGAAAATAGAAAATTACCTTTTTGACCTGAAATCTATACTTGTAAGAAAAAATAATAATAATTATCATAGCCCCTCTGCTAACCAAAATAATTATAATAATTATCGCGCACCGAATGTATAAAAGTAATCATAAATTACACGTGAGAACTCGTGGTCTTTTTTTTGTCTGTCTATTGTTTAATCCCAGTTGCCTTTGTTAATTGCTAAAGGAAAATAATTAAAGAACTGCATTCAATGTACAATGAAAGGATTGATAAATGGATCAATCAGAATTGAAGAAAAAAATATAGTATTTAAATAAAGAAAAAAAAGGCTAGACACTCGCTATAGTGAGTTCTGACTCTTGCAAGTTTAATTAGTCACTTGCTCTTCGTTTTCCTAACACCTTTGGACACATCTTATCACAGCCCTACAGTCTAACAATATCCTTGTTATTGTGCCACTTGACCCGTATATTTCGGTTGGCGAGTTTGGGATACCGAGATTTGGGTTTGTATCATTTATTCCCATTTTTCTTTTCATGAATCTTTTTCCTTTTCTTTTTCCACATACATATTTTAAATAGCTAATTAAATAAGTATAGAAATAAGTGAAACAAAAAAACAAATGCACCAGCTTTTGTATTAATCCTCAATAAATACCTCTCTTTATTTAAGCCTGTATCGTCGTTTGTGGTGTCGCACTGAAGATAAGAAGGCCGAACCCAAATTAGTAAGGTGTGATAATTGTTCAATGTTAGTAATTCAAACTAAAAAATTAAATAGATGGAGGGAAAGGCCATCGAATCAGCCATAAGCGTTTCATTATTAATTAGTCATCACCATTCCGAAAATTTTCTATTTTAACTTTTTTTTTTAACCTAGAGTATCTACTATCGAATACAGTAACTAATCTCCTCAAAATATAAATTTCACAAGTGTGTATTTTATCTCTGGCATGAGATCCTCTCCATGTATACTACTAGGAATTAAATTGCTAATCAAATACTTAAAGCGAAGCTAACAACCTCTATCTTACTTCTAAACATTAACTGTCATCCAATAAATTAACCAAATAAAAGGATGAGCTATTTGACTTGAATTGGTGAGAGGTGTATCCGAGATTTATCCCATTGTAAGATTGTAGAGGATCTTGTTTGAATTATGCCCAATCAATAAGAGATCTAGGGTAAATTTGTGGAGAATCTATGGAGGATTTTGTTCCACATGGTCGACCTATGTGGGGTCCTAGAGGTGGGCATATGTTCTTGGCCCATATTTTTAGACCAATACACATACTATTACTTACTAGAGATGTTTGCGTAATATAAATAAATCAGTGACGGAGCAAAAGTCGGATAATTCAAGTGGTTTTGATGCATGAGAAATATTTAGATGTACCAATAGCAAGAAAAACACTTACTCTGATCCATTTATTAATTGACACATAAGTTTTGTGGGTCATTATTGTCACCCACTTTCTTTAAACTTTTAATGTAATAGCTGATATGTCAATCAATAAATGGAGCATAACAAATATTTTATGTTGCTATAAGAGCAACTAAGAATTTCTCTTGACGTATAAGTAGTTCTGCAAAGAAATCGACAATCTAATTCACTTATTATTTTTCTACGTAAATAGCAAGAAAAAAAAAATTGGTCATAACATTATTATTGCTTTCTTTCTAACTTAATTAATTTGATGACCTGATAATTTAAATCAAGTTAAAAAATTAATAATATTAATAACAGTTAATGGTGAGTACGATAAACTAAAGTAGACTTGAATCTTGTTGTGATAACCCAATAATTTATGCTTATTTGTGCCTTTCAAATATTGTCAGTATAGAAAATAAATTAAATTAAATGAGATCTATGCCTGACATATGCTAAGTTAAATACATATTAGAGGTTACAATATTAGTGGGTGGAACCTACTCTCTCTCTTCTTCTTTTTTCCCCTTTTTCCTCTTTTTTTCTTTTCTTTTTCCTCCTTCCCTTATCCCTTCCTTGTTATTTTCTTTCTTCCCTATAACTTCAGCTCTCTTTCCCCTTTCTTAGCATTCTTCCCATTTCACCCCTAACTCCTCCCCCCACCACACCAACACCGGAGCCAACATCGCACAGCCACTGTTGTGTCCTACCCTCCCCCCATTTTCTGGCTGCCACGATTTTCTCTCTCCCCTTGCTTCCTTGCTCACAATTTGTCGTTTCTCTAGGAGATGAAATTGTGGAGGCCGCGAGTTTTGGGGTGTACCTTCCCTTCATTCTTCCTCTTAGTATGGTAGGTAAGTGTCAGTATTACTCCGTTAATCCTATAGACTTCCCCATGTGATTGTTCATGGTAGATTTAGGGTTTTATGAACCCTAAGAGTAAAAAAAAATTTGGGGTTTTATAGTCTAGAGCTAATGTTAATTGATAATATTGTTAGGTTATATATGCTGTTGTTGTCTTGTTCCAAGATTTAGAGAGCAGATGGATGTCGATCAAAGAATTTGGTGGCTTTGAGGAGTAGCCCCTAGTTCCTTGAGAACTATTATTATGAGTATATTTAGTATTTATAGTTGATTTCTTAATCTATATATTATCTATAAATGTTATTGAATCCGTGTTGTTCCTTGCTTACAAATTTATGTGATTTAAGTATTTAAGAAAATTTATTTATTGTTGTTAATTGAAAATAAACATGTTTTAAGGACCGCATGAGGCAAATAAAATATTTTACATAATATTTCAAAAAGAATGATCTAGATATGATTGATATATGAATTTTAGAATTTTGGAACTGATTTATGGGTTGCATCCTAATCATATTGATGGACTGGAAAGTGATTGGAATTGAAATATGCTTATAGCAATGCCTATATTTGGTATTTTGATAAACATAATTGGAAAAGTAACTGAAATATGAAAATGATTGGTTAATTTATAAGTTGTTTTGGGAATGCCTGAGATAGGAACTGCAGTTAATAGTAGGTGGCGTTAGCTAGGGTGCACCTTGACTGATGAGAGTTTTATATGACCATATACATGATAGATGAGTGTAGGCCCACATGTTTGTGGTTTCTAATGTATGGTGGGATCACACGAGGCAATGGCCATCCAAGTGTGTGTGATCCTGATGGAATTTTCTATCCGAGACCACTTCCCCATATTTATTTATTTTCATTTTGAAAATATTTTCCCTTTGTTGTTTATACAGCTTTCTAGTATTATTTATTTGGTTTTTGCTATTGTCTCATGTGGGCTATGAATGCTTTATCTACTCTCACTGAATTATCAAACTCACTCTATTACCTTTCTTCTTTTTCTGATATAGGTGTCTATCCTGGCTTTATGCATTCTCCAGCTCAATGATCTCTATTTGTTGTGTTGTAAGCCACTTTTGATCTCGTGATTCATATGTTTAAGATTGTAGCTCGAATATGTCACAGGCAGGATTCAGGACAGAATTGTGTTTTTCTTTAAAACTTATTTGGATGTAATGGTTTCTAAATTATGTTTCTGAATGACGATTAAAATAATACATTAAATAATGTTTTATGTTTGGTTCTCTTGGCTTTGGATATACACATCTACTGAAAAAAATCATATTTTAAAATATAATTATATTTATTTAGTATCCTAGTTGTGTTGTGATTCTTCTATGCTATAAGAAAATATTTTTCATGGGTTTTGTATTTGGGGAATATCACAAAAAAAAAAAAATAAAGGAAACTCAATCCATTTTTTTGGAATATATGCATTTAAGGCTTACTAGAGAACATATTACCTAAGCGCCAGTCACCACCCAGGTTAGGTTATGACAAAAATGGTATCAGAGCTTTAGGTTTTTTCTATGACTAATTGGAGCAAGTGTTCCTTAGTAGGGTCACAACTGTATAAATGGAAGAGCGCTCATTTTCCCATATTGTGGTACTACCAAAGACCTTTAAGAATGTTCGTTGGTTCCTTCACCTTTTAGCTATTGTGTGTGATCCTTTGTGCCATGCACCTTATGCATGTCATATTCCAAAAGTCACAGATTCCTTTTTCTTCATACCTTGGTACCATGATATTCCAACCTTTGATCTATCATTTAGATCTTGCTTCCTTTCTGTGATTTGTGTGACCCCTTGTATTGCTTTGTGGGTTATGTCTGAATTGAGGTTTTGCATGATACAAGTGTGGCTTGCATTTAGAATAAATTGACAGCTTATCATAACAATCTAGATAAGAGTTGAATATCGCTTATGATCTATTATGCATATTCATTGTCTTGAAGTTGTTGTTATTTACCTTTCGTATTCTATTTTTCAATTATGAGTGTAACACAGAAGTGTTAGAAAGTGTAGATGCTTGACTTTAATTGTTTGGTGATAAGCTAGATAATGCTTATTCTTGAACTTTTTATTGTACCATAAATGATTGTTATGTGTTGATAATCCAGAAGGTTGAAAGCTTAAGGTAATAAAATATCGTATAAATGCATGTATGTGTACAGGTAGGCAAGGAGCCATTGTATTGAAGAACCTTTTTATTGAAACGTAATAAGTTTCCAATGTTTTGGTATGTGCTATAATGTTTGCTAACGAATTAAAATAAACACATAAGCCATTAGAATGAAATTTCATGGATCAGGTAGTTGAACTCGATAATACTCTTCTACTGTTTCCCTTGAATTTGATCATGAGTTTCTAATGTGTGATGTGTTGGTCGTGAGAGATAAATGTTTAATCTTTGGTTGATGGGATTTCCTTGTTTTCCTTTTGTATGCACTACGGCCATGAAAGGTTTATTTGAAATTAGCCTTTTAGTGATTAGGGTTCTAGAATAGAATAAAATATATTTATGATGGAAGGATATGTTGATCACTTTCACAAATTGCCCATGTTTCAAGTATATGCTTTCCTCGGGTTGGGCTATAAGGATAATTGCTTTGGGTTGTTTTTCTATGTGCTCACTGCTTATATGAGATTTGTGCATTGAAAGAACAAGAAGAGATGCACCACATGTTTATGCTTGTCTTGGATTCTATTATGTCTTCGACATTTATAGCAGCTTTTGGAGGCATTTGCTTTTATTTGGTTTGTGTTTCTTTTTTTTTTTGGGGTTGCTTTTACTCCTTTTTTTTTCATGTGCTTGTTTGGTTTTTGTGTTCACTTATGTCCTTTTTGTTCATGTATTGTAACTTCTATTGCTTCCCTCCTTTTGAATGGTTGAGCTTCTTGTTGTTAAAACGTGGCTTGCATCATGCATGGCCCACATCTTTATTTTGTTTGCCTCAAATGAGTTGTCCCTCACCGAAAGTGGTTTGCATAATGCAATGCCATTATTTTGTCCATGGTGCATTCATTGCACATAGTCTGAAGGCCTCCTATAAATAGAAGGAGGTATGAAACCGTGAAAGGCGTCCAAGCAGAGAGCTCAAGCTGAGAAGCAGTTCCTCAGCGTAGTAGTATAAGGAGCAGAGTAAGCTTCTTTTAGTGTAAGGGAAAAAATAGAGAGTGTATGTAAGAAAATTCCAAGAGTGTAGTGTGGTATACAGCTGGGGTTTTGGATATATTCTCTAGATCTCTGTAATACTACTAATTGTAGTAGAAGAGAGTCACACTGGGGATACACTATATTGTACTTACTCTTTAAATATAGTGGAATATTTTTTGGAGTTTGGCCCGTGGTTTTTCCCTCAAAATTACTAGAGAGTTTTCCACGTAAAAATTTCGTGTGCAGTTCTCAATTTATTCTTGTTGGTGTGAATACCAAAAGTGGGTCCTACTACGAAGTATAATTCACATGCTTTATTCATCTCTCCACAATATTTTGGGCGCTTGGTTCATTCATAAAGTGTTTATGACACTTGGGGTGTGCAGGCTACGATAATGATATAACAAGTGGTATTAGAGCTTGTGGTTTTGGGTGAGATTTATTCTTAGTATGCTCTGTGGTTGCGAGCTTAGTGCGATCTTCCACATCGAAAGAATTTCTCCCTAGTGCTTGAGGATCATTCATGGTTGTTTATTCTTTGGAAAGGCATGTGATCTTTGTGAGAGTGCAATTTGGAAAGGTTCTGGCTAAGGAAAGACTTGGTATTTAAGCGTGTCCATTGTGACCCACCTTTCTTTCCTGGGAACCCTCTTGGTGCACTGTTTATAGCTGATTTACACTATTTCAGTATACGGTTATCAATATAAGGTTCTGAGCAAGATCCAAGATGTCGGTTCCAAAATTTGATGTGGAGAAGTTTGACGGGTCCAATGATTTCAGGCTATGGAAGGTGAAAGTTCAGGTATTGCTAGGTCAGCAAGGCCTTGTAAAGACTTTGGAGGACCCGGGATCATTACCTGAGGATAAGAAGAAGGAGATGATGGTCAAAGCACTGAGTACAATACAGTTGAGTCTTGCGGACAATGTTCTGCGAGAAGTCATGGATAAAAAAACCGCTGATTCACTATGGAAGGCTTTGGAAGAAAAATATTCTATAAAGACCCTGTCCAACAAGCTTTATCAAAGGAAGCGACTGTACACGTTCAAATATTCAGGAGGAAAATCAATGCAAGAGCATATAGATGATTTCAATCGGATGACCTCCGATGTTGGAGCAGCTGGAATTAAAGTTGAAGATGTTGATCAAGCTATGATCTTGTTGACTTCACTACCGCCGTCCTATGATAATTTCTGTGATACCATACTTTATGGTAGATCCGATATCTCAGTGAAAAATGTCAAAGAATCATTGATGGTAAAGGAACATCAGAAGTTAGTATCCGGATCCAGTGCCGAAAGTCTTGCAGATGGGTTGTTCGTAACGAGAAGGCGTAGTCAAGAAAGAGGATCTGGAAGCAAAAACAAGAGAAGATCGAAGTCCAAAAAGCACAAATCTATAAAAGTGCTTTCATTGTCACCAGACGGGACATATCAGAAGAAATTGCCCAGAAAGAAAGGAGAAATCAGGAGATTCTGCCAACATAACAATTGATTGTTCTGATGATAGTGATGATGGTTCAGCCTTGACAGTATTCACAGGTGACACCGGAAATGAGTGGATCCTAGATTTTGGCGCATCTTTTCACATGACACCTAATCAAAGCTCTTTCTCATCCTATAAAAAGCGGGAAGGAAAAGTTACATTGGGAGATAATAGAATTATTCCAATTACTGGTGAAGGAGATGTACAAGTTAGTTTGAATGATGGTACTAAAAGGACGTTTCAAGCATGGCATGTACCAGGCGGGTAGAAATCAAGTCGTTGAGTGCCCTTGATAATCGGGGGTACAAGTTCACTGGAGAGGGTGGTTTCTTGAAGGTATTCAAAGGCTCAATGGTGGTATTGAAAGGAAAGATGCAGGGCGGGATCTATCTATTGCTAGGAAGCACAGTTGATGGAACTGCTGCTGTTCTATCCTCTTAAAGAAACAATGATGCTACATGATTGTGGCATATGCGGCTTGGTCATATGAGTGAAAAAGGAATGACCATACTTGTTGGCAGAGGCTTATTGAAAGGCTTGAAGAATTGCAAACTTGGTTTATGTGAAAATTGTGTACTTGGAAAGCAGAAACGGGTGAAGTTCAATTCTGGCAAACACAACAGCAAGGGGATATTGGAGTATGTCCACTTGGATGTTTGGGGTCTAGCCCCTGTTAACTCCTTAGGTGGAGCTCGCTATTTTCTTACTCTAATAGATGATTATTCCAGAAAAGTCTGGATTTATTTCCTAAAGAAAAAAGAAGAGATGTTCGACAAATTCAAGAAATGGAAGGCCATGGTTGAGAAGCAAACCGGGCGGTCAGTCAAGAGACTAAGAACTGACAATGGTGGAGAATTTTGTAGCAAAGAATTTGCGGAGTTTTGTAAAAATGCTGGTATAGTGAGGCACCATACTGTACTAGGAACACCACAGCAAAATGGAGTTGCAGAACGGATGAACAGAACACTTCTAGGCGTGCACGATGCATGTGGATGTGACACTTCCCAAATCATTTTGGGCGTAAAGTGATCAATACTGTATATCGGTAAGCAGATCTCCATCAAGCTGCTATTGATCTGAAGATTCCACAAGAGGTATGGTCGATCGACCAGTAAGTTATTACGATTTGAAGATATTTGGTTGTCACTGCATATGCCCATGTGAGTGATGGTAAACTTGGCGGGGGCAAGAAGATGTATATTTCTAGGATATGCACAGGGGTGAAAGGCTACAAAGCGTGGTGTCTGAGGAAAAGCGGAGTTCACCCAAAATCATTGTCGGCCAGAGATGTCACTTTTGTGAGCGACAATGCTAAATTAGAAGAGTCTAACCCAGATGAGGCGAGCGGATCATGGTGCTAAGAAGCAGGTGGAGCTGGAGATTGACTGTGGCAAGGTGAAGCAAGAAAATAATAAAATGGATCAGCCAAGTACTTCAGGGATTGCTCAACTTGAAGTAGAACAACAAGATGAACCTAATTATGAGGAGACTGGTGAACCAACCAGGAAGCGAGAACCATACGGTATGCTCTTTGGCGGAGAAAGATGAAAAATCCGAAACTAAAAAGGTATCACTGGATTACTGTTTGCCTATACACTTGACTCATTAGATGCAGATCCTATAGCCTTTGCTTTGGCTATGGCAGATGGTGCAGTTGGAAATGAACCATGTACCTATCGTGATCTTTGATGAAAGTAAGGAGTCAAAAGAGTGGTGATAGCAATGAATAGGGAGATTGAGTCTCTTGAGAAAAATCACACGTGGGAGCTGGTACAACTTCCAAAGGGGAAAAGAGTAGTTGGATGTAAATGGGTCTACAAAAGGAAAGAAGGAATCCCTGACATTGAACCTCCTAGGTTCAAGGCGAGACTAGTAGCAAAGGGTTATACTCAGAAGGAAGGTATTGACTTTCATGAAGTATTCTCTCCTGTTGTAAAGCATAGCTCTATTTGAATCCTATTAGCTATTGTGAGTACATTTGACTTGGAGCTAGAACAGCTTGATGTGAAGACGGCGTTCTTACATGGTGAGCTAGAGGAGCAAATCTACATGAGTCAACCAGAGGGGTTTGTAATTCCTGATAAGGTGGACCATGTTTGCCTATTGAAGAAGTCATTGTATGGCTTGAAACAGTCCCCAAGACAGTGGTACAAAAGGTTTGATGCATTTATGATTGGTACTGGATATGGTAGAAACGAATATGATAATTGCATCTACTCTAAGGAGCTTCCAGATGGTTCGAAGATTTATCTATTGTTGTATGTAGATGATATGCTAATTGCAGCTCATAGCAAAAGTAGAAATTAGTATGTTGAAAACTCAGTTGGGAAAAGAGTTTGAGATGAAGGACTTGGGTGTGGCGCGAAAAATTCTTGGAATGGAGATTCGTAGAGAGCGGAGTAGTAGCAGATTGTGCTTGACACAACAAAATTACATTATGAAAGTGTTACAACGCTTCAATATGGATCAGTCCAAGCCAGTTAGCACTCCATTAGCTACACATTTTAAGTTGTCTTTGAAGGAATGTCCGAAAACTGAGGAGGAGGTGGAGCACATGTCTCGTATACCTTACTCTAGTGCAGTTGGTAGTCTTATGTATGCCATGGTGTGCACTAGACCGGATCTTTCACATGCAGTAAGTGTGGTAAGCAGGTTTATGAGCAAACCTGGAAAGACACATTGGGAAGCTGTGAAATGGATCATGAGATATCTGAGAGGATCCATTGATGTCTGTTTGGTGTTTGAAGGTCAGAAGAACCATGGAGTTGTGGGTTATGTAGATTTTGATTATGCAGGTGACTTGGATAAAAGGAGATCATTACGAGCTATATCTTTCTGAGTCTTTGGATGTACTATTAGCTGAAGCGACATTTCAATCTCTGATGGCATTGTCAACTCAAGCTGAGTATATGGTATTAACGAAATTTTCAAGAGAGCATTTGGATGCATGGTCTTTTGGATAGTTTTGGGTTGAATCAAAATGTACTAGTTGTACATTGTGATAGTCAAAGCGTCATTCATCTGGCCAAAAACCCAGTCTATCATGAAAGAACAAAGCACATTGATGTTAGACTTCATTTTGTCAGAGAAAGTGCTCGATAATGGATGCTTATTGCTGATTCGAGAAGATAGCCTGGCGAGAACAGTGACATGATGACAAAACCTTTGCCGATTGATAAGTTTAAGCATTGCTTAGACTTAGTCAATATTCTGGAAGGTTAAGCTATTGCACAATGCAAGCCAAGGTGGAGAATTGTTAGAACGTGGCTTGCATCATGCATGGCCCCCATCTTTATTTTGTTTGCCTCAAATGAGTTGTCCCTCCCCGAAAGTGGTTTGCATAATGCAATGCCATTATTTTGTCCATGGTGCATTCATTGCACATAGTCTGAAGGCTTCCTATAAATAGAAGGAGGTATGAAACCGTGAAAGGCGTCCAGCGAGCTCAGGTGAGAAGCGGTTCCTCAGCGTAGTAGTATAAGGAGCAGAGTAAGCTTCTTGTAGTGTGAGAAAAATAGAGAGTGTGTGTAAGAAAATTCCAAGAGTGTAGTGTGAGTATACACTGGGGTTTTGGATATATTCTCTTGATCTCTGTAATACTATTAATTGTAGTAGAAGAGAGTCACACTGGAGATACAATATATTGTAATTACTCTTTAAATATAGTGGAATATTTTTCGGAGTTTGACCCGTGGTTTTTCCCTCAAAATTACTAGAGGGTTTTCCATGTTAAAATTTCGTGTGCAGTTCTCTCAATTTATTCTTGTTGGTGTGAAAACCAAAAGTGGGTCCTACTACGAAGTATAATTCACGTGCTTTATTTATCCGTTACTCTCCACAATATTTTGAGCACGCTACCGCTCACATTCATAAAGTGTTTATGACACTTGGAGTGTATCCGACTCTAATGATGATACCATAACACTTGTTTATTAACCAAATAAATATATGTTCACTTTTACGTAATAAGATTTTTGCGTTGCTTTATAATTTGGTAATTTGCTAAGCAATCCAAAGACATATGACCAAACTTTGATAAAATTGTGGGCTTTATTAAAGAGCTTGTACAATTTTGCAACTCTTGAAATAGCAATTAGCACTATGTTGCTTTGATATGTCATACCTAATGGATCCGCATCAAATTTCACATATTAATGAGATAATGACTAATATGTAGTCCGAGCATGGTTTCCGAAAAAAAAAAGAAAAGAAAAGAACAAAAGATCACATTATTTTCCTAACTACAATTGTTGAATTCATTTTACAAGAGGTTTGATTATTACTCGAAATTGGATGACTATAAATTAGCTCTTGTCTCAACTAATCTGAATCGTTACTCAGCGGAGAGAAAACATAAAGCAAAACTTTATACATCCTACCTTGCTAGCTAGTATGAGTTTGTCCTTATTCTTTTTTTAAGGTAGTCATCATTTTTTTCCTTTTGTGTTGATGTGATGGTTGGCCATGTTTATTCCTTTCCTTTTTTTTGTGTGGACCAAAGTCTATATGCTGCCAAGCTATCTGTTGTACACTTTAAAATGTCATTCGATGCAATTTTGCTGATATGCATTTCTTAAAATAGCATTCAAGCCTGTGCAACCTATTTTGGCTTGCTTATTTATTGTCTTTGATTTTATTTTATATATATTTTTTTATTTCTTGCTATAAGGAATTGGTATTCTTAAATGAATGTGGTACCTGTAATTGCTTGTTATTCATCAGAGTTTACCTGAATGTATGTTACCTTGTGACCTAAATTTGGACTTGAGTTCTTGAATTCACTCTTGGATATGATACGCCAATTGTTTGATAAAGCAAACTTGATGCATGCTAAATTCAAGCAAAATCTTCTTATAATGATGTATGAGATTCCAGCCAAAGGTGGGGTTTCTTCAAAGTTTGGTTCTTGAATTTTTTTTCTTCCGTTGTGTTTGATCAGATTTTTTATGAGCTTTCCATATCCCTAGTTCAATCGATTTGGTTGATTTGTTTCTCTTCTGGTAATTTGGGGCTTCCATTACTTGTATTTGTGATAGATTTGTTTTTGGTCTGCTGTTACATTGTTTTGACTATTTCATGTTAAGCTTTTCAGCGCTGTGTTTTCGTTTATCAGGAAATATAATAATGCTATCATCTTAATATAAGATCTATTTTGAATTGAGGTTGTGAAGAACTATTTGTTACATAAGTTGCTGACTTGTTTTTATTTGAGATGTTAGTTTTTAGGTCAGCATTTCTATAAGAAAGCTATGGTTCTTAAGCATTTTATGTAGCAACATGTTATTGAAGTCCCAAATTTGAGTGTCAAAACTGCTGTTAAGTAACTATATACTAGCATTTTTTTCTGGTTCAATATTTTGTTGTTGTATATGGCTTGAACACTTAGTAGCATAATCCATTTTAGGGACTAGTGTTGTGTAGCTGGTTTGTTGTATATGGCTTGAACACTTGTCTGCTGCTCATGGTTCCAGGACAGTCACAATGAGCCATTTATTGAAACCCGTCCATTGTTTGCAGAATGAACATTGGAAGAGGATATGTATACACATAGGGCCATGACAGGATGGTATATCATGATGACCTTTGCGATTTTGTTTTTCTCGTGCCCTGCCCTTTTTCACACATTAGGATGGGAGTCTTCAAGGGCATGCAATACTTTGGTATATAACTATATATATAGGATGTGGGTGAGGGGGAGTGAGTCAATAATGTTTTTATGATTAATTGGTTCTTCATTCCATGTATTTAAATATCTATATTGCATATTCAGCTATCTATTTTGCACTAGCAAGCAACATGATTTTCTTATCATATTTATGCCTTGAAAGTTGTATTTATTAGTTCAAGCACCCTTAAAATTGTTATATTATAAGAATATGGAATGAGATTTAATAACCAATATTGATATTGGGATAAATACTCTACATGGTTTGATACAATGTTATGTATTCTTATATTGGAATTTTTTTATGAAACAAGTATATTTTGGAATGCTTATGGTTTTGGATAAAAGTTCCATGACTTGATTTTTTTAACCAAGATTAATTGAGAACCAAACAAAGTTTTAAATTATTCTTTCAAGCTAGAGTAAAGGATTTTACTTAAACTACATACTGTGAACATTTGAACGTCTATGACTAGTTCAGTAGAATCCTAAAAGTTTATATTGGTGAATCTTAAGTTTGTATTCCATTTTATGCCTCAAGACTTGAAAATAGTTGTTGAAATATTGATGTTTTTGTAAGGCATGAATATTGAAGCGTGCTTAGATATGTGTTTGGAATTTGGGGGCCGAATTCCTATAGGGGGACAAAAATGTGATGACCCAATAATTTAAATTAAGTTAAAAAAAACTGATAACATTAATAAGAGTTAATGGTGAGTACGATAAACTAAAAGTAAACATGAACCTTGTTGTGATAACCCAATAATTCATCCTTATTTAATTTGTACTTTTCAAATATTAGCAGTATGGAAAATAAAATAAATTAAATGAGATATGTATTTGACATGCTAAGTTAAATACATATTGGAGGTTACAATGTTAGTGGGTGGAACCCATTTTCTCTCTTCTTCTTTTTTTCCCTTTTCCCTTTTTCTTTCTTTCTTTTTTTTTCGGTGGTTAATTCCTCCTTCCCTCTTTTCTTCCATATTCTTTTCTTTCTTCCATGTAACTTCAACTCTCTCTCCCCCTTCTTAGCATTTTCTCGCCCTATTTCACCTCTAACGCTGCCCCGCCATCACACCAACACTGGAGCTAACACCACCCAGTTGTTGTTGCATCCTACCCTCCCCTCTTTTCTAGCAGCTGTGATCCTCTTTCTCCCCTTGCTTCCTTGCTCGCGGTTTCTCTCTCTAAGAGATGAAACAGTGAAGGTCGCGAGTTTTGGGGTGTACCCTTCCTCCATTCTTCTTCTTGGTATGGTGGGTAAGTGTCAATATTTCTCCATTAATCCTATTGACCTCCTTATGTGATTGTTCATGGTAAATTTGGGGTTTTATGAACCCTAAGTGTAAAAAATTAGAGGTTTTATAGCCTAGAGCTAATTTATATTAATTGATAACATTGTTAGCTCATTGTTGTTGTTGTCCTGTTCCAAGAATTAGAGAGCAGATGGACATCAATAGAAGAATTTGGTGGCTTTGAGGAGTAGTCTTCGGTTTCTTGAGAACTATTGTTGTGAGGATTTAGTATCTATAGTTAGTTTCTTAATCTATATATTATCTATGAATGTTATTGAATCCCTGTTGTTCCTTGTTTACAAATTTATGCAATTTAACTATATAAGAAAATTTATTTATTATTGTTAATAGAAAAAAAAGTGTTTTTAAGGATCACATGAGACAAACAAAATGTTTTACATAATATTTCAAGAAAAATGATCTAGATATGATCAATATATGAATTTTAGAACTTCGAAACTGATTTATGGGTTCAATCCCAATCGTATTGATGGAGTGGAAAGTGACTGGAATTGAAACATGCTTATAGTAATGCCTATATTTGGTACTTTGATAAACATAATTGGAAAAGTTACTAAAATATGAAAATGATTGGTTAATTTATAAATTGTTTTGGGAATGCCTGAGATAGGAACTACAGCAAACGGCAGGTGGCATTAGTCAATGTATACCTTGATTGATGAGAGTTTTACATGACCATATGGAAATGGTACATGATAGATGAGTAGTGTAGGTCCACATGTTTGTGGTTCCTAATGGAAGGCAGGATCACACGAGGAAATCGCCACCCGAGTGTGTGATCTTAATGGAATTTTATATCCGAGACCACTTCCCCATATTTATCTATTTTGATTATGAATATATTTTTCCTTTGTTGTTTATACAGTTTTCTAATATTATTCATTTGGTTTCGCTATTTTCTCATATGGGCTATGGATGCTTTATCTACTTACTGAGTTATCAAACTCACTCTGTTATCAAAGACAAGTGTCGATCCTAGCTTTATGCACTCTCCAGCTCAATAATCTCTATCTATTGTGTGGTGAGCACTTTTGATCTCGTGGTTCATGCGTTTAGGTTTGTAGCTCGAATGTGTCACAGGTAGGGTTTGGGATGGGATTATGGTTTTCTTTAAAACTTATTTGGATGTAATGGTTTCTAAATTATGTTTATGAATGAAGATTAAAATAATACATTAAATAATGTTTACATTTGGTTCTCCTGACTTTGGATATGTGCATCTACTGAGAAAATTATATTTTAAAATGTAATTATATTTATTTAGTATTCTAGTTGTGCTGAGGTTCATCTATGCTATAAGGAAATGTTTTCCACAGTTTTTGTATTTGTGGAATGTCAGAAAAAAGAAAAGGAAACTCTGTATGTTTTACTAGAAAATCTATATTTAAGGCTTGCTAGGAAATATGTTCCTTATTTGCTAGTTACGACCCGGGTTGCGTCATGACAATTAGATAGCTCCCAACAATTAGGTTCTAACCAATTGATAATTTGATATATAACCCTGGCTGGTTCTGCATAAAAGGTTGGTGAGGTTAGCGGCCAATGCTATGATACGGCACATACCTGACATTTAATTACAAAGTGTGGCTAAATGATTGGTGTGTGCTACACCATATTTCAGTGTCTTAGACAAAACCAAAGTTAGCTCTTTATGTGTAAACAAAAGAATTAATTTTAAGGTCATGTTACTTATAAAGCCAGCATGCATGCACTTAAACATACACTGTTAGACATATATGAAAGGCACAACTCGTCAACTGTAATTGATCTCACACAGGAGTGATTCTTATTATGTATTCCATGGGGGAAAAAACATCTTCCTCCGGGGAGCTTTGTAGCCACGAGTTTCAAGAATAAAGAAAGAAAAAGTGAATGAAGTTAAAGTATATTAGTGTTAGTAATATACAACACGAATGAGAAAATGTGAAAAAGTATATTAGTAGCATACAACACTCACGGAAAAGACAAAGTTTTCCTCCACCAAAAATGGTAAGTATTTTTTCTCACACACACGTCATGTGTAGAAATTAGAGAATTTGTCTAAACTCACACCGCATGTATGGTTATCGCAAGGTTACTCTCATTCAAGTGTTTTATCCTGTACGGCTTGCAGGTTTCGATGACAATTGATTTGCATTGTGACCATTTGTAACAACAAGATACCACATTCAGATTTGCGAGTTAGATCATTGTTTAACTAAGTTGTTTAGTTAGACCGCATTGAAGGAATCTGTATAACCAAGATTGAATATTAGAACAACAGTAAACACCTAAATTGGTCCCGGACAATTTTTTTTATAGATAAATTGATCCTTAACAATTGTAAATACTCAAATCGGCCCTTTACAATTGTAAAAATAGAACACTATAGGTCCCTAACTGGCCTGTCAAGGCTCAGCCGAGAGGCAGAGATGAAAGAATAGTTCGACTGGAAAAAGATGGAGCTTGTCTGATAGGAAATAGAGATTGGCTAATAGGTGGTTAAGACTAACAGACATGTGACGAAGCTTAGCTTAGCTACCTATTAGCCGAGCTCTATTTCCTCTCAGACAAGTTCCATCTTCTCCTAGCCGAGATCTATTTCTTCTCAAACAAGCTCTAACTTCTCCGAGGTAAGCTCTTTTTCCATCTTTGCAAATTTTTCCTTCCATGATCACTTCCTTTTCCTGATCTCTTGCTTAATCACTCTTGACACTGGCAATGCTTTTTAGTTTTTACAACCAAAATCTCTTCTCCTTCAACATTGAATGGTACCTGACTGGGGGGGTGCCTCTTTATTTGATGGGTGTTTTGAATATTGTAGACAAAGATGATAATTTTGACTGATTTAGAGAGAGGAGCCAACAATGTTGGCGAGGCAGGAGGGGCATAGAAGGAGATAGATAGGGAGGGTCGAATTGTCCAAGGGGAAGCCCGAACAAGAAGAGGGAGAAGAGGGGTAAAATTGAAAAAAAATCATTTGACAAGAATTCTTTTAGTATCAAAATATGGAAATATATTATTACAGGATTTTTTATTTTAAAATAATATTTAATTTTTGTTCATTACAACCATTGAATTATAATTTTAATATCCTAGATTTAAGGATCATGTGGTCCCAAACTTAGCATTCCCCTTAATAGAATTTGCCAGATAAGTAGCTGTTGATACACAATCTTTCCAAAATTTTATAGGAACTTGGGATTGAAAGTATAAAGCTCTAGCCACATTTAAGAGGTGTCTTTGCTTTCTTTCAACCACATAATTCTGTTGTGGAGTAGCTAGTAGCTACACAGGAAAACTGATGGGAAACACCTTTTTCAAGTAAAAAAATCAGTTAATGCAAGTTCCTTTGCATTATCTAATCTAAGACATTTAATATCAGTGTTAAATTGAGTTTTTATCATGGCAAAAAACTGTTTTTGTTTGTAGCTTCAGATTTGGTTTGTAATAAGCAAATCCAAGTGTAACGACTATGATCATCTACAATGGTTAAAAAAATCTTTGTCCAGCATAAGTTTCTTTGTGAAAAGATTCCCATACATCACAATGGACAAGATAAAGGGGTTTTCCGCAAAATAATTGTTAGATTGAAAAGATAATCTTGATTGTTTGGCAAAAGGACAAATGGAGCGTTTATCTACGTCACAAGAGAATTTCTTATTGATAGAATCAACGTAAGTTACAAAAAAATTTTATGCAATAGCCAAGATAGTGGCCTAGATCATTTATGTCCCAACCCAAATGCCATGTATATGGAGAAACTTTATTAGAAACAACAAAATTACAAATGAAGTTGGAAACAGCAGGTAAAGAAGAATTATTAGTTCAGCATGATTGAGAAGGATGAAAGACATAGAGTCCATCATCCACCTCACCCTTACCAATCATATTCAAAATAGCTTCTCGTGAATTAGGAAAAAGTTATCCGACATGTGTAAAAATATGGGATTAATTAGCATTAAGGAACTAAAAAATTTTACCACGTATTTCACTAACTAAATTTATTAATATTTTAAATAATTACAATTAAATCACAATCCTTAAATTTAAAAAGATACCGATCTTGAGGTACCAATGCAAAAACCTATATATATATTATATTTTTTTTTAATTCAATTTTAACTGTGGGTTCCTTCAATTCCCTCAATTTTTTCAAAATAAAAAACCCTTAAAAATAAAATATGTCGTAAAATATTTCGCAAAAGAAAAACTTCACCAAATTTTCGGAAACCTCAATAGCGGTAGGCTAACTAAATTTGTGTCTTGAGATCTGTCCGTACAAGGCTTATTCCTTGCTCCAGACGGTCTGTTCCTGCTGCATTGTCCCGCATTATTAGGTTCACCCTAGGTGTGACATTTACATTCAGAGGTACACCTGTCACATTCTTGTGATGCGGTTTCATCCAGAAGCTGACTCATTTAATTAATAATAAAAACTTAATTTAAATGCATTAATTGTATATAAAAAAAAAATTACACTATCATCTAATTAAATTTCTTTATTTATAGAGCTTTTTAAATAACTCAAGCAAATTGAAACCAGAGATTTATCCCCTTATAGGAGTTCCCGCCCTTATCACTACTATCAATCGTGGACACCCAAAGCAACTAATAAAAAGTAGGTGAAGAAAAAATTAACTATATTTACTAGTGTGGTGATACACTATTGGAAGCCTGTAAAAATATTTTATACTATGGATCAAAATTAAATCCCGAGAAAAAACTATCAACGAATTGTGTCAGTCAAACGCTTTTGTACCCGTACAAATTCAACCTGTATGGATTACCTCAAGTAATATACAGTGACTTTGGGACCACCCCTGATTGAGATGAAATAGTTGGCGAATTGGAATCACCATCAATGTTACAACAAGCAAGCAATGCAAGTGAGGAATAAGAACAGATATACAACAACTACAGGCAAAACTATAAGACCGCATATCTGTCTCTGTACACTTGCGGACAATAGACATGGAGCAGCTGCAAGATTACACCTACATATCCCCTTCCAAGTATACCAAGTAAGATGAACTCTCTTCTCATGGCACTGATTCTGCAACCTTATTCCAGTTTAACAACGGCACGCCATAGAATTATGTTAAACTCAATTTGAACATGTTATCCTGTTTTCATGTTCCACCTAGATACCAGCAAATCACTTGCAGTAGTCAAACTAGCTGCAAGTAAAGGTAAAAGATGGGGGGCAGGCCATTGATGAGATTAGAATCATAGAAAATTAAAAATCACCTTCAGATTCAAGCCCTAATCCAAGAACTCAACAGCCAAGGCTTTTCATTATCTTAGTCAGCTCATTAATAACAGTTCCGGGATCAGCATGTGAACCATCAAGGTTAATTGCATGATACTCCAGCCCTTTCCACCGCGCGATATACGCAAAATGTGGGCGTCTGAAATGGCTGCTGATGATCTCAAGAATCACAGTTTTAGGCAATGCAGATACTATGTGAGTTAGACCAGCACCGTGGGCACCAATGATGACCGATGCATCTTGAATGGCTCGTACCTGATCCTTCATAGACATGTGGGCAAATAATCCATTGACAAGGTTAATTTTACATCCTTTATAACTAGATGCCCAGCTCTTCAAGGAGTCAAATACTTCTGCCTCATTACTTAGCCTTGACTCAACTTTACCACCGTGGCGTGGATGAGCCAAATAATCTTCGCGACGAACAAAAAGAACGTTGTATCCAGAGACTGGTTTTCCAGAATGGTGTATGTTTAACGGTAGCCCAAATGCTGCTCTGACCATTTCTCCAAACTCAGAAAGGCGTGCTGTTTTGTGGTTATCAGGGTTTTGCCAGAGTTCTTGTGCAGAAGCTCCATCACAACTTATATCTTCTGTCAGTCCTTTGAACAGGGCAGTCTCATATCCCAAAGGTGAGAGAATAGCATGACGAAAACAAACCGAGCCACTGAAGTTTTTAGCATATCTGAGGCTTGAGAATAAGGCCTTCCATGTCTCTTCAAGAGGAGCCTGACAATTTTCACATTAGAGGAAACAAGTAAATTAACAAAGACTTCTGCCAATATCCTTAGTTTCGACAAGGCAAACAAAAGTAACCAATAAGTAAAAGATAGCAATAGCATATGTATTTTAAATAATTTATGCAGAAGGCAGAAATACATTAATATGGAAGCAACATGATTATTTAAATTGCAAATTTAACAAGAAAAAACAGTAAAATATCTTGAATTCTCCACGCAGTGAGACCTAAAAAAAAAGATGAGTATTACAAAGTTCAATATGGATGATGGCAAGGAATTATTACCCTTATTTTGCAAACTCACTATATGTAGAAGAAAAACACCACCGGCCTAACAAACTTTCATTTAGCAGGGAAGTAGAATCAAGCCACACAGTGCCTAACACCAATATGCAATATATACATTTCAAGTTCGGGTGAACACAAATTTGTTGAAAATGATTTTCTCTGGTCAACAATACTTGTTGATTATTCCACTATATAATAGGTATATATGAAAACCATTACCTAGAAGAGTTAAAATACTAGTGTCCATTGCGGGTTCAGCTCTAGTACAATATTGTGAGCTAACTTTACTACGCTGAGGCTATAACAACACACCACTGACCTAACCACCTAGGAGAGGATACATGCAGTTTTCGAAATAAAGAATGAAGCCATATGGCGTCTGCAAGGCTTTTAATTCAGTCTTTGTGCTAGATATAGCAACCATGGGTTGTTCTTACACAAAATGACCGTAAGATAAACTCTCAGTCAACAATGTCAATTGCCCAGCCTACATCACAAAACTCTCTCAAACTAAAGTTGATGGACTGGGACAGATGCAATCCATAGTGTAGAATTCCTAATAAGTATCTTAAAACCCTACCCTAGTGTAGAGTTTCTAATAAGTATCTTAAAGCCCTTTTTAATGCCTTCAAGTACTCTCAAGGGGCTTTGCATAAATTAATAGGCCTTTTTGAAACTCAAAGACATCTCTAGCTG
Organism: Dalbergia cultrata; assembly: GCA_031216105.1. Classification (NCBI taxonomy): domain Eukaryota; kingdom Viridiplantae; phylum Streptophyta; class Magnoliopsida; order Fabales; family Fabaceae; genus Dalbergia; species Dalbergia cultrata. Next base: position 13,017,493 of record CM062347.1, read on the forward strand.
CTTTACTATGGCATATTGCGATGTCCCCTCATCTGATTTGTAAAATTGTGCATCGTGCACAAGATCATTCCCATATTTTCTTAGATTGAGTTTGGACTCTATAGGAGTGATGATGCCAATAGCATTACTCATTTTAATTTCTAAAGCAAATCATTGATGTGTTTCACCTGAGAGAGATGTAAGTAGCCATCATGAAGTTTCTAAACTTCAATACCAAGAAAAAGCATAGTTCAGCTTCATGGTTACAACTACAAGCTTTCCTCAATCAAGAGACTTGGTCACCAATTAGCTTGCCACCATGACGCCTGAATATGACACTCTTCAAATGAACCACACCTGGACTGTGTGTGGCTTCCTCCTGGTAGATACTCAGCCTTAAATGGGTATTTCCAATAAAATAAAACCTAGCTGACTTTATTCAGACATATAAGGCCAGGTTAATGGCCAGAGGATTTCATCTGCAAGCAGGCTTTGACTATGTAGAGATCTAATCATCAAACCTTCCACCATTCACATGATTCTTGAGCTGTTTAGCACTGTCCAAGCAGTGGATCATGTGGATATGAACTGAACGGTGTCTTCTTGAATTCAAAGCTAAATGAGAAAATATATATCTTCCAACCCCACAGGATTGAATATGCTAATAGGACATTGGTCTGCAAACTAAACAGGGCCCCTCTATGGGTTGAAACAAGGTCCAATGCCTGGTTTGAAAAGCTGGGTAGTACACTCTTCAAGTTTGGGTTTCAGTCCAGCATAGGAACCTTGGTTTCCATACCCTGTTCTCGCCTTCACTTACCATGTGATAAATAAACAAATGAATTACAAGAATCAAGAATGAAACAACAGAATATGAATGATTATGATCGAGGACGGAGCTTCCCCCAAAGGTGTTGGAGATAGTTACAAAGGTTTGTGGTTGTGATACTGAATCCAATTTGAAGGAGACAGACCCTAAATTTAAACTAAAACGCTCTACAAATTTTTTAACTTCAAAAGCTGGCTAGTACACCATTCTCCATTCAACATCTCATCAGTAGCCTAAATTCCGAGTTCTCATGAAAGAACCTAGGAGAACAGCACTATGTCTTCAGCATTGAAGTTCAGAAACTTTATGATGATTCCTTACAACTCTTAGAAAAAGTACATTGGAGATTTGCTTCAGAAAACTAAAATGCATATTAACAAAGGTATTGACATTCCTATGATGTTCAGTCTTAAGATAAGCAAATATATGTCCAGGTCAGCAAGCTGCAGTTCAGTTTGGTTTCTTGTGTTAAACAAATCTGAACCTAAAATAATCGTTTGGTTCTATTAACTGAACTAATTTTATGTTATATTTAAGTTAATCAAACTATAAGAACCAGTTTTGACAAATCAATTAACTGGTTTCTTCTGAACTGCATTTTTTGTTTGTTTTCATTCATATTGTCATCTACCGTTTTGCCCCAGAACGATGATGAACTGGAGGCATGGGCTATCATAAAATATCACTGTTCAGTGGGACCCAGTCCAAGAGTTGCTTGTTTTGAAAAAATTGGTGTATTGAACTGGATTCTCTAAATGGTTTGGATTAACGACTGCACCAAAAAGAAAGTTCAACAGACTAAACTGTTCTAGAAAAAAATGGTTTTATACTCTGGTTAAGTTTGATTACAATTCAGTTCAATTCAAAATTGTTTTTTGCACACCTCTGAATATGGGAATGATTTTATATTATGCCACAATTACCAGGCTAAAAATCTCCCACTGTCAGTAAGGCTTTATGTAGCAGAAAAATAGGATGTTAAGAAAGGGTTTAGTAATGTCAAATAGCCAAGTAACACCAGTGACTGAAGATCCAATTCAGGCTCATGTGTTCCTCTATTCTAACTTAAATCTCATGGTAGTCCAAGAACTGCAGGTACCCTCTCCCAGGCCAGTAGCGTATTGTGATAATCTCAGCATATAAATGTTAGCTCACAATCCATACATGCAGTGTAACATTCTAAAACAAAAAAAGAAAAAAGAAACTAAACTGCCTTTTTAAACAGAGAAAATCCTACAAAACAAATTACAGGTCTCTGTTAGGACCCAAACGTTTGGTCAGGTGTATGCTAGGAGAAATAAGGGGAAAAAGGGCAATGTGGTAGGTGTGGGCCCAAGTGTAATGATAACTAGTTAGTAAGTCAGTTACAGGAACTAGTTACAGAAACTAGTTAGACTATAAAAGAAAGAGGTTTAGTTAGTTAATCCTTGTATTGACATTTGTTGTAACTGAATGGGCTGGGGACTGCTGTAATTCCTCAGACAGAGAGAGAGAGAGAGCTACCTTGTGCCATTCTTTGGGTTCCAAACACATTGTCTGGAACTCATTCTCAATAATACACAGTGATTTCATTCAATTCCTTCTTTGATTCCAGTGTTTAACAGTCTCCCATATTCCCTCAGTCGATCAGCCAGCTGACCTATTTACGAAGGATTTGTAAATCTAAAGATTCACTAATTTCTCAACTGACACTCTCTCAACTTGTAAAATCCTCTTTTATACATTTTTGTTGCTAACTGTTAATCCTAATTCTTAGCTACTAAGATCCATTAATTATTGGCCCAGCTGACCAGCTCCTATCACAGTATCCGACATTTGCAACTTGAAAGCCAACCAAAATAATGAGGAGTTGATCAAAATAATGAGGACAAGGTGAATTTTTAGGGGGGGAGTAGTGTTAGGATCCATTAGTTAGATATTAGTTAGAGAAGTTAGTTAGTTAGTTAGGAGATTAATTGAGTATAAATAAAGAAAATAGGGATTAGTTAGGAGTCTTTGATCAATTGTATTGAGTTTAGTCTCTTGAGAGAGTAGAGGAGCTCTCACTCTTCCTCACACCATGGTAATTGTTTGGGGGTTCTTGGGGATTTACCAAGGGCTCTTAGCAATAAAGAATAGTATTCAGTTCCAGTTCTAACACTGGTATCAGAAGCTTTGTATCATCCTGGGAAAAGCTTCAATGGAGGCGATGGAGTATCAACAGTTTCCTATGTTTGATGGGAAAAAGGAGTATTGGTGGATCATTTGTGCAGGTCAGTTTTGGGATGCCATTGGAACACCAGAGGCACAGAGGCTGTGCGAGGCAGAGAGGGGATTATCTGGCCAAGCGCTAAGATGGTGCCGGTTATGGAAGCAATGCAATCCTAATGCAACAATGTTTACCTTCGAATTGGCGTTTATCCACCGCTACCAGCCAGATTTCAGACCTGTTATGCCAAGAATTATCCAGAACGAAGTTTCTGATCTGGACCTTCTTGTATCAAGAATCGAAGAAGAAACCAAGAAGGCAAGACGTGTAAAAGAGGTCGTCTGCACCATTCTTGATGGGACTTCTGAGGAAGAGTCACACCGAGAAGGGAAAGAAGCGCAACTATGGCCATTTACGATGGACGGACCAAAACGATCAACGAAGGCAGTGACAAAGCAAGTTAAAAGTCAGCAGCCAAGGCCAGTAAGCGTCCCACGACAACCACCTCTGGTAGAACAAGGGAAAGAACAGACGAAGGAGTTGGGGCTGCATCTGAGTGCGGACGTTGAAGGCCGACGACGGAAGGAGTTCGAGGAGAGTAGATCGTCCTTTGACAACAGCAGCGAATACGTCATCGCTGGCGGACGAGACCGCAAAGGAAAGCTGAGTTGTAGTCATGGCAAGGCGAAGGGCATAACGAGCGGTAGGGAGAACGCCGTTTTTGACGGTGGCGGCCGATTAATCGTAAGGGAGGAACGACGGCAAAACATGTCGGAGCAGTTCCCGAGCGACAACTATCGAGATGAGGGCGGCCTCACTGGTTGCGCTGACAACACTAGGGGATTGCTACTGGAGTTATCGACAGCAGCGACTCATGCAATAACAGTGGCGATAGCGCTGTCTTCCACCGGAAGCTTCGTGAAGAAGAAGGCCATGGACATCGTCACAGTGGCAGAGGCGAAGCAAGCAAACGTCGAAGCGGAATCATCGTGCGATGGAGACAGAAGAGATGGGTCACAATTTTGGGGTGGCGGAAAGATGGGGAACATCAACGAAGAAGTTCGTGCTCGCCAAGAAGACGCTGCCGGCGGACGGCTCCGCCACATGCGACAACGAGTTGAAGACGACGGCAAAGCGATGCAGCAGGAAGCCTTCACAAAAGGACCCTCGTGCAACCGCCGGCGGGCATTCTCTGACGATGTCTCCGGAGGAAGGTGCGGCGATGGCTGAAGAAGCTTTGACAAAGGAGGGAGGAGCTGAAGCAGCAGCGATGAAGGTGAAGGACAGAGAGATTAGGGCAGACCAAATGGGTGTTGGGGTTGCCATATTGGGCCAAGGGCGGGCCCACTTCCAACAGGGGAAGAAGTGGGAGTCTGATGACATGGCATTCTCTCCACACATTAGGGGCCAAGCCCAAATTGTTACAACAATGGCTGTAGCTCTGACAAAGGGCTCGTGGCCAAACTTAAAGGGTCCAGCCCAAATTGATTTAGCAAAGGCAGAAGAACCACTAGGCCTGGTGTCACGTTGGACTTGGAGCAATGGGCTGAATTCAACAAAAATGAGGCAATTATTTTGGGCTCTTACTGAAAAGAATTGTTTCCTTGTTTTTGCCATTTTAACCACAATTGTACAGATAAATTTCAGTATTTAATTTTTTAGGCAGTGGGACCCTGGTGGATTTTGGTTTGAAATTTTTTGTACATCACCTTGAGGACAAGGTGAATTTTTAGGGGGGGAGTAGTGTTAGGATCCATTAGTTAGATATTAGTTAGAGAAGTTAGTTAGTTAGTTAGGAGATTAATTGAGTATAAATAAAGAAAATAGGGATTAGTTAGGAGTCTTTGATCAATTGTATTGAGTTTAGTCTCTTGAGAGAGTAGAGGAGCTCTCACTCTTCCTCACACCATGGTAATTGTTTGGGGGTTCTTGGGGATTTACCAAGGGCTCTTAGCAATAAAGAATAGTATTCAGTTCCAGTTCTAACAATCTACCTCGCAATACCATTCACTAATGGCTATATCTCTAAGTAAGTTTATATATCAAGTATAAAACACATCCACACAAGCTTCTATCTGCACGTTTGCCTATGCACAAAGTTGCACCCCCTTTTTAACCAAAGACAGCATGAACTGAGTATCTATTTTTATGGGTAAAAAATAATAATAATAATAACAAATCAGCCACTTCATCCTACAACAACAACAACTAAGTTTTGTTCCACTAGTTGGGTTGGATATGTCAATTAGACGGCGTCAAAGTGTCTGTCTTCAATAAGGACCAAGGACATAAGCAAAACCTCTTAACTGCACCAAAAGGCCAGGCATCTAAAATTGCAGGTATCTGTAATAGCCAAACACGTATCTAATTTGGGAAAATTCCAAATGAACAAGCCATCACGTGTTATTCTTACATTTTACCACACCACTGCAGTTATATTTTTTGCCATCCATGCATCATTAGTTTCAATCTACAAAGTAGGCATTACAATCTAGTGAAATCTAAGAAAACAAGGCCTGATCCAATGGGTTCCTTTTAATGTAGCAAGCACAAACCCCCCAAAAGAACACCAAGTTACCAACCTCAACAACCAATTGTTAATTTCATAGTGAGTTTTAAAAAATTACTCACATACTTAAAAGTGTCTCCTCCGGGTTTTCACATCTCAATGTTCCTTTCAAATTCTGTATCTCAAAAGCTTACTTTTCACCCCGAATTTTTTTTATTGCTTGTTCAACAGCTAATGACAAATATTTTTGTGTAGAGAAGTATATGCAAACCAAAAGCACCAAAGATGCCGCATGCTTTACGCTTTCCGGGTTAGCAGAGGACCAAAATATGCAAAGCAATTATATTAGAATGTTAAAAGTAACAAATTAGCAAAAGTGATCATAACAAATTAACAAAAATGAACATGCATACCATGCAGTGACCATCTACAAAGACCAAATGAGGTCGGTTAGGCAGGTCAGTGACTCTAGAAGAAACATATGCACTGTACCAGTCGGTAACAGTGTGAAAAAGATTAGCATACTCAAAGCGGGTCACCAGAAGTGTTGGTTCCTCAATCCACTGCAAGAGAAACCCACATGTCAGAAGCCCATAACAGCATAAGTTACACAACCAATGAAAGATAACAGTAAGACTGTATTAGTTATATCAAAAGGGAAGGAAGCAACTATAAGAATTAGAAGTTTAAGCAAAGAAAGAAAGCATAAAAGAAAAACAAAGAGTTTTAAATTGTGGTGGCAATTTCATCACTATTAAAGAAATCACAAACAGTTGCAGGAAAATGCAATTTATGTCGCCATAGCTGTAGGTTCATTGCAGTTGTTAAGACATCTAAAACCACAATACGGCAGCCCCAATCGCAGATGTGTACTGCAATTTAAAACCCTGAATTGAGAATCAGTATCAGTTGAATCTTCAGTACACATGGATAATAAAAGAGAATTCTTGCATGCTTGCACATGTAAGTGTGTCTCTTTGACACTAAACTTGTTATTATACAATAAAAACTATGTTTATGGCTTCTCCTTGGTGTTCTATTCATAGCTACTTCAAAAGAGTTGCTGTCTCTAGTAAGCAGAGAGTGTGACAGACTGCACGCTGTTCTGCATCTTAGCTTGCTTGCTTGATCTTTGTTGTAAACAGGGTTTCTTATTTTGGATCATTTCTCATCCTACCCTATATCTACTTTCCCTCCAAAGTCTCATCTCTATAAATAAATTATTGTTTTTCCTACCAGTTATAGAAACTGATTTCACATAATCATTTCATGAAACCCCACGACAGCTCAGGACAAAACTTTGCCCCCTGCGTCCCCCTCTCTCTAAAAAGCAGTCTAACTTACAGAATTTCTATTAGGAATAAGACAAGCTAATATGATTATCGCATTGCCATTATCCAGCCTGACCCAGAATCATCAAAACAAAGAACATCAACATCCAATCCGAGTACCAACCAAAAACACCCAGATGACCAAATCTAGAAAGCATAAAAAAACCCCAAACTTTTCCACCCCTCAACCCATCACAACAATTCCATACAAATCCAAATCAAAGACCAAGAAAAACACCACATGATCAAATTAATAAACACTAAGAAACTAAAATAAAAGAATTTGACTGTTGATGCTTCCAATTATGTATTGCAGGTCAATAAAAGTGGTTGACTTTCACATGCTACTATTTGAAAAATCATGAAAATGAAACAATCCGATCAAATAACAACGGAAAAATACATCAAAATTAAACTCATCATTAAACCAAAAAAAATAAAAGTCAAACTTTTTGACACACACATGATGCAAATCCAAATCACAAGCCCAGAAACTACAATAATAATAATAATCATAATAAGGGAAAAAAGAAAGATTCAAAATTTTTGACACACTGACCTCATCACAAGCAAAATCCTTCCCTGGAACGATCCTCATCGTACCAATCAAATCACGCATGGTGTGCCTCATAATCTGACCCCGAGGCACATACCGATCCAAGAACTCACGATCCACCACCATCTTCTTCTCCTCCTCTCTCACCAACCCTTCACCTTCGCCACCATCGATCTCAAACGCACCGTTTTCGAACACCGGAAGCTCCTCGTCCTCCGTCCTCCCAATGACATCCATCAACGCCTCTCCGCCCTTCGCCATCCGGATCCTCCCGGGCACCATGCGGACCCTCCCGCCCTCGCATATCGCGCTCCGGAGCGTGTCGCTGTGCCAGCACCGGAACCACCCCGCTCCGCCGCCGGATGGGAGGACGTCGAGGCGGCGGGTGAAGCCGTTACCGAAATAGGCCTCGCAGGAGTGGAGAGGAGGAGTGGGGGAGGATTGTTGCTGGGACCATGGGAGGTATGAGGGGAGGATCGGCCATGGCTTTGAAGAGTGGGTTTGTTGGTGATGGTGATGGGTTTCTCGGAAGGGGCGCGTGGTGGGGCGTGAAGAAAAAGAAGAAGAGGAGGATGAGTGTTTGGTGAAGTAGAAGAAGAGAGAGATGGAGTTGAGGACGAAGAGGAAGAGGAGGATCTTCAGGAGCAAGGTGTTTTTCCTGCTCATCGAGTTTTCACTTTTTTTTCTCTCTCTTTTACTCTTCTCTTCTTCTCTCTCTCTCCCTCCCCTCTTTGGTGAATGGTTAATGACAACAGGGTCGTAGGCTGGGAAGTGGGGCGTAAGACAGGAGTTTCAGACACTCGATCACTTCAGACACAGTGTGAAGTGTTGCATCCATTTTGGAATAACTATACCCTTTTTTTTTTTTTTTACTTTTTCATATTTTAACCATCCATTTATAAAATTTAGGTATAGTTAATATTTTTTTTCCCATTTTCTAGCTTCAATTATCAGATATTTGTTGTAATTATGAGCCTATTTACTATTAGACAATGTCCATGACCATTAGATAAGTGTAATATTAATTTTTTTTTTCAAAATCCCCTACTTTTAAATTTTAAGTTGGATAAATTGATCTATCTAAAAAAAAGAACAAATTGATTTATTTACAAAAAAAAAAATGACTCCCTACCAATTAAAATATTCGAACAGACTAGTCCTTTGTATAGGGACCATGAGGGATTAATTTGTTCTATTTTTTTAGAAGGACCAATTTGTCCAAATTATAAATTGGCTAGGACATATTTACATTTATTTTTTTCTTTCTAGAATGACCTATTTGTTCGATACAAAATTTAAAATGAACTAATTTAATGATTTCATAAAATGCTTTTATATAAGGATAGTTTTGTCAATTCATAATTTTCTATATTTACTAAAAAAATTCTTTTTTTTAATATGTGTATTATTTGGTTTTTATAATTATTCTAGAACAAGATGAAGTATTGTTTTTCCCAATGTAATCGTTGAATTGTAATTATATATTCAAAAAGATCTTTTATATCAAATTTTATAAAAATTCAACATCAATAAAAATATAATCATATAACCATTATTCTTGTTCATTTTGAACATATATATTAAGTTGATTTTGAGATATATAAAAACTATAGAAAATGATTTTGGATTAATTTAAAATTTTATGGGTTTAATCTATACCATATGGAAGTCTAATCCAATGGTGGCTTTATAAAAAAGATTAAATTAATAACAAATTATTTAAAGGTATAACATTTGTTTAAAGTTGCTTCAATATATATAATTTGATCTTAAATGGAGGTGTCAAAATAGGTCAGCCTGCCCTATTTAGGCCCGCCTCGCCAAAGCTCCCCAAAATAAAATGGGCTCAGATAGTGAGCTCAGCCCATTTTTGGGTGAGCTAGCAAGTTGGCCTGCAAGAAAAATAAAAAAATCTTTATTTTAATGCATAAATGAATCTTTTTTAAAGAAAATTTAAAAAAATTAACAATGACAGTAGTATAATAATAAACAAAAATTTGACATGAACAATTATAATAATAAAACAACTACTTAGCCTTAGTAGTCAATACTAGTATACTATTCAATAACAATAAAGCGATATTTAATCTTAAAGTAATACTAGTATTCTACTTTTAAAAAAATAATAATAATAAAGTGCACGAACCTGCGAGCCATACCCATTCAATCCGCCAAAACCCGCAGGGTAGGCGAGAGTGGGTTAGGCTGGCCAAATTTTTTGGTGGGTTTTAAAGTGTAGCACAACCCCACCAAAAGTGGCAGGTTAAGAGGACCAGCATAGCATGTTGAGTTTGTTTTAATATCTCTAATCTTAACTCACCAACTAATTAAAGAGGTTAATTTTTATATGCTTGTTTCTCTTCCTCTTCTCTTCTTGAATTGCTATTGGCTAACAGCATAAAATAAATTTACATGGTAAGTGTATTAAAATTAAACTCTTAATTAAAATAAGATTTTAATCTTAATGCAGTGGTAATTTAAAAGAGTTCTTCTACTGTCATCTAATCAAATCTCTCAATTTGCATGATTTTTCAAGTTGTGATAGTGAAAGTTAAACTATTTGCTGATATATTAGTACATAATTGGATGACTATATAAAATTATTTTACACTATCAGTGAATTAAAATTAAACTATTAAAATATTAAGAATTTAATTTGAATATATTGCTAATGTAAAATGGTTTTAAACAAACGTATAATATTAGGGAAAGTATTTGACTCAATCACCTATTAACGAGAAAGTCTTACAAATGGATTTATGTGATTAGTTGTTTATGCATCAAAATTAAACTCAACAATTCATTACACTAAGTATAGTATTACTAAAAAAATAATTAATGTTTGCTTGTATTTTGAATAAAAAAAAACCTCAAAAATTTGACAGATAGAATGAAATAAAAAAAAATTAGTTCATATATATAATTTTGAATTTAATTTTCATGCATGAAAAATATGAAAAAATTCACGCTGACTACCCTATTTTCTTATTTTTCTCGCATTTGTTTGTTAGTAACTCCAAACTTTTTTCCTATATCTTCTAATTTTTTTTTGTTGTTGCTAGATTTGGATTATTCTTACTATAAGTGAGATTATCTTTTGATTTGAATTTAAGTTGAATTTTTGGGTCTAATTGGTAGATATTCTCACAATTTTTATTTTGTTACAAGATAAAAAGATGCCAATATCAATCAATGATTTGAAGTAAGGGTGTACAAGGGATATGTTAGACCGGGCTTAACGAAACTCAAACCCGACCCGATAATGTCTCAACTATGTACCGGGTCAACCTGACCTTGAAAATTTGGACATTATACATATAATATTATAAAATTTTATAAGTAAGAAACAAAATGCAAGAGATATTTTATAATATAAGTTTCAAAATAAATTATATCAATATAAAAATAACATCAAGTTATGTAAAATATGTTAATTGAATTTTTAAATCTTATAATTTTTCACAAATTATTATAAAAAATTTATTTGTTAAGGAATGATTTGACTCCGAGCTAAGCCGAGCCAACCTGATGTATAACCTAAACCTAACCTGAAAAATGTATCGAGTCAAATGTGAACCATCCCAATGAGCTTTGGGTAGGGCTAGATTGGCAGATCAGGCCGGTTTATGAACATCTCTAATTTACAGAGAATGTTTGATTAGAAAAATTGAATAGATGGGAAGATTTTGAAGAAGATTTGAAGATCAAATCATATCTGCAACAGCCTCAGTAGAATATTTGATTTGATTTGATTTGAAAAGGAAAAAAATCACGGAATTTGACCAAAATTTTGTTTTCATTCTCTTTATTATTTAAAGAGATGTAGCAGTGTTGTGAGAGAGGGAAAAGGTGAGATAGAGGCTAAGGTTTGAAACTATTTGAAGGGATTGTGGATCAAGGGGATTGAGAGACTTGAGATATCAAAATTCCATCTCTTGGGTATCAAATAAATCTGCTAATTGACATGATTCATCAATTTATTGTGTTCTTCATCTTTTATAGGGGTTGCTAATTTTCTTTAAGTGTTAGAGACAATGTAGTTTGAAGGAATTGATTTTGTGTTCCTTTTATTGATTTAATTTTCCATCTCAATCAATTATGCAGTTTTTAGCATTCTTAATGCTTTTAAGAACTAGCTACTTCGTTGAAAATTTTATGGTTTATATTGAATGAACGACGATTCACGGTATAAAATTAGTTAATCTAAAAATTGTCATAAATTAAAGTAGCTAGACATGGAAGTAACATATTTGTGTGGTCATACAAATTCTTGTTCTTCATCTCTAGGTAAATTTAAAGTAACATTAAGTCATTAATTTATTTTAAGAGGATTACAATATCAAGACATTGAGTTGCAATTATAAGTTATGTAAAATTCAACTATTAACTTAATTGGGAAAGAAATTAAATTAATATTAGGTAAAGCAAAATCTAGAAACTCAGATGAAATTGTTTCCTAACACTGTTTTCCGTTTATTGTTCTTGTTTAATTCCTTTTTCTCTTTCTTTATTATTTTGCTATATTTAGATTTTATTCAAACCCATCTGAATTTCAATTGCTTGAATGGTAGCACATCAAATAAACCAGTACTTGTTCACGATACTTGTGTGGACAACATTCATGTATTAACATTCTTATTACTTATTATTCAATATACTTGTTGGAGCCAATTTTCTAAATTGGCTGATAGGTTTTTGGCACCGTTGTCAAGGATTATAGTTCAATATCATTAGTAATTTAGGTGTTGTTAATTTATTTTTTATTTTCATTTTTATTTTTCTATTATTTTTATTGATTATCTTTCTAGGTTATTTTTTGTTTGACAAAAGCCCCAAAATGGTCCTTCTTAAATTTTGCATTGGTCAAACTCGTACCTATAGAAAAAAAAGACCCAAAAGAAGTCGTTATTGATCTAAAACATCGGATAAATTGGCCCCTCTAAAAAAAGAACAAATTAATCGCTCAAGAATTATGAAAAATATTAAATTGATCCCTATACAGAGTGACTGATTTGATAGATATTTTTTTAATTGACATGGACTTTTTTTTTTTAGAGACCGATATGTCCATTTTTTTAGAGATCAATTTATCTAATGAAAAATTTAAGAGGGACTAATTTGAGGGTTTTGTCTTTTTATTTTTATCAAAAAGAATTGAAAGGTCATTTTTTTTAGTATTTTAGTCTCTTGTTCTTCTCATCATTTGTAGATATTGCCTTTGTTTCTACTCTTGTTTGTGCAAGGTTCCATTTTGTTGGAGTCATTACAATATCATCCTGAGTTAGAGAAGACTAACAAAAAGAACCAGAAAGTCACGAAAGTAAGAAAGAAAGAAGAGATGGCTGATGCAAATCCTTCTCACCTAAGCAATCTAGAAGACTACGCCATCCTAACTCCAGAAGATTGTGGATCTAGCATAGTAAGATGACCAGTGCAAACCAAAAACTTTGAGATCAAGCTACTTTAGCGCAATTGCTGAAACAAAATCAATTTGGCGACAGTCCTATGGAAGATCCTCAGGCTCACATCATCACCTTCCCACAAATTTGTGACACAATTAAGACTTTATGATGCTATCAGACTAAGACTATTTGAATTCTCTATCAGAGACAAAGCTACTCATTGGCTATCACCAAAGCCACAAGATATTATCACTATTTGGGATGGCTTATGTTTTAAATTCTTAGGTAGATATTTCCCCCTTCAAAAATTGCTAAATTGAGATATGAAATATGTTATTTTTGGCAAGAGGAAGATTAATAATTTTTTGAAGCTTGGGAGTATTTTAAGGAGCTATTAAGAAAATCTCCAAATTATACCTTTACATATGGACAGATAGTAGGTGCATTTTTTTTTATAGGTGAATGAATCCCACTACAAATGCTATGTCAAACATATTTGCCAATGGCTCATTAAATTCAATAACTCTAAAGCAAGCAAGAGAATTGATCAAGACTCTGACAATTAATGAGTACCAAACACCATTTGAAAGGCAAAGAGAAGTACACAAGTTAACATACCAGAGGAATTTTTGTCTCAGACTAAGCTCCTAACTCAAGCCATCACAAACATGACCCAAAAGATGATGGACGTGGATGATTGGATAAATAAGATACAACTAGCTAGAATTGTCCATACTCCACCACTCAAATTGTTGAAGACTACACCCTAGATTTTTAGGACCCATTGGCACAGGTGAATTATTTGGGGTAATCACATAGGTACCAAAATAATCCATATTGCAATACATATAACCTAGGATGGAGAAATCATACTAGCCTCTTTGAGGGTAATCATAGGAATATGGGATCATACAATAGTACTCTTTCAATGGAAAGGAAGGCTAACTAGGAGCTGGCAATGGAGAAGCTTGCTCAAGAGACAAGAGCAACCACAAAACCATGAGGCAAGCATGGGGAAATTGAGTTGCAAATAGGAGAGCTGTCAAAGCAAGTTGCCAACTTGCAGACATCACATGGCACCCTACCTAGTGACACCATACCTAACCCCCAAAGGAGCAATGTAAGGCCATTACTTTAAGGAGTAAAAAAATGGTGAAACAAGGAGAATAAGTGAGTGAAGAAGAAGATAAAGAAAAGCAGAATAAAGAAGAAAATAATGACAAAAGAAAAGAGTGATAGAGAATAAAAAAAAAAGAAAGAAGCAAAGAAGATTGAATAAGAGAAAAAATAAAAGGACGAATAAAAAAGCTATTGGGAGAAGTTGAGAGAGAACCTATATGTGAGAATTCCTTATCCTGGTAGATTGATTAAGCAACAGATCGATCAAGTTATCACATGGCATTATAGAAGATGTTCTTGTGAAAGTGGATCAATTCACCGATCTTCCCTATAGACTTCCTAATCCTTTATATTTAACAAGATGCTTAGATGTAAGAGAATAAGCACAACTCAAACTCAGAGTACAGGATGAGAAGGTGAGCTTTAAGTGACCGCGTCTAGTGTCACAAGTTAGGAACGAGTGATAAACACATATTTTGTAAATAATTCTCCTCTGACACTGGATAGCTTTGCATACAATTTGTGCACAATTCTTATTGTTTTGCTAAAAAGTTGTAATTAAGTCTCCTTATGCATATTGCTTGAATATTTCTCTAATTTCATTAATTTCATGGGTTGTTCAAGTATTAATGTTGTCACCTATGAATTCTCTTAATTTTGTAAAGAGATTTGTGAATTGTAGGGACCTGCTGTTAAAGGTAAAAGTTTTGAGTTGGAGTTTTGAGCATGCTTGGAAGAAAAGAGTAAAGGGAAATGTTGGAGTCGAGAAGAGAAGATGAGCAATAAACAGCATCACTACAGCAAGCTTGGGAACCAAGATAACCTCAAATGATAAAGCACCGTCGCTGCAGCAAATCTGCACAGGAAAGCCACTATTGAGATTGAGCTCATAGCAGCGAGCTCTACGACTGTGTCAAAAATTAGAATATTATAATTTTTACCCCATTTGGGCCCTTTTTTTTAGCAAATTTTGAGGATAATGTAACAGGAGAGGCTTTGGATTCAAGGCATTCATTACCATTTAAGAAAAGTAGTTGAGGTTTAGCCATTTTTTGCTCTCTCTTCCCTCTTCATTTTTAAAGAACATCAATTCTCCATCATCATAGTTGATTCCTTTTGCTGTCTTTTTCAGTTTTTCAGCTTTTACTATTTATTTGCCTTGTGACCTCCATCATGGAGGAGTGGTTTCTTGGTAGCTCAAGGCATTCAAGAGCTAGGGTTTATGTTTTGAAACATTGAGTTTTTAATGAAATACTTGCTATGGTTCTCTAATCCCTCTTGTTTTCTTCTTCTCTCAACATGGCTATTGAATTGATATGGATGTTGTGTGAAATGTTTTGGTTGTGTATGTGGTTCATGATTTGAAAAGCATGCATGATTAAACAAGTTGATTGCATGAGATCTAATTGTTTGATTGGAAAGTGTTTAATTGACTAAAAGGGTTTTAGAGTTTATCCTTAATATAGGTGTAACGCCCCGATTTTTTCTCTAGACATGTAAATGACCAAAATGCTCGTGAGGTCATTTTTACCTGGGATATGAGGACGGCCAACCTTGACCATCGTCATAAGAGCTTTGATATGTATGAAGGGGATTGTATGTACTTGAGTGTTTAATAAAGCAGAAGAATCTTATTTTGAGGTTCCTACGCATAAATGACCAAAATACCCTTACAGTAATTTAATTTGAGTTTTGTTTTGATTCGGACTTGTTCTGGAGGTCTAAAGCAATGTTTTTAAAGCATGACCTATGTTTGTTTAAGTCTTGGTGGTCCTGGATATTTTTTGAGAAAAATTATGATTTTGCCCTTGCCTAAATGCATTAAGGACCTAATGACGTTTTAAAACAAAACCTAAGCAACAATAGGTTTTAATTAAATATTTATTAATTTCCATAATCAATCTAGAGCTAAAATAATTATTTGAGGTTGATTAGAACCTACAATTGCTTAGTGAAACCTAAAATCTATTTCTAGCACCTTTTCCTAAAAAGCATTCTTGAATAGTAATTTCACTATTCATCTTTTCTCAATTCAAGAAAAATTTATCATTCCCTAGAAATTTTAGTCACAAAAATTTGATTCCATCAATCCAACAAGATTTCTCCTAAATCTAAGTTAGTCATTGCCTAAATTACCTAATTAGTCACCTAGATACTTAATTATAAAGCTTGATTAGTGACCTAACCTTGCTTACTCGTTAACACTCCACTAATACATGATTGTTTGAAATAAAAACTCTCTCCCCATGGCTCCTTCATGACCGCCACTTTCCCTCCAAATTCTAGAAGAATATTTCATTCAAAAGAATTATATTTTATGTAGTCAATCAAGCTTTCACTAGCCACCCTATGAACCATGCCTATTATGTCTTCCATCACACTATGAATGACAACTCAAAGAAATATTTTCTCTTTTCCTTCTCCAAGAAGCCACACTCCTCTTCATGATTCAACTCTATAAATACATTGTCTTGGTGAGCTTTGCTTCACTTTACACCATTTTCCAAGTTTGAGTTTTTGACCAAGTAAGAGTTCTCTTTAAAGTTCTCTAAGTTTTATTTTCTTTCTCTTTTCTCTAAGAAGAAACTGCCACCTTCTCCACCTCCAACCTTCATCTTATTCTCTTCCAAACACTTGTATAAGCCCATACACAAGCCTACACATCTTCTTGCTCCATTTCTCTCCTTGGCCGAAGCTATATACAAGACTCCAAGAAGATTTTCTTCTTCATTTCCTCTTCAACATCCAACCCTTTTCTTCACTTCAAAGATCACCAACACTTGATAGGGAGCTTTTCAAAAACTTCTTTCTTTGTTCTTTATGTTTGTATCTTTTTGGAAAATGATGCTTGGATGAACCTTGATGGAGTTCTTCTTTTCGGTTTCTTTATTTTCCTTCCTTCTTGATTTTGGCCTCAAGGCCTTAAACATGATAACTTGATAATGAGTGTTTTCTAGAGGTGACCTTGTATTCATCTCCCAAGAAAATCTCTAAAGCTTGAACCTTTTCTAAAGAAAAGTTTTGTCTTTTGTAAGTTAAGTTAATGATGAGCTTTATGTTTCTCTTGACCTTTTTGGAACCTTTCTTTTTCCTTTGAGGTTTCGGCCCTAGAGCCCTTGGGAACTTGGAAAAATATGAGCTTGATGATGATGGTTTCATGATGGTGTTTAACACTTGAACAACCTCTAAAGCTTCAAGCTTGTTTTCGATCTTGAAGTATTTTAGTGTTTACTCTCCTTTTCTTCAAGTTTCGGTTTTGCTTCCTTATTTCCTTTTTATTTTTCGGCCTCAAGGTCTTGAGCATGATGGCTTGATGATGAGTGTTCTCTAGAGATGATTATGTATTCATCTCTCATGAAACCTCTAGAGCTTGAGTTTTTCTTTAAGTCTTGCTTATGTTATATAGCTCTTTTATGTTTAAAGCTTAGAAAAGCTTACTTTTTCATGTTGGATGAGTATTGGGTTTAAGCTTTGTTCTTTTAAAAGTCTTGGAGGAGCTCTAGATAAGACAAAGAAGTGAACTTGCATCCATATTTATTTTATATTGTCACTAAACTCCCAAGATAAAGAAATGAACCTGCATTTCATGTCTTATTTCAAGTTATCACTTAACTCAAAGAAAAAAGTGAACTTGCATATCATATTTATTTTGAGCTCTCACTTTACTTTCTAAGCAAATCTAAAATGGAGTGCATATCACGTTTATGTTTATGTTATCACCTAAAACCCCTAGACCTCAAAGAATTGCCTTCTTCATCCTAAGAAAAAGTTAAATATATAGACATTCCTTGGAATGTACATTTCGGCCATGTGGTGATAATGAAGCTAGAATGAGTTTCATTTAGTCATAAGGGCCTATAATCTACGTCTTGGGATTTTCCTTAAGCATAGGTGACTATGACAAATGTTTTAAGTATGATTTCGTGATTTAAATACCCTTGGAGATTATTTTGAAATGGTCACTGCCCTCATGTATTTTATGGAGATTTTAAAGAAATAAAAGGTTTCCTAATGAGTCTTATAAGTTTTAAAAAGGGTTCCAAGAGAAACTAGCAAGTTATGTGTTTTAAAATGAAAGTTCTATGCATTATATGATGACATTATTTTCGGTTCTGCCTTGTTATTTTCCAGCACCTTAAATTCTATTTTGGGTGGTCTATATGTGTTTAAATACCTTACCAATTGTATGATAATTGTTCTAGGCATCTTAGGTATGCTTAGTAACTCTATATGTTTGAAAATGTGATTTCTAGAACTCCTTAGGAACTGAAAATATGCATTCTGTTCTAGCCTTGATAGTTTGTAGAATCAAATTATATCATGGTTAGATGAGTGAGAATGACTCATAATTGGTTTAGGTATTAATTATTGCATCATAGAAAAAGTCAGTAATGAGAAAGAACCTAAAATGTAACTTCTGGAACACCGTAATTCATCAAAACATGTTTACTGCCTATGCTGTCCAACCATAATTAATTAGGTTCTAGGACTTAATAAATTGTGGTAATGAGGCTAATCAATCCCTTAGAGGCACAAGAAAATAATTTGGAAGTTTTAAGTTATTCGATTAGGGGTTTTTACTTTTAAGGGAATGGTTGTGTGCCCTCTATGATTGATGAATTTATGTGTTATCTCATGACTTATATGATGCTATGTGATGATGGAATTGCATGTTATTGTTCTCTTAAGAACCCTAGAGATGCCTATGTTAAAGTTATATGAAATATGTAACATGCATGATTTATGTGGCATCTTGTTATAACATGCTAAGACTTAAGGTGACATAAAACCATGTGAAAATGATCCTTTGAATCCATCAAAATGGATGGAGGATGAGGTGATTCTATGAGAAAATGATCCTTTGAAACCATCAAAAGAGATGGAGGATAAGGTGATTCTAGCCCCCTAACCCGGACTTTATGTCGGGACCTTAGCTTATCAAAAGGGATAAGTCTTTATGCTAGTGACGACTAGTGAGGTATGAGCTCATAACCTAGAGGTCTCTCAAAAGGAAGAACAATTAGGGTGGCCCCATGTTCACAGTAAATATCTTAATGTCACTTAAGTAACCAAGATAAGATACCATGTACCAAGTCTTATGTTTTATGCTTTATGCAATATGATCCATGTACCAGGTACCAAGTTCCATGTTTATGCTTTATGATCTATGATCTATGCACCATGTACCAAGTTTTGTGCTCTATGATAAATACTCTATGATTTATGCTTCATGTTATGAATTCTATGCTTTATGCTCCATGTCATATGTTTTACATCCCATGTTCTATGTTATAAGTTAGTTATGTTGCCGCATATCATAATAAAATATGATGCATCCATATAAGAACAAGAGTGTATGTTAAAAAGAACAGGCCTCGGTAATTAACGTTTTAGAACTTCATAATTGAACTATTATATGCCCACTTTTTAAAACTAACCCGAGGTTCCTGGAGACGTAGATGATGACACCTAGATAGGAGGAAAACCCTACTGAGTTTTTTTAATAAAGATTCTCACTCCCCCTACCTTTTCTTCCGTCACATCTTCAGATTCAGATGGCGACCTTCGTACTCTTCGTTGATACGCCAACTTGGGAGTTTCATTTTGACCCTGACCACAGATCATACCACTTCGAGGGACGTTGCTCGGTTCGTGTGTTCGTGTTCGTGGGGCGCCCTTTTGCGCATCTTGTACAGAACTATTGTTTTCCTCCTACCTCTCCCTATGTTGCTGACATGGTGTTCGAGAGAGCCCATCCCCATGACGAGCGGAGGTTTCGTACTCGCCCATCCAGATCAGCCGTTAGAGACTTCCCCGACTATGTACCACGCTCTAGGTTGTCAGAGACTAACCCCGAGGAGGATGAGCCTACGCACATCTACTCGGAGGATTCTGCCCCCACTCCCCTCTTATGCCTGCGGGGAGTGAGGACACGGTGACGCAGCCACAGTTGGCACGGAGGCCATGCACGACCATCCGATGTACCTGTCCCCGAGGTGTTACGTCCATGGATTGGATATGTCCCCCCATTCCCTGGCCAGCTGCCATAGAGGCTTTTAGAGAGATTAGTGCACACGCGCCACCTTAGTTTATGGTGACCTTCTTTTGTTTAGAGGTCATCTACATTAGGTGCACTATGTAGGTTTATTTCCATGTATTCGTAGTTTCTTTGTATTTGCATATTTAAATTTTGTACTTGAACTAAGCTCACCACTATGGTGGGTAGATTTATATATATATATATTCAGTATGTGATGTTATGTGATGTTGTGGAGCCATTTAATGTTTATATTTCCGCACTTTATGTTACCGTTATATATGTTACGCGCGGCTCATATTTTAAAGAGTTTTCAAAAAAAAAAATTGGCTCATATTTTCCATTAAATAGTTTCAAAGGTAGCTAAAGTTAAATCAAGAAGTAACGACTAATATTTAGCCTCAGTACGTACTAGTAGTATTCGGGTTGAATATTAGGGTGTTATAATAGGATTAAGCTATGATAATTAATGCTCAAGTTAGTTCATGCAATTACGTATTGTGATTGTAATTAATTAAGAGTGTGTGTTAGTTGATTCCTTTGTAATTAATCAATTACTAGGTGAATTATTGTGTTGATTATGCAATTACATAATTGGCAACATAGCTACCCACTAATTGTTTGTATGTTTGCTTGTGTTAATGAGAAGCATTCCCTAGTTTGAGAATCTCTTAGGCTAGCCTTTTCATTTTTGTCTTCTCTATTTAATTGATATTTTAATTCTTGTATGCAGCAAAACAAACAGCCCAACCTCAATTAATTAGCATCACTTTTTTGAGAGATGACCTGTATTGCATACCAGTATGTTAATGTTCTAGTGTAGCTCTTTTTGAGATTTCTCCTGGCCCTTTTAAATTTGGTTTTGATAACAGTTCTCTACGATAGAGCCATCCACCTATACCTCTCATGCCTAGATGGACCACATGAGCTTCTTAATGAGGATGGTTAAAAGCGTGAGGTTGAACCAAATGTTCACCTTCCTCGCGACTACCTCCACAGCTACCTCCCATGACGGGGGAGGAGCATTAGGACTAATATTGGTGAGGGGTCAATGGAAAGGTTGAATGAGTCCAAAGAAACTGCATGAACACATAGACATAGTCACGACGGTTTCATGCTACTGTAAGTGCCACATAAGCATAGCTAGTGCGACCTTATAATGGTGGATAGAGATGCTCCCGCAAATCATCATTGTCAAAAGGTGAGGATGTAGAAAACCAAACGTTGTCAACATGAACTAAGAAACGATGTTGAAGGTACATGAACACACGAGTTGCGTAACAACCCATCACATGATAAGCTCTCAACTTCATATTGTAATGCAACTCCTGAATAGAAAAACTCAATATAGACAATGAAGGACGCTATCACCCTCGGCTAAAGACGACATAGAGAAAAGAAAGGGATGAGAAGCATATAAATTTCTCAGTAGGGTCCTTCAACTCAAATAGAAGTGTCTTCATTGAAATCAGTACCACTTTGGTTTTATTTTTCAAAATAATGAGCATGCTACGAGTTCAAATTTAAGCTTTACAAAACTAACTATCCGAAGTGGTTTATTTTTAAGTATAACCTTAATGTCAATGATGCAGCATATAATTATGAATGCATGGTAATACAGTGTATTCTAAGACATATAAACT
This sequence comes from Dalbergia cultrata, assembly GCA_031216105.1. NCBI lineage: Eukaryota > Viridiplantae > Streptophyta > Magnoliopsida > Fabales > Fabaceae > Dalbergia > Dalbergia cultrata. The sequence goes on from CM062347.1 coordinate 13,039,086, forward strand.
CGCATGTAACATAAACCATATCTTGGGGATTTATCTCTTAGCATCTCCTTACTCTTATAGCGACTAAATCTTCGCCTTAAACTGTGAAAATTTTTGTATAATATAGGGGCTTAATTGAAAATTCTGTACAATATAGGGACTTGATTATAAATTTTTAAACTATAAAGACCTAGTTGAAAATTAAATAAAATTATAAGGACCTCCAAAGTAATTAAACTTATTTTTTAACTTCTCAATGCATGCGAAGGAAAATAAATTGCACAACTTATTTTTAAAGAAAAATTTTGATTGAAGAAAAAAAACTTCAAATCCAAAAAAATTAAACTCAAATTATGACGCTATCAACAAAAGTCAACTATATGAGCTAATCTTCATGGACCATCGACACCATTTGAATACATAAAAAATGAATATGGATTATTAAAAGCATAATATTTTGACTAGTTTTATAAAATAATTAGTAAAATTTTACAAATAATAATAAATAATATTCAACATATATTGTGCTTACACAGATAAAATTTGATATATTTATTTAATAATTGCAATTAAAAATTAATATTGAAATATTAATATTCATCTTTAAACTTATAGACAAGTATATTAAAATGTATAAGATAATGCCACGTATTCTTAAATTTTTTATATAATATATCAAAATAATAAAATAATTAAAATTTTTAAATCATATCAATATTTTTTATATGATACTGAAAAAATATTAATTAAAAATGTAGATTTTTGATAAAATATTTTAGCAAGTATTTTGAAAAATTAAAAAATAAATAATAAATATTATTAAATTTAACGTAATGTATTCATGAAATAAAAAAAAGAAATCCATAATTCTAAAAAATAATTGAAAAACAACAGATTTTTGCTGAAGGTTTCCATCAATTACAGAAGATTCTGATTTTTTTAATTTTATTTCAATTTCTGTTATTTTAATTTTGTATAACTATTTATACAAAATTTAAATGTGGAGATCTTAAGGGTTTTTATATATTTTTTCAAAACCTAATTTTTTTATTACAACTTTTTGTTATATTTCACTAATAGTTTCTGTTATTTTGATAATGTTTTAAATTTTAATTTTATTTATGTTTTATAAGTATATATGTTAACATTTCAATGAACAAATATTTACATTTTTTAATAAATAAATTTGAAAATAACTAACATTTAATATTAATAGATAATTATTAAATTTATTACATATTTAATGTGAATAAATAGTTGTAAAAGTAGCTGTAGCTGAATCCTTAGACAGGTAGGCATGGGTTTAATTGTAACATCCTCTTTTTCATAAAATATTTTATACTAAAGTAGCATAATAAAAATTTATCAAAGAACTAAATCTTGATTGACAAATTTATAAGAAAATGAATAGTTTTATTATATACGCACATATCCGTAAATATCATATTTAACTATTAAATTATGAGTGTGCATATATGTGATTATATATATAAACATATAGAAACGTAAGTATAAGAACATGAACGAAAAAAGGGTAAAGTCATGAAAGACTCAGGTAAGTCTCTGGAAAAAGAGAAGGAAACCTAAGTCAATTAAAATGAAGCACAATAATGAACTAATGAACTAATAGTTAAAGAATAGATACTAATTCTTTAACGATAATAAATTAATAATCACAATAAAAAAGATATTAAAAATATAAAGTATAATAAGTAGAATTAATATTTAACATAATATTGAGATATATTCACAAAATAATAAATTTTACAGAAAAGCTACTTATATAATTATTACTAATGATAAGAACAGTAATTAGAAACTACGTAACTATAATATAATATAATATAATATTAACGCGTGTGCGCGTGTGTGTGAAAATGTGGACAATAGCCTAACACAATTTTCATCATTTGGTGCGCAAGCACTGTTAGCTTAAAAGTCTGAGATGACTTAATGTCCTGAGCTTACTCTTGAAGCTAGGTTATGCTTGCATTATAAATAGGGTATTGCTTCTCTTAATCTCCATCACAAAAATACACAAGAAAAGTTAGAGTCATAGTGATGTGAAATTGTTGCAGCAATGGGAGCAAGGGAAGATGAAAAAAAGAGAGTGACGTCAGTGAAGTAAGAATAACAGAGAATTAGTAGGATGTTTACAAATTATTTTTATCCCTACAACAATTTTAATGGTAGAGAATGAATCTAGCTGTAAACTAAAAACTATGATTTTAACTAGTTATTATTAACTATCTTTTATATTGTTTATTTATCTTAAAGTCATTCTATTTTTCCTTATGTTCTTTATATTCATAATATCCATTATTTACTTTAAGTTAATTTATTATTCCTTTACATTAAAGTTATTTAGTTATATATTATAGTCACTTTATTTTATCATTCTTTTATATTCATATTCTTTATTATTAATTATTTCAAGTTATTTTTATAATACTAATATATATTATTTTTAATTGTCAATATTTATAGTAATTTCTATAAGAGACCTATATTAAATGTAAAACATAAAATTAAACATTAAAAATAAATAAAGATAATTATTATACATGTATTTAGATTATTTAGTTAATTATAACATGAAATGTTATACATTGACTTATGGAGAATATTATGGTTTTATGATGGCAAAGAGCAATTCATGGATCATATATGATAAGAAGTTTAAAATGAAATTAATTAGAAATAAACTTAATTTTGGTACCTTTAGAAATTAATATATAGATTGACAACTCTATGCTTTGAGAAATTGTTAAGATATTACTCCATCTCTTTGTCAAGCTTATAATATTTAAATTCTTATGCAATTCATTTTTAAGTTATGCTCTAATTTATATTTCATTCATTTTATTTAGTTTAATCATTAATTGCTTAAGTTTATATTCTACTTATATGATTCGAATTTAATATTTATTTCATATGCCTTTATCTATAATCTAATTATTTATTGATTTTATGCATTTTATATTTATTTGTGCATTTCTATGTGAAACGTTACATAACAATAAGAGAATAATGAATAAGAAGATATATAAAAGATTTGTCCATAATCACCAAGAAGGCAAATGGTCAAAGCTATAAGGTCTTTTTTATGATACCTGTCTTGATTAATATGGCTTAAAAGTTTGATTTTGTCATCACGATGTTAAAGAGTAACACCAAATTTCCTAAGAGAAGGTCTTCGACTATGTGTGATACAAGCAGACTAAGGAAAGTAAAAGATTAAAGTAAAGAAACTAGAATCATAACAAGACTTGCATAGCATCCTCTACTGATAATATTATGAATTTTTGAAGTCTAATTATGGTCCTATAAAAGATATGTATGTAGCTATGTGTATTTTCAATGTAAATGCAGCTAGAATCACCATGACTCATAAAGTTTTAGAATTGTTCATTCTCTACTAAGAATTATTATGTATATTTTTTGGTGGTTTCAGATTAATCAAGTAAAACCAAGGGAAGATGGAATCTTCTAGCTGTTATGGACTTATGGTCTCATGATTGAGTTTTCTATCATAAGTTTTAGAATGTTTGGTTTGTTGTAATAGTACTTTTAAGTACTTATGCTAAAATACTCTAATTGTATAGTTGGGAATGCTATAATTCTCTGTGTATATTTATGGCATCTGTCATAATATGAATGGACATTACATCGATTTTTGATAATGTGTATGAAGATAGTTTCGTGAGCTGAGACAAAACTCATATATGTGGGTTCTACATATCAAAGAGATTAATTATACCTTCTGGCGATGAATAACCTAGGTTCATGATACTTCAGGTTCACCTAAAAATAAATAGCTACAAAACATAGACAAACTAAAGTAAAAAATAACATGTTTTTTTATTTTTTAAAATATTAAGAAAATGCGTTTCCCTTTCTAATTAACAAGAAAAAATTTAATATGTTAGAAGTTTTTTAAAATATATAAAAATTATATTATTATTTAATTTTTAATTCACTAATGTTTTTTCTAAATATTTATGAAGAATTTTAATGTTAAAATGTTTATGCATCATTAAAAACGTACTAATCTTTTGTAGGACTTTTTAATCGTTGGTTCACGACCTATTCTGTCTTTCTATTATTATTATTATTATTTTATAAATTTTAGGTTATATAATTAAAAAAATTTTAATTATTAGATGACTAAAATAATTTTTTTGTCCCTAAAAACAAGTAACTTTTGATTTTGATCCCTAGAAAATATTTTGTTTGGTTTCACTCTAAACATTTCTAAAATTATTTGGTTTTAGTTTGTATCATTAATAAATGGTAAGATTATTTAATTTTACATGACAATCAACAATCATATTTAACTGGATTAAAACCAAATAATTTTAAAAATTTTTGAATCAAAGTCAAACAAAAAATTTTCAAATGCCATCACCAAAATTTTACCTAAACCTTATCAGATTCATTGATTCTCTGGCTTCATCAAAATCATAATTCATTGTTCTCTTTTTTCATTAAACTATTAGATTTGAACCAAAAAAATAAAAATAAAAATCCAGTTCTTAATGAATTAATGAATTTTTTCTTTCTCTCCCTTCATTGAAGTTATGTAATTAAGCAAACATAGATTTTCTTTTTCTTCGTTAAATTGAATCATTACAAATAATTAGATTAAAATGAAAATGATTGTTAGATAATGGTTAAAAGTAAAACTCTTACACATTGTTCTCATAAAATTTATTTTTATTGTAATTTCATCCGGGTGTCGTCGACCAACCATGGAACCCTATTAAAAAAAACAGAACACATTAGCTATCCGCTCTAAGGTTGGATACAAAGGGTCAGAGAAGAATAATCTAGTTAAATTCACTTCAATATTTTTTCTCTTTTTTTATTGCTCAAGAGTATCCCCCAGCTGACAGCCGAGGACTAATCCCTCTGAGGCGTGGAGATTATCGAAATAGGTTTTGCCTCTCCCAACAAAGCTCCTTTTTATACACATGGCAGGAGTTGAACCCCTGACACATGCTTAAAGGATCCAGCCATCTTACTAACTGTGCTAGGCTTTGTTGGTCTTCAATATTTTTTCTTACAAATAATTGTTTATAACAGTAAAATGATAGATTACCCTATATACATTTATTTAGTATTAAGTTTTATATTATCAAATCTCATATTATTAAGTCTTATATTATCAAGTTCTGTCATATTAAGTATGTCAAATAGAACCTAAATGCTAAAAAAATGAATTACATGACATGTACTATTGTTATATCACTGATCATTCATATTCTAGTGTGCCAAATCATGTAGGCTTTGTTGTCTTGACATGCCATAATCTGTTTTATCATAAGTTTCTACATCTTTCAACAAAATTATAACTTAAACAAGATGAGAAGGAAGGGGAAAAAAAAATCCCACTTTTTGACATAATCAATTGGTCCACTATTCATCTTTTTAGCCCAACTTCCTAACTTATTTGATAAAAAAAATGCTAACAAAAAGTAATAAAAAAGACGAAAAAAACGAAAGAATTCTAGCCAAACCAAAAATTAAAACAAAAAACAAAAAAGGGAAACATAAAAAGAAAATAGTAAACATAAAAGAAGAAAAATAATAAAAACAAGAAACTGAGACGAAGGAAAAAGAGAAAAGTCAATCTAATCTTTTTGGTTCAAGTCACTAGCCTATTTTAACCAACAAATAAAAATTAAAAAAAAATAAAACGAGCACTAACTCAAATACGAACCAAAATAAAATTAAAAAAAAAAAAATCGGTGTCAATGTGTTACTTAGATCCTAGTAAGAGTTTGTGCCAAGAACAAAATCCTAATTAGAGTTAATCAAATCTAAATCACATAAATTAAATTACTAATCAAATTTCAATCAATTCATATCCATCTTTTCAGTCGGTCTTTATCAAATCATTATACAATCGCTCAAATTTAATTTCAAATATTCTACCAAATAGGCATGCATAGTCATGATATCATTAATTCGATTTTGTCCAAATAGTTATTCCCTTAAACTACCCAGTATTTAATCTATCCTTGTGAAAATGATATTTTACTCGCTACTTCATTATCCGAATGACCCAATATTACTTACTGGACTCACATCAATGGGGTAATATGTGCTTGTCTAGCGCAGTGTGTGTCCGCCCCTATCTCTTTTTTCCCTAATGAGATTTAATAAAAGTAAAGAAAATAAATAGCCCAAATAAATAAACAAAAGATGGCAAATAAATTATCAAATGAAATATGTGATAAGAAAATAAGATGGGATAAATGTTAGGGCTATTGAATTCACCTAACTATTAAAGCAACTATTATGGATATTAATTAATTTATTTTGATTCCAACTGATTAATAATCAGACTCTCTAAACTAATTCCTGGCCTTTCTCAAGGGCAAGCAATTCTCTTTAGCCTGAAGTGATTGTCTAATCTCTTAGCACAAGCTAATTTAGGAAAAGGATTAAGTTGTGTGCGGATTCCTAACAACAATAATGACCACGTGCAATCGCGCGTTGTATGTTTCTAGTTTTCACCTAGCTCCACGATGGTTACTTCAAAAGACAATGTTTACAAATGACTCTATCTCTAGTTATTGCAAACTTTCAATTTCTATTAATTGGTGATCAACAATTAAAGTCGTTAGGCATAAACATAAACATTTAGCCATTGATATAAAAATGAATCAGAAAAGGAACTTAGTTCATACTAAAATAAAAATAAATAATAAAAGGAATAAGATGGGGAAGAAAGAAAAGAAGAAGCCATTGATAGTCCGTAAGCTTGAATTAATCATTGCGTGGGCTCTTTCAGGTCTACCTCTTCCCAAACCGAGCAAAAAGTCTCTATATATTATTGTTATTACATGCTTATTTATAGTCATGCGATAAAACACAATGGATTGAGCCCAAAAATGCATGCTGACTCAACGCTAGGGCGCCACATTAAGGCAGTGTTTGTTTTGTATCCTGGGACACAAATATAGGGATAATGTGTCCCTATATTATATTTGGTGGTGGAGATGAAGTACGGGGGTAGAAAAATATTTTGTCTCAGAGATAAAAATTTTCTGTATTTCTGTCCCTCCAAAAAGTGGAGACAGAACACGGAGACAAAAACCTCTGTCGCTGATCAACGGCCAGATAATGTCAATCAATGGAGACAGTTATCATGTTTTGTACTTCACAACCAAACATGATATAGAGATAGGATTTTTTATGTCTCTGTCTCTACTGTCTCTATATTTTCTATCCCGAGACAGGAAACAAACGCTACCTAAAGGCCCAATTGCATGCTAAGGCTCGCATGGAAAACCCAATTTCTGTCTTGGGCAGTGGTAAAGCCCTCACATAGGATGCTAAAGTGCTCTTGATATTTCTTCATCTTTGCCGGCCGCCAAATTTTTAGTTTACAATTTTCAATTTTCATTTTCAGTTTTTCAGTTTTCAGATTTTATGAAAAAAAAACTGAAAATTGAAAATGAAGACTGAATATTGAATTTTATAGTTTTTACAATTTTCAGTATTTCCTTTATAATATCTTAAAAACTTAAAATAAAAATTGAAATCTGAAACCGAATGGACCCTAGTCTTGATGCGTGGGGGTAAAACCCGTTACTTATGCATTAAAGCATTCAACTAATGTATAAGGTTTGTCACATGTATATTTAAGAGACAAAATTTACAGTATATTTCCGTTGAATTTATTTTTTATTTAGTTTGTCAATATATATATATATATATTTATTTATTTATTTATTAGTATAGGCTGTATTTTGCATTGATTAGTTCGTGAAAAATGATGTAACATGTATAATTGGGATCACATAGCTCAATCGGTAAAGTGTGTGGAATATTATAAATATGACTAGTAGCTATTGTAATCAATACATGAGAATTATCAAATGAATCCCCTCTGTTAAATTATCTTATATATTGTCCCTCTAATACTCTGGTTTCCTTATCTCTAATTTCTGTCTTGATACAAATGACTACTAATATTATTTGGCTCTATTCTTACACCTGGTAGACTAGCTTAAATGTATAAAAATCATGTCATCATTATGACATTAATATTGACTAATCAAAACGAGACGAGAATTCTTCTGTTGAATTTGTAAGCATCGATAGAGTCTTGCTAGTTGCCTCAATTCGATTCTTCCTAACATTCATTAGTATAACTTGGAATGGGATGACTTCTTTCTTCTTAAACACGTTTTTCTTTTTGGGTATGGAAAAGAAAAACATGAGTAATGCAACTTTATTTTCCTCCTTAATTTCCAAATCAGCCGATGACTAATGCCATGATAAGAGATCAATAAAATCAATAATCAAGACTAAGTGCGCTTTGAGACCTCCAATGTCTTGCTTTCTCAAATCCATTAGCAAAGTTCTCAAAATCATCAATGGTTTGGTCAATCTCTTCTTGAGTGTTCATGACAAAGGGTCCATATTGCACTAGAGGTTCCCCAAGTGGTTCCCCTCCAACCAAAATGAACCTTAGTAGCTTAGAAGATTTGTTCCATGCCTCTATGCCATCTCCATGACCAAGAAGAAGAATATGGTGAGAGTTTGCAGGGTGAGAATTCAAGTTCCCAAAGACACCCTCTCCTTCCAAGATGTAGACAAAAGCATTCCAAGGTTTTGGTATGGCTTGTTGCAAGTGAGCTCCAGGTTTGAGAGTGAAGTCCAAGTACATGGTTGGGGTTCTTGTGTATATTGGAGACTTTATCCCTAAGGCTTCTCCAGCTATAACTCTAACTTTGATACCACCTTCCACAGCTTCTGCTATGTCCTTGCTCAGCACTTCCTGATACCTTGGTTGAATCCTATAGAAGAGCAATAAAAAGACAGATGACACTATAGTTTTAGCTTACAATTTAAGGAACTGTCCTTAACTCTGGCATAGGAATCAAGATAAGCATTGATGATGTCTCATTACATAACATGTAATTCCAAGAAACTAGTATGAGAAATTTAGATATAGAGCTATATATCTACCATTCATAGTTCAAATGTTCCATTATATATACTTTGGTCAATTGGCCGTTATTGTATAAAAAATATAGCGAATGTAGAAGAAAGTCATGACTGATGACCCACAAAAATTGAAGTGTTAAATTATGAAAAGCATAGAATAACACATTTTTTTTCCTCAGAAAGCACATAATAATTTAGCATTATAACGTCATTTATTCTATGTAACTGATCACACCTCATTCAGTGGGACAAAGTTTATTGGTTATTGTTGTAATGAAAATACGAGTCCACAAACCGATTAAAGTTTCATAATCACCCCGAAATATGGGAAAGAGGCACATATGCTGGCCATTTCATACCGTTATGGTCACGTGCATCGTGTAGTGCTCTATTTAATTAAATGCACTTCTAGGAAATGGTCAATGATGGAAAGGGAAATCATGAGATAAAGTGGCATATGTGAAAGCAACCAAGGCATATATTAATTCCAAAAGTTTAAAAAAATATTTGACTTTTTATTTCTCCTTTGCATTCCTTTTTGTCTCATTGATGGTAATAAGCATTATCTAAACGACCATCCAAAGAGATATTGATGATGGCCAATGACTTAAAAAACATGTCATCTAATCTTGGGACGAAGGCTTATGGCCTATTTGGTTTTTTTATTTTCAGTTTTTCCTTCACAAAAAAACTGAAAACTGAAAACTGAAAACAGCAAACTAAACAGGTCCTAAGATTGTTATTTGAATATTTGAGAAAAGCCTACACCACTATAATACTCTAATTGAAGGATTTTTTATATAAAAAACCTCACATATAATAAAACTTTTTCCCTGAATTATCGTAATAATTTTGCTGAATTATCATATCGATTTGATGAATAAGTGGATTATTATGTCTTTCCATTTCATCTAATAATTACTTTAATGATTTCTGTAATAAAGTTTAATAATTAATATTCTCAGATCATGTAGTATTGCCTTTTTATTTCAAAATTTCAAATCATATTAAAGATGTACTTCAAACATAACAATGCCATAATCTAACAAGAAAAAAAGAAGAAGGTATGTCCACTAACATTTTATATTTGGAAGGCAGGTTGATCCACAGCTGCAGACCCTTTTGTGTTCCTTGAGCCGCAGGCATTTCAGAGTGAACTATCCCTCTCCCTGCAGTCAGCCACTGCAAGTCACCAGCTTCTATTGTTCCCTTATGTCCTTCAAAATCTTCATGTGTTACAGCCCCCTGAATGAATATGAACACAGTTGTACTCAGATGAAAAATTATATAGGTACAGGCACATGTGACTTATTGCAGAGCACCTACACAGCTTCAGGTACAACTAGTTGTTAGATTAGAATAGCCCAGTTGGTAGTTGCTACCATGCTGTGAGCTCATATTTGGGTAAGTTCACATTAGGAGGGCTCTAGTTTATTGTTCATAGTTCATTTTTTCTTCAAAAATGTTTTTATTTATTTCTTATTTTAAATATTGATAATAAAACTGTTGAATTATCAATTTCATTATATTTTCTGTTTTCAACATTTTATATAGGAAAACAGGGACAATTTCTTAATTAATATTTAAAACAAAAATAAAAATGTAAAACTTTGTTTTTTCTTTTCCCAAGAATCAAACAGTCTTTCATACCCTATTCTTCTAATATATCATTTTCCAACACTATATGGATTTGACCTTTGTAGCGGCTTTTACTAGTCCATCACAACATGTTTCAAACTTCAAAAGGATTGGGACAAAAGTGAAATAACTTTTTGTTTTTTCCTTTTATCTGCAAAAGTTTTGAAATAACTTAAAAGCAGGTTCCTCAAATGATGGTTTAGACCATTGGGAGAAAATTTAGGATGGGAAGAAGCATATGAACTGAAGCATTATCAATCTGCTATACCTTCAACATGTATGTGACCGTCTCAAAGCCTGTTTATAGAAAACACAAGAAGGAAGTGACAAGGAATCAGAAAGAAGATCAAAACAGCATATTTATGATGAACAAAGAAAAGCAACACAGAAAAAAGGGCCAATTTGCAAAACCTCTATGTGGATGATCAGGAAAGCCAGCAGGAGCAGTAACTGCATTGTTTTTCAAATTTTCACATTCTTAGAGTACAGACCAAGATATATATAAACTTTATTTTTTTCCACCTGGCTTGAACAAAACAGAGCAAAATAAAAGACATGCGTGCTCACCCGAGAATTCATCCAAAACAAGGAAAGGATCAAAGTACTTGAGATCAAACCTGAACAAACCCAGATAACATATCAATTGAAATAAACTACTACCATTAAACCGAGTTGCTGGATCACATAATAGTGCCATACAAACAGGAAAAAAAAAACTTATCAGAGTTTATTTTATAGAAATCATAGTAGTCATTGAATCAAAGTATGAAGTTTCACTTGCTTATTCATTTAAAACGTGAAAATTAAAAAATATGTCTCATTATTCTGACAAGTAGAATCAATTCAAGAAATTAAAATTTTATATCTATTTAGCTTTCTTTTTTTAGTTTCTCAGAATGTCCATTAGAAGCAGGGACTAATTTCCATTGAAGAGGTAGACATCGGTTATAGATCTTAAAAATATTCTATTTTCAAAGTGAAAAAGGAAAAAAAATAAAATAAAAGATTAAAAAGAAAATAAGCCATTATTTCTTTACCTTCCTATGCTTCTTCTAACAACCGCCCCAACACCTTCATGCTGAGGTCTGGCCAACAATTTTCTGGCTACAAGACGAGGCTCTTTCACGTGACCGTAAGCTTCTCTATCTGTCATTTTGTGAATGAAAAGCAGTGCAAAATACCAGAGAAGAGAATCGCAGGTGTGGCTGAAAATTAAATGTGATGAATCACTGAGAAATTGAGATTGTTGAATGCATATATATAGGGGGGAGGTTGTGGTGCGCTTGCGAGAGAATGAGTTGGCCTTTGACAAGGTCAAACTCGTAGATTGGACGTGTTTGGTTGCTTGAGCACGAGGAACTTTTTGCTTTGTTCTGTGTGGTACTTGTGCGTGTTTTCTGTGAACGACAGCATAACGCAATGATGACGTGTGTGAGAGGGTTTCAGGGAAGATCACCGTCTCAGCCACTACTGGCACGTGGGGAAAAAAAAGAAGGAAAACAAATATCTTTGATTCTAGGTGGAGTTTGTGGCTGTGCATGACTGCTTGGTTGCTCCCGTTTTACACATACTTAAATTATTAATTTATAATTGGTATTTATATTGCACAATCCATGGTAATTGATGATCATAATACGGTCTTTATCTCTAAAACAATATCTAATGATACTGACATTGATGAGGTGGGGTGTTTGTGTGTCTATATATATATATATATATATAGTATTTGAGAAATATTAATTACATTAATAGATTGTGAGATACTATATATGTCAACTCACAATCTATCCATCATTAAATGAGGTGTGGACCCCATTTAAATGGGATCTACTCTCCATTTAATGGTGGATGACGTCTGAGTTGATATAATATTCCACACTCTATGAGTACAAATAACACAACTTATAGTATTTTTAATTAATAAAGCTTTGAAATAGGACTATAAAATATTAATGACACTTTATGAAAAAACAAAATAGTTGCTTCAATATATATATATATATATATATATATATATTATCTTTGAGATATAATATGTAATGGTATAATAATATATATATTTAATTTCCTTGGTGCTCAAATCTTAAAATTTGTTAGCCAAGATTTCTGGTTACTCAAGTTTCTAAACTTGGTGGCTAAGATTAGAATCCTATATAAGAGGTGATGTGAAGAAGAATTGCAAGTGTAGAAGTGGAGCTTTGAGCATTAGCATTTCTAAAAGAAACTAGCATAAGAAAAAGAGAAGATGAGAAAGAGAATTGTGCGGTGCTTACATTATAGTGTTATCTCTATAATAATTTTAAGATAGAAAATGAGTCTCCATGGGAACTGAAAACCATAGTTACATTGTCTAATTCTTTTCAATAAACCAAGATCTTAGTTTTACGTGTATAATTTTTATGTGTATAATTACAAATAAATCTCATAAAAGTTTAGAAGATTTTTCAGAGAAATCCCATAAAGGAGATTTAAGGAATAATTAGTTTGTTTGTTCCTTTGCATAGTCTTATGAGTAATTTATGGCTATATTAACTATCTTCTATATTGCTCATTTATCTTCAAGATTATCCAGTTATCTATCTTTCTAATTGACTTCAGGTTCTTTTGAATTATTATTCCTTTATATTAAAATTATTTTTCCACTATTATTTACTTTATTGTTCCTTCACAAGTTATCTTTTAATAAAGTTACTAATTATTGATAAGGTTAAATAATGACTCATATTACTTTGAGTTGTCAAGTCTATACTACTTGAATATCTATGTACTTTATTTATTTTTAAGTTTAATTACGTGTTAACTATATTTTATGTATTGTATTTTATTTATTTCACTGCTTAATTTTAAGTTTTATTTTAAAGAATTTATTTATAATATTCAATGATTCCTGTTGGCTCTTGGCTATTTAAGTTCTATTCATATTTATTACTTAAAGATTTTATATCTTATATTTTGAATATATACAACTATACAAGAGAATAATAAAAATGAAGACATTTAAAACTTTACCGCTAACCGCAGAAGGCAGAGGGACAGAGATGTAAGGTCCTTTGATGTTACCTGTCTTAGTTAGTGTTGCATAAATATCTTGCTTTATTGTCACGATATTAAAGAGTAACACTAGAGAACGAGAATTCACTAAGAGAAGGCATTCGACTATGTACGAGACAATCAGACAAAGAAAAGTGAACGATAAATACAAAAAGATGATAATTTTAATAAGTTTTGCATGACATAATTTATCTGGTATATTCAATTTATGCTATGATATATAATTATATTCTTACAAAGATATGTGATCATGCGTACTTTCCGTATAAATGCGGCTAGAACCACCATAGCTTAAAATATTTTGCAAATATTCATTTTCCATTGAGAATTTTTTTCAATTTTTATCCCTATTTTCTGGTGGTTTTAGATTAGTCAAGTAATACCCGAGAGGAAGACAGTCTCTTTTAGATTCTATGAGTATTTAGAGTTATGTTTAAATAATATGTTTAAGCTTATTATATGTTATATGATAGTTTGATTTGTAAACCTTAATATTAAGTACTTGTGTTAGAACATTTAATTTGTACTTAACTAGCATAATGTTAAATGTTGTATTTAATTGTTTAAATTTCTAATAATATCTTTAAAGTGAATGGATATTACATTCTCAAGGTAAAAGGATTTTCCCTTTTATTTTTATTTATTAAGGAATAAAGTTTAGGTTGAGAGCAAGACTTGTTCTAATTCAAAGTTAAACCATACCCTCGTATGCTCATCAAACTCTTATACAAGTACTTATAATTCATCTATTAACAAGAAAAGAAAAAAAAATCTGAAATCAAACCTAAATCATTTCGATACATAAGTAGAGGGTCGGCTAAGTTTTCTTTTACTTAGGAAATTACGATTATGGCAATCTTATGAAAATTTGTTGAAATGTGGCACGTATGGCGTGGTTCTGTTGACGTTTTGGACCATCAAAAAGTTAAGTGGTACCCTACGAACGTAGCAAACCAATTAAGGGGAATTGTTTCAAGAGGTGATATGTCCTTTGCACTTCCGCCCTCCATTAGTTGTTGTGATAACCATGCGATCACATGTAATGTCCTAATCAGAGTCACATCATTCATCATCAACTGTTCAAGGCCTTATTTGGACGAAACAAAAAAGTTGAAGATTGGTTACAACGAATTTGGATTAAGACCATAATTCGAGGTGACTTTACTAGCTTGGAAAAAGGCAGTCCCCTTCAATTACGTCCCTCCCAAGAAGAAAGTAGGAACGTGGAAAGTGCTTTCATCGTTTGCACTTGCATTGTACCCTAATTTGTTTTGAACCATTGAACTGACGTCAGCCAATTGATCATGTATCTTCCCCTTTTTAGGTGAATTTGAGAGATTCATCACATATGATAGTGACTAGTCTCATTGATAATATTTTTCATACACATAGATATGAATCAAATCTCAGGTTAAATGGTTAAATTCTTTTACTAAATACCAATTATACTAGATCTAAGTTAATTGATCATGTATTTTCCTTTAATGACTTGAAAGATAAAATTTTAAGCCAACTTAACACGTTGATATTGACTCACTGTCAACTTAAAAAGTAAATTGATTTAATTCGCTTTTATTATGAATTGAATTTTATAACTTATCATCATATTAAGTTTAAAAGTTTCGGGAAAAGTTTTATCAAATGACTATAAGAACAACAATATTATAAGGAGATTCGGTTTTAATTTAGACACTAAAAAGAGCAAATGATTTTTTTTTTTCTTTTTCCGGTTAACTCTACTCACACACGTCAGGGAGCGGATACAAAATTAGACGACATTCGTGGGAGTTACGTAAAAATGTTGGGCTTTATTCGGAGAATGTGAATTATATTTATTTATAAGTTTAATATATTTTATTCAAATAGTTGAAAAATGAGAGTAATGATTTTCTAAAGTGAGGATCTCACTTTAAAAGGTAAAATAAGGAATTTTACCTTTGGATTAATAAAATTAAAAGTGAAGTCTTCTTTACTTTGTTGATCTAATGATAAAATTCCTTCACTTTATCCTCTAAAATGATATTCTCACTTTAATATGAATTTAGAGGATTTAAATTCGAAAAATAACAACCGTTTGTAGGCGAATTTTATAGCGGAGAAAGGTTACTTTGGATCCAGGTGATCCCGTAAATAAGTGACATTTGTGGGGTATAATTAGAAATATAACTTGTAATTTTTCCACCACTCCTTTGCAACCTTTCCACCACCACCCATCAGCCTAATCTTCTTCCACGATATGTTTTCATTTTCCAAACACTGAGCAGATCATTTTTTTTTCCCTTCGTCTAGACATTCTCTTGTTTATTTCCATAGTCAACGACGCTGCAACAACCATCAGCTGCAGCGGAGCATCTCCTTGGTTAATTGGCGACAGATCTCATTGTCAGCACCAAAAATACCACCACCGTGTTTCCATAGTTTGTACTATTAAGAAAGTTTAACCGGGACCACAGATATTAATGCTTGTGTTTTCTCCTTCAAATTTCATCACCCAACAACAACCAATACAACAAAAATTACAGGTTTCCTATTATTTCTACAAGATACGAAAAAATGAAACTTTTTTAAACACACACATAAAAAATCAAAACTTGAGAGGCAGGTCATGGAGCAAGAAGCACAGTTTTTAGCTTTTTATCATTTGCATACATTTTGTCATTGGGAAAAAAAAATTGCTTAACAGCAGAAATTGAAAAAAAAAAAAAAGAAGTGTTCTATGAAATTTTAAGAAGACAAGCAAGACGGGTAAGGGGAGCATGATGACATGAGAAAAGACGATGTTAGGTTGGGGGGAAGAAAGGAGAAAGGTGGGAGGAAGGTTTTCGTTGGGGAGGCAAGGGTGAGGGGTCATGGGGTACAGGGGTAGAAGCTTTGCTGTGGAGAGGAGAGAGAGAGGGGTCGGAGATCGAGAGAAGAGGGAAAAAACAATTATTAGTGGGAGTATGAGGGTCAATATAAAATTAGCAACTTTCTATTTTAACATTCTAGTGGGTAAATTATGTAATATTAAAAAGAATCTAATTTACGATAATCACAGCCATTAGTTCTATTCTCTAATGGATTAGATTTTTAGACCACTTGAAACTAAACTCACCTTTCCTCACCATCACCATTAGAGCTGGGTACATGGGCTGCTATCCATAAATTGATTCGTTTAACTTGTAGTCTACATAAAAATGAATTAGAAAATTTTTAATCCATAATCTGGGGATTTTTTTTGTCTGCACCTCTTAAGTTGCAGGCTAGGCCCCATTAGTTAATGGATCAACCTGCTAGCCCACATTGTAATTTCTTTTAGGCCCAAATGTAAATTACTTATTACATAACATTAGCTGATACGAGAAAATCACATAGCATTTCACTAGCCATGTGCCAAAACCCAACCCAAGTCCCAAGCAGTGTAGTTGATCAAGGAAAAAAAAATACTAAACTATTGTGTTGCGAGCTGACCCAACCACTTGCCCTCACTATCTTTTTCTTATTTTTTTAATTATCCGAAGACAGAAACCATCTCTCAACTCTCGTTCTTTGCTTCCTCTCAAGTTACAGCGGCCACAATGATGCCTTGAGCTCACAACGACTTTCTCAGCCACTCAAAAGTCGATCTCTCAACTCTAAAGCACCCAGTCCTCCTCTTCTTTCCTCAACAATTTCATTGCATGCACCACCATGTCCTCCACCGTGAGCGACTGCCGCATCATCCTCTTACCACTGCCATCCACCAATGGCTTTCGCTTGCAAGTGGAGACACTGCCGTTGTCAAGACGCCGTCGCACAATAGCACCACCACATTGATCTTCCTATGTTCATTCATTTTTTTGAGGTTGTTTAACTTTGATTTTTGGTTTTAGTTTTTGGTATTTGGTTCTAAGCCTATAAGGTTATGATTTCTGAGTGCTAAAGGTTTTTTTTTTTTTTTTTCTTTTTTCTGTGAGTTTTGCAAGGCGGATTGGTCATCTGCAAATTTGCAGGCTTATGCAGGGCAGACATGGACTAGTACTTATTGAAGTCCATGTGAAAAACGGACAAGCTCAATCCGGCCCATTTTACTATAACCTGTCACAAATTGGGCTAAACAGACCAGGCCAACCTGCATACCCAACTCAATCACCATAGAACTTGCCACCGTTTGCATTATAACATCACAACATTACAAACTTTTGGATTTGCCATGGTTGGCTGTTGTGGTTCACGTATATGTAAGCTTTAGAATCCTTCAGAAAGTATGAGCTTTAATGTTTTAAATGACAATAAAACCAATTTAAAGAAAATATTTTGAAGAACAACTAATGTCTACTTTGAGTTTCTTGGCTAAGCATAACAGGTACTTCCAAAGTGCATAACACGAACTTGAGCAAGAATAATTTCACTATACATATATCAATGTGTTTTATCCCGTGTTAAGAGATTGAGCTTAAATGAAGTGATATTATATCATGTAAAGTACGCTTACATACATCAAGGAATGAAGCAAATTAAAGCAAGAACAAGAAACCAAGGAAAGGGTCTTCAGAAAGTAGCATGAAACATCAGAAAGTAAGTTGAGAATGAAGATATCATGCAAGATCTGAAAGCCACGTGTTACAGAATCTTCAATCACCATAATTGAAAATCATTCATTATCTTAAAGCTAAGATTAAAGATCAGAAGACCAAAAAATTAACAAGGAACTGACATCACTTTTCAGAAAATTCACTTCACTGAAAAGAAGGGAACAATTTGAATTTTGAATTTCAAAATTAAAAGTAAAGTCCAGTTTTTAGACGGGCACATCATCTCTTCAGTCCCTTCAGTCAACCATTAAAGCTTCTAGAAGAAGTTCAAAAACTATACTCAAATAGTAGAAAAGTAGTTTATGATGAACTTCAAAAACCTCAACTCATCAACGGCTTTTGCAAAAGGCTCTGACACCAGACGAGCTATTTTTCTAGATTATGTTTCCAAGACAGAAGTTAATGATTAACACGTGTCACTTGGATAGTAGATCAAGGGCAATAATCACAAAGGAAGACCATCTATAAATAGAGATGCTGAACTTTCAAGAAAGAAGAAGAACTATCATAAGAGTTGAAACGCTGAAAAATTATTTTTCTCAATATTCTGTAAAGTCTATTACCTCTTGTGATCAGTTCCTTTGCTCATAAAAATCTTCTTTCCAAGTTCTTAGATTGTTCATACGTTCTTTTTAGGAAAAATCAGTAGAAAGAAGTTACTCGAGTTATATTAGGATTATCCTTTATATACATTTGTAAAGAAACTTGAGTGCATGTTAGTTTGAGTTGCAAAACCAAACATTAAACCTCCATATCTTTGATCTAGTAGTGATCAGTGAGAAATAATTTGAAAAGACTAAGGCAAAACTACTTGCAACGTGACAGTAGGAAAATTTTTACTGTTCACGATTTAGCTTGAAGAGGTTGATAAAAGACTACTCGATTCAGTTTGAAAGGCTAGTTAGGAACTACTTGGTGTGTGATAGTAGGTTTTGTCTACTCGTCAGCTGTGAGAGCTTAGGAAGACTATTGTAAAGACTATCCAATTTGTCACTTTCTTGGGTTGAGAAAGATTAGTGAAACTCAGCGGTTGCTGAGAATTGGATGTAGGCAGGCGTTGGCTGAACCAATATAAAATCCTTGTACAGTATCTTCTTATCCTTTATCTCTTTGTTTTCAGTGATTGAACATTTCATAATACATCTCCGTTAATACTTATCATTTCAAGTTATTTACTCTTATCATTTAATTCAAAGAGTTACTTTTTGAATCCTTTAACAATGTTTCCGTTGCATTTAAAACTTCACACTTGATAGTATTTATTTCAAGTTTCAGTTTCAAGAAGGTTTCGAAAAGAAAAGCACGATTTAACCCCCTTTTTCGTGCATTTTCATGCCTACAATCTTTAATGGCAAAAGACACATGTTTTCATAAAATAATCAGTTGTAATTGTAATGGACTAGAAGTATGGGCCCCAGACCCCGACCAAATCTTAGAGGACTCTTCCAAGGGGTCCTCCAACTTGTCCGCATGACATAGTGGCTCATAGAGATTCCTCACCAATAAGAGATTCCTTATTAGCTCATGAAATCTATTATTATTATTATTATTATTACATATCTCCTATAAATATGGAATATATCGAGCATCCACTAAATCTTAAGAATATTCCCCTTATTCAAGAAAGATTATCTCATAACTTATCACGGGATTGTTTCTCACTATATAAGGGGCTCAACACCCCAACGCTCTTAAGTATCACAATTTTAATCTATATTATTCTTTTACCATTTTATATCTCATTTATTTACCGACTTAAGGACCGGAGTGTCTTTGCAGGCACCCACCCCCCACTCTCATGGACGATTGGAGGAGCCTAGACCATAAAAGTCATCACTATCGGGAGCAAACCCTTATCGGAGTATCTCTTTACTATTAGTTAATTTAAAACTCCAGGTGATCTGATATCTGCCATTATTCTTGTATATTCATACACTAAATTATATTAAGCAACACCTGCACATTGGTTTTTACATGAGATACACCCTTTTCTTCAAAACGCATAAAAATCTTTTGCGCGTCATCGAGAATTCAATTAAGCTGCCTTCTAATTTGCTTTCATCCAAGAACTCGGACTTTCTCTTTCAAAACCTAAAATAATTTTCTGGCAGAACCACTTTTTCAAACGAGAGGGTTCTAAACATTGAATTTCACGTTGTTCAATCTTTTCAGACAATAAAAATAAAAAAAAAGTGCTGAGCATATACCATGATATTCATCGTGGTTAACATATCAAAAGCAACAAATAGCAGGCACATAATTATTAACGATGATTTGAGACTGTTCCTCCTGTTTTGGCCGATAGAAATCATAGGAAATCAGGAACTGGGAGCATAATTCCACATACATTATGTTACTGGAAACATGACCAGGGCTTATTGGCAAGGAGCACCGGCAGGCAACCATTGTGCCACCTCCTTCTTCGACGATTCGGCAGTGCCATCTTCCCTGACGAACAACTGAGATGGCGACACACGAATTCCGGCGAACCAGTGTCTCCCATGACTGCTCCAACAAGCAATTTATCTTCGGTGGCACACTCCCTCCCAGAGCTGGCGAGCTCTCCAGCACTGCCATGCCCCCGATGGCCTCACCCTCTCTGTCGCGCAACAGTGTTGGTGCTGCTCCTGCCAGTTTGGTTCATGAGAACATGGGTAAGGGTTCCTTAATATTGGACCTGTGGCCCATATTTCAACCAAAAAAAAAAGAGGTGCCAATTTGCAAAAAACTGCTTCAAAATGGCAATGCTGGGGCTTTGAACCAGCACTCTTGTAATTGGAAAAAGTGTGCACAACCACTGCCCACAAGTTTGGTACATTTACGTGAATATTTTTTACAGGAACTGAATATTAGTTTGGCCAAACTACCATATTTATCCATCTTCCAACATATGATCAAACTTATCTTAATTCTCAATCAAAGACGATGTGAAGAATTTTTTAAGTGCTATACATATGTTACTCTCATACTCACAAGCAACTTTTATATGGAGAATTATTATTATCCTATTTTCATGATCAATTAACTTTGATATGAATATTTTTGGAAGCTCAGCATTATCCTTGACAGGTTGAGCTCCACCGCCACAACCAGCTAAGCTTTAATGCCGCCTTTGGTTGAACTACACAACCACCCTTTAGCTGAGTTATATCATTGTCTCCTGAACAAAAATCTAATAAGATATGTCTTCATCTATCTACCAATAATAATATCGGGAAGTGGAAGAACAAGATCCAAGATAGAAGAGGAGTTGGACGGGAGGAATAAAGGAAAGAAAAACAGTTTTTTAGGCATCTTAGGCATTCACTACAATAGACATCTGAGCAATCATCTTCTTTAAAACCTTCTGCAAACTTTTTTAAACAAATACCCTTAAATTCTTTAAAACTTAGAGAAGCATAAGTAGATTAATTCTTCAAAAAGTTTAACTTTTTGAATAAAGACAAAAGCAAATTTAAAGCAGTAAAAGGAAACACATGCAAGCACTAAAGAGAAAGAGAGAGAGAAGATCACACAACCAAAATTATAGTGGTTCGGCCAACCTCTTGCCTGCATCTTGTCCCTAACACAAAAGTTGAGAGTTTCACTAACAAGAAATATTTTTATACTTGTCTCTCTAAGCTTACACACAATAGTCTTTCACTAGATTCTCAAGCTACCCACTAGTAATTTTGTCTTAACCTCTTCAAGCTAACTTACACTGACCACTATCGGGTCAATGTTACAAAATGAGGTTGTTTTGGTTTGTGTTTGGATAACACACCTAGAGTAAGCACTCAAGCTCTCAGAATGTTATCACTTGAATGACTTCTTACAACAAAAATAATTCACTAAGGAGAATATTTGCTAAGATATAGTGTGTAAGAAGGTTTCTAAAAGATTGCTTCTTTTTAAAAGAGAGCTTTCTTAAGCTTTATGAAGATAAAGTGTTTCATGATTGATCCCAATGAGTTCAGCAGCTTTCAATTTATAGCTGAAGTTTGAATATAATTGTTGTTTCTTGATTGTTGGATCACACTACACATGTTGTTCTTCAAATCATTGTGAAAGAGGGAGTTTTCAGATATTTTTGCAAGCAACCTCTCCTTTGCAGCTATTACAGTACCTTTGATGACTTTAGCACTACTATTGTCCTTCATGCCTATGACATGGCACCTCTTTGGGTAATAGAAGATCCTTTTAATCAAGGCTAATCGTAAGACAAGTTTCTTGATATTTTTGAAACTTTCTCAAGTCATTTACTTGGAGTTTAGATCAATAAGATTATCTTTCTGAAATGTTGTCATTCTTTTTGAAAGTTCATTATGGTTTGACTATAATCTTTTTAAAGTGCATTATAACTTTCTCATGACTTTAATTACTTTGTGACAAACGTTATGAATTAAACCCATAGAAAACTCGTGAGATTGGAAACATTTTTAGCACTGAGTTTGGAATTTAAGTTGTATTTTAACATTCTCATTTAATTTCTTAAAGATATTACCATGAGTTAATAATATCTTGACATGTGCTTGCATAAAAACACTTATGCACACGATTAGTCATATTTCTCAAATGATCCTTTCGAACACTAATTTGTTGTCATTTAAAACTAAGCTGTAAAAATTTTTCTCAAGGATTTTAGAGCTTACATGAAGAATTTATTGCTCAAAGAACTGTTGGAAAAAGAATCAAAATTGAAATAAAATCACAAATAAAATAAAGTAAGAATAAATTAATTACTAATAATAAAATTAATAAACGCATGAATAATAAAATAAAAAATTAGAGATAAGTAAAATAAAAAGAATAAATTAAAGTAGTTTATCGAGTTTATTAGCTGAGGCGTGCTAGGCACTAAACTTAAAAGTATTTCGCCACCATGAGTCAGTCACTCGGTGCAGATGGTCTCCACGGCTAATACTCCCCAGGGTATAACAGTCACTTCCTACTAACTCTGCACATGAACTAGTAAGGTCACAGGAGCAACTTTATTGGATTACTCATGGGAATAAAATAAGATGGAAAATATCACATTAGTAGTATATAATTTTCTATATATCCCCCAATTGTATTTTGCTAGTGCTATTTATAGAAGAAAAGGAATAACTATACCGTTGCCAACATTTCAGAAAGAATGGGAGCGTTATTGTTACAGTATGAACCATCATTACAAGGTTTCATTACATTAATTTATCATAAAAACTATTTAAAATGTATAATGATTGATAATTGTCTAGCATTTTTATATATAAAACATTCTAAACTACATAAACAATAAACTCCCTTTTATAGAATAAATTGGTTACCCATAAAAGGTAATAATAAAAACACAACATTCTAATTGTTAAATGGCTCTATAAATTTGATTTGCTAATTCTAGAACAAATCACAAGTGCAACTTAAAGACATGTAATAATCAATACTCATATAATTATTAATAATTCTAAATTTAATGGTCACGTGGAATAGTTTATAAAAAAATATAAATATTATCAAATATAATTAACTTTTAAATATACTAATATTAATAAAAATACAACAAGAACTTATTGTTTTCTTTTATTCTTCAGAATAAGCTTCTAAATATTCTCTTGTCCTTCTCAACGAAGTTACAAAAGAGAAATATTCTGTGTTGTATTAGCAAACATCCTCCTTGAGAGTTAAGAAAGAAATCTTTATCATTATGTTTTTGGCTTATAAATCAGCAACTCATTGTATCATTTACAACATCATAAAAATACTAAGTTTATTCTTTCTTTATCTTTGTGTCCCTATTTTCCATCATGTCTTCTAACATGGTACCAAAGCTGTGGTACCCACCTTGAACCTCAGTTTCTTCCGTTGCTATCAAAGTTCTTGCAACTTATTTTCTCTCATCTTCTTTCATTTTCTCTTATTTTCTCTTTTTCTAAACACTTTTACCTATGGTTTGTTCTTCTAGAAAATCCTCCATTATTTTTCATTATCTTTGCTCATTTTTACATCAAATTCTCTTTGTTTCTTGGTTCCACCTAGGCCAACCTCCACATTTCCTCATTTCGTGAGCCTAAGCTCTCTGCTTTTGCTAGTTTAGCCCTGGCCCGCCTCTACTACTTGGTTCCGCCCACGCCCATCTTCCCCTATGAGATATCTCTGTGTATTTGTGACAAGCTTAAAGCTCATTGAGTTTTACCTTGAGGGAGAGTGTTAGAAATAGATAATATCTTAGTATATTTTGAGTTAATTTAGATTGATTTAGGTATATCTTGGATTAATTTAGGTTAATATTAGATTGATATTGTTTTTATGTTTTGATTTTATATTTGGCCTATAAATAGACACACTTTGTAATTCACATACAACATCTCAATACTACATTATATTATTCAAACAGATCTATCATTGTATGTCCACATCTATTAGTATATTTTGAGTTAATTTAGATTGATTTAGGTATATCTTGGATTTATTTAGGTTAATATTAGATTGATATTGTTTTTATGTTTTGATTTTATATTTGGCCTATAAATAGACACACTTCTTTGTAATTCACATACAACATCTCAATCCTACATTATATTATTCAAATAGTTCTATCATTGTATGTCCACATGTAGTGCGTTTAAGTGAGATCTTCGTACAACTAATATTAATCTTGGTATCTAGACTTGATAATGGTTAGAAAATTAGCTTGGAGGGGTTTGTTTTAGTTAACTTGGACACACTATCATAGAACTAATCTATTGTAAGCTTGGAGATAATTTTTTTTTTTTTATTTTTTGTGCAGAAGCTTGAAGAGATTTGTGCAATGCAACTTTGTTAGGGAAAACCTCAACTTATTGTTGGGATGCGAATGTAGGTATGTGGCTTCACTAATGTAGTATAAATATATCTTTTATCTTGTAGCCTTCATCTTTGCTTTTTGAAACTCTCCCCATCTCATCAATTTGAGAAAACAAAGTTTGTAAACCTAAAATAAAAACGCTGTCAGTAAAATCAATTATCAAAGATAAAAACAAGTTTTTGTACTCAATTTATACACTCCCGGATTCCAAATTGAAATACACTTGTCATTTAAGTTTCAGATTTATAAAATGCGTTTGAACGCATGATTCAATCACCTTTCTTGTGCTAATTGTCATCAATGGTTAGTATCGGAGCTCATTTCATGGTTGCAAAGAAAAATATTTGGGAAGATGACACAACCAGCGTTCCTCATAATTGAGGACACAATGTGAATAGGCGTCCATTCTTGAAGGACAAGATGAGACTGTTCTTTTGAGTCCAAGAGTCTTGACATGTGGAAGATCATGGTACAAGGAAACTGTGTTCAAGAGATCACGGAACAAGGAGATCATTTCCCTATGAAAAAGCAACAAGTTCAAGGACTTCTACCTTCCAATTAAACTCCTCATCAACCATCTCATCTAGTGCTCATCCCAGAAAACTAGTGGACAAATGCTGAAAAGGTCAGACTCTAGCTGAATGCTAAGGCAAAATACTTGCTTACTCGCAAGGAAAATGTCAAATCATCTCCAAGTTTTCATGAAGAAACCGATCAAGTTAAAGAAACAAAAATCAACATGTTAGTCCTGTGGGAAGTCTAGCATGAAAAATGATATTTGATTAATGACATGACCACCAAATTCATACACAACATTAATCAACTAAACTCTGGAAAAGTAATACTCCAATGCCGAGATAGTCAAAAAGATATCCAAAAGCTTATCAAGCACTTAAGGTCATAATTGTACAAGAGGCAAAAGACCTTAACACGTCATCTCTCGTTGAGTCTCTCAAAGCCTATGTCATTGAACTCATTAGGCAAAAGACCTTAACACGTTATCCCTCGTTGAGTCTCTCAAAATCTATGTCATTGAACTCATTAGGGAACATACGAATGTCCTCAAAAAAGGAAAACGTGGCATAGAAATCTCTCTAGGAGCGTAACAAATTTTTTAGAAGTTTTCTCATGGAGGCGTCCACCGGGTTTGCTGTAACAATATACTAAGTGATAATGCAAAACATGATGCCAGGTTTTCTACAGCCCACGAGAGATTAAACAGTGGGTTTTAATAAATGATAATTGAGAATCAATAACGTTGTTAGAAGAAATTTAATATATATATTCTTTTTCAACACTATCTAAGAAGTGCCACCAAGATTATTTTGTTTTCTGGTCCATACATAATTGTTAATGTGAAGTGGGGGACCAAAAGTAGAAAATCAACTACCATTCAAACAATTAATAATTCCAAGAAAAAACTGGACCTGGAACTCAACCTGTGCTTGTTTATCTCAAACCAAAATGCAAACCCACAAATATGATCATAACAATATCTTCCAATAAAACATAGAAAGGCTCACCTAGAAAGAATTCATAGATATGTACCCCTCAGGAAAGTTCATAGAATTAACCAGGAACAGATTGGGGAAGTGGGAATAGACATAGCTAGCTACAACAGTTAAGGGAAAGAATTTACTGCTACAAGTGAAAATGAAAAAAATAAAATGAAATAAAAAACTGGATTATTCATGTGGTCTGAAGCCAAAAGCTTCATGCTACTTAATCCAGAAAGAGATGGGGGAAATCCAGGGCTATAACGAGCACGATCAACCCTTTCTTTTCACTATTTTTTTTTTTGAAATATTTTCTTGTTTACTATTTTGAGGTAAGTTGTAGACTGCATAACTCAAAGCAGAAGAGAGCCTAGAAGCACAGCCAGAGTGGACAAAAAGAAGCAGACAGTGACCCTAGTCTCTGCATTTTTCGGTGGCTGTGCTACTGAACCATTTCCAGGAGCAGTAGGGCTAGAAGATGGGGCTACTGTAGAAGTAGAAGGCAAAGGAGGTTCTCTCACTTCAGATTCTGTTAGAGTAGGTAGTGGAGCTGCAGCAGGTGGCAAGTACTCTTTGGCTTTAATGGCTCCTAAAAGACCACCTATTTCAACAGGTAGCATGAAAGTAGGTGTCGTGCTACCCATATTCAAGCATTTGTTTCCTGCAGTAGGATGAAGAACAATCATATCAGTAATCAAATACAAGACTTGTGGAGCTCAATTTGACAAGAAAAGAAAACAAAATTAGCCATGAAACTGGTAAAGTCAAAAAACATGATGGAAAGAAAACAGAAGCAGGGAAGTAATCAACTGTTGTTGTGTCATTAGTCTACAACAATGCCGAGGGAAAATTACAGGTAAATGAAGTATGGAAGAGAACTAGAAATAGAGAATGCCTAAAGTGATTTATTAAATATCAAAATATCAAAACGAAACAGTCCTTAATATGGTCCTGTAATTCAAGGAATAAGAAACAAAGGTTTTAACGTACTTCTGTATCTATCAGCTGTTTTTGGGAAATCTGTGATGACACCATCAATTCCTTCTTCTTGAACAAATGTGTTGATCTCCACAGTTGGATCTGAGAAGAAATCCCATGCCTGAGATACAAACTCATTGCTAAAGATTTCTACATAAACAGAGAGGCTGGATGTGTGGAGCTTTGACACAATCTTTGTAGGCCCAGTGAGGAAGAAAGCAGAATCCTTAGGCAATACGGATTGCTTGTTGAGAACTACAGAATGAGCGAATACTTTGATATCTTTAACTGCTGCATCAACTGCATCACCAATTTGCTCATCAATCTTGTAGACAAGCTCATAATTGGTTTTCTCCTTGAATTTCAGTAGTACAGAACTATTAGTGGATTGAATCATAACTTTTGGGGCCCCTGGTTTATCATAACCTGCTTTGCTCAAGGCACTAATGATTGCATCAGTCACACTTAAATCTCGCTTCTCTTCAAGATAGCCCGCGTTCTGACAAAAGTAGAAAACAAAAAAATGTTGGTAGAAATTAAGAATACAAGTCAATAGAAATTGATTATTTTATCCACTAACATGGCAGGAAAACACAATTTTTATTCATAAACCACATAATTCTATCTCTCTTTTTTTTTTTTCTCTTTTTGTTTCCTTTTTGTCAAGGTTAGAGACCCAAATGGGATCTAAGTGGGGAATTAGGGATGGTGAATGGCAAGTGGAAGGATCAAATTCCCCTTCTTTAACACGACATTATTGGTACTAAACATTATTCTGTAGTCAGATCTAGTTGTGAGAAGACAATAATGTTTGATCGGGCAGCAAGTCATAAATGAGTGAGAAGACAATCTTTGAACACACTAATATATTTGTACTAAACTGGAGGACAACTAAGGAAAAACTCAGTGGTTGTCAAAACAGGAAAACTTGATGAAGCTGGTCCCTTGTATGACAGACTTCTTAAAATCCTTGAGCTAACCAATAGAAACTCACGTCATTTACACTTTATGAAGTAAAAAAGGCACTTATTGTTTGATAAGGATAATTGGGAAGGAGGCAAGGACAACCAACCATAAGATTTCTAAAAATGCAACAAAAGTTTGCAGAGTGAAAAATACAGAAAAAACACAGATAGAAGCCAACTATTTATTTACTTGTATCTTATAGCAACAAGGCAATGAAATTCTGTAGTTGCATTTGATGCTAGTCAGCTCTAGTTCCATAATCATTTTTCTCCAGCTGATCACAACTTCAGAAGTAGTCACAGATCTTGGCAACAGTTAATTTACTCTCTTCTCAATCTTATCTAGGTGTGTACAAGGATGATATTGAAGTTCCTCATTAATCATGACAATGTCAAAAGGTTTTACGAGATACCCTACAGTTTATTGATCTCCAAAGATATTACAATTTCATTTTTCGCATAATCAACATCTAATGGAATAAATTGTAGACAGAAATAGCAAGGCATAAGTAGAACGCACCTCAACAATGATCATGACACCTGAAAGGGAAGTCTGACTTTTTGTCAAGTTCAAGAAGTCTGACAATGTTAAAAACTTTACATTCTTGTTATATTTAGGGTTCCGATACAATTTGAATTTAGCATACGGGCTTGATATTGAGGCTGCATGGAAAATGAAGAGCGAAAAACACAGATGTCATATATTTTTCTATGAAAATTTTCCATTTTTTATTTCCTAATAAAAAATTAAATATATTTACAGCAGACAATGAGCAATAAAACAGAAAAATAGTGCAAGTGGAATAAAAATAAAGGGGAATAATCTTTTCAGTAGCTAGAAAGAACTTGAGATGAGTCACAGCAGGGTTCTATGAGCCCCTATCATGTCCATATGCAGCCTTAAAGCATACCTTAACTGAGATAGATGCAATATATTTCAGGATTCCAGTTATTCCTAAAGAATGATTTGTTTGGATTGAATGCATATACCTCATTCTACATTAAATTTTGCTTATTTCAATTAAGAATATTGGACTATTTGACTTACGGGTCAAGGTTTCTATATCACTCCATGTCAAGCTGAAGGTAAATATGCCACTTCCAGATTTGAGCTCTGGGATAGCAGTGGCAAATTTGCTGAAACTTGATTGAGCGACTGTTGTGCTCTCTATGAGATCAATAGAGCTTAAGCAAAATGGTATTCCATCCTTTGACATTTGAACAGGACAGTCGAGAACATCAACGCCATTCTTTATAGCCATTTCATATGCTAAATCAGTACAACCGGGATAATCTCCACTTGCTCCATATTTTGAAATGACTGTAGTGTTAACTGAAGCATGAGCAAATTGGAAGCAGCAGATTAACAATTATGCAAGCCGTGTCAGCACAGAAATTATATAATGGAACAAGAAGAAAAAGACTAATAAAAACAATGAGAATTCATGTCCACAAAGCATAATAAAGCAATCATGTACCTTTCTTTGTAGCATTGGTGCCCAAGTGAGCAAAGCAGCCTGCCCAATGTAAGATAATTCAATATCTACTTAAAAAGGGCAATAATCATTAACTAATGCACACACAGGCTTTTAAGGTAGTAAGGCTAGGATTGTTTAGGCTCATAGAATCCGCATATCAACTAAAATCAATTACACACATAATTCTTGATGATGCAGAAATATAGTAAAATATTGAGACAGCAAATTTCAGCTTGGAACAATAATGAGCACAATTCTCAAGGTTCTTACTAGGGACTTGATAGACACTATAGTGCCTGTCCGTATGTTTATGTTTTTTAAATATTAACATAATCAAACATGCCTTAAACTATGCTCTAGACATATGACATGCACTATACCATTCATGTATTAAGGAATCAAAGAGAGAAAGAAAGAGTTGTGTTTTTGGATTCAGCTTGCTACATCTAACCAAATTAAGAAGTTATAAGGTAGTTTTGTGAAGGGGAACGTGGATTTGTGAAGCGCGTGAAAGAGGGAGTAGGATTCAGAATGTGAAGACGAAGTGGTGTTTGGGAGAAGGTGGCTGTGGCCTTAGTAGATATGTAGAAATCAAATTGAAGAACAAAAAGAAGATGTACTATAGATAATTAATCCAATTTTGTACCATGGAACTAAAAATGAATTTTAAATATAATTAGGAGAGACCAAAAGTAGTTATAAGGGGAATCCCCTTTATATATAGGTATAGATTAATGCTGAATGGAAAATAAATATCATGTTTGTTTTATGATGTTTGCTTAATATATGTAGCTGGAACCTGACTAAAGAAGTCCAGTCTAAACTGAACTTCACGTCAAAAGGTTGAAGCATACGACGGGAGCTGTTGAATAATTAGCTAAGAAGATTTTGTGACATTGTGTGTAGTATGCACTAGCACCAGTATTAGCACATGCAATCCTACAAATCAAAGTCAATAAAAATTCCATGAGTGTTTTTTCTTTAATCAAGAATTTTGTGATATAGCTAACTGAATGGCATAGACATAAAGAGTGCCTATATGTCCTTACCAAGATTTGATATTAAAGATAAACCAGCTTACGAACGAATCAATATCAGAGAAGATTTATCTCTGAATTCCAGCATTATGCATCATGAGGCACGGTGATTCACAAGATATATCCCTGGTCCTGGCTTGAAAGATGCATGGACATGCACAAAACCGACAAATTAAACATGCAAGCAAATGCAGGAAAGACATTTAAGGTCATTCAAATATGTAAATGATATGAGCACAAGGCCAATTACACCCCAGCAACATTGAATTTCAAATAACGCTACGCAGAGAAACTGTGATAGAATTCAGCCACAATTTGCCAAAGTTGGAGGTGGTTTAGATGAGTCAAAGTCATAGACACCACTCATCTATCAAATAGTCAATAAGATGACAACTCATTCACGTAAAAATATTTTAACTTTGTAACTATCCTTAAATTTATGGGATCACAGCAGCATCAACTTCTTTCTAATGTACAAATACAATGTCTCGGTGGAAGAAAAATAATAAGCGAACAAGATTTTGATCAGATCAAAAGCATTATATGAATGGAAGGCCAATCTGACAAAATTGATAAGAATCTTACTTACCTACAGCTTCAGATGGTGTTATGGGGAAGTCCGACAACACACCATCAACAGAGAAGTCTCCATTGTCAATGAATTGGAGGTACTCTGCCAGAGGGTCATAACTGTAATTATAGCTAAATGGAACATCATTCACGAAACCTGATGCAAAGACTTCTAGCCCCACGTTGTGTGCATCAATGACCAAACTGGTATGAGGCTGTAGATAAAGGTTTGGATCTACAGGCCATATGGATCCCTTGGAAACAAGAATTCCAGAAGCAAACGACTTGATAGATGTTAGATTTAGTGAACCATAAGTCTGATTGGTTGATGGGTCTACATCATCTTTTCCCATAATGCTGAAGACCAGTTTTGTAGTCCTTGACACGCGTCCACTAAGGCTTCTCAGGAAACCAGCTTCAGGTGATGAGATATAATTGACAACTACTCTCTTAGAAACATCGATTACAAAGTTTCTCATACTCAAATTGTGTTGTGCATAGAATGCATTATGCTACAAAATATCAGACAAAACAAGAGTTAGTTTTAGAACTCACTCAGAGTCTGGATTATGAAAATGAATTATGCCGCCATTTACCTGAATATTCAACCACAAGCCCGGCGGCTCTGTTGCTTTAACTACATCTTCAACAGTTAGAATGGAATATAAATTACCATCAAAACTGGCAGGTCGGGAGTATACTCCTTGAGCCACTGTCCAGTAACCAAAAAAATTGTCAGTGATATATAGTCAAAGCTCAAAAGCAGGCATAGAAAGAGACAGAATTTTAGTACCAGCTGATTACTGAAACATAGATATTGCTAGTGTAACACTTCACGGCATTTAAAGTGTAAACAATTGCATTATTCACCACATCATGCATCTTTGTCAAGTTGTTTTGTAAAACATGATGGAAAATTTCAATTTATTAATAATGATTGCACAAGTGATTTAAGCACAAAACTGTTGGAAGATCAGCTGCTGCTACATTATCCTTGTCATGACCCATGTCCCATACTAAAAGTGTAATGAGGAGATATGAGTATACATATGAGCCTAAGCCTCACTAAAATGCCAGTTGCTATCTCTGGTTGGCATGCATACTTTTCTCCCAAAACAATCAATTAATGGAAGAAACTAAGAAAGAACATCCCCTTCTAGCAAGTTACGAGGGAAAACTCATTAGTCGTTAATGTACCAGTTGCAAGAAGAATAAATCATCAAAATGACAGCTGCCAACATAAGAGAGCTGACTTAAAAGAGATAACCTTAATGAATTAAAGTAAGCTTAATATCAATCAAAAGAAATAAGGATTGACTTAATCTAACAGGAACTGCAGCTTATCTCCCTTAACCACATTTAGTTTGGGGATAATCTTTGATGCATTAAGCAGAACAGATTAAACATAGACTTAAGGACAGCAGAACTGACAAAATAGGGCATAGTCCTAAAGTCATTGTAATATTTTATATTCCTTAAATTTGTAGGAAATTTTTAAGACCAAGATTACATCTACTAAAGACCACCAGATCTTGTAACTTCACTACATTAACAATTAACATCGACCCTGCATGGTGTACTAGACCTTATATCAGTAAACAAATACAAATTCAGAAAAGCACAGTTAGTATATAAAATACTACAAGAATGTAACAATTACATTACTTTTTTAAGATAAGTTGAACTTACAGATGACATTGGTTTGCAGATCTTTAAGGGTATAATCCACAGAAAAGTACCCGCGAGTCGGTACACCATTAACTAAGTAAGTCTTACTTTTGTTTTGATAAAACCCAGCAATGGTAGTAGCATTGTCAAGGTTGATATATGGAATGCAAATCCCAGCTGCATCTTTCGTTAATTGCACATCACACCATGCAACGAAATTGTTTATACTAGTTGCATTTGCCACACTATAGGCTGCATAGCTGGAATCTGGAAACATCCCAGAAAAACCACCACGTGCTATGACCAATGGTGGATTTCCTACAAACGAACAGTACAGAGTTAGTTTCAAGAAACAGAGTACGGAGTGGGATTTCCTTCTCCAAACCAAGAAAATTGTTCAAGAAACTAATCTTCCCTAATTACTTATGATGAACTTACAAAGTTACAAGTTTTTTTTTTCTCATTTATTTATTCATAATTCTAACGTTATTAATTTATATACCTTACTTTTTATTTATCTTGTATCAATAAGGGTTGAAAATCCTGATTTTGCAAGCAATGCGTTTCTCAAAATGTGTCCCCAAAAACTAACTAATAAGAAACCTGCTACTTTAAAAAGTTTCCATTTATAGAATGCAAAACAAAGTAGATGGATCCATTTCTGATGAAAACACAGCCAAACCAACTTTAAAAAGCTGGCACTCCACAAATCATAACTACACAACTCAAGCAGCACCAAACTATTTTGGTTAGCACAGGAGGCAGATGCGTCCCCCACAACAATTTTAATATTTTAATAAGTATTATACGGATATATAAATTTTTGACCTCATAGTTTTATAAAGTTTGATCCCATACTAGCTCTAAATGAGACAAAATAACCAGATATAGCACAATGCACTTATTTTTATACACATATGATTCTTGCCCCTATTGTCAAAACTATCTGGATCCGTCACTGACTAGAATACGCTGCAAGATCCTAACAAGCATGGACACTTAATAGTCGCCCCTATATCAGAGAGTTTAAAAATATTTTTAGATACTCTGGCTATATTTAACAGTTTTTTTTTAAAAAAAAAACTTATAAATGGAAGTTCTGTAAACAAAATAATTGCATTTATTATGCATACAGCGCCCTTGCGTCCCACTCCTATTGGCTTATCCTTGAGATATTTAAAACAACAAATTTTATTGTTATTTATCGTTTTTTGTTTTTGGTAATTATTTATCGTAGTTGTATATTTAATTTACATATTTTCATTATATTTTATTGCATCGTTTCCTATTGTAACCGTATCCTAGATTTTCTCCAAAACACATGAAATCCCACTACTTGTATCGAATTGGATACTCATATCCAAATTCGCACATCATAGACAGCATCTCAGGCTCTCAGCATCAATTGTCAAAAATTCCCTTCTCCCAAAAACAAAAAGGGAAAAAAAGAAAGAAAAAAGACTCCACCCAAGTTTACCCGCACAAAGTGCACAGATCCTCCGTACGGTAACTGAACACAGATTAAGACTTGCTCAACAAGGCCTAAAACAACTCATCAACCCCTCATGCTACCAAAGATAACGAAGAAAGCTGTTGAGGTTTCGAGTGAGCTAAGGTTGCCCCTCAAACACCACAAAAAAACACATTCATGTCCGTCTTTGTTGTTTCATTAATTAATTTCCACGCTAAGACATACCTTAAAAGAGAGAGAGAGAGAGAGAAGGAGAAGAAGAGAAAAATTAAACATCATAGTAAAAAGGAGACACGAACCGCTGAGAGTGTTCCATTCGCTTTTCTTAGATCTCTGAGCAGAGACCAGAGCTAGCACCGAGCAAAGAACTAGCAGCTCGAGTAGTGAATGAGGAGCGGCGCGTGGTTTCCACATTCCCGCGAAGTTTCAGTTTCCGGTGAAGTTCCGGCGACGCTGCCGGAGCAAGAAAAAAATGAATGAAACACACAGAGGACTGCGTGTGACTGTGTGTGTGTGGTTCTTGGGAAATGCACGAGATTTGCGGCTACAGAGAGAGAGAGAGAGAGAGAGAGAGAGTAGTATTATTACTTGCAGCTCCTAATTCCACTACTTGTTGGCATAATACAACAAGCTTATCCAGCTGGCTTTTCCATATTAGATTAATACTTTATTTTAATTTATAGGCACATTTATTTGACCTCTGTGTTCGACAGTAACATTAGTTTTGGGGTCTTTCTTCTTTTTTTTTATTCGTTCAAATTTTAGGTGTCCTTGTTACCACATTGAAGCTCTCTCTCTCTTTCTTTTTTTTTTTTTTTTGTCTACGCCTTTTTACTAATATCTTTTTTCAGAGGGTTGGTGAGATATTTATTAAGAAGCTTTTACTTATATGTTATTGGATAGAGAAATTTAGAAGAAAGGAGGAGGAAAGAGATATTTTCTATTTATAAAATTAAAAATTTATATAATTTTATAAATTAAAAAGTAGCAAGCAGAGTAGAACTATTTTGTGCTAATTTATTTTTAATTCAATAATATGAATTTGTAGAAGGAAACAGAAAAAAAAAAGATAACATGTTTATTTGTGCAAAAAAAAGTAACAAGTCTAGGAATTTATATAAAAAAATTATGTGGAAATTAAATTTTCCTGACCATAACACGTATGAAAGTATATGGAATTTATATGATTAACCATATCTTCCATAAGTTTTACATCATGCCTTTCTAACATTAGGCTTTTTGTGTTCAGTATAGCGTCTGGCGATATTTTTTTATTCCATTAAAGGTCCTCATGAAAAGCGGTGAGATATAAGAGTGAAAAGGTAAATTTTAATTTAGTTTCTTGTTTTAAAAAGAATACAATTAAGCATTGAGATATACTAAAATAATGCATATAATTATTCTTCATTAAATTATTTAAATCCATTTTTTTCTCTGTGTTATCATTTTTACACGGCTTTTGTGTCATCACATTTTAAAGATTAATGTGAGAGAAAAATTAATTATTAGAGTATCGGTTATATATTTAAAAAAAAAATCAAAGGTTAAAGAATACGCGAAGTACAATCTTAGAAACCACCTACAGAGAATGTTGTATAGAATCATAGAACGAGTCCAATGTCTTCTTTAATAAACATTCATTTTAAATGGAGGAAAAAAAAACCTAGAATAAAGTTTAATCATAAACTGAAGAAGTTTCAAAGAAAGTATACATGGTGTCACATGTGCCACTAGAAATATTTTAAAAGTGTTAATTTTTCTTAAGCTACAATAACAAATTCGTTTATGATTTGAATATTATTAAAGAAGACAAAATCAGATAAGCGAATGAATGCTCAGCCCACAAGCTGTGTTGAGCTAAGGGGTTATTGTTTTGGCTGCTAAAGGGGAACATGTCTGTCTATGTACATTAGTATTAATATAATATAATGTCTAATGCAATGCAACTTGCTAACAAGAAACATCCAACATGCAATGCAAGTAGCTTATTATAAGTATAGTGTAAGGTTGAAACTGAAATGAAAAACATCCCTAAACCGCGGCGCTTTCTTTGGTTTAGATAATGAAAAAACAAATTAACTATGCAATCAACTGATTTAATTAAAAAAATTATAAATACATTTACTTTTAATAAGTTTATTAATAGTATTACTATCAATAAGATGTTGATCACAGTGAAATTATTGGATGTTTCGAGAATAAGATCATATATTTATTCTATTTAATAAATATGACATATCAATTGTTGTAATAAATATGCATGGTAAAAAGTTAATATGTAATTTATTAAATAGAACAGAGCATATAAATTATCTTACTCTCAAAACACTTAGGTATTTTTCTTGTTGTAGCTTATCTTTAAAAAGAAACACACATATTAAAAAGAACAATAAATTGGTCTTGTTAGACAAAATTATTATCACTTTCCATTTCCATTAATACAATTAATATACCACAGTATTAATATATTACTTCCATTAATATAATTAACTAGATTGAGGGTATTATTGACAAAAATTAATGTTATACTGATGTTAGAAAGAGATAGATATTCTAAAACAATATATATATATATATGTTTTACTGTATATACCATCTATCAAGGTATATAATTAAACTATTTTTTTGAAAAAAATACTATATATATATATATTAACATTTAATAGAAATAGAAAAAATTGTTATTTTATCATGAATAGTTATATAAATTTTAATCTTCAACATGATTTTTTTATATTCCTATGGAATATCAGTCTAAAATTATTTTATATTATTAGTATATATAAACTAACAATTTAATTTTGATATATTTATTTATACTATTTTTATATACTATTGATTAATTTATCGCATTAATAATCAACTTTCATATTTATTATTTTAAAAATTATTTAAATAGAAGAATTTGGTTAGAAATTATACAAGTAATAAAGTTTAGCTTATAATTACATTTAGCAATTCTCATAAAATTATCACCAAAGGCTGTGAGGTTCACTAATTTTAAATCAACCTTTCTTGCAGATAATAATTTATTAATTTAAGTGAAAAAAAGATAACATATATACAATTATCAATAAGAAAATTATAATATTTAGGACTTCTAACCCTGTCTTGTGCCCCAAAAAATATAATATTTTAATAATATTTACTATATTGATTGAATAAATGACATTTTATTGCATGAAGATTATATATACGTTTTAAAACATTAAAGGGGCATGTTAGTCTATACGTGTCAACTTTTATCAATAAATATTATAATTTTTCAATTGATAATTATATATAATTTAATATGTTATTTTTAGTGTTACTTAAATTAAAGAATTAAGGTACATTGGGAAGGTGTAATCAGAAAAATTAAATAGTGATGAGTCCACTATAATTTTAAAAAACAAAAATGTAAACGGCTAACGTTAAGTTGATGATCAGCTTGAGCCATGAATGGTGGTGGGTGGTGTGGGGGCTGGCGAAGCCAAAGATGGAATGGAGCAATTGGGTAACAGCTACGAACATGTTTAATGATTCACACGAGAACTGTGGGGTCCACCATATGGTATGTGGGGTCATCGTTTACCTGGCAAACATGAAATGCTGAGTGTTGCGGGCCTCTTGAAGGGGAAATTCTTTATTGTACCACATTTAATGCATAATTTATGATTATGTATAGTTATTTATTTTAAATTATTTATATAATCTTTAAATATTTATGCGTTAGCGGCCATGTATGCTTATAAAGTATTATCTTTCTTCTCTAATAAATATTTATTTATAAAATTTTATTTTTTTATTATTATATATTTTTTAAATAATTTTAGATAATATTAATTTATTTTTTCCTGATACCCTTATAAGAGAGATAAAGAGTCAATGAATAAATTTAATATGAGAGAGAATATTAAAGTAAGTGATAATAATAGTGTTGTAAAATATATTTAAATTTATCTAATTATTTTTTCAATATAGATATATATATCTGTGTGTGTGAAGTGAATAGATTCAATCTGAAAAAGAGTATTAAAATAAATGATAATAATAATGTTGTAAAATATATTTAAAGTTATCTAATTTTAAATATATTTAATTATTTTTTTAATATATACATACGTGTGTGTGAATATAAATATTTGTTAAAAAAATTGAAGATAATACATACTAAATATGGTCAAGTATGCAAGAATTATGACATCAACGCGCAAAATGATCCCACTCCGAGTGGATCCACCCAGCACTGAAAGACAGAGGAGAGAATACGGACAATGGGGCGGATGAAACGACAACGTATGATCGTGACTTATCATCATCCAATGTGCTAATTCTGTGCATGTTACTACTAGTTGAGAGTGGAGACCGAGTCAACGGGCCAACGCATACCTTTCTTCTTTTCTTAGTTTGTCACGCAAGATTCGTCAAATGCTTTTCTTTCTATGGCCCATTCCTCGTTCCGTTTTCTTCTCAAAATACCACTTCATTCTTTTTTAATAGTCATCTTAAAAAATTGAGATAATTGAATATATTGAAAGGTTGATATATTTAATTATAAATGATGGTCAGTTATATTAATTTTTTAATATAACAAATTATCTCAATTTTTTAAGATAACTATTAATAAAGATGGGAAAAAATATTTACAATTAATTACGTTTTACCATAATCTGTAGATAATCTGGACCTGGATCGCTACCAAGTCAATGAGCTAACATACACCTTTCTGTTTTATTCTTAGTTTGTCACACAAGAATTGTCAAATGATTTTCTTCCTATGACCCATTCTCCGTTCCCTTTTCTTCTCAAATTATTTACAATTTTTTTTTTACCATAATCAATAAATAATGTGTATCTTTTAGTTTCAACAATACCAACAAACTGTGCTGGTTCTAATGAATTTTGTATTCGATTCTGAAATTGACGTGTATAAAACAATACTATTAAAAGGACTATCCATTTACATACTTGACCATATTCTGAAAAATTAAAGGGTGCATTTAGTTTAATTTTTAATTTTTATTTTTAATTTTTAAATTTTAAATTTTATTAAGAAAATAATGAAAATTATAATTTTTAATTTTTAATTTTCTATATTTCTTTAAGAAATTTTGAAAATTAAAAAAAAAATTGAAACGAAATGCACCTCATCTTTCACATGTCGGGTACGAAGAGACACCGGACAAAAGCATCGTTTCGTTTCAAGAACTGCATTAAAATTAGCATTAGCGTCTGAAAACATTCATCACAGTTTGGCTTTCTGTGCTTTTGAGATTTACTTCATACAATAAAACGGGTTGAATATATTTATTCTGAAGTGGGAATTGAAAATTAGTATACTTTATTTAGATCATTGATCGATCTGACTGTTGCATATATATTACATTCAAATTCACGAGATTGTCACTCATAAATGGCTATTATCACTCCCATTTAAATACTTTTTGTCTTGTTTCTCCATTATATTCTTTTCCTTATTTATTAATTATAATAACAATCTAATATTAAATAATAATAATTATTATTATCAAATATATTCTCATAAATTTGTTATTTTATTCAGTTAAAAAGTTATTTATATTTTGTCCTAAACATTGTCAGTTTTCTATTTTTATATACAATTGACTTGTCAAACACAATTATTTTGAATTTAAAATTAAATCATCTGTTCATATATTTAAAAAAAAAACAATTATTTCCATAATAAAATACTAAATATTGTAAAAAAAAGTGAATGAAAGTGAATAACAATAAATACAAATTAATGTATTAAGTATAATGCATATATCCAAATTTTTGTTTAAAATTTATCATTTTTAGTATAAAATGACTTTTTTTATATTGAATATGGAAGGCTTAAGAGTCTTGGGCAATCAGTCTGGGCTAAATTATAATTCCATAGTGACTACTGCGTCCAACCAATGTATTAGGCATCAAAAGTTCATAATGGCTCTCTCTTCTTTTCATCTGTGCATGGCTTAAATAAGTTTGTGTAGTTATTTTATTCAATGATTAAAGATTAAATATAATTGATGCTTTCCATCTAATCCAAGCATAATCATA
Source organism: Dalbergia cultrata (assembly GCA_031216105.1). Lineage (NCBI taxonomy): Eukaryota > Viridiplantae > Streptophyta > Magnoliopsida > Fabales > Fabaceae > Dalbergia > Dalbergia cultrata. The sequence continues at coordinate 13,079,784 of CM062347.1, forward strand.
CTCTCAATTATTCTGAGCCCTGTAATTTTTCCTTACAATTTTTGGAAAAACAACATTGTTTATTTTGAATAATTTTTAAAAGTATCATTGCAGCTTTAAAATATTCGTTTATTTTATCTTAAAAATATGAATTTCATTGAATTGAGATCCGAGGAAATGAATAACTTTAAAATCATCTGAAGTTGTTATTAGCTTAATCTAAAAGTGTAGAATGATGTTATAATTAAAGTTTTTTTATATAAAAAATATTAACTTTAAACATAAAAATTGGATACATGCATTATAGGTAATAGATTAATTTGTATTTATTGTTATTCACTTTCAATCATTATTTTTTAAAATACTAAGTATTTATTATGAAGACAATTGTTATATTATGAAATATATGAAAAAATAGTTTACTTTTTAAATTAAAATAATTGTGTTTTTTAATAAGTTAATTGTACAAAGAATAAATAATTTTTTAATTGCAATAAATAATAAATTAATAAAAATATATTAGATAATGATGATAATAATTTAATATTAGATTGTCATTATAATTAATAAATAAGGAGAAGGGTATAATGGAGAAACTAGACAAAAAATATTTAAGTTGGAGTTGCAATAACCATTTAGGAGTAACAATAACTTCTCATATAACCTTATAATTATAATTGATATTACATAATTTGGTAGTCTTTGGTTCTACTATAAATCAAAAAATACAAACTTGTCTTGGACCACAAAACGCGTTTATGGACGTGATTTCATTTTTGTCATCTACTTATCTTCATGGTTGACTTCTATAAGGAGCTTGTTTTCCACATTTGGTCTATTTGAAGAAATTGCTTCACGTCTTGAGTTGATAATAATGAGTTAATAACTCATTTTGAGACCATGACCACTTCAAAGAACGAGTAACTTAACCAAAAAAGAAGAAAGAAAAATCAAAGAACGAGTATCATCACGGTCACGAGATGACGTTTACCCCATAATGAATTCAAATGACCGTTTCTTATAAGGATTATTAAAAAAAAAAAAAACTATTTTGCATAGGAAAAAAATTTGAAGTTTGGAAAGTATGAGATCCACCTTTTTTTTTTTACTGTTTTTAGTATGAAAAATATTATTTATACTCATTATGTATGAGACATTGTGTTGACTCACACTTCATACCATTGAATGAGGTGTGGAACATAGATGAGATCTACACCCCATCTAATGATAAATAAAGTATGTGTTGACATCATATTCTATATATAATGAATACAAATAAAATAACTCCTTTAGTATTGTCGATAACACTAGTATTGCTAGTCGTGATGGATGAAGACAATGATGTTTTTATTTACAAACAAAACATGGAGAAAGTGTTGACGAAGATATTTGAGACACTGCTTGCTGAATAATCATATATTCCTTCCTACTAGCTAGCGTGTGGTACCGAATTTCTTCTTCTATTATTGACAGTGATCAAACTATTCAACTTGTTCGACGTGCAGAAAGGCTTACCCTAAACCTTCTTTTACTTGAGATACTTTAATTTATTTAGAACCTAGAATCTTGACTCAGTAATTTCAACTTCTTAGCTTTTGTAGCCCAAAACAAAACAAAAAAAAAAAAAAAACTCATGGTTTCAGCCTAAGAAAATAAGAATTGCTTTTCAAAATCATGATGACAAAGAAACGTGGATTAAATAGCGCAGTTGGTCAGAAGTGAACTTGGATTTATAAAGACTTTCTTTTAGTCTACCGATAAAAACTTATTTAGTAGCTAATCTTATAAATATTTTGTAAATATCACTGTATCAACATTGAGACATTGAGACAGTTTCAATTATTTCCTTAATAAATTTAAGAGTAATTTATACACATCTCTCCTAAAATTTAATGTAATTATACTCAACACTCCTCTATTTTACAAAACTATCATTGACCTGCTTTGAGATTTACTAAAATTACACTAACCTCTCCTGTAAATATTAGTTCGTTAATTTAAGTAACAAAGAAAGATAACATAAAATACATACATAATTATTAATAAAAAAAATAATATTTTGATAATATTTAATACATCAGTTGAATAAAATACCCTTTTTGCCACATGAAAAAACTTTTAATTCTAACTTATGATAAAAAAAAATGTACTTTTTTATCGTATAAAAAAGACTTATAATTATAACTTATGATAAAAAAAGGTATTCTAGTTAATATATATGCCTAATATTGCTAAAATATTATAATTTCATCATTAATAATTATGTATATATATCACATATTATTTTTCTTTGGCACTTAAATTAATAAACTAGTATATACAGAGGAGGTCATTGATAGTTTTACAAATTAGAAAGGTATTGAATGTAAAAGTAGTTAGTGTAATTCTCTAAATTTAATTTTGATGCACTGATAGTATAAAATTTTTTTGCACTGTCATCTAATATGTGTTGTCACAATATTAAAAGTGGTTAAATCTCACACCTATTACTTAAAAAGTTTTATAATTGTTAGGGTATAGAAAAACTCTTCCTTAATTCTTGTGCATATTTAAAATTGGATATGTTTGGATTGATAGAGCATAGTAGAACAAAGCAAAGTGAAATAAAATAAAGTGGAGTGGACCGAAGTGAAATAATTACTCCACTAAATTGTTTAAATATTATATTTTTTATTCCATCACATTTCTCCTAATTTGGAGGAGAAAATTGATAAGAACCTACTACTTGAAATCTATCAGATACTGACGGAAATTACCAATGAGTATGTATCTGTCAGTAACTATCGACAATATTTCTGATGGGTTGATGCATTATTGCATTAATAAACTTGTGATAATTAATTTATACGACAACTCGTCAGTAAATCTGTCAATAGTTAATGGTCCTACTGTTCGCCATATGGGGTGCACAATTTCTGATAGGTGTACTAATGAGTTTATTGATTGGTTCAATAGTAATTCTTAGCTCGTTGGTACTTGCACGCTTGCCACGTGGGGCAAGAAAGTTACCTACAAGTGTACTGACATGTGTTTAATATTTTATTTTTATTTATTATTTTCTTAAATTACTGATGAATGTTTAAAAAATGATTTTCCTACATTTTTCAATATCTTTTTTTATTTTTTATTAAATATACCGATAGGGTTACTGACAGTTTTTAAAAATATTGTCCGTTGGCATGCAATCTATTGGATTCCCACCTACCAGTCCATAATAAGTGATGAGATGTGAAATACATTGTTTTACTAATCGGCTACTGACAGGTTGACCCGCGGGCATTTAAAAATGAAACGCCTTCTTCTTCCCCATTTCCTATTCAACTTATCTCTCTCTCTCCCCTCCGCCGTCGTTGCCCTTCTTAGTCATTGTGCACAGTTGTCAAAGCTCTGTTCGCAAAACGGAGACCATCATTGCAATCTAGGAATGCTAGTGAGCATTTTAATTGATTTATTTATTTTTATTTGATTTAGTTTTTCCATTATTTATGGGTGCCCATAGTGTTGTGTTTTATTGCATTGGAGAGTAATGATTGTTGTCATTTTATTAATGTAGGAATTGTGTTGAAGGGTGGCACTACTGCCTTATTGACATTGAGAGCGGTTTGCCATATTTTTTCCTTATTTTGTTTTATGTTTTGTACATATAAATGTCTACAAGTTTGTAAAATGAAATATTTTTTCATATTTAATTTTCAGGATTGAATTTGGTTGCATATAGGGAGCATTTTGATTTTGTGTTTTTTCATTGTTTTAGAGGTTAGTAACAAAATCCTTGTTATTTATATGCTTTAATATGTATGTAGGATGGAGACTTATGTTTTATAGGATAGAGTTGTAGGAAATGGGAATTGCATGACTGAGGGAAGGATGTAAAGGTCCTTCCCCAACTTATTTGCATTGTTTGCTATGAGATTTTTTTTGTTTGTGGAGATTGCAAAATGCACGTTGTGCAGTTACGCGTTAGTGATTATGTATGATTATAAAGTGTTATCTTTCTTGTCTAATAAATATTTATCTATAAAATTTTATTTTTATATTATTGTATGTTTTTTTAAAGAATTCTAGATAATATTAATTTATTTTTCCTTAAAACCTTATAAGAGAGATAAAGAGTCCGTGAATAAATTTAATATGAGAGAGTATATTAAAATAAGTGATAATAATAGTATTGTAAAATATATTTAAACTTATCTAATCATTTTTTTCAATATACATGTGTGTGTGTGAAGTGAATAGATTCAATATGAGACAGAGTATTAAAATAAGTAATAATAATAATATGTAAAATATATTTAAAATTATCGAATTTTAAAGTTATATATATGTGTGTGTGTGTGTGTGTGTGTGTGAATATAAATATTTGTTAAAAAAATGGAGATTATATATACTAAATATAGTCTAGTATGCAAGAATATGACATCAACGCGCAAAATGATCCCACTCCGAGTGGATCCACCCAGCACTGAAAGAAAGAGGAGAGAGAATACAGATAACAGGGCGGATGAAACGACAACTTATGATCGTGACTTATCATCATCCAATATGCTAATTCTGTGCATGTTACTACTAGTTGAGAGTGGAGACCAAGTCAACGAGCCAACGCGCACCTTTCTTCTTTTATAGTTTGTTGCACAAGATTCGTCAAATGCTTCTCTTTAGGCATGGCAACGGGGGCTGCTTGGCAGGTACCCGCAGGGATCCCTGGTCTCGGATCCCCGCATGGGGGGATATTTATTCCCGCCACCGTGGGGACAAGATTAAAACTCTCACCGTGGTGATTTTGAGGACGGGGACAGGAATTATGCCCTCCGCCCCATGGGGTCTCCGCTGAGAGGGGTATTTTTGTAATTTCCTGTAGATGTTATATTTTAATTAAGTTTTATAATATTTTATTAATTTTTTCAATGAAAATATCTCAACTACCCTAGGGTCACTCACTCGCTCCATCACTCATTCACTCATCACTCACTCTCGGCCTCTCCACTCCCTCACCCCTTCTCCAACGCTACTACCCCCTCACTCCTCCTGACACTCTCGCACCCCTCACTCCCTCAGCACCGCTCACCCCCCAAAACTCTGCCACCCTTAGCTCCGTCACACAGCCTCCCAATCTCACCCACACCCAGGCTCATGGTCACAGACGTGAAGAAGCACAACGGCGAATCGTGCAACCAACTAGTGAAGGACAACGACGAGATCGAGTTCTTCTTCTTCTTCTCCTGCACGTTGTTTGCTTTTGCTTCTGCTTTAGGTCTTCTTCTTCTTTAGGTCTTCTTCATATTCCGCCGTTTGCCTCCATCACCTCCGTTAGTGCCAAGATCGGGTTTTGCTTCGTCTTTTGCTCTTGCTTGGTCGTCTATTGTGCTTCTGATTCGAGTCTTCTTCTTCTTCTTCTTCTTTTTTCTTCTTTGTGTTCCCTGAGTCTGTGAGAGGTGGTGGGTGGCGAGTTGTGATTGATGAGTGTCCCTTGCTTCTCTGTTTTCCACTTTGCTCGTCTTCTATTTTACTTGGTTTTGTTTCAATTTGTTGGGCTTTTGCTGCTTCCCATGTTTTGGGCTTTTGGGTTCTGCTTCTTCACAGGCTTTTTCCTTTCAATTTTGCACATCCTCATGGATCTCCATGTGAGGATCAAGGATCCACAGGGACTGAGGATGGAGGTGATTTTCTCCCCATGGCGAGGGTCGGGGTCGGGGACGGGGACAAGCACGGAACTTCGGGGCGGGGAATAGGGAAGTGCCCCCGCACTTGCCCCGACCCATTGCCATTCTGACTTCTCTCTCTATGCCCCATTTTTTGTTCTGTTTCTTCTTGAAATGAGAATTTATTTCTTATTAATAGTCCTATTAAAAAATTAAGATAATTAGATATATTAAAAGATTAATATATTTAATTATAAATAATGATAAGTTATATTAACATTTTAATATATTAAATTATCTGAATTTTTCAAGTCAATTATTAATAACGAAGGGAATGAATATTTACAATTAATTATGTTTTACCATAATAATCTGTAGTTAATCTGGATCTGGACCGTTACCAAGTCAATAAGCCAACATACACCTTTCTTTTTCATTCTTAGTTTGTCACACAAGAATTGTCAACTGTTTTTCTTCCTATGACCCATTCTCCGTTCCCTTTTCTTCTCAAATTATTTACAATTTATTATTATTTTTTTTTACCGTAATCAATAAGTAATGTGTATGTTTTAGTTTCAACAATACCAACAAACTGTGTTGGTTCTAATGAATTTTGGATTCGATTCCGAAATTGATGTGTATAAAATAATGGGTTTAATTTTGATATATTGACAGCATAAAAGAGTTTTACCCTGTCATTCAATCAAATCTTTTTTTTTTTTATGACTTTTCAAGTTATGGGATGAAAAAATAACAATATTTACTGATGTGTCATTATATGATTAGATGAATGTGTAAAACTTTTTTATATGTTTATTCCAATTAAATCCTAAAATAATACTATTAAAAGGACTACCCATTTACATACTTGACGTTATTTTGAAAAATTAAGGGTGCAATTGGTTTTTAATTTTCAATTTTTAGTTTTTAATCTTTATTAAGAAAATAATAAAAATTATAAAATTTAATTTTTAATTTCTATATTTTCTTTATAAATTCTAAAAATTAAAAATTGAAACCAAATGCGCCTAATCTCCCACATGTTGGGTCCGACGATACACCGAACAAAAATATCGTTTTATTTCAACAACTGCATTAAAATTAGCATTAGCGTTTGAAATCATTAATCACAGTTTGGCTTTTTGTCCTTTTGAGATTTACTTCATGCAATAAAACGGGTTGAATATATTTATTTTGAAGCGGGAATTGAAAATTAGCATACCTTACTTGGATCGTTGATCGATCTGACCGTTGCATATATATTATATTGACAGGATTGTTATGGTTATTGTTACTCTCATTTAAATACTTTTTGTCTTGTTTCTCCATTATATTCTTTTCCTTATTTATTAATTACAATAAAAATTTAATGTTAAATAATAATAATTATATTATAAAATATATTTCTCATAAATTTATTGTTTTATTCAATTAAAAAGTTATTTATATTTAGTCCTAAACATTTTCAATTTTTTATTATTATATACAATTAACTCTTCAAACACAATTATTTTGAATTTAAAATTAAATTATCTGTTCAGATATTTCATAATATAACAATTATTTCCGTAATAAAATACTGAGTATTTTAAAAAATAGTGAATGAAAGTGAATAACAATACATACAAATTAATGTATTAAGTATAATGCATGTATCCAAACATTTATTTAAAATTATCATTTTCAGTATAAAATAGCTTTTTTCGTATTGGATACGAAAGGCATAAGATTCTTGAGCAATCAATGTAGGCTATAGTATAATTCTACTGTGCAAACAATGTATCATGCATCAAAAGTTCATAGTGGCTTAAGTAAGTTGTGTAGTTGTTTTGTTCATTGATTAAAAGTTAAATATAATTGATGCTTCCCATCGAATCCAAGCATACACATACTCTCAATTAGTCCAAGCCTTGTCATTTCACCTTACATTATTTGGAAAAACTACATTGTTTGTTTTGAATGATTTTTAAACATATAATTTTAGCTTCAAAATATTCATTTATTTTATCTTAAAAATATGAATTTTGTTGAATTGAGATCCAAGCAAATGTATAACTTTAAAATCATCTGAAGTTGATATTTGCTTAATCTGACACTACAAGAAATGTGCGGTATATCGACGATATTACTGACAGGTTTTTCGATAGTTTCAAATTATACCGGCAGGTTTATCAACGGCCCGGGCCATTGGTTTTTTGGTCATCTATAGAATATTACCAATGGGTACGCATACTATAGGTGTATCAATGAGGGGAAAAAAATGAAAACCAGTCGGTACAATTACATTAAAGGCATAATTGAGGTCATCGGATAAATAATATTACCGATGGGATCTGTTAATTGTACTGGTGGGTTCATATTTTTTTTAAATATTTTACTTGAAAAACAATTTATTTCCAACGAGTTAGCCGTCAATAATGTTCTAATAAATTTTTTGTAATAACTGATTACATTGTCGTGTGTAGCTCATCTATATAAACTATGGATTGTTTGGTATTTATTTAGTTTTTATATATAATAATTTAATTATCAATTAAAGTGATACTAATTAAGAAAATAATGAAATAATAATAAAATAAATAAACTAATGAAATAAATGAACAAAGTACCAAAATAAAACAAATACAAAGTCCAATAAACATAAAAAAAATATCCAAAATGAAATAAGAAAAAGATAGATAAAGACTAGCTAAACTCCTCGTCGTTAGCGTTGGTGGCAGCATTGTTATCGTTGGACCCATCGGAGTCGTTTGCACCATCAAACGATGAGAAGCCTTAAAAAATAGAGGGGAGTGGCATCAGGGGGACTTTTCTTGTCGAAGCTGGAGGATCTTAAGGCCTGATGTCCCTGAAGAAACTTATCACATCAGCAATGATCTTTTTCTGTATCATCTTAAATTTACTCTTTTCTTTCTTGGCCTTCTCTTGCTATTGCTCCATGGACAACTTAAGCTGTTAGATCTCTCTGAGCTCCTGCTCCACTACTGCTAGCTCCTGGAGCTGCTAAATGAGCTATGCCTGTTACTGGATAAGATGTGCCTGTTGTTGCAGCTCCTAGTTAAGGGCATGCACACAATCCCTCAGGGCATCATCCCCAGTAGCAGACCCAGTGATGGAGCATACCCCATCCTATACATGCGACCCTTGTAAGGGCTGCCAACCATTGAGACCTAGACATCCTCCTCGTTTTAAGGATAAGGAATATCAACATTGGGCCCAACTTCAACTACCTGGGTCTAGTATTGGTTTGTCCTTACTTCCAGAGGTATGTAAATCCACAGTACAAAGAAAAAAAGACAAAACACATTGTAAGTAATAATTATGACATTAATGAAAAAAGTAATAAAAATGAAGTAGAAAGAGGTCCAAATTCAAACTTAAACAAGCAGTCTCAAAGCTAGGATCTACCCATACCTCTCTATGTTTCAAATTGAATGCCTTAGTATCCTCCATGCAAATTGGGCATGCTAATTTGACTTATGTCATCCATTCGGACAACATTCCATAAACTAGAAAGTCAATGATGGTCCATATTAATTCAGTCCTCATCGTGAACTTCTGCTTTGTTGAAATGTTATAAGTAAGAACACCTTGCACCATAACTTATTCAATTCATCAATCAGGGGTTGAAGATACAAATCAATCTTAGGATTTGGATTATCAGGGCCATGGATTATACATATTAAGAACATGTAAGGATTTTTCATGCATATTTTAGGAGGGAAATTATAGGGCATAACAACTGCAGACCAATAGGAATAGGGTTTACTAAATTGGTTATTCAAATTAAATCTATTTGAATAGAGTCCTAATCTAACATTTTGAAGATCAAAGACAAACTTAGGATCATGTCAAGTGAAATTTTTTCCAAGCTTCACCATGTAATGAATGAATCATCACACTGTCATCCCTCTGATTTTCACTATACAACCTCATATAAGAAGCCGAGCTTATTAATGCTTAGAGTCTCTTGAGTCTAGGGATTAAGGGTAGATAGTACATTCTTTTTTGAACGACATTCTTATATCTCCCACTTTCACGTCTCTTGGGTTCAAACCTAGGCTTTTCACAAATCTTACACTAGGTCGATGCAATATCATTTTTATAATAAAGCATGCAACCTTTCGAACAATAGTTAATTTTTATTTTCTTCAACCCAAGTTTAGAAACTAATATTTTTGCTTGATAAAATCTTTTGGAGTGAGATAAGTATTCAGACTTAGCTCATTAATCAGTGTAGCCCATTGATCAAAAGAATTTTGGCTTTGGTTCCCTTCAGACTTAATGCTCAACATCCGAATTGCTAACGACAATTCGGAGTGCAACAATCCTCTCATAAAGGTTGATTGGCAACCTCTAGAAAATTATAAAACCTAGTTGCATCTTGGTTGGGTTCCTCAAGTGAAGGTTGTGAATAATGAGCTGCAAATTTAGGAACGGCAACATAAAAAACCATCTCTTTATGTATAACCAAATTAACCTCCCACAACAAATTACCCACATCATGTTTAGTGACATGGACCCCACCAGAACTACTTCTAGCAATTTGAAACATATCCATTTGATTCCGTACATTAACTACCTCCCCATACTTGGCCCAAGTTCAATACTCAGGCATGAATCCCCAGTTGTACAAATGAACCCTTATGGTATCATTATCTAAGTACTTCTTACATTTAAGCTTATTACATGAACACCTAACTTTTGTCTCATCAACGAACTGTTGTATTTGACTTGATACCCTTTTAAAATTTTCAACTCCACCATAAAATTCTGATTTAATCCCTCATCAATTAGGATGCAAGCTATCATACACCCATGACCGGTCTAAAGGAAACATTGTGCTTGTGAGTAACCCTAGACCCAACAAATTTTATATACGTCCAATTATTACTTTCAAATACAAACTCAATTGCTCTTTTAAGTTTTAATACAATTACTTTTAATCCTATTTTTTTAACAAAAATTTTGACAAAATTTTGATAGCATCACTGTTTAAATTAGGAGCTTTTATCCTCATATATTTCAATGCAACCCTAAACCATAGACATGCAATTTTTTAAAGATGTCAAATTATTACTTTCAAACACATTCAATTGGTCTTAAACTTTTTTTAATACAGTCACTTTTAATCTTATTTCCCTAACAAAAATTTTAACAAAATTTTGATAGCATCTTAAATTTGGAGTTTTCATCACCATATATTTCAGTGCAACCCTAAGTCATAGGCATACAATTTTTTAAAGATGTCAAATTATTACTTTCAAATATATTTAATTGATGTTTAAATTTTTTTAATACAATTATTTTTAATTTGATTTCCCTAACAAAAATTTTATTAAAATTTCGACAGCATCTATGCTTAAATTAAGAGCTTCCTTCACCATATATTTCATTGCAACCCTAAACCATAGGCATAAAATTTTTTAAAGACGTCAAATTATTACTTTCAAACATATTCAATTGGTCTTTAAATTTTTTTGATACGGTTACTTTTAACCTTATTTCCCGAAGAAAAATTTTGACAACATCTTCGTTTAAATTAGGAGCTTCCTTCATTAGATATTTCAATGCATTCAACAATCATAGACATTATTAAAGGTCAACAACATAATAGACATAGTTAAAAAGTTACATATTAACAATTACATACAATTCACATAATCCTGAAAATCATTCTAGAGTGCATCCCTTTATAACTCCACAACATGGATCATGCAATCTCCGCAAACACAAAGAATCTCATAGCAAACAATGCAAACAAGTCGAGGAAGGGTCTCTATGACCTTTTCCCTAGTCATGCAATCCCTATTTCTTACAAATCTATCCTAGAAAACATAAGTCTTTATCTTACATACATATTAAAGTACATAAATAACAAGGATTTCATTATTAACCTCTACTGTAATGAAAAAAAAAGAACCAAAATACTTCCTACACACAACCAAATCCAATCCTGAAAATCCAATATAAACAAATATTTAATTTTATACACTTATAAACATTTGCATACAAAACATAAAATAAGATAAGGAAAAAAGATAGCAAGCTACTCTCAATGTCAACAAGCAGTAGTGCCACCCTCCAATACAACTCCTATATTAACAAAATAACAATAATAATTACTGTCTAATGTATTAAAACACAATATTGTGGGCACCCATAAACGAACGGAAAAACTAAACTAAATCAAAAAACTAAATCGATTAAAATGCTTACTAACGTTCCTAGATTGCAATGGTGGTCTCTGTTTCATGAAAGGGGCTCTGGCGACGCAAATGGTGGCACAGAAGTCGGTGGCGGCGATGGCAAAGAGCAAAGAGAGAGAGAGAGTGAAAGTGAAGATAGAGAAACGTGGGAAAGAAATGAGGAAGAAGAAGGCTTAGTGTTAAAATACTCGTTGACTCATCGGTAATCAATTAGTGAAACAGTACATTTCACATCTCACTTTACCAAGAGGTTTACCAACGGATGTGTGGGAATTCCAACAGTTGCACGCCAATGGGCTAAATTTTCAAAAACCCAATGGAAAACTTATAGGTAAATTTTTTTAAAAGAAATTATAGAAAATTATATATATTTTAATGAGTACCTGTTGGTATATTTAATAAAAAAAATTTAGAAGATATTGGAAAAACAAAAAATATTTTTTAAAATGACTTGTCAATATGCTTATTGGTAAACATAAGTTTTTTAAAAAAAATTATAATTAAAAAAAGTACTGAATTGGTCGATAAACCTATAGGTAAGTTTTTTTTTTTTTTGGTTTCGTCAAAAAGAAAACAAAACAAGATTAACCCCTAATATGCACCGTCCTAACCGAGTCACTTAGGAGAAGCAAAGAAAGCTCGGTTGGAGGAATTTGCCATACAAAAAAAGAAGTTGAATCAATAGCTCCTTTATTTGCTAACCAATCAGCATAGGAATTCCCTTCGCGAAGAGTATGCTGAATAATCACTTCCTAGTCTTCATTAACAATTTGCTTGATAGTAGCAATAATACCCGCATGGGAGTGGAAATTATCAACTCCCTTATTAATAAAATCCATAGCTAGTTGAGAATCAAAATGGCAGATGAGTCTGGTAATACCCCTCTCACGAGCCAGCATAAGGCCTTGCTTAATAGCCCACAACTCTGAAAAAAAAAGTACACATTTAGTGGTTGATTAACCAGAGAAGCCCAAAACCCAATTACCACAGCTGTCACGGATCAAACCTCCATAACCAACTCGCATAGAGTTTTTGTGTAGATTGCCATTAGCATTAAGTTTGTACCATCCAGCACAAGGCATAGTCCAACAGACTTCACGGATATCCCTCCTATCAGAGACACTACCATAGACTGAATTTAAGCACTCTACAAAACTAGTTATGTTTCGAGTAAGCACATATGTCTCCTATGATTCACCACCAAGGACTTTAGCTGATCAAGCTCCCCAAAGCCACCAGATAATACAGAGAAACAACGTCCCTTTGTTAGCCATAGCAAATTCCTCGAACTATCTTTTCAAATTGTTAGAGAGAAAATTAGGCAAGTTGCAAAAGCCTAACACTTGCCAAACCTCCATTGATTTTCTACAATCTCTCAAATAGTGAAGGATAGTTTCAACACCATCAGAGCAGCATGAGCACCTTGGATTCCCAGTCAGATGATGAGAATTACGAAATTCATTAGTGGGCATAGTTTCATGAAAGATTAACCAAAGGAGGAACTTGATTTTTTCTAGAACCTGCAATTTCCAGATCCAATGCCAACTGTACTCAGTAATGTTTCCTACCTCTTTACTCAGAAGCCAAGAATAACTAGTTTTGGCAGAATATTTTCCTGGTAAATTCCCATCCCAAACCACCACATCAGCCACAGGCATCAATTCAGAAATGTGAAAATTATTTGTGGTTTGCCAAATATCTTCTAGACTTATAGTAGCGAGAACTTCTAAGTGCCAGTCACCATGATAGAAAACATCTTTGATGCACATATCACAGTCTTGAATATTTACAAAGGGAACAAGATGCCAAAGTTTCTCTATTGGGTGCCAGTAATCATACTAGAGAGAAAGGTCCCCATTGCCAATTTTGACTCCGAATCCATCTTTAAAGCAATCTCGAGCTTTGATAATGGACTTCCATATAGGAGAATAATAAGATTTGGCTATGGCCTGAATAAGAGATTCACTTCTTAGATAGTTAGCCCCAAGAATTTGAACCCAAAGCTTATTAGGAGTATGCAATAAAGCCCAAACGTGCTTTCCCAAAAGAGCAGTGTTGGCAAGACGGGCTCGTCGAATGCCAAGCCCACCACAATTATGAGGTCTCGAGACCATATCCCAATTGACCATATTCTAGCCTCTTGTTTTATTTGGATTATTTCTCCAGATAAAGTTTCAAATTTTTTGATCAATGGCATCACAGATAGCTCTGGGTAGCTAGATATTTTGCATAGAATACGTGGGTAAAGAAGAAATAACTGAGGAGGCTAATGTTATTCTTCCTGGCTTGTTAAGGAGCTTGCCTTTCCAGCTAGCAAGACGAGAATTAATTTTCTCAATCACAAAATCAAAATCCCATTTAGTTGGTCTACCGTTTAAGATGGGAAACCCAAGATACGTACCAATTGACATGTTTTGAGCAATAGAAGAAATCTGGCTATACTTGGCCCCTTTCACTGTGCTAACATTTTGAGAAGCAAGAAATTTAGATTTATCAATATTTACTTTTAATCCAGAACCAGCATAGAACCTATTACGCATCTTTGTGATTAACCTGACTTGGGATGATTTGGCCTTAGAAAATAAAAAACAATCATCTACAAAAAATAAATGAGATGTAGCCAGATCATCTCATGAGATTTTCACAGGATGCCAAGAACCATCTTGGACTTTCTCATTTATGAGCAAACCTAACATCTCCATACAAAGAACAAACAAGTATGGAGAGAGAGGGTCACCTTGCCTTACGCCTCTAGTTGGAACAAAATTCTCCAGACAACTTCCATACCAGATGATTGAAAGAGAGGTCATTGTGACATAGTTCATGATCAAATTTACTATTATATTAGGAAATCCGAATTCAAAAAGCGTCAGTCGAAGAAAATTGTAACTGACTCGATCGTATGCTTTCTCAAGATCATTCCTAAACATGAGAGATCCATGCTTTCCTCTCTGTTTTCTCATAAAGTGCACAATCTCTTGAGTAACAATCACGTTGTCAGAGGTAACCCCTTCCTGGAATAAAGCTACTTTGAAGTGGTCCCACTATCTCAGACAGATAAGGCCGAATTCTGTTGACTAAAGCTTTTGTGCTTGGCTACCACATTGCACAAACTAATGGGTCTCAGATCTTTTAGACGAGGGGGGGATTAACTTTAGGAAACAAAACCACAAGAGTTTTTGCCAGAACTAGATCACCAAGTCAGTTTCAAAGGCCTCAACAACCACCTTCCAAATGTCATTACCAACTTTGTTCTAATGCGATTTGAAGAAAACAGGTTGAAAACCACCAGGGCCGGGTGCTTTGAAGGAACCCATTGCCATGAGAGCGGAGTAAACTTCTTGTTTAGTCACCAGTTTTATCAAAGTGTTAACTGCATTTAGGCTCAATTGTGGCATATTGTTAATCCTCAGGTTATTCGGTTGACAATGATCATTAGAAGAAAATAAATTTTTGAAGAAACTAAGAGCTTCCCTCTGAAGAACTTCTTCTCTGTCACACCAAATATCATTAATATAAAGCCCCGCGATTCTATTTTTCCTATGCTTGATGATGGTTTGGGTATGAAAAAAGCAGGTATTACGATCACCATGATTAATCCATCTCTCCTTGGATTTTTTATACCAGATGAGTTCTTCTCGTTGCCAAATTTTGAAGAGGTTAGATTTTAGTTGTTTTTCCAATTGGGCCAAATTAGAGGAAGGTGTACTCATAAGCTGCCATTGCACACCCCTTAGTCTAGCTTCAAGATGACATTTCTGTCTAAAAACATTACCAAAGGTTCTTCTATTAAAGTTCACAGACTCCTCTTTAACATTTTTAAGCTTCATGCTAACACCACCATTCATAGTACCCCATGTTGTACGAACTAAGATGGAATAGGCAGGGTGAGAATTCCATGCAGCTTGAAATTTGAGGGGTCGATTTGCGGATTTAGCTAGTGGGGCACCATAATGAAAAAGCAAAGGATTATGATCAGAATGGACGCGTTGGAGTGTTTCAACAAAGGCATCAGGAAAAATTGTACGCCATGCACAAGTGGCAAGTCCTCTGTCCAAGCATTTAGAGATGTGGTGACTTGTAACCGTATCACGAAACTAAGTAAATTTGTCCCCCACACAACCTAAGTCCACCAGCTCACAATTTTCCAGCATAGTCGCAAAACTAAGGGCTCTAAACTGGGAAAAGACTCCACCAACAACCTTAGAGAAAACTAAAATTTCGTTGAAGTCCCCAACTAAGGCCCAAAGGATGGAAATGTTACGACTAATATCATGCAAATAACTCCACAACTGAGTGCAGGTGGCAAGGTTCGGGCTCGCATAAATTGCTGTGCATGCCCAAGCATTCTGGCCTGACTCAATCTTTATAGTAATAGCCTGAGGTGAAGTATCAATAATAGATAGAGAAAAGTGAAGTGGCTTGACCAACATCCAAAGACCACCTGAATGACCATTAGCATCTTCAATAGCAAGAGGAGAGAATCCTTGAGTGTTCCAGAATCAAGCAACACAAGAAAAGGGAATATGAGTTTCATAAATAAAACAAAAATCAGGTATATTCCTGCCAATAGATCTTTGATCTGGTTCTTATCATTCACATTATTAGCACCCTGGATGTTCTAAGAGAGAATAGTGAGATTGTGGAATTCAATCATCATAAAATAATAATGTTGATACCCATAAGGGCTCTTATTGGACCATGACGTTGCACCCTTTTTCCTCCAGTTAAGTTTCTTCCACTTCACTTTCCATTTGCTCTCCATCATCATCTGCCTTTTCTATGATGGTGTTGGTACTAGCCATGAAAATGAAAGCCTGTTCAGCAGTTGGTTGTACATAGGAAGGACTACTAGTCAATACGTTTTCTGGTTCCTTGCCATCATCCAAACTTTGTTGCTGGGCTAGTGGGGTCGTGTGAATAGCTTGATTTTTGTCTAGGTTATGTTGTGTTTGTTTAGAAGACTCAGCATTCTCATTACTGGATTTGTGTTGTGAAGATAAGGGAGAGATATGAGGTTCATTTCGGGCTCTTTTCTCTTCTACCCAATCGTAATTTTTATAACCCGCCATAGGCCCAGGCCCATATTTGCTACCCTGTTCACGTCCTGCTGTTTGGGATGTTGCATGATTAGAATCCTTCTTTTGATTCCCATGTTTGAAATCTTGCACTTGAATCTTAGGTGGTGGTTTGTGGGATTTTTTCTTCTTTTTCACAACCATCCAATCTCCATGGAGATCCTTTATAGATTTTTCCTTCCCTAATTCCGGATTTTGCGGTTAGGCTTGGTTCTCCATCGGCACCTCTCCTATGTTGGCGTGCTACACTCCCTCAACTGGGTTATGATTTTGTGCAGTATCACCCTTTGAAATTGTCGACTTTTCTGCAGATTTCTTACAATCTTTAGTATAATGGCCATAACAGCCACACCTAGCACATATGATATGAAGCCCCCCGTACTCAACTTTGTACCATTCGTTCTCAAGACCTACTATTCCCACGACAGGTTTAGTGAGATCCATTTCAACGCAAACCCGGGCAAACTTACCATGGGAATAATTTGTCGTATATGAGTCCACTCTAATAGGTCTGCCCACACCAGCAGCCAACACTTCAAGAACACTCATATCATAGAAAGCCATATTAAGATCAGGAAACATAATCCAAACCAGAGTTCTTTCAACTTATGCTTTCCCTGACGTAAACTTTGGAGACCAAGGTTGCACTGCAAGATAATGGTCAAATATCATCCAAGGCCCGTTTTCCATAATCTTTGTTCTATTTGTCTCCAAATCGCACTTGACCATAAAATAACCATGGCCAATGGCAACTAGGTCAAAACCTCCCATAAGCCGCCATGTAGACTTGAGTCTGTCTTTCATGGTGTTGAAACTGATTCTTTTCCCTAGTAGTTTCACCATAAGGGCGTCTTGCCATGGAATATTCAGCCATTCCTTTACCCTTTCATCCAGGTAGACCATTGGTTTGAGTGGGTTACCATCAGCATGCACTATTCGAGCAAGCCCAGTGACCTTATCTCAGAATGAAATAGAGAATCCCCTTAGCCTCAAGCCTTCTCCATCCGGCGGCTTCATGGGTGTCAGCACACTCTTATTGCCCTCTCCCATAGGAAACCCTTGCACCATCTCTCCCATATGAAAAAGTTTTTTAAATAAACCTATAGGAAAGTTTAATAAAAAATTAAAAACTATATTGAAAATTAAAATAATACTTTTTAAGAACCGGTCGAAAATTGACTCGCGCCACATGTGGCTTGCATGCATGTACCAATAGGTTACTAATGGGCAAAGAATTATTATTGAACCAATTGGTAAACTTGTCAGTACACCCATAGGAAATTGTGCATGTCATATGGCACACAGTGGCGCCATCAACCATCAACGAGTTTAACCAATGAGCTGTCGTATAAATTAATTTTTACAAGCTAATAATTAAAAAAATGCAACAAATCGTAAGAAAAACCTGTCGAAAATTACCAATGGGTATGTATTCGTCAGTAATTCCTACCGGTTTCCCGTTGATTTCTTGTAGTGTGAAAGTGTAGAGTGAAGTTATATTTAAACTTTTTTCTA
This sequence comes from Dalbergia cultrata, assembly GCA_031216105.1. NCBI lineage: Eukaryota > Viridiplantae > Streptophyta > Magnoliopsida > Fabales > Fabaceae > Dalbergia > Dalbergia cultrata. Next base: position 13,098,204 of record CM062347.1, read on the forward strand.
TATTGAAAGTATTAACTTTAAACATAAAAATTGGATACATGCGTTATAGATAATAGATTAATTTGTATTTATTGTTATTCATTTTCAATTATTATTTTTTAAAATACAAAGTATTTTTTTATGAAGATAATTGCTATATTATGAAATATATGAAAAAATAGTTTAATTTTTAAATTAAAATAATTGTTTTTAATAAGTTAATTGTACAACATATAAATAATTTTTTAATTGAAATAAATAATAAATTAATAAAAAATTTATTTGATGATGATGATAATAATTGTAGTAATTATGTAATATTAGATTGCCATTATAATTAATAAATAAGGAGATATTATGGAGAAACTAGACCAAAAAATATTTAAGTTTGGGGTGACAATAGCCATTTAGGAATAATAATAATCTCTCCCTATATCAACTCATATACCGTTATAATTATAATTGATATTACATAGTATGGTAGTCTTCGGTTCCACTATAAATCAAGAGATATAATCTCGTCTTGGACCACAATGCGCGTCTATGGACGTTGATTTAATTTGTGTTATCTACTTATCCTTATGGTCGACATGGATAAGGTGTTTGTTTTCCACATTTGGTTTATTTGAAGAAAGTGACTTCATGTCTTGAGTTGATGATAATAACTCCTTTTGAGCCCGTGACCATTTCAAAGAACGAGTACCTTACGAAAAAAAGAAAAAGAAAAAAAAAATCAAAGAACGAGTATCATCACGAGATGACGTTTACCCGCAAAATAATTCAAATGACTGTTTCTTACACTGTTTCTTGCACACACACACACATATTATTTTTGAATAGTTATACCTACTTTGTATAACCTCGTGATCTAATAGTGACCCTTACTAAAAGGATCAAAGCTATTTATAGATGAACTAAATTAAAAACAATGAAAATATTTTAAATATTGTACACAATGTAAAATTAAAATGTCATAAAAAAACATGTTTAAACTTACATGTCTTTACTGTCCGACCTAATCTGGAGGGCCGGTCTATCATTAGGTCCAAGTGGCTTACCATATAGGCCTAGAGGCCTCCCATATGGGTCACATGTTTGTGGCCCACTCGAGGAAGCAGGATTCTAATGAGATATGGGGCTACGAGTAGAGGTAGTGGTAGGGCTAGGGCAAGGGTTGCCGCTGCAGATGAGCTGTGACTGGAAGTAACGCGGAGGTAGGAGGCCAGCATACCCGGAAGTGGGCATCGTCTAAAAGGAAGGGATGGTGGTGGCAGGGATGGTGGCGGAGGTGGTATGAGGAGTGATAGTGGAGGTGGTGATAGGTAAACTGACCTTTCGAGGTTGGCCTCTATCTCTACCAACCATACTGAAACAATCAAATACTCCAAAAAGTATTAATTACATCAGGAAATTTAAAGTGATTTCAAAACATTATTGCATATAATATTTAACACTTTAGATAATAGGAAAATTCAGAGATGTTTTTATCATTACTTTGTTGTTGATCATTATTTGAATCATCATTACTACTATCATTTATTTCATCTTTGCGATTTCTCATTAGGTGGTTACTTGTGCAGTCAATTATGCCAAATTTCCTAGCAGTAAGCGAAAGAGGATTTTCATAACTGTCTATATCGATTACTTCCTTTAAATAGGGTGGATTGTCCACTTGATAAGTATTTTCAACAGTATGTTCATTTCCTTCAATCCTACCTCTTGCTTTTGTCTTGTTCACAACCCTGCATTGCGACCTACTTTTATCAAGATAAGACATATAATAGACTTGTCTAGCATTAATGGATCATAATTTCCATATCTTTTGGTGTAATTGATAAATGATTTTGTAACTGTTATTTTGTTGTGTCCCAGTAAGTCGCATATGATTATAACATTCACATTTGAATAGTACACACTTTTTCGTGGGTTCACCAATGTACTCAAACTCAATCATTTCCTTAACAACATCATACCAGTCACATTCTTCATCCCTAGCATCATCTTTAGCACAAACATAAGTGTTGTTAGTTTTTTTTCCCGCACCCTAATCATTTTGTGAAACTTGTACCCATTAACATAGTACATGGACCAACTTACAGCTTTATTTTTGGGCCCCAAAGCTAAGTTAAACAAATGAGAACATATTATATGATTATTTTTATTATGAACCTACGTAGATGAAGTTTGGAATGTCAAACTGACTTGTATCAAGCAAAATTAACTGATAACAATGTATTAGGCTATATAATTTAACAAAATGGACTTACATGTAATCTGAACCAGTCCGAAAATTGTTAGAGAATCTTGACTATACAATTGTTCAAAGTATCTGTTATTGAAAATATGTTTTAGATCATTTTAGGATGCATAACATCACATAAAAAGGGTTATTCACTTACAATCTGAATTGTTGTACATCATCACAATTTATCAAAATGTGTAAGTGTGCAGAATTCCACTTCTCGAAAGTCAACCATCGGGGCTCACTCTTTGCAGCAGCTCGATCCGGTTGATTGAAGACGGATAATGTTGGTGGAATAAAGCATTTTCCTTCATTCTCATTATGACCAACCTGAGCTCTCCTACATTGAACATGGTTAAAAGCAAAGTAAGCAAAAATTTGAAGTCTCTTTCAATAGATAGGCTTGACATATTGATCATTCCATTTGAAACATATTTTTCACGATTCTTTTAAACCCTTCTATTTCCTTTTCAAATTGATACATTCACCTGTATTAAACTAGTCCAAATGCTTGTGCTTCGTATGCCAAATGTATGGACAAATGTACCATTGAGTCAAAGAACCCAAGAGGAAAAATTCTCTTTAATTTGCACATAATCAGTGGAATATTTTTTTTCCATGACAAATAGATCATCAAACCTAAGAATAGAAAAGTATAAATCCATGAAATACTTACTAAACTCAGTTAGAGGCTTCCAGAATACATCAAGTAGCTTTCTGAATGCAATCAGAAGCAAACACTCTATGACGACATGACAATCGTGGCTTTTCATGCCAACAAGCTACCCTATGTAACACTGACGCACCTACCTAAATTAGAAGCATAACTATTGGCCATTCTCAACTCCTTAAGCCATTGACAAATATCTTGTTTTTGAGTGAAATTCAGAGCATATTGGGCCTTTGGTTTGTAGAAACAACCATATCTTAATTCTTGTAAATGCAAATAAGGCCGGGTAGAATACTCAACCAGATCATGTTTTGCCTTGTCTCTGTCTTTGGTTTGATCTGTATCCATCACATTATTCATATTGTTGTCAAACACATTTTTTCAATGTGCATGACATGTAAACATTGACGCATCAAACTATCCTTCCAATATGGAAACTCTGAGAAAATACTTTGTTTAGTCTAATTATGGTATACCCCTAGCCTAGCATTTGCACTACCTTTCTAACTTCTGTTATTTTTGTAGAACCCTTAACTTGATACCGCATTTGACAACCACTTAGTCTAATTGGTGGCTCATCATGTTTAACATAATTACTTTTAAAGTCATATATACTTTGCTTATATAGATGATCAGCATCTAAGAACCTCCTATGACAATCAAACCAAGAGTTATTTCCTCCATGTTTCAAATTGAATGCCTTAGTATCCTCCATGCAAATTAAGCATGCTAATTTGTCCTGTGTCATCCATCCAAATAGCATTTTTTAAGTTAGAAAGCCATTGATCGTCCACATTAATGCACTCTTCATTATGAACTTCTGCTTTGTTGAAATGTTATAAGTAAGAACACTCTCACACCACAACTCATTGAATTCATCAATTAGGGGTTGAAGATACACATCAATCTTAGTTTTTGGATTATCAAGGCCAGAGATTATACATGTTAGGAACATGTAAGAATCTTTCATGCATATTTCAAAAGGTAGACTATAGGGCACAACAACTACGGGCCAATAGAAATAGGGTTTGCTAAATTGATTATTCGGAGTAAATCCATCTAAACATAGTCCCAATCTAACATTTTGAGGGTCAGAGACAAGCTTAGGATATTATCGATTGAAATGTTTCCACGCTTCACCACACGATGGATAAGTCATCACACCATCACCCATCTACTTTTTACTATGCCACCTCATATGAGAAGTTGAGCTCATTGATGCATAGAGTCTCTTGAGCCTATAGATTAAGGGTAGATAGCGTATTCTTTTTAGAGGAATATCCTTATACCTCCTATTTCCACGTCTCTTAGGTTTAAAGTCAGGTTCTTAGGAGAACTTACACTCGATTAATATAATATTATCTTTATAATAAAGCGTGTAACCTTTTGAACAATAGTCAATTTGTATTTTCTTCAACCCAAGTTTATAAACTAATTTTTTAACTAGTTAGGTTATGTTGTGCTAAATAGCTAATAATAATATTTTCTAATATTCGTATAAATTGTTTTATGATGTTTTGCCTGTTGTTTCATATCTGATAATTAAATAATATTTTTAACTAGAAAATCATGTTAACTGCCAACCGATTTTCTGATGAGAAGATTTATATCAGGCAATATAAAATCATATATTCTTGAAATATAATATAACTTGAATTGGTGACACCTGATGATAATGATGCAACAAACAATGGTCCCTTGAGTTTTCCAAAATATGATTTTCATAATAATAGTGATAATAGTCAATTTATAAAATACTTTTAATGGCTAAAAATATAGCCATGAGCAATTACCGGCTCACCATTCATTGCCGGGAGTGTCTGACCACTGTCTATATGATATTGGGGAACTGGAATGACATTCTCAATTGCAATAGAATTATAGACAAGAACCAGGAATGATTGAGAATTGAATGAGAAGAGAAAATTATACTATGATAGCCTAAAGATTGGCCAAACACATAATTCATATAAGAATATGGATGAAGCACTTACTGGAAAAGATTAATTGGATAAGGTTGAGAGAAATCCTTTTTCTCTGTAGGGTTCTTACAAAAAAAATGTAGAAGAATTGTGATATGCCAAATATGTACTAGGAGATAACATTCAACCGAAAACAGAACCACTAGCGTTGTGTGCACGCACGCCTATTGGACAATTTGGCTTCGATATATATATATATATATATGGCATTTGAATCTCTCTCAAACTTTATCCAACACTTCCATAGTTTAGATTTGACCTTTCTAATGACACCTATGTTTGGGATATTACATGGAATAATGTCGATATTTAGACATAGCTCACTAATCAGTGCAACCCACTGATAAAAAGAACTTCAGTTTTGGCTCCCTTCAGGCTTAATGCTCAATATCTGAGATGCTAATGACAACTCGGAGTGCACACAATCCTTCTATAAGGGTTGATTGCTAGTCACTAGTAGACTAAATTTTCAAAAACTCATCGATAAAAAGACATTTTCAAAAATTTAAAAATTATATATATTTTTTAACAAATAATCGTTGGTATATGTAATTAAAAAATTTTAAAAAGGTACTTGAAAAATAAAAATATTTTTTAAAATGACCTGTCGATATTCTTGTTGCTAAACATAAAAATTTTTAAAAAATTATAATTAAAAAATATTTTGAACCGGTTGGTACTCATTGGTAAGTTTAATAAAAAATTAAAAAAGATATTGAAAAATAAAAATATGATTTCTTTAATAACCTATCAATAAACTCATTGGTAATTTAATTAAGAATAATAATTAAATAAAAATAAATGATCAAATATCAGTCAGTAAACCCGTCGAAAATCAACTCGCACCACGTGGCGCGCATTCATGTACCGACTGGTTATTGATGGGCAAAGCATTATTACTGAACTGATCAGTAAACTTGTTAGTACACCCATAAAAAATTGTGCGTGCCATATGGTACACATTGGTGCCATCAGCTATTGACAAATTATCATGTAAATTAATTATGATAAGCTAATAATTCAAAAAATGCAACAATCCATGGTATTTCCTGTTAGTTTCCCACGGGTTTCTTGTGGTGTGAAAGTGTAGAGTGATGATATAATTAAAGTTTTTTTTATATTGAAAATATGAATTTTAGACATAAAAATTGGATACATGCATTATAGATAATAGACTAATTTGTACTTATTGTTGTTTACTTTCAATTATTATTTTTTAAAATACTAAGTATTTTTTTATGAATATAACTGTTATATTATGAAATATATGAAAAATAGTTTAATTTTTAAATTAAAATAATTTTTTTGATAAGTTAATTGTACAAAATATAAATAATTTTTAATTGAAATAAATAATAAATTAATAAAAAAAATATATTAGATGGTGCTGATGATGATGGTAATAATTTAATATTAGATTTCCATTATAATTAATAAATAAGGAGATATAATGGAGAAACTAGATAAAAAAATATTTAAGTTAGAGTGACAATAGTCTCTCCCTATATTAACTGATATTCCGTTATAATTATAATTGATATTGCATCATTTGGTAGTGTTTGGTTCTACTATAAATCAAGAAATATAAACTTGTCTTGGACCAAAATACGCGCCTATGGACGTTGATTTAATTTGTGTCATCTACTAATCTTCATGGTGGACATGTATAAGGAGCTTGTTTTCCACATTTGGCTTATTTGAAGAAATTGATTTCACGTCTTGAATTGATAATAATAACTCATTTTGAGACCATGACCATTTCAAAGAACGAGTACCATCACGAGATGACGTTTACCCCCTAATTAATTCAAATGACCGTTTCTTATAAGGATTTTTTTTTTAAAAAAATGTACAATTTCTGCATAGGAAAAAAATTTTAAGTTTGGAAAGCGTGAGATCCTTTTTTTTTAAAAAAAATTTTAAGTTTTTAGGATTGTCGATAACACTAGTCAGCAAAACCCCTTTTATAATGCTAACAATGGATCAATTAATTGCTAGTCGTGATGGTTGTAGACAATGATGTTTACATTTCCAAACAAAAATGGAGAAAGTGAAGACTGAGATATTTGAGACACTGCTTGCTGAATAATCATATATTCCTTCCTACCAGCTATCTAGTGGTATGAAATTACTTCTTCTATTATTGACAGTGATCGAACTATTCAACTTGTTCGATGTGCAAAGAGGCTTACCGTAAACCTTCTTTTACTCGAGATTCTTTAATTTATCTAGAACCTAGAATCTAGACTCGTAGTTTCAGCTTCTTAGCTTTTGTACCCAAAAAGAGAGAGAGACTCATAGTTCCAGCCTAAGAAAAGAGGAATTGCTTTTCAAAATTACGATAGCAAAGAAACGTGGATTAAATAGCGCAGTTGGTAAGAAGTGAACTTGGATTTATGAAGACTCTCTTTTAGTCTACCGATAAAGACTTATTTAATAGCTAATCTTATAAGTATTTTGTAAACATCACCGTATTAACATTGAGACAATTTCAATTATTATATTAATGAATTTAATTTTAATGCATTGATAATTTTTTTAAAAAAATTTACACTGTCATCCAATAATGTGTTGTTATGATATAAAAAGTGATTAAGTCTGACAATCATTACTGTAAAAAGTTTTATACTGTTAGGGAATAGAAGACTCTTTCTTAATTCTTTTGCATATGCTTGGATTGATAGAGAATAACAGAGTGGAATAGAGTGAAATAAAATAGAGTGGAACAAAGTGGAATAATTACTCCATTGAATTGTTTAGATATTATATATTTTTTATTCCATCACATTTCTCCCAATATTGTTTAGATATTATATAGTATTCTTTTGACGGATACGTCGGTATGTTGTATGTCTGTGGTTGCGCTGAAATATATGAGGATGAAAGCTCCTAATTTAAACGGAGATGTTGTCGAAATTTTGTCAAAATTTTTGTGGAGGAAATAAGATCAAAAGTAGTTGTATTAAAAATTTAAGTTAACAATTGAATTTGTATTTAAAAACAATAATTTGACATCTTTAAAAAATTATAGGGTCTATGATTACTCACATGCGCAATGTTTACTTGAAACCGATCATGTCAAGCATAATAGTTCATTCATGAGGTAAAAGTTAGGTATCCATGTAATAACTGCAAATGTAGGAAGTATTTAGATGATGATACCATAAGGGTTTATTTGTACAAGTTAGGATTCATCCCTGACTATTGGATTTGGACTGAGCATGAGGAGGTAGTTAATGCATGGAATCAAATGGGTATATTTCAAAATAGAGGTAGTTCTAGTTGGGTCCACATAGCTCAGGATGATATGAGTAAGGTGTTGTGGAAGGATAATCTGGTTAGATATCAAGAGATGATTTTTGATGCTACTAGGCTTGAATTTGCATCTCATTAATCGCAGCCTTCAGTCGAGGAGCTTAAATAAGATGCCGATAAATTTATAGTCTCCTAGATGCTACCAATCAACTTTTATAGGAGGATTGTGTGCACTCCAAGTTGTCATTAGCAGTTTGGATGTTGAGCATCAAGTCTGAAGGTAACCAAGGCCAAAGTTCTTTTGATTAGTAGGCTACACTAATGTCACGACTCGATTTGAATCATGACCGGCACATGAGGAACCCGTCTCCGCATAAACCTCATGATTGTTGTGTCGTACTATATGTATATTTTATTCGTAAAATCCATTTCAAATCATAAATCAATTTGCATATTAAATTCATAATAGTCATAATTAGCCATTTTCCATAATTTAAATATGAAACTATAGCTCTATACAAATATGTTGAGTTGCTCAATTACAAAAGAACCATGGATGCTATATTATTTTGAATACAATTAAATCATGGAAAAACCGAAATGCAAAACAAGAATATATATGTGGTCCGGACCCTGCCCTCAATATTATTGGAGCACTCTACATAAAGACAAGTACTTCATGGCAATGTTAAACTCACCCAAGTTGGAAATATACTACTGCTAAGAGGAAGGAGGTGAAGGATTCAACGCCGCTATGTACTCAATGGTTTTGTACCCTCTAGTACTGGCAACCTTTTTCTAGGTTGGTCAAGGTTGATCTTGGCAATTAGCATGAACTCTGTCAGGTTCACTACCCGAGATCTTGTATTTTAGCCTTTCGAAACTAGAAGTTCTCATTCTGAGTGATAAAGGTTTTCGTTTGTGTGCTCTGCTTGCTACTTTTTGGTCATTCTACTGGTGCCGTATTCAATCTTGCCAACAATATGTTAATGGAACTCTAAATATCTTTGTTAAGAAGTTTGGAATGATCCATTTGTCTAGGATTAAAAGGAGAAGCTAACAGCTGAAAAAGATGACTTGATAAAGGTAGGGAAGGGTGGCGATGGAGGGAGCAAAGTGGTATTGTTGTTTGGCAGGAGAAGAATAAGAAAAAGATAAGAGTAAAAATGCCAATTTGTAGTTATTTATGTTAAAATTTTCTATGTGACTAACTTGTTACTAAAAAGAAGATTGGAAAACATATTGTCATTAGTGTGCAACTTCATAGAAGCAAGGAGAAATTATGGGCGTTTCATTAAGAAATGACCTGACTAACTTTGTAGTTATTTATATTAAAATTTTCCTCATATTTCTATCATGGGACAGAAAATTTTAGAAAAAATTTTTGCCCCCTGTTCCTGTCTCCCTCACCAAATAGTTTTATGTATCAACTGTCTCCGTATTTCTATCCCAGAAACAGTTATCAAATGCTACCGAAGTACCAACACAGAATTCACCCCCTCTATGTTGTTGCATGTACCTTGCTGGATATCTATGCCCAAACTTGCTCTACACCAATGTCTATGGACGGTTGGAAACCACTAACTAATTCATACCATGTAGGTAAATGCCTGGTCGAAGAAAGGAAGTTTTGGGGACATGAAAGTCGATCCATGTAATGGTAAGAATTGTATTTGGGATTGCTATGGCGCACCAGCACGGCACTAACGTGCTTTTTGTTAAACACAAATAGCCTAATGTGTCTAGCAAAATATTTCTAATTAACAGGATTTACCATGCTAATCTATAGGTATTGGTTTTAGGTCCAAGTATATATATATCTAATCTACTTATCGAACGTTTGTCAAGGACTGGTTGGTTCAAATTGTTGGTGGTTTGCAGCCATGAATCGCGCATAATACAAGGATGACATTCGTATACTATACTAAATTCTATTAACTGTAGGTAGCAAACACCATTGCATGAAAAGCATAAATTCATAAGCCTAGCAGATAAGCACTGTAAAATTATATCAATAATCACAGATAATAGCTGGATTGATAACCATTCAAGTTGAGGAGATAATGAACTCAAACACCGACAACAGGTTATGAATGCCCCCCCATTATTTTCACACTTTATAAAAACGGGATGTTTCGTTACGGATGATGAATTGAAATGTGAAATGTGAAGCCATATGTGGACACATTCATTATGGAAAGCTTTTAAAATAAAATCAATTTCAATTTATTTTTAAAATCTGTTTGGAAATGAATTTTTTTTTATATTCCAAGAATTATCGACGAGCAGCAAAGTTATCTAAAATATATAAATATAATTTATTGTGTTTATATTTATAATCTTAATTGTAATGAATTTATTTTATTAATAAATTAACTTTTGAAGAGTTGTGACAATTAAATGAAAAGCCTTGTCCATATTTTATCGGAGATTTGCTTCATGCTCAAGTGCAGAGTATTTTTATGTTTGTTAGATTGGAAAACATATTGTCACTAGTGTGAAACTTCATAGAAGCAAGGGGAAATTATGGGCGTTTCATTAAGAAATTAGGATAAATATATCTTAAGAATCAGAAGTACAAAGAGAAGTTCAAGCAAATAGAAGTTGAACTAAAAGCAGAAAGTTGTTTTCTGATGCTCAAGAGGTGGAATAAAATGTTGAGCATATTTTGTTCATGGGTCAATATATAATTCAACAATTGTGTATAAATATTTTGTACTGTAATTATGTAAAAAATTAAACTCTTAATTGATTAGGAATATAAGGTAGATCACAAAAATAAAAGAGTTTCAAGATAATTTATAGAGACCAAGAGGTGCTATAAAGGGGATGCCCTTTATTATATAGTATTGATTAAATTGTTTAGATGTGATGAATATAGATATATTTTTATTTATAAAAATATAATTAAGAATATAGAGGGAGAATGAGAATAAAAATGAAGGGTAAATTTAATAAGAAAAAAAATCAAATCATAAAATAGTGAGAAGGTAATGGTTTCTAAATTTGAGAAACAAGATCCCCTTTCTTTCTACTATGTTTAAGAAGTATACAAACAAATATTATTAAGAATTCTGTAAGTACCACTTTTTTGGAAAATTTTGCAAAAAAATAAAAATTGATGCCAAAATACAAACTGATGCACCCTGTGTCTAGAATCCAAAGGAGTTCAACAATGAAAAAAATACTACGTCAAATCTTCCAGTAAATCTGTTACAAATATATTTGGTTAGAGAGTAAAAGTTGGGGTAAGTTTACCATGTATGGGATTCATGTATAATTTTACAATTAGAACTCATCCATGAAAATTTTTACTTCATTGTTACCCTCTAACTAAACATACCATAAATGTCATGTTTCAAATCTATAATACTTCTCAAAGAAAGGAATCCTTTGATTCAAACTGTGTGGACCTTACAAGGAAATTAATGACTTGGATGCTATACTTGGCTTCCAGTTTGCTTTTCTTTATACTGTGTTGGGGGCTGGAGCTGGTGCCCTTAATCCAGGAGCAGCTCTAGGAGCTGGAACTTGTCCTGAAACAGCAGGCAAAGGTGCTTCTGTCACATTAATGTCATTCAAAACTGGGAGTGGAGGGGCTGGTGGAGGAAGGTACTCCTTAGTAACTAGTTTTAAAAGTGTTCCAGGTTCAGCTGGCCTCATATAAGTTGGCTTATCACTTTGCTTTAAACACAAGTTCTCTGCATCAAGTAAAATAATAATCAGGTCAGCATGAGGTATATATAGTTTCGTTTATAACACAGCTTTCTGGACTGCACTGTTCCTATTAGCCAAGGAATAAAACATGTCAAAGAGTAATCCGGCTGTTTGATTTCTGTTTTCATTTCCTATTTTTAATCTTTTTCTTATTTTTTAAGATTTTGCGAAGAAAACGGTAAAAAAGAGAATCCCTCTTCTATTTTTTACTATTTCCTTCACAGGTTATTGAGAAACAAAAAACAGACCAAAAACAAGAAATAAAAATAGAAAATGAAAAACAAAAACTCCTTAAATAATACCTGTACAAACTTGGACATTCAATACTTAAATAATAACCATGCAGGCAATAATTGAATGAAGCAAAGACTCAGCTGTAGACTACACAAAACTTGCAGCACATCACTACGTAGTTTGAAATTTGAACTATGCAGAGTTTTGCTACCATAGTATGAAAAAATTAATATCATTATCATGTGAGAGTTTTCAAATTCTACCAACCAGAAGAAGCAAAGGACTAGCTGATTCAATTATCCAGAAACCTTTTTCAAGCAGCAAAGTTTTATGAACTTTGAACTTACTTCTGTATCTATCAGCTGTCTTAGGGAAGTCAGTGATAATGCCATCAACTTTGGCTCCAATAACATATGAATTTATCTCCATAAACGCATCCGAGTAGTAGTCCCATGCTTGAGACACAAACTCATTGCTGAAGGTTTCAACATAAACTGAGAGGTTAAATGATTTTAGCCTTTCCACAGTGTTTGTAGAGTTAACTAGAAAGGCTGAACTTTCAGGAAAAACAGAAGCCTTTCCAACCACCACAGAATCAGCAAATGTCTTGATGTCCTCAACTGCTGAATCAAGAGCATCGCAAATACTCTCATCAACCTTGTACACCCTTTCATATTTGGATTTATGCTTGAATATCTTCAGTACAGAGCTATGACTTGATTGAATCATGACTTTGCGCGGTCCTGGTTTATCAAAACCTGCTTTGTGTAATGCATCAAGGACGGCACTGGTCGCGCTTAGTCCTTGCTTCTCTGCAAGGTAGGCAGCATTCTGATACCAAAAAAAATTGTCATCAACATAGCATATAAGGAATCAATCAAGTAGGAGATCATTCATTACATTGCTGATTAGCTAACAAATCACTGTTGATAATTGACTTAGACTTTATGCTCATCCTAAAGTACTGAGGTTGGAAGAAACTAAGAAATGAATAATGGGAAGTACCATATAATTGCATGTGCAGATGAGTTCCATTACATGATTAACAGTTCAACCCCTACAAATGTCGTACTTACCTTACCACATATAAAGTCTTCTACTTACAAAATATCCGTGGTATGATTAGACTATTTATAGGATGCATAGTAATAAACTATGAGAATCAACAGCTCATACAAGAACTAATCCTGAACAAAAAGAGATAGAAATGGAATAATTCACCTCTATGCTGATCAAGATGTCAGAGCCTTTAGTCAAGGACAAAAACTCGGACAAGGATAAAAATTTGCCCTGATGTTTGAATTTCGGATTCCGGTACAATATGTATTTCTCATAAGGGTTCAATATAGAGGCTGCAATCAAAACAAAGAATAGAAAAGTTTTTGAGAATTCACCTTTATTGTTTTCTTTGTTCTAATACTTTGAGAATTTAAACAAATGAGATATCCAACTTAAAAGCGAAATCCTTTTAGCATGTAAAAAGGGCATGCCTGAAAAAACATCTAAAATATTTTAACTCTGTCAAATCCATCATTATTATGAATCCAAGTATGCAACCTTCATAACACTGTAGAAAACACATTAGGAGCAAGTAAAAGAATATAAATACTTCAAGCTATAATGAAAGCAGTGAGAATCGTGATAATCTTTCCCCTCTCTTAATTCTATATTTAAAAATCCATAGCTAGATCATTTTTCACAAGTAATTCTCATCAAATGGGACTTTTGGCTAATGACCAATTCCGGGCATAAGTTATTTTTTAGCAATTTAAACAGTCTGTGTTTGGTTAGATGGTAAAGTGGGGGTGAAATTTCCATAAATGAGTTTCATGTGTAATTTTATGTATAGAGTTCATCCATAGAAAATTTATCCTCACTTTTACCCTCAAACCAAATGTAAATAAAAAGAAGAAGATCTAAACAATATGATACCTAGATAACAAGTACTGAATAGCATTATTGAACTTACGAGTCAATGTTTTTATCTCATCCCATGTCAAGCTGAATGTATATATGCCCCTGCCATATTTAATCTCTGGAATAGTTCTTGTAAGCTTTTTGAATCTTGTTTCAGCAACTGTTGTGCTCTCTAAAAGATCTATAGAGCTTAAGCAAAAGGGTATTCCATCCTTGGACATTTGAACTGGGCAGTCAATTACATCTGCTCCATCTGCTTTAGCTTGATTATAAGCGACGTCGGTACAAGCAGGATAGTCTCCACTTGCTCCACATTTTGAGATAACCAAAATGTCCACTTTAGCATGAAAAAATATGAAATGAGCAGGAACATGTCAATAACAATGTTTCAAATGTTATGCTTAGTCAGATATCTTTCATTCAAACATTCTTCAACTTAATTACTGGACAGCAATAGAAAAATGAAATGTATCGATAGAGAGCACAAATAAATTGCACCTTGTTTTTTGGCACGTTCCCCTATCCCAGAAAAGCAATCTGCAGTGTAAGAGATTTTAGGATTAGAATGGGAGGCAATTGATATCCAAAACCGAAAAAGTTTTTATTATAGTATTACATAAAAATAACACTTTAACTGGCATGTCAAGATTGATTCACAAGTGTAATGAACCATCTCACACAAAAACTTAAACCGTTGGATAGAGACACAAGAATGGTATTATATCTTAACAAGGTAAAAAAAAAACTTCCAGGCAAGTGCAACTCATACTCAACGGATTTTGTATGTTTTTCATACTTCCGTGAATGGAAATTCCATTTTGAAATTATATAAGGAATACATAATGGCAGACTGATAGACATTTCAAGCAAGTCTCAAGCGCCTCAAGAAATTTCTTTCTTTATTGATCAATCAACTATCATTTACAATAAGAGTATTCCCCGATTTATACACTTATTTAACTAACTAACTGAGGATGGAAACACAAACTATAATTGGAAATTGTGATAAAAAGCAGTCCAGTCCAGACCAGTCCAGACCAGTCAGAAAGAGAGAGGTGCAAGGAATGGAGGTTAAAGAAAATTCAAGCCACATTTAATAGGATGTAACATTAGTTTTAAAATTAATTATAAATATAAAGCATGTGTAAAGATACAGCAATTCGAGAAAAAGACTTACTTATGGCTGCAGATGGAGTTAATGGGAAGTCAGACAGCACCCCATCAACAGAGAAGATACCATTGTCGATGAAAGATAGGCACTCGGCCTGAGGATCATAACTGAAATTGTAGCTAAATGGAACATCATTAACAAGGCCTGACACAAAAACTTGTAGCCCTTCTTTATGAGCATCTGAGACAAGAGTGGTATGTGGCAGCAGATAAAGTTGAGAGTCTACAGGCCATATATAGGCCTTGGGAACAAGAATTCCAGAAGCAAATGTCCTGATAAAGGTGAGGTTTTTCGACAGCGCACCATAAGTCTGATTGGTTGCAGGCTCAACCTTGTTCTGATCAAGAAACCTGAAGATCAGTTTTGTTGTTCTAGGAAAGCTTGATCCTACTCTTTTTAAGAAATCTGACTCTGGTGATGAGATGTAACTGACAGGTACTCTTTTGGCAGATAGAGAAAGTAGAAACCCTTCAACACTCAAATTCTGTTGCTTGAAGAATGTATCATGCTGCATTGGAATGGAAAAAGCATATTTAGTCAACAACAAGGAATAAAATTCAGGTCCAAACTCTCAGGAATCTGCATTGAAACAAAAGAGAATCTTGCCCAATATTAGGACAAAGAAGCAAGTGTTCTTCCATTTACCTGAACATTCAACCACAGGCCAATTGATGGTGATTTTCTTAATCTAACTACTTCTTCAACTGTGAGAATGCGAAATTTGCTTCCATCAAACTTATTCGTTCGAGAGTACACTCCCTGAACAACTGTCCCAATACAATGAAAATTATCAGTGATCACACTAACAAGTATATATATATCACAGCAAGAAGGGCAAAATTAGATTAACACATTCCCCATTTCCTAGCTGTTATCAGAGGCAAGCACTAAGAACTAGTTTCATGCTTCAGAAATCAATTTCATTATTCTTATATTGAGGAATATCTTATTTATTTGATTGAAAAAAAAGACAACCTCCAAACTGGTTCCTGGCGAGACCATTGCAGTACAAATTTGTCTTTAACAAGCAAAAAAATCTCAAATTAATTCCTAAGAAAAAAAATTGAGAGTCAAATCAATCCATTTTCTAAATATACTAGCTCCTGAAAATGTTTTTATCAGGCATACTAGTCCATGAAAAGAAAAAAAAAAACATTAATTTGACCCAATTCAGGAACTGATTTGAAATTTTCAAGGACAAATTTATCCTGCAGGATTTTCGAAAGCGACCAGTTTCGGGGCTGTGATTTATCCTTTTTATCAAAGCAAGAGTGTCCTAGTTGCTTATAGAAACAAAATGTTCAGGTCTCAAGGTGCATTGAACTCACGAGAGACATTTGATAATTGATTCAAGTTGTAATCCACAGAGAACCATCCCCTGGTTGGAACATTATTAACTGAATAATCCTTTGCTTTGCCAGGGTAAACAACTGAAATGTCTGTGGCATTTTCCAGCTTGAGCTCTGGAAAACAAATCCCTGCTCCATCCTTTGTCAGTTGAACATCACACCATAGAATGACATTTGGATCACTAGTGTTTAGTGCCAAACTATATGAGGGTAAACTTGAATCTGGATATATCCCTGAAAAACCGCCGTGAGCTATGACAAGTGGAGGAGATCCTGCACAGAAAATCAAATGAGAATTGTGAAAATTGCCATGAAATGCACCATGGCCTAGAATTTGCCAGTATTTCAGGAAGTGAAACAAAAGGTGAAGTACATTTACTAGTACATACTCATACATAAGGTTGAATTTGTGGCATTTGGTTCTGTAAATTAAGAACATATGCAGCAATTTCTGGGTGTTATTGGTGGTTCATTGTCCTGTCCCTATGTTTTGAATTATTTCGGACTCTTCTTCTCATTTGAAGGCCATATCATTTACAATAAAGTCAAACCATCATTCTTTCAAGTCTTGTTTATGCATGTTTATAAATGAAAAGTTGAAACTTACAGAAAATTCTTTGCTATGTTTATTGATTCGATATAATAGCATTGTTTGCTTCTTGTTTTCTTTTCAAGATACAAAAGTTCACCACTTTAATTTACATCAGAGTAACCTATCATTTTAGCCTTTGAAAGATCAATGCGCATGTAAATTAGACTTGAAAGATGTTTTATTAGCATGTGGTATCTCAATGATCAACAAGCTGACAAAATAGTCCTTTACGCTTACAAGTTAGTTCGTAAAGATCTATATGTTAACAAATTAGTCCTTAGAACGTCTTTTGTTAACATTAATAGAGCCATTGACATTAACAGAATTGATCATTGAGGTACACGCACTACACACAACATCTTTAAATGACTAATTTGTCAATCACACTGATCTTTTAAAAGTCAAACCAGTAGTTTACTCCTTTGCATTGATGTGATCAATTAATGCAATGCCACCACTAATATTTATCAAAGTGACTTTTGAGGCAAAATATGTCAATAAAACAAAGTGCACAGAAAGAACATCAAATAAACAGCACACTTCTTTTCAAGCACAAGTATCAGCAGCCACACAGAACTAGCTAGCTAGAAGGTAATTAAATAAGGACTTGTAAGAAACATAAGAAAACAAAATAGAAGCAGAAGGAGAAAAACACACCTTGCAATGTTTTCCAGCCCGTTGTACCAGGTCCAGAAGATGACACCACTGTCACCAATAAGCAATGAAGAAAAAGTAGAGCAAGCACACAAGGGTGAGCCATGAAGCCCCACATCATGCAGACTTCAAATCTTACCCAAAGAAAATCCTTATTATCTTGGATTTAATAATTTTCAAGAGTCACAGAACTTCAAAACCAAAAAATGAATACCCTTTAAGATATAGAACTAAGCTATGATTGAACTTGAGCTATTCATCTATAGGAATCATATGCAATAGAATAGTAAACCCTTTTAAGTCTTCTTGAGAGACAAGCCAAGAGTATATTAGACATAATTTTCCATACGTGAATGCCTTGTTCTTAATTCATGTAATATATATATATGATCTTGCTGTGTTTGAAACATCATGTAAATGCCTTCAACTTGACGCAAGGCTCTAAGCTTTTTTTATCTCCAGTAATGGATGTGAAAGGATAAGGAAAAGTCCAAATAGAAGAAGAATGGAAACCGAGAAAGTTGAGATAGGGAGAGACCAAAGACAAGAAAGGGGGAAGGACAGTTATCTTTTTATGTAGCCGCTGCTAGCTAGCTAACATTTCAGCATTTATTACATCTGCATTTATTACTGCATTTAATCATCACTATATCATATTACAGTATCCTATCACAAGTTTATTCCCAACCACTTATTTAAGTTTTTATATGTACACGTTTTTTTTTTATTCTTCTGTTGAAATTAAATTAAAAAAGGGAAAATGATATTTCCTCCAACTCAATCTTCAAAAAATCTTCTTAAATATTACATTAAGTAAGTTTTTATCACTTTTAAATGTTCCAAGACATATATTGTATTTAATTTTTTATAAATAAGTTGATTTGTACGCGGTTGTAGCATTACTCAAAAAAAAAATTAATTTAAAAAATAAAAGTTCAGTACATGTCTTCGAGCTCATCTTGTACTTATAACAGTAATTATAGATCATTCATCATTGAAAAAAATATATGAATCGAACTCAAGTCATATCATTACTTAAGGTCAACTAGTTGAGTGAGATTTATACATGTACATGTATGTATTTTCATGTTGCAAGCTATTGTATTATTTTCTTTTTTAAAGAAATTTATTAACACTATAATGATTATACCGGGTATAAGTCAAACTCATGAACGCTTCTACATGGTTTCCGTGATCTGGAATATAAAAGTTTTACAGTTCATCTCATAAGGCGGCAGATAAATTTAGATATAGTTTAATTAAACTTTTCAACACGTTATGCCATAATATCGCCGCGTAATTTGGTGCTACCCAACTATGACCTGGTTGTGGTTTATTTCTTTATAAATCTCAATGTATTAAAAAAATTGACATTTGAAATTCACATATGTAGCTGATAAAAATTAGCGTATAATAGGTGGGTGATAGTGTGTATCAATTGACGGACAAAGTCCTTTAATTTTGGCTATAATATGGGTGATTTTACAATTCAGTTGCGTCGAAGTATACATCATTGAATTGAGCTCCTATACATTCATTAAATCATAACTAATTAGATGTCATTAAATCAAGTACTATTTATGTCTGCATCTATATATCGAATTGAATTGAGTTTAATAAATGCATTAACAACTTGAGTTTGATAGATGCAAATGAACGTGATGTGCATAACTATACGGCTTTCAGATAAGCTATAAATGCTTCCGGCTATGATGTTACAAACCCTTAAGCCCTGCAAAGTTATATATGGCAAAAACCAGGAGTCAATGTGTATTAAAAAAAAAAAAAGATTTTGATAATCTAAAGTGAGATCTTCACCTCACTTTCACCTCACTTTAGAGGATCTTTGCCCAAAATAATTAAATAAAGAAAATTACACTTAATTGATTGAGATTAAATGACACCATTAACGGTATTCAAGGGCGGAGCTACACCATATTTGTAGGAGGGCCAATATCTGATGATTAATTTTAAGTCAAAAACAATATTTTTATTTCTGTGAAAAAATTATTGAAAGTCACAACTGAATGAACATTTCACAATAAAAACTATCAAAATACACACAAACCAGAAATATTTACTGATATCAATTAAGTAAAAGAATACAGAGGGAGCTAAGTATTACAAAATATATATAAAAAAAAAAATTGCATAAAATCAAAACTTTAGGGGGGCCGTTGCCCTCGTTCCCCGTATCGAGGTGCCACCCCTGATTGTATCCTTTCATTTGTTATGGCTATAAGATGTTTTTTTCAATTGATTTATTTAAATATATAATATTTTGAAAAAGTAAAACTTATATATATTTGAATATAACATTCATTTATGCTTAAACAGTTTTATTTATTATTAGTATATTTTTTATGTTATAAAAAAATCTTTTTTTCATAAGATAAAAATTACAGTTTCTGAAAAAGGATCTTTTTGCATAGAATAATAGCGCACACACACAATCATGAGATGCGCCGTGGTGTCAACTCACCTTGTCCCTTAATCACACGGTCGAAGGTTTGATTCTCATTTATAGAAATGGAGCGCATTTCATGACTTGCTATTTGCCTTTCAGGAGAGCTCCCACAATGAAGGAATTAGTCACTACTGGCGGCGGTAGATACCTTAATTTTGATTTTAAAAAAATAATAGCACACACATATCAAAAAATCTTTTTTGATAAAAATTTTTTTATTGAAATAATGGCGTGCAAATGAGCACTAAGAATGTTTGATATCATATTTTATTAGGAGGAAAATGATAGGCAGAAAAAAGTAGTTATAATAATTGAAAAATGCCCGATTGACATGACATTTTATGGGTGGTTATATGTTCATGTTTTTTTTTTTTTTTTTCATAAAACCATGCACCAATGATTTTCAGTATTTTTCTTGTTACATATTCCTGACAATTAATTTTCGGGTAGTAAATTTTGGTTCTTCAGCATTATTCCTCTTATCGAAATATATAAAGATATTAGGTACAAGGGAAATTATATTTACACTTATAAAGTATGAGGCATAATTATAACATACTCTTAAGATTTGTTATAATTGATCCACAAAAAAATTTTAAAAAAGAAGGTCCTTCCGATCAATGGTGGACGGGACAATAAGTCTATGGATAAAGCCAAATTTTGAGTCCACATAATACAACTGGTGGAAAATAATTCATGCGCAACACAAATCTTGCCAAATCAACTAAGTAAAAGAAAACAAGAAAATTAACATAGTTTGGCCTCATCTACTTATATTCACGTCTCAACATATCAATCTACTAATTTAATGAGGGACACCAATCTCAAATAAATCTATAATTATTTACGAAACAAGCCGCTAACACCACGTTGCCAATTTGAAACTTTTGACACAAACTATCCTCATTTGTATTGCTGCTACTCACTAAGTATAACATCATCAATGTAACTTTTCTAGCAAACACCCTAAACTCTCTACTGGCCCAACTTTTTTAGCAAAAACTACAAACCCTCTATCAAAACAACTTTCTGACAAAAGAGGCAAAATTCCATCAGTGCAATTTTTTTTTCACAAAAGTTGTAAACCCTTCATCTTAGTGAAACATCACATCAATCCCACTATTTTCCTCTTCACCATCCCTGTCATCTTTATCATCACTCTCCTCCTCTCCATTCTCCACCTTTAATCTCTCAATTCTATTTTTCACTCATGCCTAAACAATTTTCAAAACTATTATAAAATAATAGTTTACCCATACACTAAATTTCACCCAATCCTAATGATTAACAATTCCCAATTTTAGATAAGATCCTCATAAATTTTCAAATCTTTTTCTTTCCCAAATCTTCTTTAGTTATTTCTAAAATTAGAAACTATCAATAACAATTTTTAATTTGGAATTTGAATCAAATCCAACAATCTCCACCTTGATCCAAATTTCACCCAATCTTCAAATTCGTAAATACAGATCTTCATGGGTGCTTCACCTTCGTCAAAGATCCACAATAAACTCCACCATAGATTTGCAATACCAAGCTTTGCATCTTCAACATTAGAATGAATCAGAACCCGCTCTGATACGAGTTGCTAAGAAATAATTCCCATGCAACACAAATCTATTAACTCAACAAAGTAGAAGAACACAAGAAAATTAACGTGGTCATAACATTACAAATCAATCCACTAATTTAACAAGGATTATAATTATCAATCTCAACAAATCTCAAATTATTCATGGAGCATGCCCCTAACACCACATTACAAGGAAGACTATCAACAAAAGTTAGCTTCACTTGCACCGTTGCTACTAAGAAAACATAACATCATCAATACAACTTTTCTTGCAAAAGTAGCAAATGTTGGAAAATAATTTTGTAGACTAACATAAATCAATCTTGAATTTTGCTTACACCCAAATTAATTGGATGTCAAATAATTAGAGTTTATTGTTTAAATCCAATAATTTGTGATCATTATTGCTATTGAGTTAATCATTGTTAAGCACTGTGATTGTGGTATGTTTTTAGGTCATTGTCTATGGGCTTTGCTGGGATATATGGGTGACTTGGTCCAGCACTTCATTAACACAAGGAGAGCCCTTCCTCCTAACCATATATATAGGATGCTTGGTTGCCCTATTGAAACCATGACACAGAATACCTATTATGGAATAGGAGAAGCAAATCTCCTAAGATCCTTTTATTGGAATGTTCTCTATTATATATGGCTAAGGAATAAGGATTAATCTTCATCCTCTATTATTCTAGATAACTCTAACCTAATTCTCTAATTATTATTGTATATGTCATATTTAGGATTAAATTGGTCCTTGGAATGTAAGAATTTCATTTGTTGTTTATGTCATATGATATTTGAAATTCCTTCATCAAACCCTCTATCAAAGAAACTTTTCTAACAAAAGTTGCAAACCTTCCATCAATGTGATGTTTTTGGAAAAAGCTACAAAATCTCCATCAATGCAACTTTTCTGATAAGAGCAGCAAACTCTCTATCAAAGCAACTTTTCTTGCCAAAACTGGAAACTTATTTTTTGGCAAAAACTGTAAACCCTTAGTCAATATAACTTTTGTAGCAAAAACTGCAAATATCTTTTTTGGCAAAAGCTATAAACTCTCAGTCAATGCAATTTTTCTGGTAAAAGCTACAAATCCTCCATCAGTTCAGTTTTTCTAGCAAAAGTTGCAAACCTTTCATCATTAGCAAAACATCACATCAGTCTCACCATTTTTCCTCACCACCATCCTTGTCATCCTCATCATCACTCTTTTCCTCTCCACTCTCCATCCTTAATCTCAAATATAATTTTCACTCATGCCTAAAAAATTTTCAAAATTATTATTTATAATAGTTTACACACTCACTAAATTTTACCCAATCCTAATTATTAATAATTTCCAATTTTAGATAAGATCCTAACAAATTTTCAAATCTTAACATATTTATCAAATCTAAAAAGATTTTCTCCTTTTTTTTTCAAATCCTTTTTGTTCTCCAAATCTTTTCCATATATTTCTAAAATTGAAAACTATCAATAGTAATCTTTAATTAGGAATTTAGATCAAATCCACTAACAATGATATAGGTATAATTGTGAAAAGAGTCGACTGCAATAGCAAGAGTAGAAAATCAATAATATAGATCTTTACTTGTTTTAATCTAAAAAAAAGCATATTTCCGGTAAGCGTGGATTTAGTTGCATTTGGATTGTGAAGCTCAGGAAGTACAATGGGGCATAAAGACAACCCTAAGAGTCTGTTTGGTTCAAGAATAAAAGTGAGGGTAAAAATTACTTGAATGAGTTTTATGTATAAAATAACACATAAAGCTCATTCATATAATTTTTATTTCTATTTTCACCCTCCAACCAAACATGTCCTAATAAGTGTGCATCTTGAGGGATATCTCTGTTGGGCCACAGGCCATAGCTTCTTTTTTTATTTATTATTTTGTCATTTAGGCTATAGCTTCTTGTTTCTCAAGCAAGTAAGGGCCTGTTTGGAATGATTTTTTTGTTTTTGTTTTTTAAAATTGTTCTCCAAAACAATTTTAGAAAACAACAAAATAAGAAAACTTGTTTGGATAACCACAACAAAGATCATGACAACAATCACAACAAAGAACACAACAAAAATCATAACAATACAGTAGCAATCACAACAAAGAACAAGAGATCAATTTATAACTTTGTATCAATTTACAAATAACATCAGATATGATCACAGCCACCAAAAGAGAGGGAGAACCAGGCAGAGAAAGAGAAAGAAAGGGGGAGATCTGGGTCGCACGAGGTGGGGCTTGGTCGCAGCATCGCGGAGCACGGCCGGTCTTGGTTGCAGGGGCAGATGGCGTCAGATCTGGGTGGCGGAGCACGACGGGGCTTGGTCGCATGCGGTGGTTGGGTCTCATGGAGCTCGCTCACCGAGGCTTGGTCGCACGAGGTGGCTGGGTCGTGGAGCTCGTTTGCGAGGGGCTTGGTCGCGGAGCTTGCTGAGGCTTGGTCGCACGCGGTGGCTTGGTCGCTAGGCTGGCTTAGGTTGCAACGATCGCGGCTGGAGCTTCACGCCGAAGAGCTTGGTTCACCGCAGAGCTTCGCGCGGAGGACCTTGGTTCGCAGAGGATCTTCGTGGAGGGGCTTCGATGGGTCACCGAGGAGGCTGGTCGTTCGCGCCTCACCTGAATCTGCTGACTGTCGGCCGGCGATGCAGGTGTGGTCGCGGTGTTGGAGAAGAGCTTTGTACTGGTAATGGAAGCTAACCCAGATTCAAAGTCAACCCATATTCAAAGCAAAGCAATAAATAGGAGTTCACCATAATTTCAAATATGCCACCGGTTGTTTTCCAAAACAACTTCAGATTGTTTTTGAGTTTCTGTTTTTAAAAGCTAAAACTGGTTTTTTTGTTTTTAAAACCACCTTTCAGAAAACACATAACCAAACAACTTTTTTTGATCTTTTGTTTTTAAAAGTCGAAAACAGTTTCAAAAAACTGCAGCCAAACAGGCTCTAATATTCTGACTATTTATTTGTATACTGTGCCGAGGGATGTTTCTTTTGACATTTGTAGGATCATAAAAAGGAAAAAAAATAGAAATTCCAAGTATTGAAATAGTAAATTTGGCTTTTTTTTTAAGGAAAAAAAAGCATAAAGAATTATATGTTAATAATTGCAAAATTCAATTATATATAAGTAATAAATTTAATTGAAAAATTCTCATATATTATCAATTATCTTATTATGTTTACTGTATTTACCAAAAATATAATTAAAATTTATTTATATATCAACTCCCAAGAATTCAAAATACAATATGTAATACCTACCTTCTTTGATTTATATAATACACATCGTCTAGTCACATTTTCTAGCTGGCAAACCATGCTACGGCTTTGACTCTGAGACTACAATATTAGTGTACGAACCCGTAAAACGGAAAATGCATGATGCTTTATGTAATTATATTACAGTAAGTAATGATCGATAGAGAGAAAATACACGTTACATATATACGATTGAATCGATAGATTCAATGGTTTTCTGCAAGTCCTGAAGATATTGTTAGTGGCGTAAAGCCACTTGTTATTGAAAAAAAAAAAAAAGAGTCAAAGAAGGAAAACAGAAGCACATGCACAGAGCAAAAATTTTCAAAATGCACAGTAGAATTTCTACTGTGCATGCATGTTATTGGCAAAATTTTCAAATGTGCACAGTTACTGTGCACATGTGAGAGGGTTCGATGCACCTACCGAAATGCATGTGAAATTACTGTGCATTGATTACACAGTAACTCTTGAGCCTCTATAAATAGCAAGCTGCTGAAGGTTTTAAATCACAACACAGCAACGGAGAGCACATCCAATTGAGAGAAAAATATATAGTGTCTTCTGAGAGTTTCTCCTATTTTTATAGAGAGAGGTGTATTCTCCTAGTATAAGAGAGAGTGTTATTGTTCTCTCCTTATATTTAGAGAGAGGTGTAATTTATCTTCCACATACTGAAAATCTTTCTTGGTCTTGCCCGTGGTTTTTCCCTCAGGGGTTTTCCACGTAAATATTATGTGTCAGTTCAAATTCTCTCAACTCTATTTTAGCTATGTTGATCTATTTCCAGTAACTCTGGTACCCAACAGTGGTATCAGAGCTTTGGTTTGGTGGTATTTATTCTTAGTATGCTCTGTGGTTGCAGCTTAGGCTGATCTTCCACATCAGAAAAGAATTTTTACCTGGTACTTATCAAAGCCATTGGTTATAGTTCACGCTACGGGTTACTACTCTTGGTCACTGTTTATACGTGTAGTTGTATACTTTTATGGTATTGTTAACGTATACTGGATTTGTTCCATATACGGCATAAATATACGTATTGTTCATGTATACGGTACTGTTCACATATAAGGCACTATTCACGTATATGGTACTATTCATAGTAAAAAGAAGTGACCAGTCTAGTAGAGAAACAGATTTCGATAAACACTATGGCAACAAAATTTGAGTTTGAGAAGTTCAATGGGAATAATTTTTCCCTGTGGAAACTGAAGATAAAGGCAATCTTGAGGAAGGACAATTGCTTACTAGCAATTGAAGGTAGACCAGCCAAAGTTACTGATGAAAAGTGGAAGGAGATGGATGATAATGCTGTTGCCAATCTACATCTTGCAATGGCAGATTCAATATTGTCCAGTATTGCAGAAAAGAAGACAGCAAAGGAGATCTGGGGTGCTCTTGTCAAATTGTACGAGGTCAAGTCACTTCACAATAGAATATTTCTATAGAGGAGGCTGTATACTCTTCGGATGAGTGAGTCCACGTCGGTAACGGACCACATCAACAATCTGAACACATTATTCTCCTAGCTTATAGCATCAGATTATAAAATAGCGAAAAATGAACGTGCGGAGCCTCTACTTCAAAGTCTACCTGACTCGTATGATCAACTCATTATCAACATCACAAATAATAATATTACCGACTATTTATCCTTTGATGATGTCGCCGGTGCTATTCTTGAAGAAGAATCCAGGCGCAAGAATAAGGAAGATAGATTGGAGAGCTTAAAGCATGGAGAGGCGTTGTTGGTGATGAGACGGAGATCAATGGAGCGTGATTCCAGTGGGAGTCATGGTCGGAGTAGATCAAAGTCAAGAAGAAGGAAGAACTTCAAATGCTACCGTTGTGGCATGAGAAGGCACTTGAAGAAAGATTGTCGAAATAACAAGAAGAATGCAGATAAAGCCCCAGAAGCATCAACCTCTCAAGGATGTGTTGCAAGTACCTCTGAAGATGGAGAAATCCTATGTAGCGAGGCAGCAATTGGTTCTAGAAGCAATAAAAGGCTCATTGATATTTGGATAATGGATACAGGAGCATCATGGCACATGACTCCACACCGTGACTGGTTTTACAATTATGAACCTGTCTCGGAAGGATCTGTGTTCATGGGAGATGACCATGCCTTAGAAATTGTTGGTGTTGGTACTGTCAAAATAAAATTGTTTGATGGTTCCATTCGAACAATTCAAGGAGTGCGACACGTGAAGGGATTGAGGAAGAATATATTGTCTATTGGGTAACTGGATGATCTCGGGTGCAAGACCTGTACCGAAGGGGGAATCTTGAAAGTTGTTAAAGGTGCTCTTGTGTTGATGAAAGCAGAAAAGACCACAACAAATCTATACAGACTTCAAGGAGATACGTTGCAGGAGGCAGATGCATCAGCAAATGAAGAAGAAACGACAATGATGTGGCATCGCAAACTAGGCCACATGTCGGAATGAGGTTTGAAGGTTCTTGCGGAACGTAATCTCATTCCCGGGCTCAAATCGGTGAACCTACCGTTTTGTGAGCACTGTGTTACAAGCAAGCAGCATAGATTGAAGTTTGATAGATCAACTGTTCGGAGTAAGCACATTCTAGACTTAATTCATTCTGATGTATGGGAGTCACCAGAAATGTCCTTAGGAGGTGCAAAATATTTTGTGTCATTCATTGATGATTACTCCAGGAGACTATGAGTGTACCCAATCAAGAGGAAGTCAGATGTGTTTCAAATATTCAAAGACTTCAAAGCAAGAGTAGAACTTGAATCCGGAAAGAGGATCAAATGTTTGAGGACAGACAATGGAGGAGAATACACAGATGGAGATTTTCTAGCATTTTGCAAGCATGAGGGTATTCAAAGGCAATTTACAGTTGCACATACACCTCAGCAAAATGGTGTAGTAGAGCGGATGAATAGGACTCTCCTAGAAAGAACAAGAGTAATGCTGAGAACAGCAGGTTTAGCTAAGTCTTTACGCGAAGCGATCAAAGCGCACATTATGTGATCAATCGGTCGCCATCAACTGCAATTGGTTTAAAGACACCAATGGAGATGTGGAATAGCAAGCCGGCAGATTATTCTTCTCTAAGAGTGTTTGGATGTCCGGTATATGTGATGTACAACTCCCAAGAAAGAACAAAGTTGGACCTGAAGTCCAGGAAATGTATATTCTTAGGCTATGCTGACGGTGTGAAGGGGTATCGCTTGTGGGATCCCACTGCCCGCAAGGTTATTGTCAGCAGGGTTGTTATATTTGCAGAAAATGAACTGCAAAGTGAAGAAAGAAATGACAACACTGTTAAGGAGACCACTACTATTCAGATAGATGAGAAAACTGAAGAAAGAGATTCTGAAGCAGAACCAGAGCATGATAAACAAGTACCAGTAGAGGCCAATGAGACAGAAGTTAGGCGATCAACACATCAGACAAAGCCACCTTCATGGCATTCAGATTTTGTTATGGCAAGCCACGATACATTTTGTCTTCTAACAGAAGAAGGAGAGCCATCAAGCTTTCAGGAGGCTTTGAATAGTCCAGATTCTTCTCTGTGGATGGCAGCAATGCAGGAAGAAATGGAGGCCTTGCATAGGAATAAAACATGGGAACTTGTTGCACCTCCAAAAGGTCGAAAAGCCATCGGCAACAAATGGGTCTATAAGATCAAACGAGATGGCAATGATCGAGTGGAACGATATCGTGCAAGACTGGTGGTAAAAGGATTTGCTCAGAAGGAAGGTATTGATTTCAATGAGATATTTTCTCCAGTTGTCAGACTTACTACTATCAGAGTAGTATTGGCTATGTGTGCTGCATTTGATTTACATCTTGAGCAGTTAAATGTGAAAACTGCTTTTCTTCACGGAGAACTTGAAGAGGAGATATATATGCTCCAACCAGAAGGCTTTGAGGAAAAAGGAAAAGAAAACTTGGTTTGTAGGTTGACCAAATCTCTGTACGGTCTAAAGCAGGCGCCAAGGTGTTGGTACAGGAGATTTGATTCCTTCATAATTGGCCTCGGATACAACAGACTGAGTTCAGACCATTGTACATACTACAAGAGGTTTGATAACAATGTTTTCATCATTCTATTATTGTATGTGGATGACATGTTGGTAGTAGGCCCCAACAAAGATCGAATCCAAGAATTGAAGGCACAATTAGCTAGGGAGTTTGATATGAAGGACTTCGGACCCGCAAACAAGATTTTAGGGATGCAAATTCACCGAGATAGAAAGGACAGGAAGATCTGGCTTTCACAGAAGAATTACTTGATGAAAATCTTGCGACGCTTCAACATGCAAGATTGCAAGCCAGTATCAACCCCACTTCCTGTGAACTACAAATTATCCTCAGATATGTGTCCTAGCAGTGAAGCATAAAGGATGGAAATGTCTCGAGTACCATATGCATCAGCGGTGGGAAGCCTTATGTACGCCATGATTTGTACCAGGCCAAATATTGCTCAAGCTGTTGGATTGGTCAGTCGGTTTATGGCAGATCCAGGTGCTGAGCATTGGAATGTTGTAAAGAGGATCCTGAGATATATTAGAGGAACCTCAGGTGTTGCACTATGTTTTGGAGGATCAGAGTTCGTTGTCAGAGGATATGTTGATTCAGATTTTGCAGGTGATCTTGATAAAAGAAAATTTACTACAGGCTATGTGTTTACACTTGCAGGCGGAGCTGTGAGCTGGTTATCCAAGTTACAGACTATTGTAGCTCTATCTACTACAGAAGCTGAATATATGGCAGCTACACAAGCTTGCAAAGAAGCTATTTGGATTCAAAGGTTAATGGAGGAACTTGGGCATAAGCAGTCAAAGATTACTGTGTATTGTGACAGTCAGAGTGCCTTGCACATTGCAAGGAATCCAGCTTTTCGTTCCAGGACAAAGCACATAGGAGTTCAATATCACTTTGTTCGAGAACTAGTGGAAGAAGGAAATGTGGATATGCAGAAGATTCATATGAAAGATAACCTAGCAGATGTCATGACAAAGCCGATCAACACTGACAAGTTTAAATAGTGTAGATCTTCCTATGGCCTATCAGAAACGTAGGCAACATGGAACTGGCAAGATGAGAAAAGGTTTAGAAAGCTTACCAAAAGTGGCTTTAAGTGGGATATTGTTAGTGGCGTAAAGCCACTTGTTATTGAAAAAAAAAAAAGAGTCAAAGAAGGAAAACATAAGCACATGCACGGAGCAAAAATTTTCAAAATGCATAGTGGAATTTCTACTGTGCATGCATGTTATTGGCGAAATTTTCAAACGTGCACAGTAACAAAATTACTGTGCACATGTGAGAGGGTTCGGTGCACCTACCGAAATGCATTTTAAGTTACTATGCATTGATTACACAGTAACTCTCGAGCCTCTATAAATAGCAAGCTGCTGAAGGTTTTAAATCACAACACAGCAACGGAGAGCACATCCAGTTGAGAGAAAAATATATAGTGTCTTCTGAGAGTTTCTTCTATTTTTATAGAGAGAGGTGTATTCTCCTAGTATAAGAGAAAGTGTTATTGTTCTCTCCTTATATTTAGAGAGAGGTGTAATTTATCTTCCACATAGTGAAAATCTTCCTTAGTCTTGCCCGTGGTTTTTCCCTCATCATTAGGGGATTTTCCACGTAAATATTGTGTGTCAGTTCAAATTCTCTCAACTCTATTTTAGCTGCATTGATCTGTTTCCAGTAACTCTGGTACCCAACAGATATGGGAGAAAAAAAAAAAAAAAGGAAGAAGAAAAGTATGCCTTTATTAGCCAAAGTAGTTAACATTTATCCAAATATTTGACATAGATAGTACGTTGAATAGAAGTATTTAATATATTAAATTTTACATATTGTTTAATATTATATTATTGAATATTTCTCTGTATATCGCATTGAGGGTGCAACTTTCAATTATTCGGTTATTCCATCTTGATTGCGCAAAACAATTCCCAAACATTTCGTTGATTTTATTCTTGAAAGAGCTACGTATAACTGTTAAAATTTAAAAATAATTCTTAAAATTATTTATCATTTGCTTCTCCAAATTAAATAACTAAATCTGCAGAATTTTCAAAAAAATATAAATGAGATTTCATTTTGAAACTTAAATATGTAAACTAAACCTTAATAATAAATCGATAACAGTTATCGGAATCAACAATAAATACAAATATTCATTATTTATAGTGATAAAAATTCAATTTAAATTTAATAGTGAACGAATAAATTTGAATATAATTTGGGTAGAATTTAAAAACCATTTAAATTGACTACAATCGTTGAATTCAACAATAAGTATAAATATTAATTACTAAATTGAAAATTATAATTATAATTTAATCGTAATCGATTATATTTATTTAATCATTCAATGAAATTTAATACACTTTTAGGACAAAAAAGAAGAAGGTAAATTTGAAGAAATCCTAGCTCTACATTGTTAACAATAAAAATAAAAAAGCTATTTACTACTATTTGGAATTGAAAAACCTTATAAAATTCACCATCCCTTATTTTTTTGTGCTATTAAATTCATAATATTTTTATTTGTTAAAAAGTCAACAATATTTTTATATCAAAATTAAAATATTTAATATAACAGGCATACATATATTATAAATCAACAATATGAGTGTTAAAAGATTTTAAGAATATTTAGATAAAATTTAAATCATTCATATTTTCATAATAAGGTTAAGTTTTTTAACATGATAAAAGTAGAAACATTATTTATTAATTTTAATTTAATAAAAAGGCACATGACACGGTTGATTGTTATAAACGAAAACTAACAGTGATCGTGGCAATTATCATAGTGACTCAGATTCTTTAGTTCGAATAAAGTTGGATCTTTTATATATAAAAAAATTAATATAAATTGATAATGGTTATTTGATAGATATACCAAATGATATATCATGTAAACTGATAGTACACTTATTAATAACAATAAAGTTAAATTCTTAAACCGATTTTTCTAAGCACACACTTAACCGTTTCTGGTATATAGAAATCACCAAATGATATGACTTATAACTTAATAGCAAATCAATTAAAATAAGTTATCTAGTCATGACAGCATGATTATGTTAAAAATAATATTTTAATAAGAACTTGTAATACCAGAGACCTTAAAAAATTCATCATCCATCCCTTATTTTATTTTTGTGCTATTAAATTCATAATATTTCTATATATTAAAAAGTCAATGATATTTTCATATCAAAACTTACAAAAATCCCGATTTAGTTCCTCTACAATTTCAAGTAAGGTAAATTGGTCCCTCTAAAAAAAAAAATCTCAAATTGATCTCTGTAAAATTAAATAGTTGGACAAATTGATTGAATGTTATAAAAATATACGTTACACATCATCATTTAATTGATTGAATATTAAATGCAAGTAAGGTGAGTAACTAATAATATAACTCATATTTTGTAATATTATGGATTAATTTAACTCATTTTAAAAGTCAATGACTAAAGTAACTCACAAATATAAAGTTAAATACTAAAATAATATTAACTCAATTCTCAATGTAAAATGAATAGTGGTGTAAAATATTTTTCACCAAAGCGATAATATTGGCGGATCAATATGAATTATTCACCAAAAAAAATAGTGAATATTTAACTTTTGGTTGGCTTGTGTATTATTATTATTATTTTTATTATATTGAAGATCATGCGCTTAATTAAGGGACTTGAATCCCTCCTCTTAAAACAACACCTTGTTGGTTGCTTAGCCTATTTATTGTAACAGTCCAATCCTAACTGACTTACGATTATGTTACAAAATTTATTTCTCATGAGATTTATGCATTGTGCTTATTAGTGATCGAGAAACTGCAATCAACAAATTAAAACCGCCTAGGCTTTTGTTTCACTTTCCTCCTTTGGAATCACTCTCACTTTAGAAGATACATTAGAGCACATTTGGTTTAAATGTTTTCTATTTTCATTTTCACCGAAAATAGAAAACAAGCATGAAAAAATGTTTTGTTGATCTTTGGTGAAAATATTTAAAAAATATTTTCTAGATTGCTCAGGAAACTGAAAACGATATTTTCCCATTTCGAATATTTTCAGTGAGATGTTCGGTAACTGATAAAAACATTTTTTTGAAAAGGAAGTGGCAAACTTGTAATAATAATGCAATCCCTTTCATTCCATTTCATGCTCTGTTGAGTTGTTCCACACCCCCAATTAGGGGTACTCATGACTCGTCCCGTCCCATCAACCCGATCCGGCCTGGCCTGAAGTTAATTTGAACGGGTTCGGGTCTTGAAATTTGACCCGGTACATTTTTCGGGCCGGGGTCGGATCATATGTCGGGTTGACCCGACCCGGCCCGAAATCAAATTATCCCGTAAAAGATATATATTTTTATAATAATTTATAAAAATTTATAAGATTTTGAAGTTTAATTAATATATTTTACATAATTTGATGTTATTTCTAAATTGATATGGTTTATTTTGAAACCTATATCGTAAAATATCTCTAAAATTTTGTTTCTTACTTGTAAAATTTTATAACTTTATTATGTACAATATCTAAATTCTTATATATTGTTCGAATGCTAGGTTGACCCGGTACAACCCGGGACATAGTCGGGTCATTATTGGATCGGGTTCGGGTTTTAAAATTGACCGAGTGTAAAAATCGGGCTCGGTTCGGGTCTTTTCCAACCTGGCCCAACCCGTCCCTTGTACACCCCTACCCCCAATAACCCTCAATGGGTAAAGATCATTTACAATGAGAATTTCATTTCAGATAATAAAATAAGAAGATTTTATTTTTAAATTAATAAAGTTAT
This sequence comes from Dalbergia cultrata, assembly GCA_031216105.1. Classification (NCBI taxonomy): domain Eukaryota; kingdom Viridiplantae; phylum Streptophyta; class Magnoliopsida; order Fabales; family Fabaceae; genus Dalbergia; species Dalbergia cultrata. The sequence goes on from CM062347.1 coordinate 13,132,084, forward strand.
TATTTTTAGATTAATAAAGTTAAAAGTAAATCACTCTTCACTTTATTAATCTAAGAATAAAATTACTATTCCACGAGGCATTATTAATTGCTCCCGGAGCAAAACACTTGCTTTGCTTGCTCTGATGTATTGACCATGTGACACATGGGATAAGTGGCTCCTCATGTTCTCTAAAATCAAATATTTTAAAATTACTAAATAATGCAACCATAGTAAACTTCTGTAGTTTGAATAAAACTAGAACAAAAAAATTTTCGTCAAGTTTTCAGGTACCGTGATTTTCTACTCATTTCTTGTATTATTTTTAAAAATTTATTGCCAGTTTGTCTCATTGTTCTCTCATCTTCTGAAGAAAACTTTTCAGCGCAAATCTTTATTCCTTGAAAGCATTTCTTCTTCATGATTCATCAAGTTTGGAGTTACATTATTCCTATCTTTCGATATTTCAAGTCCGATCCGTATCGTTGGGATATTGCAATTCCTTTTTTTATTTTATAGTAAATTTTGTTTACTATAGTTTGATTGTAGTTAGTTCTTTTCGGTCATTTTTTTAGGATGTATTTGATTCAGGAGTAAAAATTAGGATAAAAATTACTTGAATAAGTTTTATGCGTAAAATAACACATAAAATTCATTCTTATAATTTTTACCCCATCCTCTAACCAAATATACCCTAAAGTGAAGACTAAGAGTGACATTATGTTAAAAAAATCGCTCGAAAGTGGGATCTGATTGTCTCAAGACCGAAGATAGCATCACCTCAATTTTGTCACACCTATTTAACTTAGTGAATATTCAAGCGTGCGCACACACATATATAGGGAACGTATCGTATTAGAAAAGAAACTTTTATAAGAATGAGAGAAGTCAATTTTTGACTGTTGGATCTTATATGAATGGTCAAGATTAAAGTATAAAATCATGACCTTTTTAAATGAGCATGTGAGCATTAATTGTCATTAATTACATTTAAATCTTGACCATCCATATATAATTATAAGGCCCAGATTTGCCTATCTCACTCTCATAATAAGCCATCTTTTTTATGTGATAGGCCTTATATATATATATATATGAATTTGAAATCCAAGAGGATTTCTACCACCACCAACTGGGCCGACAGGATTTCTAACACCACCAACTAGGCATTGCCCAAAATCTCAACAATGCCAACTTTAGTGGCTCTGCCCTTACCCCACTGTTGCCATTGTTCTCCAGCAGATCCGGAATCGAAATCGTTGGCATAGTTGCCAAAATAGTGACTTTCTCAAGTGTGAGAAAGAACGTGTAGGTGCTGTTGATAGTGATTGCTCAGGTGCCTACTTGAGTTAATGCCTATGGTGTCATTGTCATTTAACCACATTTTGAAAGTGTAGCTAATAAAAAAAAAATATAGCTAAACCCTTTCCCCAAAACACTCTCACCTACACACACACAACACACAATGCTCACCACTTCTCAGTTATGCCGCCGACTCCTCCACCACGATGTTACCTTATAGCTTCCTTTAGGAGGTGGAGGCTGCCCTTAGCTGCGGCCTCACAGCGACTACGAGGACAAGAATCACCAGGGTATCCGGCAAGTTGGGATCCAGAAAAAATCAGGGTCATCCTTGATGATGCTGCCGAAGCAAGAGGACTAGGACGGCCAAGGTTGACGGAGCCAATGATAGCCTCAAGGAGGATGTTGCTAGTGGTGATGAAGGCAAGGAAGTCGCTGAGCTTGATGCAGAGGAAAGAGAAGGAGCCGCCAGTGATGTGGACGTCGACTGTGAACTCGGTGTAGCAAAACGCGGAGGGGAGGGTGGAGAAGCCGAAGGTCGGGTACGGAGGAAACATGGTAGGCTCACTTAGCCAATGTGTCACATGGTTAATGTATCAAAGCAAAACATGTGTTCATGTTTTACTCCAGAAGCAACTAAGAATTGTGACAGATGTACTGACATAGTAAATTGTGAGCTTATCCATTTAACTCACTTATAATTTATTTATTTTCTATAATAATTTTTCTTAAAAATATTTTTTAGAAATTTTTAAGTCATCATTTAATACACATGTTATACTAATAATTTAAACAAAAAAGATGAATATTCTAAAAAGTTATGTTGATTGAATAATAAATTAGACTAAAATATATTTTGTTGACCAAATAGCACAAGTCAGGGGAAAAAGTTGTTGATCAAATACAGGATTCTATTATCTCTTTTGGTATTTTTGAGTTAATGCTCATTTTAGTTCATCATTTTACATTCATAGCCCTTTTAGTCCCTGATTTTTAAAATAAGTCAAATTAGCCGCTGATATTATAAAATGTAAGTCATATTAGTTCATCAATTAAATGATGATAGATAACCTTAAGTGATACGTTAGCATACCATTTGTTTTTTGAAGTAGAATGAAATTTAAAATAACTAATTTTGACTCCAACATTGCACAAAATGAGTCATTTTATGATTTGGAATGGAAATTTAAATGACTCATGTTATATAATTTTAGACACCAAAATAAATTATTTCAAACTCCATTATACTTCAAATGATATAAGATATGTTAATATGTCATTTAAGATTACCTATCATCATTTAATTAATGGAATATTAAATAAAAGCAAGTTGAGAGACTAAAATGATTCATGTTTAATGGTATCAGGGACTAAAATGACCCATGAATGTAAAATCGGATACTAAAATAAATGAGCATTTTCTTTTCATTTTTTCCCCTTTTTTTTGCATATTGGTACGTAGAAGTACAAAGATAATTGCACTTAAAAAATAGTGTTAGTTATTTGGTTCAATCATGTCCCTTTTATTATAATTATAATTTAATCAAAAATAAAATATATTCAAAACAACATTTGCTAATGGTTTGATTTAAAAAAATTAACTGTATAAAAATGTACAATATTTTTATCGGGAATTTTTAAAATTTAATTTTTAGTGTTTAATAACATATATAATTTAATTTTATTATGTTAAATATGATTTAAAATTGCATTTGGAAATTAGACAAATGAAACAAGTTTTCATTATTTTCTCTATTTGAAAACAAATTCACTTGGGTAAACCAAATGCACAACAACAATTAAGCATTGTTTCATTAAGTGGGATAAGCTACATGGATCAGGTGACACCATAGAGCTCTATCGTATATCATATTTATGTTAAAATTATTGATACTTAAATCTCTTTTGATTATTTCTACTCCAGTTTTTTATTGGTCTTCCTCTACATCTTTCTATGGTACTACTCTCCATTTGGTCTATTTTCCTGACTGGAGCCTCTATAGGTTTCCTCCAAATATGCCTAAACCACTTAAGATAAGATTCTACCATTTTTCTGCAATAGGTGTCACCCCAATTTTCTCTCTAACGCATTCATTCCTTATTCTATCGTGTCATGTGTGGTCATTCATCCATCGCAACATTCTCATCTCTACCACATGTAGTTTACTTTCATATTGACTTTCATCACCCAACATTCAGTTCCATAAAACAAAGCTGGTTTATTGTTGTACGGTAGAATTTACCCTTAAACTTTAGTGGTACTTTTTTTTTTTTTAAATCACAAATAAGACTACAAGCACCACTCCACTTTGACCGTCCTACTTGAATTATATGGTTAACATCTCCATCTATCTCTCTATCACTTTGAATGATAGAATCCAAATATTTAAATTTTGTGACTTGCTGTATGGTATCATCCCAAAGTTACTTCAAGGTTATAATGTGCATGTCTCTTGGCAAACTTGCACTCCATATACTCCGTTTTACTTCTACTAATACATAACCCACATTCCTTTGAAGCTTCCCTCCACAACTCTAACTTTCTATTTATTTATTCTCTTGATTCTACTATCAGTACCATATCGTCTACAAATAACATATACCAAGGCATGCACTAGGTCATGAATATGCTCCGTGAGCACATACAAGACTAATGTGAGAAGATATAGACCCAAGGACCTTTGGTGTAGTTCGATCCGTATAAGAAAATCCTCTGTTATTCCATCTTGAGTCCGTATGCTAGTTGTGACCCCTTCATACATATCTTGGATTGTTTGGATATAGGCTATTTGAACTCCTTTTCTCTCCAAATATTTCCATAGAACTTCTTTGGCCCCTTATCATGTGCCTTTTCCATATCAATAAAAGCTATATGTAAATCCTTTTGATCTCTCCGATATCTCCCTATCAATCTTTGTAATAAGTAGATCGCTTCTATGGTAGACCTTCCAGCCATAAATCCAAACTCGTTTTCTGTGATATCAGTCTCTCGTCTTAGTCTCAACTCTATGACCTGCAATGGTATTATCAGAGTTAGGTATCATCAGGCATAAACCCAAGTGTAATAAACACTTTATAGATGTGAGCGCAAGCACGCTCAAAACATTGTGGAGAATAATGGATAAAATAAAGCACTTGATTTGTACTTCGTAGAGGGACTCACTTTTCACTATTCACACCAATAAGAATAAATTGAGAGAACTACACACTAATATTTTAACATAAAAAATCCTCCGGTAATTTTGAGGGAAAAAATCATAAGCCAAACTCCGAAAAATATTTCATTATATTTAAAGAGTAATTACAATATAGTGTATCCTTGGTGAGACTCTTTCCTACTACAATTTGTAGTATTATAGAGATTTAGAGAATATACCCAAAACCCCCAATGTATATTCACACTACACTCTTGAAATTTTCTTATACAAACTTTCTATTTTTCTCTCACTACAAGAAGCTTACACTGCTTCTTCTTATACAGCTAAGGAAATGTTTCTCAGCTCGAGATGCTTAACTTGGGATGGTTTTTAGAAATGAGTTGATGCTGAGCTTGGGATGTTTTTTAGAAGTGAGTTTGCACTCTATTTGTAGAGGCTTCTGACTCATTGAAGAATTTTCTTTCTAGCTAGTGCATGTTGTTGTGCAATGACACTTTCGTTGCAGATAATAAAAAAAAATTCTTCCTCAATAATGCAAGCCACAAGCCATGTTCTGACATTACCCTCTCCTACAACTTCATAGTATGATTCATAAGTTTTGTCCTTCTATAATTTGCACAATTTTGTATATCTTCGTTGTTTTTGTAAATACGAACTAATGTTCCATCTCCACTGATCAGGCATCTTTTGTTTTACCTTAGAATCTTATTAAATAGCTTTGAAAGCCATCTTATACTGTTTCCTCCTAGGCATTTTCATATCTCAATATGTAAGTTATCAGGACCCATTGCTTTCCTACCTTCCATTCTCTTCAAGGCCTTCTTTATTTTAAACTATTGAATTCTACGGTAGAAAGTAAAATATTTTTCTTTTTGTTTTGTCAATAGTCTATCCATTTGCAAAGGATTCCCATGCCCTTCATTAAACAACTTGTTAAAATAACTCATCCACCTCTACTTGATATCTTGTTTAGCAACTAAAACATTGTCATTTTCGTCTTTTATACATATATCTCAATTGATCTAGGTCCCTTGTCCTTCCTTTCCTCGCTTTTGCTAATCTATAGATGCCTTTTTCCGCGTTTTAGTACCCAATGATTAGTATAACCTCTCAAAAGCTTTAGTTTTTACACCCCTCACTGCTTTTTTTGTTTCTTTCCTAGCTATCTTATATTTTTCCCAATTTTCAGCATTGTTATCCAAAGACCATGCTTTAAAACTCTCTTTTTTACCTTTAACCTTCTCTTGCAAGTCTTTCTCCCACCACCAAAATTCTATATCATTTACACCAAAACCTTTAGATTTTCCAAGGATTTCTTTGGTTATCTTCCTAGTCCCTTTTGTCATCTTATTCCATATTTCATTCGCATTTCCTTGTGTCTCCCATCCTAATTTTTCCTTAATCCTTCTTTGAAAATTTTTTGGCATTTCATCCTTTAGATACCACCATCTAATCCTTGAAGTCATCTTTTGGTCTCTTCTTTTATCTCTTCCTGTAAAGCATACATCCATCACTAAGATCCTATGTTGAGTAGTCAGGTTCTCCCACGAAATAATCTTGCAACTCGTGCAAAGTTTTCTATCTAATTTTCTTATCAAGAATAAACTAATTTGGGAGCATACCCACCCATTCTTATACGTTAGAAGGTGCTCTTCCTGTTTCCTAAAACAAGTGTTAACTATAGTAAAATGCAAAGGTACCGAGAAGTCCAAAATAGTGTTACATTTTCATTTGCTTCTCCAAAACCATATCTTCCATGCAACCCTTCATATCTGCTCACTTTCTTACCAACATATCCATTTAGATCTCTATCTAAGAAAATCTTTTCTTGTATAGGTATACCTTGGATTAAATCTTCTAGGTCCTCCCAAAATTTTATTTTATGGCACTCTTCTAATCCAACTTGTGGTACATAGGCACTAATGACATTGAAAGTGTCTCATTTACCAATCAGTTTTTGTGCTATAATCCTTTCTTCCACCCTTTTAACCTCCACAACATCCTTTTTCTAAGACTTATCCACAATTATACCCACACCATTTCTAGATTTTGCTTTACTAGTGTACCACAACTTAAAACCCAAAGTATCTGGCTCCTTTGCCTTCTCTCTCACCCATTTAGTTTCTTGTAAGCACATAAAATTTATCCTCCTTCATATCATGATATCAACTATTTCCATCGATTTACCTATAAGTATGCCTATGTTTCAAGTCTGAAACAGTAACTTACTATTGTGAACTAACTTATTACCCTAACATGTTTACAAAAATACAGGAACCCTTGCTTATTTTGCACTGCATTTGGGCATTAATGCAGCTGCCCTTGCATCCGGACATTGTAGTCAAGCAATACAACGTGTTGCTTCCAGGAAACAACCTAGCATTAGTTGTGTTTCATCTTTGATCCATGTCATAATGATTCGATAAAATTTTACGTTTGCTATCGACGGCCTAACACAACCCTCCTCTTTTATTCAGGCTTGGGATGGCTATGAAAATAGGTTTTCAATAAAGCACAACATAAGAAGAGTTGCCTGCAATTTAAAAATCTGAAATAAAAGCCATTTTCAAAAATTGGAAGCAGGAAATGAAAATAGAAAATATGTTCTTAAATCGAATGCACCCTTAGCTTTTGTTTCAATTTCTTATTTTACAATGTCTCTCGATTTAGAAGAGCCAAATATGAACTAGAAACAGGAAAAAGCATACCATATATGCAATTTTCAAGTAAAAAGCCAAATATGTTTTGAAACAAGTGCGGGTAACTAAAGGGCTGTTTGCTTTCAATTTCCAATTTTCAGTTTTTCAGTTTTCCAAATTTGTGAAGAAAAAACTGAAAATTCTGAAAATTACAATTTTCAATTTTTTCAGTTTTTCCTTCGCAATTTCCTAAAAACTAGAAATTGAAAGCAAACAGCCCCTAAATTCTCCAAACAAAATTTCTCGACATTTTAACATGTCAAATCAAAACAATCCAATTCCACATAATTGATCATTAATCAGATTTAAACACAATGTGTTAGCTTTTGTATTCATCCATTTTTCCCTTGACTTAATTCAAATAAAGTTAAATATATTGACCCATGTTTTGAGAACCGGACCGGACCGGCCGGCTTGAGCAGAGCAAACCTTGTCCGGTTCGGGTTGGACTCTAAAATCGGTTGGGAAAGAACCGGTGGGGAACCACTTCGAACCGGCTGGGAATCGGGAAAACCGGGCAAATCGGCCAGGCCGGCCGAATCGGTTTTTTTTTTTTTACGAAAAAGATGCCAAAAACATAATTTTGAGGTTTTTTTTTTAAAAAAAAAGTCTAAAATATCTTTTTTCCTAATTCTTTTCATTTTCTGGTATGAGAATTAGTAATTTAAGAGATTTAATCTATATGAATAATATTTATTTTGATTAAGAGATTAATTATATTATATTCTATAGGTTTTGTTGATACCTAATTTAATTTTTAGTTATTTATGATATATATTTTATTTTATATTTTTATATATTTATATGAATACAGGTTTTATTATATACCGCCTGACTCTCGATTAAACCTCTCAACCTCGCTGACGGCTCAATGTAAATCCGATTTTCATAACCTTACTATTGACTCCTCGATATGCCCTAATACTTTGCATAACAATGCAGTTTTCGGGGCATATTTTAATACCTTAAGCTGTTAGAAGACATTTTTTTTCAAATCAAACTCAACAACCGTTCTACGACAATTTCAATCAGATGCCAATGCCCTAAGAACCAGAAATGAGTATTTTAAAGATGAGGGATTGGTTGGTCTGAGTCAACAAGGGACCAACCTTAGTCCTCAAACAAGACAAAAAGAAATGCCCAAAAATTTAATTACAAGGAAGGGCGCAAACTTCTATTTTTGCAAAATGAGTCTTCTCCTGCCTTCGTCTTTGTCTCTGACAGAGATTGTTGGTTGCTCCAACATCAACATCGACGGCTTCTGCATTGCAACTGAGTTTTGACCTCATCAGAGAAGATGCACCAAGTCCCTTCCCTCACAACGTTAAAACAACGGGAAGATGCTTCGAAAGGTCCTTTGGATCTAGTCCCGCGTGATTGTCAGAAGCCTGCACTGTCAGAGTTGCTGATCTCTTCTTTGCAACATCCTCCTGCTTGGTTGGTCTCGATTTCTTTGGCGTCAGAGACATGTCTTTAATTGTTTTGTCTTTTTTGGATGAGAGGACTTGGGCGTCGCTAAGGCTTCGAGAGAGTAGAGGCTGATGATGGTGATGACGATGATGAATTGTCGAAACGTTGGGTAGAGGAAGCAGCGGTGGTTGCTGGTTTTGACGATGTTGGTAAGTAGTGAAGAAGAGTGGTTGGGACAAAGACATGGTACATTGAGGAGGATGATTCAAGAGACGTGCATATGATGATTCAAGAGTCTCAGAGGGAGAAGGGTTAGAAATGAAATTACCTCGTCTGTTGTTTCTCTGAGTTGGGGTTTTTTGATTCTGATATGAAGCCTGTTGTTGTTTGGAGCAACTAACCGTTCTGCTGTGTGAGATGTCATCAAATAAACATATCAGTAGTCTGTGAATTTCTTTCACATATATATGTTAAAGGAAGTCGCCAGAGTTGATGCCAGAGTAACCAACAATTCTTGCGAAAGACACAGACAAAGTGAGGAGAAGACTGATTTTGCAAAAATAGAAGTTCGGGTCCTTCCTTGTAATTAAATTTTAGAGCATTTCTTTTATTTTGTGTGGGGACTAAGATTGGTCCTTGACTGACCCGGACCAGTCAACCCTTCACCGACTCTAAAATCATAAGATGTGAAATTTTTACCCCCTTTCAATATTACCAAAATACCGAGGTTAAGTTCATCAAAAAAAAAAAAAAATACCGAGGTTAAGAGGACCGGACCGGTTGGGCACCAATCCGAAACTTTTGAAATTTTTTTTTTATTTCAAAGCTTAAATATTGATATTTTATAGTAATCATAGAGTAAAAATGAAAAAAAAAAAGGTTATATTTATTTTATATATGAACAAAATACTAATATTCACGGGTTGCTTACCACAAAACTCACTAGTCACCAACAAATATTATTTTCAAATACTTTTATAACTATATTCTGAGACTGAGACTAGAAAAATTTTATATGGATTAAGTTTATTTTTATAAATCTATATATATATATATTCTGGTTAAATCTTGATTGAACCGGTTAAACTTCTAAACCTTTAAGTCAATACCTTAATCAATTAGATACCGGTTCGATTTTCTTAACCTTGCAAAATACTACCCAGAGCACAATTCAATGCTAAATACGCCAACCCCACGCACAACTTGCTATATACATATTTGTTTGGTTTCAATTTTGATTCTTGTTCTCTGTTCACAATTTAGTGCAAAATATAGTGAAAATAAGAAATTAAAATTGAAAACAACTTACTTCAACTTGGTTTCCAATTTCAGTTTTCTAGTTTTTCAAAATTTATTAAGAAAATAACTATTAAAATTATAAATTTTAACCTTTATTTTCAAGTTTAAATATTTTCTTTATAAAATTCTGAAAATTGAAAAACTAAAAACAAAAACTAAAATCAAACAAGTCAATCTTTTACTGTTTTCAATATTTTTAGTATTTCTCTAAAGACAAAAAAACAAAAAACAAAAACTGAAATAATAAAATGAAAATGGTAACCAAATAAACCCTAAAATTCCTAGGTTATAAAGCCAGGAATATACGAGGAAAAACATAACACAGAACAAAAATGACAACCAGAATGTTCTACTGCATTAGTCTAACTATCAAAACTCAGGTACAGCAGACAATATTAAATTCTAAAAGCTTAATAATGTGTTCTCCAATAAATTTTATTCAACCACGTACTCCCTTAAGGCTAACCATGCGAGATGATACATCCCCATGGGGTCCCCTCAATGCCGAACCACCTTGAGTAGTCCTCCCCGAACCTCCGTATGCAGCATCTTGATACCGGCCTGAACCTCGACCTCGCCCCGTTCGGTCCCTTGAATATCCACTCCCAGCTGCTTGGCCAAGAGCCGTTGGTCTTCCACCTCCGCTACCATATCGCCTTGGCTGGGAAAGGGACAAGTCCTGCCACCTACCACCTAAAGAGGCTGTTCCACCACCTGCAGCAGCAGCATAGTCCTGGCCATCCCTACGCCTCTGGGGCAGATCCAATCCACCACCACCTGTCATTGCCTCCATTGCTCTTTCATTGCTCTCTGCCAGGATAGATAACTTCTCTGTCAACTGGAATGCCAGCGCCTGCAACCTAGAGTGCTCGACATCCTGGAAAATAATGCACCCAGTTGGCTGGTCCCAGCTTGCATGAAGCTCCTCATTGATCATCATCCTACTAACAATGCTGTGAGTGTGAGGAATAGAGAGGTCAAAAATTTTTGTGAGTTGATCCAGGCTCAAAGAATCATAAGCTGAAGAGAAGGTAAAGAGGTATGTCCTCAGTGCCTCCTCCTTGATTTTGTCCTTCAGCATTTCAAGCACAGTGTCTCGATTTCTCACAAATTTCCATACATCAAGAGACACAATAATCTCGAATGCCTTGTGGAAATCTCCCTTGCTAAGAGCCTTTGTGGCAGCCATAACATGATCTCTAACATGTTCAGGTGGACCAGTGAATGTGTGCTTCTCATTGACCTCAAGCAAGCGGCGGAAAGTCTTACTAATGACCTTACGCTTTGCATCATGGACATTGGCCGCCATATTGGGAACTTCAAGTAGCATAGCACATATAAGATGCACTGCCTCAAGGAGCTCAAGATTTATGTGCATATGATATGGCATCTGACGTCTTCTTTCCAACCTTTCCTGGAACAGGATAACAAGAGTTAACTTCAATGTAAAATATAATTCTCACAGTTCTAAAACAAATTTTAAAAAACTGAAGCTGATGTAAATATGGATTAGGAAAACTAAAATAATTTGCAAATATATTTATAGCTGTATGAAAGTTAGGAAGATATTATGCAAATATAAGGTAGATCAAGGTCAATACATCATGCAATGACAACCATGTTTCAGGTACCAAATAGAACACACTGACTATGGCAGTTTACAAAATTAAGCAGTTCAACTCATAGTCCGAGCCACCCATTAGATCGGCCATGTCAATGAACCAGTATAACTCAGCCGAATTTAATAAAACTCGATGACTCGTGGCTCACTTGAATCGGACAGGGTCATTGAGCGTACAAAAATTTTCAGAACTAATAAAAACCTTTGCTTGCCTATTCAAAGCTGGGCCTGCAGTGCCAGTTTGTCGGGAAGGCAGAGAATAACTATATACATAGCACAATGACCAGGCTTTTCTTTAGCAACTCTTCAATGTGGGACTTTAATCACTTGCCTTGATTACTGTTTTCTTTGATTTCCTTGTGGAAACAGCATCAAACATTCACTGGCAGTAAGCCCACTCTTTCTTCAATGAATTGGTCATGAGGTTAGCTAAGGTGTGGTAATATTGAACTCAAGATGATAAACATACAAAGGGAAGTAAGTCTTAATTTCTCATGTTGAGATGAGAGACCTCTAATTTTTATGCTAAGCAGAAGGAAACAAAAAGAAAACTTAGATGAGATAAAACTTAAGAGACATTGACCATGGAGATTTTGAACAGTATTGTGAAGGACTTCTTTCACAATTCCCTTTAACTTTGACGATTTTAAAGGGTGGTATGATTGGTATCATCACTAGTTAGTCTTTCATTCTTGTTCTATTAGAACAATGTCACTCTCTGGAACTAATTAATGGAGTTCTTATATATTTTCAATGTATGAACAAATATTTCCTTGCAATTTGTTAAAAACTAGAAGAGAGGGTATTTTAAAGCCTATAAATTTTTTAAGGGTGTTAAATTGTCCATTAGATAAGTTATTTTATTATATTTATTTATATTTATATATTTATTTTACCAAATTCGATTTAACCGGTTCGACCAGTAACTCACTAGTTGAACCAATGACCCAGTAACTCGGTGTCTTGGCCGAGTTGATCACCAGTCTAGTTTTGAAAACTATGGTTCAACTTGTTAAAAAAGAACGAATATAAAATGTGTGATAAAAAAACCATTAAAAAAAAGAGGGGAGGATCAGCACCTGTTCTGGAGTTTTCTCATGATAACGACTCTGGGCCACACCTTGTGCAAGCAACTCCCTCACCCTTCCACCAGAATAAAGTTCAGACAGACAGCCATGTGCTTCAGAAATCAGCCCAACCCGGAATGCACATAGACCCAACTGTGCCATAGCCCTGTTAAAAAGTATCTGTGTCGAAATGTCCATATGCTGAACATTGTCTTGCAAATGGCTCATAAGCAGCAGATCACGGGCTATTGAGAACTCGTCAAGAAGAGCATGGTGATATATATCACAAAGCATTGCCCGTGCTTTAGTGCGCTCATCTCCATATTTGTAAATAAGTGATACCAATATATCCATAAGCGTCCTGCTATTCTCAGGGAAGGTGGGTTTGCGGGGCACAAGCTCCGGAGTAACAACAAATGCAGTGGGAATTCTTGTATCCTCAAACCCTTTCTCCTCACTAGCCCCACCTTCGTTATCTCCTTCTTCTGTCAGCTCAGCCAATTTTCTCATGGCGTCATACACCTCTTGTGGTTTGTAGTAAATGAGTTCAACCCTCCTCAAGGCCACCTTAGAAGAAGCTTTGAAATCCCCAACCCTTTCAAGGTATTCCTGAACATTCTGAGCAAGAACCAGAAACATTGGCTCATCCCTTAGTCTCTCAACATAGTCACGGGTATGAGGATCAATGCACTGTAGGCTCTTGAAAAACTCAGCATCAATTCTTTCTAAGAAAGCAACCAAATTACCCCAAACCCGAATTGTTCCATTATAGTCAGGTCCTTTCTGAGTTTCATTCTCATCTGGCTCCACAGCATCACCAACCACAATGTTCGGGTACTGCACTAGAATATCAAGAATGACCAGCATGTTCTGCACACATTTTTTCCAGACATTTATCGGCATATGCCCACTTAAGCCTGGATTAACATCAAACTGAGCAGAAACCACACTAAAAAGAATTTCCAGCTTCTGTGCAGGGGTTTTAGCAACTTTTGCCAGGAAGCTAAGCTGCTCAACCTGCTCGAACCTTCCAGTTCCCTTCCTGCCCCTAACTGCCACAACCTCCTTGAACTTCTTGTTAACCGTGTCCCAAGTGATATTGCTCGGGTCCTTCATAAATTGTCTATCAAAAAGCCTGTCTTTCTTGCTAAGCTTTTGGTCCCAAGGTGCTTCACCAGCATCTAGCTTTTCATCTTCATTTTCCGAAGCTGATTTCACTGATAGTCTGTCAGGCTCAATAATCTCATCATCACTCTCATACTCTTCCTCTGACTCCTCCTCCTCTTTCTCCTCCTCACTCTCAGGATTCTCCCTGCACTTGTTAATCAAGTCCTCATACTGCTTATTATTCTTCTTCAACTTCTGCTTCATCGAGTTCAGCGCCTTGGCATTGCTACTACTCATCTTTTTCTTGGCATCCTTATTGGCCAAAGCCTGAGCCAGGAAATCCTCCAGCATCACAAGGGCTTTAATGTAGAGATTGGGGACCTTGTCAGACTCAGTAACACGCATGACCTTCTCAAGCTGCTTGTTGATCTTATCAAAGCTCTCCTGCAAGCTCACCCAGTCATTGATCTTCATGGCATTCTTCATCTGATCAACAGTAGTAGCCATCTCCTCGAACCGCTTATCTTTTGCAGACCGGACAACACGCTTTTGCCCATCAGAGTCATCAGAGTCACTTGCATTGTCCTGCAAGTACCTGCTAGTAATGTTGTCTTGGTTGGCAGCTGATTCACCAACCATCGTCTCCTCCTCCTCATCATAGTCACTGCTCTCTTCCTCAGAATCACTACCACCCTAGGATTTATAAAAAAAAAATTAAAAATGAAATCTTTTTCTTCAATTCCATAAAATAGAAAACCAAAATTAAACTGGCATCGAAGTTTGAAACAAACCTGGGTCCAGAATCTAGATGCCATCGTTTGTCAAAGGCTCTAGGCAACGGATCAATTAGGCAAAACTATCTGCAAGGAAGAAAACTATGCATCTACAATTCGGTATGTGCAACCAACCACAGAGAAAGATTTAAAAAGGAAAAAAATACTTAAGAAATTAAACCCTAATCCACGATACAGGAATAAGGAAAATTAAATAAAGAAAAAAATCATATATACTGAGACGAGAACCATAAAGAGAGAAAAAAAAAAACGAGCTTTTAGAAATTGAACCATGATCTGCCATTCAGGAATCAGAAAAAATTATACGGAAAGAGGAAGGAGAAAAACAAAAATCCCAAACAGGCGTTGCATAGATTTCAATTGCATTACCCTCTGTGCGCTACCAAGACTTGCACTAATATAATTTCATTTTTTTTCGACTAAACAATCAAATTGAGAGACAAATTTTCTTTTTTAATTATAATGTTTCTGGGCTTCCTTAAAAATACTAATCTAGTGTGAAATTTTCCCTACATACTTTTGAGTCCATGGAATTCCCTAAAAAATGCTAATAAAGTTATTATCACAACAATAATTAAAGGGTTCTGAAACATTGATGAACTTACAGGCTATACGAAAGAGCGCACGAGAATTAAGTCGATGGCGAAGAAGAGAGAGCTGAGTGCGAGTGAGACGAGAAAGAGATGGGTGGCGTCAGGGTTACCCTTGGCCTTTTGGGGAAAGTTTACAGTTTACCCTAATCTATAGAGGATCCGTCGATGTGGTCAATTAGGATATAAGCAGTATCATTTATACTTATGTAAGACACTATTGATATATTTTTGTCTATTATTAAATAAGATGTGAGTTTTAAATTAAGTGGAGTTCACATTTTATTCAATAGTAAATAAAAATATGTTGACACGGTATCTCATAAATTATGAATATAAATAATATTTCTCTTAAGATATAGGTGTGCGGATCAAAGCCAAACTTGCAAGTTCTCTTAAGTAGCATTTGTTTTCTATCTTTGAATAGTGGAAATAAGGCAATAGAAACAGAGACATAAAAAACACTGAACCTATATCGTGTTTGGTTGTGATGTACAAAATATGATAATTGTTTTTATATTTTGTTTAGAAATATTAGGACAAAATAACAAATATATGATAAATAACATATGTACTCCAGTCAGACCACCGTTGACTATCGCAGCTAGCCATTGTCAACAGTGAGGGTCTGGCAGATGCAGTCCAACGACTGGCACCACCCTTGAGTTTGAGGACACATTGGGAAATATTAAGTATGTATAGGGGTATTATTAGAAAAAATATTAAATTTCTGTCTCTTATATTTTGCCTCACACCTTTTGGAAGTACAGAAATTTTCTATATTTTTGTTCCAGGAGCAAAAAAAATTTCTATATCTTATTGCTGTCCCATCATCAAACAAATTTATGTCTCTAGTATCTTCATATTTCTGCTTCAAAAATAGAAAATAAATGCTACATGACTTCCTTGATACATGCAGCAGTCCTTCGGATGCGGCCATTTGATTCACTTAATATTTAAAAGAATATGTTACTATTTGATTTGGGAGTGGCAATTAATGCAAATAACAATGTTCTGAAAATTAGATCGGATATCAAACCGGTAACGACAAGGGTTCAAAGGTTCATAGGTTCAACCGGTTCAATCGAGGATCCAATCGGAATATAACCGGTATATAATAAAACATGTATTTATATAAATATATAAAAGTATAAAACAAAATACATGTCATAAATAACTAAAAATTAAATTAGGAATCAACAAAACCCATATAATATAACATAGCTCATCTCTTAATCAAAATAAACATTATATATATAGACAAATTTCTCAAATTACTAATTCTCATACTAGAAAGGAAAAGAATTAGAAAAAAAAAGATTTTAGACTTTTTTTAAAAAAAAGCCCAAAATGATGTCATTTTACATCTTTTTTATTCAAAAAAAAAATGTTTAGCCGGCCGGTTCAGTTTGCCCAATTCTCTACTAGTTCAAAACGATTCTCAACTGATTCTTTCCCGGCCAGTTTTAAGACCCAACCCAAACCAAGCAGCAGGTCGATTCCCGATTCAATCGGTTCGGTCCAATTTTCTTAACCTAGGCAAATAGTCTTTCCCACTTTTGATAACACAGGTTTGATTTATCTAAAATATCCTTTTAGATGATTACCAGTAATGTTACCAATTTATTTAAAATTTATGTCTTAATGAAAATTGTTAGATAACTGTCAATTAATAACATTACATCTTAATAAATTGTAGAAGACAATATACATATTGATTCTTTTTAACATAAAGCGTTATATAATAAAAAAATATTTAAAAATATACAATAGCTTAGTTTACTGTTATTGCACAATATTGCACCGCCCTTCATTCTTCAGTCTCTTCCCCGAAGAGAGACCACAGAAGGCCATCGCAGTGAGGTGTTGGACTCCAGGAAGAGACCACATATTTAATTAAATTCTAAACAATGAACATAACCATGGGTGATGGAATTGTTCTCAATATTTTTTTAGTTAACCACTTTTCCTTTTTGTGATTTTGGAAAAAAGAAAGGATAAAAAAAAATTAATCTATTATCTATTATCTATTACATGTATAAAGTATTAGGTATCAGAGTAATGGAAACAGATCAACGCAACTAAAATAGAGTTGAGAGAATTGGAACATGACACACAATATTTACGTGGAAAACCCCCTAATGATGAGGGAAAAACCACGGGCAAGACCGAGAAAGATTTTCACTATGTGGAAAATAAAATTACATCTCTCTCTAAATATAAGGAGAGAACAATAACACCATCTCTTATTCTAGGAGAATACACCTCCCTCTATAAAAATAGGAGAAACTCTCAGAAGACACTATATATATTTCTCTCTCTCTCTTTGTGCTCTCTCTATTTCACTGACAGCCTTCAGCAGCTCGCTATTTATAGAGGCTTAGAAGTTACTGTGCATTGAATGCACAGTAACTTCACATGCATTTCCGTTGGGTACACCTAACCCTTTATATGTGCACAGTAACTTTTTTACTGTGCACGTTTGAAATTTTCATCAATCAACATGCATGCACAGTAGAAATTCTACTGTGCATTTTGAAAATTTTGCTCCGTGCATGTGCTTCTGCTTCCTTCTTTGACTTCTTTATATATTTTTTTTATCATTATAAGTGGCTTTACACCACTAACAATCTCTCACTTAAAGCCACTTTTGGTAAGCTTTCAAAACCTTTTCTCATCCTGCCAGTTTCATGCTGCCTACGTTTCTGATAGACCATAGGAAGATCTACACCATTTAAACTTGTCAGTGTTGATCGGCTTTGTCATGACATCTGCTAGATTATCTTTCGTATGAATCTTCATCATGTCCACATTTCCTTCTTCCACTACTCCTCGAACAAAGTGATATTGAACTCCTATGTGCTTTGTCCTAGAATGAAAGGCTGGATTCCTTGCAATGTGCAAGGCACTCTATCTGACTATCACAATACATAGTAATCTTTGACTGCTTGTGCCCGAGTTCCTCCATTAACCTTTGAATCCAAATAGCTTCCTTGCAAGCTTGTGTAGCTGCCATATATTCAGCTTCTGTAGTAGATAGAGCTACAACAATCTGTAACTTGGATAACTACCATACTCACTTTCGCAAGTGTAAACACATAGCCTGTAGTAGATTTCCTTTTATCAAGATTGTCTGCAAAATCTGAATCAACATATCCTCTAACAACGAACTCTGATCCTTCAAAACATAGTGCAACACCTGAGGTTCCTCTAATATATCTCAGGATCCTCTTCACAACATTCCAATGCTCATTTCCTGGATCTACCATAAACCGACTGACCAATCCAACTGCTTGAGCAATATCTGGCCTGGTACAAATCATGGCATACATAAGGCTTCCCACCGCTGATGCATATGGTACTCGAGACATTTCCATCCTCTCTTCTTCACTGCTAGGACACATACCTGAGGATCAGTTGTAGTTCATGGGAAGTGGGGTTGATACTGGCTTACAATCTTGCATGTTGAAGCGTCGCAAGATTTTCATCAAGTAATTCTTCTGTGAAAGCCAAATCTTCTTGTCCTTTCTATCTCTGTGAATTTGCACCACTAAAATCTTGTTTGCGGGTCCCAAGTCCTTCATATCAAACTCCCTAGCCAACTGTGCCTTCAATTCTTGGATTCAATCTTTGTTAGGGCCTACCACCAACATGTCATCCACATATAACAATAGAATGATGAAAACATTATTACCAAACCTCTTGTAGTATGTATAATGGTCTGAACTTAGTCTGTTGTATCCAAGGCGAATTATGAAGGAATCAAATCTCCTGTACCAACATCTTGGCGCCTGCTTTAGACCGTATAGAGATTTGGTCAACCTACAAACCAAGTTTTCTTTTCTTTTTTCCTCAAAGCCTTCTGGTTGGAGCATATATATCTCTTCTTCAAGTTCTCTGTGAAGAAAAGCAGTTTTCACATCTAACTGCTCAAGATGTAAATCAAATGCAGCACACATAGCCAATACTACTCTGATAGTGGTAAGTCTAACAACTGGAGAAAATATCTCATTGAAATCAATACCTTCCTTCTGAGCAAATCTTCTTACCACCAGTCTTGCACGATATCATTCCACTCAATCATTGTCATCTCGTTTGATCTTATAGACCCATTTGTTGCCGATGGCTTTTCGACCTTTTGGAAGTGCAACAAGTTCCCATGTCTTGTTTCTATGCAAGGCCTCTATTTCTTCCTGCATTGCTGGCATCCATAGAGAAGCATCTGGACTATTCAAAGCCTCCTGAAAGTTTGATAGCTCTCATTCTTCTGTTAGAAGACAAAATGCATCGTGGCTTGCTATAACATAGTCTGAATGCTATGATGGTGGCTTTGTTTGGCATGTTGATCGCCTAACTTTTGTCTCAACTGGTACTTGTTCATCATGCTCTGATTCTACTTCAGAATCTGTTTCTCCAGATTTCTCATCTATCTGAACTGTAATTGTTTCCTAAATAGTGCTGTCATTTCTTTCTTCACTTTACAGTTCATTTTCTGCAAATATAACATCCCTGCTGACAATAGCCTTGCGGGCAGTGGGATCCCACAAGCCATACCCCTTTACACCGTCAGCATAGCCCAAGAATATACATTTCCTAGACTTCGGGTCCAACTTTGTTCTTTCTTGGGAGTTGTACATTACATATGCCGAACATCCAAACACTTTTAGAGAAGAATAATCTGCTGACTTATCATTCCACATCTCCATTGGTGTCTTTAAACCAATCGCAGTTGATGGCGACCGATTGATCACATAACAGGCAGTTCTGATTGCTTTTGCCCAGAAAGACTTGGCTAAACCTGCTGTTCTCAACATTGCTCTTGTTCTTTCTAGAAGAGTCCTATTCATCCGCTCTGCTACACCATTTTGCTGAGGTGTATATGCAACTGTGAATTGTCGTTGAATACCCTTATGCTTGCAAAATGCTAGAAATTCTCCATCTGTATATTCTCCTCCATTGTCTGTCCTCAAACATTTGATCCTCTTTCCGGATTCAAGTTCTACTCTTGCTTTGAAGTCTTTGAATATTGGAAACACATCTGACTTCTTCTTGATTAGGTACACCCATAGTCTCCTGGAGTAATTATCCATGAATGATACAAAATATTTTGCACCTCCCAAGGACATTTCTGGTGACTCCCACACATCAGAATGAATCAACTCTAGAATGTGCTTACTCCGGGCAGTTGATCTATCAAACTTCAATCTATGCTGCTTGCTTGTAACACAATGCTCACAAAACGGTAAGTTCACCGATTTGAGCCCAGGAATGAGATTACGTTCTGCAAGAACCTTCAAACCACGTTCCGACATGTGGCCTAGTTTGCGATGCCACATCATTGTCGTTTCTTCTTCATTTGCTGATGCAACTGATGCATCTGCCTCCTGCAACGTATCTCCTTGAAGTCTGTATAGATTTGTTGTGGTCTTTTCTGCTTTCATCAACACAAGAACACCTTTAACAACTTTCAAGATTCCCCTTTTAGTACAGGTCTTGCACCCGAGATCATCCAGTTGCCCAATAGACAATATATTGTTACTTAATCCCTTCACGTGTCGCACTCCTTGAATTGTTCGAATGGAACCATCAAACAATTTTATTTTGACAGTACCGACACCAGCAATTTCTAAGACATGGTCATCTCCCATGAACACAGATCCTTCCAAGACAGGTTCATAACTATAAAACCAGTCACGGTGTGGAGTCATGTGCCATGATGCTCCTGTATCCATGATCCAAACATCAATGAGCCTTTTATTACTTCTAGAACCAATTACTGCCTCGCTACATAGGATTTCTCCATCCTCAGATGTACTCGCAACATATCCTTGAGAGGTTGATGCTTCTGGGGCTTTATCTGCATTCTTCTTGTTATTTCGACAATCTTTCTTCAAGTGCCCTCTCATACCACAACGGTAGCATTTGAAGTTCTTCCTTCTTCTTGACTTTGATCTACTCCGACCATGACTCCCTGGAATCACGCTCCATTGATCTCCCTCTCATCACCAACAACGCATCTCCATGCTTTGAGCTCTCCAATCTATCATCCTTATTCTTGCGCCTGGACTCTTCTTCAAGAATAGCACCGGCAACATCATCAAAGGATAGATAGTCAGCAATATTATTATTTGTGATGTTGATAATGAGTTGATCATATGAGTCAGGTAGACTTTGAAGTAGAAACTCCGCACGTTCATTCTCCGCTATTTTATAATCTGATGTTGTAAGTTGGGAGAATAATATGTTCAGATTGTTGATGTGGTCCGTTACTGATGTGGACTCACTTATCCTAAGAGTATACAACCTCCTCTTTAGAAATATTCTATTGTGGAGTAACTTGACCTCGTACAATTTGACAAGAGCATCCCAAATCTCCTTTGTTGTCTTCTTTTCTGCAATACTGGACAATACTGAATCTGCCATTACAAGATGCATATTGGCAACAGCATTATCATCCATCTCCTTCCATTTTTCATCAGTAATTTCGGCTGGTCTGCTTTCAATTACTGGTAAACAATTGTCCTTCCTCAAGATTGCCTTTATCTTCAGTTTCCATAGGGAAAAATTATTCTCATTGAACTTCTCAAACTCAAATTTTGTTGCCATAGTATTTACCGGAATCTGCTTCTCTACTAGACTAGTCACTTTCTTACTATGAATAGTACCGTATACGTGAATAGTGCTTTATACGTGAATAGTACCATATACGTAAACAGTACAGTATATTTATGCAGTATATGGAACAAATCTAGTATACATTACAATACTGTAAAAGTATACAACTACAAGTATAAACAGTGACTAAGAGTAGTAACCCGCAGCGTGAACTATAACCAATGGCTATGATAAGTACCAGGTAAAAATTCTTTTCTGATGTGGAAGATCAGCTTAAACTGCAACCACAGAGCATACTAATAATAAATACCACCTAACCAAAGCTCTGATACCATTGTTGGGTACTAGAGTAATGGAAACATATCAACGCAACTAAAATAGAGTTAAGAGAATTGGAACTTGACACACAATATTTACGTGGAAAACCCCCTAATGATGAGGGAAAAACCACGGGCAAGACCGAGAAAGATTTTCACTATGTGGAAGATAAAATTACATCTCTCTCTAAATATAAGGAGAGAACAATAACACCATCTCTTATTCTAGGAGAATACACCCCTCTCTATAAAAATAGGAGAAACTCTCAGAAGATACTATATACATTTTTCTCTCTCTCTTTGTGCTCTCTCTGTTTCTGCTTGTTGTTGTGATGCACTGAGAGCCTTCAGCAGCTCGCTATTTATAAAGGCTTAGAAGTTACTGTGCATTGAATGCACAGTAACTTCACATTGAATGCACAGTAACTTTACATGTATTTCCGTTAGGTACACCTAACCCTTTACATGTGCACAGTAACTTTTTTACTGTGCACGTTTGAAATTTTTCATCAATCAACATGCATGCACAGTAGAAATTCTACTGTGCATTTTGAAAATTTTACTCCGTGCATGTGCTTCTACTTTCCTTCTTTGACTTATTTACATATTTTTTATTATTATTATTATAAGTGGCTTTACGCCACTAACATAAAGGGAATTAGGTGGATTTGGTATTTAACTTTCCTTTCCGATTTTATCCTTTATATTCAATTTTATAAAGACACATAGGTAAGAATAAGTTTTAAAGTCAAATTTTCTAGTTATCTCATTTTCATGGACTTCACAGTTTCGTTGGCAGTTGTTTTCTGATTCAATTCCCTCTTAAACCCATTATCTCACAATTTTTACTCTATGACTTCCTCCGCCTTGAACTTATCTTACTAGGATGCCATTTCTCATCTTGCTAGGATGCCATATCTGCCCACTTTGGATCTACCAAATCATCATGTCTAGTTTGCATAATTTACATATTACATGTGTTTGCCCACTTTTTCCACCATCGAGTAACAATATGGATCCTTATGATTTATATGACATATAAGAACAAGTCAGTGCTCCACAAAATATTTATTGATTTTATTTGTTAAAATTTAAAAATCTATGTCTTATTAGACAGTGCAGTGGGAGATCTTTTGTTGATGTATTCAAATATTACAAGACATTTTCCGTCCTCAGTCGTACGCATTAATGAAAAACAATAGTTCCTACTTTTACTTTTTTTTTTCATGTAACCAACTACCATTTGAGTGTATAAAAGGAATATACAAATTAAAAAAATAATTAATTTCTATAAAATAATAATATCAAATAATTTCATATGAATCTATATATATATATAATACATATAATAAAGGGATTGTTCCCATTTGGTGTCCAAATTTGTTTTCCCTCTTTTAATCCCGGTAATTAATAACACAAAACTTAATTTATACATTTATACATATAATTAATTGTTCCCACTAAATTTTTTAAAGTGTCGCCTAATTAAATCATTCAATTTGCATAATTTTTAAAATAATACTATGTGAGACTTAGTTTTTTTTATGTGTCAATATATAATTGGATGATAATATAAATTATATTGTCAGTACATATAAATTAAACTCATAAAATATATATAAAAAATATATAAGCTTATATTTTTACTTCAAATATAAATTATAAAACATATATAAATAAATATGTATTATTTTTATATAAAGGGTGTGGGAGGGATAGGTTCATCCTATGCCTTTATCCACCTTGCCCGCAGCTACCCACCCTGTAAGGGGACGTGTTCAACGGGTGCCCGGAGGTAGTGCGGGCAGCAGTTGTCATCTTAATTGGGAATTGTCCTTCTCATGCAACGCATTAAGAATGCAATCTTTAACTGTATATAGCCTCATTATCGGATCCAGTCAAATAAGTATTCAATTGTCGAGATCTTTTCATGGGATCATATGTATCTTCGTATAAATCCCAATAATTCAAACCTTATCCGAAAAAGATTACGAATATTTGATATAATGATATGATATATCAAGTTTAATAACCTTATTTTTGTTTTTGTTAGAGCATTCGTACAAAAATTATCACAAGATTAACCTTTGAATATGGATACTAATTGTGATTTTTTGATTGCTCATCAACAATATGTGTAGAAACTTCTTTTTACTGAAATTCGAATTGTATAGTAACTCACATGTCGCGAGTGACTAATTTCAATTGTAGTTTGTTTGATACTAATTATGATGTGATATTGACAGATTATTGGATTTATGTTTCTACTTAAAAGTATTCATTAATTTTAATGTTATTAAAAAGGATAAAAATGCTTATTTTACCACAATTAGTCATAATAAAACAGTTAAACCTCATTTTAATTCTTGATTTTGTATGTGTGTATTATTTTAGTCTCTAACTTTTAAAATAAATCATTGGTCATTAATATTATAAAATATGAGTCATATTAGTCCATCAATCCATATTTATTTAACATTTCGTCAATTAAATAATGTGGTATAACATTAAATATGACACTTTTGCATATCATATAATATTGCACATCATCATTTAAATTTAACTCACTTATAATATTAACGACTAATTTAACTTAATTTAAAAATGATTAGCCATAATAACTCACAAATATAAAGTTAAGAACTAGAAATAAATTTAACTTAAAAACATAACTGTAACCATATTCTAATATAGATAAAATTGCCAATTTGAAAATAACTTTAACTAACTACCACTTAAGTACGCGAAATTGCATACCATCAGCTATACAAATATCGGCGTATACTTATCACTTCAAGTCTATAAAACTTTTTTTTTTCCTTTGTAAAAAAATTTTTTGATTGAAATGAAACTTCATCCCAGTTGAGATTGAAGCATGTCTATGAACATATCAAATATTTACAAAGTACTTATAAATCATTCAATAACACTAGAAATTCTAAAAATTTAACCCAAATCATAATGATATATGAAAAAAAAAAAAAATTGAGTTGTGGTCAGATACATTAACCTTTTAATATACCAAAATGACATGATATCACACCACAACTATTATTAAGGAATAGAAATAGTATTCTTTTGCTACATAGGGAAAAGGAACACGTAAACATCCAATGATTAGATACATTACATCATAAAAGAAAGCAAGATTGTTATAAAACATAAAAGAATGCAAGATCAAGGTCTCAGACCTTTGATGAGTTAGCCTTAGGGGATCTTATCTTGATTGATTATGAGAATGACACGTTACCATTTCATGCACACTATTCTACGTGTTGTTCCATGCTTTCACCGCCTCATGCTCCGAATCCCGGGCACGTGCTTGTTTCTGTTTCTGACTGAACACACACACAGCACTCATCAGATTCAGCAAAACTAAAAATAGCTACAAACTTTTTAAGTCTCTTGATTCTCTCACAATTTTGATTATACTCATCACACCACAATATGTTGGCATTTTTCGTCACAAAAGCTATAGAGGTGGTGTGAGTGTATTACTGTTCCATTATTTTTTGGAGGAATTGAAATAATGATTATGGTGTCGATGAATTTGGTACAAGATGTTGTGTGGAACTTGGCTCGTGAACACGAGCAAGTGGTCCCCATATCACTCTTTGTGGCTGTTCTCTGCCTCTGTTTGGTCATTGGTCACTTGCTTGAAGAGAACCGATGGGTTAATGAATCCATTGTTGCCATTGTAGTTGTAAGCTACAAGCCCTCTCTATTATGGATCATTTCTTTTTCTTTTTCTTTTTTTTTGGGGTTTCTTTACGCAATGGTTTTAAATTGTCGTATGCAACTGCAATTGTGGATTGTAATATTACTCTTGCGGTGGTCTCCACAACGCATAGCATAAGTAATTGCGACCATATTAACAACATTTTTCTACAATTTTTCACATTGCGTCGCAATAAAGATCACGGTCGCAATTTAAAACCATGTGAAAGTCCATCACTATTGTACGTGGTATGGATGCACCATTTATTGTTAGCTAATGGTATAAAAAAAATTAGCTTATGTGATTTCATTCATACCGTGGAAACTGAGAAGAATTTCCTGGCTTGTGATTGATTCCATCTCATTCCTTTCAATACAAATGAATATATCAACTTATGAGAACTCAATATTTGAGAACGTGGAACTGATATGAGATTATGTCAACTAACGTGGGAAGTGGAGATAATTAGATACTCTGTGTTAGGTGGTTTTGGTAAATATCAAAGTATGGGGTCTTTCCATTGCCAGCATCAATAGCTTCTGTACCTGTAAAAACTACGAGAGTATTGTACAAAATCAGAAATCTCCCTATTTTGGTAGCACACTGTGGTTTAATTTAGCAGTTCATTTGTGGTTGAGTGGAACTTGTGACCAAGATCAATACATTACCAGCTATCTGTAAGAAATTAATCAATAATATATGATGATGCTAAATTAACAGATTGGGAAATGAAGCACACTCTTTATGAATAATATCCACTTGATCATGAACACAAGTGCAAAAGTATTAGCAGCATTAACAGGGCAAATTGAGTTTCTATGTGAATTTTGGCTATCCAATACTTCAAAATAGTCGGTGTATATTGTATAAGATATTTTACTAATAATTTTATATACTTCTTTTAATTTGATTTGCTTTGTATCTCCGTATCTTATTCATGTCATATCGGATACTCGTACCGGTATCCATGTAACATAGTCTCGAAACTATTCTAACTCGATAGAGTTCTTTCTCTCTTATTTTCTCCCCTTCACTGAGTGATTATTATTTTTAAACAAACAAATCCAATATTTAGCATTTATTTTTCTGAATTATGTCATTAGGACTACACCAAAAAAAAAAAAAACACTTGAGTACACCTCATTTTTCCATGCCTTGTTCATTTCATACATATATTTAGTGCCTCTAATGTTCTTGTTGGTAGGGATGCATAGCTGGAGGCATAATCTTATTAATCACCAAGGGAAAAAGTTCTCACATTCTTACCTTTGATGAAGAACTATTCTTCATATATCTTCTTCCTCCCATAATATTCAATGCCGGGTAAAAGTTTCTGTCATTGTCATGTATATATAAGACTTGGAGCAGCTCTTGTGGTTCCAATTTTTTTTTCTTTTCCAATGCCTTTGAGTTATTACTCCTTAACAGATTTCAGGTGAAAAAGAAACAGTTCTTCCACAACTTCTTAACCATCATGCTGTTTGGGGTGATCGGTGTTTTTATTTCAGCATCTGTGATTTCTGGCGGTAATGCTGAATCTCTTAATTTCCCTTTTCTACGAAATTTACAGCATCATCAGTATTGTGTTGCTATGCAACTTTTATGTGGAATTCACCTTTTTAAGTCTTTGCATTTGGTTCCCCTAGGCAGCTGGTGGCTGTTTCCTAAGTTGAATTTCCTTGGCCTGACTGGGAGGGACTATCTTGGTGAGATCATTTTATCCTTTCAATGTTGCATAGAAATATAAATTATCAAAAATGCTATTTTAATGCCCAAAAAGTGGGTGATTATTGGGACACCCACTTTATTTTGGGTGTTGAAATAACACTTTTCATAAATTATATTAGCAAAATTGACTTTTTAGTCCTTTATCTTTATTTATTCTATTTTGATTTGGTCTTTTATCTTCAATTTTTTTTCAATTTGGTCTCTTATATTACAAATCATCTTCAATTTGATCCCTAGTTACCTTTTTGTCACATAACTAACAAAAAAAAATGTTTACACACCATCTATATCACATCCTTTTGTGCTATATTAGTATAAAAAAAAGTGACCAAGGACGACTCAATTAAAAAGAAAATAAATAACTAAAGATAAGGGACCAAATTGAAAAAGTAAGGAAAGATAAGGGTCTGAAAAATCCATTTTCCTGATTATATTTATATTCATCCATGAGGCATGTATGTCATATTTGGATGATAACTAGCTCATCTTAATTTAATTCAGCTATAGGAACAATTTTCTCAGCAACAGACACAGTTTGTACACTGCAGGTTGGTTAGATTGGTAAATAGTTCATTTTATTTATTTATATCCACATGCTTTTATAGTAATTACATTCCACCTTTAATATCTGTTGTAGGTTCTCCATCAAGATGAAACTCCTTTACTATACAGCCTAGTCTTTGGAGAAGGAGTGGTAAATGATGCAACATCAGTTGTTCTCTTCAATGCAGTGCAGAAGCTTGATGTTTCAAGGCCTAGTGGCAGGACACTCCGTGTTATTGGAGATTTCTTGTATCTGTTCTCAACAAGCACTGCTCTCGGAGTATTAGTAAGTTTCATTCCCTTCACTTGTGAAAATTGTATGCAAAGTTGATACAATAGCTTTTACACGTGTAAATTGTATGGGATCTACCAGTGTAATTACCTACCTGCATCTAGCACTGACTTTTTGCATCTAGCAATGTTACCTTAATTTCATCCTGTTTCTTGTTTTCAAGATTTTTCTATGTATTTATCACTTCTTTTATGAATATTTAAAAATAGGCAACAAAATAAAAACATTGAGGCCAAAAAGAAGTTAAAATCATAATCCAATCATCACAAAGTGGATTTAGGGGCAAGGAGGCTCCTAGCTACCTTACGATGCAGTATTAAGTGCTGTAAGCTGTTTCTGGCTTGCACATTACACATAAGACAGGTGATTTTTGTGTTTAACAATACTATTTCAACACCTATTTTTTGGTGTCCCATCCAGACACTCATTTCATCATCGTTAGATGAGATAGATGAGTGGGGATGAGTGTAGATCACAAACCCGCCCAATGATAATAAAGTAGGTGTCCAAAAGTGGGTGTTGAAATAACATTATTGGTGTTTAAACAGTCAAACACCATCGTCCAAACAAATGGGTTTGTCAAGTGGAAAAATTAAGATGATCTGAAAAATGAAACTGAAAAATATACTTAGAAGAAAATGGTCGAGAAGAGTCCGTTGTCCAGAATTGCTTATACAGATTAGTAGAAATGTGGTAGAGTTAATTTAAAGCAAGGTGGATTGGAAATTATCATCTTTGTTTCAAACTTGCTTCTAAACATTGTTATTAACATCAGTACGATAGACTAGAAGGACCTTCTTATTAAATAAATAAATGCATATTTCTGCAGGCTGGACTTCTCACAGCATATATCTTGAAAGGATTAAGCTTTGGCAGGTATGTACTTTATATAAAATCCACTCTTTGCAAGATTTTCGTACCCCGTAACCATATTCATACTAGATATCCGCGCAGATATCTAAATGCACTAATTTCAGAATAGTCTGAAATTGAAATACCAAGTTTAACTATATTTCAGATGCTGAAGAAGATAAAATCTGTACACACGATAACAAATTTGCATCTGAATATGCCTGCAGACATTCAAGTGTTCGTGAAATTTCATTGATGATTTTGATGGCATACCTATCCTACATGTTGGCAGAGGTATTGGAAGTTCACACTAGTTGATTGCTATAGATTTTATATTAGCTGCATTGCAAGTACGCAAAGAAACGCATAATTAAAGAAAATATTTTATTTTCTTCCTGTTCATTACACTCCAACTTATATAAGATACTTCAAAAGAATTTTTGATGAGATCGTATACATTCTATAACACTCATAATTTAACAAGAATAAGTTCCCTTTAACTCAA